>JAWHQI010000204.1:3835821-5114428 GCA_033032865.1 Dactylorhiza incarnata | reverse complement strand
TGCTGGATCTCAGCTTCAACAAGATTGCGACGGCCAAGGCGTTGGGCCAGCTTGTTGCCAACTACAAATCTCTTCTGGCCCTGAATCTTATCGGCAATCCCATACAGAGCTGCATCGGGGAGGAACAGGTCAAGAAGACGGTTCTCGGCCTTCTCCCTCACATCGCCTATCTCAACAGGCAGCAGATCAAGCAGCAGCATCGCGTCAGGGAGGCCGTGACGAACAGCGTAGCAAAGGCCGCCGTCGGGGATGTGGGGTGGAGCTCACAGCGGAGGCCAACGAGGCGGCCGGCTCAGGTCTCAAGCTCGTCATCCAAGACCAAGATCGGAGAGAACGTCCGGTCTAAGACGAGGCACCCATCATCGGCTCTCAGGAAGTAAGATTATATTATTATTATTATTATTAAGTGCAGCGCTAGCAGAAATCCGCGTAATCGATTGTTGCTATCGTCCAAATATTGTATTCAATTTGTATGAACTCTTTGTGATTTGATTAAGGCTGGATTTATCCTCTCTATTCTATTGCCAAGAATAATAGCATTATTTTAATAGAGCGGTGTTAAAAGCACACTAATATTCTCTACTTGCACATCAATAAACAACAAAAAACTCCAAAACTCTAAACTTCCTAAATCCTACTGTCCTCTAAGAGCACGCCGGCCTGATAGCCGACCCCTCTTCTCATTCTTTCGATCCTCGGTGCTAAATCTGTCGCCTCTCTCGCCGCCGACCACCGGGTCTACAGTCATCGTCGACCACCGCAGGGTTTGTACTCGCCATGGGCTCATTCTCCCCGCGCCTTAATCTCGCCACCGCGAGTTTCGTTGCGATCCATCTCGCCGTCGTCATCGAGGAAGCAGTGGATTGAAGGACTTCAGTTGTGGTTGGAGGTATTTTGAACATTTACCAAAGATTACTGCGTTAGATTTTGATTTAAGTTCTTAGATAGTCTAATACTCCCATATTCCCTCATTCGGCGTTCTTCTTTTACATTTTGAGGTTAGACCATGAGCTCTGAAATGGGAGAGTGAGCGCTTCTTTTGTGATTTATTTGGGCTTGTTTGGCGGGGCGGACCGCAGCCGGACGGCGGGCATTTGCCCCGCCTTTGAAATTTGCAGATTTCCCACGGATTTCAGCCGTGTGGTCGCCTCCGTGTGGATTTCCTCCTCGGTAAATCCTTCGCGCCAAACCGGCCCTTGATCTATTTTGGTTGAGCCTCTGAAGCTTTTGAGGATTGGAAGAGAGATCCAGCTGGGGATGCTTAATTTGCACACTTATTTCCTTAGTAATGGTTGATACATTTTTCTTGTTTCATTGCATAGATTATTTGCCTACAACAAGAACAACACTCAAGCCTTTATCCCACCATAGTGGAGTCATCTATTTGGATCCTTTGTCGCCATTGCGTCCTATCTTTAATCATAGCCTCATTAATACTTAAGTACATCATATCTTTCCTTATAGTTTCATTCCAAATCTTTTTTGGTCTACCCCTCCCCCGTTTAGTGACTAAACTCTCACAACGCCTAACTGGACCTAAGTCATTCAAAAGCGTATCAAGGATACACACACTGAAAAAGTCGAGCTTACGATACTTAGGGGTCATCTGGGGTAATTGAAAGGGTGGGCGATGTGGCAAGTCTTACATTACGTGTTTGTTTCGGTGTTGCGGAAAGCCTTATTGGAACCCGAACATGCGATATATGCAAGCTCTGTGCCAATTGCGGAGGACTTGAAGACCGTGGTGCACCCCGTCAGTATTGAAGATACTGAGATCTGAAAACTGCACAATAAGTAGTTTACGCTCGTTAATAATCGATGAGAAAACTGCGGACGTGATGAGTACTCTTGGGAAGTTATTCACTTCGGGTATGACCATGTGTTTTAAAATTTTGGGAAAAAATTTCTTTAACGAGGGGAGAGTTATGACACCCTAATTTCACCCATATAATTTTTTTAACTACTCATTTGTGCACTAAACGGCGCGAAGAGTCCAACTAATCGAAAACAAGTTCAAAATCTGAAAAATCCTCTTCACGCATTATCGTGCTTGGCAAACCACACGATTGTGCACTTTCTGTATAGGTGAAAGGCTCATTTTTCAAAATCATATTGGTGATCGTGTGCCTTCATGCACGACCGTGTGCCCAATCGTGTGCGATATGTGCTGCATATAACAAAATTGGCGCACGATGAACTGGCGCACAACTGTGCGCATCAAGCTCATGCTCGTGCGATCGTCGTGAAATCACATTTCTAGATCTAATTTGAGCCGTGAATTTCAATCCAATGGCTAAGATCGTGTCCCGATGCTCTAAAACCATGGAGTTGGGGTTTTAGACCTCATTTGATCGGTTATGTAGAGAAGAGAACCAAGGACTTGGAGCATGGATTCCGCCATTGCTTGAGCTAGAGAGCTCCAATCGACGATCTGTCTCCACCAATGCATATGAAATTCTTTCACACTTCTTTTTTGTTGATTTTTTTGAGGCATTAATGGTCGGAAAGAAAACCAAGAAGTTAACGACCCTCTTCCTCTTGACTTTAGGATTTCTCTAAATTTCCTCTTTGTTGTTCTTGCATTTGATAGTCTTACCTCACTATTTAGTGGGCTTTGAGTTCTCAGTTAATTGAGAACCAATGAGGCGTGACATTACGTCCTCGTCATGTTAGAAATTCGTGTTTGATGAGCGATTTCAAGCTTAGGCATTGTGGTGAAGCTGTTGTAGTCGTTTCGACTTAAACAATGATGTTTGTACGATGATTATCTAGGGTTTACTTAGATGCGATAATGTTGTCATAATGTTGCCATAATGTTGCTGGATTTATATTTGGACCATGTAAATCGATATAGTAGGCTTTGGAGAATCAAGCCCCATGAATTCATAGGAATCCGATGAGGAATGCGGGCGAAATCCCCTTGATTTGATTACGATTCCTGCTAGCGAAAGTAAAAACTTGTGGAGAGGCGTTGAGTGCATGTAATCTCGTCAAGCCACATTGGATGCGATAGAAGGGCCAATCGGCATTACTGATCGTCTACTCATGCTTTAAGAACAGAGCGATTGAAGGGCCCACAAAGGGTATAGTCGCTCTAGTCTGTTCGAATTGAAAACATCAGTGTACGTTAAATTTCATGAGGGAAAGTGATAGAAGGGCCTATAGGTCTTTTCGTGGTGCGTGTTGCAGTAGAAGGGTCTAAATAACATAACCAGGCGACTGCAATATATTGATCAAAATAGTGTGTAATAATCATATTAGAGGTTGGTTGAAGGACCCAAAAAGGGTATAACTGTCCACCTGCATAAATTGGTTCGTCATGAGTGTGATTGATGATTGAAATTGTTATGATGACATGTTAGAAGCATTCATTGTGTTAGGTGTCAAGGTGGATCCGTGGGGTCGGCAGATCAACATACATTTGCATAGTAAACACTTTATTTTATTGCAAAACACATAGAGAACGTGTTTGATGTATGTGACACTTTGCTATTAATTAGAATATGATAATAATTTTCATATTAGTTCTGTCACGAAATGCAGATCTGCAGAGTGATGTGGTTCCCCGGGATGCGCTAGAGATCTCTTGGAGGCGTAGTTACATGGTTTGTAGTTAGCTCATAGGTGGCTCTCATTTACCCTCATATGTATTTGGAAGTTAAAAGCAAGACTAGTCTCCCAGAGTGTTTACTTTTCATCATGCTTCGTATTATGTATCGAGCTTGCGCACCATAGTGTTAATGTATGATTTTTAATGGAGGCGTGTAAACTATCATAAAGCTGAGAAGTTTTAGACATTCATGTAATGTATTATTGTGGACATTCCGATTTGTATTTCAAGTTTGATGCTTCCACAGTTTTATGGTGCACTCTGAGATTGGTTGGGTTTTTTGTGTGTCATTTCATAATGTCCTATTTGTATTAGTTATATGTTGTGGGCTCGATCGAACCAATAATATATGACAGTTACATGTGAAGTGTTACAGAGCAGATATATTGGCGCCATAGATGAGTTTCTTTGAAGAATTTCTTTCGTTGCAAGAGAGAGAGAGAGAGAGAGAGAGAGAGAGAGAGAGAGAGAGAGAGAGAGAGAGAGAGAAATAAGAGCATAAATCAAAGGTCTGCAGGTAACATATGGGTCTACAAATATCAGGATGATACCTGCAATTATTATAGGGCTGCAAATATTGAGAGAGGGTCTGTTTATATAAGGGCAATGTTATAAGCAGTCCTATCACGGCTAAACACAGTCCATTGATATTAGCAGTCCAATGAATTTAAGTATTTTTAGGACTGCGAATAGCTGTTTTTAGGACTGCGAATAGCCGTCTTAGGATTGCTAATAACATCGTCCTTATATAAACGCCCTAATTTTAAACTCATATTTCTTTGCGGAGAAGCACCTCATTCACCACCCTTTTGAAGTTCATAGTGGAGCTACCGTGGGGCCCACCCGCCTGAGCTGCACTCTCCTTCCACTCCGCCGCTCTCCTCCTCATCTCCATCCCCTTCTCCCCCGCCATCACCTCCCGTATTAACGCCTCCACCGCCTCCCTCTTCACATCGCCGGTGAGCTCCATCCCCACCCCCCATTCCGCGCACGCATACCTACAATTAGTCAACTGCTCCGAGAAGAACGGCCAACAGATCATCGGCACGCCGCCGCACAAGCTCTCCATTGTCGAATTCCAACCACAGTGCGTCAAAAAAGCTCCAATTGCTGGGTGCGCGAGCAATTTCTTCTGCGCGGTCCAACCCACTATCATCCCCCTCCCCTTCGTCTCCTCCACAAACTCCGCCGGAATAATATTTGCTTCTCCTTCGAATTGGTCCGGCCGAATTACCCAAATGAATTTATACCCACTGTTGGCCAATCCCCAAGCGAACTCTATGAGCTGGTCGTCGGTCATCACCGTTATGCTGCCAAAGCTCACGTACACCACCTGTTAACATTCATATTATGACAAATCAGCTAAGCCTCCGTTTGGCACGACGGTGGCGGTCGTGAACGCGGTGATAAAACTATTATTTGTGAACGGACACATAATTAATGAACTTCATCCACTTTTATGTTCAAATGGAACTTCGTGAACCGGCATTTATGAATGACAATTTTACCACCACGTTCATGACCGCCACCACTGTACCAAACTGAGCCTAAATTGAATTTCTTTCCCCTGAGCACTTAAACAAAATTAAACTGCTTATGTACCGCTTTATCTAAAGGTGCATCAATTTTTAATTGAATGAAAAATATAAAAGGATTGATTAGTGAACCCGTCGGATCAACCTCAAATTAATTTGAGGATCCCAAATTCGTACCGAGTTGGGCTTCATGTCGTCGTCGAGCCACCGGAGACAAGAGTCGTCCTCCTTCCAAAGACTGGTACCAATGGCGGCGACCGGGCTATCGCTGGGCAGCAGGTGGTGAGAGAGGATGGAGAACGGGCCTACGGCGTAGATGGGAGGGAGGAATTGTCGAAGAGCATTAAGGGCTGGCTCTTCGAGGTCGTCGAAGGTGTTGAAGATGATGGCGGATCCCATGGCGGCTCTTTTCATCTCATATATAAGGTAGTTGAGGACTACTTCGTCTCCATCCGTCGTGCGAATCCAACTCGGGAAGTCTTTCAACCGCATGCCTTTCATAAACCCAGGGATCCAATCTACCTCTGTGTCCAGGAATCCATTTGTCACGTCGCTCATATCTGCAACATAATATTATTAAGCACACACATTATGGCTACCAGCACACCTTAAAGTATTATTATTATTATTATTATATTAATATTATCATAATCAAAGCCTAATGTGCAATATATATAGAGCGATGTTAAATGCAGGTCAGTTTTGGCTATATGCAGGCCACAGATATATGCAGGCAAAAAATTATTCATGCAGGCCAAATTTCATATTTATATATCATATTCAAAAATCAAATTAATATTTTTCTAAATAAATCACCAAGCAAAATAACATTCATAAAATAAGTAAAATATCATGTGTGCGAGGTTACGTTGAATGTCACTGTTTCTAAAGGCGCTAACCGCACCCCATTCATGGGGGTGCGGTTATCCAAATAACCCTCACTAGCGACGTAACTACCCGAAGTATAACCATCGCCGTCATGGCCGCCATGACCGTCATCGCCGCCATCGTTGACGACGTCGCAATTATCGCCATCGCCGCCGTCGCCATCGCCGTAGCAAATACCCATGAATAACTTTAGGCCAGTTGTAATTTAAAAATACATCGGACTCGGACAAACGAGTAAACTCTTTGGGGACACTGTTGCATGGAAGGAAAAAACACATATTACATGAAATATTAGACTACTCGAATCATTTTTCCTAAAGTTTTAAAAAAATGTGGCATGCATATAGCTAAAATCGGCCCGCATTTAACATCGCTCCCGCATTTAACACCGCTCTTTTTAAAAAATTATGACCTGCATATAGCCAAAAGTGGCCTACGTAACATCGCTCTATATATATGTGAAGCAAAAAAGGTGTGACCTTTAAGTGGAATGATGCCGTGTTGAAGGAGGTGATGGTAGTGTTGGAAGGCGAGATAACCGCTGGCGCTGGAAGTCCAGAATAAGACGTTAGGGATGCTCAGCTCAGCTGCGGCGTCCAGGGTGAAACTCATGCCGCCGTCAGACACGATGCAGCTAACTGGGGGGATGCTGCTGGCGGCGGCGGCACCTGCGAGGGAACAGTTTTTGAGATCGGCGAGAAGGAGGCGGAAGGGAGGGAGACAGTTCTTGGTGGTGGCATCGCAGAGAAGGGAGATGTCCTGCGTGGCGTCGTTATCGGAGGTTGGGAGGCCGTCGGCGATGGATGCAAACCGGAAGTCGGGAAGGCCGTCGACGGCTTCTTCGCCCTGGGCTCGGACCAAGCGCCGGTAGTTGAAGTCGGTGAGGACGAAGGTTATGTGGAATCCATAATGGCTGTGGAGGAGCTTCGCAAGCTGGAGCATGGGATTTATGTGGCCTTGCGCCGGGAAGGGGACGCACACTGCATGCGCCTTCTCCACTACTCGGCCTGCATATGAACCCATCTCTCTCCTCTCTCTCTCTCTCTCTCTCTCTCTCTCTCTCTCTCTCTCTCTCTCTCTCTCTCTCTATCGGTGTCATGAATGGCTAGCTAGTTTTCTTTAAATGGGGAGAGGAGAAGCAAACGACCAAATAATTAATCAAAAAATGATTATTTTATTATTACGATAATAATAATAATAATATCTCTAGGTTGGCTTGTATCTACATATAGCTAAATATCTATCTATTAAAAAGTTAAAAGGGGTAAGTGGTCAAGAAGCCGGAGTCGGGCGGGCCGCTGTGCTAGTGCTCACACATTATCTTTTATTTAAAAGTAATATATCTATATTTATATTTGATGGGTCACCCACATTATGTATATAAGAATTTCCGGCTGCGATGAGGCGGAATTTCATGACCTCTGGTCCTCTGATTGGTAGAGAAAATTAGGTTAATCAAAGCAAATCCCACTAGTTTTAGGTGTAAATAGTAAAATCGTTCAACATGAGAGTGTAAATAGTAAAATCCCCCATTATGGGGGTGCAAATTGTAAAATACTCCAACGTGTGGGATGTAAATAGTAAAATCCTCCAACATGTGGTGCAAATAGTAAAATCCTCCAACATAGGGGTGTACATAGTAAAATTCCCCATCATGGAGTGCAAATAGTAAAATCTCTCATCATTGAGTGCAAATAGTAAAATCCTCCAACATGGGGGTGCAAATAGTAAACTCATCCAACATGGGGTGCAAATAGTAAAATCTCATATCATGAGATGCAAATAGTAAAATCCTCCAACATGGGGGTGCAAATAGTAAAATCCTCCATCATGAGGTGCAAATAGTAAAATCCCCCATCATTGAGTGCAATTATAAAATCCTCCAACATGAGGGTGTAAATAGTAAAATTCTCTAACATTGAGTGCAAATAGTAAAATCTCATATAGTGGGATATAGATAGTAAAATCCTTCAATACAGTCTGCGTATAACAAATAATATGGTTATGATGTCGTGGTATCTCCACCACCTGAGGATGATAGACCGGAAATGGATGTGCTGCAACATAAAGATTTCAGGCGTCATGACAACACAATGACCGCTAACGGAAAGCAACGTTACAACATCCGTCAGCGGCGCGCAAAGCTTATTTGAAGTCTCTCAAAAGCATATTTTCAATTCTTAATTATTTCTTTAAAATGCAAAACTTGTAATATCTTATTTTTCATATTTTTTATATTTTTGATGTGCTATTAAACATTTATGGTGTGCTATTGGCCATCCGGATTGATGAGATCATCATCTCAATCTTGGATGGTTGGATCTATTTTGTAACTCCTATATATAGGAGGTTTTAAGAGAAGGAAAGATGATTGGAAAACCCTTAAAAGAAAACCAGCCCCCCTCCTTGTGAGTTTCGGCCAAGGCTTGTGAGAAGTCGCCCCCCTTGTCTCCCTCTTCTCCATATCGGCCTCCCCTCTCGTGGAGCAGCCGGCGTGGCTTCTTGGTGTGACTCCAAGGAAGAAGGACGACAACCCCACTCGGTGCGACGTCGGTGGATCATTCGGTGCGACGCCGGTGGAAATCGTGGAGAGAGTGATTCTCCCACAAGTTATCAAGTGTGCTTTTCTCCAAACGGTTGGGTAAAATCTCCCCCTCTTCTAGTGATTCTTCTTTAGATTTGTGGAGGTTGAACCATCGTGTTCTCCGCGGCTTTAAAATCTTCATCTCTTTCAAATCTCTGAATAAAATTGTTATTATCCGTGTTTCTATTTCCGGATCGGGTAGATCCATTTTGCTTGAGCGGATCTTGGCCTATAACCTTGATCTTGCCCTAAAAAAGGATTGGCAACCTTTGCGCTATTTTTGGGAACACGTTGACTCATTTTTTATCACTGTTTTAGAGTCGACACTCCTCCGAATGGATTGATGTTTGTGTGCGAAAGGGATGACGCATTCGTGAGTGATAGATGCTTGTGTAGGTGTGGCCGATCAAGAGTGCGTTGATAGGCGAATTAGAGTTTTCTTATGTCGATCTCCGTAGTGACGTACGCTGCATCAATTTGGTATCAAAGCAGGTCGTGTCAATTTCTCAATTGATACAACCTAGATACTCATTTCCGTGGCGCAAACTAAGTTAGAAAAAAAAAAATTGTGGTCTGCCAATATCGGGCTAAAATCTTTATTTTTCGTAAAAAAAAAAAATCTGGAGGTTCTTCCTTTTAGTCACATCCCGAAAATACTTCTCTGCCAAAATTTAGAGATTTAATCGACACTACAAAAATTCACTCATTATTTTGTCCAATCCTGCATGCGCACTAGACTAGGAACGGAGTACACTACACCTTCATCGTCTAGGATGGCTGCGAATAAGCACAGGGATCCCAATGCTGAGGCCATAGAGGGGCTACGTAACGATATGACTGAGCTTAGGACCATATTAGCACAAATCCTACTGAATCAAGGAGGGCCGCCACAGCCACCCGTTAATGTTGGGCAGCCCAACCTGTTGGGGAAATGATTTATCTTAACCCCTAGAAATGAGTAGAAAATGAGTTCTCAGAGTGAGATAATTATTAAGTAAATATGCGTCGAATAGTAATCGACGCAACGTCGAAGTGTAGTCGACGTATCTCTCAAAATGAGTCGAAGTAACTCTAAACAGATTTCAATGTAACCTTAATCGACGTAACTCTGATTTCTAGTCGACGCACCCAGTAAAGTCGACGCACCACTGTCGACGCTCCTTCCATATTTTCTTCTCGACGTCTAGCCAGGCTGAAATCGACGCTTACGTCGAATAGTAATCGACGTACGTCGATTTCTGTGATAGATCCAAAAACACGCCAGATCTCTTTCCATCTTTCTGTAGATCTGAATTTTATGGAATTATATTATTTTTTTCTAGCCGTTCTAAATCAATCTTTTCTTCTAAATGATTATTGGCTAATTTGATTAAGATTATTATGGACATTGTTGACGCCAGGAAAATCCTGACCTCAAGATTCGGATCAATGCATCCCGAGGTTACTGATCCTGCGGTCCAACTCCACGGCTCTGATAGCTAAAATAGGAGAGAGAAAATGACTAAGCACACCCCAGGTGCTCCAGCAGGGAGGTCCCACCACATACCCGAAAGTTTGGGAGAAACTTCCCCTCCGCAACCAAAAGCTGGGCGAGGTACTAGACGGGCATGGATTTGGCGAGTATCCAACTTGGGGGGACCTCGACCACTTCCAAAAGTGCCATTTCTAGTACCCCTGGGGGTCTATTTATAGAGAAATCTTAGGGGGGGGGGGGGGGGGGGTACAGACGAGTATACTGCCTCTGCTCGCGAGTTACAAGTGCTACTCGCCCATACTCGCGAGATACTCGCCCATACTCGCGAGATACTCGCCCATACTCGCCTCTGCTCGCCCCTTGCTCGCCATACTCGCCCCTTGCTCGCCATACTCGCCCCTTGCTCGCCCAGCTCGCCTCTTGCTCGCCCAGCTCGCCTCTTGCTCCTGCTGGCTGAGTTGCCTTGTGTCTTGGATTGCCGGCTCCTGTGCTGACCCTTTGACCTTGACTTCAGCCTACGTGGCTTTGAATGGGCCTACCTCGGAGAATGAGGGTTGTACACAATCCCCGCTCTTTGCGAGTAACGTAGTTGCTCGGAAAGAATCATCCAACCCTTATTCGACGAGCTGTCTTTCGGGCGAGAAAAGGTCGACACCTCATAGGAGCCGAGCTCAACTGGAAGCGGATACAAGGTCGACACCTTCTAGGAGCCGAGCTCAACTAGAGGCAAATACAAGGTCGACACCTTCTAGGAGCCGAGCTCAACTAGAGGCAGATACAAGGTCGACACCTTCTAGGAGCCGAGCTCAACTAGAGGCAGATACAAGGTCGACACCTTCTAGGAGCCGAACTCAACCGGAAGCGGATACAAGGTCGACACCTTCTAGGAGCCGAGCTCAACTAGAGGCGGAAAGAAGGTCGACACCTTCTAGGAGCCGAGCTCAACTAGAGGCGGATACAAGGTCGGCACCTTCTAGGAGCCGAGCTCAACTAGAGGTGGAGAGAAGGTCGACACCTCGCAGGAGCCGAGCTCAACTGGAAGCGGATACAAGGTCGACACCTTCTAGGAGCCGAGCTCAACTAGAGGTGGAGAGAAGGTCGACACCTTCTAGGAGCTGAGCTCAACTAGAGGCAGATACAAGGTCGACACCTTCTAGGAGCCGAGCTCAACTAGTGGCGGAAAGAAGGTCGACACCTCGCAGGAGCCGAGCTCAACTGGAAGCGGATACAAGGTCGACACCTTCTAGGAGCCGAGCTCAACTAGAGGCAAATACAAGGTCGACACCTTCTAGGAGCCGAGCTCAACTAGAGGCAGATACAAGGTCGACACCTTCTAGGAGCCGAGCTCAACTAGAGGCGGAAAGAAGGTCGACACCTTCTAGGAGCCGAGCTCAACTAGAGGCGGATACAAGGTCGGCACCTTCTAGGAGCCGAGCTCAACTAGAGGTGGAGAGAAGGTCGACACCTCGCAGGAGCCGAGCTCAACTGGAAGCGGATACAAGGTCGACACCTTCTAGGAGCCGAGCTCAACTAGAGGTGGAGAGAAGGTCGACACCTTCTAGGAGCTGAGCTCAACTAGAGGCAGATACAAGGTCGACACCTTCTAGGAGCCGAGCTCAACTAGTGGCGGAAAGAAGGTCGACACCTCGCAGGAGCCGAGCTCAACTGGAAGCGGATACAAGGTCGGCACCTTCTAAGAGCCGAGCTCAACTAGAGGTGGAGAGAAGATCGACACCTTCTAGGAGCCGAGCTCAACTAGAGGTGGAGAGAAGGTCGACACCTTCTAGGAGCCGAGCTCAACTAGAGGTGGAGAGGTCCAAGGGAACAAACCATCCCGATGCCTCCATCCTATTGCGTTTGCTGAATGCTGATCGGTCAAATCGATCATCTCTTCGTCAAGCTGGGGGGTTGGCGTCCGGACTCTCCCCTGATAACCCCTCCAGCCGGATGGGAAGTGCAGTCAGGGGGTAACTCGGCCAACGTGCAAGGGGGGAGCTGATCTCGACCGTCAATGCAGAGGCTTGGTCTTAGGAGGACTCTCTCCCGAGGCGCTATCCCACCACCCGACTTGGGTTTTTACGAGAGTCGAGTCGGAGACCTATCCCCCAATCGGTCACCAGGTTGCAGAAGAGTCTTCATACTATCACTCAACAATCAGAGGGGATTAACCGCACCAACCCATATGATTGGAATAAAATACAAGAGATATTAGGCTTTGTCGCAAGAGGTCAAATGACACCTTTATACAAGGGTCCCTCAGTCAGGTAAATCGATCATCGCTTCGACGAGTTGGGAGGTCGGCGTCCAGACTTTCTCCTGATAATCTCACCAGTCGGATGAGAATTGCAGTCGGTGGGAACCGCGGCCAACGTGCAAGGGGGGAGCTGATCTCGGCCGTCATTGCAGAGGCTTGGACTTAGGGGGACGTATACCGAGGCATTGTCCCATCACCCGTTCTGGGTTTTACGAGAATCAAGTCGGAGGCTCGTTTCCCAACCTGTCGTGGAGATCGGTTTCACCTACTTCAAAAAGCTCTTGCCAGAAGAGAAAAACAACTCTCGCGGCCCATGTTTCAGGGGGCGAGGAATTTTTATTTAAATGGAATAAACACAAGGAGGGGGAGAATAGACCTTCCCGCTCAGGGATAGAACCTTTTCAGGTCATTGCCGCTCCAGGTATTCCCAAGCGATTCCCCTTCATGATTCTACAGGCGGTCTCTGCCAGTCTCGAATGCCTATTGAACGATGAAAGATCCCTCCTATTTCAGTTCGAGCTTCTCGATGACAAGTGATCTCCCTGTTGAGCCTTTAGGTACTTCTGAGCAGTTCTTCATCTCATAGAACACACCATGAAGGGGACTGACAGTCGGGGAGGTTCCAAAGGAACACACCACCATGAGGTCTCCATCCTACTTGGGTGTTGCTGAAGGATGACGTCAAGTAGGGACTGACAGTCAGGGAGGTTCCAAAAGAACACACCATCCCGAGGTCTCCATCCTACTTGGGTGTTGAATGCCGACCAAACCTGTTTCCTTATGAGTAAGACCCCTCATGGATCATAGCCGACGGAAGGAGATCATCGGGAGTAAGGAGCTTGCAGAATACCAAGCTTGGAGACGTCATGAGTAAGCAGTCTCATGGAACATAAGCCCTTGATGAAGATCATCGCGAGTATGAGCTCGCGGAACACCAGCTTTGAGACGTCACGAGTCAGCATCCTTGTGGAACGTAAGCCCTTGATGAAGATCATCGCGAGTAGGAACTCGCGGAACATCAGCTTTGAGACGTCACGAGTCAGCATCCTCGTGGAATGTAAGCCCTTGATGAAGATCATCGCGAGTAGGAACTCGCGGAACATCAGCTTTGAGACGTCACGAGTCAGCATCCTCGTGGAATGTAAGCCCTTGATGAAGATCATCGCGAGTAGGAACTCGCGGAACATCAGCTTTGAGACGTCACGAGTCAGCATCCTCGTGGAATGTAAGCCCTTGATGAAGATCATCGCGAGTAGGAACTCGCGGAACATCAGCTTTGAGACGTCACGAGTCAGCATCCTCGTGGAATGTAAGCCCTTGATGAAGATCATCGCGAGTAGGAACTCGCGGAACATCAGCTTTGAGACGTCACGAGTCAGCATCCTCGTGGAATATACGCCCTTGATGAAGATCATCGCGAGTATGAACTCGCGGAACACCAGCTTTGAGACGTCACGAGTAAACATCCTCGTGGAATGTAAGCCCTTGATGAAGATCATCGCGAGTATGAGCTCGCTGAATCCTAGCTTTGAAAATCACCGCGACTAGGAGCTCGCCGAGCATCAACTTGGAGGCCTCGCGAGTAGTTTGCTGAAGAAGACCATCGCGACTAGGAGCTCGCCGAGCATCAACTTGGAGACTTCGCGAGTAGCTTTATGTGCTTTCCCTTGGTGGCGAACTCGTCATGAATCATCCTGTTTGTTAGTCAGACAAAAGCACTCACGGGCTTTACCAAAGCACCCGTCAGTATGATCATGTGTGGAAATCATTGACATTGAAGAAGGAGGAAACTGAGGGGAGTAGTGTCCCTTTTTACATAAGACCCCCTACGCAGAGGGTTCGGGGGTTCCGCTGCCCGGTCAGCGGACGGGGGTCAAGGGGGCATCGCCCCTTGCGGGGTCGGGGGCAGCGCCCCTGGAAATTTTTTATTTTCCATACTCGCCTGGCTCTGAAATCGGCCTTCAGGAACCCGCCACTCTTGATCTAGGTGCCATGTTCTCACCAACTTGCGAGCAGAGAACTCACCCCAGCGAGTAGAGAACTCGCCTATGGGCGAGTATAGAAGAATCTTGCTCGCCTGCATGAAGTCACCTCATTTGATGCTGCTCGCCTATGGGCGAGTATTGAAGGAGCTCGCCTATGGCCGAGTATTGAAGAAGCTCGCTCGCCTGCACGAAGTCGCCTCATTTTGATGCTGCTCGCCTATGGGCGAGTAAGGAAGAAGCTCGCCTATGGGCGAGTATTGAAGGAGCTCGCTTATGGCCGAGTATTGAAGAAGCTCGCTCGCCTGCACGAAGTCGCCTATGCCGAGTAACAAGGAAGCTCGCCTATGGGCGAGTAGGGATGGCGAGTAAGGAAGGATCTCGCCACTACCCAGGAAGCTCGCCTCTCTTCCGAGTAAAGTCGCTGGTCTGAACTTATCTCTGGATCTCGCCTACAAGAACTCGCCTATGGGCGAGTATGGAACTCGCCTATGAGCGAGTAGGGATCTCGCCATCTGGAACTCGCCTTCAGGATGTCGCCTCTGGAACTCGCCCAACTTGTCGAATGCTCGCGAGTTGCTGCCTTTGGCCTCCATCTCGCCACTTTAAGCCATGAAGCCTTCTCGCAAAAATTTCTTCCTCCGACTACGATCCACGCTCACCGCACCAAAGTGTTGACGCCAGGAAAATCCTGACCTCAAGATTCGGATCAATGCAGCCCGAGGTTACTGATCCTGCGGTCCAACTCCACGGCTCTGATAGCTAAAATAGGAGAGAGAAAATGACTAAGCACACCCCAGGTGCTCCAGCAGGGAGGTCCCACCACATACCCGGAAGTTTGGGAGAAACTTCCCCTCCGCAACCAAAAGCTGGGTGAGGTACTAGACGGGCATGGATTTGGCGAGTATCCAACTTGGGGGGACCTCGACCACTTCCAAAAGTGCCATTTCTAGTACCCCTGGGGGTCTATTTATAGAGAAATCTTAGGGGGGGGGGGGGGGGTACAGACGAGTATACTGCCTCTGCTCGCGAGTTACAAGTGCTACTCGCCCATACTCGCGAGATACTCGCCCATACTCGCGAGATACTCGCCCATACTCGCCTCTGCTCGCCCCTTGCTCGCCATACTCGCCCCTTGCTCGCCATACTCGCCCCTTGCTCGCCATACTCGCCCCTTGCTCGCCCAGCTCGCCTCTTGCTCGCCCAGCTCGCCTCTTGCTCCTGCTGGCTGAGTTGCCTTGTGTCTTGGATTGCCGGCTCCTGTGCTGACCCTTTGACCTTGACTTCAGCCTACGTGGCTTTGAATGGGCCTACCTCGGAGAATGAGGGTTGTACAGACATTATTTGAAAATAGAATGATCTCTTTCCTTCTACAGAAATAATGATTATGAAAACTTTTCTTTCTTACTATTTCTCTGACTGCTAATTGATTATCCTCCTATATCAATATTTTTGAATAAACAGAGCTATAAATACAGAAGGAGGTCGGAAAAGAAAAATGATAAGTGATCTACTCCATCCATTTGAAAAAGAGGAAAAGCTCCCAAGTGAAAAGTGAGAAAGCTGAGAAAAGTGAAAGAGTGCTGCAGCAAAGAAAAAGCCTTCTTCTTCTCCCTCTAAAGCCATACTGCTGCCATTTCTGAAAGCTCTAACTAAAAGAGAAAAAAGCCTACAATCTCCTTCTCACTATAGAAGAGAGATTTCTTTCACTATACTTGTGCTTCTAATCTTCTTGCTAGGAAGAAGATTCTTTCTTGCTTCAAATGTTTTTCTTCTACTTCTTCTTATTCTTATTTCATTTTCAAATTGTGTAAAAGAGTTTTTAGAATCTCTCTTCAAAAAATTCAGTTGTAGTGGTTATAAGAGTCTCCTTATCAAAAGACTCAGGCTGGTTCTAAGAGTCTTCTTATCAAAAGACTCAGTGCAAGATAGTGAATTCCTACCAAAGGGGTAGAAGAGTGGACTACCCAAAGTTTGTGGAACCACTATATTTCTTTGTGTTGTGCTGTGATTTTCTTTTTGCTATTTCTTTATTTATTTGCTTAATTCTTGTTGGTGTGTGAGAAGCTTAAATCTGTGAATATTACATATATATATATATTTATTAACTTTGCACAAAATATTTTTAAATCTCTATTCACCCCCCTCTAGAGAATTCTAGTGAGGTTAACTGTGCACTTTCAATTGGTATCAGAGACAGGTTGATAAAAAAAGGGTAACTCCTTGATAAAAAAGATCCTACCTCATATATATATATATTTCTAAAAACTCTTTTCTATGGCACAAATCAAAGATTATGCTTCCACCAGACCACCAATGTGCAATCTTGAAAAGTTTGCACTTTGGAAAACAAGAATTAGAATTTATTTAAATTCTATTGATGAAGAACTATTTGATGTTATTGACAGGTACTCCCAAGCCATTCAAGAAGGACTCAAGTGGAGAGGTCACACAAACACTTGCTCCAAGGGCTGAATGGACAGATGAAGAAAAGAAAGCCCAAGCATGTGATGTCAAGGCTATGAATATATTAGTCTCAACCCTCTCAGATGAAATCTTCCAAAAGATTGCTGAATGTGGGTCAGCTAAGGAAATATGGGAAGCTCTCACTAAAATGGTAGAAGGGAGTGCTGATGAGAGAAAGGATAAAAAAGCATTACTCATCTCTTAATATGAAAACTTCTAGAAGAAAGATAGTGAAAGTGTTGCTGACATGTATGCCAGATTAAGCCTCATAATAAATGAGTTGAGAACACTTGAGAATGACATATCTCTCACTGAGATAAATGACAAATTGCTAACTTGCTTCCCTAGCTCTTGGGACTCAAGAATCTGGCCAATTAGAGACTACAGAAGCCAAAAAGAAATCTCAACAGATGTCCTGTTGGGAAAATTAAGATCTTATGAACAGTTGTTGAAAACAAGATCTGAGAAAGAAGAGAAAGAAAAGACTCCTTCACTCTCAAAGGAAAAGAGTATTGCCTTAAAGGCTACTGCAGGTGAACCCTCTACAAGTGATGAGGAGCTGATCAGTCTAATGGCCAGAAGATTCAAGAAGTGGATCAAAACAGAAGGATCTAGAAGGAGAGACTCAAAAACCAGGTATGACAAAACTCATACTAAAGAAATTATATGTTACTATTGCAGGAAACCTGGACACATTGCACCTGAATGTCCTAAAGAGATCAGTAATATGAAAGATCTGAAAAGAACAGATCTAAAGAAGAAGAGGAAAGAGAAAGGATTCATTGCTCAATCATGGAGTGATTCAGAATCTGAAGGAAGTACCTCCTCTGAAAATGATCAAGAAGAGGCTAAGCAGGAGGAAAACTTTTTGATGGCTACTGAGAAGCCTGAAGATAAATCTCTGGTAAATATATCTGATGATATAGATTTTTCTTCTACTAAATTCAAAAACAATTTCAAAGAATTTTGTTTAGATCAAGTCAAATCTGAGAAAGGAATAAAAAGACTAAGAAATGAATTGAATAATCTCAAACAAATGGATACACAATATAAAAACTATGAGCTCAGTCAAAAACTCTCTAAATCAGAGGAGCAACTAGATAAAATCAATACTGAAAATCAAACACTGAGAAATGAGCTAGCAAAGGCAAAAGCCTTTGAAGATACTTTAAATGGCAGAAGTCAAAAGCTCAAGAATATCTCTGAAAATCTCACTGATAGATTTAGACAACTAGAGTTTAATACTGATTTAAAACCTAGACCTCAATCATCCAGCAAATCTGTTTGGAGACATCCTATCCACTTCACTAGGAAGAATAATCTGATAGGAGAAAATTCACAAGAAAATCCAAAAACAACTACTGTTTTTAATAAAAATAATTTCACTATATATGAAGGAATCCTAGGTAAATATCCTCAGAAAAGAAATAAAATTGCGTCGAGTTATTATCAACGTAAGTCGAGTTTTACTCGACGCAACTTAAATGATGCATCAATTTCTAATCAACGCACACCCCAAAGGGCGTCGACTTCCAACAAACGCAACTCCTATGCTTCGCTAGAAGTAAACGCAGAATGAAGAAAGCGTTGACTTCTACCCGACGCAACTATGAACATACGTCGAATTCCTATCGACGCAACCAATCTGACATAAATTTTTCCTTTCCCAAAAAGTCTTCTCAATCTATTTCCCTTTATTATGAATACTATTTCTGCAATATTACCAAAGACTATTGGTATGATAAACCAACGCCCCTAAAGAAGAAAGGGTACACTGAAAGACCCACTTATTCTTTCATTAAACCTTTCACTGGTGGGAGGAAGGGACCCCAGCTTAGCAGGGTCCAAACTAATGTTTAAATTTTATGTGCAGGTGTATCACATCTTCAAGCTGGTGTGGTACTTGGACAGTGGATGTTCCATGCACATGACATGGTACAAAAATCTATTAACCAACTTTGAGGATAGACATGGACCACCAGTGACTTTTGGAGACTCTAGCTGTGGGCAAACCAGGGGCTTTGGAGATTTCAAAGAAGGAAAAGTAACCTTCAAGAATGTGGCAGTAGTCAAAGGACTAAAACACAATCTGATAAGTATAAGTCAAATATGTGACAATGGTAAGTATGAGGTAAAATTTACCAAACTTGTTTGCCATGTTATTGATATCATGACTGGTCCCATTGTACTCAATGGAATTAGAAAAGGGAAAGTATATATAGTAGATTTTAGCTCCACACACACAAAGATTTGTTTGTTCAACAACATTATTGATAAAAGTGAATTATGGAATAGAAGGTTGGTCCATGTAAACTATAAAACCATTAGTGAATTAGCAAAGAATAACCTAGTCAGAGATCTACCAAAGGGTAGGTACTATAAGGATTCTCCTTGTAGACCTTGCCAACTAAGAAAACAGATCAAATCATCCTTCAAACAAATTGGTAAGGATGACTCCCCTAGGATTCTCTACTTACTGCACATGGATCTCTTTGGTCCTATATCCACTCAGAGCTTATATGGAAAGTATTATACCCTAGTCATTGTGGATGACTATTCTAGATTTAGCTGGGTATTCTTTCTAACGGCTAAGTCTGAAACACGCAAGATTCTCTCAAGATTCATAAGACAGATTCAATCTGAATTCAATACTCATGTTTCCATTATCAGAAGTGATCATGAGACTGAATTTGAAAATCAGTTAATCTATAGTTTCTGTGAGGATGAAGGGATCAAACAAAGCTTCTCAGCACCTAGAACTCCTCAACAAAATGGAGTTGCTGAAAGAAAGAATAGAACCTTAATTGAATCAGGAAGGACCTTGCTTGCAGAATCAGGATTACCAAAAACCTTCTGGGCTGAAGCAGTCAACACTGCAAACTATGTTCTGAATAGAAGCCTCATACACAAAACCAAGTTAAAAACTTCATATGAGCTTCTGAAGGGAAAAACACCCACTGTTAGATACTTTAAGACTTTTGGATGTACTTGCTTTATACTAAACAATGGGAAAGATCATCTTGCCAAGTTTGACAAGAAGTCTGATGATGGGATATTTCTGGGGTACTCATCATCTAGTAAAGCTTATATGTACTATAACAGGAGAACTCAATAAATTGAAGAATCCATGCATATTATATTTGATGAAACTAACATGTTCTTTAAAGGGGAAGAAACTTCCACCAGTCCTTTTCCACAGGAACACAGCTGCATAGAGACTCAATTTGAACAACTAACTCTAGAGAACACAGACACTGGGAAAGAAAACCAGCTACAGGAACCGAGTGAGGAATCTAAATAGGAACATGAAGAAGATTCAGAAAAGAGCAATCAAAACCAACTCCCACAAGAGAACATGATTCAAGAAGAACAAGTGGGAAATGTTCCTATTACTAATGAGGAAGAAGAGCCTCTGACAAATCCAAGCAGGACAAGAATCAGTATGAAAAATCATCCACAATCCCAAGTAATTGGAGACCCCAATACTGGAGTAAGAACAAGACACCAAGTCTCCAGTGGGATGATGCTCCAATGCTTCTTATCACAAGTTGAACCAAAGAAGTTTGAAGAAGCAAATTGTGATCCTCACTGGATTATAGCTATGCAGGAAGAACAAGACAATTTGAGAGAAACAAAGTATGGAACTTAGTTGAGAGACCAAGAAACTACCCAGTTATTGGTACTAAGTGGGTATACAGAAACAAACTTGATTCCACTGGAGTAATCATCAGGAACAATGCAAGAATTGTAGCACAAGGGTATAGATAAGAAGAAAGAATAGACTACAACCAAACCTTTGCTCCAGTAGCCAGATTGGAAGCAATCAAACTTTTTCTTGCCTATGCAGCTTTCATGAAGATGAAAGTCTACCAGATGGATGTCAAGAGTGCTTTTCTGAATGGTGACCTTCAAAAAGAGGTGTATGTAGAGCAACCACCAGGTTTTGTCAATCCCTCCTCTCCTAAATGTGTTTATAGACTTAATAAAGCACTTTATGGTCTTAAGCAAGCACCTAGAGCATGGTATGACACTCTCTAACTTCCTTATAGAAAACTCTTTTAAAAGAGGAAAAGTAGATAAAACACTTTTCACTAGAACCCACAAGAATCAACTCCTTCTTGTTCAAATATATGTAGATGACATCATCTTTGGCTCAACTCATCTCAAACTCTGTAAAAGATTTGCTAATCTAATGCAATCTAAATTTGAAATGAGTAGTATGAGAGAACTCTCTTATTTCTTAGGGCTACAAGTAAAATAAAACAGTAAGGGGATCTTTATCTCACAATCTAAATACACTAAAGAATTAATCAAAAAGTTTGGCATGGAATTAGCTTCTACCATGAAAACACCTATGACAACTAATGCCATTGTAGAAAAGGATGAAAAGGGAAAATCAGTAGATCAAAAGACATATAGGGCAATCATAGGATCCCTTCTCTATCTAACAACTAGCAGACCTGACATTATGTTTGCCACCTGCATATGTGCTCGATTTCAGGTTGATCCAAAAGAATCCCATCTCTCCTCTGTAAAAAGGATTCTTAGATACCTAAAGGGAACACCTGAACTAGGTCTATGGTACTCAGCAGAAACCAACTTTGAATTGACAGGTTTCTCAGATGCAGACTATGCTGGATGTAGGGTTGATAGAAAGAGCACATCTGGTACTTGCCAATTCCTAGGTGACAGACTAATATCATGGTTCAGTAAGAAACAAACTTTAATCTCAACCTCAACAGCTGAAGCTGAATATATAGCTGCTGGAAGCTGTTGTTCACAAATCCTATGGATGCAAAATCAACTTCTTGACTATAAATTGGAAGTAAATAACTCTAAGATCTATTGTGATAGTTCTAGTGCTATATCCATAGCATCCAATCCAGTCCTTCATTGTAGAACCAAACATATAGAGATCAGACATCACTTTCTTAGAGACAATGTAGAAAAAGGCAAGATAACCTTAGAATATATTCCTACAGACAGTCAAAGAGCAGATATTTTTACCAAACCCTTGGATGAAACTAAGCATACTTACTTCATCAGCACCTTAAAAAAAGTTTGATGGAAGCTTGTAAACACCATTGTTGGGCAAATCTAAAAGAGCTCAACAAAACTAAGAAAGCACTTGAAGATGCGTCGATTACCTATCGACGCACCGTCGAGAAGAACTCAACGCCGGAATTGATTTCTTACAGACAAAGATACGTCGATCCTTTCTCGACGGACCGTCGACTTCATGATAAAACTGGAAACAAATCTTCCCTTCTTCTTTTGACGATTGGATTACCTAATATACCTTGATTTCTATTTCCTTTTCGACGTCTCACCTTCTTTAAATAACACCTCATATTTCATAACTCCTACTCTTCCAAACCGCCAAAAACTTCGTCTTCTACCTTTCTACCTACATCAATGGCGCCGACTCCTGCTCAATCTGCTATCATCAAAGCAATAGATGATGCCCTAAAATAACTTCTGAATGAATTTCAGTTACGACTGATAAATTTCTCCAACGAATGTGCCTCAATGTTAGCCTCTTGTGAAGCCAAACTGACCGACATCTCTGCATCTCTTCCTGAGCTTCATGTTCTTCTTCAAGAACAAAATCTGTCGCCAAAAGGGTTTATACCCTTTCTGCAGGATATAAACCAGGGGGAGAGTTGCTCCAGAAACCCCTCCAATCAGGTTCTCTATTAATCTTAAGGCTCATATTCTTCTCTATTACTCTTCAGCTTCTCTATTACTCTTCAGCTCAGGGTTAATTCTTCTAAAATCTCTAAACCCTAATTCTTCTTATAGACACAAATCTTCTCCACTCACTCTGACTACACCTTCAAGGAGAAAAACCCCTTTGGTATATCCTCATCCTACCATACAGAAGGAGACCATGCTGTGGATTCAGCATTCAAAGCAGATGCCCCATATGTTCAGGGGGAGATTGTTGTAGTACAAAATACAGAAGTCCAGGGGGAGGAAGAAGCAGCTACTTCTGATGACCTGAAAGGGCAAGTCTGGATTGATGCACCCCTGTGTGTGGAAGAATATCAGTATCACTCTCCTGGCTTCTCTGCCAGTCACATCAAACTTAGGACACCTCTACTTGAGGATGTTCCTCCAGAAGAAACTCCTCCTCCTAAAATTCCTTCTCCACCTTATCTTCCTAAAGAGAAAACTCCACCTCCTCTACTACCTCTACCTCCACCATCAACAAAACTTACTACTCAAATCTTACCTAGGCAAAGTCCAAGAAGACAAATGGAAAGAAAAGATGTCATCCCTCACTGGCAAAAATATTCCAAAGAAGAAAGGAAAGAGTATGCAAAGGAAAAGAAGTACAGAAAAGCTTGTGAGGAGATAAAGAGGTTTGAAAAGATTCCTAATATCTCTCCTGACAGTACTGTAAAGGAGTACAATAACCCTGAAATGGAAAAGAGGAATAATGAAATAAGAGAAAGAGACCTGTATGAATTTGAAGCAGCCATGAAAGAAACAGTAGATAAGAGAAATGCTTGGATAGAGAAGATCAAGAAGGGAATGACCAAAGAACAGATTCTTGCTGAACCATCCATCAAAATTCCAAAGAAATTGTTTGATGTTGAAGCATATCAAAAGAAAATCCTCAAGCAGAGCTTATCATAGATAAAGGACAAAAGCACAAAAGGGGTGTAGGGTGTTCAGAAGATACCTACATTCCCTATAAGAAGCCTAAAAAGTCAGAAGGACTAGACAAATGGCATGATTCACCCTAGAAAGGGAAAGAAAAGATGCCTGAGATCCCTGAGAAATAAGAACCAAAAAAGAAAAGGAAATATAGGCCCAAGGTTGACAACAAGGGACCATCTGAGCCCACACCTACACAAAAGAGAGAGAAACCTCAAGGCATTACAATAGAGATGATTGATGAAAAGGCAGCAATTATCATCAGCAAGGGTTATTCCATAAATGACACTCTCCCTGATGCTGAAAGGAGCTTGGCAAAACTGCACACTATTATCAGAAATGTTCAAGAGCATCCTAATAGAGCCATACCCTACATTTTTGAAGCTATTGAACAATTATCTAAGAAACTCTACTCTGCCTTTGTTAATTTCATGTATAACAAGAAGTTCTTGGTTTAAACACTGTGAAAGATACTTACTTATTTATATATGATTCTTTTTTCTTCTGATGAATGCTTGACAAACTTCTTTAGTATATCAAGGTATTCCTTGGACAAAAAGTAAAATTTCTCTCTGATCAGGGTTAAGACAAATAGGGGGAGATTGTTAGGGAAATGATTTATCTTAACCCGTAGAAATGAGTAGAAAATGAGTTCTCAGAGTGAGATAATTAGTTTAAGTAAATATGCGTCGAATAGTAATCGACGCAACGTCGAAGTGTAGTCGACGTATCTCTCAAAATGAGTCGAAGTAACTCAAAACAGATTTCAATGTAACCTTAATCGACGTAAATCTGATTTCTAGTCGACACACCCAGTAAAGTCGACGCACCGCTGACGACGCTCCTTCCATATTTTCTTCTCGACGTCTAGCCAGGCTGAAATCGACGCTTACGTCGAATAGTAATCGACGCACGTCGATTTCTGTGACAGATTCAAAAACACGCCAGATCTCTTTCCATCTTTCTGTAGATCTGAATTTTATGGAATTATATTATTCTTTTCTAACCGTTCTGAATCAATCTTTCCTTCTAAATGATTCTTGGCTAATTTGATTAAGATTATTATGGACATTATTTGAAAATAGAATGATCTCTTACCTTCTACAGAAATAATGATTATGGAAACTTTTCTTTCTTACTATTTCTCTGACTGCTAATTGATTATCCTCCTATAGCAATATTTTTGAATAAACAGAGCTATAAATACAGAAGGAGGTCGGAAAAGAAAAATGATAAGTGATCCACTCCATCCATTTGAAAAAGAGGAAAAGCTCCCAAGTGAAAAGTGAGAAAGCTGAGAAAAGTGAAAGAGTGCTGCAGCAAAGAAAAAGCCTTCTTCTTCTCCCTCTAAAGCCATACTGCTGCCATTTCTGAAAGCTCTCACTGAAAGAGAAAAAGGCCTACAATCTCCTTCTCACTATAGAAGAGAGATTTCTTTCACTATACTTGTGCTTCTAATCTTCTTGCTAGGAAGAAGATTCTTTCTTGCTTCAATTATTTTTCTTCTACTTCTTATTCTTATTTTTATTTCATTTTCAAATTGTGTAAAAGAGTTTTTAGAATCTCTCTTCAAAAAATTCAGTTGTAGTGGTTCTAAGAGTCTCCTTATCAAAAGACTCAGGCTGGTTCTAAGAGTCTCCTTATCAAAAGACTCAGTGCAAGATAGTGAATTCCTACCAAGGGGGTAGAAGAGTGGACTACCCAAAGTTTGGGGAACCACTATATTTCTTTGTGTTGTGCTGTGATTTTTTTTTGTTATTTCTTTATTTATTTGCTTAATTCTTATTGGTGTGTGGGAAGCTTAAATCTGTGAATATTATATATATATATTTATTAACTTTGCACAAAATATTTTTAAATCTCTATTCACCCCCCTCTAGAGAATTCTAGTGAGGTTAACTGTGCACTTTCACAACCGGCACCAACAGGCCCATGATTCGGATTTCGATGGGGACTCTCCACGAGTGCCCCTCGAGAACACCACCCCGAGCGTGGCTTCGATATTACTAGGGCCATTAAGATTAACGCCCCCACGTACGATGGCTTGGGAGATCCCCGGATCTTCCTTAATTGGGTAGTGGACATGGAGTGCTACTACGAATGACACAAACTTACAGACCCTCAAAAGGTCCAAGTTGCCAGGATGAAGTTAACGGGTCGTGCGGAGACTTATTGGCTGAATGAGGAGCGGAGGTTAGGAGCCGGGCATGGAGTCCCACTTATAGGTTGGCCGGTGATGAAGAATTTGTTAACCGATTAGTACGTCCCTGCATACCACCGAACACAGATGTTCGATGAGCTTGTCACGCTGCGACAGGGCTCAAATTCGGTAGCTGAATATATGGGAGAGCTGAAGGACCGTATGGTGCATTGTGATCTTAGGGAGATTCCTGAGGTCACCTTATCTAGATTTTATAAGGGGCTTCAACCCGATATTCAAAGGAAGCTCCTGCACTATGGTCATACGGACCTAAACACGACTTTCAATGCCGCCCATGACATTGAAAAACATCTAGCCTCGAAGGCCCACTCCCATTATTCTCACGCGAAGAATAAGTCCACCGTTGGAGTGTCTTCCTCCACGTATCCGGATAAGGGGAAGTTTAGGTCCACCAAGTCGAAGTCTGTAGTGATCACTGCTAGGAACAGTAGGAATCATGCGAGTGAGCGCATCCCCATAGGGAAGGTTAGCAAGTCCAATACTACGTGTTACTCTTGCGGCATTCAAGGTCATTATGCCTTTGAATGCCCAACGAAGACTAAGGCCATAGCCCTTTTAGAATTGACTACCGACTTCGCTGATTACGTATATGAGGCTGCAGAGGAGAGTGACCCAGAAGGGGTCCCAAGTGATTTAGAGGACGATCACCACCTTATGGTGATACGTTGTATCTTGACCACTCCCCATCCGTTAGATGATTGGAAGAGGACGAGCATATTTTCTCTGATTTTTAAGAGTGGTGAGAAACTTTGCAAGCTGATTATTGATAGTGTGTGTGAATGTCATTTCTGAGAACGCCGTCACACGTATGACCTTGACCACGGAACCACACCCGACCCCATATCAGGTAGCTTGTATCAACAAGGTCACTGTCCCTGTTACCAAGCGATGTCTGGTCCCCCTCTCGTTCAAATCTTATACTGATGAGGTTTGGTGTGATGTCCTACCGATGGATGCTTGTCACGTGTTACTAGGCCGCCCTTGGCTCTATGACCGTGATGTGACGCATTTTGGTAGAGCCAACACGCATGAATTTAAATTCAATGGCAAAACCATCACCTTGAGGCCGACCCTCCCGAAGGAGCCAGTAGTTTTGGCTAAGGACACAACTGTCCTAGTGGAGAGGAGGGCGTTGAGTCTAGTTGGTAGGAAGGAGTTTGTGAAGGATCCGTTTCGTGACGGGATGATGTACGCACTAGTTCTTATGAGTGCGAAGACTGATTCGGGAGTGTTGGATGACTTACCTAGAGAGCTACGAGTGTTGTTGGAAGAATATAAGGACGTTTACCCGGATGAGCTGCCTTCGACGTTACCCCCGCTTAGGGATATACAACATGCAATAGACCTTATCCCCGGTTCGTCCCTACCCAACCAGCCCCATTATAGACTTCATCCCACCGCCCATAAGGAGTTACAGACCCAGATTGAGGACTTGTTGAAGAAGGGGTTCATTCGGACTAGCATGAGTCCATGTGCTGTTCCAGCCCTGCTTGCCCCCAAGAAGGATGGAACATGGTGGATGTGTGTTGAAAGTCGTGCTATCAAAAAGATTATTATCAAGTAACAGTTTCCTATTCCACGATTAGATGACCTCTTAGATGTCTTATCTGGCGCCACTATCTTTTCGAAGTTAGATTTACGGAGTGGCTATCACCAGATTAGGATTCATGAGGGAGATGAGTGGAGGACTGCGTTTACGTCTAAGGATAGGTTATTTGAGTGGCTTGTGATGCCCTTTGGGTTATCCAATGCCCCCCAACACCTTCTCTCAGATGATGACACATGTCTTTCAGCCTTACATGGGGAAGTTTGTGATAGTTTATTTCGATGACATCTTAGTCTATAGCACCACCACTGCCGAGCACATCTCCCACATGAGAGTGATTCTTTCCACCTTGAGGAAGGAAGCATTGTTTCTAAACCTTAAGAAGTGCACTTTCTATGTTCATGAGTTAGAGTTCTTGGGTTATATAGTCAGGTCAGAGGGTATACGAGTTGACCTCGGAAAGGTTCAAGTAATAAGGGACTGGCCCGAACCAACTAGCCTACGAGAGGTGCGTAGTTTCCATGGATTAGCAACTTTCTATCGCTGTTTCATACGAGACTTTAGTAGCATTATGACACCTATTAGTGATTGCATGAAGAAGGGTGAGTTCACATGGACGAAGTCCGCCACTTTTGCCTTCCAACGTATTAAGACGCTTATGACTGAGGCACTGGTGTTACGTCTACCTGACTTCACCAAAGTCTTTGAGCTTACCTGTGATGCGTCTGGGGTGGGAATAGGAGGTGTCTTAAGTCAAGAAGGTCACCCGGTCAGTTACTTTAGTGAGAAGTTAGCGGGCTCCAAGTTGAATTATTCAAATTACGATAGGGAGTTCTATGCTGTTGTTAGGTGTTTGCATCATTGGAGGCACTATCTCCTCTCCAAGGAATTTGTGATCCTCTCCGACCATGATGCCTTGCGATTCATAAATGGTCAGCACAAAATTAGCCCGCGTCACGCTAAGTTTGTAGCTTTCTTGCAAGGATACACGTTTAATCTCAAGCACCTTAAAGGTTCCGATAATCGAGTTGTTGATGTACTTAGTCGCCTCACCCTATTGCTATCCACCATGCAAGTCCATGTTGTAGGGTTCGAGCGCATTAAGGACGAATATGCCACTTGCCCAGATTTTCAAGAGCTGTATTTATCCGCCCAGGACAGCTCCCCCACGACTATTTCGGCCTTTATTCTTAGGGACGGTTATCTGTTTAAGCACGGGAAGCTGTGTATTCCGCGATCCTCCTTACGACTCCACATTATTTGGGAGGGATAAAACCATTACACTCGTTGAGGAAAAATTTTACTGACCTAAACTTAAGGTGATGGTTGGGAGAGTAGTGAGTAGTTGTCGTACATGTCAAGTCTCGAAGGGCACTAAATCTAATGTTGGATTATACACCCTTTACCTATTCCTTCCATACCATGGGAAGACGTGAGCATGGATTTCGTATTAGGCTTCTCCTCCACCCTTCGATGTCACGATTCTATTCTCGTAGTTGTGGATAGGTTTTCTAAAATGGCATACTTTCTCCTGTGTAGCAAGACCAACGACGCATCTCACATAGCGAAATTATATTTTAAAAAGGTCGTTAGCCATCGCGGAGTGCCGAAGACAATTGTCTCGGATAGGGATGTGAAATTCACTAGCTATTTTTGGAAGATCTTATGGATTTTAATGGGGACAAAATCATTATTCTCCGCTGCTTATCATCCGCAAACCGATGGGGAGACGAAAGTGGTCAATCGGAGTTTGGGGAACCTTCTTCGATGTCTTGTGAGCGATCACAAGGGCACGTGGGATCTACTTCTTCCCCATGCCCAATTGGCGTACAATAACTCACGGGTATAAAGCTCAGGTGCCCCTTGACTTGGTTCCATTACCACCAACATATAAAATAAGTCAATTTGCACAATCCTTCGCCCAACATATTCATGATTTGCATGCACATATCCGAGCAACCTTGACCTCCCAATACGAATCCTATCAAACACATGATAATCTACATAGGAAAGTGTCACACTTTAAGGTCGGAGATCAAGTCTTAATCCGCTTAGTTCCCGAGCGAATGCCAACCGACACCGTTAAGAAGTTAGCGCCAAAGCGAGCCGGCCCTTTCCGGATTATAAAGAAACTAGGCGATAACGCTTTCATCTTAGATTTGCCTGCTGATTGGGGTGTTTCACCCATTTTTAATGTCTCGGATTTAACGATGTTTGTTTCGCCTCCACAAGAGTTGATTTCTTTGTCGTCTCCTCCTTCCACTAAAATTTCTATGGGTTTGGGGAGTGGTAGTACAGATGATCTCTCTCCTATGGTTTCCACAGGTTTAGCGTCGGATGGTAAGTTGCATTCTTTCCCTACTGCTGACATGTTTCCAAGGTTTCCCAAAACCTTTCTTATACCTGACAGGATACTTGACGCTGAACCACTCACTACTGACGATGGTGCTACTCGCCGCTTTCTCATCCGTTGGCAAGATCGCCGCCCTTCCGAAGATTCATGGGTACTCGAGTCGGAGCTTCAACGTTTGGATGTTGCCCTTCTCCACCGCTATCTCCTGGACCACGCATCGGTGATATGTGAAGTTGAGCAGGGGAGGATTGATGCCGTGACATCTCCACCACCTGAGGATGATAGACCAGAAATGGATGTGCTGCAACATAAAGATTTCAGGCGTTATGACGACACAATGGCCGCTAACGGAAAACAACGTTACAACCTCCGTCCGCGGCGCGCAAAGCTTATTTGAAGTCTCTCAAAAACATATTTTCAGTTCCTAATTATTTCTTTAAAATGCAAAACTTGTAATCTTTTATTTTTCATGCTTTTATATTTTTGGTGTGCAATTAAACATTTATGGTGTGCTATTATCCATCCGAATTGATGAGATCATCATCTCAATCTTGGATGGTTGGATCTATTTTGCAACTCCTATATATAGGAGGTTTTAAGAGAAAGAAAGATGATTGGAAAACCTAAAAAGAAAACCAGCCCCCCTCCTTGTGAGTTTCGGCCAAGGCTTGTGAGAAGTCGCCCCCTTGTCTCCCTCTTCTCCATTTCGGCCTCCCCTCTCGTGGAGCAGCCGGCGTGGCTTCTTGGTGTGACTCCAAGGAAGAAGGACGACAACCCCACTCGGTGCGACGTCGGTGGACCATTCGGTGCGACGCCGGTGGAAATCGTGGAGAGAGTGATTCTCCTTCAAGTTATCAAGTGTGCTTTCCTCCAAACGGTTGGGTAAAATCTCCCCCTCTTCTAGTGATTCTTCTTTAGATTTGTGGAGGTTGAACCATTGTGTTCTCCGCGGCTTTAAAATCTTCATCTCTTTCAAATCTCTGAATAAAATTGTTATTGTCCTTGTTTCTATTTTCGGATCGGGTAGGTCCATTTTACTTGAGCGGATCTTGGCCTATAGCCTTGATCTTGCCCTCAAAAAGGATTGACAACTTTTGCGTTATTTTTGGGAATACGTTGACTCATTTTTTATCGTTGTTTTAGAGTCGACACTCCTCCGAATGGATTGATGTTTGTGTGCGAAAGGGATGACGTATTCGTGAGCGATAGATGCTTGTGTAGGTGCGGCCGATCAAGAGTGCGTTGATAGGCGAATTAGAGTTTTCTTGTGCCGATCTCCGTAGTGACGTACGCTTCATCAGGTTATGGTATACGCATAACCATATCCGTCACAACTATATAAACGGGTGTGCGTATAGCACATAAATTGTTTATGGTGTGCGAGTAGCCGCATAACCACCATAACCACTGTAATCACCCATTATGGGTGAGTGTAAATATCTGAAATCATATCAGCCGACGCGTAGTGAATTATTATGAAATATGCGTATTAATTTATATAAAACTGGGCTGCAAATAGCAATTATGGTGGTTACGGCCTGCGAATAACCGCATAACTACCGTAACCATCTCTAGTGCCTATAAATAGAACTCAAGGCTTCTCTCATTTTCATCTTTCTCTTCTTCCTCCTTTCCTCCTAAGTGTAAGAGAGAGAACTCCTCCCTCCTTTCCTCCTTCGAGCAAGGAAGATCTTCGAGCGCCTTCGAAGATCTTCTTCGCCTTCGAAGATCTTCGAGCATCTTCGAGCGCCTTCGAAGATTTCATTCGCTTTTGAAGAATCCTTCGAAGATCTTCGAGCGTCTTCGAAGATCTTCGAGCACCTTGAAGATCCTACAAAGGCGTTCATCCTCCTTCGAGTGAGCATTTTTTTCTCCAAGCGCGCCTCCGTGCGCTCCGCTCTCAAGACCGCTCCAAGAGCGTCTTCGTGTGCTCCGCTCTCAAGACCGCTCCAAGCGCGCCTTCGTGCGCTTCGCTCTCAAGACCGCTCCAAGCGCGCCTCCGTGCGCTCCGCTCTCAATACCGCTCCAAGCGCTCCTTTGTGCGCTCCGCTCTCAATACTGCTCCAAACGCGCCTCCGTGCGCTCCGCTCTCAAGACCTCTCCAAGCGCACCCCGCGTACTCAATAACAAACACTCAGCACACTCAAGAACAAGCGCTCCGACCTCAGGCAAGACCAGCACTCCAACCTCCTCTCGCGCAGCAGGAGACAAGCCGCAAAGACAAAGACGCACAGAGCACATCGAATCAACCTTCAAGTAGCAGTCAAAATCTCCAGAGCGCTCAGAGCGCGGCATTCTCCTCTGCAGCAAACAAAAGACTTAACTCCATGAGCGGTGATCTGTCACCCTCCGAGCACATCTCTCTCTCAACAATTGTAACGAGAGGCGACCTGTCGCTCTCGAGTTCTTCAAAATAGCTTTGTACAACAACAAACAAATAATGGAGGTTTTGGCCGGCACAGACCCGACCGCGTGATTTTTCACTCAGTTGACGGTTTTCCACGTTAAAAAAATTGTCTTGTCAGCTTTCTCTCTTTCTGTGACTGTTTGCACGCTCGAACGCTCTCGAGCTAAAACAATCCAATTTAGTCCGATCTACCGGAGCCTTGAGTGGTCCGCAACAACCCCCATTATCTTAGTAGAGGGTTATGGGAAAAACTGCCACATGCGCGACCGTGAGGTCCCCGCGGTCGGCCTCTCCCGGCTAGTCGCCCTAGGCCGTGCGCCCGCCAAGCTTCAAAGACGCCCTTGAAGAATCTTCAAGTATCTTCGAAGGTCATTCAAAGATCTCCATCCACCTCCAAGCTTCCTTCCAAGCACAGAACACTCAGTGCTCACCGCCATCAAGCCAGCGACAAGCTCCACACTCAGACACATGCACGAACTGCAAGACACACTTCAAGGAGATCCAGACGTGCAGATCGCGCCACTCAAGATCCCAAGCGAAAACAGAAGGCCATCCAAGCCCCAGAGCGCGGTGCTCCCCACCGCAATAAGAAAAAAATACTTAGCTTCGTGAGAGGTGGTCTGTCACCCTCCGAACGTCTCTCTCCCCCTACAAGTTATAACGAGGAGCGGCATGTCGCCCTCGCCTTCCCTAAAAAGCTTTGTGCAACATCAAATAGTGAAGTTTGGTTGGCATCGTCCCGGTCACGCGGTTTTTCACTCTTTTCGAAGTTTTTCACGGTAAAAAGGGTTCATTGCCAGTCGTCTCATTTCTCTGTGACTGATTGCGTGCTCGACCGCTCCCGGGCTAAGATGGTCCAGTCTCGATCGATTCTAGGAGCATCGAGTGAGCCCAACAATACTATAATATAAGGGAAAACTCTCTTTGGTGTAACATTGGTCTTTTTCAAATTACTCTTCTCTCTCTCTCTCTCTCTCTCTCTCTCTCTCTCTCTCTCTCTCTCTCTCTCTCTCACCTCTCTCTCTCTCTCACAACGGCTAAATATATGTTTTTTGTAATATTATAAATCTTTATTTTAAATCTTATTAATATAATCTTTATATATTATTTTAAATCTTATAAATACTGGGTGCGGCGTGGGTTTGTGAGCGGCGGGAGCGCCATTGCACAGGGGCAATGTCGTGACCGGAGAACTGTCGCAATCGGGGTACTGTCACGGTCGAGATACTATCGCGGTACTGTCGCAGTTGGTCATAGGGGAGGAGCCCCGTGCCTGTCACTCGTAATATATAAATAAATGTTTATATCAATGTTGTCAAGATCGTCATGACAGTGCCCAACACCACAACACTCTCATCGCTCTCAGCCCCCTAGCGCATTACAAAATTGAGTGATATATAGCTGATTACTGGCTGCACTTGAGGGTTGCGATAGGCGGGAGCGCTAACGTGCCGGGAAAATATTGTGTCCGCACAGGGGTCTCCGGGCCCCCATGCTACCCCCGTCTACGTTCGTGCTCGATGTTTTTTTGTAGAATGGGTTGCGCCCGTGCTAAATGCATTTGGAGGTTGTTCGTGGGTTGTCCTGGATGCGCACGTGCTCATATTCCTCAAAGCCGATTGATCACCATTGTAAACACCAAAAATTGGTCTGCCAGTTAATTCTTTTCTACACAAACATAACCGAGAACATGCAAGGGGATCACCAGGACTTCATTGGGGAAACGAGTAAGACTTAGGCTGTTATGGTGCTCGAAGCATCCCATGTGACTGTCTAGTTTGGAACGATCTACACGTTGCCCCTGTTAGATTTGTGAAGTGAGTATATGCTGGGATAGTGGCAACTATCCAGGTGGCGACTATCCAGGTGACGAGTATCCGTGCCGAGTATCGGTGACGAGTATCCGTGCCGAGTATCCGTGACGAGTATCCGTGACGAGTATCCGTGCAGAGTATCGGTGCCGAGTATCGGTGCCGAGTATAGGCATACTCGCCCCCCTTGAGTTGCCTATAAATAGAGGGGTACCCCCCCCTAAAGAGTAATGAATCCAGACCTTCTGACAGTGCCGAGTATATACTCTGAGAGTGACGAGTATAGCCATCAGAAGTGGCGAGTATCATCAACTCTGAGCGAGTTAGAGATACCAGAGCATCACCGTGACGAGCATCACCGTGACGAGCATCACCGTGACGAGCATCACCGTGACGAGCATCACCGTGACGAGCATTATCGGTGACGAGTATCGGTGACGAGTATCGGTGACGAGTATCCGTGCCGAGTATCCGTGCCGAGTATCGAAGCGACGAGTATCACCAGCGCGGTGTGCTCCGAAGGAGAAGCGGACCTTGTCCGTGACCAAGTTCTTTACTACTATTGGCTGTTGTGATTCAAGTTGGATGCAACTTGTATTCAGCCGTGTTCTGTTGTAATCTTGTTGCCAAGTATATATTACAGTTGTGTTTGTTCTGTTTTGGTATCCTTGATTGGTAGCACACAAAAATTTCAACATGGTATCAGAGCTAGGTTGCTGAAGCAGCGCGTGCTATCAAGGTTCAAGGTTGAGAATCCAAAATGGACGGCGGAGGAGGCTATGCTAGGGGACTTGGTATTGAGTTGCTCACCCAGACCAACTACAAGAAGTGGATGTCTTGTATGGAGAGCTACATTCTTGGAGAGGATCTCTGGGAGGTTGTTGGTGGTGGGGAGCAAGAGGAAGTTGTAGCTGCCGGCGATAATGGTCCAGCTGTGAGAGCTTGGAGGAAGACCAACGCCAAGGCAGAGTTCACCTTGAAGAGAGCCATATCACCTGACTTGTTCGACCACATCATTGGTTGCAAGTCAGCGTCTGCGATCTGGATAGCCCTCGATGGGTTATTCAACAAGAAGAATGTGGCGCGGCTACAATTCCTGGAGAATGAGTTGGCGAAGTCGACTCAAGGCGAGATGGCGATATCCACCTTCTTCCTGAAGGTGAAGAACCTATGTGGGGAGATCTCGGCCTTGGATCCTGAAGAGCCAATCTCAGAGGCGAAGTTGAAGCGGCACATACTCCGAGGCTTAAGGAGGGAGTATGTCCCCTTCGTTACTTCCGTGCAAGGATGGGCTATTCAGCCCTCCCTTCTGGAGCTAGAGAACCTGCTATCGTCACAGGAGAGCTTGGCGAAGCAGATGGCGGGAGTATCCATCTCAGGAGGAGATGGCGAGTCCTTGTTCTCAGGAAAGAGGAGATTCTGGGACAAGAGGAAGAAGAACCCCCGAGAGGGACCTTCAACGTCATCTCAGGGAGATGGGGGGAAGTTCCTTCCTGCCCGTGACGAGAAGGGGAGATACCTTTGCTTTGCCTGTAAGAAGTACGGGCATATGGCAAAGGATTGTCGGTCTAATCTCCAGGCCGGTCATGTTGCTGAGAAAGGTGGAGACCATCAGAGAGGTGGAGACCATCGAAGAGGTGGAGAAAGAGGTGGAGGTCACCAGGGCGGTGAAAGGGGGGACAATTGTTTCCTGGCAGAGATGACGACAACGTCAGTCGATGTCTTAGCCTCCATCAACCTCGAGGACGACTGGATAGTGGATTCCGGTTGCGGGCATAATCTCACTGGAGATATGTCGAAGTTTGCCTCCTCGGCAGCATATGAAGGATCGGATGCTATCATCACTGCGGATGATACAGTGCATCCAGTGGAGCGAGAAGGGAAGGTGTCCCTTGGGAGTATAGAGAAGCCAGTGACACTGAAGAGTGTCTATCACGTGCCTGGCATGAAGAAGAACCTCTTCTCAGTGGCGAACGCCGTGGATGCTGGATACCACGTGCTGTTTGGACCAAAGGAGGTGAAGTTCTTGAAGAACCTATCGTCTGTCGATGCTGACGTCACGCTCACCGGGAGAAGGGTGAAGGACTTGTATGTTCTGTCTGCAAGTGCCTACGTGGACAAGCTGAAGACAAACGACAGCGCTGTGATCTGGCATGAGAGGCTGGGTCATGTGGGGATGGACAAGCTGAAGATGATGGCGGCAAAGGGCCTAGTGAATGGCCTGCCTCATCTCACTTCCTACGGCGACGGCCATGTGTGCGATGGATGCCAATATGGAAAGTCACATCGACTTCCATTTGACAAGTCAGAGACCAGGTGTAAGGCACCTCTTGAGTGCGTATATGCTGACATGATGGGGCCGTGTGCCACCCGTACTTATGGAGGCAATAAGTATGCGCTGGTTCTGGTGGATGACTATACCCGCTATACGTGGGTATACTTTCTGAGAGAGAAATCAGAAGTGTTCAGCAAGTTCCTCGAGTGGAAGGAGCTTGTGGAGGGGAGGCTGAACCGCAGAGTCAAGAAGCTGAGGAGCGACAATGGAGGGGAGTTTACCTCCAATGAGTTTGCTTCTTTCTGCAGGAGGTTCGACATTCGGCGGGAGCTCTCTTGCGCTCACACCCCTCAGCAGAATGGGGTGGCAGAGAGGAAGATCCGCCATCTGGTGGAGACTACCAGGAGTTGGCTACATGCCAAGAGCATTCCCAAGGCCTTATGGGTGGAGGGAATGGCGTGTGCCACCCATGTGATCAACCGGCTACCATTGAGTCCCAACAGGATGGTGTCTCCGCACCAGCTCATGTTTGGAGAGAAGCCGAATGTGAGTCACATGAGGGTGTTTGGTTCTACCTGCTTCGTGCACGTTCCAGAGGCCGAGAGAACCAAGTTGGAGCCGAAAGCGAGGAAGTGTGTCTTCATCGGCTACGACGAGAGGAAGAAGGGCTGGAAGTGCATGAACCCGCAGACCCACAAGTTCGTCGTCTCGCACGACGTAGTGTTTGACGAACTGATCTCGTATCAGGGAGTCTCTTCCGTGGTGCTGCCGGAGAGTGGAGAATCGAGCAGGAGAGAAGAAGAGTGGGTCACTGAGGACCCTACTGTGGAGTTGGAGGTTTCTCCAAGTGCCCCATCGCCATCTAGCTCAGGAGGAGCATCTGGCTCAGGGGGAGCTTCGATCTCTAGAAGCAGGGAGAGTATTGCTCCTAGAGGAGGACAGAGAGGAGCTGGAGAAGAGGATTCTACCGGAGCGGTAGATAGTGACCAAGCCTTGAGGAGGTCGAAGCGGACCATCGTCCCGCCTGCTCACTATAAGGAGGGGAACTTCGTGAGTTTGGTTTCTTGCTTCTTCGCAGGACCACTCGACGAGAGGGAACCTGCCCGCTTTGAGGATGCTGTTGGCATCAAGGAGTGGGACGAGGCCATGAAGGAGGAGATGGAGGCCCTGAAGAAGAACGAGACATGGGACCTGGTTCCCATGGTGGAGGGCATCAAACCTGTCACCTGCAAGTGGGTGTACAAGGTGAAGAAGAGGGCTGATGGAGAAGTGGAGCGGTACAAGGCGAGGCTTGTCGCTCGAGGCTTCTCACAGACCTATGGAGAGGACTACGAGGAGACCTTCAGTCCCGTAGCGAAGATGACGTCGGTGAGGACGGTCATCGCTCTGGCGGCGTGCCGAGGGTGGAAGCTATGGCAGCTGGACGTGAAGAACGCATCCCTATATGGGGAGATCGACAAGGACATATTCATGGTGCAACCACCTGGATACGTGTCCAAGTCTCAGCCGCGCCACGTCTGCAAGCTGAAGAAGGCCCTCTATGGGTTGAAGCAGGCGCCGAGATCCTGGTATGGGAAGATCGCGGAGTATCTGCAGTTCTGCGGCTACGATGCCTCAGACTCAGATTCCAGCATGTTCGTGAAGAAGAGTGGAGGTCTTCACGTGCTGGTGCTGCTATACGTCGACGACATGATCGTGACAGGGAACAACCCTGAGGAGGTCGCGACACTGAGACAGCAGCTCTCCATACGATTTGAGATGAAGGATCTTGGTGAACTGCACCATTTCCTTGGCCTCCAAGTGGAGAAGAGAAGAGGCGGGCTGGATGTTTCCCAGAGGACATATGCCGAGAGGATCGTCGAGAGAATCGGCATGAAAGAGGGGAAGAGCAGCTCCGTTCCTCTGGAGGCTGGGCTGAAGCTTCGGAAGGAAGAAGGGAGGATTCTTCCTGATCCGAAGATCTTTCGGGCACTGGTGGGGAGTCTTATCTACCTGACTATCACAAGGCCGGACATCGCCTTTGCTGTCGGCCGAGTTAGTCAGTATATGCAGGAGCCGCGGAAGCCTCATCTGGAGGCAGCCAAAGGAATTCTGAAGTACGTGAAGGGGACCCTTGAGATGGGGTTGTCCTATGAGGAGAAGTCTGACTTCAAGTTGCACGGATACACGGATGCAGACTACGGAGGTGACGCTGATGATCGCAAGTCAACATCAGGTTACGTGTTCTTGTGTGGGGCTGCTGCTATCTCGTGGTGTAGCAAGAAGCAGGACTCTATTTCCCTTTCTACCACGGAGGCCGAGTACAAGGCGTCGTCCTTAGCAGCTCAGGAGTGTGTCTGGCTGAGGAGACTAGTGGAGGATGTGGATGAGGAGGTCAGCGGACCTACTGTGCTTCGCGGGGATAATGAGAGTGCATTGAAACTGGTAACCAATCCAGTGTGCCATGCGAGGACCAAGCACATTGAGATCGAGCATCACTTCATCAGAGAGAAGGTGCTGGGTGGCTTGATCGCTGTGGAGCATGTGCGGAGTGAAGAGAACCTGGCAGATATATTCACGAAGCCCCTATCTGCGGGGCCGTTCCTGAGGCTTCGCTCGTTGCTTGGAGTTGTTCCCGGAGCTCACTTCAAGGGGGAGTGTTAGATTTGTGAAGTGGGTATATGCTGGGATAGTGGCGACTATCCAGGTGGCGACTATCCAGGTGACGAGTATCCGTGCCGAGTATCGGTGACGAGTATCGGTGCCGAGTATCCGTGACGAGTATCCGTGACGAGTATCCGTGCCGAGTATCCATGACGAGTATCGGTGCCGAGTATCCGTGCCGAGTATCCGTGCCGAGTATAGGCATACTCGCCCCCCTTGAGTTGCCTATAAATAGAGGGGTACCCCCCCCTAAAGAGTAACGAATCCAGACCTTCTGACAGTGCCGAGTATATACTCTGAGAGTGACGAGTATAGCCATCAGAAGTGGCGAGTATCATCAACTCTGAGCGAGTTAGAGATACCAGAGCATCGCCGTGACGAGCATCACCGTGACGAGCATCACCGTGACGAGCATTATCTGTGACGAGTATCGGTGACGAGTATCAGTGACGAGTATCGGTGACGAGTATCCGTGCCGAGTATCTGTGCCGAGTATTCATGCCGAGTATCGAAGCGACGAGTATCACCAGCGCGGTGTGCTCCGGAGGAGAAGCGGACCTTGTCCGTGACCAAGTTCTTTACTACTATTGGCTGTTGTGATTCAAGTTGGATGCAACTTGTATTCAGCCGTGTTCTGTTGTAATCTTGTTGCCAAGTATATATTACAGCTGTGTTTGTTCTGTTTTGGTATCCTTGATTGGTAGCACACAAAAATTTCAACAGCCCCGAGCATGAGAATTTATAGGCTGAACTCCTAAATCTTCGACGACCCGCTATGGACCCGTTAACACTTATATAAATATACATTAACATTCTCCTCCTATATTTATATAATAGGTATCACAAAACATGTTATACTAGAAAATAAGCACATAACGACCAAATGAATTTTCCAGAAACATATATATGAGTTTCAGAAAATCTAAACTCAAACCAGGGTTCCAAACAAGAAAGAAATGAACTGAAAAAACTCAAAAAAAAAAACAGATAATTATTTTCAGTCTATTCAAACATCAGATCATCATTGTCAGGGTCGAAAATCACTTTCTCTCCTTCATTCTCCTTTTGATCTGCAAACAAATACAACAAGAATGTCATGAGATTAAACTCTATGAATTCAAATATTTGCTATCAAAATTAAAGTGATTTGTTCTAACAAATAAGAACGTAATACTCTAACCAGGAAGAAAGAATCATATATCAGCCTTTTTATCTAATTTACACAAAATTAGAATATTTGATTTTATAAAATCAAGCATATGTTCCTTCGATTATTTGGATTATTATTAACTATTTCACAATTGTGTTATACCATCAAATTTGGAATGATACAACAAGCTGTGACCACTATATCATCAAGTTTGGAATGATATGATTAATAATTCTAATATCAGGACACAAAACAAGAACCTTAGTATTCCTTTTGGAAATGATGCCTAATCCAGCCTTTGAGCAGAAATAGTTGTGTAAGTCATCAAGTTTGGAATGACAGACAACTATTCAGTCTCAGGCCTTCAGTAGGCAGCATCTGAAATACTTCAACGTGCTCCACGTAAATGCTTGAATGTATGCAGATTCAGTTCTAAAATCTTAAACATAAAACATGTATTAAGTCCTACAAAGTAGACTTTGATCTCATATCTCCCGATGTTTTAGATGTAAAAACCTTACAAAAGCCTTTAGTAAGTACATATGCTACATTATCTTTTGATCTCACGTCTAGTAGAGAAATTATTCCCTGACTAGTGAGATAGGTCAACCAGGCCTGTTTTATCTGTAGTTGCATTCGCTTTCCATTGAACAAAGTATTAGTTGCAATGGTCTTTGTGGCTTGATTATCACAAAATATTGATATAGAGTTCACTTTCAGACTCGTCATTGGAATGTCAGTTATTAGATCCCTAATCCACTCTGCCTCTTCTGCAGCTGAGGCAGAGTGGATTACCACACCTAAGTCTGTCATGCTAAATTGTTCCTTCAGGGTGACTTTGACGTCTTCCACCTCAGACTGGTCAGTACGCAGAATTAACATGTCATCAACGTACAAGCATATAAGGGCGATTGCACTTGAAATCGTTCTTATTTACAGACATTTATCTGATAGGCTTGATTTAAAACCAATTCTTTTAACACAAGTTTCAAATTTTTCGTTCCACAACTTTGGTACTTGCTTTAATCCGTAGAGTTACTTAATCAACTTACATACCTTAATTTCTAGACATTCGATGACAAACCATTCAGATTGGTGCATGCAGATCTCCTCAGTCAGATCTCTATTTAGAAATGCAGTCTTGACGTCCATCTGATGAACAATAAGATGTTTAATAGATGCTATAACGAGAAGAATCCTAATCGCCGCAATGTGACAAACATGTGAGTATATATCAAAGTAGTATATACCACTCACTTGAGTGTAGCCTTTGACAACTATACGTGCTTTGTATTTAGCGATACTCCCATCATGATTTAGTTTCTTCTTTAAAACCCACTTGTTCCCTATGGTTCTAGCTCCTTTGGGCAGGTCAACTAGAGTCCAAGTGTGGTTTTGCATGAGAGAGTTCATCTCATCATCAATGACTTCTTTCGATAATAGAGAATCCCTAGATCACATTGCTTCCTTATATGTGGATGGATTAACTTCAACTTGGCAAGCCATTAAGTCTGTACCGAAGCTTTTGGGCACTTTTTCTCTGTTAGATAACCTTATGGGCTCTAAAACCCTAGTATTTATCGGCTAAGTGTCAGGGATTCTCATTTCAGTATGAACTAGATTTTCAGTACTGGGGGCTGGCAGACCTGGAAGAGTCAGGTTTTTGTCTTTGAGGAACTTATTCTCAAAGAAAATTGCATCTCTAGATTCTATGATTATATTAGTTGAGAGATCTAGAAATCTGTCTGCATCACTATCCTTTGCACATCCTAGATAGACACATGTGTTGGTTTTAGGTCCAATCTTGGATCTCCTTGGGTCAGGTATCCTAACATAAGCGATACAACCTCAAGTCTTAAGATTATCAAATCTAGGAGGTCTCTTAAACCAAAGCTCATAGGGTATTTGTTTCAACTTTGCATGAGAAACTTTATTAAGAATATGATTTGAGGTGAGGACAGTTTCACCCCAGTAAGCCGTAGGCATGCCAGCAGTCAACAACATGGAGTTCAACATTTCTGTTAAAGTCTTATTTTTTCGCTCTGCAATACCGTTGGATTGAGGTGAATACGGCGGGGCGGTGGTTTCAGAGATAATGGCACTGCTGACAAGAAAATCTCTAAATTCACCTGATAAATACTTTCCTCCTCTATCACTTCTTAGCCTTTTAATTTTCATGTCTAGTTGATTTTCTACCCTTTCTTTGAAAATACGAAATTTTTCAAAGGCTTCATCCTTGGATTTAAGGAGATAAATGTGACTGAATCTAGAGTGATCGTCGATAAATGTTATCAGATACTTCCGACCTCCTCGGGTGGCAAAACTTTTGTAATCACAAATGTCAGAATGTATTAACTCTAGTAATTGTGTGCTCCTAGCAACCTAACTAAAATGTGTTCTAGTTATCTTGATTTGAGCACAATTTTCACATTTGTCGAATTTTGTTTTTGTGTCTAGAGGGATATTGTGAGTTTTAGCTAGCAAAAGTAGTTTTCTGTAATTCACATGTCCTAGTCTTGCATGTAAAATCTTAGGATCTATCAAGGTTGAACTAACTGTGTGTACTACTTCATCTGCTAGACTCAGTCCATAGATTCCGTTTAAGACAAACACAACCAAAATAATTCGAGTTAACCATTAAAGTTACTCTACCGCCACTAATGTTAAAAGACATACCGACATCGCATACAGACTAATTGAAACTAAATTAACAGCTAATGTAGGTATAAACTTAACATTTTTCAAAAATAAATACGTACCTGAAGAGAGTAGCAAATCCGCAGTCCCGGTCTGGAGAACCTCTGTAGTGGCACCATTTGCAACAGTAATTGTCTCATTCGCAGCAGTGAGATCCTTCAGAAGAGCTGGATTGTTGCAGACATGGCAGATAGCACCTGAATCTAGCCACCACTCTGTACTGGCCTTACCGTTCCCCACCATGGCAACAAAGTGGGTAGACGCGGTCTGATGAAGCATGTTCACTTTATTTTCCACCCTTGGTGTGCTAGATTCTCCCTTTTTTGGTTGTCTGCACTCGAAAGCAGAATGACCCAACTTATTGCAGTTGTAGCACTTGCCTTTAAACTTCTTGACTTTTTTGCTAGTGTCAGCAACTGCGGGTGCACTCGTTGGCGGTTTCAGCTTTCCAGGCTTAGGCTTGCGCTTAGGATGCGTTATCATGTTAGCAACAAAGTTCTGCTTGCTAATAGTCTCTAAGGCGTGCCTAGTCCGATTCTCGTCCTCAATACAGATAAACCGCTTCAGGTCCTTGAGACTGACCTGAGATTTCTTCCGATACATCTCAGTCTTGAAAGAGTACCACGCGGAGGAGAGCTTGAAGATGATTGCTCCGACAACGAACCCATCTGGCAGAGGGACGTTCTCACTGTTCAGTTTTGCCACAAAATTCTCCAAGTCTGCAATTTGCGGCAGAATTTCCCCTTCCTCAGCGAAGGTGAACACCATGAATTTGTCCACTAGGTGCGTCTTTGACATATTCTCCTCTTCCTTGAACTGGTCTTCCAGAACGAGCCAGATCTCCTTTGAAGTCTTTAACTTGCCATAAGTCTCTGCCAGAGAGTTGGAGAGACAATTGAGGAGGTAGTCACGACATAAGTCTTCGTCGCAGATCCACTGAGCTTCATCATCTCATCCTTTGAAATCTGCAAAATCGGACTGCAGTGTATAAAAAATATTCAAGTATTTCATACCGAACTGCGTGTTCCGTTTCCAGACGCTAAATTCGGAGTTTGAGAATTTTTCCAACTTGATCATCGGCACAGAAGAGGACATATTATTTCCCTTCAGCATCGCGTCTCTCCGACGGTGGCGGCTAGATCTGGAGTTGTCGGAGACACCACCCACGGAGGCCAGGAGCGGAGGCTAACAAGCGGCGCTAGCGCCGGCGCTATCCACTAACGCCTGGCGGTAGCGGTGGCTATCGCTAACGCGCGCGGAAGCGCGTCTTCTTCCTTTGCGCCGACGTGATCGGGGATCTTCAGATCCCGGGCGAGGGAGGCGGCGACGACTCGTCGTGCGAGTGGAAGGAGAGATGACGTTCGTCGGTGACTGATCTGGAGGTCCTCCTCCACGAATCGGCAACGACTCTCGTTCTCTCCAAGGCGCAGAGGGGGTGGACGAGCGAGAGAGAGAGAGGCGTCGGTGGCTTGCCGCGAGAACAGATGGCAAGCGGCGAAGGAGCGACGGCTCCCGATTCCTCCTTGGCGCACGATCAATGTCGTCTCCTTGCACGCGAGAGGAAGCAGCGGTGGCGGAAAACTCCTTTGCGCGAGAGGAGGCGGCGTCGGCTCTGCTTGCGCATGACAGACCGAGCGAGAGAGAGGGAGACCGGCGGCTAGGGCTGTTGTTCCTCCTTGGCGCATGATCGACGTCGGGAGCGGGAGAGAGGGCGGCGGCTCCTTCGATCGTACGAGAGACAGGCGGGAGAGCAAGAGAGGGGCGGCTAGGGCACACACAACGAAAAAACTTCGAGAATATTATGGTGCTCGAAACATTTCGTGTGACCGTCTAGTTTAGAACGATCTACACGTTGCCCCCAACATAGGTATTTATAGGCCGAAACCCTAAATCTCAGACGACCCGTTATGGATCTGTTAACGCTTATATAAATATACCTTAACATAGGCTACAAGCGAGGTGAACAATGATGAACAAGCGAAAGAGATTGAGCACATATAAGAAATTACTACCGCAACATGCAAGGGCGATCTACATGCACCACAAAGTATTTCAAACTTTCTTCTTCTCATTTTATCTTTTTTTTAGAGATGGGGGGATGCATTTTATCCTCTCACCCCCAACACATTTTCATTTCTACGAATAATTTTGTGATGATCCTAAAGCCATGGATAAAAAGAAATCATTCAATGCGAATCTCTTGAATATTGTTTAAAAATTGGACAGTTTGTTATCGCAGCCACATCCTAAAACATATACAATGAGATATTAGATAGCTACTGCTATTGGAATTTTATGATGTTATGTACGGCATGAAGAGTATGAATAACAAACCAGCTGGGAATTTTTTTTTCAGTATTGTTGATTTGAACGGGTGAGATTTTGCTGTATATAGCCTCAACAACAACATATATTATCTGATATTGCGCCTAGTTGGACATAATCAAAAGTTCGGCTACATTTAGAGGTCCATATAAACCGTGCACAAACCTATATATACAATTGTTGTGGGTCGCTCGACGCTCCCGTAGATTGGTCGAACTGAACCGTCTTAGCTTGAGAGTGAGCCGAGCGCGCACAGCCACAAGAAAAATTAACAGTTGACAGCAAGGCTTTTGACGTGGAAAATCACGGAAAGTGAAAAAAATCACGGGGCCAGATCGGTGCCGACCAAGATACACTATTCTTTAGAGTGTTACAAGAGTTATCACTCGAGGGTGACAAGTCAATGCTCGTTACAATGATTCTTCTGAACCGCATATGTTGCTTGGAGTGGAGTGGCAATGAGCGTGCTCGGAAGCAATCTGAAATGTTGAATGCAACAACCGAGGTTCTGGACTCGGGACTTGAGGCAGTTGGAATGACGGACGTAGCAACTGGAGCTCTAGGCTCGGAGCCGAGAACCAAATGAGGTTGGCGAGTCGTCTTCAGAGCTTGATGATTGAGACCAAGTAAGATCTTCAAGTCCCCCTCGGAGCTTAGCGCTGAAAGTTAAGTAAAGTTTTCAAGTCGTCTTTGGAGCTTATCGTTGGAAGCTAAGTAAAATCTTCAAGTCGTCTTTGGAGCTTAGGGTTGGAAGCTAAGTTAAATCTTCAAGTCGCATTTGTAGTTTAGCGTTGGAAGCTAAGTAAAATCTTCAAGTAATCTTCGAGGGATTTTCCAACTCCGAAGTAAGTCTTCGAGCGCTCAAAGAGATCTTCAAGCGTCGAGAGAGATCTTTGAAGGGATCTTCAAGCATCGAAGGAGATCTTGAAGAGCCGAAAGAGATTTTCGAGCGTCGAAGGTGATCTTCGAAGGAATTTTCAAGCTTTCAAGGAGAACTTCGAGCGCCGAAGGAGATATTCGAAGAAATCTTCTCGAGCCCTCTCACACGTAGAAGACAAAGTGTCTTCAAATGAGAGCTTTGAGTCCCTTTATAGATTCTGGGAGGGGTATTTTGGTAATTTTGCCGATAGGGTGATGTGGCTATCCACATACCATGATATAATATTTTATTATTCGCACCCCCATGGTGGAAGGATTTTACTATCCGCACCCTCATGATGGGGGAATTTACTATGCGCACCCCCATGATGAAGGATTTTATTATCTGCATCCAATGATGAGTGATTTTATTATGTGCACATCTATAATGGAGGATTTTACTATCCACACCTAATGATGAGAGATTTTATCATGTGCACCCCATGATAGAGGATTTTACTATGTACACCTATATGATGTAGAATTTTACTATCTGCACCCAATGATGAGGGATTTTACTATGTGTACCCTCACGATGGAGGATTTTACTATTCACACACAATGATGAGGGATTTTACTATGTGCACCCCAATGATGGAGGATTTTACTATCTACACCCAATGATGAGGGATTTTACTATGTGCACCCCTATGATAGATGATTTTACTATTCACATCCAACCAGTGGCGGACCCAGGATATTTGTCCGACCTGGGCACGAAGTAAAAGTTTTGGATTTTTGATTAAATAAATATTATTGCAAGCGACAAAATAGAAAAAATAACAAAATGGGTATATTTCTTGGCTGAATGGTGGTACTAAGAAAATTCTATCAAGTAAAGGAAGGTTTACAACTACATAAAGAATTAAACATAAACAAGGATGCAAGATACTAATATGGTTATCATCAAGAGAATACCACAAGCTAGTAGAGGTCCGAACATTGCAAAAACAATGTGAAAGTGCACAGTTAACCTCACTAGAATTCTCTAGAGGGGGGGGGGGGGGGTGAATAGAGATTAAAAATATTTTGTGCAAAGTTAATATATATATGTGTATGATCACAGATTAGAGCTTCCCACACACACCAATAAGAATTAAACAAATAAAGAAATTAAATGCAAGAAAAGAAATCACAGCACAACACAAAGAGATATAGTGGTTCCCCAAACTTTGGGTAGTCCACTCTTCTCCCCCCTTGGTAGGAAATTCACTATCTTGTACTGAGTCTTTTGATAAGGAGACTCTTAGAACCGCCCTGAGTCTTTTGACAAGGAGACTCTTAGAACCAACTGAGTCTTTTGAAAAGGAGACTCTTATAACCAGTACACTGAATTTTTTGAAGAGAGATTCTAAAAACTCTTTTACAATGTTTAAGTAAGAATAAGAAAGAAGAAAGAAATAAGAACAAGAATGAATCTTCTTCCTAGCAAGAAGATTGGAAGCACAAGAAGTGAATTAAATCTTTCTTCTATAGAGAGAAGAAGATTGTAGCCCTTTTCAGAATTTTGCAGCAGTATGGCTTCTGAATGAGAAGGAGAAGGAAGCTTGTTCTTTGCTGCAGCACTATTTCTCAATTTACTCCTTTCACTTGGGAGCTCTTCCTCTTTTTTCAAATGTAAAAATGGTGAATCACTTGTTGTCTTTCTCTGCCGACCTCCTTAGTTATTTATAGCTCTGTTCATTAAAATAACACTATAGGAGAGTAATCAATTAGCAGGTAGAGTATTAGAAAGAAAGAGAAATTTCCATAACAGTTATATCCATAGAAGGAAAGTATTCAATCTGATTTCAAATAATGTCCATAAAGGATTTACTCAATTTAGCCAAGAATCTATTAGAGGTAAGAATGATTCAGAACGGCTATAAAGAATAAATTGATTCCATATAAATCAGATCTATAAAAGAAGGAAAGAGATCTGAAGATTTTTGAATTAATCATATAAATCGACGTGCGTCGATTACCATTCGACGTAGGCGTCGAATTCATCCTGGCAGAGCGTTGAGAAGAGAATAAGGAAGGTGCGTCGACTAGGGTGCGTCGACTTCTCAAGATACGTCGACTAGAAGTCAGAGCTACGTCAACATAGGATACGTCGAATTCTGCTTGGAGCTACTTCGACTCATTCTGAAAGGAACGTCGATATAACTTCGACGTTGCGTCGAATACTATTCGACGCATATTGACTTAACCTTGATTTTCCTTTCTTAGAATTCATATTTAACTCTTTTGCAGGGGTTAAGAGAAATCATTTTCCCAACAATCTCCCCCTATTTGTCTTAACCCTATTTAGAGAGAAATTGGACTAGCAAATAATTAACCGAGCACAGCATTTGTAAAGATAAGAAATATATTAAATAATCAGAAGAGAAATTAGAATAAGAAAGCATATGACAAGTATTTGTCTTTCACAAGAATTAAACCAGAAACTTCTTTTTGTACATGAAGTTGACAAAGGCAGAATAAAGTTTCCTAGATAAGTTTTCAATATCATCAAAAATGTAGCCCCTGGCTCTATCAGGTCGTTCCTGGACATTCCTGATGATTGTATGCAGTTTTTCCAATAGTTTATCACCATCAGGGATTGTGTCATTTATGGAGTAGCCTTTGATGATGATGATTGCTGCCTTTTCATCAATCATCTCAATTGTAATGTTTTGAACTTTCTTTTCAGTAGGCTTGATCTCAGGTGGTCCCTTGTTATCAATCTTGGGCCTATATTTTGTTTTCTTTTCTGATTGCTGCTTCTCAGGAATGTCAGCCATTTTTCCTTTCCCTTTCCAGGGTGAGGCATGCCATTTGTCTAATTTTACAGGTCAGTTGGGCTTCTTGTAGGGAATGTAAGTATCTTCTGTACATCCTACACCCTTCTTGTGTTTTTGACCTTTTTCTAGAATGATCCCTGCCTGAGGGTTTTTCTTTTGATAAGCTTCAATATCAAACAACTTCTTTGGAATTCTGATAGAAGATTCAACAAGAATTTGTTCTTTAGTCATTCCCTTGTTGATCTTTTCTATCCAGGCATTCCTTTTATCTTCCACTTCTTTCGTAGCTGCTTCATATTCATACAGTTCTCTTTCTCGTATCTCTTCATGCCTCTTTTCCATGTCAGGGTCATGGTACTCCTTCACAGGGCTGTTAGGAGTGATAATAGGCATCTTTTCAAATCTTTTTATTTCCTCACATGCTTTTCTATACTTCCTTTCTTTTGCATACTCTCTTCTTTCTTCTTTGGAGAAGTTTTGCCAGTAGGGAATGACTTCTCTTTTCCTTTTCATCTGTCCTCCTGGACTTTGCCTAGGTAGGATCTGTTTAGAGAGTCTTGCTACTTGTGGAGGTAGAGGTAGCAGAGGAGGTAGAGAAGAAGGTTGAAGTGGAGGTAGAGGTAGAGGTGGAGATGAAGGAGAATGAGTTTTCTCTTTGGGTGGAGAGGGAACTATATCAAGAAGAAGAGTCTGTTCTGCAATAGAAGGCAGAATGACTTCAGGTAGAATGATCTCTGCTGAGGGATGATTGTCTCCTCCAAGCTCTTTTGTAGGGATGTCCTCAAATAGAGGTGTCTTCAGCTTGATGTAACTGGCAGAGAAGCCAGGGGAGTGATGTTGAAGTTCCTCCTCACATAAGGGTGCATCAATCCACATCTGTCCATTCCAATCATCAGAGGTGACTGCTTTTTCCTCCCCCTGGATTTCTGGGTTCTTTACTACAGGAGTCTCCCCCTGGTTATATGGGTCATCAACTCTGAATGCTGAATCCACAGCATGCTCCCCTTCAGTGTTGTAAGAAGAGGATTCACCAAAATGTTTGATGAAGGTGTAGTCAGAGTGATTTGAGAGGAGTGGAGCCTATAATGGAATTGGAGTAATAGTTAGAGAGAATACTTAGAGTTGGAGAGAAGAGAGGTAAACCTGAGCTTTAAGTGAGATCAAAGACCTGGCAAGAGGGGTTTCTGGAGCAACTCTCCCCCTGGTTTATATCTTTCAGGAAGGATGTAAACCTTTGTGGCGACAGAGGTTCTTCTCGAAGAAGAGCATGAAGCTCAGGAAGAGAGGCAGATAGGGTGGCCAATTTGGCTTCACAGGTGGTGATCATATTGGCACATTCATTGGAGAAGTTGGTTAGACGTGTCTGGAAGTCGTTGAGAAGATTTTCCAGAGCATCGTTCATCGCTTTGATAAGGGCAGATTGACCAGGAGTGGGCGCCATTGAAGCAGAAAGAGAGAGAGGTAGAAGACAAAGTTTTGGCGGGTTCAGAAAGGTATATGTTATGAAATAAGAAGTATTATTTAAAGAAGATGAAACGTCGAGAAAGGAAACAGAAATCAAGGTAATCCAATCGTTAGAAGAGGAAGTAAGGATTTGATTCTAATTTTAACCTGAAGTCGTCGTTACGTCGAATGGATGTCGACGTTTGCGTCGATATAGAGTCGGCGCTCCGTGGGGATTGGCCAACCTGGGGTTCTATCGACGTGATCATAGTCTTGCGTCGATATGAATTCGACGGTGCGTCGACAAAGGATCGAAGTAACATTGTCTGATGGAAATCGGTGTCAGCGTCGAGTTTGTCTCGACGGAGCATCGATATGTATTCGACATATCTGCAAGAAATTTTCTTAGATTGTCTGATTTCTTTAGAGTTCCCTAACAATGGTGTTTACAAGCTTCCATCAAGCATTCCTAAGGTGTTTGTGAAGTAGTTGTGCTTGGTTTCATCCAAGGGTTTTGTAAAAATGTCTGCTCTTTGACTTTCTGTGGGTATATATTCTAAGGTTATCTTACCTTTTTCTACATTGTCTCTAAGGAAGTGATGCCTGATCTCTATGTGTTTGGTTCTACTATGAAGGACTGGGCTAGATGCTATAGATATAGCACTAGAGCTATCACAATAAATCTTAAAGTTATTGACTTCCAGTTTGTAGTCAAGAAGCTGATTTTGCATCCACAAGATTTGTGAACAACAACTCCCAGCAGCTATATATTCAGCTTCAGCTGTTGAGGTTGAGACTGAGGTTTGTTTCTTACTAAACCATGAGATTAATCTGTCACCTAGGAATTGGCAAGTGCCAGATGTGCTTTTTCTATCAACCCTACATCCAACATAGTCTGCATCTGAGAAACCTATTAATTCAAAGTTGGTTTCTGCTGAATACCATAGACCTAGTTCAGGAGTTCCCTTTAGGTATCTAAGAATCTTTTTTACAGAGGTGAGATGGGATTCTTTTGGATCAACCTGAAATCTAGCACATATGCAAGTTGCAAACATAATGTCAGGTCTGCTAGCAGTGAGATATAGAAGGGATCCTATGATTGCCCTATATGTCTTTTGATCTATTGATTTTCCCTTGTCATCCTTTTCAATAATGACATTTGTTGCCATGGGGGTTTTCATAGAGGAGGCTGATTCCATACCAAACTTTTTGATTAGCTCTTTAGTGTACTTTGATTGTGAGATAAAGATTCCTTCACTACTTTGTTTTACTTGTAATCCTAAGAAATATGAGAGTTCTCCCATACTAATCATTTCAAATTTAGATTGCATGAGATTAGCAAATCTTTTACACAGTTTAGGATGAGTTGAGCTAAAGATGATATCATCTACATATATTTGAACAAGAAGAAGTTGGTTTTTATGAGTTCTAGTAAAGAGTGTTTTGTCTACTTTTCCTCTTTCAAAGGAATTTTCCAAAAGAAAGTTAGAGAGAGTTTCATACCAAGCTCTAGGAGCTTGCTTAAGACCATATAGTGCTTTGTTGAGTTTATAAACAAAGTTAGGAGAGGAGGGATTAACAAAACCTGGTGGTTGCTCCACATATACCTCTTCTTGAAGGTCACCATTCAGAAAAGCACTCTTGACATCCATCCGTATACTTTCATCTTCATGAAAGTTGCATAGGCAAGAAAGAGCCTAATTGCTTCCAGTCTGGCTACTGGAGCAAATGTTTGATTGTAGTCTATTCCTTCTTCTTGTCTATATCCTTGTGCTATAAGTCTTGCCTTGTTCCTGACAATTACTCCAGTGGAATCTAATTTGTTTCTATATACCCACTTTGTGCCAATCACTGGGTAGTTTCTTGGTCTTTCCACTAAATTCCATACTTTGTTTCTCTCAAATTGGCCTAGTTCTTCTTGCATGACCATAATCCAGTAAGGATCACAATTTGCTTCCTCAAACTTCTTTGGTTCAACTTGTGATAGGAAGCATTGGAGCATCATCCCATTGGAGATCTGGTGTCTTGTTCTTACTCCTGCATTGGGGTCTCAAATTACTTGAGTTTGTGGATGATCTTTTAAATTGACCCTTGTCCTGCCTGGACTTGTCAGATGTTCTTCTTCCTCATTGGTGATAGGGTCAATGTCCACCTGGCCTTCCTGAACCATGTTCTCTTGTGGGAGTTGGTTTTGCATGCTCTCTTCTGAATCTTCTTCATGTTCTTGTTCAGATTCCTCACTCAATTCCTTTATCTTGTTTTCTTTTCCATTATCTAGAACCAGTTGTTCAAGCTGTATTTCTATGCTCCTGCTTTCCTGTGGAAAAGAGCTGGTGGGAGTTTCCTCCCCCTTAAACAGCATGTTAGTTTCATCAAATATAATGTGCATAGACTCTTCAATTTTAAGAGTTCTCTTGTTATAGCACCTATAGGCTTTACTAGATGCTGAATATCCTAGAAATATTCCATCATCAGATTTCTTGTCAAACTTGGTAAGATGATCCTTTCCATTATTTAGGATAAAATAAGCACATCCAAAGATCTTAAAATATTTAACTATGGGTGTTTTTCCTTTCAGGAGCTCATATGGAGTTTTTGATTTGGTTTTGTGTATTAGGCTTCTATTTAGAACATAGTTGGCAGTGTTGACTGCTTCAGCCCAGAAATTTTTTGGCAAACCTGATTCTACAAGTAAGGTCCTTCCTGATTCTATTAAAGTCCTATTCTTTCTTTCAGCAACTCCATTTTGCTGAGGAGTTCTAGGGGCTGAAAAACTTTGTTTGATACCTATATCTTCACAGAAACTACTCATAAACTGATTTTCAAATTCAGTCCCATGATCACTTCTGATTATGGAAACCTGACTATTGAGTTCAGATTGAATTTGTTTTATGAATCTTGAGAGAGTCTTGTGGGTTTCAGACTTAGCCATTAGAAAGAATACCCAGCTGAATCTAGAGTAGTCATCCACAATGACTAGGGTATAGGATTTTCCACCTAAGCTCTGAGTGGAGATGGGACCAAAGAGATCCATGTGTAGTAAGTAAAGGACCTTGGGAGAGTCATCCTTACCAATTGGTTTGAAGGATGATTTGGTTTGTTTTCCTAGTTGGCAAGGTCTGCATGGAGAATCCTTAGAGTACCTACCCTTTGGTAAGCCTCTGACTAGGTTATTCTTTGCTAGTTTACTAATTGTTTTGTAGTTTAGATGACCTAGTCTCATATGCCATAGTTCACTTTTATCAATGATATTGTTGAATAAACAGACTTTTGTGGGTGAGGAACTAAAGTCCACTACATATACTTTTCCTTTTCTAATTCCATTGAGTACTGTGGCACCAGTCTTGATATCAATAATATGGCAGAATAGTGTGGTGAATTTTACCTCATACTTACCATTTTCACATATCTGACTTATACTTATCAGATTGTGCTTCAGTCCTTTGACTACTGCCACATTCTTGAAGGTGACTTTCCCTTCTTTGAAATCTCCAAAGCCCTTGGTTTGGCCACAGCTAGAGTCTCCAAAAGTTACTGATGGTCCAAGTCTGTCCTCAAAGTTGATTAACAGGTTTTTGCATCCTATCATGTGCATGGAGCATCCACTGTCCAAGTACCACACCAGCCTGGAGATGTGATACATCTGCACATAAAATTTTAAACATTAGTTTGAACCCTGCTGAGCTGGGGTCCCTTTCTCCCATCAGTGTGAAATTTAAAAAGAGAGTAAGTGGGTTTTTCTGAATATCTTTCCTCCTTTAGGGGCATTGGTTTATCATACCAATTTTCTTTGGTGATGTTACAGAAGTAGTGATCATAGTAAAAGGAGATGGATTGAGATTGTTGTTTGGTAGAGGAGAGATGTCTGTCTGATTGGTTGCGTCGATATGTATTCGACGTAGGTTTATGGTTGCGTCGATATGAAGTCGACACTTTCTCCATTCTGCATTTTCTTTCAGTCGAAGCATGAGAGAGGTTGCGTCGGGTAGAAGTCGACGCATTTTGGTGTATGCATCGATTAGAGGTCGACGCACGTTGATAAGTATTCGACGTAAGTTTAAATTTTTCCTGAGGATATCTTCCTAGGATTCCTTTATATATAATGAGATTAATTTTATTAAAGACAGTGGTTGTTTCTGGATTTTCCTGTGATCTTTCTCCTGTCAAATGTCTTTCCCTAGTGGAGTGAATGGGATGTCTCCAAGCAGATTTCCTAGGTGATTGAAATTTTGGTTCTAAGTTAGTATTATCTTCTAGTTGTCTAAATCTATTAGTAAGATTTTTAGAGATGTTCTTGAGCTTCTGATTTCTCCCATTTAGAGAGTCTTCAAAGGACTTTGCTTTTGCTAGCTCATTTCTTAGTGTTTGGTTTTCTGTACAGATTTTGTCTAATTCCTTTTCTAAGAGTCCTAGACTGAGCTCATAGTTATTATACTGTGTGTTCACTTGTTTGAGAGTTTTTAATTCATTTCTTAGTTCATCTATTTCTTTTTCAGATTTGATTAAATTTAAACAGAATTCTTTGAAATTGTTTTTGAAGTCAGTGGAAGATAAATCTACATCATCAAGTATATTTACCATAGATGTGTCATCATGCTTCTCAGTGGCCATCAAACAGGTTTCCTCCAGCTTGGTCTCTTCTTGATCATTGTCAGATGAGGTGCTTTCTTCAGTTTCTGAATCACTCTATGATTGAGCAATGAGACCTTTCTCTTTCTTCTTTTTCTTCTGTAGATCTGTTCTTTTCAGATCTTTCTTTTTGCTGATCTCCTTAGGACATTCAGGTGCAATATGTCCAGGTTTACTGCAAGAGTAACATATAATCTCTTTAGTAGGTGTTTTATTATACCTGGTTTTTGAGTCTCTTCCTCTGGATCCTTCTGATTTAATCCACTTCTTAAACCTTCTGGCTAGCAGACTGATCAGCTCCTCATCACTTGTAGAGGGTTCACCATCAACAGCCTTCAATGCAATACTCTTTTCTTTTGAGAGTGAGGGAGCTTTTTCTTTCTCTTCTTTCTCAGCTCTTGTCTTCAACAGATGTTCATAGGATTTTAATTTGCCCAACAGGACATCTGTTGAAATTTCTCTTTGACTTCTGGAGTCTCTAATTGGCCAGATTCTTGAATCCCAAGAGCTAGGGAAGCAAGTAAGCAGTTTGTCATTTATCTCAGTGAGAGATATGTCCTTTTCAAGTGTCTTCAACTCATTCACTATGAGGCTGAATCTGACATACATGTCAGCAACACTTTCACCTTCTTTCTTCTGAAAGTTTTCATATTGAGATATGAGTAGTGCATTTCTATCATTTTTCTCATCAGCACTTCCCTCTACCATTTTGGTGAGAGCTTCCCATACTTCTTTAGCTGACTCACAATCATCAATCTTTTGGAAGATTTCATCTGAGAGGGTTGAGACTAGGATATTCATAGCCTTGGCATCATATCCTTGGGCTTTCTTTTCTTCCTCTGTCAACTCAGCTTTTGGAGCAAGTGTTTCAGTCACTTTTCCACTTGAGTCCTTTCTGAATGGCTTGGGGGGACCTGTCAAGATAACATTAAACAATTCATCATCAATAGAGTTTAAATAAATTCTAATTCTTGTTTTCCAAAGTGCAAACTTTTCAAGGTTGCAAATTGGTGGTCTGGTGGAAGCATAATCTTTGATTTGTGCCATGTGAAAAATAATTGTTAGAAAAATATATATATATATATATATATGAAAGGTAGGATCTTTTTGATCAAAGAGTTATCCTTTTTAGATCAACCTAGCTCTGATACCAATTGAAAGTGCACAGTTAACCTCACTAGAATTCTCTAGAGGGGGGGGGGGGGTGAATAGAGATTAAAAATATTTTGTGCAAAGTTAATATATATATATGTATATATGTGTATGATCACAGATTAGAGCTTCCCACACACACCAACAAGAATTAAACAAATAAAGAAAGTAAATGCGCGAAAAGAAATCACAGCACAACACAAAGAGATATAGTGGTTCCCCAAACTTTGGGTAGTCCACTCTTCTACCCCCTTGGTAGGAAATTCACTATCTTGTACTGAGTCTTTTGATAAGAAGACTCTTAGAACCACCTTGAGTCTTTTGACAAGGAGACTCTTAGAACCAACTGAGTCTTTTGAAAAGGAGACTCTTAGAATCAGTACACTGAATTTTTTGAAGAGAGATTCTAAAAACTCTTTTACAATGTTTAAGTAAGAATAAGAAAGAAGAAAGAAATAAGAACAAGAATGAATCTTCTTCCTAGCAAGAAGATTGCAAGCACAAGAAGTGAATTAAATCTTTCTTCTATAGAGAGAAGAAGATTGTAGCCTTTTCAGAATTTTGCAGCAGTATGGCTTCTGAATGAGAAGGAGAAGGAAGCTTGTTCTTTGCTGCAGCACTATTTCTCAATTTACTCCTTTCACTTGGGAGCTCTTCCTCTTTTTCAAATGTAAAAATGGTGAATCACTTGTTGTCTTTCTCTGCCGACTTCCTTAGTTATTTATAGCTCTGTTCATTAAAATAACACTATAGGAGAGTAATCAATTAGCAGGTAGAGTATTAGAAAGAAAGAGAAATTTCCATAACATTTATATCCATAGAAGGAAAGTATTCAATCTGATTTCAAATAATGTCCATAAAGGATTTAATCAATTTAGCCAAGAATCTATTAGAGGTAAGAATGATTCAGATCGGCTATAAAGAATAAATTGATTCCATATAAATCAGATCTATAAAAGAAGGAAAGAGATCTGGCGATTTTTGAATTAATCATATAAATCGACGTGCGTCGATTACCATTCGACGTAGGCGTCGAATTCATCCTTGCAGAGCGTTGAGAAGAGAATAAGGAAGGTGCATCGACTAGGGTACGTCGACTAGAAGTCAGAGCTACGTCGACATAGGATACGTCGAATTCTGCTTGGAGCTACTTCGACTCATTCTGAAAGGAACGTCGATATAACTTCGACGTTGCGTCGAATACTATTCGACGCATATTGACTTAACCTTGATTTTCCTTTCTTAGAATTCATATTTAACTCTTTTGCAGGGGTTAAGAGAAATCATTTTCCCAACACAATGTCCATAAAAAGGTATATTTAAGAATGATTCAGATCGTAGGGTGCCTATTTTCAGCTTTGGCTTGGGAGGGAAAGCGCTCTAAAGATCTTCCGGGTGTGTGGTGGGACATCCACGCTGTAGTCAAGGGTCTGTGTCTAGCTCTAAGTCTTCGGTCAGATTCCTCCGCGGGCTCAGTAGGTGCTGTTTGCCCTCTTTCAGGGGTCCGAACTCCTCGTTGGGTCAAATATTGGTTTCAACAATCACATAAAGTTAACAATGCTTGTGATTTCAAACCAAGACGGTTAAGACCAAAGATCAGTAGGTGATAAAGATTTCATAAGAGAAATTGGATTTGTAATAGACACCAAAGATAGAAATCAGAAGCAGGGAAGTTCAGATCATTTAATTTCCCTTGATTTGAACATTAAAACCTATATTTAGAAAGTAGAAGGATTCAAGAAAGCCTATTGTCTGCTGAAATCAAATATGACAAAAGCCATTTTGATGCAATTCTGCTAACATACACCTAATCAACTTTGCTAACTTTTCTTCCCTTCTCATTCAACACTTTCTCTCAGGCATTTTATCAAACAACTCCCTTGCATCTTCCTTTGTATACTAGAAATTGATGTTCTGTATAAAAAATAGAAATTGAAGTCATGGTTAGGAAACAAAGAGTGGAGTAGGGAACAAAAATAAAAAAATGAAGATCAAAGAAATAAAAAACAAAGAAAGCAGAACTAAGTGATGCACATTGAAGAGGCGCACCTTGGTGGAAGATGGCTTCAGTGTCGAGGTTGAATCTTTCTTCTTCCTTTCTCAGTTATTCTTGGTGGAAGATGGCTTGGTTCAGACATGGAGTGAAGGCATCTTACAGGAGGAGTGAACTGAAGCTTTAAATTTCCGTTCTCGGCACGCGCGATCCATGGAATCACGAGGGGGGATGGGAGAGACGAAGTTTAGGAGGAGGGGTCCGGGGGAGACTGGGGTTTTGGCGATATGGGGGAGGAGGATGAGTTTAAGGCGAAGGAGATCTTCCTTTCTCGTAGTGTGACTAGCACCGTCGAGGAATCTAGGGCAAGCTGCTGGTCACGAATGGCTGGGAGGGAGGAAACTAGCGAATCGAGCGGGCCTCAGATGCATTTCGCGAAAATTTCATCCTGGGCAAGTGCCCAGGTGTGCCTACATGTGGGTCCGCCCTGCACCCAATGATGGAGGATTGCACTATGTCCTCGCCATGATGAAGGATTTTACTATCTGTACTCAATGATGATGGATTTTACTATGTGCACCTATGATGGATGATTTTACTATCCACACTCAATGCTGAGGATTTTATTACGTGCATTCCCATGATGGAGGATTTTACTATCCGCACCCAATGATGTGAGATTTTACTATGTGCATCATATGATAGAGATTTTTGCTACCCGCACCCAATGATGGAGATTTTACTATGTGTGTTGAAACCAGTTTCCCGGCTTCAGCGTTCGAAAATAGGGGTAGACAGCTTGCCCTTACTTATCTCAGGTAAAGTCGAACGGCGAGTCACTTAGAGCATAAGAACCTCTCTACTGTTGGATTCAGGTGAAAACAGACCCCGCGAGCTGCAGCGAAGAGGTCCCGCCACTAACCCGAAAGACCCGAAGATCTTCCCCTCCCAAGCCAATGTTGAGCCTGGGCACCTCGGAGAGCACTCGCAACACCTGACCGTTGGCCTGAAAGACTTGGCGAACGGAGGGCAGGGTCACTAGCTAACCGAACACACTAAGGGGGGTGGAGGTAAGGAGATGCCAACCTTCCCCAAGGTGCCCATGGGGGTCTATTTATAGAATTCTGGAAATGGTCTGCGGATAGCGTAATTCTGCCTTTTGGAATGACTATCCGCAGCTCAAACTGGTCTACCAATAGCGGAATTCCGCTGTTTGAATAGGCTAAACGCAGACCCTGATGAGAAATCTATTAGGCAGGAAAAGAGGGGGATGAGGAGAAAACACCCGGAAGCGGGGGAGAGGTCAGGTGGACGTGGAGGAGGGATGGGTGAGCGGGATCTCCCACGAGTGGGGCACTCGCCCACTCGGGCGAGTGCCCCACTCGCCCGAGCGGGCGAGTGCCCCACTCGCCCGAGCGGGCGAGTGCCCCACTCGCCCGAGCGGGCGAGTGCCCCACTCGCCCCAATGGGTGAGTGGGCGTCCCCTCCCTTCGCCTCTCACTCGCCCGCATGGTCGAGTGGGAGCTTTCGTTACTTGTTTCGCCGCCCCTTCCTCTCTCTTGTTCGGGTATGGTTTTGCCTTAGCCGATCTCGGGCGCCCTCGAGCGATCGTTTCCGACTATGTCCGAGTCGCGGTTCCACCCAGTTACGGTCATCTGCATTGTTGCGAACCTGTACATGCTGCGTTGTATACGCTCGGCAAATATGGGGGTTGTACACAATCCCCGCTCTTTGCGAGCTTGTCCCAAGCTCGGAAAGAAAGTCCAACCCACTGATTTGACGAGCCAGAAAGGTCTTCAAAGAAAATCATCCGAGCGGGTCCCACCCGCTGGCTATAAAACCTCGGGAGGGAGAGGGGTGAGCCTCCACTCAAAAACCTCTCCCCTCTCGTTTCTTCCCCTTAGCCTGGTCGACATGCAACCTCCCTTGGACATTCGCGCCCGCCTCAAGGCCGTTTCCGGAAAGAGCCTAGATGACCTGGCGGAGCTTAGATCTGTCGTCATGGAGCATTCGCTTCCCTCTTCGGTGCAGGTGGAGGGACCTATGCCTAAGAGACATCACCCTGAGCCGGCGGGTGGGACGTCCTCCTCATCCACATTAATGTCCGAGTTCCACAAGCACTTGGGGGCAGTTGACGTGATACCGAGTCGTGGTGGGAGGGACAGGTCTCTCGAGGTAGCTAAATCTGGGAGTGTGGGTACCCAGACAAGTCCCTCTGTCCACTCCCCGATCCATGGTGAGTGACCTTACTTGTGCTTGATAAGCATGCTCATGCCCATACTGATGACTCTTCTTCTTCCTCCCTATCTCGCAGTACCTCTCTTCTCGGTTGCGGAGGCATCCCCCAGCATGCCGGTGGACTTACTCCCACCCCTGCGTGAACCGAGCAAGCGGCGTACTCCCGAGAGACCCCCTTTTAGAGCTGGTGCAGGAAAGTCCCTGGGTCTCCCACCCGCTGGCACCTATGGTACACTGCCGGGGTACCCCTTGGGGCAACGATGCGAGCACTCCCCTCGCCATGGGAAAGAGCCGAGGACCCCGCCAGGTAAGTCTTCCCCGAAAGGGATTTGACCATGTCGGAGATCTAGATAACAAGCTTACTAAACCTGCAGGTCCGGATGATGCTTCGACCGGCAGGTCGGGACAGATGGGAGCGCTCTCGCCGCCTCTCTCTCCTTCGACAATAGACGAGCTCGTCGGGCACCCCTCCAGCATTTCGGAGCTGAGGGATCGCTTGGTCGACATGATCCAGAGGCAGGGACGTTTTCTTCACGAGCTTCGAGAAGGGTGAGGATTCGTTGAACCGAACCCCCTCGCACATTCCCGCGCGATGGAGCAGCGGATGGGGGCATTGGAAGCCGATCATGCCCGTCTGGTAGAGGAGGTTCGACTTTCTTCAGGTGGCCTGATGGAAACGGTGGCGGACCACCTGCGTCGAGCGGCGGCTAATATGCGTGTTGCGAATGAGGAGCTCGCCCTGACTCAGGAGTGTGTCGGCTCCATGCAGGGACTGACAGCCCAGACTCGAGGTCGGGGCTTTTGGAAGTGGACCCAACTTTGAGTGAGACCAGCTCGACTCCTCCTATCTCCGCTTTCAGCTTATCTTTCTATGGTGTGATGTAATAAAGTAGCCACGTGTGACTACTTGACCTGTCTTGCGTGGTGTCAATTATTTTTCTAAGTTATTTGTTTTGCTTGCGATACACTTGCATTCGTTTAACTGGGTTGCTTTTCGCACGTGGATGTTGTAACCGCTAATATGTCGAGCGCGAGAGCCAAAGTTGGAGCGAGAGGTTGAGTAGGAATGAGCGAGTGGGAAAGATTGGGAGGGGGTGAGTGGGGAAGGGCCCTCACTCTTACCTATAAATACCCCCCCTCCCTTTCATACCCTTCAACCTTGACTCCTTTGCTTGCTCTTCCTCCCCTACCTCTCGCTTCTACACCCGTTCATCCTCCCTACTCGTAAGGATGGCTCCTAACCGCTCTTCACCTAATAGGAATGGGCGAGAACAGTGCGCGGTGAACTTCTCTGACCATCCCTTCCCCGTGGGGAGGGTGTCGGAGGAGGAGCTTCTTTCCTTTGAGAAGTCCTTCCTCCCCGAAGGGTTGGTCGCTCGCCGACCTACAGAGGGAGAGACAGTTAACTCCTTCTACGATGACTGGCTCGCCTTCCCGCTTTCTTATTTCGAGTTCGGGCTTCGGCTTCCTCTTTGGCCGGAAGTGAAACAGTTCCTTAGGTACTTTGGGATCGTCCCAGCCCAGCTCAACTCAAACGGGATATCTATGTTGGTTGCCTTCGCTTGTTACCTGCGCGAGGAGGGTATTGAGTTCAACCTGACGGTCTTCCGCAAGGCATTCATCTTCCGTGCTACTGCCGATGGGGTGTGCTTCCTCACTGGTGCGCGTGTGAAAGTTTGTGAGGGCGCTAACAAGGTTCATCACTGGAGTGACAAGTTTATTTTTGTCCGGGGTGATCTTGGGAAGATTCCCTACATGCCCGTCCAGAGGCCCGAGAAAGTATACAAGGCTCCTCGCGTAGAGGGCGAGGCGGCCGAGCTGTATAAATTTCTCGCGGGAGTGGGTTTTGAGGTCGAGTTTCTGCGGAGGAACGTCGATCGCCTTCCCTATATTCTGCCGGGGACAGGTAACCCCTCCTTCTCCTAAACTCCCTCCCTTATTCCCCCACTCGCTCATTTAGATCCTATCACTTACCCCTCATCTTACCTTTACAGGTGAGAGGAGCCTTCCCGTGAATCCTCCGCATGCCAGGAGGGACTCCCCCTCTCCCACCCATCGACTGGCCCAGATGGCCGCAGCCGCTTGCTCTTCTCGTCAGGAGGCTCCAGTGCTAAGGCAGCGGAAGGAGAAGGAGCTGGTGGTGGAAGTGGATTCTCCCCCCCATCCGCCAAAGGAACCGAAGATGCGTCGGGGGAGAGTTGTTCGTAGGGGAGGCGGGCCTCGATCTGCCGCGAGAGAGGCCGAGGGAGATGATGACCCGGACGCGTTGGCTTGCCATCCTAACTTCGAATTGGGGGGTAATGCCGAGGACCAGGTTGGCGAGCCCTTCCTTCACTGGGATGAAGCGATGAATCGTGTCTCGATGTCTTCTCGGCAACCTTCTTGGATCGAGGGAGGGCCGATTAATAACGTTGCATACAACATGATCTATGGCATGTATGGCTGGCAGGACTCGGCCGCCTTCCAAGAAAGTTCCACGCGTGACCTTGCTTACCTGAGCTCGCAAGCGCAGCTTCGCGCGACCGAGCTCTCTCACATGACGGCTTGCCGGAGCCTTAAACTCTCGAGGCGACTCACTCAGGCTGAGGCGGCGAGGCGGGAGGCTGAGGATAGAGCTGCCGACTTGGCTACTCGTCTTGAGATGACTGAGAGGCTTCTCGCACAGTCGTCAGGGGGCCTGGTTTGCCTTTACTTGAATGAAGATCCTCTCCTCTCTTTGTTACTTGTTCTTTCTCACCTATACGGCTTTTCTAATGCAGGGACCTGACGCCGCCAACTCGGTTAGGAGGAGGGTCGAGGATTTGGAAAAAGAGGTGGAGAGTTTGAAGGCTCAGCTTGCTGAGGCCCGCGCTATAGGGCGAGAAAGACATGGCGAGTCTTCGCGGGCGACGGAGCTTCTCCACTTCACCCCTGCCGAGGTCGAAGTTGCCCGTAGGAAGACCGTGGTGACGACGGCTAAGGCTGTGGTCAGCTCTCTTCTTGACGCTGGCGCGTTCTGGGGCGAGTGGAAAAACGTCACTCCTGACATGGTGCTTCCAGGGTACTTTCCCTCCGCCCCGCCCCCCGATTCGCCCTCTCCCAGCCACGGTTATTCACCTGCCTGATGAGAGTCGAGAGGAACTCCTTATGCTTAGTTTGCTATCTACCACCTTATGTAGGCGGGTCCCCCCTTTTTTTTTAAGGGTCGGTAGGGGGATGAGATATCCCAACTTTGTAACCTCTCTTCTTTGTAAATAAAGGTCTTTCTTTTACTGTTTCTCTGGTTTGCCCATGATCTTTGTTATTTGAGCGAGGTCCGTTGCTTAGCCCTGCCATGGGAGCCTCCGGGTGAAGATGAGTAGATAGCCTACCCTTTCAGATGGATTCCTCCGCTTCGCCGGCATGAACAAGCCCGGCCAGCGGTCTCTTCTCGGGGCCTTAACTTGAATCACCTCGCCTCACCGCCTGCCGGCATGAACAAGCCCGGTCAGCGGTCTCTTCTAGGGGCCTTAACCAATGTGAACCTCTGCCTCGCCGAGTGAGTTCTCCTGCCCTGCCGGCATGAACAAGCCCGGTCAGCGGTCTCTTCTCGGGGCCTTAACCAATGTGAACCTCTGCCTCGCCGAGTGAGTTCTCCTGCCCTGCCGGCATGAACAAGCCCGGTCAGCGGTCTCTTCTCGGGGCCTTAACATGAATCACCTCGCCTCACCGAGTGAGTTCTCCTGCCTGCCGGCATGAACAAGCCCGGTCAGCGGTCTCTTCTCGGGGCCTTAACCAATATGAACCTCTGCCTCGCCGAGTGAGTTCTCCTGCCCTGCCGGCATGAACAAGCCCGGCCAGCGCTCTCTTCTCGGGGCCTTAACATGAATCACCTCGCCTCACCGAGTGAGTTCTCCTGCCCTGCCGGCATGAACAAGCCCGGTCAGCGGTCTCTTCTCGGGGCCTTAACCAATATGAACCTCTGCCTCGCCGAGTGAGTTCTCCTGCCCTGCCGGCATGAACAAGCCCGGTCAGCGGTCTCTTCTCGGGGCCTTAACATGAATCACCTCGCCTCACTGAGTGAGTTCTCCTGCCCTGCCGGCATGAACAAGCCCGGTCAGCGGTCTCTTCTCGGGGCCTTAACCAATATGAACCTCTGCCTCGCCGAGTGAGTTCTCCTGCCCTGCCGGCATGAACAAGCCCGGTCAGCGGTCTCTTCTCGGGGCCTTAACATGAATCACCTCGCCTCACCGAGTGAGTTCTCCTGCCCTGCCGGCATGAACAAGCCCGGTCAGCGGTCTCTTCTCGGGGCCTTAACCAATATGAACCTTTGCCTCGCCGAGTGAGTTCTCCTGCCCTGCCGGCATGAACAAGCCCGGTCAGCGGTCTCTTCTCGGGGCCTTAACCAATATGAACCTCTGCCTCGCCAAGTGAGTTCTCCTGCCCTGCCGGCATGAACAAGCCCGGTCAGCGGTCTCTTCTCGGGGCCTCGTGAAACATTGTCACTTCCATTAGTCAAAACTAAATTCATTAAGATAAAGTGTTCAAGGTTCATTACAGATACATAAAGAAAAAGATAACTGCCCTTGATGAGGCGTACATCCGGACCTTCTCGGGGCCCTCCTTGCTCAGCACTTAGCCGTCCTGCGCTGCTCCGGGCCTCCTGCCCTTGTCGATGATGACTTCTTATCCCTTCACCTCCTTCGCCACCTTTAGCCCGGCCAAGGCTTCTATCGCCTTTTCCACTTCCTCTGCATCTTCCTTCCAAGTGACCGCGTTGACGGCCGTGACGTAGCACTGGCGGGCTATCTTGGGGTCTCCGCGGATTCGGATCTGCAACCCTCCTATGTTGTACTTCAAGCATTGGTGGTAGGAGGAGGGCACACACTTGAAGGTACTAATGAGGGGGCGCCCAAAGATGGCGTTATAGCTGCTCGGTGCGTCTACTATGACGAACCGGCAGTTTTTTGATGTCCCCCCAAGGTGACCAGGAGCTCGACTCCCCCTTCAACTTCTTTTCTCTCGCCCGAAAAACCGAAGAGCGGTCCATCTGACGCGACCACCCTCTTCTGATCCACCTTCATCTTGTCGAAAGCACTCTTGAAGACCACATTAACCGAACTCCCGTTGTCCACCAGGATTCGGGAGACCATGAAGTTCTCCACCGCAGCCTCGATCACCATGGCATCACAAAATGGATCATCGTGCGCTGGCATATCTTTGGATGAGAAGGTGATCTTTTCTCCTGGGGGTGGGGTTCGGGAAGTGGAAGCAACGCCTCGTCGGTAGATAGCGTGGAGGCTCCCCTTTCGGGTGGCCTCAATTCCCACCCCTCCGTGGATTACCCCGATCCGGCCCAGTGCTCCCGCATCTGCCCGATCTTCACACCGATCCTCCTCACCTTCTTTTCTTCTATCTTCTTCTCCTTCTTCCCTTCCGTCTCCTATCAGCAACAGCCCTTCCGCTGCAGGGGGTCCTCTTCCCTCCCGAACCTCCAGAAACTCGGGGCAAGTCGCTGTCGCATGACCTTCCACTTGATGGAAGTCACAAAAGGGTGACTCCCTCCTACCTCCTCTTCCTCTTCCGCCGCCTCTGCCACCGTGGTTTTTTCTCCCTCTCCTTCCTTGGCCTACAGCCATCGCATGTTGTGGCCTCTGCCCCTGGTAGTTGTCACCTCTCTGGAAATTGCCTCTTCCTTGGCCCTGGAAAGGTCCTCCCGCCGGCCTCCACGCCGGTCGGTTGTCCGGTGGCTGGGGTCTCCATCCTGACTCCTGCCCCCCAGGAGGTCCTTGCGGACCTTGCCTTCTCGGCTCCTCTTTCTTCTTCAGCTCTGACTGATGGGCCTCTCCTGACTTCTCTCCGCCTTCCGTCCACTTGGCCATCTTGGCCGCGAACTCCGGGTTTGTTGCCTCCACTTCGATCTCCCGTCCTGCCCGCTCCATCAACTCCTCGTAAGATAGAGGAGGATCCCGGGACAAGCCCATGCGAAACAACCCCTGCCGCAACCCGAGGGTAAGCGCAAGTTGCAAAGTGTGTCCGGGGACCTCATTGACGAGAAGGACCTCTTCTTGGAACCGATCCACGTAGCTTCTCAGCGATTCTTCCGACCTCTGCTTGATCAGGAAGAGGGCCTCCGCCCCCTTCCTCCTCTTTTTGGACGTAGAGAACCTTAACAGGAAACTCCGTTTCAAGTCCTCGAAACTATAGATGGATCCGGGAGGGAGTTGATGGAACCAATCTCTAGCTTTCTCCTGAAAGGAGGTAGCGAACAACCTACACTTGAAGGCGTCGGTCACCTGCCTGATGGACATGGCATCCTCAAACCACTGGAGGTGCTCCTGAGGGTCATCTTTGCCGGCATAGTGGGACATGACCGGCTCCCTAAACACTTCCGGAACCGGGGCGGTTAGGATCAACTCGCAGAAAGGGCTTCCCCTTCCCACCTGGCGGATGGGCATCACTTGTCGTGCCTCCTCCCCTAGGTGCAGAGCACTCGCCGGGCTAGGAAACAACACCCTCGCCTGAAGAGTTCTGTCCTCCTCTACCCGCGCTTCCTTATCAAGTCGCCCTGCTGGTGCCGTATCACCTAGAGTAGGCGAGGTGAGGATAGGTACCGGCGGGGTCGAGCACTCGCCTGTGGGGGTGAGTGCAGAGCGCAAGGTCTCCATGATCGCCTTCTTGAACTCATCGAAGTCGCTTTTCCTCACGTAGTCGCCGGGAGGGGGTGGGTTCTCTAGCTCCTCACTCCCAGCCATCCGACCTACCTGGGGTTTTTCCGAACAAGCTGCGTTCCACGCTCACCGCACCAGAATGTTGAAACTAGTTTCCCGGCTTCAGCGTTCGAAAATAGGGGTAGGCAGCTTGCCCTTACTTATCTCAGGTAAAGTCGAACGGCGAGTCACTTAGAGCCTAAGAACCTCTCTACTGTTGGATTCAGGTGAAAACAGACCCCGCGAGCTGCAGCGAGGAGGTCCCGCCACTAACCCGAAAGACCCGAAGATCTTCCCCTCCCAAGCCAATGCTAAGCCTGGGCACCTCGGAGAGCACTCGCAACACCTAACCGTTGGCCTGAAAGACTTGGCGAACGGAGGGCAGGGTCACTGGCTAACCGAACACACTAAGGGGGGTGGGGGTAAGGAGATGCCAACCTTCCCCAAGGTGCCCATGGGGGTCTATTTATAGAATTCTGGAAATGGTCTGCGGATAGCGTAATTCTGCCTTTTGGAATGACTATCCGCAGCTCAAACTGGTCTACCAATAGCGGAATTCCGCTGTTTGAATAGGCTAAACGCAGACCGTGATGAGAAATCTATTAGGCAGGAAAAGAGGTGGATGAGGAGAAAACACCCGGAAGCGGGGGAGAGGTCAGGTGGACGTGGAGGAGGGATGGGTGAGCGGGCGAGTGCCCCACTCGCCCGAGCGGGCGAGTGCCCCACTCGCCCCAATGGGTGAGTGGGCGTCCCCTCCCTTCGCCTCTCACTCGCCCGCACGGTCGAGTGGGAGCTTTCGTTACTTGTTTCGCCGCCCCTTCCTCTCTCTTGTTCGGGTATGGTTTTGCCTTAGCCGATCTCGGGCGCCCTCGAGCGATCGTTTCCGACTATGTCCGAGTCGCGGTTCCACCCAGTTACGGTCATCTGCATTGTTGCGACCCTGTACATGCTGCGTTGTATACGCTCGGCAAATATGGGGTTGTACAATGTGCACCCCCATGATGAATGATTTTATCATCCACACCCAATGATGAGGGATTTTACTATGTGCACCCATATTATTGCGGATTTTACTATCCGTCCGTCCCCAATGATGAGAGATTTTACTATGTGCACCGATATGGTGAGAGATTTTACTATCCGCACCCAATGATGGAAGATTTTACTATGTGCACCTCAATGATGGAGGATTTTGCTATCCACATCCAATGATGTGGGATTTTACTATGTGCACCTCCATGATGGAGGATTTTACTATCCACATCCAATGATGATAGATTTTACTATGTGCACCCCCATGCTGGAGAATTTTACTATCCGCACCCAACGATACATGCCTGCCTTAATGAAGTCAGATCCGGCGAGGAGCAGCAAGGCGCGTCGGCTAGCGGAGCTGCGAGGGCTAGGTTCACGGGATGTTTTCCCAATTTATAAATTTAGGCTCCGTTTTACACAATTTTTTTGCTCCGAAGAGTTTGAACAAAAACGCCATAGTCATAGATTGTATGTTTGACATGACAAATGTTATGGCTTTGAACACAAATTTTTTGCTCCGATGAATTTCCTTGGGTGAGGTTGGGCGTTCATAAAAACCGTGTTCATAACGGCCATCCCGCACCAAATGGAGCCTTAATGGTAATTGACCGAATTCTCTCTTGACTGTTTTATTTAAAAAACTTACTATCCATCTTGTAATTTTATATATTCGTATAAAACAAATAATAATAATAATATTATATGCTAGAAGGGCGTGATAAATTTAGTGCGCTGCTATTAGCACTGCAGTTTTGGCTAATCGCACCGCACTTTCTTATAATTTTTCACGCCTTTTAGAAATACGCTCTGTACATGCATTTTTAGAAAAATTATCCAACACGAAAGTTGTAGATTTCGACGACATCTACAACTTTCGTGTTGAACACTTTTCCTAAAAATACATATACAAGGCGTACTTTGGAAATACGCCCAGATTTCGCGCATTTTGGAAATACGCCTTGTACATACATTTTAAGGAAAAATGTTCAACAAGAAAGTTGTAGATCTCGTCGAAATCTACAACTTTCGTGTTGGACAATTTTACTAAAAATGCATGTACAAGATATATTTCCAAAAGGCGCGAAAAATTAGGAAAAAAAAAACGGTGCGACTAGTCAAAACTGCAGTGCTAATAGCAGCGCCCTAAATTTATGGTAATTGACCGGGTTCTCTTTTGTTGTTTTATTTTAAAAAACTCATTATTCATCTTGTAATTATATGTATTCATATAAAAACAAATAATAATAATAATATTATTATATGCCAGAAGGGCCGAGCCTTTGCCGATCAGTAGTTTGTTGTCTTCACATGCAATCTGCGGAATCTCTCTTTTTTTAGGCGAATATTAACTTCAATTTGTATTGGGTTTGTCGCACCTCAATGTTAATCGAAATCCGAAATGTTATCCGTAACCCAATATTTGACTTGTCGCACCCATTATTAACATATACATCAACCTTTTTTACGATGATGTTGACTCCAACGGCAAGTTTGTTTGCGCGCTGCATAGGACGAAGAAGTGTTTTCTTCTGGCTCTCACTTTGCAGGGGCGAGTTCTTGAGCGTGCGATTGTTTGCGTTTCTTTTGATGGAGATTGAATTATTGATTTGGTATTTTAGTCGCTGATTCGCCACAGCCACGTCCGTTGGTGTGGGAGGAAGAAGGAGGCAAGTAAGTCTATCACTAACTACGTCGTGTTTTAGGTTGAAGACTTAATTCAATCTCTTGCAAAAACCTGAGGACTTGATCAACCTGGCCGGCCTGTTTGAATTCTTTCAGGAGTTTGTTGTGCTATAATCTGTGGGGATGGGAAGGCTCGGCGCCAAGCTTTTGGAGAATGTATAGTTTTCTGCTTCGAGAATTGTTTTACAATTTCAGAGGATCGAAGTACGAGTTGGTTGCTAGATCTATGTTAGAGTTCCCGGCTGCATCTAGAGTTGTTTTCTTCTTGATTTCCTGAAAATGGTTGGCTGACACGAACGCAAGCAGAGATGTTAACAATCGCCTTTTTTAAGACAAATTGTCAACCGTATTTAAATCGTTGTTGTTAGCACCGTAGTTTGACTATTAGTATTTTTAGCTATCCGTAGACATGTTTTTTTTTTTAAATTGGATATTCGTAATCGTAAGCACGAAAGCTACCCGCACGCACTCAAAAGTTGGAAAAAATAAAATAAAACCTTAAATTAGCTCCTCTGTTTTCGAACTCTAACATTAAGCTCTGCTACAAAATCAATTTTGAGATCACTACTAGCAGCATGGCACATTTGAGATGCATTGCTGAATATCTAGAAATGACAGAAGACTAGAGAGAGCAAAACCTTATTTCCCGAACGGAAATGTTTCCGTTCTTGAACGACTTTATGCTTCAAAGAATTGAGAAATCCCCGCAGGTTCTTCGCACTTGCTTTACCCTGCCAGGACTCGTGGCTCCAAGATTTATCGACATTAGGAATGGACTTTCATAAGGCGATTGTTATCCGCACTACAGTTTTGGCTATCCGCACTCTTTTTGAAGACGTATTGCCGCCCTGATTGAAACATGTGCGTAACTATAGCGAATTTTTGGAAATACGCCTTGTACATGCATTTTTAGGAAAAGTGTTCAACACAAAAGTTGTAGGTCTCGACGAGATCTACAACTTTTGTGTTGAACATTTTTCCTAAAAATGCATGTACAAGGCGTATTTCCAAAAGACGCGTAATAACTCATACAAAAAGAGTGCGGATAGCCAAAACTGTATAGAGGAAGTGTTAGAAATTTTAATTATAAAACATTATAAAATTAAATGTTTTGATTGGAGCTAAATGGTGCTTGGTGTTTAAGCTCCTCATTATGATGGAAAAACTCAAAACCAAACTTGGAGGGAATCCAAATATTTGGAGGGAAGCATTTCATGATGAAATGGTGTTCTTTAGTCCCACCTTGCCATTCTCCTTCTTCCCTTAAGTGTATATAAAGAAATTCACACCTTCTTATTTGTTCAAAAGAACATAAGGAAAAACTATGAACTACACACGCGCGCGCGCGCGCACCGCACCGGATCCAGATTTGGGGAATAATTGAATTGAATTGTATTTTTTGTACAAAAAGTTTCAGAGCTTTTACTTGGAGTTGCGTCGAATAGAAATCGGAGCTGCGTCGAATAGATTTCGACGCAACGTCGACAAGCGCGCTGAAGTTGAAGGCGTCAGATATGATATCGACGCAACGTCGTGGACGCTTCTGTCGTTTTACGCTCTCTCTTTTCGCAGTTTTACGCGTTTTCTTAACCGCTCCTTTACGCGTGTTTTACGCCATTATTTACGTTGGAAATATTCAACATTTATCTTCCCGATTTTCCTTCCAACTATAACCATCAATACTTATTATGGTTTTAATATTGCCGTTTTTAAGATCCTCCTTTTCCGGAGATTTTCTGTCTATATATATTGTCGTTCTCCTCAGAAAGAACGATCGCTCTCATGCGCTCTTCTGCTCTCATATGCGCTGTTGCTCTCTCCGTTTTTGACGATCTTCTACGTGATTCCTGTAACATCCCAATTTTTGAATTTCTAGACCCCATTGTGATTATATGAACCGCTAGGGTTTTGTGGGCTCGGTTGACACCCAAATGGTCGTTTGTTTCCCTATAGGGTGTTACTGACCCGACACGTTATTCAATCCCCCTACCGGGTCATATGAACCTATTCTAACCAAACGAATATAGGACCCCGTATTTGTGTAAATTGACACATTAAGTCTTAGAGAACCTTATTAACACACAAATAGTGCACCATACTCGAAACTAGTCGAATCGACCCAATACGATACCTATTATCTGAGATGATCGACCCAAATTGTGTGAAACCCAAATTATCCTGATTAGTCTAAACGCACACCGAGTTATCCGACTCGACCAAATTTGCCGAATAAGGGTGCGGCGACTCGTCGACACATCCAAGGGGATGCATTATGGGCCATGATTAGAATAGACACCTATAAAGTACCAGATTATATTTAAATAATTTATTTAATTGTTTAAATAATTGGCAAATTATTAAATAATGCTAGATAAGAATCGTGACGAACGAACCCCAACCAACTCCGAAATTTTATCGCAACATTTCGATAATATCCTAAATAGGATAGACACTTAAAATATAATTAAATACATTTAAATGACTTATAAAAATACGTTTTATTGAGTGATTAATTATTTAAGTAATAAGGAGGTCTGAGAAAAAAAAAAGGTAATGACATTATTTCCCTCCTAAGAGGCTATGATAAACAATTCCGATGAAAACATTTTTAATTAAATAATGGTGCCATCGTTTTTAATTAAACATTTTTTTTAATTAAACAATTTCTAAGAGGCTATGGTACGTTTTTTTTTTGAAAGCATAAAATTAATGAGTATTGAAACCCCAATGATGGTGCCATCGTTTTTAATTAAACATTTTAATTAAACAATTCCTAAGAGGCTATGATACGTTTTTTTTTAGAAAGCATAAAATTAATGGGTATTAAAACCCCATTAATGTTGCCATCGTTTCCCCAAAGCCACGACTGGTTTGGGAAGTTGATTCCTCCCTCTCCCAATGTCTTGGGAAGTGATGGCCGGCTGGAGATTTAAGAAGGGGCGGATTCACCAAGGGAGGAGGCTTTAACTCCTCCCCAAACCACCACCTCCTATATAAAACCCCCCTCCACCTTAGGAATTCGTTTCCTACACCCTTGCTCCCCCAACCAACCCTAGAAGAACTCCGGTGATCTTCCGACGAGCCTCCTCCACGAACTCCGGCGAACTCCACCACTAACAATGGCCGCGCGACGATCCCCTCGCCTAAACGGCACGAATGTAAGTTCTCGTGACTCATCCTTGCCCTTAGATCTCTTCTCGTCGACCTCCGCCGTCTCCGACCACCGGAGCCGGCGATCCCGGCCTTGGAAGCTTCGGACCGCCCCCACTAATCTCCGCCACCACCGCGGGCTTCGGCCTTGCATGGGGCGTGTGAAGGGGAGGAAGTGTCCCCGCGACCCTTCCTCAAGGCCCTTGAGGCGAGGAGATCCGTCGGAAGCCGCTCCGGCGGCCCCCTCTTTCTAAACAGAAAATTTTAATATATATACATACATTTTTTTTTCCGGCCACCGCCGGCGGCGGCCGGCCGCCGACAGTCACCCCACAGGAGGCCCTCCCGGGGGTGCTCCCGCTGGGGGTAGTGGCCGGAGCTAAATTCCCCACCAACGGCGGTGGGGAGGCCCGCAATCTTCTCCCTGCTTCGACATATACTATATACTTATGGTAGGTGCATTTTGTTTAGCTTTTGTTGCATTCCGAAACATCTACGTTATTTTTTTTATAGACTACTTCCCCTAGTGCTCTAGTGTAATTTTATCATGTTTCGTATGTTTATTTTTGGTGATGAGAGAGTTTTGAAATATAAAATGTTTAGCAACTGTTACCTTGCAATACAAACTCTGTGATTCACTTTGTAATACATGTTATCACTACCTCCGAGTGCGAAGAAATATATATATGTAGACCAAAAATACGTTCTTTCCTTCGAAGGATAAAATAAGAAACCATGACTCTTCTACTTTTGTCGCTGATACTGTATTTTTGAGAAATGTTTTGTGTTTGTTTACATTTTTTCTGGATTTTGTTCTTGTCCTATGGTTATCATTAGCTGTTTGGTGACTATCTGCACTGTGGCGGCTGGTGGTTTTGTATGTTCAAAATCATAAAAAAAAGGTCCTGGAGATGTTTTCTCCAGGTCGCCGGCGGCGGGGGTAGCCCTGCAAGTTGAGTCGAGCCGGCTCGTGAGCTCGATGAGCCGGCTCGAAAAAAGCTCGACTCGAGCTCGAACCAGTTGAGCTCGAGCTCGAGCTCGACGAGCTCGAGCTCGATTTCGAGCCGAGCTCGAGCTCGATTACTCTTGTTCATGAGCTCGCGAGCTGGCTCGTGAGCTTTTTTTTTGGGTATTTTTTTTTTAAAAATATATAAATAAAAATAAAAATGGGTTCATGAGCAAAAAGCTCGCGAGCAGCTCGAGCTCGACTCGAGCTCGCGAGCTCGAAAGCTCGAGCTCGAGCTCAATATACTGGTCTCGAGCTCGAGCTCGAGCCAAGCAGGGTGAGCTCGACGAGCTCGAGCTCGAGCTCGAAATATTTAGCTCGAGCTCGAGCTCGAGTTTGGGATTTTTGCCAAGCTCAACTCGAGCTCGACTCGTTTACACCCCTAGGCGGGGGCGGCGGAAGACCGCCGACCGGCATTCCATCGGAGCGCGCCCCCTGGGCGATAAGGTCGGGGTAGTGGCCGGAGCAGCAAGTGCTCCGGCCGGCCATGGTGCCGCCCGCATGGTCTCACGGTGGCTGCATGCACGCAGCCACCGTGAGCCCGGTTTTCCTTTTTGGCACAAATCGTTGGCGCCGCCGTTGGCGGCAGGCCGCCGGTGGGGGTTTCGTCGGAGCGCCCTCCCGGAGCACTCCTGCCGGAGACGGCGGCCGGCCAGATTTTCCCTGCCGGCGGTGGTGGGGAGAGCCGTAAGAGAAGGAATATATCTTATATATGCGTATTTAGTTTTGATATATATATATTATACATACATGCCTATATAGTTTTTATATATATATATATACGTATAAAATTTAATATATAGATATATGTATATACGTATGTACATATGAAGATATTTAAAGTTAGTTATATATACGTATAAAATTAATATATAGATATATGTATATACGTATGTACATATGAAGATATTTAAAGTTAGTTATATATATACAAATGTATATATATTTTATACATACTTATATATGTATATATATATAGAAATACATACAATACATATACATACATATTTATACAGAAATATAATCTGAAACACATCCCGCGGCACAGATTTATTTTCCCACCATGCATGCAGCCACCGTGAGCCTTTATATATACATATAAATGTACACAGTAAATTTTATACATATAAATTATTTATGCATGTATATATATATATATATAATATACACATATTTATACCAAAATGTAATCCGGTGCACTCCCACTGCACAGATTTATTGTTCGGCTCGCATGCAGCCACCGGTCTGTGCCAAGAATCTTGCGCGGGTCCTTTATTTTCCTTTGACCAGAAATCTTGTCACTAGTCTTGGAAATTTTAGTGTTCTTAAAAAAACTAATTTTTAATTATCATAGAGGCAGATTTGGAAGGTTGCTGTGAGACACAATGTTGAAGATGCTTATTTACACTACAGCTTCCATGTTATATGTTTTCTGTTTTAAAGTACTTAACAAATTTATTTTTACATCCGAAAAGTGCGACCCAAGGTTCAAAACCTGTCTTGCCAGAAAACAGTTATTTTTAGTTAACTTCATGCTCTGTTTTGGAGGTCTTAGGCTATGTTTTAGGAGAAACTTGTGAGACATGATATGGTAGATAAATAGTTGTACTATAACTTTTATGTTTCGTACTTTCTGATTTACAGCCCCTAAGTAATTTTAATTTGACCCTAAATGTGCAATCATAAATTAAATTCTCAAGTTTTGAATATTGATATTTATACTACTTCATTTACCACCTTGTGCATGAGGGCATGGGAGGGTGCATGGTTACCGATGTGGCGGGTTCGTTGGCTTCCCCATAATATACACTATGGGCGAAGTTGTGACGACGAACTCTTTTGTTTTGGTGGTGAAGAGGACCGGGGGCTAGCTACCCCTTCCACACAGGTCCGTCTCACACCTTTTTGGTTATGTGCCGAGAGGATCTCCGCACGAGGTGAGGATGTGTTCCCACCGAGAGTACCTATTCTTCATAGAGGTACGAAGGCCTAGGAAGTTTGGGGTGTATCCATAACCTAGAAGTGGGAACGACCGACCCACTGTCACCGTCTGGCCACGGCGGTGAGGCCTGGGAAGTGAGCTCCTTCTCTTAACAGGTCACTATGTCGACATAGGGGAAAGTGATTGAGACACATCATTCGAGTGATAGGGAGGACAACCATGCATGCACACTATACCATATGTTAACATTTCTTATGCTCTCACCTTGGTCCGACATCGTATAACCACCGTTAGGAGGGTTAAACGATGGCGGGTGATTTTACTACTTTAGTGGTTTTCCCTCCTTTGAAATTGTTTCGGATTACTGCTTCATTTATATAACCCCGATAGATATATTTTTGCTTCGGTTATTGTGCTAACTTTCCATGCAGGTGTTCTCCTTGGTGCCCATTAGGGGGGATGGGGAGGAGCGTGAGATTTACTTGGTCCGTCGTGGCTAACGTACTCTGTACGTTATCATTTTAGGAACCGATGCACCTACCGACGGAGCGGGAGAGGATGGACGAACGTAGACGTGCCCATGATGACGAGGAGTTCCCTGAGCCAGCCAGGACGATTTATGCGGACGTGAGGGTATTATTTTGAGAGAGGAGAGGATGAGAGATCACTTTGATTAGACATTTTGTCGCCTTTTGACTATGTTGGTTGTCGCTTCGAGACTTTATGTACCCCTTCGCGAGTTTTCATTTATGTTTTATCATATATCATGTTGGGATGTTCTGTGATGTTTTGCTTCCGAAAATTTTATACTCTGTGAATGTTTTTCTGTAATGATGCAAAAGCCTTACAGGGCGAACGTTCCGCCAATTGGGTCATGGGTCGGGTAAGAGGGTAAAACCTCTTTGGGCACACGAACCTCTTGGGGGGATGCTCGCCCTGGGCATAAGGATCTCCTCGGTTTTGAAAAAGGGGGTCCTTACAATTCCTTTTCTTTACATTTGCTTCATCAAGTGGTTGTTCGGGTGCTCTGTGCTTCTTCGGTGTCCGCGCACATCGGAGTTTCGGGATCTAGCCGGGTGCTGTACCTTGGAGGAGTGAGCATCGGTTGAAAGCCCTGTCGGAGGGTGGTGCAACTTCTTTAGGGTAGTGACCACACGCCTTACCCAGGCTCGATTCTGAACTATAAATTTCTCTATTTTATTTCTCATCCTCTTCATGCAATTTTATTAATATTGCTGTTCATATATATATAGATCTGCTGTTTCTGTTAAAGTTTTTAAAAACAAAAATATATCACTTTGTATATTAATATAGGAATATAGAAGAAAATATTCCAACAGGAAGGTGGTGTGAGCCCAGTAAAAGATTGTGTTCTGAGCGCACCGCGAACGCGGATGCATTCTGAGCACGACGTGGAGGCCTTGTGAGAAAAATCCATACATGGACGCTCATATGCGGACGCGCTGGTCGAGGGTGCGTGCGACATCAGTCACAACGAGAGCCGACGAGAGGGGCGCGACGGAGCGTGCGAAGGCGTGCACAAGGTGGAGCGAGAAGGGCGCGCGACGGTTTCCGCGCTGGGGCGGTTTGGCGGTTTGGCGCGGATTTTTGCTCCGATGAGTTTGAACAAAAATGCCAACATCATAGAATCACAAAAATGCTTAGCATAGAATGTTTTTTGTTTGAGGAAATAAAAATTTAATAGTATTAATCAAGGCAATTTTTTTATCAGTTACTATCACATGTGACATACAATGTTGATCCAAAATAGATTTAAAGCAATCAAATGCTCAAACATAATTGTCTTGTGTTTCATTTGATATGAAAACAAATGCTGAATAAAATGTTTTATTGGTTGAAGTTACTTCAACAATGCTAAGCAATGATAAATGATACCTATGTGTCTTGTAGGTACAATCAATAAGAAACACAGTAGAATATATTTTACTAAGTCGAACAGAAATTGGGTGAGCAAAAAATAAACTCTCCGAAACACCACTCTCTTTTGGAAATCTGATTTCAACTAACGTATCCATGTTCGGTAATACATTTATATAAGAATTGATTGTGTTTCACCTTGTAATTCTTCTTTTTTGCATTCTCACTCTTTCATTGTATACTGTTCGTAAGACTGTGCAGTTAGAAGAATCTTTTTTGCTTCAACGCTGTAAGTATTTTTCTTGGCTTAATACATGCAATATACATCTCCTGGACAATAGCCTGCTCATTTGGTTCTAATCTTTCTGCATACGAATGAGCTTCTAAATGAACCATCTCATGATTGTGAAACCCACACATGACTTTCAAACTCCACTCATCGGAATGTGCACTTTTTTGACCTTTAAGAGAGAACATGCAACCACACCTTTTTGAGGTGGATTTTCTTTTATTTTGTCTCACCCATCTTTTATTCCGTTGGTTTTCACGATAATACCAAGTTCTATCACATCCAAGTAGAACTCTAGGTTTAGGCCCACTAGTTAATTTGTCTGCATTTTGCACAGTAATGACAAATCCCAAACGTTTCACAATTTCTTTAGCCCAACACATCAACTCACCCTTAGAGGTATTTGAATCCTCATAACACAACTATTTGATATCTACAAATGAAAATTACTACTTCTGCTTTATTCGATTTAAGAAGTGATCTGTATTTAAACAACTACGAGCAAAAGATCAAATATTCAATACCATCATTCAGAGGTTGCGTGACTGAAGCTCCAACGATCGAAGATCCAAACAAAGACGTCTCCATGATTCTACAACAAAGTAATAGGAGAAAAATCTAAGAATAGGTAGAAATATGAAAATAGGAAAAGAACCTTCAAATTGACAATGACACTCTCAACATTACATCACAGTCATTGAACACATAACACATCTACATACTCATAGCAAAAAAGGGGAGAGAAAGCTAGGTCAAAACGAGATGAAATGTGAAACGCGGAAATGAATAAATCTCTAATGGGAAAATGAATAGGGAAGAAAAAAAATCGGCTAGGTCAAAACGAGAAGAAATCAAAACCCTGAAGAAATCTGAATGATTTTGTGAGAAGATGTACAGGTTTTGTGAGAAATCAGTAGGGAAAAAATCTATGAAATCAAAACGGGAAGAAATAAATCCAAGAAGAAATCAAAACGGGAAGAAATCTGAACGGAAGGCGAACTCAAAATCAAAGGGAAAAAAAGAAGAAATCGGCTTGGTCATACCTCGATGGAGAGGATGTCGCAGATCTTGATTCATCGGCGGTACAAGAGGAACTCGTCGGAGGCTGGAGAGACATTCTCCGACGACAATGGAAGGAATGCTCGCCGGCGGAAATGAATGCGCGGTTCCACGACAGAAATCCAGGCGGAAACGAGATCTGGGGCCAGGGGCTTCGTCGCCTATAAGTAGGGCGACTGCTCACGGGAATCAAAATGTCTGGGCTGCACTTAGGTCATTTTAGAGTTTAGAGGATTAAATGTAATACGAAAATTGTTTTTTTATTGATTTGCATATAGCAAAAATAAATTTGCGCATAACACCGCTTAAAATAAAGTAGTTTTGAAAAAGCTGAAACGCTAATCCATAATCACCATCTTCCATCGCCGCCGCAGCACCAAAGGGAGCCTATTGTTTGGCGGGACGGCAGAAAAAGCTGCTGGCATGCTGCCCTGTGCCTCCCGAGTCCCGCCACTAATGGCTCTTTAATCCCTATTCCCACTAAACCTCTCGACTCCTGAGTCCCGCCCCTTCGGTGGTTTAGCCCTCTCCCGTCTCTCTTCGCGCATGCCCCCCTTCTCCTTGATTCACACCCGGCTTCACCTCAGTTTGACAGTATCGCCGCCGACTCCTCCATGCGGATAGTGGGCGTGCAGCTGCTGCGAACACGGGCTTTACCGGAATTGGTGATTTGATCAACGCAACTAAAGACAAGGTATATCTCTTCGAGTTATTACTCTCCCAAGAACCATGTTTTTTTTTCATTGTGGTTATTATGCAATAATCGGTTTCATGAATTTGTACATCTATGGTGTAATGAACCTTTCCTATTGTGATATCAACTGATTTTTAGTTTTGATCTGACTTTTAATGGCCAGACTTGCTGGGCTGTACTATTGTTCAATTGAAAGTTCGTTTGACTTTGTTGTTTAATATCTAACTATAAAGGAAACGTTGGCATAGCGTTTGATCCTGTGAGTTTGGGCCATAAAATGTATGTTTGGCATGACAACGGTTATGGACGCCATCAAGAAAATAAAACTAGTTTCGAACATAAAAGTGAACTAGGTCCTTAGGTGAGGTCGGGCATTCACGAATGTTAGTTCATAACTACCGTGTTCACGACCGCTACTGCCATGCCAAACGGAGCCTAATTTTTGTTAGCTGAAGGCTCCGTTTGGCGGGGCGTTTTTTGCTCCGGTGAGTTTTGACAAAAACACCACCATCATATAATGTTTGTTTGATATAACAACGGTTATGACGGCTACCAAGAAAAGAATACTAGTTTTGAACATAAAAGTGAAAGAAGTTCTTTGGGTGAGATCAGACGTTCACGAACGACAGTTCATACCACGACTTCTACCGCCGTGCCAAATAGTGCCCAGGCGTCTTCGTCGGTAATTAATGCTTCCCACTAATTTGATATGGGAGATCCGTCATTGCATATTTCTAATGCATATTTTTTCTTATTTTTCTTTTATAACTTGCTTTTGCAATTTGGTTTGGACAATTATGTATATATATCTTTCATTTTATTACATATGGAATTCATTAGGCACAAGGAGGGTGAAGGCTGTCATTGAGATAGTAAAAGGCTGGTTGTAACGAGTTAATGGTGATAGTAGACAAGTATAGTCTAATCTATAAAATGTAGTTACCCTGTTTGCTACCCGGCTTAGTTTAAATATTGAAATTGCAGTCAAATTTACTTAGCTAATGAATCATCTTCTAGTTTCTCCTATTTCTTGTTTTCTTCTCTTCTTCTTAGTTTTCGTAACCTTCGGACCTCTTCTATACCATCAAAGTTTCTCTATCTTCTTTGCTCAGAGCGTGTTTGTAGCTAAATTCTCAAAGAAGGTTCCTTTATCATTGATCGCTGAAATTGAATTTGCATAAGAGGTGTTAAAGCCATCACACACTCACACCGTCGCATCTCCGAAACCATGACATTACATAATAAACAATTATCATGTGAGAACATAAGCAAATGAATTCATTAATTGCAAGAGATACGTGATATGAAGTAATTGATTAAAATGACATACCAACAAGGCAACAATCAATCCATCCTCATATGGTGCAGTGTTCTCACCAAACAATAACCTTCATTGCCAAAACTGCACATGGGCTGAATTCCTGCGATTCACTGACGAAAATTCTAGGGAATTGATTTATAAATGTGAGCAGTTCTTCGATGTAGGCGAGAAACTGGAAGCCGTAAGTGAATTGGCCTTAGTTCACTTGGAAGACATGGTTCTTTAATGGAACCAAATTTACATCAAATCCAGATTAACTCGCCAAATACTCATATGGGAAGAATATGTCAGAGCGCTCCATCTTTTGATTTGGAACCTCCCCCTTCGATGATCCAACGAGTGATTTAAAGAAATTAAAACAATAAGGTTCAATACAGTTGCCTGGATTAATTCGATGTCGAAGGAAACCTGCACCATCAAGAAGGATTAATTAGCATTGATAATATGTATTAATTAGTATTAAAGGCACTTAATGTAACCTCCCTCTATTATCTCCTAACGGCTATAAAAAACATGTAATGCTGTATTAGAAAAATCAAGTAAAACAACAACAACAACAACAACAACAACAGAACCCATATAGTCCCCAATCATTGGGGGTATGGGCGGGGGAAGATTGGAAACAGACCTAACCTTTGGCACTATGCACAAAGTGGCTTCTCTCAGAGGAGAAAGACCTAACCTTTGACAATAAATGCACAAAGTGGCTGCTCACAGAGTACCACTGAAATAGTGGCCCCCTATACCATCGCGTTTGCTGCGGAATCATGCCCTCAAATCAAAGCCAAAGACATCAGAGAGGGCAGACCCAAGAATCCATTACACCTTTACAAGTAAAACCACCCCTTGTTTTACCATCTTCACCTTTACACCGTTAGTAAAATACCAACAATGGTATCAGATCCACCTTATTCAGGAGATTTTTTTTCAATTCATTGTGTCATTTCACTCCATGACCTCATCATCTACCATCAATCTATCTAGTCTCTCTTATACCTCCATCCCCATCTTCACCGTGGAATGCTACGAGTTTTGGAGTGATAAAATGAAGACCTTGCTGCGTTTTCAGGACTTGTGGGAGACGATCAAGGATGGCCTCAAGGCATCAACTAAAACACCAGAAGGAGCCGAACCAAAATTCACCAAGGAGGAAAAGATGCGGGATGCTCTGGCTCGAAAACGAATACAAGGGGACCAAAAAGGTAATCAAAATCAAACTCACTACTTTACGACAACACTTTGATGTACCGATGATGAAAGAAGGTGAAACCTCCCAAGAGTTCTTTGGAAAAATAACAAGCATCGTAAATTAAATAAGAACCCCGAGAGGACTGATGAGTCATTGAAGACCAACAAGTGGTTGAAAAGATACTTAGATCACTGCCAAAATCATACAACCATATAGTTTCAGCCATTTTAGAAGCTCACAACATAGACACACTCACCATCACCGACCTGTTGCGGTCTCTGCAATCCCACGAAGATCTCACTGGGGACATGCCGACCTTAGACAAGGCCTTCCAAACAAAAATTAATTTCAGAAATAGAGCAGAGGGTAAGAAGATGATCGAAGAAGGAAGCTTCAGAAATCCTTTCCAAAACACCTTCAAAAACAAAAAAAACCCAGGAAATAGAGGAAAAGAGAAACATAATGAGCCATATATACAAAACCGAGCTTGCCTCATTTGCAAAAAAAACCCATGAAATCAGAGATTGCTTTTTTCGTTGTAACAAATGTAAAATTCAAAACCATTTAGAGAGAGATTGTTGGTTTAAACCAAAAGAGCAAACCAAAGTTATTGAAGCTGAAGAATACCTCTTCACCCGCAATTCCTACATCACTAGTGATACAACCGGGCTCTGGTTCATTGACAGTGGGTGCTCAAGCCACATGGTCAATGATAGAACTTACTTTGTAACACTGGATGAAGGATATAAATCAGAAGACATACTGGAAGATGGAAAGAAGGAGAGGATAAAAGGGAAAGGAACTATATCAGTTCAAACTAAATCTGGAGAACACAAACTAATAAAAGACATCCAATTTGTGCTAACACTCACCCAAAATCTATTAAGTGTTGGACAACTCACAAGAAGAGGATATAGAGTTGTCTTTGACAATGAGAATTGCTACATAATACACAATAAGTCCAAGATAATGTCAGCCTCAGCCAAAATGAATCAAAGTAACATCTACACACTCAGTTTGAAGCCATCAAAAGCATGCCCTCTTCCATTCTCAACTATGTGACCCCCTTTAGTCTTCTATTTCCTTCCACACCTCTCTTTCCAATCACACCTCGCGTCTTTGGATGTACCTGGCTACCTGCTATGTCCACTATCTTGGTCCTTCCACAAACAAGCTTGCTCCTCGTGCTACAAAATACGTGTTTGTTGGTTACTCATGCACTCAAAAAGATTATGTCTGCTACTATCCCGACGACCGTAAGATTGTTATTTCTGCGGATGTGACCTTTTGTGGAAGACCAACCTTTTTGCTCTCTCCATCCAACTCCTCCAGCACCTACATTAATACCATGCCTTATCGTCCCTGTTACGTCTAATCTTCCACCACTCATCCCAACCCTGATTTCCGTACCATCCAAACCATCTCTTCTTCGTGTGTACACTCGTTGCCCTCCATGTTCCGATGCCCTACGACAGTTACCCCATAGGCCCATACTAGTGATACCTCGCGGCCTAAAGATCTGACACAAATATCTACTGCTCACCCCATGGCCAATTATGTGTCCTTCCATCGCCTCTCCCCTGTACTCCAAAAATTTGCAACTTCTTTATCCTCTATTTCCTAACTCTCTGCAGGAGGCTCTTCAACATCCGGGGTGACGCACGGCTATAGATGAGGAAATGTCTGCTCTTTGGGCCAACCAGACTTGGGATCTTGTCCCTCTTCCTCCTGGACAAACATGTGTGGAATGTAAGTGTGTCTTTGCGATCAAACATGGTCCGGACTAAAAGCTCTCCTTGTGGCTCGGGGGTTTACTCAGCAACACAACCTCGATTATGATGAGACATTGCCACCTGTCGCAAAATTGAATACTGTTCGTGTCCTGATCTCCTTAGATGTTCATCGACAGTGGCCATTACATCAATTAGATGTCAAGAATTCCTTTCTTAATGGCGACCTTGTCGAGACTGTCTACATGCACCAACCTCCCGTGTTGGAGACCACGGGGGAGTTCCTTGTCAGTCACCTTAAAAAATCTCTTTATGGTCTCAAACAGTCTCCTCGAGCATGGTTTGACAAGTTTAGTAAGGTTGTTCGTGATGTTGGGTTCACTCGAAGCTTGGATGACTTCTCTCTCTTTACTCGTCATCGTCTGACATGCACAATGATTCTCTTGGTTTATGTAGATGATATTTTGATTACTGGTGATGATTCCAAAGGAATTCATATGATCAAGCAGCACTTGACCTCTGTTTTTCAAACTAAAGACCTGAGAAATCTTCGGTACTTCCTTGGTCTCGAGGTAGCAAGACGCCCTGATGACTTTGTCCTATCTCAACGGAAGTACTGTCTTGACCTTCTTCATGATGCTAGCTATTCTGGATGCAAGTCTGTTGATACACCTATGAATGTCAATCATAAGCTCTGCGCTCATGCCTCCGACTCCGATCTTCTTCTTCCGAACCCAGAGTATTATCGTCGTCTTGTAGGGAAGCTGATTTATCTTATACAGTTACGAGATCTGATATATCATTTGCTATTGGAGTTGTCAGCCGTTCATGCATGCTCAACGGATCTCTCATCTCTAGGCCGTCGAGCAAATCCTCCGATATTTGAAGTCTGCTCTTATACAAGGGCTTGTATACAAGCCTTCTTCTTCCTTGTCTTTTATTGTTACTCTGATGCTGACTACACTGGCTCTTTGGATGATCATCGTTCCACAAGTTGATTTTGTACTTTAGAGGACATCTTATCACCTGGCGCAGCAAGAAACTGTCTGTGGTTGCTCGTTCATCTGCTGAAGCCGAGTATCGTTCAATGACCGTTGTCGTGTCTGAGCTTACATGGTTGGAAAGCCTCTTAAGTGACCTGGGAGTCAAACTTTCCTCACAGACCACTCTATTTTGCGACAGTCAAGCTGGAATTAAAACATGTTCCTGCTGCTGGGCAAGTTGCTGACAGTCTCACTATAGTCTTACCACGTCCATTATATTATCAGTTCTTGTCCAAACTTGGTGCTTACGATCTGTATGCTCCAGCTTACGGGGGGAGTGATGAATAAAATATGTACAAATGCCCATAGAAAGGCCCAGATAGAGCCATTACCTTCTTAAGATTTAGTCTCACATCGTAGAATGAGATTTTAGCTCATTCTTCTCTTCCTATATAAATGTACAAATACTTGTATGTAAAAGTGGTGTGAGAAATATAATAAATTTTTTCTTTTATTTTCTCATTTCTATGTTTTTCTACAAACTGTTGCCTAAACCTAAGTCGAGGGAATCATCATAGAGGCAACCATCTCACGTTTCACAGTTGCAAACACTCAAAAATAATGATCCACGAAGACAATTGATGACACAGTCAGTCCAAATTGGAAGAAGACGATCATCAGTGACGATCGAAGAAGTACTGCTACCTTCCTCCTGAACGCTGCTCAATGATAGCAAAGGTAATCAATGACGACTGATGAGGTTCCACCTAGCTGCACTCACCCGCTGTCTTCCTCAGTTTCCACATGTTGCCTTGATGATTGACTAACCGCGTGTCGTTCCATGGCAATTTGTTTCCAGGGTTCAGCCAGTGTTTTCCCTAGGCCGATTCCGACGGTTCCCAACTCCACAGTTCCCGAACTCCCCACTTTTACCCGAGTTTTGCAGCTCCAGACCCAATCCACTCCATCCATCGACAAGCGATGTACAGTGCAGTGCTGCTGTCGGTCCTGCGCAATCTTCTTTAGGTTCCACCTTCTTCGGCGACCTCAGGGGCTCTCACACACTTGTTCTTGCGCTGCTCGCACCGCATCCCTTCGCCGCGCTGTTCAGCCTCCCCCACGACTCAGACACAATCGGTTCTTCTCTTTCCGACCCTGGGTGCTTCCGGTAGCGGACGATCCCCAAACACTTTCTCCTTGGCTGATTGCATGACCACGCGTTATAAAAGATCGTATCGACGAGGTGGCTGTGTAGTACATTACGAGCATCTTCACTTAAAGTGTCTACTTACTTCTCACACTTAATGTAATTCATCACAGTTTTCTTTCGGTATATAATTTTCATGCAACTCATAAATCAAGTGCTTTTATTCCTTTCCTTTACATACTCTTTATTTCATTTCCTGAGCAAATACATAACATCTGATTTATAATTATCGTTGTTGCAAAACACATGCATGCTTCTTATGATATAAGCATCATAACATTCATAAACCTGTTAATTATAAATTTATTGCTTATCCTCATATTGTTTTTAATATACACATATATACCCTACATTTTCATTGTAATCTTTTACATTGATACAATTTTATCATTATTAGACATTCTCATTTCCATACACATCAAGTTTCTCTTAATTCATCTTACGACTTTGCATGCAATAAGCTTTAGATCAATTCATCTATAGGACATACCTATTCATAGCTTAGCCATTATTTAGGGCAAGAAGTTTATAATCCCAAAAGTTTGCTGAAACCCTATTTCTCTTATTAATCTTAAACAAGTATTACGTCATATTTAAACATATAATTATTAGCCAAGTTCTATAACTCAAACTTTATCAAAAACAACACCAGTTTATGCAATTATATTTTATCACATGTGCCACATCCGTTGGATCTACTGGCGCCCTTAGAGGGGGGGGGGGGGGGGGGGGTGAATAAGGGTTTTTATGAAATTTAATTCTAAATAGAATATTAGAGTTTATCAAAGTAGTTTCAGAATGTATGGCAGCCCGGTGCACAAAGGCATCCCCGCGCAGCGAGGGTCCGGGGAAGGGTCCCAACCACAAGGGTGCAATGTAGGTAAACCTTACCATGCATTTTGCAAGAGGCTGCTTCCAGGACTCGAACCCATGACCTCAAGGTCACACGACAACACCTCAACCGGTGCGCCAAAGCTCCCCTTCTGGTTTCGGAATGTATAATATAAAATTTTATTAAAACATCTCACTGAAGATTATATCGAAGATTATTTTTTGAAAAATGTGGAGTTCAAACTTTATTCACTACCGCCAGCAGTAGGTGCTATCGCCGGACGCTAGCTCACAGAGATTGAACTCCAAGAGTTGTTCAACACAAAAGAACCTTGCAATATATTTTGCATTAAAATTTGAGATACAATATTGTTTAAACCATTTTAGAATAGAAATAAAATCAAGATAATATGTTACGCCCGGCGTCATTACCAGGTTATCCGATTACTGTGCACGTCGACCAAAGGAGAAGGCGGAGGAAGACCGGGCTGAACCATCCGGTTCAGCCCGCCAGTATTAATATAAGGAGCACCGGGGCTGAACCGCACCGGTTCAGCCCCTATGGGGGCCGGCCGGCCCTAGGGGTTGGGTGGGCATAAATACCCAACCCCTCCTCCTTGGTTCATCATGAAAGACTATTAGCAAGGTATTTCCATCTCTTCTCCCTCAAACCCTAACCCTAACCCTAATCTCTAGTCTCCTCTAGTTTCCTCTAGTTCTTTCCCTTTCTCTAGATAGTTCATAACATAATAAGACAAAGAAGAGCATGCTTTATTTCATAAGAAGTTTGGTTACACAGTACAAGATTGTGATCTCCATGACGCCGAAGATCTTGGGTTTTCTATACCGACCCTCCCCCGAGGACCTGTTGTCTCTCTCTTCTTTCCAAGAAGGTCTTCGAGCCCTCCCTAGACCTCCCCGGTCTAGACGCCCTCACCGACGATTTTCCCACGGAATCCTTCCCAGAATCCGACGTCCTCCCTTGACCTCCCCGGACGATTTCCACGAAATCCTCCCCGGAATCCGACGTCTGGACGATTTCTCCACGTCACATGATACAACAAAGTAGAAGAAAAGAATTACATAGATGAAACAATATATCTAGAAAGGAAAGTTTGCTCCCTCAAATATTGTCTTCGGAGACGGTGAGCGGTCGACGCTTTTGATTCTCGTTCCTTGTGTCTTCAGATTCACGTTCGCGCTCTACGAAGATCTTCTCCCTTGCTCGAGAGTGTGAAAGTTCTTTCCTCCATTCTCCTTGGACGGTGGCTCCTTGCTCCAGAAACAGTGTGGAAACCCTATTCCTTGTGTGTATGTCCATGAAGAAAGAAAAACGCTTTTATACGACATTTAAATAAGCTATCGTCAGCTGTAGTGCTACCGCGCCGCGGTACCCCATATGGTAAGCATTAGGCACACGGATCGTGGAAGAAAAAGTATCTTCATTTTCGGCACTCTTTATTTTAGGCAACACCTACCGCGCCGCGCTAGTTTCTTTCCATTTTTGCCTCCCTGCTCTCGCCAGTCCTTGCGTTCAAAGCATTTTGCCAGTTGTCCCTCAGTCTCTAGGGATACTGCCAGCGGTAGGTCTTATCGCCGCACGCTAGCTCTCTATTCAGAGTTTCGTCTTCATTCCGCATCGCACTCGTAGGGGTATTGAACATGTAGTTCCTGTACACTATAAACACACGACAATCACGATCAAATACATACTGAGATTTGTTATTCTCAAACCAAGAGAGGCGGAACGCATGTTCCAACAACAACATCTATAGTCCGATTTTTATAATTTTCTTATACGATTTACTATCACTCTCATTTTCATACTCTAATTGTGTGACATTTGTTGATATTATAATTAGCTATAACAACATAATAAATGACAGTAAAAACATAACAAAAGCACTTCCATATGTACCTTATGACGTACGATATCAAAATCTGTAGTAGTTATTTTTGTTCTTCTTTCTGTGACTTTTACTCTGACTTAGCATTACCATTTGCCTGTACCTGTCACCTGCGCTTCAAAACTTTATAAGTACAATGTATAACGTAGAAATACTCAGTAACGATAAGTGTAGTAAAGTATCCGTATGGGGAGTGATATCCGGACTCCCCTTTGGGTTGAGGCAGTTTTACCTCAAACGCCACCTACGTCCTCCGTATTCCTAACTATACGAATTCAAACTCATGTAGATCTAAAATATCATATGAGTTGTTTTTTCAGAATCATACACTATTTTAAGGCACATTTTCTTCCATTTTATCCGACAAAGGCACATTAATTCTCATACGACACATTTTCTTCCATTTTATCCCACAAAGGCACATTAATTCTCATAAAGCACATTTCTTGATAGCGGCACTTTGCACGTTTATCTGATACCAACACATTATATATGAGGCACTTTATTCCTTTACATGTTTCTAGCTGGGGCTGATATCGAGTCGAGTTCGAGTGATTTGGGTTCGGCTCGAAATCGAAATTTTCGAGTCGAACTCGGCTCGAAATTGAAATCGATTTCGAGTCGAGCCGGCTCGACTCAAAATGGCTCGATTCCGAGCCGTCTCGAAATCGAATTTAGATGAATCAAAATCGAATCGAGCTAGCTCGAAATCGAATAAAGCTGGCTCGAAATCGAATAAAGCTGGCTCGAAATCGAATAAAGCTGGCTCGAAATTGAGCAATATTTCTCTTTATGCCTAGTTGGCTCGAAATTAAATTAGGAAACCTTTAAATTTAGCAAACTAAATACTTAAAGCCTTCAATATTTGTATTTAAGTTTAAACTTTAGTATTTTTAATTTAAAAATAATAATATATTAATAAATACATAATATTTTTAATCAATTCGAGCTGATTCGAATCATATTTCGAGCGATTCAGGGCTGGCTCGAAATCAGATTCGAGTTAAATTGAATCGACTCAAATTGAGTCAAATCAATTGTAACCGATTCCGATTCTACCCAATATTCGAGCGATTTTTGAGCGACTTTCGAGTTTCGAATAATATGCTCAGCCCTATTTCTAGCCATCAATCATTATAGATTGAAGTTAAAGACAAACTATCATTTGTAAAAGAGAACAAGGGACAAAAGGTTACAAGACAGTCCATTAATCCCTTCATCTTGAAGGTTTGCATTTTTAATTTATCACAGTAAATGCTAAATAGAAGCAAGTTGAATTAAATGATTGTAACATATTGTAAAATTACACATTATAAAAGACCCATTATAAAAGGCCCATTTATTTTCTCTTATTTTTTGGGTTCACTCCCTTGGTGTATATATAGGGGGCGCCTCCTTGAAGTGAAGAGAATTCTCATTATTTTTCCATTTGTCTAAGCAAGCTGTCAAGACGAAACATTAGGTAATCAAATAATTACTAGCTTGCATCTTTAACATAACTTTTTAATCATTTAGAAGCATGATTAATAAGAGATGAGTTAGACCAAGGCCATCCAGACTTTAAATCTATAATATGAAAAACTGTTGGATAACCTTAGTTACCCTAAGACCACCATCCAAATGCCCAATGCACAAGTTGCCATCACAACATACAATACTCCGGCCATCTCGAATGCATCAGGATTCAAAACCATCAAAAGTAAAATTCTTAAAACACATGGCTATTCTATGGCTCCCAAGAGAACTGAAGGCTCCCAAGAGAACCTAAACAAAAATTGTTCTTGGAGAGTAGAAAAGCTAAAGAAATTCCTATCACCATAGTAAAGCATCAGAAATCAGTCAAGAGAAAGAAAAGCCCGACACATAGTATTTCCATCAAGAAGGAGAATAGAAAAGAGAAGAAGAAACCAGGTAAGTTTCCAGCCTCTGAAATTTATTAGAATATCAAGCCTTCCTTTCCTTTTTATCCTCATTCACTGTCATATTACTTTCTTATGACATAAAAGAAAGGATTTCAGGTAGAAGAGAAAAGAATTAAGTCGAGAAGACTTATTAAAACCTTATAGGGAACTCGTGAGAGCCCAAAGAAATGAGTACATCGGTTGAAAAAGATGACAAACTTCTCTTTTCTACTGTTTTCTCCCAAGAAATGCATATAGGAAGACATCCTCCCTGTTACAAAGATAGAAAAGGACAAGGGACGAGGAGACGAGGACAAAAAGCATAAGTCAACGTCGGTGCGAAGGCGACGTGGACACAAATCCCAACTTGACGATGGACGTTCACTAGTAGGGCGCACGGATGTAGCGCAGTCGTCAACCTTATGTTTTATTATCGCACGTCTATTTCAGCCCGTGGGTTATTTACCGTTTTCCCTTGCGCACTTTGGAAGGAGGCACTATATAAGCGCATATGTGTCTTTAATTTGAGTCTTCTTGGAATGATAATGAAAAAGGAGCCCTATGGACTGAAACTCGTCTCTCTTTTTCTTCCTCCTCGATTCCCCCTCTCCTCCTCTTCAATCCTAACACCCAACATTTGGTCCGACCTACCTCGCTTCCCCTTGCGGTTTTCGTCGCCCGAAGCTTTCTTTCCAGTGCCCTTCGCGCCCGCTAGACACGCGTACACCGCACGTCGTCTCTGCAGCCAGCGCCATTGCCGATTTCCACGCCCGTCCCAGCGGCCAAATCCCGCACCCGAGCGCGCCCTCGTGGCCGATTCTAGCGTGCGCCATCAACATTCATCCCGCGTCGTTCCAGAGGCCGATTTCTGCGCCCTTCCCAACGACTTTTTTCCGCGCCTGTGCGCCAGCTCCGCTCGTCCCGATCACCCGTCCAGATCGCCTGCCCCTCCCAACGGTGCACCAGGTCTGACAACGCCTCCATTGCTCGTCCGGCTTTGTACCGCTCTCCCTTTCGCATGCATGCCCCCACGGCTCCGCTCTATAGCGCACTCCGACACACCTGCGCCTCAACCTCCCGTGGATCCGGTCTTCTCCCGCCGCCTGGATGCTCATGGGGAGGCCATTGCCTCGCTCCAGGCCCTAATGCTGTGGGTGGATGCTAAGTTCGACGCCCTCATGACCGGCAGACCGAGTGCTTCATCGTCCTCTAATACGGAGTCCCCATCGCTTCCCGGGACACACCTAGACCCTCCCCAGGACTCTATCCAACCGCCGGAGGGGCTCACACCTCCACTTCGTTCGTTTGACGACCCTTCCTTCAACGACTCCGGCCCATGGGATGGATTGCTCGTGTGGAATAATTTTTCAACATTCATTTCACTCCGGAGCTACAAAAGGTTGCTACGACTCTCATTGACATGGATGGATCAACCCTCCATGGGTCCTGCTGACTATGACAGAACAACCCTTCGCTCTCTTAGACGGAACTTCAGTAAGACCTCATCCTCCGCTATGATGTTCACTATTCAGCGACAACAATTGAACGTTTGTGTGGTGTCCGCCAATCTGGCTACCTTGACGACTACATTGATGATTTATTGCCTTGGCGACACACGTTCCGGGCTTACTGCCAGATCACCACTTGGGCTTTTTTATGCAGGAGCTCCTCCCCCACATCCAATCCCGCCTTCGTACCCACAATCCCAGGACGATTATTGATGTTATGGACCTAGCCCGCCTGGTGGAAGCGGATTTCAAGGTCACCTCCATCGATACCGGCCATCCACCGGGGAGCTCTACGCCCCACTGCTTTCCTACCCCCCCACCCTTTCGACCACCACCCCAGGTGCATACCACGATTCCCCCGCATCTCGGACCACTTCCCCGACCGCCCCGACCACCGAATGACCCCCCGGATGACCAACCGCAAGTACCACGATCTTCGCCCTCGGGGCCTCTGTTTCCTTTGTAAATAAATCTACTCCCCAACTCATGACTGTCCTCTAAAGGAGCTCCATATCACCATTGTCAAGGAGGACCCAGAAATGATCCTTGTGGATTTTGAAGCCCTAGAAGGCAATGACTCACCTGCTGCCATGGCCCCCCTGCACGTTTTCTCCGTCTTGATCTTCTATGCTCTGCGGTGGGGGGCACCTCTGGCCCCCTCACTATGACGCTCCTTGGTTCCCTAGATGGCACTCCCCTGACGGTGTTGATTGATAGTGGGGCCAACCACAATTTCATCTCCCTGCGCTAGTGATACAACTCGACATTCACCCGTCTCCTTCCCCTCCTTTCACTATTTGATTGGGTGACGACCGCCACATTACCACTGGGGGCCTCTGTAAGGATCTGCCCATGACTGTTAGCCCTTGTCCTCCCCGGGCAGATTCTACCCTTTTGAGATTGGTGGTCTTAATGGCATATTTGATGTCGCATGGCTTTGTACACTCGGGGATGTGCATATCAACTGGGCCCGCATGACGATGCGCTTTTCTCAAGCGGGAGTCTTTTTCCACTTGGCAGGGGAGCCGACCTTTTTCCATCTGTCGGTGCCACTCCATCCTCCTCAGCAACATGCGCCAGTAGATTTTGCCGCTTACTTGTGGCGCGACGTCGAGTCAACCCGCCCGGCCGCACCTCCACCATCCTAGCTGTTATGCGTCTCGGTAGTTGCTTCTGCCTTGACACGACAAATTTTCGAGAGGGTGACATTGTTACGAGACGGAAAAGGGCAAGGGACGAGGAGGCGATGCCACGATGCATAAGTCAACGTCAGGGCCAAGACGACGTGGACACATATCCCAACTAGATGACGAGTGTTCGCTAGTAGGGCGCACAGATGTAGCGCAACCGTCAAACTTATCTTTTATTATCACATGTGTATTTCAGGCCGTAGGTTATTTACCGTTTTCCCTTGCGCACTTTGGAATGAGGCACTATGTAAGCATACATGTATCTTTCATTTGAGTCTTCTTGGAATGATAATGAAAAAGGAGAGCTCTAGGGGCTGAAATTCGTCTCTCTTCTTCTTCAACCTTAGCTATCAAAAGAAAAGGGAGTGCAAAAGAAGTTGTTTCTGAACCACTGAAGGAAAGAGATTGGGATTACGGTTACCAGCAAAGCATAAAGAAGATGGAGCAATCACATAGAATCCAAAATCCTTCCACCAGCATAAGAAAACATCCAAGGGCTCTCGACAATTAGCAATGCGTTTCCAAAAAATTCAGCAAAAGAATGAACCGAGAGAAGTAACGTTACCGAGAGCCCTAGGAAATACTTATCTACCGAGAGCTTGCCAAAGAAATCCAAAAGCGAGCTCAAGGAATGACGGGATCGAGAGCCAAAAAGGCTATAACCCCGCTGCCCTGCCCCTGATTGTATTTTCCCCGCTTGCCCTTATATCCACGCCATCCACGATAATCGAGCATCTGATTAAGCGCCACCTGGTTTGCATAAAAGGGCAAAAGATGGTATTCCAGAACTTTCAGCCGACTCATTCAAATATTGATAATACAGCCGGCTATTAAAAATCATGATACATTTCTAAAACAAGGATAATAGTAAGCTAGCTGCCATATAGCCAATCTAGATAATGCCTTAATTGATCCCATACCTGCCAGGCTGCCACCATAATCAATGTGCCTCATATTATTCAAATTCAACTCATACAAATTTCATATAAATCAAAATCATATAAATCAAATCAATGAATCAAATCAAATAGACTTAACGAAATACATGCATAACCCACTTTAGACACTTACTGCTACAAATGAAATACATGCAAAACCCACTTAGACACTTACTGCTACCTCTTTATATTCACATAAGAGAGTTGCTTATCACTTCCTTTTTAGGTGTAACTCGTGACTTAACTTGTAGATGAAATTTCTAACACATTTAGCGTACCATTTGTCTTATACTTCCCTTAAATGTTCGTTATGAATATTTTGCGTGATGTTAAATCAGATAATAGTCTCGTGACATAATCATTTCTAAATATAATTTAATTTTAATCCATAATGGATATATAATACTGATTTAGTCCATTTCATTATCAAAGTATAGTTGTAATATAATTAATGAAATCTATACATGATTTCACTAACTCTCCCTTTAGTTCATGTACCTTTCACATATTTAACTTTCTTTCAAATTTTGGGTCGTCACATGTGGCTCACGACCGAGCCGCACCCACATACTTACTGCATCCTTTGGGCGGACAAGTCTACCATTAAGGTTACATAGAGATGTTTGGCGCCGATTCACTTAGTGTCCGTTTAGGACAAAGTCTGGTGCGACGTTATACCCATGAACGTAGCACATTTATTACATGAGCGACTTTGGTTGTATGACTGTGATGTCACGTGTTATGGCCGATCTAACAAATGCCTTCTTTGATAAAGGACAAAAGATTATCTTATCTCCGACCCAACCAAGGGACCCTCCCAAGGGTAAGGTCGACTCGTCCATTGATGCGGGGCCATCGAGGCCTTTGCACATCTTAAGGAAGGGTGACTTTTTGAGTGAGAGTTTAAATACTGGGGTTGTGTATGTTGTGACAGCCACCGTGACTTTTGAGGCCTCTACAGATACTATGATTATTGATCTGAATGTACGTCACTTGTTGGATGATTACTCGGATATCATACTCGAGGAGCTCCCTGAAGAGCTCCCTCTGTTGAGAGACATCCAACATGTGATTGAAAGTTCCGGGGTCATCTTTGCATAACATACCCCATAATCGCATGAATCCAACTGAACACGCCAAACTAAAGTGTCAAGTTGATGAACTCCTTCAGAAGAGTTTTATATGTGGGAGCTTGAGCCCTACGTAGTACCCACCCTTCTTACTTCGAAAAGGATGGAAGTAGACGCATGCATGTTAACAGTCGCGCCATTAATAAAATCACGATGAAATATCTTTTTCCCATACCCCGCCTCGATGACTTCTTGGATGCGATGGCTAGTGCCCAAATCTTTTCAAAGACCGATCTATGTAGTGAGTATCATCAAATTTAGAATGAGGGAGGGGGATGAGTGGAAGACGACCTTCAAGACGAAGGACGTTCAGGATGAGTGGCTAGTTATGCCATTTGGGTTATCGAACGCACCCAACACGTTCATGAGGGTGATGATGCAGATCCCGCGGCCCTATATGGGCAAGTTTTTGGCAGTATATTTTGTCGACATATTGATATACAGACAAGGACGTACCGAACACCTACACCATATTCATTTGGTATTTCAACTCCTCTGGAGGGAGCATCTATGTATCAATTTGAAGAAGTGCTTATTTTTATCTGCTTTTGTCCATTTTCTCGGGTACATTGTATCTGCATTTGGCATATCGGTTGACCTTGACAAGGTCAAAGTCCATTCGTAAGTGGCCCATCCCGACGAAAATTCACGAGGCACGTAGTTTCCACGGACTTGCCACCTTCTATAGATGTTTGTCAAATGTTTTAGTTCTATCATGACCCCCTTACGAGCTGCCTTCGTAAGGGAGATTTTGTATAGACGAATGCGGCCACTCGGGCATTCAAGGAAATTAAAGAGAAATTATCATCTACCCTTGTTTTGTTCCTTCGTGATTTCTTTAAGATGTTCGAGGTGGCTTGTGATTCCTTTGGAGTAAATATTGGAAGAGTTCTTAGTCAAAAGGGTTATTCAGTTGCTTACTTCAGTGAGAAGCTGCCTGACGCCCGATAAAAGTATTCAAACTACGATGGTGAATTTTATGTTGTCGTGCAATCTCTTTGTTATTGGCGTCACTATCTCTTACATAAAGAATTTGTTTTATACTCTGACTTTCAGGCGCTGCAAAACTACTATTACGTTCTCAAGCACTGAGCAGGTATTGAGAACAAACCGGCTGACGCATTGAGTCACCGAGTCAACCTTCTACATACGACGAGCACACGAGTTGAGGACTTCCAGCGTCTAGTTCACGACTCCCCGGAGTGCCGGATTTTGGCGACATCTATGACACTCTGAAGAGATATCTTCGTGAGCTACGTAAGGGTTATGTGATCTCCGATGATTATTTGTTTTTGGGCTTGCGCCTCTGTGTACCACAGACATCCCTCCGGGATTTCCTCACCTAGGAGCTACACGTAAGTGGAGCCGCATGACATTTTGGTCGAGACGAGACAATTATGTTAATTGAGGACCGGTTCTTCTGGCCTAGCCTGAAGAAGGTTGTTGTGCAGATCGTTAGGCATTGCCGAGTCTGTCAGACCATGAAGGGATCCGCCAACCAACTGATTTATATACTCCGCTTCCTATCCACAGAGGACTTGGGCCGACATTAGCATGGACTTTATCCCCGGGCTCCCTCGCATCCTAAGGAAGCTTGAATCTATCTTTGCCGTGGTGGACCGTTTTACCAAAATGACTCACTTCCATTCCTTGTCGAAAGACCGCTGATGCGTCTCATATGGCAGCTCTATTCTTTAACGAAGTGTTCAAGTATCACAAGCTATCCACTTCTATAGTTTCTGACCGCGATGTTCGATTTATGAGCTGTTTTTGGAAAACGTTGTGAAAGAAAACTGGTACGAACTAAAGTTTTCCACCACTTATCACCCACAGACGGATGAACAAACTAAGGTTGTCGACCGTAGTTTAGAAAACCTTATGCAATGTCTAGTTAGGGATAGTCCTCGACCTGGGATTCCGTTCTACCCGTAGTTGAGTTTGGATATAATAGTACCATTAATATAACCACGAGTTTGAGTCCATTTCACATCATGTTAGGTTTTGAGCTTAGGATTCCCATCGACTTGGTCCAAATCCCTTTAGAAGCCTGGCCTAGTGAGTCTGCAGAATCTTTCATTCAACATTTGCATACACTGCATGAGTTAGTCTGAAAGAAAATTACAATGAGTAATGATTACTATAAAACCCAAACGTATCAACACTTTTTGAAGTTGGGAGTAGGTGATATTCACATATGATCTGAGAAGTTCCCCCATGGAATAACAAAAAATTAAGCCGAGTATTCAATGTAAAAGACCTGGCTCCTTACTACGAGGAGCGCGTGTATATGGATCATTTTTCCATTCCCATGCGTGAGACACAACATCCCTTACTTCCTCCTACTTCACTCTAGTCTCAACTTGATGAATCCCACCATGTGGGCCACCTTGCACCATCAATAATTCCACGAATTCAACTTTCAGACAGAGATACATCTTACTCAGAGCTATCAACGACTACCGGAGACATACTTCAGATTGTTTCCAATGACTTCACAGCCATATACGGGCGCAATACACTGCGATATCTTGTACGTTGGAATGGCCTCTTGCTCTCAGACGATACTTGGATTTCCCCAGAGGAGCTCGAACGACTTGCCCCTAGGCTACGCCGAGGGTGCGACCATATTTACTCACCAGAAATGAGTACTTTCAAGCCGTGGGGAGTTGATGGAGATCGCTGACCCACATATGGGTATTTCTGTAGGAGGCGGTGATCCTCTACCCGTTCGGACGATCCGAGTCCACGGATACGTTCAGATGTTCGTTTCGAGTAGTCTTCCTGTATTTTTTTTTATTTCGAATGTATTAGGCACGTGATCAGTTCAGACATTATGAACCGTCTGATCGGGGTGCCCTTTTATTCCGTTATGTAGTATTTATACGCAGACATGCCATGGTTGGAGCTATCGTGGTTTTGATTCCAATTTGGAACCTTCGACCCCCCCATCTTTCGTTGCGATGCCGGGAGGTTCTTCGTTGGTGCGACTCCAAGGCATCGGCTTCTCTAGCCTCTATTCCCGTCGCTCCGGTGATTGTAGCCCTCGCCTACGCATGCAAGCCCCGTCCGCTCTCCTCTGCAACTGACGTCCGACATTTCCCTCAAACTGCGCATCGTCTCCTATAGCAGTCTCGATCCTCACTACTCCTCCCTTTTCTTGACCAGTGAGCCACTGATCTCCACCTCCCCATCCCATATTTCCTTCCCCGTCCAACCCTAACGTCCGCCCACCATTCCATGTCCACCAGTCCTTCTCCACCTCTACCCGATGCCGACGCCCCTCCAGCCACAGAATCTCTCCATCTCACCACTACCGCCATTCTCGACCTTGACTCTCTTCTTTCCCGTCGTCGGTCACCACTGCATCCACCCCCAAGCCACTTCCCAAATCCTCATTGACCACCTATCACCTTCCACCCCCAATCATTCGCCCCACTTCAGTTATCCACTCTACACGATCCCTCCCTTGGTTTCCTCTCAACAGCACCCGCTCCATGGAGGGACCAGCAACCCTGGATATTTGTCGTGCCATATTCCGCTGCCACCTGCATGCATAAGTCATAGTTGATGTTTGTGCTTCTTTATTTTGTTTACTTGAACTATATTTGATGGATGTGATAGCATATGTTGTTTTTCTGTGAGATTGTCTGACTTGCAGGACTTATTCCTCGCACGTTTACATTACTTGTGCCTCTATTGCTTGTGAATCAGTGTTTGTTCTTAGCTTTCAACCTTTTCTTCAATATCTGTGAACGAATGTGCTTCTGTTTAAATTTTGTTTTATTAATTACTTATTGCTAATTTAAATCGGATTGACTATTGCATTCGTTTCCACATTAGGACTTGTCGGTAGGTGCATCACATTCCACCTAGGACTGAATATTAGGGTATTCATCATTTCCAACCTACCGCTGCATCACCAAGTCTTCAAAGTCTTTTAGGAGTTTGTTCTCCACTTCCAAGAGGAACCAATTAAACAGCTTCTCTAATTTATTTATAATAACACAGGCGGTGGTTCTTGAACTTATCTATATATTATATCTTTGGAAAATGCCGAGTAGAGAAACAAAATCAAAGAGTATACTAATCTATTTATATCAAAATATAGTCTACATGTTGGTTTATAATCATAATGAATTTAATTTATAAACATGAAATTCTCTCATTATTATAATTTTTTTTTTCATTTCCAATTGACCTTAGCCCCTACACGTATCCTACTTCAATAAATTCAATAAAAGTTTGGGGAGGCTTCTAAAAGCTTTCATTGCCGAGGGAACAGAAGGAGAGCGATGGATATTGCATCCTCCAATCTGGATGGCAATGCTGATGCCGTCGAGTTCTGTCCCCATCCCACATTCCATGATCTCCTTGCTGCAGCTACATACACTCTGCATCAAGATGGAGCTGAGCTCACCCGCTCCGGCAGCATATCCCTGTTCTCTGCCACCTCTTCCAGCCTAAAGCTGCTTCATCGCATCCACATGCCCGGCGTCTTCGATATCAAGTGGAATCCCTGCATCTGCGAAGCTAATTTACTCGCTCAGGCCGGTGCTGATGGCTTTCTCACCCTCTACAGTTTACACTCCACCGGTATGAGCTTCCAGTTTGTTTCAAAATTCTTCCAAATGTTTAGCTTCATTTGAACATAATTTTACCGGCAATACAGAGTTATCATTGTCAGAGTTTTGCAAAGAGGAAGTGAGCTCCTCCTCCATGTGCCTGTCTGTGGATTGGAGCTCCAGCGGAAGCTTGATTTCGCTTGGTCTCTCCGATGGCTGTGTTTCGACCGCTTTGCTCCGTGAGGACAAATTGCAGATTTCGCAATCCTGGAAAGCTCATGAGTATGAGACGTGGGCGGTTTCATCCGATGCTCGCCAGCCTGATCATCTGCTGTACACTGGATCGGATGACTGCTGTTTCAGCTGCTGGGATCTGAGGCAGTCGCCGGCATCGCCGGTGTTTCGAAATGCTAAATCCCACAAGATGGGAGTCTGCTGCATCGCGCCGTGCCCACGTGATTCCAACACGTTGCTGACGGGGAGCTATGACGAGTTCGTTCGGGTCTGGGATGCGAGATCTGCATCTCGACCCGTCGTCGAGAGCTCTGCGTGTTTAGGGGGAGGGGTATGGAGGCTTAAGCACCATCCATGGATTCCAGGTCTGATCTTGGCGGCCTGCATGCACGGTGGTTTTGCTATTGTGAAAATAGATGGGGACAAAATTAATATATTGGAAACATACACCAAGCATGAATCACTAGCATATGGAGCAGATTGGCAAAGAGCGGATGACTGCGGGGAACAAGGATCAGGATCATCAGTTGTAGCTACTTGCTCCTTCTATGACTGCCTTCTCAGATTATGGAAACCACGGAGTTTGTAAGGTAGATTAGATCCATCTATTTTCTCTCCTCTCTATCTATTATTATTATTACAATCCTCTAATAACCTTTTTACTCTATCTCGTACTCTGCCTGTATAAATGTTCAGCACTCCAAATCCATCCATGGATGGACTGGGATCGGCTTGTCCCCGGTTGGATTCTAAGACAATGGAGGACTTTATTACCAGTCATACATCACAGAGGCCTGTGATGAACTTGAGCGCAACTATCTCAACAAAATCAAGCACAGGTGATGCATTTGCATGCTCAATTCAATATTCTTCAAAAAGGGTTTATCTCATGCTTTGTTTGTTTGGATGTTTTTTCTCCATTACATTTTTCAAAAAACACAAACATCACTTTTTGGCTATTTGAATAGCCTCTATTTGGGATCACCAATCCCCTAAGACGTCATTTTATGTCTGACTCCAACCGCAAAGAGAGAGTTTCATTCAAGAACATAGTTTTATCTTCATCTCCAACCGCTCCATCTCTAACGGCCACCACCCACCCAAACAAGTGAATGTCTTTATCAATGTTACGAAGCGACCGGCGGCCCTGCAATCGTTATGAGTTTATGTAGCCCACGGGCATTATCGTCTATTTTGTTACTGTATTATTTTAATGTTTGTCCTGTAGTCCGGGGCTCCATCTATATAAGGAGCCTTGGGGGTGAGTCTTGATCATCTTGGAAGTCTAGGGTTTTGGCTCTCTTGGAGAGTGGAGTATCAAGGAGGACCCAGCCTCCGGATGCTTGGCGAGATTCGTCTCGATTGTATCTTCTCTTCGATATTGTAATGCAATTTCCTTCCTCGTGCTAACAATTTGGTCCGACCTGCCCTAATTAGGGTTCTCCCGAGCCCTAATCCCACGGAATTGCCGCCGCTGCTACATATCGGCGTCCGCACAAGTTGCCCGCTCCATTCCAGATTCCGCGCCTTCCGCTCAAGCCCGCTCGATTCCGCACAAGCTACGCCGACCCAGATCCACCTGCATCGACCTCAATCGCTCCCGCTCCATCCACCGAAGACAATCCCGCACGCGCGTAGCCTTCTCGATCGCGCCGACCGCTCCTGTCGGGCCTTCCGCACGCTGCGTCAGAATCGCGGCTGCCGCTCGGTCTCTCCGCCGACTTCGACGCCTGCCTGCGACCACCCCACGGGATACGCCTCCGGCCTGCTGCGTCCAGCCGGGGGGCCGCCTGATCGATCTCTCCGCCTCCACATTCAGCAGCCTTCCAGATTTAGATTTTCCCGCCTCCCGGAGGCCCTCTTCCTGCCTCGGCTCCCAGTCTCGCCGCCTACCGCCGTGCCGGCCGCCTCCTCCAGCACTTGTTGCGCTCCGGCTGCCCTAGCCGCTCCTCCGAGCCACAGTTCATGCCCATGACTCGGTCCATGGCCCTCCACGCCGACGAGAACACCTCCACCCCTGCACACTCGGACTCGCAGCGCCTGGATGACATTGAAGCCCAACTGGCGGACCTCACGCTCCTCCGAGGACTTACCGCGGCAGTTAATCGCCCTCCAACCCCTCCTCCGCCACCAACTCCCGTGGTTCTCGACCCCATGGGGGTTTTGCACCCCACGGCCGATGGTGTCCCGGCCCACCTCCGCCGGATTGAAATTCCGGTGTTCGATGGCACAGACCCTCTCGGGTGGATTGCCCGCACAGAGCAGTTCTTCGACTTGCATGCCACCCCCGCTGACCAGAAGGTCCCCCTCGCCACAATCTATATGGAAGGCTCGACGCTCCATTGGGTGCGTTGGATGCGCCAGCAGGAACCGGACATTACCTGGCCCACATTGAAGGAGGAACTCCTCCGCCACTACGATAGCCGCCGGGCGGGCAATGCCTTTGAGCGCCTCAGCTCCGTTCACCAGTCCGACTCTGTGGCAACCTACATTGACGATTTCATCGCGGTCGCTACACATGTTCCCGATCTGGCACCCGACCACTACTTGGGCTATTTTCTGGCGGGTCTGCAACCCCACCTCCGCGCGCGCCTTCGGGTCCACAACCCAACTACTCTTGCCCGCGCAATGCAGCAGGCTAGATATCTGGACGAGGAACTCAACCCAGCTACACCAACCCACTCGACATGCCGGCCCCACCGCCGCGGCCACCACTGCCACCTCGGCCGCCGATGGACCCTCTGCCCCCACCTGGGCCCCAGCTTCTGCCTCCGCCCCAGCAACCGCCAGCTCCACGGCCACCGCCCCCGCGACGGCCTCATCACTTGTCTTACCAACAACACGAAGAGCTTCGCCGCAAGGGCCTCTGCTTCCGCTGCCAGGAACCGTACTCCCCCACCCACGTCTGCCCTCAACGGAACCTATGCATTTTACTGGGAGCTGAAGATACTGATCCTGATTTTGGGGAGCTGGATCCACTGACGCTTTCTGACGACCCGTATGGCCCTCGACCTTGAGGACAAGGTCGTTTTTTTCCGGCGGGACCAGATGTTACGAAGCGACCGGCGGCCCTGCAATCGTTATGAGTTTATGTAGCCCATGGGCATTATCGTCTATTTTGTTACTATATTATTTTAATGTTTGTCCTGTAGTCCGGGGCTCCATCTATATAAGGAGCCTTGGGGGTGAGTCTTGATCATCTTGGAAGTCTAGGGTTTTGGCTCTCTTGGATAGTGGAGTATCAAGGAGGACCCAGCCTCCGGATGCTTGGCGAGATTCGTCTCGATTGTATCTTCTCTTCGATATTGTAATGCAATTTCCTTCCTCGTGCTAACAATCAATTGCACTACGATGCTCACCAACAATCTGTTCTCCATCCACGTCTCCTTTTGAATGACAGTTATTTCTCGTGTTTTTCATGGCATGGGCTTGTCTTGAATATACTTGTTTTCAAATTACACTCAATCTCGCTGGCGTAAGTCATATCTTGACACTTTGCATGGATCTTTCCTTAGAGAGGTGCTACAACTTCTTTAGCGCTCTATGCAAATGCATTTGTCTTGACACATGGTATCATGACTCCGGCACCACTCAACAAGTCACTTCATGCACTCTGAGATCTTGGTACTCACTTTAAGCATTCTGATTATCGTCGTCCTGATCAAGTCCAAATAACTAATACCTCATGTTTTCTAATTTCTTGTAAGGATAGCTTCTCCTTCACTACCAACAATCATACTTCTTACCTCAATAATATCATACTATTTAGCATACTTTACCGAAGATAAAAATTATTATTTTCAATTGTACCCTTTCTGCTTTATGAAAGATCACATTTATGGAATATGTAAAGGCCACATTTACTTCATATACTTCGAAGGATCAAATCAACCTCTTTGTGTAGGGTTAGCTGCATCATCTTGTTCACATTCTTTATCAACTTACACTTTCATCTGAAGCTCGGTGTCACTCATTCTTTGTTAGTCTCTTCATTTGCTCTGAATAATGATGATGTTGCGTTTTCTATGTGACGCAAGACGGTCCTATTGGGGCTAATGGGTGAACTCTAAATGCAACAACATGAATCCGACAATTTAATTTGCAATAATAATTTTTTTTATAAATTATAATATAAGATATACCACAATAGTTAAAGCTTAAAAAACAAGAAAACACGTTAAGTTTTGTATATGCAAGAGAGCTCTCAACAAATAACTCAATGAAGCGGGAACATACAAAGTTTCAGAAGCTTGGTAACAAAGATTACAAATGGATATAACTCTTGTAGAGAACTAACAATTAATTCAACAAAAAACAAGTGATTTCAAACTAGAAAGCTTACACAATTCAGAAGTAGTGGAGCTGGATAAATATCTGGAGGAATTTGGGAGTGCGGAAGTGCGGCCCGGAGTTGGATCTAGGCCTTCCAGCAATGCTGGAGCTTGGATCTTCATGTACAAGAGCCAGATGGTTGGGGAAGGACTTATGAAGGAGTGGAAAGTTGGTGCCTGCAATTTTGGAAGAAGTTGGGGCTCGGTTGAGGGCTGAGAAAGTGGATCCACGTGAGGAGGTTTAGGAGTTAGTGGGGGGAGTGTGGAGGAAATGGGAGATGGGGAGGAATTTTAGGGGAGGCCTAAAATTTTAGGATAGTGGGGAATATGGAGTAGTGGGGTAAGTGGTTTAGGAGTTATGATGGTGGTGGGAGGGTGGTGGTTGTACGGAGGTGGCCGGAAGTGATCACCGGAGGTGGAGGTGGCTAGAGATGGTTTCCGGCGATCACCGGAAAACAAAAAAATGCAAGGAATTTTGTGGGGGTCCGGTGGCTTGACGTAGGTGTCCGGAAATGTTTTTCAGCGATTGCCGGAGAATTGAAGATGAGTGGAATTGGGTGGGGAGGTGGTGGAGGGATTTTGGAGGGGAGTTTGAGGTAGTGGTGGTGGTCGGCTAGTAGAGGTGGGGAGGAAGGGGACCGGCCAAGGGTAGTGGAGGAGGGGTGGACCGCTAGGAGGTGTGGAGGGGATGGGGAGGTGGCCGGCTAGTGGAGGTGGAGGGGAGGGGATAACTTCCAAGCTTCAGCACTTGGATTTTCCGGCTTCAGCACCGGGTGATCGAAAAGAGGATTATCTTCTTCACACAATCTTTCAATGCCTCTATAATGGCACCACTCGCCGGGCTTTGCCCTAGGCCGCTTCACATCATCTGAGCACTTCAAGGAGAGGATTCTACACTCATCTTTATCGCCAAGGAGTTCTTCGCATTAGATGTGGCCGGATTATAGTTTACCGGAGAAGACGGGTCCATTAGGAGGAAGGGACAGCTCTCCTCTATCCCGGACGATAGTTGCGACTTAGCTAGGATGTGGATTGACGATTCCTACCGTGAATCTACAACAAGCCTCCGGATCTAAACTGAACATCGAAACGAAAATCGAGCAGTCAGTCTTTTTAGAGCTGATATCGTCTGAATTGCTGACCCGCGATCTCATGCAAATCCTATCTGCGAGGGTTTCGCCTTTCGCCAATCTGAAAGAGGGAAGGAGATCCCGTCGAATCTTCTCGCTGCTCGCTGGGAGGACCACCACCAGTATTCGAATCTTCCCGCTGCTCGTTGTGCGGCACTCACTTCAATATATTTAAGCATGAGAATAAAGGTTTTATTGGACTCTTTACATCAAAATCCTGTAAGGACGGTCATGTGCTTCTTCTTTGCCGTCCACCTTCTTTGCATAAATCGATATAATTCTTCTTTCGGCTTTGGAGATCAAGCCATCGGCGACCTGTGACGGTCCAGGCGTGGGCCCACAAAAGGGTGGCGGCCGACGGTGGCCCGGAGGCCTCAACGTAGTGCGTGAGGAAGTGGAAGTTGTCGTCGGCGGTGGTGAGGAGGCGTTTCATGTGCTGGTGCTGTGTGCGCATAGTTTTAGGGTGTGCGGGTTTGAGAAATATATTTAATGGTGTTTCATTTTTTGTGTGTGCACATAGCCTTAATCAACCCAAGAGCACTATTTCCTACAACCCTAGACGAAAGTGGTCAGGTAAAGTTGGACCATGCTGTCATGCTGTTCAGCCCTTAATTGCTATTCTAGGCAGCACCTTTCGGAAACGCAACCACCCCAAAGTTCCAATCTATTGCAAATTGACAACGCCATCTCTGCTCATTGGTTCTCATCGGCCACACATCCCGGTGCAATCTCCGGGCTTAGAAATGTTAGACCGACGGCCTAGCGTAAGTATCAAAGCAAATCCAACGGCGTCCTTTACTGTAACTTCCTTCACCATTATTGTTATAATGAAATATTAATGATTTTGCCCATACTCTTACCATGCACTCCACATGAGCATCTATATTTTTGCCAATAAATAATCTGTTCCGCCGGACCGCATGAGCTTCCTTATCGTGGTGAGAGTCTTCTTTCCAAATGGAACTAAGAAATTACAAATGGAAATTATGACTGGAACCGAAAAATAATTAATCCAACTGAATTCGGAAAAAATTTGGATTGAAGAGCACTCTCCGCACGATGAGGATGGTCCGTCTACCTTACCAAACAAATTTTGGACTATCCTTGCCATTTACTGTAAGCACTGTGATCACTGACGGAAGTCATTTTTATTAAGCATTTTCTTAATATAAACTTTATTGAAATATATTTTCCTTTATTCAACATTCAGTTTATTTTATATTGAAAAATCAAAAATCTATTTTCTAAAGTAGAAAAAAAAGTATTAAGAGTTTCCTATGGGATTTCTTGCTTAAAATTATATATTTTCCTATATTCATATTAATATAAATATGATGAGTAATTTAACACATACTATAATTAATCATCTAAATATAATATTAATTAAATAATAATAAATGAGTTTTTCTTGTAAAACAATAATATAAATAAGAGGAATGCATTATAAATTTTAATAAATAAATCGAGACTCCACGAGGCTTCATTTGGCGGATTCAGAGGTGGGCCAAAAGGATACTGACACCCATATTTTTTCTATGATTTGTTATAAGCAGATCAAAATTTGGCTATTCGTAATTCAAATTTGATTATTCGCAATTCAAATTTGGCTATTCGCAGATCAAATTTGATTATCCGCAGAACAAACTCAGCTATGTGCACCTAAAAATTAATTTGGAACATTTTATGTACTATTGTATTTTAAAAAAATTTGTGCACCCCAATTTCTAATTTCTAGGATCCGCGACCACTGGGCACAATGTATTTGCTCTGTTGAGTTTGGACAAAAGTCACAAAACACTAACGGTCACTGAGAAAAGAAAACTAGTTTTGAACATAAAAGTGAATGAAATTCTTTAGGTGAGATTGAGCTTTCACGAATAACCATTCATAACTAACTAACATGTTCATGACCGTCACCGTCGTTAGAGCGACATATACTTTTTGTTATATTCCTCTTAAAATATTTTGGTTTGTGCGGGCCAAATTCCTAGGTCCGGGTACCGGACGGTCCGGGACCAACGAATTGCCGCCACCTAAGTCAGCTCGGCCCCACGCGTAAAAATGTATGTCAGCTTTTTTTTTACTGTTCGGACATCTGAGATGTCTTTAAAAAATACCTGAGATATTCCGCTAGTACAAAATGATATCTCAAATAAATCCCGGACCTCCGATGGCCGGACCCAAAAATCTCTCGTTTGTGCGGAAGCCGGCAGAAATGAACAAAAGGGATTTGGAAAGCTAATAAATGATTCGTCCCCAAGTTCCCACTCACAAAATTTCTCAGATAGGCAGTCAGCAGAGCGACAAACACGATGCCTCCTTCTTCCTTTCCTTCAACCTCTCTGCTCCTCTTTCTGGGCTTCTCCCTGCTCCGACAAGGATCACTGGCCCTCGCCGCCGTCACGCCGCTCTGGAGGGGCTTCTACGCGGGCATCTGCCCGGAGGCGGAGCACATCGTTCGTGAGACGATGCGCCGCGCAATGTACAGAGAGGCCCGCAGCGCTGCCTCGGTGATGCGGCTTCAGTTCCATGACTGCTTTGTGAATGTATGCTTCCGCTATCGCCGTCTATCTTCTTCTATTTCGAAGATCCGGTTTCTCTTTTTCGCTGAATCGGACGCTGTAGGGTTGCGATGGATCTCTGTTGCTTGACGATACGCCGACCATGATCGGGGAGAAGCTGTCGCTGTCGAACATCAACTCGTTGAGGTCTTACGAGGTGATCGACGAGGCGAAGGAGGAGCTGGAGAAGGTTTGTCCGGGGATTGTTTCCTGCGCGGACATCATCATCATGGCATCGAGGGACGCGGTGGCGCTGGTGAGTAAAAAATATCCTCCTCCTCCGCTTGGGTTCATCCTTCAGCCATAAATAAGTAAATAAATAAACAAGTGGACGGGAACGAAAGAATTTATCGAATCAATCTCCAGGTTCAAGACAAGTTTTCAGGATTTGGGATATATGCATAAATTAATTTCAGTAGAATCAAAAACCAGAGTGAAATTATGAATTGAATTATTAAACCAAACAAAGTGACAGAAATTTACACGCTCTGCTTCTCCTTGCCGCAGAGTGGAGGTCCCGACTGGGAGGTGAAACTGGGAAGGAAGGACAGCCTAAGCGCCAGCCAAGAAGCCTCCGACAAGATCATGCCGAGCCCAAGAGCCAACGCTACCTTCCTCATCAATCTCTTCCAGCAACTCAACCTCTCCGTCACCGACCTCGTCGCCCTCTCCGGTTCTCACTCCATCGGCATGGGGCGGTGCTTCTCCATCGTCTTCAGGCTCTACAACCAATCTGGCACCGGCCTCCCTGATCCCCACATGGACCCCAGCTTTCGCCTCAAGCTTGACCGCCTCTGCCCTGTTGGAGGAGACGGCAATGTCACCGGCGATCTCGACGCCACTCCTATTAGGTTCGATAACCAGTACTTCAAAGACTTGGTGATGCGGAGGGGCTTCCTAAACTCAGATCAGACGCTATATTCCGGCGATCCGAGGACGATGAAAGTGGTGAAAAGATACAGTGTGGATCAGAATGCCTTCTTCTCCGATTTTGTGGAAGGCATGGTGAGGATGGGAGATCTGCAGATAGATCAGCCGGGTGAGATTAGAAGGAACTGCCGTGTAGTCAATCATATCCCCCGCCGACACATGAGGCTGCCGATATAGCATAACTAGCTACACGTACATTCCTAATATACAATCAATTCTTCACAAACTGCTAAGCTGCTGCTATTTTCCTAATTTCAATTCCATGAGATAGAATCAATTTGAGCCGTCAAATAAATAATATTTATTTGGCTCAAATGAACGAACAGGATCCTAATTCCTCTCTCTCTATATATAATGTATGATAAAGATTGTGTATGATGCTCTTTTTAAAACATTTATACAATCCATCAATTACATATATGCCACATATGTATTACCTCATTATATTATATATATATATATATAATAGAGAGATTGCACAAATTAAAAGGGGGTAAAATTAGTAAAATGAATGTTAAACAAAAAGACTCGTTTTCTTTTATAGTAAATGCACAAATTAAAGCTTGATGGGTCCCCAAAAATCCAAAATGGTTGGTTCCGAATAACAAATCACCGCGACCATCTGGTCGAGGTGATTTCAACGGCCCTAATTTTGCAAGATTTTGAATTTGTTTGCCCCCGCAAACAGGTGTCAGAAGGTGATACGGGGCTCCCCGCCCGGGCCGGTCCAGTTACCAAGCGCTGGGGCTTGTGTCCCCGCGCACAACCCTCATTCCGGCGGCCCTCCGGCTGCCGAAAGGGCCCGGAGGGGCACCCAGTGTCGCTATGCCCGTGGGCACCCTCTCCTTCCTCCCGGGCTCAATTTGAATGCGGTGGCGGTGTACGATTGCTCTCGAAGGTTTTAGTAGAGTAATGGCGGTGCGATTATTCCACCCAAATGGACTTTTTGCCGGCGATTGGTGGAGTTTCGGACCTCCAATCGAGAAAATGTCACCAACAATTGGCTCGTGACAACGAAACAACGCTTCCTTGAAATTTCCGATAAATTCCGAGAACTTTCGTTTTTTCGGTGAGGCGGTTGTCGGCGACGACCGCTCTCCAGACCGCGCCCTCGCGCGTAGCTCTCCAGAATGCTCCCCCCCCCCCCCCCCCCCCCCCAGAAAACTCTCTGTTGACATTGTAAAACGAGCGAGCGCTGGTCTATCACGCTCACTAAAACAGCTGTGTACTCTATTGCTAGTGAATTTTTCTAAACTGATCGGACCAAGTGATTTTTTTTCATTCCGGTTTTTCACGTACACTTTGGTATCAGTTTCGTTGGCTTTTGAGCTAAGAAGAACCTGCTCAATTAAAGATGTGTAGAATTGGTATAATAAATGTTACAAACCGTGCTCATCTTCCCTTAGAGTACTAGATAAAAAATGAATATAATTAGTATAATAATTGTACGTCAAATCCTCATTTTTACTTAATTATTCTTATTTGGTGCGTCTTACCGTAACAAAATGCTCTCTAAATGGGATTTGACCATTTGTCATTATGGTATGTCTCAGCGGAAGAAACAATGAATTTTCAGCACTCCCACTGGTGGCATAAATAATTTGATTTGCGGGGAAAAAGCCCAGCAAAAACTGCTTTTCCAGCTCTGCCTCCCTCCCTCCAGTTCCAATGCTCCATTTTCACCCGCCGGCTGCCACCGCTGCGCCAAATGAAGCCTAACATAAAGCATTGTGATAAGATCACTAAACTTTAATTTATCACGCCTCTTTTATATTTTCTTTGTTTAAAATTGTGTTTTTTATGATATTTTATATATGCATTTGCAAGTTTAAAGATAATATAAAACCAGAAGAAAATCCGTATGAAGGCAGCCAAAATCAAAATATTCGGTCCGTTTGTTTATCCGAAAGAAATAGATCTGAGCCGAGAAATGTATGATATCCATTTCAATTCAACTGGAGAGGATCCTCATGGGAGAATGGTTTGTTTTGACTGTGAGAATGCGAGTGTTGATGAATGGAGGGAGATGAGTGCGGTCTAAAAAAAAGACCAAAAATAATATTTTGGAGTGTTGATACTTTCTCCCCAATAAAAATAGAGAAAAAAAAAGTTCAAATAAATAAAACAGCTTCTTAATTAGTCCAATTACAAAAAAACTGCGGGAACTATACAACCCAACGCCCAGACAATCGAAGAAAAAGTCAGCTGAAATTGACATTAACTCTAACCGTAGTGTTTGGAGTTTTTGACTCCAGCTAAAATGCCAGCTTTTGCAGCCAGAGTAAATGCCAGTCATAGCTTAATATCACTGCAACCCTAAACCATAGAGAAGCATAAAACCAATTTTAAACTCTAAGGAAAGGAAGGAGTTAACAAGTCGGAAGACCTAGATCCGAAAGCAGTGGCATAGGTTTCGAGCCCGGCGATGTCGACGAGGGCCGGCGGCGGTCGTCGGAGTTGCATGCGGCTGTGGATGGCGTCGTCGAGCAGTTGGCGCGGTGGTCGAAGAACCTATGCGATCGGTGGAAGGAAGAAGGTCGGGGTCGCAAACTAGTGAGAAATCGCGTGGTCCACCCGCCATGCTCATGGTGCGAAGAGCGTACAAAAAATCTGTCTTCCCAAACAGACACTAAGTTTGGAGGGAGCCAATTTGGGTGTCTCAAAAAGATCTCCAATAGTTCCAGGAAAAAAAAAATCTCTAAATACGTTAATGAGTATTTTTCATCAACAAAGTTTTGTAATTCATTTTGATGCATTAAAAATGAATTAGGAGATTGCTATGATGCACAATAGCCCAAGTGACTGGGTCAAAATCATGATGTTACAAAGGGCTAAATATGCCGAAATAAATGATTCGTCGAATGTTATGGGGGCGCATCGGCTCCGCTTGTGGGCAATTGCTTTGGGGGAGCATAGGATTCATCGTGGGCGATTACTTCGGGGACTCGCAGGTGACAACTTTGGGGGCATAACGGCGATTTGGCACATCCATCCGCCATCTAATTTGACGAAGAATTAATCCAGTGCATGTTAAATTTTATGCTACCACCATGCAAGGGCACCAACAATAAACAAAGACGAAGTAAAACTCTTTATAACTAGGCAATTTGATTACAAAGAGACAAGCTGAATACAAGATGCATACATCACGGACAGGGTCCGCTTCTCCACTAGGTGTCGTTGAGCTTGTCAACGCACACTCCACTTCACAACACACTCAACCCTGCACTCTTCACCTCACAGTGCACTCTCCACCTCTCACTGAGGTACGGGTTGGGGTTGGACTCTCTTGGGGTGTAGGCACACTCCCACACTCTCTCTCAACAGCTCACCTCACCTCAACTCACTAGCTCTCTACTAGTTCTCTCCTCTTCTCTCTCTTCGCATCAACTTAATAGGGGGGGGGGGGGGGGGGGGGGGTATTTATAGGGAACACAAAAATAAGCTAGGGGGGGCACTCATCACCCATGCATGCACACGTCAACAACATCTCACACACACCTCCTCATACATGCACTCGCCCTCTTGCAATGCTCCACTCGCCAACTCCACATGGCAGCCCCCTCTCTATGTGCACTCGCCAACTACACATGACAACCCCCCCCCCCCCCCCCCCCCCCCCCCCCCCCCCCCCCCCCCCCCCTCTATGGTGCACTCGTCAACTTATACATGACAGGACCCCCCTCTAGGTCCACTCTCCAACTACACATGGCAGGACCCCCTTCTCTTCCACTCGCCAGCACATCACTCGGCAGCCCTACTCGCCAGCCACCCTCTCACATGGCAGCACTCGCCCCCTCCATTCGGCAAGACCCCCCCTCTACAAGCACTCGCTCACTCCCATACTCCCACTCGCCAGGTAGCACTCGCACCCCCACATCTTCCACTCGCCTCTCTCACTTCAAACTTCAACATTCCCCCTTGAAGTGAGCTTCAGGGACAACTCCAAGGCAAGCGCGCAACTTCTTGAACGGCCCCGCAGATAGGGGCTTTGTGAATATGTCCGTCAGGTTCTCTTCACTCCGCACGTGCTCCACCGCAAGCGAGCCACCCAACACCTTCTCTCAGATGAAGTGGTGCTCGATCTCTATGTGCTTTGTCCTTGCGTGACAAACTTGGTTGGTTGCCAGCTTCAGAGCACTCTCGTTGTCGCCACGCAGCATAGTAGGTCCGCTGACCTTCTTATCCACGTCTTCCACCAGCCTCCTCAGCCAGACACACTCCTGAGCTGCTAAGGACGACGCTTGTACTCAGCCTCAGTGGTGGAAAGGGAAATGGAGTCCTGCTTCTTGCTGCACCATGAGATGACAGTGGCTCCACACATGAACACGTAATCTGATGTCGACTTGCGGTCATCAGCGTCACCTGCGTAATCTGCATCTGTGTAGCCATGCAGCTTGAAGTCGGTCCTCCCTCCATAGAGCAACCCCATCTCAAGGGTCCCCTTCACATACTTCAATATCCCCTTGGCTGCCTCCAGATGAGGCTTCCGCGGATCCTGCATGTATCCTCACTCGGTCGACAGCAAAAGCGATGTCCGGCCTTGTGATGGTCAGATAGATAAGGCTCCCCACCAGTGCCCAGAAGATATTCGGATCAGGAAGAATCCTCCCTTCTTCCTTCCGAAGCTTCAGCCCAACCTCCAGTGGAACGGAGCTGCTCTTCCCCTCCTTCATGCCGAATCTCTCGACGATCTTCTCGGCATACGCCTTCTGGGTCACGAGCAGCCCGCCACTTCTCTTCTCCACTTGAAGTCCAAGGAAATGGTGCAGTTCACCAAGATCCTTCATCTCAAATCGGATGGCTAGCTGCTGTCTCAGCGCCGCGACCTCTTCACCGTTATTCCCTGTCACGATCATGTCGTCGACGTACAGCAGCACCAGCACATGAAGATCTCCACTCTTCTTCACAAACATGCTAGAGTCTGAGTCTGAGGCATCGTAACTGCAGAACTGCAGATACTCTGCAATCTTCCCATACCAGGCTCTCGGCACCTGTTTTAACCCATAGAGGGCCTTCTTCAGCTTGCAGACGTGACGTTGCTAAGACTTGGACACATACACAGGTGGTTGCACCATGAATATGTCATTGTCTATCTCTTCGTATAGGAATGCGTTCTTCACATTTAGCTGCCACAGCTTTCACCCTCTGCATGCTGCTAGGGCAATGACCGTCCTCACCGACGTCATCTTCGCTACAGGACTGAACATCTCCTCATAGTCCTCTCCATAGGTTTGTGAGAAACCTCGAGCGACAAGCCTAGCCTTGTACCGCTCCACTTCTCCATCAGCTCTCTTCTTCACCTTGTACACCCACTTGCAGGTGACAGGCTTGATGCCCTCCACCATGGGAACAATGTCCCATGTCTCATTCTTATTCAGGGCCTCCATCTCCTCATTCATGGCCACGTCCCACTCCTTGGTGCCAACAACATATTCAAATAGGGAAGGTTCCCTCTCGTCGAGTGGTCCTGCGAAGAAGCAAGAGACAAAACTCACGAAGTTCCCCTCCTTATAGCGAACAGGCGGGACGATGGTCCGCTTCGACCTCCTCAAGGCTTGGCCACTTTCTACCACTCCGGTAGACTCCTCTGCTTGAGCTCCTCTTTCAACTTATCTTGAAGCAGCGCTCCCTCTGCTTCTAGAGCTTGGAGCTCTCCCTGAGCCAGAAGCTCCCCCTGAGCCAGATGGCGATGGGGCACTTAGAGATACCTCCAACTCCAGCATAGAGTCCTCAGTGACTCTCCCTTCTTCTTCCCTGCTTGATTCTCCACTCTCCGGCAGCACCACAGAAGAGACTCCCTAATACGAGATCAGTTCGTCAAACACTACATCGGGCGAGACGACGAACTTGTGTGTCTGCGGGTTCATACACTTCCATCCCTTCTTCCTCTCATCGTAGCCGATGAAGACACACTTCCTCGCTTTCGGCTCCAACTTGGTTCTTTCAGCCTCTAGAACGTGCACGAAGCAGGTAGAGCCAAACACCCTCATGTGACTCACATCTGGCTTCTCCCCGAACATGAGTTGGTGTGGAGACACGATCCTGTTAAGGCTCAGAGGTAGCCGGTTGATCACATGGGTGACACATGTCATTCCCTCCGCCCATAAGGCCTTGGGAATGCTCTTGGCATGTAGCCAACTCCTGGTAGTCTCCACCAGATGACGGATCTTCCTCTCTGCCACCCCATTCTGCTGAGGGGTGTGGGCGCAGGAGAGCTCTCGCCGGATGCCGAACTTCCTGCAGAAAGATTTAAAAGCGTTAGAGGTAAACTCTCCCCCCCATTATCACTTCTTAACTTCTTCACCCTCAGGTTCAGCCTCCCCTCCACTAGTTCCTTCCACTCCTGGAACATCTCAAACACCTCCGCCTTCTCCCTCGTGAAGTAAACCCACGTGTAGCGGGTGTAGTCATCCACCAAGACAAGCGCATACTTGTTTCCTCCATACGTCAGGATGGCGCACGGCCCCATCACATCAGCGTGTACGCACTCAAGAGGTGCCCTACACCTGGTCTCCGACTTGTCAAATGGAAGTCGATGTGACTTTTCAAACTGACATCCCTCACACACATGGCCGTCGCCGCAAGAGGAGAGATTGGGCAGGCCAGACACCAGACCCTTCACCGATATCATCTTCAACTTGTCCATCCCCACGTGACCTAGCCTCTCATGCCAGATCGATGCGCTGTCATTGGTCTTCAGCTTGTCCACGTAGGCACTTGCAGGTAGAACAAACAAGTTCTTCACCCTTCTCCCGGTGAGCGTGACATCAGCATAAACTGAAGACAGGTTCTTCAGGAACTTCACCTCCTTCGGTCCGAACAGCACGTGGTATCCTGCATCCACTGCTTTCGCAACCGAGAAGAGGTTCTTCTTCATGCCCGGCACGTGATACACGCTCTTTAGTGTCACGGGCTTCTCTTCACTTCCCAGGGATACCATCCCTTCCTGCTCAACTGGATGCACTGTATCATCCGCCGTGATGATAACATCAGTTCCACCATATGCCTTCAAGGAGGCAAACTTTGACACATCTCCAGTGAGATGGTGCCCGCAACTAGAGTCCACTATCCAGTCGTTCTCGAAGTTGACGGAGGCTAAGACATCGACTGACGTTGCCGTCATCTCAGCCAGGAAGCAGTTGTCTCCGCCTTCACCACCCTGGTGACCTCGACCTCTTCCTCCACCTCTTCCTCCACCTCTCTGATGGTCTCCACCTCTCCGGTGGTCTCCCTCTCTCTCAGCAACATGACCGACTTTGAGATTAGACCGACACTCCTCTGCCATGTGCCTGTACTTCTTGCAGGCAAAGCAAAGGGGTCTCCCCCTCTGGTCATAAGGAGGGAGAAAGTTCTCCCTAACTCCCTGAGAGGACGTTGAGGGTCCATCTCCGGAGTTCTTCTTCTTCTTGTCCCAAGGCTTTCTCTTGCCTGAGAACAACGCCTCGCTATCTCCTCCTGAGATAGACACTCCTGCCATCTGTTTAGTCGTGTACAAAAAAACCGGTCCGGTCGGGACTGGACTGGTTAGGACTGGTCAGGGACCGGTCCTGTCCGGGACCGGTCCGGTCCCGGACCGGTCCTAGGGGCTCGGCCGGTCCCTTATAATTTGGCAAAAACCGGTCCCGGACCGGGACCGGTAAAAGACCGGTTTTAACCGGTCTTTTACCGGTCCTGGGACAAAACCGGTTTCCCAGGACCGGTTTTTGCCAAGGAGCTAACGGCTCTTTTAATAAAGAGCCGTTAATTAAGGCTCTTTATTAAAGAGCCTTAACGGCTCTTTAATAAAGAGCCGTTCGGCTCTTTAATTAAAGAGTCGAACGGCTCTTTAATTAAAGAGCCTTGCTCTTTAATTAAAGAGTCGTAAGGCTCTTTAATTAAAGAGCCTTAAGGCTTTTTTTTAATTAAAATTTTTTAATTAAATTTATTTTTATAAATACCTCCCCTCCCTCATTCTCTCTCTCTCTCTCTCTTTCAAATTTATTAAATGGCGTCTTCTTCATCCCAGCCGGCCTCCTCCTCCGCGTCTGCCGATATTGAGATTGTGGAGCACCGTCACAAAGCGGCAATATGGGATACATTTGATAAAGTGCGGGTTGATGGCGAAATGAAGGCGAAGTGCAAACTTTGCGGGAAGCTAATGGCCGTCGGCAGCAACACAACGCTCGTCCGACATGTGAAATCCTGCATTTCTAAGCAAGCCCCGGAGTCTACCCAAGCCCAAATTTCGGCGACCGGGCACATTTGGACGTACGACCAAGCTCGGCAACGAGAGCGACAAATGGAGAACGTCATCAAAAAAGGACTCTCATTCAACCACTACGACGATGAAGAAATGACGTTGTACAACCCTCATTCTCCGAGGTAGGCCCATTCAAAGCCACGTAGGCTGAAGTCAAGGTCAAAGGGTCAGCACAGGAGCCGGCAGTCCAAGACACAAGGCAACTCAGCCAGCAGGAGCAAGAGGCGAGCTGGGCGAGCAAGGGGCGAGTATGGCGAGCAAGGGGCGAGTATCTCATGAGTACGGGCGAGTAGCCCTTGTAACTCGCGAGCAGAGGCAGTATACTCGCCTGTACCCCCCCTAGGATTTCTCTATAAATAGACCCCCAGGGGTACTAGAAATGGCACTTTTGGAAGTGGTTGAGGTCCCCCCAAGTTGGATACTCGCCAAATCCATGCCCGTCTAGTACCTCGCCCAGCTTTTGGTTGCGGAGGGGAAGTTTCTCCCAAACTTCCGGGTATGTGGTGGGACCTCCCTGCTGGAGCACCTGGGGTGTGCTTAGTCATTTTCTCTCTCCTATTTTAGCTATCAGAGCCGTGGAGTTGGACCGCAGGATCAGTAACCTCGGGCTGCATTGATCCGAATCTTGAGGTCAGGATTTTCCTGGCGTCAACAGACGTCTTACATTCACGACGTACTCCAGCCTAAATATCACCAGGTAAGTCGTTCTACAACTAGACGCGATGCTTTAGCGGCTTACTTACAATCTAAGGAATTTTTAAAAAACTATTTTGAAACATTCGACGGTCGCGTTAGCTTAATAAGCGATGTCTGGACTAGCGGTATAAATGACGGTCTTTCTTATATTTGCATAACTTGTCACTGGGTCGATCCAGATAGTTGGGAACTAAATAAACGTATAATTTGTTTTGAAGGCTTTGAGTATCCGCACACCGGTAAAAATATTTATCAGGTTATTATTAAAACTATTAGAGAATTTAAAATAAAAGAAAAAATTATGAGCATTTCGTTCGATAACGCTTCAAACAATGGGATGACCGTCAAATATTTATTATCAGATTTGCAACCAATGTTAGACGGAATATTTTTTCATACGCGTTGTGTATGTCACGTTTTAAATTTAATTGTGCAAGATAGTTTACAATTTATGAACGAATACGTTAGTAAAATACGCATTATGTTAAGAGTTATTTATAATTCGAAACGAAGAAAACAAGATTTCAAAAAATTTGTTATTTCTCAAGGTAAAAAATTTTTAGGACCATCGTATGATATGCCTATACGATGGAACTCGACGTATAAAATGTTAAAGCGCGCTTTTTCACAAAAAACGTTACTAATAGAATTTTATAATAGTGTCGAAGCACATGATTTAGGCCCGTCGGACTGGGCCGTGCTCGAAGATTATATAAATTTATTAGAAAGTTTTTATCGAGCAACAACTATTTTATCCGGAGTTTACTATCCTACTAGCTCATTAGTTCTTGAAAATTTTTTATTAATTTCTGAAACATTTAAAAATTACAAAACGAACGAAATGTGGCGTCCGTTAATATTAATAATGGAGGAAAATTTTTTAAAATATTACAAAGATATGCCTCCTATGTTTTCTTGCGCCGCGGCTTTGAACCCTTTAATGGGCGTAGACGGCGTTGAAAATTTTATAGAAGAAATTAATCGTAATTTAGATTTAGACGAATCCTCTAGTATTTTTGTTAATGTTAGTGTTTCAAAATTTAATTCTGAATTTACTCGCCTTTATAATTATTACGATCAAATGTACGGAGCGCGGCCTCGCGTAGAATCCACCCAACCTAAAACAAAAGATACTTTAAAAAATAAACTTTTAGAACTAGCTTCTAGGAAAAAACAAAGAACTTCGAGTACTTTAAACGAATTAGGTTTATATAGCAAAACACAATTTCAAGATTATATGACCGCAAGCGAAATAGAAAATTTTGATATTTTAAAATGGTGGAAATCTAAAAATAACGTGTATCCTATTTTGGCCTTAATGACCCGTGATTTACTAACTATCCAAGCTAGTACGGTAGCTTCGGAATCTGCGTTTTCTTTGAGTGGCAGGATTCTGAACGAGCGAAGAAGTCGTTTGAACGAAGAATTTTTGGAGATTTGCATTTGCTATAAGGATCATTTGGACGCTCTAAGGAGAAGACAACATGTCTCGTCAATCGAAGATAGCGATTCTGAAGTTGACGACGAGATGAGCAACTTAACTTTGGGCAGCGCCGCAGAATAAACAAGTTGTATTTTTCGTTAATTCAATGTAATTTCATTTTATTTTAAATGTAATTTTCATTTTATTTTATTGGATGTAATGTTATTTATTTTTTTTTAAATGTATTGTAATTTGTAATTTGTAAATAATTTTGTAATTTGTAATTTTGCTTCATTTTTAATAAAAATCAGTTTTTATTTCATTTTGAGTTTCATTTAACTTTATTTTGTAATTTGTATGCACATTAGTTTTATATCCCAAAAAATTTAATTTTATATAATTATATATTTTATTTTTTTAAATTTTATTTTTTTTAATAAAAAGACCGGTCCGGGACCGGTTAGGACCGGTTAGGACCGGTCCTCCGGTCCCAGCCGGTCCTCCTCCAGAGGAGAAAAACCGGTCCCGGACCGGGACTGGTTTGCACGGGACCGGTCCGGGACTGGTTGGCCAAAAAACCGGTCTTTTAAAAGACCGGTTCCGGACCAGACCGGCAGTCTTTTTGCGCAGGACTTATTCTGCTTCACCAATCTCTCCTGTGGCGACAACAAGTTCTCTAGCTCCAGTAAGGTGGGCTGAGTAGCTCATCCTTGCACAGAGGTGACAAACGGAACATACTCCTTCCGCATGCCTCTGAGTATGTGCCTTTTCATCTTCGCCTCTGAGATCGGCTCGTCAGGATCCAAGGCCGAGATCTCAGCATATAGATTCTTCACCTTCAGGAAGAAGGTGGATATCGACAACTCTCCTTGAGTGGACCGCGCCAACTCATTCTCCAGGAACTGTAGCCGCGCTACGTTCTTCTTGTTGAATAACCCATCAAGGGCTCTCCAGATCTCTGACGCTGACTTGCACCCCAGAATGTAGTCGAACAAGTCAGGTGAGATAGCCCTCTTTAAAGTGAACGCAGCTTTGGCGTTGGTCTTCCTCCACGCCCTCACTGCTGGACCATTGTCTCCGGCAGCTACAACTTCCTCTTGCTCAGCTCCTCCAATGACCTCCCATAGGTCCTCTCCAAGAAGGTAGCTCTCCATACATGACTTCCACTTCTTGTAGTTGGTCTGGGTGAGCAGCTCAATGCCTAGTCCTCTCGCATAACCTCCTCCGCCGTCCATCTTGGTTGTCAACCTTGAACCTTGATAGCACACTTCGCTTCACCAACCTGCCTCTGATACCATGTTAAATTTTATGCTACCACCATGCAAGAGCACCAACAATGAACAAAGACGAAGTAAAACTCTTTATAACTAGACAATTTGATTACAAAGAGACAAGCTGAATACACGATGCATACACCTTGATTCACAACAGCTGAGATAAAAATAAAATAACTTGTCCTGGACAGGGTCCACATCTCCACTAGGTGTCGTTGAGCTTGTCAACGCACTCTCCACTTCACAACACACTCAACCCCGCACTCTTCACCTCATAGTGCACTCTCCACCTCTCGCTGAGGTATGGGTTGGAGTTGGACTCTCTTGGGGTGTAGGCACACTCCCACTCTCTCTCAACAGCTCACCTCACCTCACCTCAACTCACTAGCTCTCTACTAGTTCTCTCATCTTCTCTCTCTTCGCATCAACTTAATAGGGTGGAGGGGGGGGGGGGGGGGGGGGGTATTTATAGGAAACACAAAAATAGGCTAGAGGGGGGGGGGGGGGGGGGGGGGGGGGGGGGGGGGGCGCAATCATCACCCATACATGCACACGTCAACAACATCTCACACACACCTCCTCATACATGCACTCGCCAACTCCACATGGCAGCCCCCCCCCCCCCCCCCCCCGGTGCACTCGCCAACTACACATGGCAGCCCCCCCTCTATGGTGCACTCGCCAACTTATACATGGCAGGACCCCCCTCTAGGTCCACTCGCCAACTACACATGGCAGGACCCCCCTTTTCTTCCACTCGCCAGCACATCACTCGGCAGCCCTACTCGCCAGCCACCCTCTCACATGGCAGCACTCGCCCCCTCCATTCGGCAAGACCCCCCCTCTACAAGCACTCGCCCAGCAGCACTCGCTCACTCCCATACTCCCACTCGCCAGGTAGCACTCGCACACCCACATCTTCCACTCGCCTCTCTCACTTCAAACTTCAACAATGCACGCTCGATATGTTCTCCGACGGCGGAATCATGCGTCCATATTTCTAATTTCATTTCTAGACTCGATAATTTCGCATTAGCATGCAACTCATGGTAGCACTGACATGAAACCTCATAATAATTCCCCAATAAAAATATATATTTGACCATGCTCTACTGCTCTAGTCATGAAATGTCCAAGAAAATCCAACTCTGAAACAGGAATTAAAGACATTACTCTGCGCAGGGCAAAGTTACTCTAGTTTTACCGCTCTTTCATTTAGGAAAACAAAATGATGTAGTTCCTTATGTGAGGTCGGACGTTCACAAACGACGATACATAAACATTTCGTTCGCGGCCGCCGCCACAATGCCAAACGGAATCTTAAATGCGAGAAGTATTTACCGGAGGGAAAGAGCATGCCATCTGGAGTCATTGTTTAGTCAAAACATGTTGTGTATAAAGGTTGAAGAAAATAGTAGCGGAGAATGAAAGTTTTTAATGGTATTTACAAACATATATAATCGGGTGCCCAATTTATTTATTCTACAATTTTCAGGTATCAACATACAAATGCCATATATGCAAACTTAGGAAGCGCAAAACAGAACCTTAATGGAAAAGAAAAACATTCATTGCTCCGTTTCTAGAATTAAATTATTAATGAAAAAAAAATGCACATTATTTGACGAACATTGTGACTTTGGTAAATACTCATTAAAAAAAGGGAGAGAGAGAGAGAGAGAGTCTCTCTCTCTCTCCGTTTGTAGAGGCGTCTCTAATTTGGCTAATTGCACCCCATTTTATTATATACAGGAATTAAAAGTACTCCTAAAAAACATAATTGCACGACACAACTCACACGCATTTGGACTTCCCTTTCGTGAAACCCTCCCCCGAGCGATCTAGCTCCTCTACAACCGGAGGTTTCCGAAGACGCCACCGCTGCCGAAGAAGGCTCTCTGGTCCACCGCTGCCTCCGCCGTACCTTCTTGTCCGACGCAGCCTTTGTCGAAGACCCATTCATGGTTCGAAGCTCCCGCCGGCGACCTTGGGCTTCTGGTTCGTCGCTCCTGGTTCACCCCTCCCATTGACCTCGTTTTCCATTTTCTTGCTTCTAGGAGCCGGTGACCTAAGATTTTTGGCTGCAACTGTTGGGCTAGAGAGCACACAAGTCCGACCAGAGCACCTGCAAATTAGTTCGAGCAAGTACCTGCACAACCGCTTAGCGGTATGCCGATACACAACCAAAACACATCACAAAATAACAACAATAAAAGTGACACAGAAATTTAACGTGGAAGCCCAATATGGTTAAAACCACGAGACGATCGGAGTCCAATCCGAAAAGCCGTCACTAAGAATGTGTAAAACAAATAGACAATTACAAGGATTTCCCTCCTCGATCCACACAGGATCTTCACCAACTTCGCACCACACAATAATACACAATAAACAGTAGTAGAAAAATTGCAAGTTGCCGACAGTGGCGGACGAGACGGATTATACAAATCCTCTCCAAGATGCATCTTCGAATCCTTGCCCAAGTCTGCTCCATACCAATCCGGGTAGGCAAAATATTCCTCGTCAACGTTACAGAGACTTCCGAAAGCTCTCTTCAAACTAAGACGCTTGACACAAAGGCCTCTCTAGAAACTCTTTCAATGCTTGAGATGGGAGAGAAGTGAATGTCTTACCCCTCCTTCTTCATGCCTATTTATAAGGCCAAAACCAAGGGGGTAGAGATGGTTGTTGGCATGTGTATGAAGTTTTCCTCGGTCAAAAACACATGTCATGAAGCTTCCTCCTGACACTTTTCTAGAAGTTTCCTTCAAGAGCACATGTTGATTTCATAGTCAAAGACGGCTACCCTTTTTCACAATTGACATGAAACACATGCTTGAAAAGCATGGTCAAAAGGTGGTTAACCGCTTTCACATTTAGGAGAAAATTATCTCATCAAATCTTCCCCTTTTCTGCTAAGTGAAGAAACTTGTCATTCTGACAATCTTCCTTCAAATCTCCAGTTTGTCTCCCACTATAGACTCCATCAACATGTCTCTCCTTTGATCAATAGATTCAGCGCCATCAAATTCGAGTTATTAAAACTCGAATCCACAGTTTTCTCCACAAATGACGAGAACTGTACCCAACATTTTATCCTCTTTGCACTTATGCGGAAGAGATCACCATGCCAGCGATCCTCACACAATATTCGAACTTCCCCCTCGACACAGTCTTCGTAAGCATATCCGCTCCATTGTCATATGTGTGCACTTTCTACAAATCCAGCTCTCTCTGCGCTAGAGTATCGCGTATCCAATGATACCGCGTGTCAATATGCTTGGATCTCGAGTGGAAGGTGGGTATGCTTGGATCTCGAGTGGAAGGTGGGGTTCTTCCCTAAATGAATCGCGCTCTGACTATCACATAAGAGTGTGTAGCGCTCCTGAGTGAAAACCAACTCTTTGATAAAACGCTTCATCCAAAGAAACTCTTTTCCTGCCTCAGTGACTGCAATAAACTCTGCCTCTATAGTCGATAGTGCAATGCACTTCTGTAGTCTAGACTGCCACGACACAGCTCCCCCCGCAAACAGGATCAGGTACCCAGAAGTAGATCTTCTGGAGTCCAAATCTTCAGTCATATCAGCATCAGTGTAGCCCAATAGCTCTGGCTCACTGTCTCCAAACCTTAACGTCAAGTCTGACATCTCATGTAGGTACCTTAGAATTCATTTCATAGCGCTCCAATGTTCTCTCCCGGGATTGGAGAGAAACCTACTCACAGTGCCAACGACATGCGCTATATCAGGGCGTGTGCACACTATAGCGTACATGAGACTACCAACTGCAGAAGCATAAGGGACCTTCTTCATCTCCTCTTTCTCCTCAGGTGTGCTCGGGCACTGGTCAGCGGTAAGTTTGAAGTGAGCTAGATGCAAGCGGCGTGCTCACCTTCTTCGCCTGATCTATACTAAACCTCTGCAACACCTTCATGATATATCTCTTCTGCGATAACCAAAATAACATGGAGCCTCTATCTCTCTGAATATGAATCCCTAGGATGGCCTTCGCAACTCCCAAGTCCTTCATCGCAAATGTGGAGCTCAACTGCCGCTTTAGCTCGGCGATGCGCGTAGTGCTCCTCTCGACTATCAGCATGTCATCAACATAAAGGAGTAAAATAATGAAATCCTCTGAAGCGTATTGCTTCACAAATACGCAGTGATCAAGGGTGGTCCTCCTGAAGTCGATCTCCCCCATAAAAGCATCGAACTTCTTGTACCACTATCACGGGGCCTCCTTCAGGCCATATAAGCTCTTCTTCAGGCGACATACTAGGCTCTCTTTCCCTTTCACCTGGAAACCTTCAGGCTACTCCATATAAATCTCCTCCTCAAGATTGTCATGCAGAAAGGCGGTCTTGACATTCATCTGCTCAATCTCCAGGTTTAGCCTTCCAGCAAGGCCAAGAACAACCTGGATAGACGCATATTCACAACAGGAGAGAAGATCTCATCAAAATAAACTCTCTGTTTCTGACTGAAACCCTTCACCACTAATCTTGTCTTGTATCTGAGTGGTGTCGAGGGGTCTCCCTGCTTTAATCTGAAAATCCACTGATTCTTCAAAGCCTTCTTGCTCTTAGGCAATCGTACTAGCTCGTAAGTATGGTTCTCATGCAGAGACTTTATCTCCTCCCGCATAACAACCATCCACTCTTTCTTCTCTGAGCTCTGTACCACCTCATCAAAGCACTCGGGCTCCCCCGCATCAGTCAACAAAATATACTCAGTAGCAGAGTATCTTGAAGATGGTTGCCTGACTCGATCAGACCTCCGCGGAGCGAGCTCAGCTGCTGGTATAGGCACATCATCAGTGATCTCCTCTATAGGCTAGCCATCATGAGTGTTCTCATGGTCTGGAAGTGGCTCAGTGTCCTGCACTAGATCAGGCTCTGCGGCCTCCTTAGTATCATCACCTCCAATCATAAGAGACTCTTTATCAGTGCGAGAGTCAACCTTCTCAGTCTTCTCAGGATCATCCACAGTCTGATCATCAGAAAATATGGCATCGCGACTGCGTACAAATTTCTTCTCAACCGGATCAAAGAACCTGTAGCCAAACTCGTCGTTGCGTCCATATCCCAAAAATATGCACTGACTGGTCTTGGAATCTAACTTTGACCTCTCATCCCGAGGGACATGCACAAAGGCTTTGCAGCTGAAGACCCTCAAGTGATTGTATGAAGGGTCCTTCCCGTACCAGACCCTATCAGTTACATCCTCCTGTAATGCATAACTGGGAGATAGGTTGATGCAGCTGTATATAAAACCTCACCCCAAAATATGCCAGGTAGCTTTGACTTAGATATCATGCACCTCACCCTCTCCATCAAGGTCATATTCATTCTTTCAACCACGCCATTCAACTGTGACGTCTTGGGCGGAGTCTTTTCATGCCGGATCCCTTGCTCTCTACAATACTCATTAAAAAGACCAATATACTCTCCCCCGTTGTCGGACCTGATGCACTTTAGCTTCTTCCCAGATTGCCTCTCCACCTCAACGTTGAATCTCCGAAAAGTGTCGAGAACCTCACCTTTGGTCTTAATAGCATAGACCCAAAGTTTTCTCGAATAGTCATCAATGAACGTCACAAAGTAAGACGCTCCTCCTCTCGTTTGGACCTTCAATGGCCCGCAGACATCAATATGTATGAGCTATAGTGGCTTGGATCTCCTGGTGGAGCTGTGGCTGAATGAAACTCTATTATTCTGCTTTCCAGCCATACAGTGATCGCATTTCTCCAACTGATCCTCGGATAGATCAGTGATCATCTACTTCTTGGAGAGACATCCTAGCCCTTTCTGGCTGATGTGACACAATCTCCTGTACCATAAGGTGGCGGATGCTCCATCTCTAACAATGTTGACCTGAGCAGCTTCAGGCATCCCCTCCATGTAGTATAGACCAGTCTCTCTATAATCTCTGACCACTACTAGTGTCCCCTTGGCCAGCTTCCAAAAATCTCCACCAAAGACACTTAAGTGTCCCTCATCACCTAGTTTTTCAACTGAAACTAGGTTGAAGCGAATGTCAGGAATATGCCTCACATCTCTTAGGATTAGCAATCCCCCAGTGCTGGTCTTCAGGTGCATGTCTCCCCTCCCGATGACTTTCGATGTGTCTACATTGCCCATCCAAAGCACTCCACAGTCGTGAGTCGTGTAGGTGGCAAACAACACTCTACTGTGAGAGACATGTGCAGAAGCACCTGAGTCCATAACCCAGTTCCTATCATCACACGAGAGTGCAACAATGACGTCATATCCTACAATCAACGTTTTAAATGTCGGCCGACATGTCCGACATGTCTGTTTTGAACTAAAAATGATCTATTTTTTATTAATTAAAAAATCATTTTTAATAAAATCGGGCGATAAATAGTAAAATATCCGACTTATCGGCCGATCGGAGAAAATACCATAGCGGGCGATTTGTTGTTTGACGCGGCTTATAACTTACTTAAATCGCAGATCGCGTGAGTTCATGACCTAAGTTTTCTTTCGTTTATTCCCGCGATTTGCGAGCCGTCTGTGTTCCCTCCATGAGTGTGAGCCCTCTGTTGCTTCCTCCTCCCTCGTTGAGCGCCGGCAATACTCCATCCTTCCTCGTCGAGCATCGTGAAGTCCTCTACGAGCCCTTAGCGAGTCCTCTGCCTCTTTATCTTCCCCCATCGAGCACTTTCTCCTCCATTTTCCAGCCGATCCTCCTTCGTACAACGTCTGGAAGTCCTCTGCGAGCCATCATCTCCTCGGTGAACCAACATAAACCTTGGCGAGCCATCATCTCCCAGGACAGAACCTTCAACTATATCCACAACTCCCGTAAGCATTCTTCCCCTTCCTATGTCATTTTGTGCAGTAAATAATCTAACACATTCTTTATGGTGCTGTTTTTTATCATAAGTTCACCGTCTTATATTTGAGAATGCCTAAAGGAAAAGCAGGGATCTTCTGTCTCTATGATCTAACCCTTTGTAAACTTTTGGGATATCATTTTCATTGTTATTGGGTGAACCTCTCTGTTAATAATCAGTGGCATTTGGTGCGGTAAATGATGATACATTTTTTTGTAGCCAACATTATGCCCACAATAAAGTTATTATAGAAGCATTCTAGTCAATGTTTTACATATTTGTTGACCCCAGGTAAAATAATCTCTGCATTATTAATTTATTATAGTAAAAACAAGTCTCCTTTAGTGTAAAGCAATGAGCCATGGCATTCTAGTCAATGTTCATTCTCCTTGGAACAACCAACTTGTCATGAATTTTGTAATGTAAATTTTTAGGGATGACCTGCTCTAATGTGCTAATCTGATTGGCCCTTGTGTAGTTGTGTTGCACTGTTGATATCATATGATTCATATGAGTTTGATGATTAAAACATTAGTCAAGGCATGTTATGAGGTTGATGATTAAAACATTGTATGTACTTGTGTTGCACTGTTGGCACTTGTGCAGTTGGGTAGTTGTGTTGCACTGTTTTGAATTTCTCATTCGATTTTAATTGCTAAATGTTAATATAATCTTAAATGCTAAATGTTAATATTTGCTTCAATTTTGCAGATTTAATAGGATTTTTTTTGCTAGTAAAAGTCGAACTCAAGAAGTAGTGGAAGAGCTCAAAGTCAAAAGAGCTGATAAGTATGTATTGATTTGTAACCTATGTTATATTTATAATATTACGTTTATACTTATATTTCTTTCGTTTTTTTTTGTAAATTTAGTCTATTTAGAAATTAGAATACTCGTGATGTCGTCTGAAGCTTCAACAAAGGAATCAAGTACAAAACTAGGCAAAGATCCTTTTTGGTCTCATGGTGAGAAGGTTGATGTGAAGGACACAAACAGGGTTCAATGCAGGTATTGCAATCAAGTATTAAGTGGAGGGATAAGTCGCTTAAAGGCACATCTAGCCGGGCTTCGAGGCAATGTTAAACCATGTCCAAAAGTACCAGCATAGGTGAAAAGCCAAGTTGATGCTGCTTTAAAGTCACAAATAGCATTGAAAGGAGCCAAAATTGCTAGATTGGAGGCGGATCGTGATGAAGTAGTGATTGGAGGTTCAATGGATTTAGAAGACAACTTTGAATCACATAGGAGTCTCTTTTCTAAAATGAAGACGAAAGGACCATTTGAAATATATTTCCAACTGCCGGCGAATAGTGTTGCACAAACAAGTAAAGGCTGGAAGATGACATTGGGAGGAGATATGTGGAAGAAGCACATAAGGGAGGAAACAAACACATATATCGCAAGATGGATATATGAGGATGGCATTTCCATTAATTCTATGTCGCTTCCCTCCTTTGATCACATGGTACATGCTATTAGGCAGTGTGGGCCAGGGTTGAAATGGCCTAGCCCGTATGAGTTGAGTGAAAAACATCTTAAGAAAGAAGTTGAGCGAACAAAAGAATCTTTGAATTCATTCACCGCGACTTGTAGGTTAAATGATTGTAGCATTATGACGGATGCATGGACTGATAGAAAGGGAAGAAGTATTATGAATATTATGGTTCATTGTGAAGCAGGAGTTGCATTTTGGTTGTCTAGGAATGTCTCATATGACATTCATGATGGAAAGTTTATTTTTGATTTTGTTGACGAGGCAATCGGATCTGAGTTCGGACCGGGAGAAGAAAATGTGGTGCAAGTTGTCATGGACAATGCATCTAATAATATGCTAGCGGCAAAGATGCTTTCATTGAAAAGACCTTCTATATTTTGGACATCATGCGCATCCCACACGATTAATTTATTGCTTGGAGATATTGCAAAAATAAAGCAAATCAGAAATGTCATCTCTCTTGGTCATATAATGACAGTATTTATATATGGACATACCATTTCTCTTTATTTGTTGAGACAATCTACCAAGGATTTGAATTCCCATGAACTTATTCGGCCAGGAGTGACTAAATTTGCCACTGCATTTATATCTTTGCAGAGCATATTAGAGAAAAAAAAGAGATAAGGAACATGTATTCATCGCAAAAATGGGAAGACTCAAAGTTAGCTCGCACACCACCTGGAAAGAGGGTAAAATACAAAACTTTGTTTTAAATGTGTTACTTTGTATGATTAATGATTAACTTGTGTTTTATAATATAATACTTTGATTTATAATTAATGTTAATTTGTTTAAAATTACAAACTGCTGCAATTGTACATAATGTGAAATTTGGGAAAGATGCGGAGATTGTTGTTAGTATATTTTATCCGTTAGTAAGAGTATTGAGAAGAGCTGATGGAGATGCATCTTCTATGGGGTGGATATACGAAGATATGCTAAAGGCTAAAGAGGATATTATGATTGCTCTAAATCGTAATAAATTTAAGTATCTTCCTATATGAAAGCTAATTGAAAGAAGGACTGATAGTAAGTTGAGTACTCCCCTACATATTGTTGGTCATTATCTCAATCCATATTATTATTTTGCAAATTGGGAAAAAATGGAGAAGGACGGTAAATACATGAATGCGGTAATTGAGTTTATGTCTAAGATGTATATGAGGGATGTGGTCATTCAAGATCGCATTGCTGATCAAGTATGCCTCTATTGAAATAAGAAAAGATCTTTTGGCAAGGAAATTGCAAAGAGGCAAAGTCTAAGTAATTCTGTTGATCTTAGTACAATTATTCACTTGTTTTAGTGTTTTAAGTGTTATTTATAATTTCTCATTGCTAATTGCTTTATTAATATTTTTGATTTAAATGTACTTGGCCATCACTTGGAGGTACCAAGTACTTTGTGACATTCATCGACGACTTCTCAAGAAAAGTCTAGATCTCCTTCCTTTACGGACAAGGCTGAAGTCTTCGAGAAGTTCAAGATCTGGAAGACCAAAGTGGAAAAGCAGATCGGGCAGAAGGTGAAATATCTCAAATCTGATAATGGCGGCGAATACACCTCAATGAAGTTTCAGGCATACTGCAGTCAGGAGGGCATCACTCGACATCTCACTATTCCCGGTACACCGCAGTAGAATGGTGTCGCAGAAAGGATGAATAGAACGTTGCTGGAGAGAGCTCGGTGCATGCATCTGTTCGTCGACCTACCAAAGTCTTTCTGGGCCGAAGCCATCAATACAGCCTGCTACCTAGTGAATCGGTCTCCATCGATGTCACTAGATCTGAAGTCTCCTCAAGAAATTTGGTCAGGTACACATGTTAATTGTTCTGATATTCACATTTTTGGTTGCCCTGTCTACACCCTGCTACAAGATTCAGAGAGGACAAAGCTGGATCCTAAGTCCAAAAGGTGCATCTATTTGGGCCAGAAGGTCGACACTAAAGGGTTCAAGTTGTGGAACCCTGAAACCAAGAAAGTTGAAGTGAAGCGCGACGTCGTCTTTGATGAGGCTTCTATGCTGAAGAAGTCTCAGTCCCAGGCTAAAGAGGTGGAGAAGACTCTAGTCTCACCAGTGGATGTGGAGATGGATGGAAGTGACAGAGACGACAATCATGATGATTCCTTTGACACTGAGGAAATGGATGTTGTTCAACCTGTCGGTGCGGAGCCCTACTCTATTGCTAGAGGAAATGCAAGACGAGAGATCGGACGGCCTCTCAGGCTACAGGACACTGTAGCATACACATATTAGGTAATCTCCTCAGATCCTTGTTCCTTTCGTGAAACTATAGAGAGCAGAGATAACTCTCAGTGGAAAGCTGTCATGGAGGAAGAGATGGAGTCTCTTCAGAAGAACGAGACATGGGATTTGGTCACCTTACCAAAGGGAGCCAAAGCGATCAGTTCAAAATGGGTGTTCAGGAAAAAGGAGACGACATCAGGAAAAGATCAGTAAGATACAAAGTCAGATTCTGTTGAAAATGTTGAAGTGTTGAAGTTGGCGGTCTGGGAGGAGGTCGCGCGGTCTGGTCTAACCGCGCGAGCTTGCGGTCTCCTCTGCGGTCTGACATATTCGGTCTAGCCGCAGCCTAACCGTCATTCTCTGTCCAAGGTTGTCGAGGTGAGGCCGCGCGGTCTGGTTCGTGAGACCGCGTGGCGAGCTGTTTCTGTACTGTGCGGGTTAAGACGTTAACTACACAAGGTTATTCTGGAAGGGGCAGTCCGGTCTGGTGACTGTCCGGGTTCTTGATGGTGCGCGTTGACTAAGGTTCTCTTAGTCACGTGGTCTCCTCTTTTGTGTTCGCATAGCTGGTCCTTTGGCGATCTGCTGGTATATGCGGTCACTGGTGTTGGTCGACTTGGCGGGCTCTTGCCTTAGTCGACTTGGCTGTGTTCGCGGTCTCTGGAGGAGGTCTCGTATATGCGAACACTGGTGGTGGGCGTCATGACCATGCGGGTTGTCATGATCGCACGGCTTCTTGGAGGAGTGGCGATCTCCTGGTCAGGTTTGAAGTCGGCGAGCTCACAAAGCGCAGAGCGATCTTCTGCTGACCGCGCGGGTTGACCGGTCTTGGTCGTGCGGTCAGGGTGGTGACTCTATCTCATGGGGCGGTGACTGGATCTGGTCCCACACCTATAAATAGGAGTCACTGTAGCAGCAATATTAATCGCACCCAATGTAAGCTGAGCTCGCGCCTAGTTCTTGCGGTCTCGTTTTTGTGACTGACCGGTTTGCTGATTGAACTTTCCTTGTGTGCAGCTTCTGCGGATTGTGCAGACAGCAGCGGTCACCTCTTCCTCTAAGGTGTCCAGGCGGTCTTGCGGCTTGCAGTGCGGGTTTCTGGAGTTCGGGAGAATCAGTGGAGTTCGGGAGGTCGCGGAGCTTCAATGGTGTTGTTCAAGTTGCGGGCAGACTGTTCGCGCGGTCTCCTTTTTCTAGTCGCGCGAACATTCAGACCGCGCGGTCTAACGACTTCTGTGTTCAGACCGCCAGTTATCTTTCTTCAGCCTTGTTGTTTTCCTTTTGGTTTTGTGTACTGGCGAAATCATGTCTCGCCATGTATACCTCGCTCTGTAATGAAGATTTTTGCTATTATCAATAAAGATTGCTTTGCTTCATGTGCTTCTGGTTGTTGGCTATAACTTAAAGTTGTACGATTCCTGCTCACTCCTAGATCTACAAAAAATTTCATATGGTATCAGAGATAAGTTGGAGTGGATAGAGCAGTGAACAACTTAAAGTTGTCATCGCCTTTGTGAAGAAGGAACCAGTGGTAGAGCCATGAAAGCAGGTTTTGCAAGGGGTCTTGGAATTGAGATGCTCACGTCGACTAACTTCAAGAAGTGGAAGTCGTGCATGCAGAGTTATCTTCTGGGCGAGGACCTATGGGAGGTTGTTGAAGGAGATAGCACGGAGGAAGTTGTCCCAGTTGGGGATAATGGTCATGAGGTGAGGAATTGGAGGAGGATTAATGCGAAAGTAAAGTTCACTCTACAAAGGGCAATATCACCTGACATATTCGATCACATCTTAGGGTATGGATCAGCTGCCGAGATCTGGAGAGCCCTAGACGGGCTGTTTAACAAGAAGAATGTAGCGAGGCTACAGTTCCTAGAAAACGAGCTGGCTAGGTCGGCTCAGGGAGATCTGTCTATCTCTACGTTCTTCCTGAAGATGAAGAACCTGTGCGCTGAGATTTCAGCACTGGATCCTGATGAGCCAATTTCTGAGGCGAAGCTGAAGAGGCACATCATCCGCGGCTTGCGGAAGGAGTATGTTGCCTTTGTGACGTCGGTGCAGGGTTGGGCAAATCAGCCGTCTCTGTTGGAGCTGGAGAATCTGCTTGCATCGCAGGAGATTCTAGCAAGGCAGATGGCGGGGGTGTCAGTGTCTGGGGGAGAAAGCGAGGTTCTCTTCACAGGGAAGAAGAAGAAATGGGATAAGAAGAAGAAGACCGCTGGAGGCAATGAGCCTTCAACTTCTGGACAGCAGGAGAGGGGCTATGCTCCCAAGGCTGAAGGGAAGAAGAAGGGAGAAGGACCCAAATGCTTTAGATGCGGAAAGCTTGGTCACATCAGGAAGGATTGCCGGGTGAATCTTCAGCCAGGGCATGCTGCTGCAGGGAAGGAGGAAACTGAGGTCGTGCAAAATGATGGAGGATGGGGAGGAGCCTTCTCGGCTTCTGTCGGAGTTGCGTCTCCTATCAACTATCAGGAGAACTGGATCGTGGACTCAAAGTGTGTAAGGTCCCCCTCCCGCTCCCGGGGCCAAGCGGACCTTATGCCCAGAGCCGACGCATTGCGGTGACTTCCAACACACGGGTTGGGCTACACCACACAACGTCGACCCTGCCGGCTATGATCATAGTGCGAGCAATATGAAAAGTAAGTACGAGAGAAAGTACAAACTGAATAAAAGAGAGTCCACAAAACACATTCCATCATATATATATATCAAAAGCTAAACCACATGATAAATATATGTCCGAGCATGAAACAAAAGTACATAAATGAAGGGACTTAAGCCCGGTACATCATAATATAAAATCTCTCAAAACTCACTACAAGCGGAAGCAATCTCAACATCACTCAACACTAACACTCAAAAGAAGTCCACCTGAAGTCTCGTGGCTGCTACTCGCTGCGTCGCTGTCTGCTCAGGTCCTGCCCTCGTCTCCTGCGGTGCGTGCGACAGCTCCGTCTCCTCGGAACCCTAGATTGTTGTCGGCCCCAATGCAAACCGTCAGTCAAAGAATGACCGAGCTCGCTATGTCCCCTCCTCCTCCTGCGACTCCTAGGCACCGCGCGGGAGGAAGAAGCGGGGGACGAGCAAGGAACAAGCAGGTGACAGGGGAAGAAAAACTAGCATATGCATATAATTCTAATCTACACAAGTGTAAAAGGGCTAGACCATCATATGTAAGCAAGGGCAAAGACAGGAGCATAAAAAGTAAGGTGCAGCAGTAAGTAAGCAGTAAAGTAAGTAAAGCAGAGTAGTAAGAGAAGGAGCGATAAGTAGCATCTCGTACCCTAACTTATATGAATGCCCATACAAACTTATAAGTTAGGATTTCCAGGAATCGTAACTCATCATATAAAGGAGCCCACACTAATTTATATGATGAGGATCTGCAGGGGGTATGCTATGCTTATGCTATGAATGTTTATGCAATGAACTCACACACACGACTCTGTGCACACAGACCTTTATAGTTCCCTCTGTTTGAGAGGAAGCCAACCTCTCGGGTACCAACCGCTGTGACACACGGTGGTAGCGGACCGGGCTGTCCACTCCTAGGCGGGTATACACTCTACCAGGCCTAGACCGTACGTACGCCTCGACGCTAAACAACCGCGGAGCTCTGCGTACTCTTTGCTGGAGTCCACCAGACTATGAGCCAAGTGAGAGGTGTCTTCGGGGAACTGTCGTCCCGACACGCAGCCAAGCTGGCCCCTTAGACCCCTACACACCCGCTAAGTCAACGTACCGCGGTCGGAGTGACGACCTGCCTAGTACCGAAGACCTGCCACATTTTTGCGAAAGTTACCGGGATAATCCTCCCCCTTGGGGTTCCCGCTCGTCTATCCGAGCACCACAATACTGCCACTCCCGCAACTGGGAGGAGTTATATAAATCCAATCACACCCTACTATGGCTACTCTTGCCTACTTTAAATGTCGCTGCAATTTAGGGTTAATCTTGGACTTCCCGAGGGTTACCCTGTAAGGGGCTCGCTACGGTACTAGGAACTATAATGGGATGACACCCCAAGGTTCCCTTTCTCAAGACACTTAGTATTATTGGTATCTACCCATAAGATTACTCTCTTATCATTTCGCTTGAAGTAAACCTCAGTGCTTTATGACCCTCTAAGGGGAAAGACGATCTTTCGTCAATCCCGAGCACAGCCTTACCCATAGCTCACCAAGCACTCTCATCACCTAAACTCCTTTTTGGTGACCTCAACCTCTTCATCCAAATCAGGAACACAACCTACCTCTCATTCCCACCTAATGGTCTACAAGTTGTCTCCATTCTACCGTTTTACTATTCGCAGACCAAATGAGTTATATGAACCGCGTAAGGGGAGGTGCTACAAATATTCGTCTAATTGACTCAAGATTATTACCAGAAGACTATCATGAGTTTCTTGATGCTACACTTCTGTACTCTTCCAAGTCCCATGGGTCTAGATGATTAGATTACAAAAACCCAAATTTGCTAAACGCAGACCACTTAAGGATATTGCACCCTTACAAAGGAAGACCCCTAACCACAGATCCTATGACTCCACAGATTTTATCCAAGGATCCTACTGCCCTAAATAGGACATGGTTCAATTCCCATAATTTTCCAACTTAATTTAATATTTAATTAATTTTCTTGAATAGTGAGGGCCACACCAACTTGTTCATGAAGTACCCTAAACTCTGGTCCAATGCCTACCCAATATTTATCCTGTGAGTATACTGATCTCAATTGCATAACTCCAAAAGGTGAAGGGTCATAATTACTGTTTTGCCCTTGGATTAATTAATTGAATTTTTGTACAAAACCACCAAATTAATTAATTAAATACCAACACAGTATTTAAAATTCCTAAAAAAATTATCATATGCTATAAACATTGATGTAATCATAATCTGAAGGTTTCACATGGTTACAAGGTGAATTGCCTATGTATTTGTATAAATCATCAAAAGGGCAATTATGGTAATTTCCTTATAAGTACAACAATTATCACTAGAAGTGCTCCAATTAAAATTCCAGGGGCCACATATCATCACAAGTGAACATCCTACAGGGTTTGGTGGCCCTAGGTATGGTTTTGCTATGCAACATAAATAAATCCCCAAAATCTAGATTTTTCCCAAAAATCACAAAGTGGATAAATTCATAAGTAATGGCCACCCCAAGTGATTTAAATGCATTATAATATGAGCATCTATGTATTTCCAAAATCTCAGAATTTTTCAAGGACAATTACCATTTATTACCAATTTATTTTCCAAAAGGGCATATAAGTAAATTCAATCAAGTAAGTATGAAAAAGTCAACAAGGGTCACAAGATTAAATCCAGAGGTCATAAGCATATCAATTGACATCCATGTTCTGTTTGGAAATGAGAAGATCAACCTAGGTTATTGATTTGGCATGGACCCTCCATTAAGCCATTTTTTCATAAATCAAAATAGAAACCATTTAAGTAATGAAAATTCCAAGAAAAATATACTGGCCCTAGAATGTCATTCTCTGCCTAGGGTTGAAGTTTGGTTGTCTATAAATGAGTTTAAGTCCTAATTGCTTCATTAAGGCCCAAAAGGGCAATTAAGTAAATTTGAGGTTTGGGCTAGGGTTTTGGCTTTCAATGCTCCAATCACCCTCTTGGTGATGGACAAGACCCTACACTAACCCTAGATCCCATCACCACTGAAATTTGATAAGCCCCTAAGGCTAAGCTCCAAATTCCATAAGTCACCAATGTTATGTGACTTCCAAACCTAGGGCAAAAAGTATGCCCTTTGGGGGTTCACCATTAAGATGAACTCCAATTGACCTCAAATTTGGAACAGAGGCTATACATAACCAGACCCACATGCCACCAAAGAATGAGGGTCATTAGGGGTGGTTTCACCCACTAGCTCCTCTTAGGTCAAAATCTTAAGATGAGATTAAAACTATAACTTAAAGGTGCCCAATCTACACTAATTTCTGGCACAAGGTGGGCCTAGGGTGGACACTCATGTGGCCAAAATCTTAGCCTCATAGGCCCACCCAATCAAAAGTTATTAAGGTTTTGGTGGGCTAACCCCACCTAGGACCAGCCCTAGGAAAATGGCTCCTCTGTGGTCTACTGACCTCCAAATGCCAAGATCTCAGTTTCTAATGAAACTAGACATCCAGGGCTACAAAAGTGTGTCTCACATCATTTTCATGAATTGGCCATTAAGGGCCTCATTTAGGCTCCTCAATCTGAGAGAAGTTCCTGGCCCAATCTCACACCACCCTTAAGCCATCCTCACTCCAAAGAGGGTTCACCCACAAGGAGTGGTCCAATGGACCCAATATTTTTAACAGTGTGTGGTATTAGCCTAAACCTCACCCCACCCTAATATGGGGGCCCCAATAGGGGGTTTGGCCACCTAATTAACATAAATTTCAATTTCAATGTTTGAACAAAAACTATAGAAAAAGGTGCCCCAAAAATTCTGATTTTTTTGGGCACAAGGTAGGTCAGGGATAGTTACAATAGGGTTTAAAATCTCAGCCCTAAACTCCAAGCCAAATGGGAGTTATAACCATTTTAGTGCTAGGAATTTATTTGGACCAGCCTCAGAAGAATGGCTCTACAGGAGTCAAATCAACACCAAATGGTTTGATCTAAGTCCCAAATGAGAGTAGACTCAACCATCTACAAGAGTTGTCTCAGGCCACTTTTTGATTTATGGCCTCTAAGGCCTTCAATTTCTTGTTGGAAGGTAGCTGAATAAGTGTGACAGGTAATACACTATTCATTTATTTCATTCACAGGATAAATGGTTTAATACATCAGACGGCGCACGAATCTTGGCGCAGCAGGGACGATCCTGATTTCGTCTTCTTCCCTGAGCAACGGCCGAGATCGAGCCGACCTGGAGCCATTTAGAACCAGAAATCCCGTCCCTCCTTCCATCTCCCTGGCCAGCCACCGCCACCACCACCTCCGTTGAGGTGGTGCCGATCAATTGGCGGCGGATTGGTCGCCGGAGGAGGCGGTTTCCGGCAGTTCTACTAAGAAGCCCAAACCGAGAAAACCATGGAAATGACGAATTGAACTCGGCCCAATTGAGCTCGAACTCGACTCCTAACGATCCTAGAAGCTAGCACAGTCAGAGGGGGGGGAGAAGCGAACCTGGAAACGGGCTGGGCGGCGAATATTCCGGCGGTTTGCCATCTCCGTCGCCGTCTCCGGCGAGCTTGCTACAGAACTCGATTCTCCACCGAATTCTTCGATCCAAAATGCTAGCCCGACTGCAAACGACCTTCTGGAGCTGTTGGTGAGGCTTATATAGGCTGAGGGGGGCTGTGCTGGGGGATTCGAGGTGGTGGCTCACGGGGGTGACTTGGCCGACCAGCCCCCTGCTGCATCCTTGCTTTCCAGCTCCTTCTCATCACTCAACACCATCAGGGGTGAGCCCAAGGCTGATTGGGAGGAGAGAGGGGGGGGGGGGGGGGGGGAGATTGGGCTCCTTTTGCTTTTTGCTTTATCAAGTCCCTTTTTGTCCCCTCCTTTAACCCAACCCCTCACTTGGGTTAGCCCAACCCCTTAGCCACACCCCACCAGGTCCCATGAGCCCAAATGATTTCATAAACCTTAGGCTTAGGTTCTAATTAAAAGGGGGAAAAGGTTTAGGCACTCAAATTGGAATTAAGCCCAATTGAGTTGAATTTGACTTTGACCAATTGGGTTGACTGGTCCCCCATGTAGGTCATGGGTCCCATGTCATCACCCAATAGAGCTTGGCCCAAGGTGGGACCCTATTTGGCCCAATTTGATCAAAAGGTGTGAAAAATACCCAAATTGCCCTTCTTTGGTACTTTGGCCAAATTGAGGTGACTTGACCCTTCCATGATGGGGCTTTTGGGCCTCTTAGGTTCTTAATGATGCTTAGAGACTAGATGTGGAGTCAATTTTAGGATTTGGGTGAAGATTGACCTCATTTGGGTTGAGTTGACCCTTTTTTTTTTGCCCTAATTTGGAGTTTGACCAAATTGGAGATGGTTGACCACCCTATGATGGGGCTTTTGGGTCCAAAGGGTCTCTAATAGGGTTTGGAACATAAGGGGGGAAGTCAATTTGGCCTCTTGGGGGGTCAATTGCACCTCAATTGGTTGGTTTGGTTCAGACTTACTTAAGGTGATTTTGGGCTGATCCTAAGGAATTGAGCCTCACCAAGGGTGTGATCACCCCATTACTCCTTCCTTAAGGTTTAGGGAACTAAGGGTGGTCTCATTTTGGGAAACTTGGTGTCCAACTGGCCCTCTATAGCAGCTTAGGTCCCATTTGATTGGAACTCTAGGTGTGCACATAGCAAAATTCTCATCCTAAGGGGTCCTCAAGGCCCCTCATCCCACCCCTTGAGCTCCCACTCTCACACTAGGGGTCTAGTAGGATTGGGGATGTTACAAAGTGTGGGCATCACCTCACCGAGGATGAGTCGAAGCTTTCTTCAGCGCAGCCTTACTCAGGTAATGATGCCATCATAACTGCTGATGATACTATGCATACTGTCAAGAAGGTGAGGGTTGTTTCCATGTTCAGTGATAGGGGGCCACTAACGTTGAAGAGTGTCTATCATGTGCCCAGAATGAGGGAAAATCTCTTCTCTGTGACCAACGCTGTAGACGCTGGGTATCACGTTTTGTTCGGTCCAACAGAAGTGAGGTTTCTACGAAACGTGGAGGCGGTAAAAGTCGATGTCGTTCATGTCGGGAGAAGGGCAAAAGACTTGTTCGTTTTATCGACAAGTTCTTATGTTGACAAGATGAGGACAAATGATAGTGTCGTTATATGCCACGAGAGGTTGGGGCATGTAGGGATGGATAAGCTGAAGGCAATGGCGATAAAAGGTCTAGTCAAGGGCCTGCCTAGTCTATCTTCCTACGGTGATGGTCATTTGCGCGGGATGTCAGTTCGGCAAGTCTCATCAACTGTCGTTTGATAAGTCGCAGACAAGGAGTAGTGTGCCATTGGAGTGTATCCACGGTGACTTGATGAGACCGGCTGCTACCCCAAGCCTCGGAGGCAGCAGGTATATGCTTGTGTTGATTGACGATTACACCAGATATGTCTGGGTCTATTTCCTAAAGGAGAAGGCGGAGGCGTTTGCCAAGTTTGTGGAGTTCAAGGAGCTAGTGGAAGGTAGGCTAGGCCTGCGGATAAAGAAGCTGAGAACTGATAATGGGGGGGGGGAGTTCACCTCTGGTGAGTTCTCTAGTTTTTGTAGGAAGGCGGGCATCCGGAGGGAGCTTACTTGTGCGCATACTCCACAACAAAACGGAGTTGCAGAGCAAAAGATCCATCATCTGACGGAGACCTGCAAGTGTTGGCTGCATGCCAAGAGTATCCCAAGGTCCTTCTGGGTGGAGAGAATGTCTTGTGCCGCCTACGTCATCAACAGGATGTCTCTCAGTCCCATCAACATGTTGACCCCGCATAAGATGATGTTCAAGGAAAAGCCAAGCGTGGCGCACCTTCGGGTGTTTGGTTCCACCTGCTATGTGCACGTTCCAGATGCGCTTTGGACGAAGCTAGATGCAAAAGCAAGGAAGCTAGTCTTTGTGGGATATGATGATCGGAAGAAGGTCTGGAAGTGCATGGACCCGGAGACGCGGAGATTTGTTGTATCTCGCGACGTCGTGTTTGATGAGGTGACATCGTACAAGGGAAGTTCTGGTGTTGAGTTACCAGAAAGCAGGGTGGAGGAGCCGGAGAGAGCTGTGAAAAATCTTCAGGTGGAGCTGCCTTTGTCACCAGGTGGTCCATTCATTTCTAGTTCTGAGATGGAGGCTTCTGGATCAGGAAGCAGGGGGAGCGATGCTCTTAGTACGTCTGGAAGTGGAGCTAGGGAAGAAGCAGCTGAGGACAATGCGAGTCAGGGGAAGGCGTTGAGGAGATCGAAGCAAACGATCATTGCCCATGACCGCTATACAGGAGGAAACATGGTGAGCTTTGTCTCGTGTTTCTTCGCTGGTCCCCTGGATGAGCGGGAACCAGTGAGCTTTGAAAAGGCCAAAGGCATGAAATAGTGGGATTCGGCTATGGAAGAAGAGATGGCATCTCTTGAGAAGAATGAGACCTGGTCTCTGGTGCCCAGGCCCAAGGGTACCACCCCTGTGACATGCAAATGAGTCTATAAGCTCAAGAAGAAGGCAGACGGCAGTATCGAGCGATACAAGGCTCGTCTTGTGGCTCATGGATTATCGCAGCAATATAGTGAAGATTAGGAAGAGACATTTAGTCCGGTGGCGAAGATGACTTCAGTTCGGTTCGTTATTGCCTTGGCGGCATTTTATGGGTGGGAGATTTGGCAGCTCGACGTAAAGAATATTTTCTTGTACGGCGAGATTGACAAGGATATCTTCATGGTCCAGCAGCCAGGTTTCGTATCTGAAGATTTTCCAGACTATGTCTGTAAGCTGAAGAAGGCCCTGTATGGGTTAAAGCAAGCGCCGAGGCCGTGGTACAGGAAGATTGCAGAATATCTCCTATTCTGTGGATTCAGTGCTTCAGACTCTGACTCAAGCTTGTTTGTCAAGAAGAACGGGGAGCTTCAAGTCATTGCGCTGCTTTACGTCGACGATATGATCGTGACGGAGAATTCGAAGGAAGAGGTAGCAAAGCTTCGAGCTGAGCTATCTATCAGATTTGAGATGAAGGACTTGGGTGAACTTCATCATTTCCTTGGACTCGAAGTGCAGAGGAAGGAATGTGGAGTGTTGGTGTCCTAGGCTGGATATGCAGAGCGGATCGTGGAACGATTCGGAATGAAGGAAGGGAAATGCATCTCTACACCTCTGGAGAAGGCCATAAAACTTCAGAAGGATGAGGGGAGGATTTTGGAAGATCCGATTGTGTTCCGAGCTCTGGTTGGGAGTTTGATTTATCTGACAATCACTAGGCCGGATATTGCGTCTGCAGTTGACAGGGTGAGTCGTTATATGGCGGAACCACGAATGCCTCATCTACTAGCGACCAAGAATATTTTGAAGTATGTCAAGGCGACTACGGATATGGGTCTCCTATACAGGAGGTATGCGGGCTTCGAGGTGCATGGGTACATGGATGCTAATTACGGGGGATATTTGGATGATCGGAAGTCGACGTCTGGATTCGTCTTCATGGCGGGCCCTATGACTATATCATGGTGCATCAAGAAGCAGGATTCTGTGTCTGTCTTTACCACAAAAGCAGAATACAAGTCTTCGGCCTTGGAAGCTCAAGAAGCCATCTGGCTTAGGAGGTTGGTGAGAGACGTCTATAAGGAGGTTCGGGGTACGACTCTGCTCCGCGGCAACAATGAGAGTGCACTTAAACTGGTTACTAATCCAGTGTGTCACGCGAGGACCAAGCATATCGAGATCGAGCATCATTTCATTCGTGAGAAGGTGCTTGAGGGGTCTCTTTCGGTCGAGCACGTTCGGAATCAGGACAACGTTGCTGACATATTCACAAAGGCGCTGGCGAAGGGGCCGTTTACTCGGCTGAGGAGTTTACTTGAGCTGTTTTTAACTTCCCACTTCAAGAGAGAGTGCTGAAAATGTTGAAGTATTGAAGTTGGCGGTCTGGGAGGAGGTCGCGCGGTCTGGTCTAACCGCGCGAGCTTGCGGTCTCCTCTGCGGTCTGAAATATTCGGTCTAGCCGCAGCCTGACCGTCGTTCTCTGTCCAAGGTTGCCGAGGTGAGGCCGCGCGGTCTAGTTCATAAGACCGCGTGTCGAGCTGTTTCTGTGCTGTGCGGGTTAAGCCGTTAACCGCACAGGGTTGTTCTGGAAGGGGCAGTCCGGTCTGGTGACTGTCCGGGTTCTTGATGGTGCGCGCCGACTAAGGTTCTCTTAGTCGTGCGGTCTCCTCTTTTGTGTTCGCATAGCTGGTCCTTTGGCGATCTGCTGGTATATGCGGTCACTGGTGTTGGTCGACTTGGCGGGCTCTTGCCTTAGTCGACTTGGCTGTGTTCGCGGTCTCTGGAGGAGGTCTCGTATATGCGAACACTGGTTGTGGGCGTCATGACCGTGCGGGTTGTCATGATCGCGCGGCTTCTTGGAGGAGTGGCGATCTCCTGGTCAGGTTTGAAGTCGGCGAGCTCACAAAGCGCTGAGCGATCTTCTGCTGACCGCGCGGGTTGACCGGTCTTGGTCGTGCGGTCAGGGCGGTGACTCTATCTCATAGGGTGGTGACTGGATCTGGTTCCACGCCTATAAATAGGAGTCACTGTAGCAGCAATATTAATCGCACCCAGTGTAAGCTGAGCTCTCGCCGAGTTCTTGCGGTCTCGTTTTTGTGACCGCCCGGTTTGCTGATTGAACTTTCCTTGTGCAGCTTTTGCGGATTGTGCGAACATCAGCGATCACCTCTTCCTCTAAGGTGTTCGGGCGGTATTGCGGCTTGCAGTGAGGGTTGCTGGAGTTCGGGAGAATCAATGGAGTTCGGGAGGTCGCGGAGCTTCAGTGGTGTTGTTCAAGTTGCGGGCAGACTGTTCGCGCGGTCTCCTTTTTCTAGTCGCGCGAACATTCAGACCGCGCGGTCTGACGGCTTCTGTGTTCAGACCGCCAGTTATCTTTCTGCAGCCTTGTTGTTTTCCTTTTGATTTTGTGTACTGGCAAAATCACGTCTCGCGATGTATACCTCGCTCCGTAATGAAGATTTCTGCTATTATCAATAAAGATTGCTTTGCTTCATGTGCTTCTGGTTGTTGACTATAACTTTAAGTTGTACGATTCCTGCTCACTCTTAGATCTACGGAAAATTTCACAGATTCGTTGTCAAGGGGTTTGCGAAGAAGAAAGGAGTTGATTTCGATGAAATCTTCTCACCGGTGGTGAAGCACTGTTGGATCCGAGTGTTACTTGGTATGGTGACCATGGAGGATGTGCAGTTGGAGCAGATGGATGTGAAGACAACTTTTCTTCACGGCATCTTTGAGGAAGAGATCTACATTCTGCAGTCCGAGGGGGTCATACGACCCGGCGATGAGAAAAAGGTGTGCAAGCTGAAGAGATCCCTCTACGGTTTGAAGCAGGCTCCGAGGATGTGGTACAAACGGTTCGACACATTAATGACTTCACATGGTTATAACAAGAGCCAGTACGACAGCTGTGTCTACTACAGGTTCTTGGCAAACAGAGATATTTTGATTCTGATGCTCTCTGTCGACGATATGTTGATTGTTTGCAAGTCGGCTTGAGAGATTCAAGTACTGAAGCAGAAGTTGCATGCTGAGTTCGAGATGAAAGATCTTGGTCTCGCACAGCAAATTCTTGGGATGGAGATCAAGCGAGACTGGAAGAGAGGCATGCTCTGGCTCTCTCAGATTGGTTACATTCAAAAGGTTCTAGAAAAATTCAGTATGATGGAGTCTAAGGCTGTTACGACTCCCTTGGGACAACAGTTCAGATTATCAGCACAGCAATGCCCTGACTTGGAGTAGGAACGCCAGAAGATGCTCAAGGTTCGGTACACTAGTGCGGTTGGATGCTTGATGTACGCGATGATATGTCCGAGACCTGATATCGCTCAGGCTGTGAGCGTGGTCATCAGATACATGGCGAATCCTGGGCGACAACAATTGGAAGCAGTCAAGTGGATTCTACGTTATTTAAAGGGCACACCGGATGTCGGTCTTCTATTCAAAAGGAGCAAGGATGGTGGAGCCCTAGAGGGCTTTGTTGATTCCGACTACGCTGGGGACCTCGACCGAAGAAGATCTACATATGGGTATATCTTCCTTCTTGGTGATGGTCCCATCAGTTGGAAAGCCACTCTTCAGAACATCGTCACTCTATCTATGACAGAGGCGGAGTACATTGCTGCGGTGGAGGCCGCAAAGGAAGTCATCTGTCTTAGAGGTCTTGCTCAGGAGCTCAGGATTTCTCAGGAGTCGGTGAAGCTGCACTGTGACAGTCATAGTGCAATTTGTCTTGCAAAGGACCCGATCTATCATGCAAGGACAAAGCATATTGATGTGCGCTATCACAAGTTGAGGGAGTTCGTTGGTGGAGGCCAGATCCAGCTACTAAAGATGTTCACGAAGGATAATGTTGCGAATATGCTGACAAAACCTGTATCGGGAGTCAAGTTCAAGCACTGCCTTGACTTGGCTCACATTTGTGCCTGCTGATCGTGGTGACCCCAGGGAGAGGGGGTAGTTTTTCGGAGGGAGAAGATTCAAGCTGCATGTGGAGCTTTTCATGCGTGAGGTGTCAAGGTGGACATTGTTATGCACGTGCCACCTCCCTGTTTTCTTGGACCACCATAAACGGTGATTTCAGTTCTTTGGAAAACTTCCTGGACTGCCATTAATGGTGTGCTTGCTTTATAAATCTTTTCTTCCCCCCTCCTATATATATTGATATATTGTTAGGGTTTATTATTGAATTCCTATATATTGTTAGGGTTTATTATTGAATTCCTATTGACGTAACCGAAGAGAGAGAGGAGGAGGCGGTGCCGTGGGTTTCTTTTCTGCGGCCAGGAAGGAGAGGAGGTGCAGCGGGCTGTTCTTGGCAGCGGCTTGCTCTGGCGTTCCGACGTCGAGAAGGTTGGAGATCTCTTTGGCAACTCACATGCTTGAGTCCAGGCAGATCTCCTCACCGGCGACGGGACCTCAGGCGGAGGTTCCTTGGAGGCCAGCGACGTCAGAGGGAAAAGTAGAAGACGACACTGTTACGCTAGACAATGCACGACGCTAATGGATACCGCGGGCGGTAGCCTCCAGTACCCGTTTTCAGTTCGTCTCTCAGCTTATTTTTCCGCCTTGTTCGTCTCAGTGTAAACTCTGTAAACTCTCTGATTATTATAGTGAATCTTCTCCGGTGCTCTCCCCGTGGATGTAGGAGCTTCTCTCCGAACCACGTATATTTTGTGTCGTCTGTGTGCTTGGAATTTCTCGTTCTTTTATTTTTTGCGCGCTATTGCTATTGCTCGGCTAGTATTTCCGTTGCGTTGTCCTCGGCGATTTGAAGTCGCGGACTAAATCCAATTTCATAACGAATGATAGTGCAGATTTTGTCAAATTATGCTAGATGACTCTGTTTTAGAACCTAGATAGCATGGGTAGGCTACAATAAGTATATTAATTTGTTCATGGATCTGTTGGTGAAAAGGAGTGAATTACATGAAGGGAGAACATGAAAAGATCATTGATGCGTAAATTGATAAAAGATTGCTTTAATCTGTTTAGGGATTACTTATGAAAAGAAATCTGCAAATCTGGAACACTTAAGTTAAACCTGGAGCACAGAATCAAGAAGCAGGCAATAGAAAATAATTTGCTGCAACATCAATGCAAAATTTGTTGAAACTGTTTTAGTTTGGGAGTTGGAGATCGAAGCAAGAGGAGGAATGTGTGAAATTTTCAAGATTTATGGAACACTGAGACAAGCACATCAAGAATGAACAAAAAAACACTTCTTTATTACTTGACAAGTAGTTACAGTAATTACAAGTGAAACGGGTTGAATACAAGTTTCATACAACTTGATTCACAACAGCCGAAAATAAGGAACAACAACTGGTCGCAGATAGAGTCTGCTTCTCCACAACATGCTAGCGCCCCCGCGCTAGCACTAGCGCCAGCGCTATCTCAGACCGCGCGAGCTCGCTACTTACACACTCTCCTGATCAGCCCGCAGATGCAGACCGCCAGATCACAACAAGCCACTAGCGTCTGCGCTACCCGCTACCGCCTGCGCTATCTCAGCGAACTCACACAACTCGCGATCCTTGCTCTAGGTCGCTCCAAACTCACTCTGAGTTCACTCCCACTTGAGACCGCCAATTTAGACCGCCCAAGCTCTCCTGCCGAACTTAATCCAAGTTCGCTCTGACTTAGACCGCCAATAGAGACCACCCAAGTCAACCTCTTTTTCTGATGATGCTCTGTAGGGGGATTCCCCACTATTTATAGATTCTGGGGCCGCCACCTGGAAGTTAGGCTAGCGTCGGCGCTAGCGCTAGCGCCTACGCTAGCTCACTTCACAAATGTCAACACTCCCCTTGAAGTGAGCTCCATCAACCACTCCGAGCAGCGAGCGAAGCCTACTGAATGTCCGCGCAGATATGGGCTTTGTGAATATAACCGCTACGTTGTCTTCGCTCCGCACATGCTCCACCGCAATCAAGCCACCCAACACTTTCTCTCTGATGAAGTGGTGCTCGATCTCAATATGTTTTATTCTTGCGTGACACACAGGATTGGTTACCAGTTTCAAAGCGCTCTCGTTGTCACCGCGAAGAACAGTAGGTCTGCTGACCTTCTTATCCACATCTTCCACCAGCCTCCTCAGCCAGACACACTCCTGGGCTGCTAAGCACGATGTCTTATACTTAACCTCTGTGGTGGATAGGGAAATAGAATCATGCTTCTTGCTACACCACGAGATAGCAGCAGCTCCACATAGAAACACTTGACCTGAAGTCGACTTGCGATCGTCAGCGTCACCTCCGTAATCTGCATCCGTGTATCCATGCAGCTTGAAGTCAGACTTCTCTCCATAAGATAACCCCATCTCAAGGGTCCCCTTCACGTACTTCAGAATTCCTTTAGCTGCCTCCAGATGAGGCTTTCACGGCTCCTGCATATACCGACTAACTTGGCCGACGGCAAAAGCGATGTCCGGCCTCGTGATAGTCAGGTAGATTAAGCTTCCCATCAGTGCCCGGAAGATCTTCAGATCATGAAGAATCCTCCCTTCTTCCTTCTGAAGCTTCAGCCCAACCTCCAGTGGAACAGAGCTGCTCTTCCTCTCTTCATGCCGAATCTCTCGACGATCTTCTCAGTGTAAGCCCTTTAGGAAACGAACAGTCCACCACTTCTCTTCTTAACCTGAAGTCCAAGGAAATGGTGCAGTTCACCAAGATCCTTCATCTCAAAGCGAATAGATAACTGTTGTCTCAGCGCCGCGACCTCTTCACTGTTGTACCCAGTCACGATCATGTCGTCGACGTACAACAGTACCAGAACATGAAGATCACCACTGTTCTTCACGAACATGCTAGAGTCTGAGTTTGAGGCATCATAACCACAGAACTGCAGGTACTTTTCAATCTTCCCATACCAGGCTCTCGGCGCCTGTTTCAACCCGTAGAGGGCCTTCTTCAGTTTGCACACGTGATGTGGGTGTGACTTGGACACATATCCAGGTGGTTGCACCATGAATATGTCCTTGTCAATCTCTCCGTATAGGAATGCGTTCTTCACATCAAGCTGCCACAACTTCCACCCTCTGCACGCTTCCAGAGCAATGACCATCATCACCGACGTCATCTTCGCCACAGGACTAAACGTCTCCTCGTAGTCCTCTTCATAGGTTTGTGAGAAACCTCGAGCGACAAACCTAGCCTTGTACCGCTCAATTCCTCCGTCAATTTTCTTCTTAACCTTATACACCCACTTGCAGGTGACAAGTTTGATTCCCTCCACCATGGGAACAAGGTCCCAAGTCTCATTTTTCTCCAAAGCTTCCATCTCCTCATCCATGGTCACATCCCACTCCTTGGTGCCAACATCATCTTCAAAGCGGGCAGGTTCCCTCTCGTTGAGTGGTCCTGCGAAGAAGCAAGAGACCAAACTCACGAAGTTCCCCTCCTTATTGCGAGAAGGCAGGACGATGGTCCGCTTCGACCTTCTCCAGGCTTGACTACTATCTACCGCTCCGGTAGACTCCTCCTCTACAACTCTTCTCTTCTCATTTCTTGAAGCACTGCTTCCCGGACTCGAAGCTCCCCCTGAGCCAAATGGTGATGGGGCACTGGGAGATAGCTCCAACTCCACAGTAGAGTCCTCAGTGACTCTCTCTTCACACCTGCTAGAAACTCCACTCTCTGGCAGTACCACATAAGAGATTCCCTGATACGAGATCAGTTCATCAAACACCACGTCGCGCGAGATGACGAACTTGTGGGTCTGCGGATCCATGCACTTCCACCCCTTCTTTCGCTCATCGTAGCCGATGAAAACACATTTCCGTGCTTTTGGCTCCAACTTGGTTCTCTGAGCATCTGGGATGTGCATGAAGCAGGTAGAACCAAACACTCTTATGTGACCCACATTTGGCTTCTCCCCGAACATGAGCTGGTGTGGAGACACCATCCTGTTAGGACTCAGAGGTAGCCGATTGATCACGTGGGTAGCAGACGCCATTCCCTCCGCCCATAAGGCCTTGGGAATCCCTTTGGCATGTAACCAACTCCTGGTAGTCTCCACCAGATGGCGGATCTTCCTCTCTGTGACCCCATTTTCCTTAGGGGTGTGGGCGCAAGAGAGTTCTCGCCGAATGCCGTATTTCCTGCAGAAAGAAGCAAACTCGTTAGAGGTAAACTCCCCCTCATTATCACTTCGCAGCTTCTTCACCCTCATGTTCAGCCTCCCCTCCACAAGTTTCTTCCACTCCTAGAACTTCTCAAACACTTCAGACTTCTCCTTCAGAAAGTAGACCCACGTGTAGTGGGTGTAGTCATCCACCAGAACCAGCGCATACTTATTTCCTCCATAAGTAAGGGTGGCGCACAGACCCATCACATCAGCGTGTACGCACTCAAAGGGTACCTTACACCTTGTCTCCGACTTGTCAAATGGAAGTCGATGTGACTTTCCATATTGACAGCCCTCGCATACATGGCCATCGCCGCAAGAAGAGAGATTAGGTAGGCCGCTCACCAGACCCTTTGCAACCATCATCTTCAACTTGTCCATCCCCACATGACCTAGCCTTTCATGCCAGATCGCAGCGCTGTCATTCGTCTTCAGCTTATCCACATAGGCATTTGCAGACAGTACATACAAATCCTTCACCCTTCTCCGAGTGAACGTGACATCAGCATCAACAGACGACATGTTCTTCAGAAACTTCACCTCCTTCGGTCCAAACAGCACGTTGTATCCTGCACCCACTACATTTGCAACGGAGAAGAGATTCTTCTTCATGCCTGGCACATGATACACGCTCTTCAGTGTCACGAGCTTCTCTTCACTTCACTGGGATACCATCCCTTCTTGCTCCGCAGGATGCACTGTATCATCTGCAGTGATGATAGCATCCGATCCTCCATATGCCTTCAAGGAGGCAAACTTAGACACATCTCCAATGAGATGGTGCCCGCAACCGGAATCCACTATCCAGTCATTCTCAAAATTTACAGAGGCTAAGGCATCGACAGGCGTGGCCGTCATCTCAGTCAGGAAGCAGTTGTCTCCGCCTTCACCACCCTGGTGACGTCCACCTCTCGCTCCACCTCTTCAGTGGCCTCCTTCCTTCTCAGCAACATGACCGGCCTTCAGATTAGACCGGCAGTCCTTTGCCTTGTGCCCGTACTTCTTACAGGCAAAACAAAGAGATCTCCCCTCTCATCACGAGCAGGGAGGAACTTCCCCTTATCTCCTTGAGAGGATGTTGAGGGTCCATCTCCGGAGTTCTTCTTCTTCTTATCCCAGGTCTTCTTCTTGCCTGATAACAACACCTCGCTATCTCCCCCTGAGATAGACACTCCTGCCATCTGCTTCGCCAGACACTCCTGTGATGACAACATGTTCTCTAGCTCTAGAAGAGAGGGTTGAGTAGCCCATCCTTGAACATAAGTAACGAACGCAGTATACTCCTTCTGCAAACCACGAAGTATATGCCTCTTCAGCTTTGCCTCGGAGATCGGCTCATCAGGATCCAAAGCCGAGATCTCAGCACACAAGTTCTTCACCTTCAGAAAGAAAGTGGATATCAACAACTCTCCTTGAGTGGACCACGCCGACTCATTCTCCAGAAACTGTAGCTGCGCTACATTCTTCTTGTTGAACAGCCCATTAAGGGCTTTCCAGATGTCAGACGCTGACTTGCAGCCTATGATGTGGTCGAACAAGTCAGGTGAAATTGCTCTCTTCATATTAAACTCCGCCTTGGCGTTAGTCTTCCTCCAAGCTCGCACAGCTGGACCATTATCTCTGGCAGCTAGAACTTCTTCTTGCTCATCTCCTCCAACGACCTCCCATAGGTCTTCTCCAAGAAGGTAGCTCTCCATACATGACTTCCACTTCTTGTAATTGGTCTGAGTAAGTAGCTCAATGCCAAGTCCTCTCGCATAACCTCCTCCATCGTCCATCTTGGTTGCTCAGTACTTGATACTCAGTGCTAGTTCCAACCTAGCTCTGATACCATGTGAAATTTTCAAGATCTATGGAACACTGAGACAAACACACCAAGAATGAACAAAAAAGCACTTCTTTATTACTTGACAAGTAATTACAGCAATTTCAAGTGAAACGGGCTGAATACAAGTTGCATACAACTTAATTCACAATAGTCTTAAGTAAGGAACATCAACTGGTCGCAAACAGAGTCTGCTTCTCCACAACTCGCTAGCGCCCCACGCTAGCACTAGCGCCAGCGCTATCTCAGACCGCGCGAGCTCGCTGCTTGCACACTCTCCTGATCAGCCCGCAGATGCAGACCGCCAGATCACAACAAGCCGCTAACGCCTACGCTACCCGCTACCGTCTGCGCTATCTCAGCGAACTCACACAACTCGCGAGCCTTGCTCTAGGTCGCTCCGAACTCATTCCGAGTTCACTCCCACTTGAGACCGCCAATTTAGACCGCCCAAGCTCTCCTGTCGAACTTACTCCATGTTCGCTCTGACTTAGACCGTCAATAGAGACCGCCTAAGTCGACCTCTTTTTCTGATGATGCTCTGTAGGGAGATTGCCCTCCCTATTTATAGATTTCGGAGCCGCCACCTGGAAGTTGGGCTAGAGTCGGCGCTAGCGCTAGCGCCTGCGCTAGCTCACTTCACAAATCTCAACAGAATGCATACCTAAAAAAGAAAGATGGGTGTAAATGATGGCTGGAGGAACAGCTGCCAATGTTTGTAGCAGGAGCTCTGTGATGTCTCTTTGTCGATCCTGAGCATTGTCGTCGCGACCTCCTCAGCAAAGCCCATCAACTCCGTCATTGCTGGATGTTACGAAAAATGAACACCGGACGTGTCGGGATGCGACCACCCGATATGCTGAATGAAAGAGAATGATCTCACCTTTCAGGTTCCTGTTGAAGTGAAATCGATTGCTGGACGTTGATTCTGTTGGGGAGCGAAGGAGTTGCAGGGGAATGGAGATCAAGTCTTATTTTGTTGGGTTGTGACGGATTTGTAGGAGAATGGAGATGGAGTCTTCGGTTGCGATCAGAGAAAATGCCGCTGCGGCGAGATTTCATATAGCGATCCAGGGAGCGCCGAAGATGATTGATTATGCGGATGTGTCTTCGCGAGGGAGGAGAGAGCATCGCACGGTGGAGTAGTAGGGGAAGAAACTTGCGATGGAGAGACCTCGAGCTCTAGCTCTGCAACCGTAGAGGAGCGGGAAATGACTATTGTGCATCCCAAAGAAAACTACCGAGGTTTTGAAACACAATGTTTGAATTTTGATTGATTGGGCGGCTCTTTGAAAGCTGGTGGGATCGGACGGCTCGGATGAAGCTGGTGGTGCACACCATTACACCTTAAATGGATATCTTTATACTAATAGTATATATAACCTTTGAATTTGATAAAAAAAAAATAAGTCCCTTTGTATTTGATTTGATAAAGCCGGCCAAGAAATGTGTAATTAATGGAGGAGATATCAAAGCAGAAGCAAGCCGTCAAAAATAAGTTTCTTATGCAAAAGAAAAGCAAGACAAACAAAGACAAATAAAAGGGACCCGCAATTGTTAATCGCATCTCAGTTTTGGCTATCCGCAACCTTTTTATATGAAGTATTACGCGTTTTTTTTTTTGAAATACGCCTTGTACAAGCATTTTTAGGAAAAGTGTTCAACACGAAAGTTGTAGATATCGTCTAGATCTACAACTTTCGTGTTAAACACTTTTGCTAAAAATGCACGCACAAGACGTATTGCCGCCCAAATTGAAACATGGGCGTAACTATAACGAAATTTTGAAAATACGCATTTTGCATGTATTTTTAGGAAAAATGTTCAAAATGAAAGTTGTAGATATCGACGATATCTACAACTTTCGTGGTTAACACTTTTCCTAAAAATGCTTGGACAAGGCGTATTTCCAAAAAACCCGTAATACTTCGTATAAAAGGATTGTGAATAGCCAAAACTGGGGTGCGGTTAACAATTGCCTAAAGAAAAAGCACTTCCTGTATGATCCATTTACAAATGGATTTCACATTTCCAAATTGGATCAATTTCTGGATCCTACGAGCGCGCAGCGTGTGACTTGAGCACTTGTTGTGACTTGGGTGAACTCGACATTGTTCTCAAGCCTTTCATTGAGCTCAAACTTTGAACTTTGAGCTCAAACTTTGAACTGCGAGCATGGCTCATTTACGGTAAAGTGCAGACAGCCAACGCGGACCGTTGAATGCCGGCACTTTACGATAAAGTGCAGGAGTGCACTTTACTCCCCGGCATCCAATGAATCCATACATTTAGGCTAAAAATGAAGAAAAACTTAGTTCATGTAATAGATTTTCGGTACATCACCGGGATGGATTGGCTTTCAAAATATTAAATTAGCCCCATTTTTTTTTCATTTTATACTCGTTGTTATATACAACAAATTAATACGACAAATTAATAAGCCGGCCAAATGGTGGAATATGTTGAGAAATGATGCTCTTTTCAAAATATTAAATTAGCCCGTTTTTTTTTATTTCATACTTGTTGTTATATTCCACTAATACGACATTTTAATAAATCGGCCAAATAATGAAATTAAATATGTGGAATGGGACTCTGCAATTGTCAATTGATACTTGCTACTATATAAGAGTAGAAAGTGGATGGGAAGCCCTTCACATCTGAAGAGAACCCGCAACGAGCCGCTCAACCCGAGTTAAACTACGTCGAGTCTGAAGATGGGCTCAAGTCACGAAACTGGCCCCAAGCACATCAGATGCAAAGGTAGCCGATTATCTGCTTTCTTTCTTCTTCGGCTGCAAGTAAAAATCGGCCGAATCGAATCAAACCGCACGATTAGGTTCAGCTTTTATAGGCAACGATTCCATTACGGTTTTACGGTTCACAGTTTTAATGTTAAATCGAACAAAATCAAACAGAATCATATATATGTTAAATATAAATTGTTATATATCTCTAATATAATAATAACATGATTCTATATTTCTATCACAAAATTATTTATATAAATATTTTTTATTTCAATAATATAATAATATATTTATCTTTCGGTTTTTTACTTATAAAAAATATGCATGCCATTTAATTTTGATTTTCGGTTCTAGATTTTGTGTTCATGTTGTAATTTTGTAAAACCACATGAACGGAATCCAACCATTTGGTTCGGTTTGGTTCCAATGGGTTGCACAATTTGGTTTGATTCCAGATTTCTGGAATCATGTGGAGGTGATTTCAGTCTATGATTTTGCTTGAATACCGAACCGAACAATTACACCTCTACTTTCTTCAATTTCATATGTGATATATGATATAATCGCCTAATAAGTCACGGCGGTGGTTGCCGGAAAACGACAGCGGCTATATGCAGAGTGCCCGGGGAACCGCTGGTGTTCGAGGAGGTGGTGGTGGCGCCACCCAAAGCCTTCGAAGTCCGCATCAAGGTCATCTGCACCTCGCTCTGCCACACCGATGTCTCCTACTGGCGCTCCAAGGAATTCGTTCCGTCCGTCTTGGGCCACGAAGCCGTCGGGTAATTTATTAGTATTTTGTCGGTATCTGTTAGTAGGTGGAGATCGAACGATTTACCATCTGGTGGATGTTTCAGGATCGTCGAGAGCGTGGGTGAAGGGGCGGAGGAGGTGGCGGTCGGAGACAGAGTGGTGCCCATGTTTCAGCCGAACTGCAGAATGTGCGGCCCATGCCGGTCGGAGAAGAGCAATCTCTGCTCCACGGTGCAGGGCAGGATCTTCGGTATGCCGCGCGACGGCACCAGCAGGATCACCGACAGCGCCGGCACCTCCCTGAGTAACCTTTTCGGAATCTCCAGCTTCTCTGAGTATACTGTCGTGGATGTCGCCAGCATTTCCAAGGTGGATCCAGCAATGCCGTCCGATCGAGTTTGCCCCCTCTCCTGCGGCATCTCAACCGGTACGCGTTTTATTTTTACAGAATTTGCAATCCTTAAATTACAAAATATCTATTATTATTTAGGCTTCGTTTGGGAGAACTTATTTTCACCGGTCAAGCGGTTACGACCGCATGAACCGGACTTTAATTAAGGTCCGGTTTATGCAGTCGTACCCACTTGACCGGTGAAAATAAGTCCCCCCAAACGGAGCCTTAGTTTGAAGGGAAAAAGGAGTTAACAAAGGTAAACCGTTGGTAGGGTTGGGGGCCGCATGGAGAGTGGCGGATGTGGAGGCGGGCTCCTCGGTCGTCATCTTTGGGCTAGGAGCGGTTGGGTTGGCGGTAAATTGTTTTGACTTTAAAAAAAAAAAATTGGCTCGATTTAAAATTTTAAGGAATAATTCTTTTGTTATCCTCTTACAATAATCTTACTTGATCGGCCCACAATTTTTGCATTCTTAGATCATAACTTCTTGTTGAAAATTAATAATTAGATTATTAATTTGTCTTAATATCAGTAATTAAGTCCGTACTGTATTTAACTAACTATAGGATTCACTGTGAAATCTGTAAGTATCTCTTATATTTCCATTTGGGACGCGGTGGTGCTCGTAAATGCGGTGTTATGAATAGTCGTTTCGCCTAAGGAATTTCTTGATCTACTTTTATGTTCAAAATTAGTTTCCTTTTCTTAGTGACGGTCATAATCGTTATATATCATGCTAAACCTACATTCTATAATTGTGGTTTTTTTGTCTTATGTAATGTGATTTGGTCAATGTAACACAACTAACATCATATTTAGAATCTATAAAGTTACAGGGAAACCAAAATATTCATGAAAATGTAATGTAACTTACAATTTGACCATCCATTAATTGCAATTTTTCTCATCCACATAGTTTGATTTATTATGCTTTTGATTTACCAAGATTTTAAATTTGAGTTAGTCTTTGGCTCCGTTTGGCACGACGGTGGCGGTCGTGAATTTGGTGGTAAAATTGTCATTCTTGAACGGACACCTAAGGAACTTCATCCACTTTTATGTTCAAGTGGATGATCGAAATTTCTTAGGTGGGCTTTCATAAATGACGATTTACTACCACGTTCATGACCGCCGCCACCATACCAAACAGAGTCTTTAACTAATTCAATGTTGTGCTTCTAATTTCATTGTTTTAGGTGGCTGAAGGAGCAAGGTTGCGGGGCGCAGCCAAAATCATTGGTGTGGATTTGAATCCAAACAAATTCTTAATCGGTATGTTTATATATATATATATATATACTATTAATTCCCTAAATATTTACTGGGATTTAGCATATTTACATGTTGCATGCTCTATCTTTTGAAATTACAAAATCTCTCATGTGAGTATGCTTTTCATAACATGTATGCACAAAATTCTCCATGGACTCTCCTCTAGAGAGATTTTTTTTGTAGATGCATTATTTAATGAAATGTAACCCATCAGAGAGATTTTTGTAATTTAGATATGTACACACATATATACATGTATACATACATATCTATCTCTATACGTGTATAGAAGAATTAGTAAAAGAATTGATGTAATCTTGATGAACTAATTAATTCTTTAACACTAATCTTTCTTTGTGCAGGAAAGAAATTTGGGATTACTGATTTTATAAACCCCAAGGAGATTGGAGAGAAACCCGTGAACGAGGTTAAACTCAAATTAAGATGATATATAATACTTATGGTAGCAGTGTTGTGTGGAGTCATCATAGGAGTAGTGTGCAGCGATGACAGTAACCTACCATCGCTCGCTGTTTCTATATGAAATTTGTTTTTCAACATGTCAACTTCGCCACGACCCACGAGAGACTTCATGCAAAACTGCTAATTTATTTGTAATTTTATATGATCAGTTTTTTTACTCTATTTGTTGGATGGGTGGCAGATAGTGAAGGAATTGACAAATGGAGGTGCAGATTATTCCTTTGAGTGCATCGGCTTGGAATTAACGATGAAGGAAGCATTTCGAAGCTCCAAAAATGTCAATTCCTAGCTCTCTCTCTTTTTTTCCTTCTCTTCCTGCATGATTTATTGAATATGTTTATATAACAAATTAAGTAGTAAACAAGACAATATATAAGTGTTTCTGCATATTAAATTAATGCAGGGGGGCAAGACCGTAATTCTTGGACTAGATGTGCAGGGATCACTGTGCATAAAATCAGAAGAGCTCTTGTATGGGAAGACTATAGTTGGTTCTATTTTAGGAGGAACCAAGGTCAAGGTTGATATTCCAATTTTTATCAAAAAATATCTTGACAAGGTCAGCTCTTCTTACATAATTAATTATTCCAATATAATTAATGTTCTACTACTATAGATATACATTATATTTATGTATATGCATGCAGGAACTTCAACTGGATGAATTTATCACACATGAGGTTGGGTTTGATGAGATAAACAAGGCCTTTGATCTTCTCAATGCTGGGGAATGCATCAGATGCATTATTTGGATGGATAAATAGATGGATGAATGTTTTATTAATGTTGCCTTCAGCAGTAGTACTCTTTCCTTTTCGTTCTTGTTTGTTGAATTTTTACTCACATGTCGTATGTGAAACAGAACGTTCGCTTTCTGTTTTTCTCGTAACTATTTACTGCTTGATTTATTAATCTCATTTTCATTTGTTTTTGATCAAGTATTGTGGGGGTATTAAATTTAAACTATGAAGATCATCATCTTGATAAACCTAATTAATTCTGTTGATCGGACTTGATATCCTTTGTCATCAAGTTACTTAAGCAGGTTCAATTGATTCGACATAAGCATGATCAAATAATTTAAGCAATTCAAAGCGGACAAATAAATTGCAGGTTTTTGCAACCACATCGTGACAAACTAAATTTTTCTAGTTACTACACAACAATATATAGCCATAATGAGCATTCATCAATAATAATTGGGACTTCACAGTGCTAGACCGGCCATAAGTGGGCATTAATGTTATGAAATGTAAACTTACGAGATAGATTTGAAATGTAAAGTTGCTTGAGAGCTTTTTTTTTTTATTTCAAAAGATAGATTGGTGCAACTTGTAATATAATTAATCAAATTTATAGGGGAGGTCCCAGTAAACTACCATATACATATATTAGTATGCAAGTACATAGTCCTAACATGTTTTTCGTTTTATTTTTCTTTATCTTTTCTTTCTTTAGAGTTGTAAAAGAGATAAAATAAAAGAATTGGTAAAATAGATACCCTAAATGTTACACAAAAGAGATGACTACCATCTTGAGATTCAAGTGTGTAGAGTTAGGAATTGAAGGTTAATACATGTATCGTATAATTTTATTAAGTTTTCCATGATGAAACATTGGTGTCAACGATCTATATTAGTATGTGATTGTTCCCAATATTTATAAGTTCTCGTTGTTAGGCGGTTTTGTTAATTCATACTTGCTTGGTTAATTGAAGAGCCGGCATCATAATACCTTTGCATCCGGTCTATGGCATAATTGACACTAAGGTTATGTTTGGGAGAACTATGGGAAGGACATTGGATGTTAAGACTGCAGTGACGAGGAATATATGCATGTCTAATTTTGGTGTCAGCTATCGATCACAGGCATTTTTTTTTAAGTAATGTTTTGCGCCGTATGATGCCGTCACATTTATATGTTGGTCATAGCGATCTCACATGAATCCCAAAAATAAAGTTTTAGCGAAAATACACAGTTAGACAAATTCATAATACCACTACAGTATTTTTGGTCTTTAGCAACATTTTATTTGACAACATTCAAAAAATATTGCTTAAATATTGAACAGAGAACAGTTTATAAATGTTGTCATTAAGTAGTAGTTTTAGGCAACATTTGCGAAGCAACGTGCAATAAATGTTCTCTTATCAATTATTGGGAACAGATTTGAAATGTTGTGGCAACAGTTTTTAATATTTTGGCAACAGTTTGCAATTTTAGACAACAGTTTTCAAGTGTTGCTAAAGGCCAAAAAATTTGTAATGCATACATAAAAAATTAACATTACACTGGGCTAAAAAGCATTTGATACAAAATTGGCTACACGAAGAATGATCTATTTTACCACTAAGTTTTAGGGGTATGCATGGTAAATCAAAAGCCACACTAAACATTCGAACTGGACCGACATCCATACCAAACTGCAGGCGAAGATCTGAGAGCTGGACAGAAGAATGTCTCCAAAGCAGGGCACCATGGACAAACAGGGTGAGCTTGAGAAGCTCCAGAATAAGCTTGTTACGGGTCTCTTGGGTGCTTTTGGTAGACCAATCGACTTGAACCGTCTTAGCTCTGAAGCGAGTCAAACGCGCTAACAGTCAATTAGAGAATCGTTAAGTACACTGAAACTTTTAACGTGGAAAACCCGGAAATGGTAAGAAACCACGCGGTCGGAGCTGTACCTATCAAACTCCACTATCTTCTGGGAGGTTACAATCAGATACTTAGAATTCGAGCGCGACAGACCGCCGCTCGTTACAATAATAGTTAGAGAGAGAACTCTGAAGGTGACAGCCCACCTCTCGGAAAACTAAGTCTTTTTTCTTCTGAGAACTGTGGTGAGAACAAAAGTGAGAATGCCTAGTCGCCTTTCGGGACCTGAAGACTTCCTAGATCGCTTAGGAAGACGGACTTTCGGAACGATGGAATTCTCTAAGTCCACGCTGGAGATCTTCGAAGCGTGAAGTTGATCTTCAAGCACCGAAAGAGAACTCAAGGGAAATCTTTGACAGAGCTCTCTTGGGTGCAGAAGACAAGGTGTCCTGAAATGAAGGCTCTGGGCTCCTTTTATAGCTTTGGTCGGTGGTAGCCCGGTAATTTTGCCGTCGTAACCACCATAACCACCTGACGGGCGAATCACGCTGGCCGATTTGGAGCACACGGATCGCCATTTTTCGTAAATGACTGTCTCGCCCTTCGGGCAGTTCGGGCAGCTTTGAAGGTGAAAAGGGCAACAAGCGAGTCCTCCCATGAGGCAATCTGAGAAATTAGGAAAGACAAAATAATGTGAGTGTGTCTAGAATGCGGGAGTGTTCTGAGACCGCTCATAAGCGTTCTGAGCACGCAATGAACATGGAAGTGTTCTGAGCGCGCTCAGAGGCGTTCTGAGCGCTCAATGAGCATGGAGGCGTTCTGGGTTTGCAATGAGCATGGGAGTGCTCTGGACAAGCAATGACCACAAGAGTATTCTGAGCGCGCAAGGAGACGCTCTAAGCCCGCGGGGGACTGGGAAACGGAAAACCGCGCCCCCAAAAAGAGGGGGGGGGTGGGTTTCGGCTGAACAATCAGCAGGACCCCCTACAGGAGAGGGGTGCGGTTTGGCCGCACCCCCTATGAGCGGTGCGGTTAGACCGCACCCCAAGGGGGGTGCGGCTTGGCCGCACCCCAAGAGGGGTGCGGCTAGGCCCCACCCCAAGAGGGGTGCGGTTAGGCCGCACCCCTTATGGGGCGGTTCGGCGTTACCGCGCGCGGTACCGCCACGCGCGTCGTGCGCAGCAGCGCGCCCGCTACCATGCGTGGTTGTGCGCCCGTTACCGCACGCGGTTGCGTGTGCGGTCGCGCGCGGCACAACCGCACGTGGTGCTGTCGCGCGCGGTTGTGTGTGGCTCCGCGGCGTGTACTGTTCGCGTGGTTGCACGAGCGGTTAGCTGTGGAGATTGTGGGTTTGGTCCACTTTCTCACTCATTCCCCATCATCTTAGTGTAGGTGTGTGGTTTTTGATTAACCGCCACCCGATTTTATATATAGATGAGAGTATAATATGAGTGCATATCATAAGCCCCCCAAACCTTCGGAGTCCGAGACGCTGCGCGGAGGAGAGCGAAGGTTTTGATTTTTTGGTTGTTGCGGTTCCGATCATCGTCAACGCATTGTACCATGCCAGAGGTTAGTAATTTCCCGTTTTGTGTGAGGTATGAAAAGGAGAGAGAGAGAGCGTTGGCGGTGCGTTCGATGCGTGCGTGCCGCCGGCGTGCAGCCAATGCCCGGCCGAGGGGCGGCCGGTTGGCGGGCCCGGTTGGTGGCGACCGCACACGCGTGACCGAGGGCATCCGGCGGCGGTGGCACGACCGGACGCGCCCAATGCTGGAGCGCATGGACGGCGTGTGCGGCCGGTGTCATGCGACCGCGCTGTGCTTGCGAGGCCGGGACGGCCGGTGTCGTTCGTGTGTGTGCCCCGCGCGCGCAACCTGCAGGCACGGGGCCGCCGAGAGGCCGGCGGCGCCCGTGCGGGCGCGTGGCCGGTGGCAGTCGTGCGGGAGCGCGGCCCGCGTGCGGGCGGCCCGCGTGGGCCCGCGCGCGGGCGACCTGTGCGTCCCGCATGCGCGCGACCTGTGCGGCCCGCACGCGCGGCCTGCGCGTGTGCGGTTGTCGGGCGGCCGGTGTCAGCGGTGCAGGCGCGCGCGCGGCTGTCGTTTGGTCGGTGTTGGCCGTGGGGGTGTACGACTGACGTATTCGCAGTCGGAATTTGAATAATATGCAATGTTCTGGTTTTTTGCTGTTTGACACGCGTGTGTTCGTGTAGCGATCCGCGATTTTTAATTAGGCGTGCTTATGCATATGTCTTGTCTATTTCAGGCTTCAAAACGGGGCGGCCAGTTGAGGTCGATGCGTTTGCGCTCCACTCTCGACGGCGTGCGGATCGATATGTGGCGCAACCACTTGGGGTTGCCCTCGGAAATTGAGGTGAAGGGACCTCGGGCTGAAGAGCGTGCCCAGAATCCTTCTGTTGGATCTTACGGCGCCCTTAGAGGGGGGGGGGTGAATAAGGGAATAAAATTTTTTCTATAATTTTCAAGATAATTACTAAATTGTTTTATAATGAAGGAGATTGAAATAAATAATTTAGATTTAGAATTGAAAACTTAGAACACAATATAATAGAGATTACGCCAAATGATACAAATCAAGTAAACACAAAAGAGACATGATTATATATATGAAAAAGTGTTTACATAAATTTGATTTCTATATCGCTAGAAATCGGAGGCGTACAAATGTAAATTTCTTTTTGTTTACCAATCCTTCTCCCAAGGATCGGAAGGCTATCACTTGTCTCTCCCTAGACCAAACCCAAGCCTATCCTCTAGATCTTCCCAAGATCTAGACGTAGCACACAAGGCCACGATTTCCCACCAAGCCACGCAAGGACTTGGACGCTCCGCACAAGGAAGCAATTTTCCCATAAGCCACGCAAGGACTTAGACGCTCCGCACAAGGAAGCGATTTTCCCTACCAATATAAAGTAAAATGTATATAAATGAAAATACAAGATAAAATAAGAACTCCCTAGAAATTCAGATCTCTGAAAGGAAGGTTGAAGCCTCGAGATGATCCTTGATGTAGAAGCGCGTCCGATCTTGTCTTCAATTTCAAACCTTCTCAGCATAAATGGGAGTTCATGAGGTTCTGGAGCTCTCTGGATGGAATGCACTCAGGAAGGGACTTAGAATCTTTAGTAGTTGAAATGCACGAACACAAGGTGTCAATTTATAGAAAAATCGCTGTCGGAATTTCCGACAGTGACTGTCGGAATTTTCCGACAGCGCTAAACTGCCGCTGGAGTGCCGTCGTGGGTGGAGTCGTGGGCAGTTGGTGTAACCGTCGAGCTGTCGCCTGGGCGACATCGATGTCGGATTTCCGACATCACAAAACTGCTTTTCGTCGTGCTGCCGTGGGGGAAAGTAGTTGTAACTTCTCTGCTGTCGCCTGGGCGACATTGACTGTCGCCTGGGCGACATTGACTGTCGCCTGGGCGACAGTGACTGTCGCCTGGGCGACATCTCCTCTTCATTTTTGCCATCCGAAACTTCTCCAGACTGTAGATTGAGTCGTTCTCATCTCCGAAATGGGGTGGCACATTCCGTAACTCTTCCTGGATTGAAAGTTATGACCATTTTAAGATCAGCACACAAAACTCATCCAACCTGAGACTTGTCGTTCTCGGATCATGCCCATGAACGAGGACTTGTCTCCTCATTGAACCTATACAACCTGGCCACTATAAACACACAAAAGACTAGATCAAATACAACACGGTATTTGTTATTCTCAAACCAAGAGATGCGGAAAGCAAGCTCCAACAATCTCCCCGTTTTGATAATAACAAATACCCATATGAGAAATTAGTGAGTTTATAGATAAGTGCGATAAAAGATATGCATGAATAAAAGGTTTACTGCGTGACAGATTTTACTCCCCCTAAATATATATGTCACTAGATTTCTCATTTTATTCTCCCCCTTTTGTTATTACCAAAAGTGGGTTGTCATGATCGAGCAATAGACGTTTTCCATGAAAACTTTTTAATATACTCCCCCTAAATTGTATTCTCCCCCTAAATGTATGCTCCCCCTAAATGTTATAATTAATTACAATGGTGCATTATTTAATTATTCTCCCCTTAATCTTCTAGATTTCTTGAATTAATCTCCCCCTTTTGGTATTATCAAAAGAAGGTGGGGTGAGGGTAGTAAGGAGGCATTTAAATAACAAAGCATGATCGAGCTTTTAAATATATGAAATGATAAAGAGTTGAAGCATAGTATATAAAAGAGATTTCAAATAAAAAGATAAGAGTTGTAAGCAAGCGGAAGATTATAAGAAACACCCTTTTTGTAAGCATGAAAAGCATAAGTAAAAATATGAGTTTTAGTTCAAAATTGAAAGATGTTTTAACCTTTTTGAAATCTCAAAGTTTTTCATAAAGATACCAAGCATGAAATGAACATATTAAAGAGAGATTATACTACAATGTTACTTAATTTTAAGTTCAAGAGATACCATAACATTGTAGAGATCATGATAGGTTATCTAGTGCATTTTTATATAAAGAGTAGTATAGATAAAGCATTAGAATCCAATACTTATGAGAAGAAGTGTTATGAAAGATAATGATGTGCACATAAGTGTATTTTGGGCAATGTTAACAATTGATTTAAATCATCAAAATACAAGACATATGTAAAGTAAAGTGCACAATAAAACATAAGTAAATTACTTTCACACACTTTTAATGCACATAATTTAATTTTTTTTTAACAAAGTGGTGTAATAACTAAGGTTTGCACAAGCCACTTTACTATTCTTTTCAAGGTGCTCAACCTCACAATGCTTATGAAGACTTATCAGGAGGTTCAAGTAGTGCTTGGTGGAGTTATATTTGTCTACATATATATATTTTTTTGTTCACATTTGTGAGACAACATTCTCCGAATACACTTGTTTTGCAAACCCAAATTTTTTTAACTTTTAACCACTTTTCTAAATTTCATAAGTGCAATTCAAATGTAGTGTAGGTAAAAAACTTATGCAAGTTTTAATTCATTGTACAAATACAATACACAAGCAAGCATTTTAGATTTAGACACACATGTTGATTACCAAAATAAGTGAGTGAAATATATCATTATCAATCATAAAACATTTACTCATACTTAGAGGCGTGCTAAGCTTGGTTCTACACATTTTTCAATACAACTGATGCACTCAGGAAGGGACTTAGAATCTTTAGTAGTTGAAATGCACGAACACAAGGTGTCAATTTATAGAAAAATCGCTGTCGGAATTTCCGACAGTGACTGTCGGAATTTTCCGACAGCGCTAAACTGCCGCTGGAGTGCCGTCGTGGGTGGAGTCGTGGGCAGTTGGTGTAACCGTCGAGCTGTCGCCTGGGCGACATCGATGTCGGATTTCCGACATCTCAAAACTGCTTTTCGTCGTGCTGCCGTGGGGGAAAGTAGTTGTAACTTCTCTGCTGTCGCCTGGGCGACATTGACTGTCGCCTGGGCGACATTGACTGTCGCTTGGGCGACAGTGACTGTCGCCTGGGAGACATCTGCTCTTCATTTTTGCCATCCGAAACTTCTCCAGACTGTAGATTGAGTCGTTCTCATCTCCTAAATGGGGTGGCACATTCCGTAACTCTTCCTGGATTGAAAGTTATGGCCATTTTAAGATCAGCACACAAAACTCATCCAACCTGAGACTTGTCGTTCTCGGATCATGCCCATGAACGAGGACTTGTCTCCTCATTGAACCTATACAACCTGGCCACTATAAACACACAAAATACTATATCAAATACAACACGGTATTTGTTATTCTCAAACCAAGAGATGCGGAAAGCAAGCTCCAACACCTTCTACCGACTTTATGACTCTCTCGGAGAGTTGCTTGAAGTCAGGATTTCGCCTTCCTCCTTCTGAGGAGGCTATCGGGGTGTTTCGGTTTTGCGGTGTTCCGATCACCCAGTTTACTCCGGCCGGGTTGACGAGGGTAATTGGGATGATAGTATTCTTCCGGGAGCATAGCGCGTGGTTTTCTCTAGAGGTGTTCAAAGACTGGTGCGAGGTTTGTACTGACCCGGGTGACCGTATTGAAGTCTGAAGCAACAAGAGTTGGTTTCAGTTTGGAGAGAAGAACGATTATCGACATGAGAACACCCTTTACGGATATGTTTGGAACCGTTGGTATTTGCCAGAGCTATGGAGGGCACTTCCCGGACGTTGTCGTCAGCAGACGGGGCCGGAGGACGATTTCATTCCTATCCCTGGTTTCCCTGGTCGAGAGGGGCTGTCGAAAGCCCTGTATTGTATTTCCAGTTGCGTGGAGGAGAGTCGGTTGCTCTCAGTGGGGCTTTCTTGGGATGCCGAGCGTGCGGCCGCCGCTCCCCCAGTTCGTTGGAAGAAGAGGAAGGTTGTCTTCAAGAACGGAGGTTCCAGCCCAGGGCTTATCTCGTCAGTGCCTAGGAGCCATGATCACGAGGCTGGCCCGAGCAGCCGTAGGGTGGAGCCGAATCTAGCCGATCCAGATATTGAGATTTTGGCGCCTCCTGTCGCTGACCGGGTTTCGCAGGGAGATTTGCCGCCACGCCCTCCTTTGCTGCCAGCGAGACGAGTTTCCTCTTCTCTTCAGGCGATGACTTCTGCGGTAAGTAAAGTTCTTCTTCTCTAGTTTTGGCCCTTCTTCCCCATCATTGCTCATGTATGCTGATTGTTTACCTTTTGCCCGCAGGCCGATGTTCTGACCAGTGTTGCTCTCACATGGAACGATTGTTATGTGGGCCTCAAGGACAGCTACTTCACTCTTCAGGAAGAGCTGTGCGTGGCGAGAGGTGATTTGTCCATTTTGTAGAAGAAGAGAGATCATGATCTGACCCATATCAGACAGTTGGAGGCCGATATCTCCTCTTCCTGATCGGAGGTTGAGAAACTACGAGCGGAGTATGGTGGCGATAAGGCGCTTGCCCAGGATGCCCTCCGTCAGCTGTCAGAGGATCAGGGGGAGCTGTTCTGCCAAGAGGGGGAGTTGGGCTTTCTGAGGAGCGAAGTGGATCGGTTGTCCTCGGTCGAGCGTAACATTGAAGAGGCCAAGGCGGCGGGAGTGGCCGAGTACAGGGACTCTCTAGATTTCGTGAAGGAGCGGTTCCAGATGTCGGAGGAGATTCGTGCTGAGATCATGTTGAAGGAGGTGGAGCCGCTATTTGAAGATGAGTGTGAGGTTGCCTACCATAGGGGCATTCAGAAGACTCTCTGTATGATGGAGAGGAAGTTTGGGTGCGGCACCGCTGGTCTCGGAGCTGGTATCTTTCAGGGGATGATTGCTCGGATGTAGCTGAGGATTGATGCTTGTACTTGTTACCTTTCATCTCACTGTTTTCAGCATTGCTGTTTGTCATTGTTTTTACTTGTGTGCAGCGTTAAGCTATTGTGGTTGTATTCCTTTGTCGTATATATTGCATTCATTTTCTTGTGTCTTTTGCGACTTTAGTGTCTTACTTATTATTGAAGTAGCAATTAGGAGGACAGGCCCCAGAGTGGTCGGTGAATGGCGTTTTCATTCAAACCGTGGACGAACGTAAGAGGGGCAGGCCCTTACGGCGTCGGGACCTGACCGCGGAGGAGAAGGGCGAACCTTCAATCGACGGCAGTGCGAAGTCCCCGGGGCAAGGCCCCAAAGTGGCTGGTGAATAGCGGGTGTATTCAAACCGTGGACGAACGTAAGAGGGGCAGGCCCTTACGACGTCGAGACCCGACCGCGGAGGAGAAGGGTGAACCTTCAATCGACGGCAGTGCGAAGTCCCCGGGGCAAGGCCCCAAAGTGGCCGGTGAATAGCGGGTGTATTCAAACCGTGGACGAACGTAAGAGGGGCAGACCCTTACGACGTCGAGACCCGACGGCGGAGGAGAAAGGTGAACCTTCAATCGACGGCAGTGTGATGTCCCCAGGGCAAGGCCCCGAAGTGGCCGGTGAATAGCATGAGTCTTCAAACCGTGGACGAACGTAAGAGGGGCAGACCCTTACGACGTCGGGACTTCACCACAGAGGAGAAGGGCGAACCATCAATCGACGACAATGCAAATTCCCCTGGGGTACGGCCCCAGAGTGGCCGGTGAATAGCAGGGGTATTCAAACCATGGACGAACGTAAGAGGGGCAGGCCCTTACGACGTCGAGACCTGACCACGGAGGAGAAGAGCGAACCTTCAATTGACGGCAGTGCGAAGTCCCCGAGGCAAGGCACCAAAGTGGCCGGTGAATAGCGGGTGTATTTAAACCGTGGACGAACGTAAGAGGGGCAGTCCCTTACGACGTCGAGACCCGACCGCGGAGGAGAAGGTAGAACCTTCAATTGACGGCAGAGCGAAGTCCCCGGGGGCCGGACCCCAAAGTGTTCCCGTAGTAGCATATTTTAGAACAGGCAAAGCGTATCGAAAAATAAATGTTGATACATGCGCAATTGCAATCTTGCGGCTTTTGAGTTAGCAAGTTTTCGATACATATTTTACGAGAGTGAAGGTAACGTCGGGCTCCCTTTGCGTTGTGCCTGCTTGAGCTCGTCCGGTCATTCAGCGTGGTAAGCAATAGTGATCTAGATGTTGATCATTCCGGCGACCGACCCTCGGTGGCCTCCTTCTGTGCTTCTTTGCGGAAAACCTCAAGGTGTCCTGACTGGACAAGACGTTCAATTTCTTCTTTCAATCTGGCGCAGTGCTCCGTACGGTGCCTTAAGCCTTTGTGGAAATTGCAAAACTGGGATTGGTCTCCCTTGCGCTGGGAGAGCTCTCTGGGCCAGTTGATGATTTTGGTGTTGTAGATTACGACCAGTATATGCTCGCGGGAGGCGTTTAATGTGGTGTAGACCCGGGAGCTTTGATTCACCGACCCTCAGGAGCGGGATGTTTGTCTCTGAATGGGTCGTCCGACCTTCACGAACTGTTGTTGCCGTCCCTTTCTCTTTCGACATGTTTCTTTAAGTTGTAGCGGGTTTGCTGATGCCGGAAGATTAACTTTTTCTGCCAATGTAAGGGTTGCGTGGCCCTCCTATGTGTCGCGTTTCTCAAAGTTTGGGTTTGGCGACGTGTCGTAGTTGATCCAAGGAAGCCCGGTTGTGGCCGCGTCGAAACCACAAATCGAATCTCTGAGTATTTTCTCATTGTTGGTCATGCGGCCAGCCATGGAAACGTCATGATGCAGGGCGTCGAGTAAGAGGCTCCCAAATATCGCATCGTAGGGCGAGTCTGCTTCTGCGATGGTGAATTGAATGTCGTACTGAACTGGTTCCGGGAGCATTCTTATTTGAACGGGGAGGATGACGACTCCTATGGTGGGTACTACCGTTCCGTTTGGGAGTTTTGTGTCGCCGGCTCTGAGCTTGAGGTTCCCGCCTAGGATTTTGAGCCGAACCATGGCTGCCATGAACATGATGTTGAACGAGATGCGATGGGTTACCAACACCCTTCTTAGTTCACATGTTGGGTTGCCTATGCTTGCGTTTAAGGCGAAGTCCAACCCTCCATGGGGACGCTTTTGGCGGAAGCTTATGAATATCTTTTCTTGTTGTTTGCCATGCTCCGCTTCCCCTGGGCGGGGGGACCTGCCCGTCTCGGGCTCTTCCCGTTCCTCTTCTTGGACCCTCTGCGTGCGTGCTTCGTGTCCTTCAACGAACAGCTAGGACTCCTCGTCACCTATAATCGTGCAAAACACAGATTAGGGACCGAAAACATAACAACAAACAAGCAAGGAACGCTCAGGTTCTGCAAACAAACACATTTTTCATTCATAAGTGGACATTCTTGTTAGTTTTTAAATCGTTTTAGGTGAACGCACAACACGTGCACTCGACCCCTTAAAAGGAATTCGGTCTTGAATTCACAAAACTACGAATCGATTCCTAAAGCCCGATACCAAATTGTAACACCCTGCCAGTATAAATAATATAACAGTAGGTCAGGCCGGGACCCCACGCCATACTATGCATACTAGTCAGGCATCATAAGGTGATAATCAGAAAAGAACTACATCTACACCAGAGTAAATAAAACGTAAGCGGAAGCATTTGATTAAAACATCTTTTAGAACTGTCCATTTTCCCAGAAATGAAACAGTAGAGTTATGTCCTTAAAGCCTTACATTAAAATAAAGTCTCAAAACTCCAAAACATACACCCGCATGCAGGCCGGCAATTTAAGGAAAGCAAAAGAGGGGAGGTTGGCCTTCGAGGGCCAACACAGCATAAGCTCCAGCAAGCTATTTCCCGCTTGGCTCACCTGCACCTGCAACAACGATCCACCAAAACGTGGAAACAAGTAACCGGTCAGCAAAAGCTGACCAATATTATAACGACCTCACCCCTATAGTCGGGGTGGCGGTACTCCTTCCCTGCAGGCAGACAATATAGACATAGATTGTCAAGGTGCGTTCAAGCACCACATGTATAAGCAATCAACACCAACGTTGGTACGCACGGCCACACGTTTCGTGCTCTCAAGGCACTCTCACGGTGTACTCCCTGAGCCACACCTAACAACTCCTTTAAACAAAGAGTTCGCATGAGCTTTGGCCGTCAAGACAACCTTGTCTTACGGATTCTTCCCAACATCTTACGGTGCACCGAGAGGCAACCTCTTCACCGATCCGGTATGGGGGCGGGTTTGGATCAGCTTTGCCCGTGCTCAACTAGTCGGCATCAATCGTCCAACGCGGGTACGGCTTCACCTCAGCCCGAGCAACAAAAGGAGGATTCACACCTCAACAAACAGCTACTTGGGAGCTACCGCCGGCGCTAGCCCTAGCGCCGGGCGGTAGTGACAGATCATCGAATCTGCCCACAACTTTGGGTATTTCCTGGAGGTTAACTCTAGGACTCCCTGCAGTACCCTACAGTACACAGAACCCGAAAATAGAGCATACAAGATCACAGAGTCTTCTCCGGCACAATCGACAATATAGCCATCACCAATCCAGACCAACCTGTCCGGATGGGTTTCACACACAATGCCTATGTCCGTAATACAATTCCGGATTCTATATGCAAGTAACCACAAAGGGGATCGAAATGATCAACCCACTAGAGAACTTCCCTTTCTCCACCAATCGGTGGGGGGTTTTCCATGCAATCATGCCAATAAAAAGGAGGACTTCACTTGTCCAAGTAGAAGATCGTTACCCTTGTCGTTTTCTTTGGCATCACGAGAGTCCAAGATTCCAGTCGGATGGAAAGGACCGCACCGGGCTGCTCTCCGTGGATCTGTAAACGGCTCACGATTCGGAGCTTCGGGGCTCCGTCAATGGCGGAAGATGCCTTCTTCTTCCTCCTTGGCTTTCCTCTTTCTCAAACTTGAAGAGAGATAAGACTTAGAATAATAATGATAAACACTCCTCTGGTCAACGCCTAAGGATTCCCGGAATAAATCCCAACCATCGGATCTAAAACCCTTTAGATTTGACGGCCACGATTTCAAATCACGGATCTGTATCGCAAGCTACCGCCGGCGCTAGCACTAGCGTCGGCGCTAGCTCTCGACGGTTGCCTCACGGTCTTGACGCACAACTAATCGACGGAAAGACCTACCGCCGGCGCTAACGCTAGCGCCAACGCTAGCTTCCGTCGATTCAGCTAAATCTTCGTCGACTTGGCTAGCTCCCGACGACTAGGCTAGCGCCAGGCGGTATCGACTACCGCCGGCGCTAGCTCCCAGCAGCAGATTTCTCTGTTAGGGTTTTGGGATGTTACAGGGGAGGTGCTGGGCATGTGTGCGCACTGGAATGCGGTGCGTGTCGGGTGTCAGTGTGTTGTCAACACACTACTAGCTTTCTTTGCTTGGGCGCGACACGATCACTGGGCAGGAGTGCCCTGTTTGCGCACCAGCCATTGGCGCCCCCGTATTGCGAGCGCGCATCCCGCATGTGTGATGTTATAGAGAACATGCACATGCACATTTCGACGTCCATTTGAGGTGCCAGTGCGTGCTCGACGCACTACTTGCTTCAATTCCTTTGCTTGGACGCGACACAATCACCGCACAGGACTGCCCTACTTGCGCACCAGCCATTGGCTCCCCCGTAAGTATTACGGGCGCGCATCTCGCGTGTGCGCTGCTATAGCAAACGTGCCCATGCGCATTTCGACGTTCATTTGAGGAAATTTTTTTGGCGAGCCAGTCGAGGTCGCAGCAAAAAATCTCTGGGTCGACCGAACTATTTTTGGAGAACTCCATCAATTCCCCCTCCCCCCTTTCCACACACACTCACATTTTCTAGGTTGTTTAGGTGAAGAACCTCAAAAACTATATGAATCGATATAATTCATCGTTGCTGAAGTATTAAAGAAAGCTTGATGTGTCAGAGAGAAATTTGAGGGGAGCACACAAGATCATTGTGCTCGCACACGTGTTCGTATGCCCGCAGGTGCGAGGACCCAAGTGTCAGGGGCGTGCTTAAGAATGTGTGACCATGGATGTATGTGTGCATGAATGTGTCTGCATGTGTGAATGCATGAATGCAACCGTGAGTACGCGCGTACATGATGTCATGTGGGCCCGAAGGGTTGAGCGAATGTGAGCAACGGGGCGAGCATGCGCGGTGCGCGAGTGTCCGTGTTGGCGCAGATAATTATGTGTTGAAATGTAGCATGAGCTGTGTTTCATGCTCTGGTGCGGGGAAACATGACATGCTAGTGACTTGTGTAGTCGTTCGTAGAACCATGCATGGTGCACGTGTTCAGTTGCAAATGCGTGTTGCATTGTGCCTGTTGTATGAGGTGCACAACAACGCCCTGACATGTTGGTATTAATTTGCCTTTGTACACGGCACTGCTAGCTTATTTGTTTCGAGAGATGAAATTGTTTTTTCATGCTGGCTCTTGGTGTGCTCGCTCATGCGAATTATTGTGTCTTTTGTGATTATGAGTTTGCTACTCGGTGTAGGTCCCGGGGTTTATCGCTCTATTTTTTGTGATTTTTGAGCTCACTACTCGGTGTAGACACCCGAGGTGGTTGCTGCAGCTATGAGTGCATTACCTGGTGGAGATAGTTATGAACGCACTACCAGGTGTAGGTAGTTGTTGTAGTTGTGAGTGCTAACCAATGGAGGTAGTTGATATAGTTGTGAGCGCGCTATGCAGTTCAGAATGTTAATGTAGTTATGTGCACGTTAGACATTTGCTGCCATGAAGTCCTTTCGTGGCCGCAAATGCCACCAAAATGTGTCTCCCTAGGGCCTAGGCTAGTAGCAGCGTAGGTCCTAGTCTGTTATTAAATTTAAAAAAAAAAGTATTTTTGTTTTATTTTAAAAATAAAAAAAAATTATAAAACCCTCACCCCCTTAGGATTAGGATCCTCTCAATTTGGTTCTCCTCTATTTGTTTATTTCATGGTTTATATCTCTTTTCACTTTATCAAATAGTGTGAATTTTTTGAGAGATGCAAAATAAAAAAGGATGAAATTACTTAACCTGTAGTATCAACTTAGATAAAATATTGATCGTGAAATGGATATTATTCATTTGGAGTGAAATGGAGAAAATCTTCTTAAAACCCCTCCACGAGTTTCTCACTCTCTCTCATAATTTCTCTCTCTCAATCATAATTTCTCTCTCATATTTTTCACACACACACACACACTTTCTCTCTCTCTCTCTCTCTCTCTCTCTCTCTCTCTCTCTCTCTCATACTCTCTCCAATTGGTAAGTATGGCGTCATCCTCCTCGATGTCGGGATCATCCTCCACATCTATTCCTCATAAAATTATGGAGCACAAACATACAACTCCAGTCCGGAGCACTTTGAGAAAGTGCAGGTTGACACTGAATTTAAGGCGAAATGAAAACATTATTCGAAGCTACTAAATGTTAGCGAAAACTCAATGGTCAGCTGACATATCAAATCGTGCATTTATATACAGGCCCCAAAGTCAAGTCAAGCACAAATTTCGCCACCCGGTCAAATTTGGACGTATGATCAAATGCGCCAACGAGAGCTTAAAATAGAAAACATAATCAGTTGTGGATTACCATTCGGTCATGACGACAACAAGGACAAGACCGCCTACATCAACCAAAAGCGCTTCAACTAAAACATCATCAGGTTAGTAGATCGACACTTAGACGTGATACATATAAATCATATATGCAATAAAAGTAATATTTAATAAATTATTTTGAAACTTTTGAATGTAGAGTTAGTTAGGCTTTATTTGGCGCGGGGGTGGTGGGCAGAACAGGCGGGTGGAGAGGAAGGGTTGGGAACGGAGGGGAGGAGGCGGGGCTCGAAAAGCTCCGTTTTGGAGCTTTTTCCATGGCGCGGTGGGTGCAAACGCGGCAAACGCCGCCGCCGGGCGTTTGTTTTCCCGCCTTGCGGTGGCGTTTGCCGCAAATGCCGCCCGCCACCGCCGCGCCAAATGAAGCCTTAGTTTGACGAGTGACGTTTGGAGTAGCAACATAAAATTAGGATTATCGGTATATATGTATTTTCAAAAATACGAGTTTAGAATTAGCTTGTAGGAAAAACAACAAACATCAAGTACTTTCACTGAATTATGATTATATACTAGAACACAATTTCAAGATTTTATGAATACAAACAAAATCAAAATTTTTGATCTTTTACACTGGTGGAAAAGTAAAATTAATATGTATCATATTATAGCCTTCATGACCCGTAATTTACAAACAATCCAATTAAGCTAGTACAATAACTTCGGAGTCTGCGTTGTCTTTGAGTGACGGGATTTTGAACGAGCGGAAGAGTCACCTAAACGAAGAGTCGTTGGAAATCTGCATATGTTGCAAGGACCACTTAGATGCTATGATGATGAGGCAACATATTTCATCGATCGAAGATAGCTCGCCAGAAGTTGATGAGGAGCTAAGCGGCTTGAATCTGGACGACAAAGATTCAGTTTGAACGATAGCTGTGAGGCTATTATTATCTATTGTTTAAAATGCAGGTAATTTGTAATTTTATATTTGTGTTATTTTGTTAATAATAATTTTTTGAATTTTCTATTATTAGTTGGATCGGATAGTTCGTAATTTGTAATTTATAATTTTTTCCATAAAAAAAAATTCCAATCTTAATTTTTTGAATTTGTGACTTGTGACTCTAAATATATATAATAATATAACTATATATTATTAAAATATATTTATAATTAAAAATTATAACTATTAATATATAAATAAAATAATACATTGTTTAAAATTAAATTAAATAAATTAATTAGGCTGGGCATGACTGCATGAGCCTGGCCCGGCTGCAGAACCTAGACAAGCCTCATCAAGAAGAGGAGGCCTAGGCCCATTCTGAGCTTTGAAAAAAATGGGCTCGGTCCGGCTAGGGCCTGTCAGGCCTTATGAGTACGAGTGCTTAATGAGCTATCACCAATCTCCTTGAACATCTTTAGCTTCGTTTGGGGTGACTTATTTTTACCAGCCAAAGGTTACGATCGTATGAACCGAATCTTAAATTAAGATTCGATTCATGCGCTCGTAACCGTTTGACCGGTGAAAAATAGTCCCCCAAACGATGCCAAATTACTGTTCCTCACACGATAATTTATAGCCGACAACTCCTAATTCCCACAAAAACACAATAATAAAAAAAGCCGATATTCTTTCAATAATTTACGGCCCTTCAATCTATTTTTTTGTATCTAATGTCTCCTAATTACAAAGAAGATAGTTAATTAATTATTGTCTCGAGAAAAAAATCCAAGAAAAATCTTCAAGTACAAAGAATTGAAGTGTACCATGAACTCAACTGTAGATGCAGAATTTATTAGAAATTTTGTTGGTGTGCATGACACATCTTTCTCTATGTGCGTATGAGTCTTATTACAGTTGTAAAATTTTCTAAATTTCAGTCAGATTTTTACAACAGTAATTACAGTCAGAAAATTTACAACTGTAATAACACTCATGTGCACATAGAGAAAGATGTGTCGTGCGCACCAAATTTTTTTTTGAGAATTTGTTGATTTATTTACATGTTTGCCGTAATATCAAATCAAATGTGCTATTATTTTTAATGAAATGTCTAACCAATTTTTCTATACATAATATTGAGTATCCTTCTGTCATAAATTAAGGGTGTTTATATTGGTAGCTCATGAATGGTTATTGGTAGCACAATGATAATATATAACAGTTCAACAAAGTGATATTGGCAGTCCGATGGATATTGACAACCCAAAATGAAAATAAAATTTAAGCCAAGTAAATTATATTTAGTGAAAAAAATCTATCTATTTTCTACTAAATGGTAAAGTAAATGAAAAATATTATTTATGAGGTAAAAAAACAAAAATAGAAGAAAAATAGGAGAAAATATACTAGATTTCGAAAGGTTTGTCGGTGTCGTCAAAAAATATCCAGAGAAGTTCCACGGTGTCTAAGGGTTCTTCTCAGGCGGTTGTGAACGACCGGCGGCGAGAGATCAGAAATTTTCGGGGGATTTCAACGAGAACTTCTCGGGGAAAAACAATGGGAAATGAAAAGTCTTTAAGTGGGACTGCTATTAGAGAAGAGTCAAATTAGATTTTATGTATTTTTTTAATTTATTGGTGCTGTCAATAGCCTTTTGCGGGCTGCCAATATAAACGCCCTGAATTAAAATGTGTAAGAAATATCATTAGATTTATTCTTTTAGACACTTATTATATCTTAATTAATTTATTTGACCGTATACGAACATGCATATGTTTTTAGTAACCGCTAATTGTACAACAAAAGTGACTAATTAATCACACTTTTTTGTTAATTATTTGTGAAAATTTTATGTGCAAATAAAATTGTTATCCGAAAATCAAATTTAATATAAAAATGAAGCCTAACATACTGTCGAGCTTGCATTCAAATAAGAACATGTAGTAGGTTCACATATTATCATCATAATCATCATATTCAATTATTTTCCAAATTTTAAATCCCCAAACATCAAACGCCAAACCTCGCACCCCAAATACCAAATCAAAAAACCCAAATTGCAAACCCCAAATCCAAATTCAAATTCACATTCGGATCCGGTCTGATTCATGCGCGAGAGCGAGCAAGCATGTACGTGTGGTTAATGAATTCTCTTTGGCTCCGTTCGTTTGGTAGGTTTTGAGAGACGGATATTGGTTTTGGTCGAAAACCTATGGCGCAGAGGTTTTGAAAATGGGCAAAAAACAAATTCTTATGTTCGTTTGAAGAAGGTTTTGAGAGAAAATGATGATGAACAGTGTCAAAATGATGATGAACTCCGGCCAAAATGTTGATGAACTCCGGTCACAATGATGATGAACAATGTCAAAACTATCCCAAAATCCATCTAAATAGGTAAGTTTTGAGCATAAGAGGATTTTTCAAAAAGCAAAACTCATTGGTTTTTGGCCAAAAACCAATCCTCTCTTTTAAAATAAGCAAACAAATACTAGAATTGGTTTTGGTCAAACACCTTCCTCCAAAACTCATAAATTTTATGTGAATCCCAATTCCTTCCTAAAAAACATCAAACGAACAAAAAATTTGATTTTGATATACCAAAAATCAATTCCTTTCTCTCAAAACCCGCAAAACGAAAGCAGTCTTTCTGTTTCTTACAATATAATAATGATGAGAAATATGATTTATGCAGACATATAAAATGAAGAGATTTGACAATGTAGAATTGAAAGAATTTCCCTCAGGGTCCGTTCGGATCACAGGAATTGGAATTGCAGAATTGAAATTCAACCAATTCCAATTCCTGCAGGTATTGGAATTGGTCCGAATTCCAATGCAGTTGTTCGGTTGCAGGATGATTTTCTAGAATTGGAATTAGTTTGAAATTGCAATGTCACAATAATTAATTTTGAATTTCTTTCTTTCTTTTGCAATATCGTTATCCTGAAAATGAAAATGAAAATGAAATTTTTTTGTCAATCAATTATTTGGGAAAATGAAAATTATTTGGCTAGTGATTATATTTGGCTAGTGATTATACTCTTTCTCAATCAATTATTTGGCTAGTAATTATGTTCGGATGTCGTCATTTTTATGGTAGAGCACTATGGAGTGTTGTGTTAGGGTCGAACCTGCTAAAATTGTTCTTAAGACGAGATCGGCTGACGACGTAGAGATCGTGCGTCGACGGCGTGATCCGGCGACGACGGCGCGATCGGGCGACGAGGGAGAGATCGGTCGACGACGGCGAGATCGGGCGACCACGGCGAGAACGGACTACGACGGCGAGATCCGGCAACGACGGCGAGATCGGGCGACGACGGCGAGATCGGGCGACGACGGCGAGATCGGGCGTCGACGGCGAGACCATGCGACAACGGCAAGATAAGGCGACGACGGCGAGATCGGGCAACAACGATGAGATCTCCAAAGAATTCGTCATAGCACAAAACTGAATTCCATGGAATATCTGTCTTTACCCCTAAGAATTGACCATAGTACAAAACTGAATTCCATGGAATTGGTCCAATTCCAATTCCACGGGAATTCCTTACATCCGAACACTGGAATTGGAATTCCACTGCCCAATTCCAATTCTCAATTCCAATTCCAGGGATCCGAACGGGCCCTCAAAGTATCGTGAGTGCCCTCCGAATGATTTTGAAGTTCTTTCATCAATTAATGCATAGCCTAAACATCGAACTCCATGAACGCACCATGAAATAATTATGAAAGGATAAAATTTTAACAACATTTGGGAGTATTGGAAGAAACACCAACATCATACGATTGAATCTTGATGGGTAACCAAAAAATTCAAAGTAGCCGGATCGGACCAGTAAGACACAACCTCGATCGACTCGTCGAGACAATTTCACCGGACCCAATTTCACACGATTTATAGCCCATTTGAACCCTCAAACTGCCTCTGAAGTGCCTCGCGTGGAAACCAATCCAAACCAGACCGTCATGGCCTGGCCTGCCCGACCCAGCCCCAGTCGATCTACCCCTTCCTCACGCTTAGGGGGGAGAAATCTGAAACTGTATAGGCCATGAGCGACCTCCCCTCTCCCATTTCATCCTCACCAAGGAGCATTTCCATCATTAATGGATAAGAGAATTCCGAATTTTAGAAGATCATATCTATCCAATCGCTCGACGAAATTTCAATTCGCCGAAAATGCTATGAAATAAACTATTCAATCAAAGGTTTTGATGCAGTTTTGGCGGGGCGGCCATTTCGCCCAAATGGACTACCCATCGACGATTTTTGGAATTTTGAACCTCTGATCGAGAAACCATCATCATCGGCAGAATCATGATGGCAAGACGGAGTTTCACTATTATTTTCATCAAGTTCCGAACACTTTCATTTTTCAGACGAGTCGGCCACCCAATCTCCGGTGAACCTGACCGGGGTAGCTAGATCTGCCCGCGGGAGGGGGGCGGCAAAGTTCTCTGACCACTAAAGTTGTTGATTTGAGGAACTGAACCGAGCTTTTCTTTCCGTCAGCCGAGTAATTGTGATGGTGAAATTTCGTGCGTGCCCATCTTAAAATCTATAAAAGAAGATCTAATTCTTCATTTAAAGGTACCCGTAATTGGAGGAAGAGTACTAATCTTGTGCCTTCAGTGTTATGACATCAAAAAATCTCCAACGAGAGCCAACTAGCACCCTCATGCGTCTCTCTCTCAAGCGCGCTCACACGTAAAACTTTATGGACCACGCTCTGCTCTCCAGTGCACTCCCAGCGCACGCTTCTCCAGCACTAGCCCCTACAAGCTCTCTAGTGAGTGCCCCTCGCTCAGCTGGCCCCTACAAGCTCTCTAGTGAGTGCCCCTCGCTCAGCTGTCCAGTGCGCTCCTCCGCGCTCAACTCTCCAGTGCGATCACCCGCGCTATGTTCTCCATTTCTTGAAGATGCACTCATCTCTCTAGTGTGAGCCCCTTCCACTTTCCAATGTGCCCCCGTGCTCCGCTCGAAAGAACGTGTTCCACTCAATCTCCAATACATGGCCACAAACTCCACTCTCTAGTGGTGCCCCTGCGCTTTGCTCTTTAGTGCGTGCCCTCATGGTCCGCTCTCCAGTTCGCACCCTCACACACTCAGTGTGCGTCCCCACACTCCGCTTTCCAATGCGTGTGTGCACCACTCTCTGAGATGCACCCTCTGTTGAGTTTGGTTCGGATCCAAATCTTAACCGAATCGGGATTGGATCTCTTTTGGAAATCCCATGCATTATTTTAGGAATCGGAAACCGGCCACCATTAATGGCATTAATGAGTGAGAGAGAGAGAACCTCTCTTGCCTAAATCACGCCAGCCATGTGCCTATTATATTAATATATTTTTATGTGGGGATGAATTAATATAATCGCCTGTAGCATTATAAAAGAAGGAAAACCGTAAAGAAGGAGGAAGGCCAGCCCTCTCTCCTCTCTCTCTCCCGTTTCTCTCTCCTCTCTCTCTCGTGCGATTGGGAGTCCGCCGGCCTCAAGGTTTCGCCGTTGGAAGGAGGTGTTGCCGGTCTTGGAGGTGAGCCGCCGGCGTTGGAGAGGGAGTCGTCATCGGGCTTGGCGGAGATCGTCGTGGACGAGGAAGGCTTGCGTGTGTGCTGTTAGCCTTGACGGCGTTTGTCTCCGGTGGTGGCGTTGGTCTCCGGTGGTGGTTGCGGTTGAACGTCGGACGTCGACGTTGAAGTTTCCGACGAACCTTGTGCGTCCTCTAGGCGGATTGCAGTCCAGATTTTCTACCTTTCCCGCGGATCGTGCGCGTCCGACGCATCCGTGGCGTTTTGTATCGGACATTATCTGTTATTTTTGAATATTATAAATATTATTACCGCTAATATTTTTCCCTTGCATTTTGTCCGGCGCCGATTTCCCCAACACCCTCGCATGTTCCCCAAAATGTGTCTCTGGGACACATAACAAGTAAGAAAATTCATTGTTAACATTGTAAAATGAGTAGTGGCCTACCACCCTCGCCAAAACTATTGTGTACTCTGAAAATATTTCCAGTAGATTTCTCTCGAACTTGGTCAGGCCCGTGATTTTTTTCTGGGTTTCTACATAAAAATTATGTTGACGAATCTAATTTGATTGTGTGCGCATTCAGTCGACTCTCGAGCTAAAACGAACATGTACCACTGCCAAGGAGAATTGATTAATTCACAATAGTTTAGCGTCGTTTGTGGGAACACATCCCACTTTCCTGAAGATTTTTAGAGATAACGATTATTCTATAATAGTACCCCCAATCAACAACAAACAGAAGATACCTCTAAGTCATAAGCATGGAAAATGTTGGTTGGCACATCACACAAGATTAGCTCCGCAAGCTCGATTACCTGGGCACTCAATTACTAATATCACGCCCTTCTCATACCATTAGATGTAAATTCTGGCATGCTCCCTAAGATACCCAGGGCCGAGCATGTACACATAGACGCGACAAGTTCAACTCATCACGGGTGCCCGCACAATGTTCTGCTTACTGCCTTGCATGACCCATCGGGCCAACCCAGGGCCGCATTTGGAACCAATTGGTCTACTCTAAGGTTAGTCGAAGAAGAAAGCCAGGATAAGAAGCAACGAGCTAAGTTCTAACGTAATTCACCCATGTCTGAGGAAATCATGTCCATGTCGTATCCCATACCACACTGGCTCAAGATCCCCAACCTCAAGACATTCGATGGAAAAAATGACCCCTCCGAACATGTTAGTTATTTACTCATGATGATGGAGATGTTCAGAGGACAAGATAAACTATATTGTAGAGTATTTGTAACGGCCCACTTCCGCACAGTGAGGCATTATCCGCTTTGGGTCCAACCTGTACAATTTTGTACTCAAAGGCACATCGTGATGGGAAGATGTTACAATTTGGTATTAGAGCGGGTTTTGAGGATATGGATGGACAAGATTCAAGGCCGAATCGTCAGTAACAGGTGGTGAGCACTGAGTACGTGTGCAAAATTCCAAAGTCATGAACAAGATTTCCAGGATTACTCCCACACTGTCCAAAGTGAATACATTCCTGGTGATTAAATAGTAAACCACGCCTTCTAATCGTGAGGTGCCTTTCGAGGACAAAACGATGTGAATTAGGCCCAAAGCGAATAAATACCTCACAGTGGTGGAGTGGGTTGTTACAGTATTCCCAACAATATTCAAAGGTGAGGCCTTCACTTGGTTATATTATCTGCATAGAGGGGGTGATCAACAACTTTGCAGAACTAAATCAGCTGTTCGATAACCGATTCACTACTCATTTCTAGAGGACCAAAGAAATGAAGGTAAAGAAGAGTGACATCAACTCCCAAATCATGTTCCTTCTAGCTCAGAAGAGGAACATAGAGCACCATGACGATGCCAACACCCTGCATGACACGATTATCGAGCAACCTCAGGAATACACAAAGGAAGAAAAATTCACCCACTTAACACTTATTGCACCGATATATTTCCCACCATCAAGAATGATAAAGCCATCAGGAGGCCCTAAACTCGTATGTGAGTACCATCGAAGATTAGGGTATGACACAAGTGAGTGTGCAAAGAAAGGGAAAGTACTTGAGCGACTCTTTCAACAGGGAGGTCCTAGAAAGTTCGTACAATACAACGTATCAAACCCAACTATGGTGCACCCGTCTACTGTGGGGCAACCTCAGTCACAATGATAAAAGCGTCACAACAAGCAACTGCAAAAAGACTAAGGACGGAAGTTCCAAGTCCGCTAACTAAGAACCTCATATCAAATTAAATGAAGAAGAGAAACCAACATGGTGCTCACATCACTTTTGACGAGCTATAACACAAGGGGTTATGAGAACCCCACCTAGGCTCATTAGTCATTAACGTGGGCAATGAGGAGCCTTACAATGAACTAAGTTGAGTGTTAGTCAGTGACACTAGTGCTGTTAATATTCTATTGTTATCGACCCAACTCAAGCTTAAGCTCATCAATGGAACTATATGATTGTCACTAATGGAACCATATGATTGACAACTAGGAGCACGCACATCTCGGGAGGCTCCCCTGCTCCAGCTCTCAGAAACACAACTCTCCCCGTAACCATGTGTAGGCAGATTCCTTATATAGTACCATTTTCGATTGTCCACTGCAGATTGTAATCCGGACCATCACTTCCATCCTCCACCAAGTGATGAAGTTTTCAAAACCCCAATGGAATTTAGGCACGACCAAGGAGGATCTTATGCCTAGTGAAGTAGTGCTAGCACACGAGCTAACTTTTACTGCATGACTCTTACTGTGTTAGTAAATCATCATCACATCACATTGAAAGTAAATGGACACATGAAGTATCTATAGCCAACACACGTTATCAACATGAAACATACAAAAGTCCATAATAGTTTTAAGTATAATAGAAGCTTGGGCTAAAACATGCCCAACATCAATTCTACATAATCTAAAGTATATCACACAACTCTCACCATTAACTCTAGAGTGGTGGTAGAGGCAACCACCATGAGTATTGACATCATCATCTCTGTATCGCGGTTGTCCACCGTTGTCCCACTGGTAGTGTAGTTACACTATTGCTCATGCTCTTGGGGTGCTGACAACTAAACTGTTAGTCTAAAAAAACTAAGTGGTTCCCTTCCTCTCCTCCAATGCATCCTAAAGCATTGGAAGTAGGGATAATGAAGCTGCAAGTGTTATCACAAGTGACAATATATGCAGTGGCAAGTATAAGTAAACTGAACAATAACTTGTCATATAAGAATGTTCATACAGACTTATATGACAAATATCATGTGCTATAATCAAAAGCAAGTAACTTAACTTATAAGAGTACTCGTACAAACTTATAAGTTAATGATCGAGTTTTTTATATATATAAAACAAATAACTTATCACATAAGAGTGTCCATACAAACTTATATGATAAGATATGCAATATACGTTATGTGTTATGTATGCTAACTCACACACGCATCTATGTTGACATAGACAAGATCAACTTGTTAAGCGGGTAGCGAACCACGCGGGTCTCATTGTCGTGGCAAGACAACAACTACTGATTGGTAAATCATATCGTACATCTTCACTCATCCTACCCATACTGCATATTCAGTCAAGCTTGACTCTTACATTTGTTTAATCTAACACACCTGCAATTTAATGATTCTTACTTTATTCTTAAATATTTATGCACTTCGACTATCTGCTCTAACATCATTGATGCTTTTTCCGACCACAATTGTTTACTGAGGCGAGGAGTGCTAAAGGAACCATTTAGTCGTATAAAATGATTGTCTTTTTGATGCTTCCCTCTTAGGAGTTGATAGCACGAGAGAGAGAGAGAAAGAGAAAGAGAGAGAGAGAGAGAGAGAGAGAGAGAGAGAGCAAACTAGTGATACTGAATAAGTAGGAGCCAGAGGAGCGGATCCGTGGCGTGAGATTATCAATCAGCCGGCTTATAATGTTATAAATTTGTTTACAATTAAATCATGTATGAATATTGCGTCTTGACCACATATATATATATATATATTATCATGTAACTGTCTTGATTATCATGTGCACTTCCGCTATTTTTGATTAATTGTGATGTCGTGTTTAGAGGTGGGCATTATGACCGGGCCTATCAGGCCAGCCTGGGTCCGGCCCGGTAAAAGACCGAAAGGCCCGGGCCTGAAAAAAGCCCGATCCAGGCCCGAGACGGGCTTTGGGGGCCTAACAAGGCCCCCATTCCAGTTAGTTGCCCGTCCTGGTGCCCAGCCCGGGCCCTAGGCCCGGCCTGGGACCAGGCCCGGCAAAGACTGGGCCAGGCCTGGAAAAGCCTGGCCCGACAGAGTGCCATTGATCAATGGCTCTCAAAAGAGCCGCTGATCAGCGTTGATCAACGACTCTTTTGAGAGCCGTTGTCAACGATTCCTGGCAGCTGCCAGGAATTAAATACCTAGGCGCAGACTGCCAAAAAATTGGCAGCCTAGGCTATTATATATAAATATTTTAAAATAATAAAAAAAAGTTATAAACCCCCCCCCCCTCTCCCATAGCCGACCCCTTCCCTCTCTCACTCATACTCTCTCTCTCATTTTCTCTCTCCTCTTTATCTCTCACCCTCTCTCATTTTCTCTCTCATTTAAAACGTGATCTGAGACCAATATTAAGTGGAATTTTTTTTCATACACGTTGCGTATGTCACGTTTTAAATTTAATTGTGCAGGATAATTTATCGTATATGAAACCATATATTAATAAAATTTGTATTATGTTAAAATATATTTATACTTCTAAAAAACACAAACAAGATTTTAAAAAATTTGCAAAAGCACAGGCGCTTAAATTTTTAAAACCTGAATTTGATATGCCTATAAGATAGAATTCAACTTATAAAATATTAAAAAGAGCGGTGCGACAAAAAACACAACTAATAGAATTTTATAGTATGTCAGAAATTCATGATTTTCATGATTTTAATTGGGATGTAATTGGAAATTATATGGAATTATTAGAAATTTTTTATAGATCGACAATTATTTTATCTGACGTTTATTATTCTTGAAAGATTATATAGGTACATGATCTAGTTCACCTAGAGGGGGGTGAATAGGTCTTTTGATTTTTTACTTGTTTTATTTAGATAGTTAAAACTATTCTATGCAAGAAATCAAGCACTGATAACTTCCTAAAAAGAAGTTATCTAGCTCTTTATTTTGACTAAATATTTTATCATAAACCCAAAAAATGATCTAAATGAATATAAAATATAAATAAATTCATGTTTATTTCAATTATAGATCATTTGATTTAAATCATTTGTTTTCTTATTAGAAATGCCGAAGAAATCGACTCGGAGAAGAAAAGCTGGACTTAAATATTTTGGCCTGCACAATATTGTTATAACATTCAATTTTGGATGTTATAACATTTCTGGACGAATTTCAAATTTAAAATTCTGAATTTGCTTCATTTTCAAATATGAAAGGACACATCTCTTGGGAGTGGGCTGCTCGTTTTTATGGGAGGAAAATAACCATCAAAGGATACGAAAATTGGAGAGGGAGAGGGAGTTTTGGAGAAGAGGAAAACTAGGGTTTGCGAAAATCCTAGTGAAGAAGAAGAAGACCGGACCGGATCTTCAACGACATAGGATTGATCACATCTTTGAGTAGAATTTCCTGCATCATTTCACTCTCTTAAGCATGTCTAGTAAGATCTTTCTTATTTGGCTTCTTCCCTCCATCATGAACTAATCTTTTAGATCTTGTGTGTTGTTAGTGTTGGAGCATGCGTTCCGCACTCGTCCGGTTTGAGAATAACAAATCCCGAATGTATTTGATTCTATTTTTATTAATGGTGTGCATGTAACAGGTATGAGTTGTTCACATTTCTTCTGGAGCAAAATTTGAATGTAGGAAAATTTCACTGTCGGAAAATTCCGACAGTCACTGTCGCCCCGGCGACAGCAGAGAAGTTACAACTACTTCCCTCCACGGCAGCACGACGAAAGGCAGTTTTGAGCTGTCGGAAATCCGACAGCGATGTTGCCCAGGCGACAGCTCGAAGGTTACAACAACTGCCCACGATACCACCCACGACCGGCAGTTTTGCGCTGTCGGAAATCCGACATCGATGTCGCCCAGGCGACAGCTCGGCGGCTACAGCAACTGCCCGCACGACGGCACTCCAGCGGCAGTTTAGCGCTGTCGGAAAATTCCGACAGTCAATGTCGCCCAGGAGACAACGATTTTCTATAAAATGACTCCTTGTGTTCGTGCATTCCATGAATTGAGAATTTCAAGTCCCTTCCTGAGTGTATACGAACCAGAGAGCTCCAGAACCTCAAGAACTCTCATTTTTGCTGAGAAGGTTTGAAATTGAAGACGATATCGGACGCGCTTCTACATCAACTATCATCTCGAGGCTTCAACCTTCCTTTCAGAGATCTGAATTTCTAGGGAGTTCTTATTTTATCTTGTATTTTTATTTATATACAATTTACTTTGTTTTGGTAGGGAAAATCGCTTCCTTGTGCGGAGCGTCTAAGTCCTTGCGTGGCTTAGGGGAAAATCGCTTCCTTGTGCGGAGCGTCCAAGTCCTTGCGTGGCTTGGTGGGAAATCGTGGCCTTGAGTGCTACGTCTAGATCTTGGGAAGATCTAGAGGATAGGCTTGGGCTTGGTCTAGGGAGAGACAAGTGATAGCCCTCCGATCCTTGGGAGAAGGATTGGTAAACTTAAAGAAATTTACATTTGTACGCCTCTGATTTCTAGCGATATAGAAATCAAATTTATGTAAACACTTTGTCATATAATATAATCATGTCTCTTTTGTGTTTACTTGATTTCTATTACTTGGCGTAATCTCTATTATATTGTGTTCTAAGTTTTCAATTCTAAATCTAAATTGTTTATTTCAATCTCTTTTATCATAAAACAATTTAGTACTTATTTCTAAAATTGCAAATTCATAATTTTCTATTCATTTAGCTAAATTATTATTTTACCTTCGCATATTATAAAACAATTTAGTAATTTTCTTAAAATTATAAAAAGAATTTTTATTCCCTTATTCACCCCCCCTCTAAGGGCGTCGTAAGATCCAACAAGTGGTATCAGAGGTAGGTTGTTCCAAACGGTTTAAAAACCAGGAATAATGGCGTCACATGATCTCGCTTCTACTAATAGGGGAAATTTTCTTATAAATGAAAAATCTTTAGCACCACCTTTATTTGAAGGGATAAATTATAATGGGTGGAAATTTCTAATGGAAAAATTTCTTAAATCTTTGGATATGGAAGTATGGAATATTACAATTAAAATGCCCCCAAGTATTTTAAATAAAAATGAAATGTTTTTAAATGCCAAATCTATGAATAGTCTATATTGTGCATTAGATCAAAATATTTTCAAACTTATTTATACACTTCCTACTGCTTATGAAGTTTGGAAATTTCTTGAGAATACTTATAGTCTTCCTTCTACAGATGATGAACAAGAGGAATTCCTTATGGATCCAAGAGAAGAAATCGACGAGGACTTATGCTTGGAGGAAGAAGAATACAACATCACAATATTGGACTCATTTGTTGGCAACACATCAAGCAAAAGAGAAGACAACAACAATTGCAAGGTAAGAAAATCAAAAACTTCTCTTTTTGTAACGAATTCTATTTCTACATCTCGTATGCTTAAAATTGCTAAACGTAAAATTTTAAAATTAAAAATTGCTAATTCCAAATTACTTTTAGAAAATAAATCTTTAAAAGCAAACGATAACGTAGAATCAAATATTGATGTGTTAAATTCTCTTTCATGCTCCTTAGTTGAAATTCCTATTCCTTGTCTTAATTGCAATTTATTAAAAGAAAAATTCAAGGAATTTGAAAAAGGGCTCTTAATTTCTAAAAGGCATAATGAAAAATTGCTAATTGAAAATGATGTTTTATCTTGTAAGCTAATACAATTAAAATCTTTTGTTGAAAAATTTCAAATGTCATCTAATGAATCTCATCATAAGATTTTGAATAACAAGGATAAATTAACTTACAAAATCATTTCTAAAAAGGATCATTTTCACACATTAAATCAAAAGGAGTTTGGTTTCAAAAAGAATTATGATCCTCATAAAATTCTTAAGAGTCACTATTATAAGTCTCAATATATTTTCAATCATGACTCAAATTTAAAAACTCCTTCTCATGAAAATCAAAATATAAAATATTATCCTTCATATTATAAGAGTATGTCTAAAAGAAAGAGTGGAAATGAAAATCATCAAAATGATAATCAATCTTTTAAAACATATTGTAACCCACTCTTTCAACAATCACTTCTAAAGAAAGACAATCACTCTTATAAAATTTCAAAGAATCCATATAATGAAAATCATTATGATTATCAACATCAATCTATTTTGAAAAATAATTTGAATAAACATAAATCCCAAATGAATTATTTTTCAAACAACTATCATTCCAAAAAGATGTCAAATAATCATAATATGAATTTAAAAGAAAAACAACCAAAGTATGAATGGAGACCCTTAAAGAAAAATGATACATCAACATTAATTAAAAGGGCTCATTCATCATTATCTTCTCAAAAGCCATTAAGATGTATTTGGGTACCCAAAGGAACCATCCCACATGGTCAACTTTGGATACCTAAATCTCTTATTCATTAGTATCCTATCATTTGCATGAAGTAGAAACAAATAAAAATGTAATATCACTACCCTACTTCTTGATATGCTTATTGTCTCTTTTCTTTTGTTTATTTTATATTTTTTAAACAAACATGCTATGATCTCTTTATATATCATGAAATATGACTTTCATATATTAAGCCTAATGTTTATCAAATCAAATTGAATTAAAATTGAACATTAAGTCATATAATTTTTAAAAGAGACCTACCTCTCATTTTTTTATTATATATATCCTTTTAAATCCTTTACCCATCAATGTCTTGAATTAACATTATAATTAGAATATTGAAACTATATTTCAAGACTAATGAAATTAATTTTAAAAATGAATTTAATTGGTTTATTAAAAGGGCTTAAGCTAAAAATTAAAATGCGCAACAGTTTGATTACTTTCTATGTTATTTGCTGCATTTGATAGCCCTTATTATGAAAAATATTATCAAATAAAATCAAAAACAAAAATTCATCTAAACGCATGCTTAATCTTTCAAAAAGCAAGTTTTTGATCAAAACTTCAAATAGCCATATCTTTTGACCCGCTCGTCCGTTTTTCACGTTTAATATCTTTTCAGAAAGAGCACAGAAATCTCCATCTATCGGCAAACTAAACTTGCCATTTAAGTTTGTTTGGTGCTGTCAATTTGCCCAATTTCAACTCCGTTTTTAAATGCTATCTTAGTTCGCTTGATTCGGAAATTTCTGTGTTTAAGGATTTTTTTCATCACATGATATCCTATGTATAATTGTTTCATATATTAATTTAGATAGTATGTGTGATGTGTGTCACCATTGTTTGCATGTAATTTAGACCTTAGAATAATCTTATATCATTAAGATCAAATCAAAAGTTTAATCATTTCATTATAGGTCTAAAGAAAATTAATTTGTAAACATCTCATACTACATGCAACATTATCTCCATTAATTCTATGTAATAACATTGCATTCAAATGTATCATTCTAGCATCACTTCTTAATTTGTGCTTAAATTTATATGCTAGGTATAACATTTACAATGTTATTAAAATATCATGATAACTATGTGATTTGAAATTATATAGAATACTAAAATTCCAACAAACACATAGCTTATGAATTAATCATTAGAATATTTATGAATATTGTTTCATGAATCATATATTATCATGCAAAACCAAAGATCAATAAATTCAATTATTGAATGACATTTTATTTCAAAACTATATATTTGTGATCTTTGTCTTTGATATGATAGCTTGATCATCATTTTCTAGACTTACAATTCAAACGTGCTCATTCAAACGAAAATCACCAATTCATATTGTCATAAGTCTAGAAGAATTAGAATTTACACACATCATGATGATCTAACATATATTCTATGCAAAAATTCTCTTTAATCATAAATCATAATTCATGTTCTATCAAGACATATCTCAAATCGATAATAGGAATTATGAATCTTATGATAAAAATTATGAATAATATTTTCTTTACATTATTTGATGTATTGATCTGCTTTGCTAGTGATTGCATGTATCTCTCATATTTGTAGACTCTAGAATCAACTTTATAATGAAAGTATAAATCAAACTAAATCATCACTCCATTCTAGATCTATAATTTGAAATTCTATTTTGGAATACATGCAATATTAATATTAATCTTATGACATGACTTTAAACCCAAAACTCATCATACTAGCTTTATCACTTATTGAATATTAGTAATTGTGCTAGTTATCTCATATCGTCGATAAACTATGCGGCTTTATATAACTCATGATCACATTAAACAAAACTCATAGTTTATGTATCAACCCTTAGATTGAAAAGCATAGGTTTTCCAAAAGATTATTTCACCTATGACTTCATATCTCACAATAGCGGGGGCGTAGGGTTGTATGCATTAGAGACCTAACTTATAAGACATGTCTTGTCCTTAACCGGGGAGGGTTCCAGTGGGGCCTTGCGAGGCACTGGGGGGAAAGAGTGCTAGGTTGAGTGTTCTCTAGTGTGTGCATATGGGACTAACACCCCAACCTACGGCATGCGTGCATGTCCTCATGCCCATCCGTCACTTAGTACGGGGCTAGGGTGTAGACATTTAGTCGGGGTAATCTTTAATCTTAGGACGTACTTATATTACTCTTTGCATGATCATTTTATTTACTTATCACTTAAATCATGCATATTTTGGGTTGTTTAATAAAAAATGTCCTCTTGTGTCTTCATAGTTTATATCTTCATGTTTAAATGGTTTTGTAAAACACAAGAATTTGAAAAGCCAAAGTTTCATGCAAATTTGATCCACCTAGAGATCTCCAAAAATTCTGAAATTTCAGCATGGAACTACTTTAAGGACACTTAATCAATATCAATAATCAGAAATTTAAAATTTCTAAAAATCCACAAAAATATGTTAGCTTATGTGTACAAATCTAATTTTGTGTTTCTGTTTATTTTATTTTCTTTTTCTTTATATTATGAAAAATCAAATACAAAAGTTCAAAATTAAAAAAAAAATATACAAGAATATGTTTTTATTATTTATGTTTTTTTTTCTCATATTATGAAAAATTTACTACAAAAATTCAAAATTCAAAAAATTACAAAAATATGTTTTTGTGATTTTCTGTTTTTATTTGATTTAAAAAATGATAAAACAAAAAAAAAACTGTATGATCTTTATTGTCAAATATCAAGCATGTATGAATTCTATCAATGTTAAACCTTATTTCTTCAAATTACTATGAACATTGTTTTGCTTATCATGCTTTGATATATCTATTTAAAGTGCATCAATTGTATTGAAAAATGTGTAGATACAAGCTTAGCATGCCTCTAAGTATGAGTAAATGTTTTATGATTAATAATGAAACATTTCACTCACTTATTTTGGTAATCAACATGTGTGTCTAAATCTAAAAAATGCTTGCTTGTGTATTGTATTTGTACAATGAATTAAAACTTGCATAAGTTTATTGCCTACACTACATTTGAATTGCACTTATGAAATTTAGAAAAGTGGTTAAGTTAAAAATTTTGGTTTGCAAAACAAGTGTATTCGGAGAATGTTGTCTCACAAATGTGAACAAAAATTATATATGTAGACAAATATACCTCCACCAAGCACTACTTGAACCTCCTGATAAGTCTTCATAAGCATTGTGAGGTTGAGCACCTTGGAAAGAATAGTAAAGTGTCTTGTACAAACTTTATTTATTACACCACTTTGTTAAAAATTATGTGCATTAAAAGTGTGTGAAAGTAATTTACTTGTGTTTTATTGTGCACTTTACTTTACATATGTCTTGTATTTTGATGATTTAAATCAATTGTTAACATTGCCCAAAATACACTTATGTGCACATCATTATCTTTCATAACACTTCTTCTCATGAGTATTGGATTCTAATGCTTTATCTATACTACTCTTTATAGAAAAATGCACTAGATAACCTAGCATGATCTCTACAATATTTTGGTATCTCTTGAACTTTAAATTAAGTAACATTGTAGTATAATATCTCTTTGATATGTTCATTTCATGCTTGGTATTTTTATAAAAAAAAATTTGAGATTTCAACAAGGTTTAAACATCTTTCAACTTTGAACTAAAACTCATATTTTTACTTATGCTTTTCATGCTTACAAAAATATGTTTATTATAATCTTCCGCTTGCTTACAACTCTTATCTTTTTATTTGAAATCTCTTATATATGCTATGCTTAAACTCTTTATCATTTATAAGAAATGCCTCCTTACTACCCTCACCTAAACCCTCTTTTGATTCTACCAAAAGGGGAGATTCAATTGCATAAATCTAAGATTTAGGGGGAGTGCATTATAATGATATTAAACCAAAAAAGGGGTAAATTTGTAGGGGGGTAATCATATAGGAGGTGCATACATTAACATATGCTCGATCATGAAAATCCTTCAATAAATGGTTCCTTACCTATCTTAAAAGATATACACTCATCCATATATTCATTACTTTTGATAATATCAAAGGGGGAGAAGATACTAAGAAATCACTTAAATTACTTAATTAAGTGAGCTTTCATGTAGGGGGAGTTTATAAGTCGGGGGAGAATAATTTTAGAAGGAGCTAATATTAAGGGGGAGATCATATTAAGGGGTAGAACATATTAAGGGGGAGAACATGAAGATCATAAGTTCACACTTGTGCATACATAATGTACTTGTCACTATCTATATAGGATTTATTCGATTTCTTAGTATAAGGATTTGTTATTATCAAAAGGGGGAGATTGTTGGAGCATGCGTTCCGCACTCGTCCGGTTTGAGAATAACAAATCCCGAATGTATTTGATTCTATTTTTATTAATGGTGTGCAGGTAACAAGTATGAGTTGTTCACATTTCTTCTGAAGCAAAATTTGAATGTGGGAAAATTTCACTGTCGGAAAATTCTGACAGCCGCTGTCGCCCCGGCGACAGCAGAGAAGTTACAACTACTTCCCTCCACGGCAGCACGACGAAAGGCAGTTTTGAGCTGTCGGAAATCTGACAGCGATGTCGCCCAGGCGACAGCTCGGAGGTTACAACAACTGCCCACGATACCACCCACGACCGGCAGTTTTGCGCTGTCGGAAATCCGACATCGATGTCGCCCAGGTGACAGCTCGACGGTTACAGCAACTGCCCGCATGACGGCACTCCAGCGGCAGTTTAGCGCTGTCGGAAAATTCCGACAGTCAATGTCGCCCAGGCAACAGCGATTTTCTATAAAATGACTCCTTGTGTTCGTGCATTCCATGAATTGAGAATTTCAAGTCCATTCCTGAGTGTATACGAACCAGAGAGCTCCAGAACCTCAAGAACTCTCATTTTTGCTGAGAAGGTTTGAAATTGAAGACGAGATCGGACGCGCTTCTACATCAACTATCATCTCGAGGCTTCAACCTTCCTTTCAGAAATCTGAATTTCTAGGGAGTTCTTATTTTATCTTGTATTTTTATTTATATACATTTTACTTTGTTTTGGTAGGGAAAATCGCTTCCTTGTGCGGAGCGTCTAAGTCCTTGCGTGGCTTAGGGGAAAATCGCTTCCTTGTGCGGAGCGTCCAAGTCCTTGCGTGGCTTGGTGGGAAATCGTGGCCTTGAGTGCTACGTCTAGATCTTGGGAAGATCTAGAGGATAGGCTTGGGCTTGGTCTAGGGAGAGACAAGTGATAGCCCTCCGATCCTTGGGAGAAGGATTGGTAAACAAAAAGAAATTTACATTTGTACGCCTCCGATTTCTAGCGATATAGAAATCAAATTTATGTAAACACTTTGTCATATAATATAATCATGTCTCTTTTGTGTTTACTTGATTTCTATCACTTGGCGTAATCTCTATTATATTGTGTTCTAAGTTTTCAATTCTAAATCTAAATTGTTTATTTCAATCTCTTTTATCATAAAACAATTTAGTACTTATTTCTAAAATTGCAAATTCATAATTTTCTATTCATTTAGCTAAATTGTTATTTTACCTTCGCATATTATAAAACAATTTAGTAATTTTCTTATAATTATAAAAAAAATTTGTATTCCCTTATTCACCCCCCTCTAAGGGCGCCGTAAGATCCAACAGTTAGTACTTTGTTTGTTGTGATGTTTAATTTATAATTTCTCCGTATGATTTTTTGGTTTGCTATCTTTATCAATATTATGACTTATTTCGAAAGATTTGAATAATGTTTATCTTCAATAATTCGTGGTGAGATTCGAGAGAGGAATCACGATTTAATTAAGATAAATACTTAATTTTATGCGGCGAGATTCGAGAGATGAGTCGCATAGATATCTAATTTAAATCTTTTACTTCTATACTACACCACGAGATTCGAGAGAGGAGCGGTGTGTTTGCGTCATAACTTTGATATAATAAAAGAGAGAGGAAGAGATTCCATCATTTTATTAGCAAGAGCGATTTGATCAGTTTAATTTACCTTGCATTTTTCTAAGTTAGAGATAACTAGAGAAGTCTAGGTTATGGGAATTCAAGGATCGAGGATTAAGATTCCTAGTTTTAATCGAGCAAGATAGTAAAATAAGTACAATGCATCAGTATATTTAGCAAATATCACAACAGACCTAGGAAAGCGATATACAAGATTCTTTTCTCTCAAATTTGATAAAAGATAACTTAAGTATTTTTAATTTTAAATTAGTTTTAAATTTTCTGTGATTTAGTTTCATCAAAACAATCAAATTACTTAACTTGGATTTAAGGAAAAGAGTTAGCTAATACTCATAAGCGTTAGAGTTTTCACTTCTCCGAGGGAACGATCTTATCTCACTATTATATTACTTGATCCGACACGTATACTTGCGTATATACACTTTGGGCGTATCAAGCACACCCAGAAAACACATAATTGTTTATAGTGGTTCCCCAAGACAGTGTGTCTATGGGTAGTCCACTTTCCCCCTTCACCCTTCTAACAGTGTGTTAGACAGGGTCAACTCCTCCAATCTCAGCTAAAATAGCTTACAACACAGATCCCTCATGATCTCTCAGGTTTTCCCAACGCTACCTCAGACACAGCAGCCCTACCTCAGATCAGCCACTGATCCTACAACTCAGACCACAGCAGGTCCTACAATCTCAGGCTAACAAGCCCTACCTCAGAGGAATCCACCTCCTACAACTCAGACCACAACAGGTCCTACCTCAGAGGAATCCTCCTCTTACAGCTCAAGCAATAATGCCCTACAACTCAGGCTAAACAACCCTACCTCAGATCTTCACAGATCCTACCTCAAGCTGTCCTCACAACTCTACAACTCAGGCAGTGAAGCCCTACAAACTCAGAACCCAAAGGTTCCTACAATAAAAAATTTGTTGAAGCGTACTACAGCAGACAACAGAAGAAGTCCCCTGTAGTTCCTGCACACCTGGTGTAACATCCCAATTTTAAAAAAGGGTCTAGCCGGTTCGTTTGAACCCTTGGAAGAGCTTAGGCTGGGTCATAGGACAACCACGACTCGACCTTCATCTCCTAATGGTGGTCATTTGGAGAAATAACTGTTTTGGTTAGCATTGTGCTTCGCCGCAACGTCAAAATTATTTATTGAGCATACGTGCTCCGAATCGACTTCCGTCAGTTGCGTTAAACTCATATAGTTGATACGAGTGCAACAAAACTCGTTTCGTGTCGATCCGAAGTCATATGTAGAATATGACTATTTTGAGTATCGTAGCGCGTCACGACGACGCGATTTTAGAGTATGGAGCATACGTGCTCCGAATCAACTTCCGTCAGTTACGTTAGACTCTTATGGTCAATACGAGTGCAACGGAATTCGTTTCGTTCCGATCCGAGGTCATTTGGTGAAAGTGACCGTTTTGAGTATTGTAGCGCGTCACGACGACGCAATTTTAGAATGCGGAGCATACATGCTCCGAATTAACTTCTGTCAGTTGCGTTAGACTCGTATGGTCGATACGAATGCAACGAAACTCGTTTCGTTCCAATCCGAGGTCATTTGGTGAAAGTGACCGTTTTGAGTAGCGTAGCGCGTCACGACGACGCAATTTTAGAATGCGGAGCATACGTGCTCCGAATTGACTCCCGACAGTTGCGTTAGACTCGTATGGTCGATACGAGTGCAACGGAACTCATTTCGTCCCAATCCGAGGTCGTTTGGAGAAAACGACTATTTGAAGTAACGTTGAGCGCCACAACAACGCCATTTTAAAATATCAGGTGAACGGACTCGAAACCAACTTCGGATGCTTTCATTAGCTTTGTATGGCGGAGACGAACACAAAGACACACTCCGCACATTTTCCCTGCGCTTATTTCAGAGTTATGAATATATATGTATGTAAATTATTATATACCTATATAAATGTGTATATATAGATTTATATATATGAATATATATATACATAAAAACGAGGCAGAGGAACAAAACCAGCGAAACAATGGGCGGTGGGCGGAAAACCGGGGGTGAAAACCTGGGGCGGGAGGAGGAACCTCACCGGAGGTACTTCAAACTCGTCGTTGGAGGCATCGGATTGGCCGGCCATGGCTACAAAATAGGCGGCTCACCTCGTCTTCAGGCAGGGCTCGGCGACAAGGTCACCCCTTGCCCTCATCTCTCCCTCTTCCTCCTCCTCTTCGAAACTCTGCCGGATTAAGGATTGATGCAAGAAATCGGGGCACGACAAGGGAGACTCCGACTCCTCCCCGCCTCTGATTCGTGGTAACCCTATTCTCCTCCTTCCTCGAGTTTTTCATGGTGATGGCTCTTTTTCCCTTACCTGCCTCTTCCTCCTCCGGCAATGGTAATCTTTAAGCATTCTATAGTTTCACTATTCATCATCTTGGTTATTATGGGAGTGGAAGGATGCACGGTGCTCTGGTTTAGAGGTTTGGGTCGAATGGGGGCTGCCTTGTGAGCTGTTAATGGGGGCTGCCTTATGAGATGTTAATGTGGGGGCTGCTTCTAAATTTCTGCTGAGAAAATGGGGGCTGCTCTTTACTTTCCTGTTATGAATTTTAGAGGCTGAACGACCAGGTCTCCCTTCCTCTGCCCTCCGTCCTCCTCTCCCCCTCCTCGAAGCTCTGTCCTGGCGAGGGTTTCACGGTAAGAGGAAACTCACGGCGAGGTGTAGAGTGGAGTCGAACTACTCCAAATCGAATGGAGGTTGAATCTCTCTCTCTCTCTCCATGGCAAGAAGGTTAACTCTCCTTCTTCCCCCTTCGTTTCTTGTTTGAGATGGTTTAGGAATCATGATTTCCTAGTTTGGATTTTGATTTGGGGGGGGGGGGGGGGGGGGGGGGGTTGCTGCATGCTATATAATTCCAGTTGGGTTGCCTTATAGCTTTTCGTATGGGGGCTGTTATTATATTTGTCTAGATCGGTCGGCTCTCGGCGTGTTGGTCGCGATCCGGCGAGTCGCTGGTTGAATCCAAGGCAAGGAAACACTTCCCCGTCCTCTCTCTTAATTTCCTTGTTGCCGCTAGTCTTGATAAAGGGAGCGTGCTGCTGGTTCTGTTGCTTGATATATGCTTGACCCTCTCATATAAGCTACTGCTATATGGTTGGATGAATTCTTTTTTGGGCTTTCATGAAGAAATCTCCTACTTGGTTTTACCCCTTGGTTTATGATGGCAGCTAATTGGTTTTTATTTCCCTTGGATTATGATTACAGCTAGTATGCCCCTTGGTTTGCGATAACAGCTACTTGGAAATTTCTTGTTCTATGTTGGCAACTACTTGGTATTTCCTTGGGTTCATCTTAGCAGCCATTTGATTTTTCCCTTGGTTTCATAGCTAGCAGCTATGTTATGTTGATTATGTTCGAAGTTTTGGTAAATTCCCTTGGTTATGCTAGTAATGATCCGATCATGTGCTGAAGTTTAGTGAACGAGGGTATTTCTCTCTCTTTCATTTCTCTCTTTCTCTCTCTCCCTCTCTTCCTCTTGACTTCCTGATGGATTATTATTAGAAATCAAGATTGCTGAACGTACGCGTTGGAATGGGAAATTTTGGTTTGCGGCTAAGGTGAGGGGAACGGGGTTGGAATTTTATAATGAGGAAACTGCCTTCGCATGCTCCCTTACTAAAACTTCTTCCTCTTCTTCTTCCCCCCTTCCTTTCTTACTTATGATGCTTGGTTATCACTTATGGCTGGAAATCCTTCTTACTTCTGATGTTTGGGTATGAATTTTATATTTCGTGTTGGAAAACCTTGTTCCCCTTTGGTTCGGAATTATTTAGGGATGTTGTGGCTTTGTGCTTACTGCTGTAGCTTTGCCTTGCTGTTGTTGCTTTGTGCTTGCTGCTGTAGCTCTGCCCTGCTGCTATTGTAGTCGTGCTTGTTGTTTTTTTTTGCCCTGCTGCTGTTATGCTTGCCTTTTTGGTTAGGGGGCTACATCTTATTCCTTGTCTAATCAAGGGCTGTTGCTATGTTCTTTACCTATGGGCTGCCCAGTTTGATAAATTGGGAGTTTAAAACTTTAAAATTCTATATTGGGGGCTGCTTTTACAATACCGGTTAATTTGGGGGGGGGGGGGGGGGGGGCTGTTTACATACTATATTGTTGGGGGCTGCTTTTGCAATACCTGTTGAGGGGGCTGCTGTTATATGATTTGATTTGGGGTTGCCTCGTATGTGTTCTAATTAGGGACTGCTGTGAGGATTGCTGTTTTTTATTAGAGGGCTGCTCTTATTTCCTTTTGTTTTCTTTCTTTTGGGGCTGCTGCTGTTCCTTTTTCTGTGTACTTGAAGGGGGTTACCTTATCACACTTTAACGAGGGCTGCTGCTATGTGCACTTGAATTTGGGGCTGTTACTATGTGGTTCGGTTGGGGGCTACTCTACCTTCTTTCCCTGTTAATTTTCTTGAAGGGGACTGCTGTGAATGAGGGCTATTTTATGGGGGCTGCTCCTTGGGTTTGATTATGCTAGTCCCGAATCGTGTTTACGTGTTTAACTCTGCACAACCCTTATAGTTTCGTTTATGGGGGTTGCTCTTCCCAACTCACGGCAAGGTATGGCAGCTTCACTCTCTCTTCCTCCTCCGCAAATGGTAATCTTTACTCTATCCCTCTCTCCCTCACACTCTTCCTCTGTTTGTGCAAGCTTTAATATATAGACATACACATACTCATACATATATGTGCACATAAGAGGGGGCTTCACATAAGGAGGTGGATGAGCAAAAGCTCTAGTGCAGTGCTTGTATGCTTTATGTGCTCCTACTCTCCCTCTAAGAGCTTTACATATGGTTGATGTGTTGATATCTCTCTCTCTCTGTCTCTCTCTCTGTCTAAGCAAGCTCTTATATATTGGTATATATGAGTTGTAAGCTTGCTCAAGAGAGGGCCTTTGTTGGGGGGGGGGCTGCTTTTTTACAATACCTAGTAATGTGAGGGCTGTTTTCTTATACTGGTTAATTAGTAATGTCGGGGGGGGGGGGGGGGGTTCCCTTGTGCAGATTGCTGGGGTTTAAGAGCTGCTTCTATAACTACTCTGTTAGGGGGGCTGCCATATAAAAAGATTTTGATTTGGGGCTGCCCTTTGTTTTCCTTCTTATGGGGCTGCTACTGCTACTATCAATTAATGTTGGGGCTTTCCTTGTGAATTGAGGGCTATTGATATGCTTTTGGTAGATGGGCTTTGCTGTTACTACCTCCTTCCCATATTCTCTAACATTTCTTCTCTCTCTCTACCCCTTCACAAATTCTGATGTTGATTAAAGGTGGAAATACTCCCTCTTCTTTTGATGTGGTACCAATACCAATGGAAATGTTATAAAGCTGACTTGGGTTTGATCACCAAGCATCCAAATGATTGACGGGAGCCTATGGGCCATATGAGGATGGCTCGATTTAATTGTCAGCCGGGTTAAAATAGTGGTACCTTCTCGGATGGAGATATGCTAAGCTTATATAGAGTTCGTCTTCTCTCCTCCTACAAAACTGCGGGTGGATATATTGTTAAGCTTTAAAAGAGTTCTTTTCTCCTCTTATGATGAAATACACCTTTCGAGAAAATAATTCTTAAGGGAATAAAATGTTGCCTTCGAGAAAGTAATTCCTACGGGAATGAAATGCTGCCTTCGAGAAAATAATTCCTACGGGAATGAAATGCTGCCTTCGAGAAAATAATTCCTACGGGAATGAAATGCTGCATTCGAGAAAATAATTCCTAAGGGAATAAAATGTTGCCTTCAAGAAAGTAATTCCTACGGGAATTAAACGCTGCCTTCGAGAAAATAATTCCTACGGGAATAAAGGTTGCCTTGAGAAATAATTCCTACAGGAATTAAATGTGCCTTCGGAAAATGTGCCTTCGGAGAATATAGGATGGACGATGAGTTTTTCCTCTAAGGCAACCCGCACGACGGACGGTCTGGGAGCGCAACCCGTGCGAAACTTATAGAACTACGTGGGTCTGAGACCGTATGCAGGATGATACGGAGTATGTAGGCGGTGGTCGTGGGAAGACTGCCTCGGCCCAATAAGAGTCCAGATATCCCCTACCTTATAAGTGTTATTTTATGTCTGTTTGTTAGTAGGGGTTTGATTCTGTTGGTGGTTCTAATAACTTGTCTTTAGCACAGGTGACAGGTGCGGATAAGAAACCACACCCAAGTATGGAGGAAGCCACGGAGCAGGCTACGTCAGGTACAAGTTGTTAAGCCGCATCCCTTTTGTTGTGCCCCACCTCACGGCATCTATATATTGGCAATGAATCCTTGATGGACAGGATTTAATGTGGCAGAGGTATGTAAATTATTCATACAGGTCTTGAGTTTAAGGTTTCTGTGATAGTTAATCTTCCGCTATAATACTACGTCTTCCGCTAAGTGCTATAAAGAGCACTCTTTGATGATGTCTTTCGCTAGAATACTGTTTCCCTACTCTGTTGATGTGTAGTAACTTTCGCTTAACACCACCACAATGCATGACCTTGGAGTGTTCAAGGAAGGGGGTTGAAGAAGCTAGTACCTTCACCCTTCGTGATCGCTCCGGCGTCGTGCAAAAAGGGTGGTGTGCGATAAGATCCCCCGGTCGGACCGCCAATTTGGGAGGGGGGTCTTACACCTGGTGCTTCCTTGTAGCTGGAGATGTTGATGGCAGCTACTAACTGATCTTCCTCTTCAAATGAAGGATGGAAGATCACCTTGCTCCTGGTAGAGGAGCTTTCTTTTTCTCTCTTCTTCTTCTTCTTGCTTGTTCAGTGAGCAACAGGAGAAAGAAGAGAGTTATAGCCGTCAATAGAATAGTAATTTCTTTTAGCACTCGACCAGTACTTTTCCAAAGTGCCATAACTTCTTCTTTTATACATCCCCGATCTTCAACGGCTCTCAGCCATCTTTCTGAGAAGTATGGGAGAGACTGGTGGACCCCACAATGTCTTTCTGCAGCTGGCGCCACGGGTAGAACTCGCAATCTGCAATCGACGAACTCTCCATACTGTGTTCGACGAACTTGCTCCACTCTGCGTTCGACGAACATGTCATGCTCTGCGTTCGACGAACTCGTCATGCTCTGCGTTCGACGAACTCGTCATGCTCTGCGTTCGACGAACTCATCATGCTCTGCGTTCGACGAACACGCCAAGTCTCAACGCTCATTTCTGTTCTGTCTCTGTGTTCGACGAAATGTGTTCTGCGTTCGACGAATACGCCAAATCTCAGTTGTTTGCTTCTGTTGTCTCCGTGTTCGACGAACTGTATTCTGCGTTCGACGAACACGCCAATTCTTTCCCAACTGCATGCTGCTTCTTTCCCTTCTCAGCGGAGCCGCTGAGACAGACAGCCGTCTCAGTGGTTTCTTCTATCTGCAGCTCCTTCTCCGTCTCAGCGGATCCGCTGAGATAGTGAGCTCGTCTCAGCGGATTTGACCCTTCGTCTCAGCAGTTCTGCTGAGACAATTCTTCATCTCTCAGGAGTTGATTTCTCCTGAACTAAGGGCATGATTGGTCCTTTCTCTTGAGTTACCTAAGCCTGTATATCTTACACAAATATGGCTTTATCAAATACAACTTTGTACTTAGCATTGTGAGTGATGCCTCTTCAAATCAAAGGAATATTGAGGGCAATATTCCCAACAATCTCTCCCTATTTGAAGATGGCAGAACATTCCCAATGCTAAGGTACATACTCAAGTAAAAACATATCATGAAAATGATCTATGTAGCATTCATGATAACATTGCTTAAGATAACATTGTTTAAGCAAGCTTTGATACCTCATGACAGATTATGTTATGTTTTGACTAGCTCATAGGTTATCTCCTCCTATTTAACTCAGATTATGTAGCATATTCATAATAACTTATTCTGATAAATTTTATCAGAGGGCTAACTCTGATTTGGTCATAGCATTGGCCATCTCCCCCTTTTTAATTTCTTCAACTATTTTCCTTTTAGGAATTGGGAGACAACATTTACCAACTCCCCCTCAACCTGAGCAGAGACTTGCTCCCCCTCAATGTAAGTACTAATATCTATATTAGCTGTTCTATATTTAACATTTTAGGGAGATTATCTACCATATCATGTGGAATATGCCTACTATAAAGTTGATCAATTCAGATTTCAATTTATCATAACAGTGCATAATGTGAGAATTGTACAGATGAGAACATAAGCATTTTAACAATGGATACTGATTCATAAATGAACTCATTCTAAATTCAACATTCCTAGTTCAATTTTGAAAGAATTGAACTTGGCCTCATTCAGTGGCTTGGTGAAGATATCATCTATTTGATTGTCTGTGGGGACATATTCAAGTTTGATATCTTCATACTCTGCATGCTCTCTAATAAAATGGTATCTTATTTCTATGCGCTTGGTCCTGCTATGGGAGACAGGATTTTTGGCAATAGAAATAGCACTGGATGAGTCACATAGCAGGGGAGATTGTCTAACCTTTATGTTGTAATCCTCCAATTGATGTTGGATCCACAGAAGTTGAGCACAACAGCTACCTGCAGCAATGTACTCTGACTCAGCTGTGGATATGGCCATACTGGTTTGCTTTTTGCTGCTCCAAGAGATCAACCTTCTCACTAGGAATTGACAAGTGCCACTTGTGCTTTTCCTGTCTTCTTTGCACCCTGCAAAATCTGCATCTGAATAGCCTATTAGTTCAAAGTCATTGTTCCTAGGGTACCAAAGACCAAGATTTAGGATGCCCTTGAGGTATCTCAAAATCCTCTTGACAGAGGTGTAGTGAGATTCCTTAGGACAAGCCTGATACCTAGCACAAACACATATAGAATACATAATGTCTGGCCTACTAACAGTCAAGTACAACAAGGATCCAATGATATACATATACATGGATTCATCAAAGACCTTCCCCTTTTCATCCTTGTCTAATGATACATTAGATCCCATGGGTGTTCTCATGGTGGAGGCTGATTCCATCCCAAATTTCTTGATGAGCTCCTTGGTGTACTTAGTCTGGGAAATGAAAATTCCATCATCAGACTGTTTCACTTAGAGCCCAAGGAAATATTTAAGTTCACCCATACTGCTCATCTCAAACTCCCCCTGCATTAGATTGGCAAATCTCTTGCAGAGGTTGTCATCAGTAGACCCAAATATTATGCCATCAACATAGATTTGGACTAAGAGACACTTGCCCCTTGTTTCCCTAAGAAACAATGTGTTATCTATATATCTTTCCCCTCAAGAACTTGTTCTTGATGAGAAAGCTAGTCAATGTCTCATACCAAGCCCTGGGGGCTTGCTTAAGACCATACAGAGCTTTCCTAAGTAGATAAACATGAGATGAGAGAGTAGGATGGACAAAACCTGATGGCTGCTCTACATAAACTTCCTCTTTCAGATTTCCATTCAGAAATGCTGATTTGACATCCATATGGTACACCTTGAAGCCTTTGTGGACTGCATATGCAAGGAATAGCCTTATGGCCTCCAACCTTGCAACTGGGGCAAAGGTTTGGTCAAAGTCCATTCCTTCCTCTTGCCTATACCCCTTTGCAACCAGTCTTGCCTTATTCTTGATGATTGTCCCATTCTCATCCATCTTGTTTCTGAAGATCCATTTGGTGCCAATTATGTTGTGTCCCTGTGGTCTTGGCACCAACTTCCATACATTGCATCTCTTAAATTGCAACAGTTCTTCCTGCATTGCCTGAATCCAGAATGGATCCAAGTTGGCCTCTTCAAATTTCTTAGGCTCTACTTGTGACAGGAAACTGAGGAACAAGGCCTCATTGTGAGCCCTGCTCGTAGTTGTCACACCTTGCTGAACATTCCCAATAATCTTCTCCATGGGATGATCCCTTAGATGTCTTGTAGCTGCAGTCAGTCTGTTCTCAGCTTGTTGTGATGTTTCTGCTGGTTCATCAGTGTCTTCATTAATATTGACTGCTTCCTCTTCAGGGATGGCAACATCAGAAAGAGCTTTGCTGCTGCTTGGTGTGTCTTGTAGAGACATCCTTTCCAAATCTTGTTCATTTCCTATCAAGATAAAAGATCTAGACCAGTCATTATATATTAGGCTGGTCTCATCAAATACTACATGCATAGACTCCTCTACAACATTAGTTTTCTTGTTGTACACTCTATAAGCTCTACTATGAGAGCTATAGCCAACAAGAACACATACAGTGCATTTCTCTGCAAACTTTGTTAATTGAGATTTTCCATTGTTCAAAATGTAGCATTTTGAACCAAAGATTCTAAAATATGAAATTGTAGGTTGTTTGCCTTTTAGAATCTCGTAGGGAGTTTTTCCATGAACCTTATTGATGGAAGATCTATTGAGAACATGACAAGAAGTATTGACTGCCTCAGCCCAGAAGTATTCTGGGAGTGAGGAGTCACTTAGCAGTGCTCTCCCAGCTTCTATCAAGGTCCTATTCCTCCTCTCAGCCACACCATTTTGTTGTGGAGTCCTTGGGGAGGAGAACTCTTGGGTGATACCATATTCTTGGCAAAACCTTGTCATAGCATCAGATTGAAATTCTGTGACATGGTCAGTTCTAGTTCTGACCACAGCACATTGCAAGTCATTCTGAATTGCTTTGACATGGGTTATAAAGATATTTAGAGTATCAGACTTCTTCTTTAGGAAGAAAACTCATGTATATTTTGAGTGATCATTAACAATCACCAAAGTATACAACTTTCCACCTAAGCTCTGAATTGGAAAGGGACCAAACAAGTCCATATGCAAGAGATAAAGACATCTTTCAGTGTCTTTGGTGCCAATACTTTTAAAGGTGGCCCTTGTTTGCTTACCCATTTGGCAAGCATGACAGGGACCATCTTTAATACATTTTAAATTTGGACTATTCCTAACAAGGTTTTTAGAGAAAAGTCTATGCATTGTCTTGTACTTAATATTAGCAAGTCTCTTGTGCCATTGAACACAGAGAGACTCCTTCTCATTAGCTACAAGACAAACAAATGTAAGAGAATTACTGCATATAAAATCTAAGCAATAAACATTCACACTTCTAGTGCCTGAGAGAATAGTCTCTAAGTCCTTAGACTTTTTAATCAAGCACTTGTCATTGTGGAATTCAATGACATAGCCTAGGTCACACAGTTGACTTATGCTTACAAGGTTGTGTTGCAACCCTTCAACATAAGCTACCCTTGTGATGGTAACTATTCCATTGGATATCATACCATATCCCTTGGTGATTCCTTTTTCAGATCCCCCCAATATAGCTTTGGGTCCATTCTTCACAGGCTTGTAGTCCTGTAGAAGACTCCTTGTTCCTGTCATGTGCCTTGAGCACCCACTATCCAAGTACCAAATTTGGTTTAGGCTGGTACTTGAACTAACCTGCAAGAAGAAGTTTAGTTATCCTTAGAAGCCCAAAAGCCTTTGGGTCCTAGGTGCATGTTAGTCTGATGAGAAAATCTCACCCTAGCTGCACTCCTAGCAGGAAGACTCTTCTTTGCATTAGGTACATTGGGATTGTACCAACAATCTATGGCAAAGTGTCACACTTTACCAAAACACCAACATTCATGAATATTGTATCTCCTCTTTTGAACATTTCTTGAGGGGAGTGCAGCACTGTGTACATGTTCAGGAGGAGAGACAGTTGCATTCTTCCTGTTTCTCTCAGCAATGATTTGACTGAAAGTCAATCTAGGTGCTGTCTTGATGCTCTTTGTCCTGATGTCATCAGCCTGCTTTGGCTTGGCAGCCATACAAGATCTGATGGCATCTGACACTGAGCAATAAGCCTTGTCAACAGATTTGATATCAATTATGCTCTTTGTTGAAGCAGATTTGAAAGAGCTTGCACCCTTATTCATGACTGGAGGGGCTGAAGTACCAAATACAAAAGGTCCAGGTTGGACCAATTGAATTTCCTCATGGGGAGCCTTCATGGCACTCAATCTCATCCCCTTTCTTCCACTATGGGACGGAGTATTTTCCTTCCTATAGAACCTCCCATTCTCCCAGTAACCATAAATGCTTCCATGGTCGTACCTGTTGGAAGGAAGTAACACCTTTTGAAAGGTGGGTTGAGGCTTAGCCTTCCCCTTGCTCTTCTCTCCACTCCCTTCTCCTATTTCCATTTTATTGAATCCTAGTCCTCTCCTATTAGATTGAGAGGAGAAGGTGTCAATAATAGGGAGAACAGATTTGGGCTTGGAGAATTGAGCCACCAGGCTCTTCTCTTTCACAAGCTTCTCCTCAAGGTCCTTGATGACCTTGTTCTTCAGGGAAATAGTGCTTAATTGCACAATTGTTAACCCTTGTAAATGACTTATCTATCTACTCATCTGAGCCACTAGGGAGGTAGGTTCAGTGTAGTCAGTTTTAGTCACTTTAAGAGAAGCAATTTCCTGGGCTTGCCTCTTGGCAAGCTTCTTACTCTTCTTCAGAGCTTCCAAAAGAACACCATACTTGTCAATCAATTGATTGACATCTTCCTCAGCTTCTGAACTACTTCCACCAATTGATGAAGGTGCTTCAGATTCTGGACCAGTCTCATAATCAGAAGAGGATATGGAATGAATTAATACCTGCTCATGTTCTGAATTGTTGTGGCTGTCCTCATATTCAGTTAGAGCCATTAGCCCATGGTCATCTTGAATGACTTCATCCTCCTCTACATCACTGTCTGAATGTGATAGAGGGGCCCTAATTCCTGTCCTGGCAGCTGGATAGTCCTCTTCCTTCTGAGCAGCAACTAGCCCTATGTAGGCTTCCTCTTCTCCATCTGAATCTGAAGATGAAGATTCAGATTCACTCCAGCTCTTCCCTTTCTTGGCTAGAAAGGATTTTTCTTCCTTCCTCTCCTTCTGGTGATGGGTCTTCTTGTCATCTCTTTCTTTTCTCTTGACTGGACAGTCAGCAATGACATGTCCAGGCTTACTGCAGCAATAACAAGTGATGTTATTTGAAATATGTTTACTAGATTTAGAGTCATACCTGTCCCCTTTGGGGTGCTGCCTTTCAGATCTATAGTGATCCTTCCTGGGATGAGAGGAGGAGGAAGGTTTGTTCTTCCATTGTTTCCTCCTTATCATCTTCTTGAACTGCCTAGTGAAGGCAGCAAACTCCTCATCAAAAGAGGAGCAGTCTGAAGTGCAGCTCTCAGACTTCTCAGATTCAGTTGTCCTTCTTGGAGGTGACTGTAATCTGCCCTTGCTCTTCTTTGAGTTATCAGCTTTGAGAGCAACAGTTCTCTCCTTTGTGTGAGTCCTGGAGGAAGTATCCTCCTCCTTTCTTGCAGTCAGTTGCATCTCATATGAGAGCAGTTTCCCAAACAGTGTGTGGGTAGGGGTTTCTCCCAACTTTGCCACTTCCCTGATGGCACAAATTTTTGTGTCCCAATCCCTAGTTAGAGATCTAAGAAACTTATCATTCAGCTCATAGTTGGTGAACACTCTCTCATAGGTTCTTAGTTCATTCATTATCCTAAAGAATCTCTCATAGCACATGGAAATGCTCTCCTGGCTCATCTGCCTAAAGGCTTCATACTCTTGGTTTAGGAGTGACTTTCTATCATCTCTCACTTATGCAGTCCCTTCCATATAAACTACTAATGTGTCCCACATTTCCTTGGCAGTAGTGCAGTGTACTAAGTTTTGAAATGTGGAGTCATCAATAGCATTTACTATGATGTTCTGGGCTCTCTTGTCCATAGTGAACAAAGTGAGTTCATTTGTGGTTAAGTCATTAAATGCCTTTTCCACCCTTCTGGTTGGATCTATTGTGGAGGCAGTCTTGAAAGTGAAGGGACCATCCTTGACAGTAACATAGATCCTCGGGTCAGATGCTTCCATGAACAATCTAACCCTCTGCTTCCATATGCCAAAGTTGACTTTGTTGCATATGAGCAGTTTCATGGAGCCCATCTCCTTCTGCATTCCACTAGAGGCCATATGATACAGAATATTCAATACTTATTTTAGGATCTGGTCAGACTGTTAAGTCTTTCTTGACCAACCTGCCTCTGATACCACTTGAAAGATTATATAGGTATATGATCTAGTTCAACTAGAGGGGGGTGAATAGGTCTTTTGATTTTTACTTGTTTTATTTAGATAGTTAAAACTATTCTATGCAATAAATCAAGCACACCCAGAAAGCACACAATTGTTTATAGTGGTTCCCCAAGACAGTGTGTCTATGGGTAGTCCACTTTCCCCCTTCACCCTTCTAACAGTGTGTTAGACAGGGCCAACTCCTCCAATCTCAGCTAAAATAGCTTACAGCACAGATCCCTCAGGATCTCTCAGGTTTTCCCAACCCTACCTTAGGCACAGCAGTCCTACCTCAGATCAGCCACTGATCTTACAACTCAGACCACAGCAGGTCCTACAATCTCAGGCTAACAAGCCCTACCTCAGAGGAATACACCTCCTACAACTCAGACCACAGCATGTCCTACCTCAGAGGAATCCTCCTCCTACAGCTCAGGCAATAATGCCCTACAACTCAGGCTAAACAGCCCTACCTCAGATCTTCACAGATCCTACCTCAAGCTGTCCTCACAGCTCTACAACTCAGACAGTGAAGCCCTACAAACTCAGAACCCAAAGGTTCCTACAATAAAAGATTTGTTGAAGCTTACTACAGCAGACAGCAGAAGAAGTCCCATGTAGTTCCTGCACACCTGGTGCTTCCTTATAGGCTGAGATGTTGATATCAGCTACTAACTGATCTTCCTCTTCAGATGAAGGATGGAAGATCACCTTGCTCCTGGTAGAGGAGCTTTCTTTTTCTCTCTTCTTCTTCTTGCTTGTTCAGTAAGCAGCTGGAGAAAGACGAGAGTTATAGCCGTCAATGGAATAGTAATTTCTTTTAGCACTCGACCAGTACTTTTACAAAGTGCCCTAACTTCTTCTTTTATACATCCCCGACCTTCAACGGCTCTCAGTCGCCTTTCTGAGAAGTATGAGAGAGACTGGTGGACCCCACAATATCTTTCTGCAGCTGGCGCCACGGGCAGAACTCGCAATCTGCGTTCGACGAACTCGCCATACTGGGTTCGACGAACTTGCTCCACTCTGTGTTCGACGAACACGTCATGCTCTGCGTTCGACGAACTCGTCATGCTCTGCGTTCGACGAACTCGTCATGCTCTGCGTTCGACGAACTCGTCATGCTCTGCGTTCGACGAACTCGTCATGCTCTGCGTTCGACGAACACGCCAAGTCTCAGCGCTCGTTTCTGTTCTGTCTCTGTGTTCGACGAACTGTGTTCTGCGTTCGACGAACACGCCAAATCTCAATTGTTTGCTTCTGTTGTCTCTGTGTTCGACGAACTGTGTTCTGCGTTCGATGAACACGCCAATTCTTTCCCAACTGCATGCTGCTTCTTTCCCTTCTCAGCGGAGCCGCTAAGACAGACAACCGTCTCAGCGGTTTCTTCTATCTGCAGCTCCTTCCCCGTCTCAGCGGATCCGCTGAGACAGTGATCTCGCCTCAGCGGATTTGACCCTTCGTCTCAGCGGTTCTGCTGAGACAATTCTTCATCTCTCAGGAGTTGATTTCTCCTGAACTAAGGGCATGATTGACCCTTTCTCTTGAGTTACCTAAGCCTGTATATCTTACACAAATATGGTTTTATCAAATACAACTTTGTACTTAACATTGTGAGTGATGCCTCTTCAAATCAAAGGAATATTGAGGGCAATATTCTCAACAATTCTACAAGTTCACTCGTTATCGAAAATTTTGTATTAATTACAGAAAAATTTAAAAATTATAAAAAATATGAAACTTGGCGTCCGTTAATTCAAATAATTGAAGAATTCTTTTTAAAATATTATAAAGAAATGTCAGGTATGTTTTCATGCGCCGCATCTTTAAATCCTTGAATTGACGTAGATGACGTAGACAATTTTATCGAAGAAATAAACAATAATTTAAATTTAACCGCAATTTATAAATTTTTTTGATAATATAAGTGTTTCAAAATTTAATAATTTTACAGAATTTTATAATTATTATGATCAGTTATATGGATCGCGACTTAGAGAAGATAGCACCCTTACCAAAAACCAAAGATGGTCTAAAAACCAAGATTTTAGAGTTAGCCGCCTGGAAAAAACAACGAACTTCGAGTACTTTAAATGAATTAGATTATATACGAAAACACAATTTCAAGATTTTATGAGTTCAAATGAAATAGAAAATTTTGATATTTTACAATGGTGGAAAAATAAAATTAATATATATCCTGTTATGGCCTTTATGACCAGAGATTTACTAACAATCCAAATTAGTACTGTAGCTTCGGAGTCTGCATTTTTTTTGAGTAGCAGGATTCTGAACGACCGAAGGAGCCGCCTGAGCGACGAGTCTTTGGAAATTTGCATATGCTACAAAGACCACTTGGATGCTATGAAGAGGAGGAAGTGTTGAAACCAGTTTCCCGGTTTCAGCGTTCGAAAGGGGGTTGCGACTAACTCTTACTTGACCCAAGCCTTGACTCTTGACCGGTCACTAAGAACTAAGAGACTCGGACTTGGTTAACACTTGAATCCACAAATGGACCCCTTAAGCTGCAGCGCGGAGGTCCCACCACATACCCGGAAGATCTTAGAGCGCTTCCCCTCCCAAGCCAATACTGAGCCTGAGCTCCTTGGAGGGCACTAAGAACCACCTCACCGTCAACTGGAAGATGACAGGGGAGGGGGGGGGGGGGGGTGCTTGCTCACAAGACCACGCGAGGGAGGGGGTAGAGGCCAACCCTTCCTAAGGTGCCCATGGGGGTCTATTTATAGACTTTCCCAAAAATGGACTGCGGATAGCCAAAATTGGACTGCGAATAGCCAAAATTCTGCTATCCGTAGTCCGACCATGACCATGAACAATCAACGCGTGAGGGGGGCGAGTGGGACTCGAGATGCCCACTTCCCCCTCATGGGAGGTCATCCCGACCTCCCTCCAACGTGCCGGGCGAGTGGGAGCATTCCTCCAACTCGCCCAAAAGAGGGTGGCGAGTGGGAGGGCCCCCTCCCACTCGCCCCCAAGGTGGCCGGCGAGTGGGAGGCTCCTCCCACTCGCCCGAAGGGGGGTCGGGGGAGCGGGTGCTCCCCTGCTTCCCCCGCGGCCTCTCTTTGCCTTGAGCGGTTTCGACCGTCTCCACGCGATCCTATTGCCCGTCTCGGTCGCCTTCGTAATCTTGGCCTCATCCGGGTCGGGTCCCACCGACTCGGGAAATATGAGGGTTGTACACAATCCCCGCTCTTTGCGAGCTTGTCTCAAGCTCGGAAAGAAAATCCAACCCACCTATTTGACGAGTAGGTGGGACCTTAGGGGAATCCGCGAAAAGATCTGCCAACGGGGCATCCCTGCCGAGCTTTTCGGTTGATCCTGACTTGAGACGGAAGGTGAACCTTTTTCCACTAAACACCCCTCCTATGAACCGAGCTCAACTGGAGATGAAAAAAGCTCAACACCTTAGGTCGAATTGACTTCGATCTGAGGTGGAGGAAAGACTCAGCACCTCTAGTCGAGCCGAGCTCGACCTGAGGTGAGAGGAAAACCTTTCTCCACTTGAGAACCCTCCTATGGGCCGAGCCCAACTGGAGGTGGAGAAAGCTCAACACCATGGGTCGGATTAACCTCGACCTGAGGTGGAAGAGAAACTCAACACCTCTAGTCGAGCCGAGCTCGACCTGAGGTGGGAGGAAAAACCTTTCTCCACTTAAGAACCCTCCTATGGGCCGAGCTCAACTGGAGGTGGAGAAAGCTCAACACCTTGGGTCGGATTAACCTCGACCTGAGGTGGAAGAGAAACTCAGCACCTCTAGTCGAGCCGAGCTCGACCTGATGTTGAACACTTTTCCTAAAAATGCACCTAACATTGCGTATTTTCAAAAGGCGCGAAAAATTTCACAATAGTCTCGCGCCTTTTGAAAATACGCAATGTTAGGTGCATTTTTAGGAAAAGTGTTCAACATCAAAGTTGTAGATTTCGACGAGATCTACAACTTTCATGTTGAACACTTTTCCTAAAAATGCACCTAACAAAGAGTATTTTCAAAAGGCGCGTAATAACTCGTAAAAATTGGGCTGCAAATATCCATATAGGGCCTGCAAATATAATTACCCAAAAGTAAAATACTTACAAACAAAACTCGTCATAATAAAATAATAAATCAATACATAATGCACAGACATGTTCCGGGTGTTGTACCGTTACAGCTCCTGAGAATTGAGTTCAACCTCGCCGAACAAATTCTCCTTGGGCCGTGCACTACCCCTTTGCCGCATTTTGAGGGACACATTTTCGCCAGCTGCCGGAGCTCCGACCTACGATGCAACGGCGTTCTTTGGTAACGTCATAATATACTTAACGCCGTCAACAATTTACTTCCAAGTTATCAAAATTTTCAAACTGGCTTTAACGTCCGTGTAGAAGAAGAAGTCGCGTCGTAGTTAGACTTTTCTCCGCCGCCGTTTAGGCCGCCCAAGGGGGCCGGAGTAACCCTAACGCTTTTCGAGGAACCAAAGACGGAACCTTCCGCCGCCGCAGCCGACTCTCCCCTTCCATTCGCAGAGAAGTTCCTCCCTAAGAAAGGCCACCGCCCGGAGCGTCCAATCCTTAGGCTCCGCCACATGCCCTCTCTGTAACCACGCCGCGAGCTACCCTCTCCTCTTGTTGGAAAAACCGCAAAGCTTGCCGATCGCCGGAGCTTCCCCGCTTCTAAGAGCTCCCGCCTCAAATCCTCCGGCAATCGCAGCGTGAACCTCTCCCCTCCTCCGCCGCCTCTGGCTTCCACCACATCCGCCCAATCCACCGTTGATCGCGAACTAATCGGCCTCGCCCTCACCGACCCCGCTCTCGACCGCACAGACGCCTCTCGCCTCTGACTTCCGATCCGCACCAAATCAGCTAGTTCCGCTTGCCGATCTTGGCCATCCAAGACCTCGCCCCCCTCATCATCAACTCGGACTGCGACATGATCCGTTTCCGCAAGTGGATCGTCGTCGGTGATAGAAAGATTGCTCCGGCAAACAGGGCAAGTTACGTGGCTGGCAAGCCAGATGTCGATGCAATCTCGATGGAATACGTGGCTGCATCTTGGTAGAAGACGGAGGATGTCGTCGTCCTCGAACTCACATAGACACACCGCGCATTCCAGAGACTCTTTCCCCAATTTCTGCCCCTTCACCGCCGAGTATACCATAGTCGGAAAAGTCTCGAGCACCGAGGAGTCCAACCCCTTCTGCGCCCCTCGCCTCGAGCGCCCGCCGCCGATTCCAACCATCCCAGCGATAGCCGCTGGTGAGACGGCAGATCTGTCGCCGGTGCATCGGCGGAGGTAGACGGAGAAGAAGCCCAGTAAGAAAAAGGAACTGACGATGGCCACGACGAGGATGGCCAGCGCCGGGCTAACGTTGGTGTTATATGGATTGTCTTGGTTAGCAGCGGGTATCTCCGTCGGGGGTTGAGCGGCTGCCGGCGGTAAGGCGTGAAGGATGAGGATGGTGGCGAGTAGAGCGGCCCTTTTGGTTGCTCCACTGCGCAGAGCAGAGATCGGAAGGTTGTCGTTGGCTGCCATCGCGAGCACTGTGACTGCAATACGAGGGGCTGCGGTGAAATATAAGTTCCTTGCTCGTGCAGGCGGTAGAAGCCGCCGGGTCGTTGAAGACGACGCGTGTCTTGGCATGGTAGGTGGCTCATTATCTTTTATTTTAAAGTCATTTAACAAATGTTTTTTTTTGGCCTTTTTTTTTTAAATTAAAATAGATCTATCTATGCTAAAAATAACTATAGATTTTTTAATTAAATACAATGCTTTTTTTAAATATAAATAAAAATTAATACCATACGCCGTAGCTCGTTATTAGGCTCTATCCAAATACTTCCCTTATCTTTTACTAATTATTAAATAAGTAGAATTCTAAAACAATATTAATTCGAAAAGAAATTCATGTGAGCTAATGAGCATGGCATTCATTTTAAATATTTTTTAAAATAGTGCCGGTAATTTGCAAGGAAATTGAGAAGGCAACAATTAAATTATGTTTGTTCCCCTCATCCCGTGTTATGCGCGACAGTATCCTGGTCCGGACATTGCCCTGGCGCCACGGCTCTCCCGCTTCTCGCAAACCCCCGTGTGACGCGCTTGCGAGCGGCGAGAATGCCGCCGCGCCTGATCAATACCGTGACCGGGATGCTGTTGCGTGAGATACGGGGACCCATGCACTATCACTCATTATTAAAATAGATAGATAGATACATACTAGTTTTTAATGGTAACAAGCTTCCAATCAAATTTTAGTGACTTTCATCGTCAGAATTTCAAATTTGTTTTTTTTTATTGAGTCGTATACTAGTATTTGCATTCTTATATGTTGAATATACATAGCGCCAAGAAATTCTTGTTTTGCATTAAATAATATGGAAAGAGTTATTTCTTGTGGATATAAGAGTGATACTGCACGTCACCACTCGCCGTTCCGCGCGTGACAGTTGTCCCGCCACTCACCTGGATCCGGATCCCCTCCATTTCGGAAATGGAGGAGATCCATTTCACCATTCAATGGATAAGAAAGGAGTAAAAGAAATCTAATGGTTTTGATTTTTTTGATTAAAAAAAACTATAAAAAGTTGGGAAATGGTGAACCCGTCCGATCAAAAAACACTTAATCTGGACCGTGAAATGGACCCCTCCATTTCGTCAGAAATTTCGTCAGAAATGGAGAGGATCCTGATACCACTCACCTCCTCCTGTCTGCACACACGATTGGACCCCAACCTCGCTCGACCTCCTCTCGCTCAGGTAACGACACGAGCCGTGCTATACAATGCAAAATTTATTTCAATGCATTTACGGAATTTTTACAGCCCGTGTCGTTGTCCGAGCGAGAGGAGGTCGAGCAAGGATGGTGTCCGATCGTGTGTGCAGACAGGAGGAGGTGAGTGGGGGGACAACTGTCGCACGCGGAACGGCGATTGGTGACGTGCAGTATCACTCATATATCCAAAAGAAATAGCTCTTTCCATATTATTTAATGCAAAACGAGAATTTCTTGGCGCTATGCATATTCACTGATTCTGACGAAATAACTCTCATTTTCGATAGCATGGATTAAAAAGATAGGGAAAATTTAACGTCAGGTCATATGTGGCTATAGGCAGATCATGCTATTGAAAAAATGATTATCGATAAACTATCTTTACGGATTCACAAGTCTCTTTGATTTTTTTATTTAGATCTGTTATTAACAATGATCTGAGAATATTTTTCCATAAAAATGAAATTATATGGAGTTTTTATTAACAGTTAAAAACTAAGTAGAATATTTATATTTTTTATTTAATTTAAATTACGAAAAAATTAAAATAGACGTCGTATATATAAGCTCATGTTTTCTTCTTGAAGGTCAAAGGAGGTGGATAGCTTCTGGAAGATTGTGGGAGAGACTTTCCCCAGCTTCCAGAAGTCAATCGCTCTGAATCATTTGGTATGAGAATTATTAATGTATACGCGACCTATTTTTTAATTCGCAGCGCTAATTAAAATCTCTGAAAAGGAAATGATCGATTGACTAGAGAGACGGTCTTGAGAATTGAGATACGAGTTTGAAACTTGGACCGTTGACGATTTAGACCCTCGATCGAGAGCCAATTTTGGAAATAATATCAAGTGGATGGATGGACGGAGATTGATCCGTTGTGATGGAACGGCAATCTCATTGCATGATGGACGGTGATCAATCTATTTGGAGCAAAGTTTATTCCATGGGATATTCTACATCAAATGCCCTCATAATTCATACAGTGTATTACACGGAACATGAAACTTAGGAAATGATCGATTGAAATTTATTTATATGCTCAACATTTAGCTTTGCTTTGTCACCTCCATTCGGCGCGACATTTTTGCTCCGATGAGTTTGGCCAAAAAAATGTCGCAATTAGATAATATATGTCATTCACTGCCACCAAGAGAAAAAAACATAAAAATGAATGGGGTTCTTTAGGTGAGATCGGAAAGACAGTTCTTAATCACGAAGTTCACGACCGTCAACACTGTGCCAAACGAACCTTTTGGAAGAGTGTTTAGATAACATAGTTGGAGATGAGAGCTAAAATCTTGCAACTTCTGTGTCTACTCCAACACATGCAATCAGAGACTACTTTGCTTTACGAGATGTGTGTTGCATTTGCTTATCAGAATAAAATGTTTTAGCTTTACATCCAAACAACTATCCTCAAAATCCAAACACGTGCCAATCATATTTTAGGGAAGGCGTGTCAATTGGAGCAGACGACAGTAGACGTTTTGCATATTTAAAAAGTTTTACGTAGCGTACGTAGCAGTCAAAATGCCATGTTTTCTAATTCTCTGTTAGTCTGCACAAACTTCAAATTATGCTTGAGAAATTTGGTCATTAGTATAAGACCAGTTGCTGTCTAAGAAAGTAAGGTAAGATATTATAAATGTAGGGTAAGGTTTGCCTATATTTCACTACTGTGGTTGGACTTTTCCTCAAACCCTCGCTGCACAGGGACACCTTGTGCATCAGGCTACCCTATATATATATATATATATATATATATATATATATATATATATATATATATATATTTCACTCTTGTGGTTGGACCCTTCCTACCACCCTCTTACTTCATTTAGTTTGAATTCCTTTTAAGTTTGATGTAAGTTTGATGATTTATTTTTATTGAGTTTATGAACTTGGTAATGAAATTTTGGTTCTTCATCGGTTTACTGTGTTTCGAGAATCGAGAGAAGAGAAGCGTAAATATTTGGATGAAGATTTTCCTATCGCATTTCGAGATTTGAGAGAGGAGAAGCATGAGTATTTCACCAAAGTTTCTATATTTTCACTACGCGTCGAGATTAGAGAGAGGAGATGCATAAGTATAACATTAATTCAATATAGCATAAAAGGGAGAAAGAGAATTCATCTTCTTGCTAGCAACATTGATTTTTATTCTTCATAATATTTTGCGCCTAAGTTAGAGATGACTAGGGGAATAAAGAATATACAGATTTCTGATATTGCGAGATAAAGATTTCTACATTAAAATCGTTGCAAGAAAATTAATTGAGCATTCTCAAAAATCATTATTATAAGGATTCATCACAATAAACATAGGAAATCATAATACAAGACTGTTTTTCCAAATTGTAAAGTATTTCTTAGGAAATCGTTCTTTAACTTTATTCGTATTTATTTTACCGTTAGATTTGCTTAAATTTATAGAAAAAGTTATACTAGTATTTGCGAGCGTTAGATTAGTCACTTCTCCGTGAGAACGATCTTTACTCTCATTTTATTACTTGATCCATCATGTGCATTTGCGTATATATCTATTTCCCGTATCATTCCCAGCCTCATTGGGTACTCGCCACCCCTAGGCGAGCAGGTCTCAAGTAGCTTGGACTCGCCTCTAGGTGTTGTGACCTATTTTATCAGGGAATACCACTTTGGTCTGTCATTAGCCACTCCAAACAACGGATTTCTGCTGTCGGCAGACCAATTTGGGCTCCATTTAGCAAAATCAAAAAACGGGATTCTGTTATCCGCATACCATTTTAAGAGAACTATAAATAGACCCCCAAAGACAGCTATGTAGTGAAACCCTCTTTTTGGCGTCTCCTCTCTTTTGGCTGGTTCTGGTTGGTGGGAGCTCCAACACTAAGCTCACTTAGGTTTTCGGGTTGGCATTCTGGTGCTCTCAAGTGTCTTTCAGGATGCCCAACTCAGCTTTGGTTTGAGATGAGAAGATCTTCCTGATCTTTTGGGTTTGTGGAGGGTCCTCTACGTTGCAGCAAATGAGGTTGTTTTTTGGTTAATCCCTTACATAGATATTTTGCAACAAAAAAAATTGTTGTTATTTTGCAACAAAAATGTGTTGCTATTTTAGCAACAAATATTTTGCAACAAAAAATTTTGTTGTTATGTTTGCAACAACAAAATCTTGTTATTTTCGTTGGTAAAATAAAAAAAATTATTTACCTAGCTAAATTTGATGCCAATTAGCAGTGAATTATGTAGTCTTCCTATTTTTTCTTGCTAAATAAGGTTTTTTTTTGTAGTGACCCGTGTGTTCTTGGTTTCAAGTGATGTAGCTCGTAGTGGGGCTTTGTGGGCCAGAGCCCAAGTCGTGTTGTGGAGCTGGAGATCTTTTCTCTTGTTTTGTCTTTCCTTTAATTTTACTGTTATTCTATTTGAGAGGTATGTAAGGTTTTAAATCCGAACTATTTTTCATTTCTCGACATATTAATGGTCATTCATACTTTATGATTAGTATTGTTAAGCTTTCGCTTCGTTATTTGCTTTGAAATGGTTAATATAATGTATTTCTTATATCAATTTTTAGAATTTTTAATTTGTGGATATTGTATGTCATGGGGCCTGATCGGACCCATTATATATATTATTTGCAGACCAGAAATGTTACTATATATACATATATGGTTCCACCAAAAATCGATCTTAATTCTTGATTTTGCATTCCCGTTGTGTCGGCAGAGATCGATCCCGCTCGCACTGTCGCAACCCTATGCGAAGAGATTGATCTCGTTCAAGCAGTCGCAGCCCTAGGTGAGAGGCATTGATCATGTTCGCTTGCTCTTTGCATTGTCCTTCACTGCCGCAACCTTAACCTTCGTCTCTTTGCATCTCTTTGCATCGTACTTCACCAACTACATATCTAAAGCATCATCAAACATGCTCTCTGCATCGTCTTTCACCATAGACTTCTTTGAAGGATCATCAAACCTCCGCTCTCTGCATCGCCCCATAGATCTGAATGAATATTTGCTCTCTAAGTTGAAGTGTCGACCAGAACGCCATTTGCACATTTGCTATCTCAACCAAAGACCTTTTCCCGAGTACTCAACATCGACTTATCAAGTATTCTTCCTCCATCGACTTCTGCTTGAATCATTCGTTTTGAGCACAATTCTGCTTATGTTTTATGTATTCATTTTGATCTCTTCTATTTTAGGGCGTTAATGTTACTTTGATTTTTAGGGCTGTTTTTTTTTTAAAATTTGTTTTAGGCTTCATTTGGCTTGGCGTTTTCGCCCGGCGTTTGGAGCAAACGCTCCCGCACAGCGGCTAACCAAACAGACCGCCGTCTCCGTTTCCTCCGTTTGCGCCCGCAGCAAGGGGGAAAAACTTCGAAACCGCTCCGTTTCGATCCCCTGCTCTCCCCCTCCAGTCCGCCTTGCCGATCGACCCGCTGCCGCCAACCGCCGCCGCCGCGCCAAATGAAGCCTTAATGTATTGAATTTAATGGCCAGGCTTGACCTGTGGCTGGTCTGGTCCTTCTGGGCCTGGCGGGCCAGGGCCCAAGTCTGAGACCGACATATAAAAGTCGTACCCGAGTCTGGCTCGTGTCAATAGGACTTTTTTTCGCACGATTAATAACGGGCTTGTAAAATAAAATGATTATAGAATTAATAAGAACTGGAATTTATAAACCTACAAGCTTGATGATGAGGCATTGTCCGATATCTCCGGTTATTGTTTAACGATTAATTAGGTAGATGGTAGGTCACATGTAAGATAACTATAAGTCTATAATACACACGTGTTAGTTTATTAATATAATATTTAAAAATCTTTATTAGACTACTTAAACTAAACGTGCATGGCACTAGGTTTGCCTCTAGAAAATGCTGAAAATGATTTGTTTTATCACAAGAGTGAAATTTCAAAAACAAAGTTTGATTACCATGTTATTAATAATTTCTTAAACTTTTGCAGGGTTATATACTTATATCTATACACTATTAAAAAGTAGTTTGATGGCTTTGATGGGTTAGTCGGTTTCCTAAGTTCTCATTCTTTAAATCTTAGACATCCCCCAAAAAACATGATATGGGATGTTTGTGTGCAGGCGTCTGATCATTCTTCCCCAAAAGTGTCTGCGCCAGCGCCAACTTTAATTGGAATAGAGATTTCTTGATACCGACATTCACGCCAGCGCCGAGCTTCTTCCTCTCCTCCGTGACCACTGAGATCGGCATTAGGCGGCTTTGTTCTCCTCTCCTCCTTCAACAGTAATGAATGAATCCTCTTCGTCCTCGATAGGGAAGCCCAACCGACAGAGTAAACCTGTAACAACCCATCCGTCACAAGTAATATAATAGAAGGTCTGGTCGGAGCCCCACACCATATTAAACGAACAGACGAACACATTACTAAATGAGATCACGAATTCTTTTTATTTCAAAACGCATCATAATACAGTTGTATTCTAGCGGAAGCTTTTAAAGAGTTATAAAAATCACCAAACAAGAAATGTTCACTAATAAATAAACCAGGAATGAAAGTCATAAATAGAGTTTTAGCCTTAAGGCCTTTAAAAACAGTGTTTATGTTTATAACAAAACGATTTTCATACTTCGGCACACAGACATGCAACACATGAAAATACAAAAACACGACACTTGGGCCTTCGAGGGTCGGCTTAGCAAAAGGGCTTCAACCCGCTATTTCCTGCTCGGCTAACCTGCTCCTGCATAAGAACATTCCACCAAGGGGTGACAAACAAAACAACTAACGGTCTGCATAGTTGACCAAATTGTAACGACCCCACCCCCTTTCTCGGGGTGGCGGTGCTCTTTCCCTGCAAGCAGATATCATGATTACATATAATAGGAATGTGCAGTTTAATCACCATTCAACATAAACGTTTGCACGACGACCAAACGTCTCGTGCACTCAAGGCACCTTAACGGCGTACCAGATTTCCCAGGGTCCCACCTTTTGTCATCGCAGGCATTCGCCAATGCATTTAGCATAGCTGTCCACGCACGACCTCCAAGCATACGCTGGAGCTTCCTTTTCCTCCAAGCTACGCACACTGTCACAGCTTGTGGTCTCACCTTGTGGCAGCCCCAGAGAGAGCTCGAGAGAGAGGGAGGGTGATAACTTCTCAAAAGGAAGTTATTTAACCTGTTTGTTTGGATTAAATATTCCACATAAAGTGGGGAAATGAGTTTAAATGAAGTAGGAATGCTTGCAAATTAATATTCATTTTATTTGTGACCAATTCAGTCTTTTCTCAATATTATATTGCCAGAAACATCAAAGAAATCGACCTGGAGAAAGGAATCTGCCCAAATCTCATGAACAGGAAAATAGGTTGCAACCTCAGAAAACTAGGTTGCAACGCATTCTAGGCGAATTTCAGAATCTTTAAATTCAAAATTGACGCAGTTTTTGACTACGAAAGGATGCATCTCTTCGTGAGTGGTGCACGTTTTTAAGTAAGCAACCTCCTGAAGTATTACTACACTTTAGAGAGAAGAAATTTCGGATTAGAGAGAGAAAGAGAAGATCCACTTTTCAAAACCCTCCATTGGAGAGTGGCTAGACCAAGGAAGAAGGTAGATCTCCGGGCTGTTCGAACGACCAACGTTTTGAAGGGATTCCTGCAGCGAATACACATTAAACTATCATGTTTTGTAAGATCTCTCCAAACGATTTGTGTGTTTCCTCCATTGCTATGAACTAAATCTCTTTAATCTTGTATTGTGAGAGTACTTAGGCTTGTGTGATGAATATTTTCTAGATTTCTCTTTGTGTTTGTTTGGTGAATGCACTTTATTGAATTTATGATCTTTATTGTGAAACTTTTGGCCAAAGTTTTATCTTTTTACTACGCTCCATAATTCGAGAGATGAGTTGCGTAAGTGCGTCATCGATTTGATATAGCATTTGAAGGGTGAAAGAGATTTCCTCTTAGTGTTAGTAACTTTGGTTTTTATTCTCTATGCGGTTTTTTATTTCACCTGAGTTAGAGATGACAAGGGAAATAAGGAATTAGGGAGTTCCGATATCGAGAGATACATATTTCTATTTTAAAATCGTTACAAGGCATTTCACTACACATTTACCACAAAGTCACATTTATTGGTTCAACGCACTCGACTAAGGAAATCATGATACAAGATTTTTCCTTTAAAACTGATAAGAAAGTATTTCTCTAAGGTACTGTAGTCTATTTAGTTTTAAATCTTTATTTAGTTTTCTTCTATTACTGTTCAAAATCATATCGTTTAATTTACTTGGATTTAAAGAAAAGGCTCAACTAGTAATTGCAAACACTGAATTAAACACTTCTCCGTGGGAACGATCTTATTCACTCTTTATTACTTGACCCGACACGTGCACTTGCGTTTAAAATACACAACCATTTTCGGGCGTATCAGAGGGGAGAGGGAAGGACGACGGCTGCCCCTGCTCCCGGCCGACGGGAGAGGGAGAGGGCCTCGGCTCCTCCTTGCTCCAGGCGGCGATGGGAGAGAGGGAGAGGGGCTCGAGTCCTCCTCCAGGCCGACGAGAGAGAGGGAGGTGGAGAGGGCTCGGGCGGCGGCTTCCCTGTGCGAACGAGAGTGAAATTTCGGGAGAGGGGGAGGAGGTCGGGACGGGGAGAGAGACCGGGAAAGAGGGGGGCTCGGGAGAGATCGGGAGAGGGAGGGGGTCGGCTAGGTAGGGTTTGGGGAGATTAGATTTTACATAAACCCTAGCCAAATCTGTTATTTGCAGACCACTCCACTAAACGCACACCAAAACAAGTTGTGCGCACACCAAATCTTGCTTTATTAAATTTGGGGACTTACAAAACCCTCCCAAATCCCACTCCTCCCGCGACCACTCCATTCTAGGGCAGACTTCGTTCTTTCCCAGCGCCGACATGGTTCTCCGGGCTCTCTCTCACGATCATCTTCATCCTCAATGCTCTCCCTCGATAGTTCTCTCCCACCGCTCTCCGTTACAAGAGGTAGGAGCAGTTACGTTTCTAAGTCAATCTGGCATATCCGGTGCACCCTCGGTCTTCTTCACAGGTCCTCTATTTGGGCACCTCATCTTCTTTCAGGTACTTTAATGGAGATTTCGATTAACCACTTAACTCATATCCTCCTACAGAGATTTGTTTTCTGAATGACAAAAATAATACGGGGAAAAATAAAGGAGGGAGGAAATCGGTGGATATTCAATGCATCGTTCAATGGTGATAGGGAAGTGGAATGGCTTCCATTGATTCTTTAATGCATGATTTTCTTGCTTTAATTAATTCATGGAATATTTGATTTTTATGGTTCCTGACATTAAGCAATCCACAGGTTAATCATGCTGGGAATACATCCACTTGCACAACCGGGCTCACAAGAAGAAGAAAACGCAGCAACCACAGAAAATATCACACACCACCGAGAATACCAAGATTTACATGGAAAACCCTCTCCAAATTAAGGAGGAAAAAAATCACGGGGCATGACACACAAACAATCCACAATCAAAATAATAGGACTACAACAAGAATTCTAGGTTTGCCCAAACTAGATCCCTCTTGGATTCACAAATTGAATCCCCTCTCATAACCCATAGTGAAAAATAAATTCTCTTCAAAAAAGGTCACAAAACTCAAGATCTCTCCTCAAGCACCAAGAGCAAACGAAAACAAGACTGAGTAAAAATTCCTTACAGCGAAGACGAAGGCACCGATCTGTGAGAAAACCTGTTCTTCCTCCTGAAGAACCAACCCTCTGATGTTGATGGCAGCAAGAACTACTTCCCCAAAAATGGCGACATGAGCTTTTCAGTTCTCTGATTGAACACAAATGCCGGCTAAAAATTGGATTAATTTTTGCTGCCCAAGGCCTCTGCCTATTTAGAGCAAAAGGACAAACTTATCTTGGGCATTGAAACAAGTTCCAATGCGACCCGACGGCTCCCGATCACAGATTTATGAAATAGATTTTGTCTGCTACTGCCCGGTGGTAGCTACTGCATCGCGGTAGACGACACAGGCCGTCTCGACGATATCGGAGACTCATCTCGATGATATGCAGCAAGCTTCAAGAGGATATGTTACCTCCTAGCGCTAACTACCGCGCCATTGTATCCTTTAAGATGACAAAGGCTGTCTCGACGATATCAGAGACTCATCTCGACGACATGCAGCTAGCTTCAAGACGATATGCTACCTCCCATAGTAGAGTTACCGCTCGGCGATAGCAACAGTAGCAGAATCTACTGTTATGCACAACCTGCTCCATCTTCTACAGCAGCACAACTCCAAACATGATATGATTTTCTTCTCTTTCGGGGTTGGACCCCAACAAACTCCCCCTACAGACCATAAAGAAGAGTTCACATACCTGACATCCTCAGGTATACTTCATGCCGATCAGCAACCGGCAAAACTCATGCTTCACCATTGGCACGACCTTCATCATCATGTCCGAAGAATTTTCATCCGTGTGAACTTTCACCACCTTCAACAGCTTCTCCTCGATAACATCATGTATCCAATGATACCTCACATCAATGTGCTTCGTTTTGGAGTGGTAGACGTGATTCTTGGCCAGAAATATGACGCTCTGACTGTTACTAAAAACAGTGAACACTTCTTGTTGGAGTCCAAGTTCAAGCATGAACTTCTTCATCAACAATATCTCCTTTGATGCCTCCATCAGAGATATATATTCTGTCTACATCATCGACAGTGCCACACACTTCTACAACCTCGACTGCCATAACACAGCTCCCCCTGCATAAGTAACAGCAAACCCAAAGTGGATCTCCTAGAGTCAACATCTCTAGACATATCTGAATCAGAGTACCCAACCAGCTTCGGTGATCCACCACCAAACTGCAAACATAAATCTGGGGTACCTCTGATGTATCAGAGTATCCACTTCACTGCATCCAAGTTGTTCTTCCCCGAATTCGCCAAGTATCCGCTCACTTCCCCCACTGCATGGGTATATCTGGCCTCATGCACACCATAACATACATCAGATTCCTCACTGCAGATGCGTAGGGGATCCAACTTATCTCCTCCACTTCCTTCTCAGATGAAGGACACTAAGAATTTCGTAGCTTAAAGTGTCCACCCAATGGAGTAGCAACTGACTTGACCTGCTCCATCATGAACCTCTTCAGCACTTTCTCCACGCACTCAGCCTGAGATAGACATAATAGACATGCACTTCTGTCCCTGGTAATTTTCATCCCCAGGATCTTCTTCACTGGTCCCAAGTCCTTCATCTCAAAGGGCTTGCTAAACTCTTTCTTCAGCTCATCAATGCTCAACTTGATCATCACCGACAATCAGCATATCATCCACATACAGTAGCAGAATAGTAAGGATCTTCTCAGTCTTCTTCACATATACATAGTGATCGGCCATGGTCCCCTGGAACTTGCTCTTCAATATAATGGAGTTAAATTTCTTGTACCACTACATGGGTGACTGCTTCAACCTATACAAACTCTTCTTGAGTCGGCAGACCAAATGATCCTTTCCCTTGGCTTCAAAACCTTCGGGTTGCTCCATGTATAGATCCTCCTCCAAATCTCCATGTAGGAATGTCATCTTGACATCCATCTGCTCAACTTCAAGATTCCTGGAGGCAGCCAACCCCAGTACCAGTCTGATAGAAGACATTTTCACCACTGGTGAAAATATCTCATCAAAATCCACACCATGCCTTTGACTGAATCCTTTGACTACCAACCTTGCCTTGTACCTGGGTCGTGAGAGGCTTTCATCAGTCATCAACTTGAAGACCCATTTATTCTTCAAAGCTTTTCTCCCCTTTGGTAGTTGAACCAGATCATAGGTCTCATTCTTCTAGAGCGAGTCTAACTCCTCCTCCATAACTGTTACCCAAGACTCTTTGTCATCAGCCCTCTGGGCCTCCTCAAAAGACTTAGCTCACCACCATCAGTAAGCAAAATATAATCTTGAGGTGGGTACCTGGTGCTGGGCCTCCGTAATCTGTCAGATCTCTTGAGGGGTACCTCCACAACTGGTGGAATATCTACAAGCAAAGCCCCCCTCCATCCAGAATCTCCTCCTGATCTGGAATCTGCACAACTTCTTCTCCAGCACGCCCTTCATCAGTACCAACATTCTCTGGCTCAGGATCTGCATCAAAACTCTCCACAACCAGTAGATACTATGGCTCAGCAACACTCTGCTCAAAAACAATCTAGTCTTCCACAAAGACCACATCTCTTCTCCTGAGGATTTTCTTCTTCACTGGATCCTAACATCTATAACCAAACTCTTTATGCGGGAATCCCAGCAAGATGCACTCCCGGGACTTCTTATCAAGCTTCGATCTCTCCTCCTTAAGGACATGGACATGTGCCCTGCAACCGAACAGCCGCACGTGTCCATATGACACCTCCTTCCCAGACCAAACCCGCTCTGGGATATCTCCATCCAAAGGCGCAGAAGGGGACAAATTGATCAAATGCACTATCGTCTGTACAACCTCTGCCCAGAACTGTTTGCCAATACCTGCATGGGAGATCATGCACCTGATCTTCTACGCAATCTTCCTATTCATCCTCTTCGCCAAACCATTCTGTTGTAGTTTCCTCAGAACTATTTTCTCATGCACAATGTCATGCGCCCTGAAGTAAGTATCAAAAGCACCAATGTACTCCACCCCATTGTCAAATCTTACCCGTTTGATCTGCCTTCCGGTCATCTTCTCCACCTTTGCCCTGAACTCCATAAACATTGCCAAGACATCACTCTTCTGCTTCAGAACATAAGTCCATACCTTCAACGAGTGAGCATCTATGAATGTGATAAAATAGGTTGCCCCACCCTCTGACTTGGGCTCTATAGGTCCACACACATCCATGTGTACCAGGATTAGTAGCTCTGCCTTCCTCTTTGGTTCAGCCTCCGCAAAGGATACTCTTTTCTGCTTTCCACCCAAGCAGTGAACACATGTTTTGGGTAACTCCCCTGACAGCTCTGGTAGAACCTTGTTCTTCACAAGGATCTTGAGATTCTTCTCACCGATATGGCCAAGTCTGCGATGTCATAACTCCATAGAGTTATCTTCAGCTGCATTCACATTCGGACTGTAGATCTTGACCTTTGCTCTGTACAAACCGCATCACTTCTTTCCCCTGGACACCACCAAGGAACCCTTCACCAGCCTCCAGGCACCTCCGCCTTCAATGCTCGTAAAGCCTCTATCATCTAGCATTTCAACAGAAATGAGATTCATCATCAAATCAGGAATATGCTTGACATCCTTGAGGATAATATTCCCAAGATTAGTCTGCAGGTGGACATATCCACTACCAATAATCTTCGACACACCGACATTTGCCATCCAGATAGTGCCGAGATCTCCCGTAACATACGAGTAGAAGTAATCTATGTGAGGAGTGCAATGGTAGGATGCACCACCATCCACTACCCAGTCCGTGTCTACACAGTCCTAGCATGCAGACCCACTACAGTGTAAGCACAATGACTCATCTTCTGCAATCGAGGTCGCACCTGCATCCTCACTGGATTCTCCCATCTCCTTCTCCTTTCCCTTCAGATCTCTCTGCATCTTGTAGCAGTTCTTTCTGTAATGGCCCTTCTTCTTGTAGTAGAAGTATTCGATCTCCTTCTTGGACTTACCTCTGGACTTACTTTTGGAGTTATCTCTTTGCTTACCCACTTTCTTCATCGGTCTGCCCCTTCCCTCGATGAGAAAGGCATCTAATGTAGAAGCTCCAGAGTCCTTCCTTCTCAGCTCTTTGTTCAACAGACAGCTCATCAACATCTCCATTGACACGATGTCTTCAGGTGTTGAATTACTCTGCGACACCACAAGAGTTTCTCAACTCTCTGGAAAGAAACTAATGATCATCAAAGCTTGCAGCTCATCTCCAAGAGTGATCTTCACGGCCTCCAACTGATTGATGATGCTCTGGGCAAGGTTCAGACGCTCTGTCATCTAAGAACACTTCTTGTACTTCAAGTTCACAAGCTTTTTGACCAGGAAAGTCTTGTTGCCCATTGTATTTCTCTCGTATAACGCTTCAAGCTTTCTCCATACAACCTGAGCCAATGACTTAGTGGATACATGATGAAAGACGGAATTATCTAGCCACCACCGAATGAGATCTTCCTATCCATCTTCTTCCACTCTCCCTCATCCAACCTGGTAGCCGACCTCCCTAATAAGGAGTATAGAGATCCTTGCAATACAATAGATCTTCCATCTGCGGCTTCCAGATATTCCAATTCTTGTCATTCATGCTAACCATTATTGTGTTCTGCTCCATCTTCTTCAATTGCGCCTCTAGACAATCAGATTAATTCACTGGTCAGATTTAGGAAGGTAGAGAGCAGACCAATGTCGTCACCCACCGTTGACCCAAATCTAAACCAGAACGACCAATCAGACACTTACTAACCTTGCTTTGATACCACTTATTGGGAATGCACCCACATACACAACTGGGCTCACAAGAAGAATAAAGCGCAACAACCACAAAAAAATATCATGCAGCATAGAGAACAACAAGATTTACGTGGAAAACTCTCTCCAAATCAATGAGGGAAAACCACGGGGCGGGACACACAAATAATCCACTATCAAAATAATAAGGATTAACAAGAATTTTAGGTTTGCCCAACCTAGATCTCTCTTGGATTCACAAATTGAATCCTCTCTCACAACCCATGGTGAAAAATAACTTCTCTACAAAAAAGGACACAACTCAAAATCCCTCATCAAGCACCAAAGGCAAACGAAGACAAGACTGAGCAAAAATTCCTTACGACGAAGACGAAGTCATCGATCTAGGAGAAAACCTATTCTTCCTCCTGAAGAACCAACCCTCTGATGTTGATGGCAGCAAGAACTCTTTCATCCCCAAAAATGGCGACATGAGCTTTTCGGTTCTTTGATAGAACACAAATGACGGCGAAAAATTGGATTAACTCTTGCTGCCCAAGGTCTCTGCCTATTTAGGGCAAAAGGGATAACTCATCTTGGCCATTGAAATAAGTTCCAATGCGATCCGACGGCTCCGAATCACAGATTTATGAAACAAATTTCGTCTGCTACCGCCCGACGGTAGCTACCGCCTCGTGGTAGCCATCAAAACGACAAAGGCCGTCTCGACGATATCAGAGACTCATCTCGACGATATGCTGCAAGCTTCAAGACGATATGCTACCGCCTAACGTCAGCTACCACACCGTTGTAGTCATCAAGATGACAAAGGCCATCTTGATGATATCAGAGACTCATCTCGACGATATGCAGCAAACTTCAAGACGATATGCTACCGCCGGCGGTGGAGTTATCTCCCGGCGATAGCATCAGTAGCAGATTCTACTGTTATACGCAGTCTGCTTCATTTTCTGCAGCAGCACAGCTCCAAACATAATCTGATTTTCTTCTCTTTAGGGGCTGGACCCCAACAAACCACCACAACTTATACCTTCAGAATATTCTATATATTTGATTGTTGTGTTGTTTGTAGAGTTTTGTAGTCTTATTTGTTAATTCCTACTCAACTTTTAATCTGGTGGTTATTGCATAGGTTAATTTTATGGCATTTGGTAACTTCTGTTCTTTCAACCCACATTTTTTGAATTATGATTCAAGCAGTTTTGATCTACTTGTAATAATAGATTACAATTGTTTCCATCTACTAGAAATAATTACTACTTCTCACTTTGGTGGATAGTTGATAACTTAGCTTTATGACATTTTGTAGCTTATGTTCTCCCAACTAACATTACAACAATTTTAATCTACTAGAAATAATAACTACCTCATATTTTGGTACTTATTTGGCATTTGGTAGCTTCTGTCCTTCCAACTCATTTTTTCGTCTGAAATACGATTCAAGCAACCGTATAGATTGCAGTAGATCATCATCTGAAATGATTTAGTTTGTTTTGGTTATTTATAGCAATACTTAAACCACCATTTGATGAGGAGACTTTAAAAGTTCTGTCGAAAGCTATTAAGCATGTATCTATGTTTTTTCTTAATTAGGACAAATGTTTTCTAATTATGCATTCAACTTTTGTCCCTTTTCAATTTTTCCTTCCACTGTAGGGGCGTGGATTGCATGATGCTGCAATGAAAAGTTTGAGACACGGCCGTTTCCAGCAGCTTAGACACTAATCTTGAGACTCAAAATGAATACAAAAAAGTAGTAAGTAAATCATCCTTACTCAACAGACATTTTGAACTAGCATAAGTAGTATTCATTTGCCAAAGAGCGTAGGTAAATCATCCTTACTCAATAGACATTTTAAACTTACACAAGTAGAATTCATCGTGTCATTATCAGCAGCATAATCACACATTCACTCATTATAATTGCTACATGAGGATAATTTATCTCTTTTAAGCAAGTTCTTTTACACATTATAATCAAATTTGCAAATAGTAAATTAGAAAGGATCTTCAATATGCTAACTTTAGCTTAAAACTAAATAAAATGTATGCAGAATAATATGGCAGTATGATAGGAAAATAAAAATAGAATCTTTAACAAATCTAAAGCACAAAGAGCTGTATTAGTTATTAGGTCATAATTATTTACTAAAGTTAGGGGATTTTTCTTTTACTCAATTTCATCATGATATTGCATTTAACCAAAGCAGCAATACGAACATCTTATGAAATGATATTTGTTTTGCTTTCTACATGGAGATCTTCACCGTGGCAGCATTTTGATTTCTATGGAATGAAATAAAGGTTTCTCACTAGGTATGTCAAGTTACCTTTAATAAAAACATTAAATTTCAAAGAGATTATTAATAATTGTGACAATAAATGTTGATTTGCTCAATAGTTCGGCTTTAAATTATCTTTAGTTGGCAATGTATTCCACTTGAGGATTTTAGCTCATCGAATGTGGCCGCTCGCCGAATGTTCCCTGCAAGAGGGGACATTCTTCAAAATTTCAGTGCGGGTGTAAGCCGCTCGAATGCGGACGCAACCCGCTCGAACGTGATAATACTCGACCGCGACAGTACCCCGACAATGACAGTACCCTGACAATGACAGTACTCCAACCACGACAGACACATGGCTTCCCCCTATCAATTAATTAATACAGTTTAAAATAAACACATTATTAATTAATGCGAAAATAATTATACATTATTTTTTTATTTTTGTTCAAATAATATCATCATTATGCATATATTATTAATTTTTCATCATTATTTTTCCAAATTAAATTGATTGATTTTCATCATTACTTTTTAAATCAATTTTAATAAAGTTGACATGTCTAATGATAGTCTACCATAATAAGTATAAGAGCTCTACTAAAAACTTGTTCAATTTTATAGATTTTCATCATTACTTTTAATTTTAGAATATGATATAATTACTTAAAGGAGCATTGTATTTTACTTTTTTTAAAATAGATTATAATATATGTTGTCATTAGATAAAAACAATAATGTTATATTTGACAGTTTTGAATGTTTCACCAAAGACAACTTTTCTTTTTTAATATTATAAATATATATATACTGGATAGTGTTAATGATACATTAACATTATTCATGTATTTATATAGCGCACTTTCATGTATTTATCTGCGTGACTTTTCATATTCATACATATATAAATTATTTACGTGCATTTTCATATTCACACGCCTACTTTTCATTTATTTTCATGTTGGGAGACATTCATCTCACCTCCACTAGTTGGGTACATCCTTAACATACCTCATTGCATCGATACATCATTCTTACCATTCTCTTTATTACCTTACATTTTAAGCATTCACTTTAATCATTAGAAATTTAATCAACCTCTCTGTTCACTCTTTATTGAGGCGTTGATTCACTGAGAAACTATAGATTGGACTCGTTACTTTTAAAGTGAATATATCGATCATAAAACAAGTTTAACAAATGCAGCACCAGTGACACAATTTAAATAAAAAGTAAATAACTGAAAAATAAGAGAGTAAAAACTCACCCCAGTCTTTCCCTTGCATTTATCTTTTCTGGAGTCATCATTCCTCCCACCTCCTTGGGATGTCATGTCCTATAAAAGTATCATCATCAACTTACTTTCCAACCTTAAGCATTTATATTAAAATGACTCAAATTAGTCCTTTATACATCCTAGATTTTGCTGCGCTTATTCGCATTCATATGGGAATTGCCCTAACTATATCTCCCACATCGATCATTGAAAATCAACCCCTCGTATGCGAGGATTAGTTGTTTCCCTAACAATATAAGAAGGGGATTTGCCCCATTCTTAGGGTAAATACTCCAATTTCAGTCACTTATACTCTTGTATCTTACTGCACTAATCAATATTGAAAGGGGTTTTTCGCAAAATCAGTGAGGGACGAACATCACTCCCATGTATGCTCTTAACCTAATTAAAGGAAGGGATTCAAAAATCCATATCTAAAGTGCTGCCCTAAAGTAAAGGAAAGAGGGTTTTGCACCATTTGAGCGGTAGAACATCTTAGGAATCTTTTTCCAACCATTTAAACACATATACATTGAAAATCCGCATTCCTACAACTATGGTTTCACTGATTTCGATTGAAATTTGAAATAAATTAAGCATTGACGTAGAATTCCATTTCACAAACTATATTTAACTTTTAAAATGAAAAAGAGAAAAGTTACTCCAAGAAAATCTTACCCTAGGTTTTCGTCCCTAACGCATCCATGAAAAATATTCACATAAAAAGAAAGAGGAGTGGAGAGGGAGGGATTACCTTGCTATATAAGAAGAAATTGTGAGAAACGAAGGTGATTTGAGCCTCCTGCGAGAAGTTTCGTGTGTTGATTGTCGTCCGCCTGGCGAGGGAGTGTTCATCGCGTGAAATGAAGAAGTGAGGCTCTCGATTTGGGTTTTCAGGACACTAGGCACGGCTGCCGCTTAAGCTAATTTCTAATTCCTAATTTGCCCCTCTAAACACCACCTCTAATGAGTCACAGGAGGGCTCAAATTGGAAAGATGGGTGCGTTCAACACATTCAATCGGTCCATTACACTTTACTTAGTCGGTTATTTCATTTGCCTCTTTTTTTCTACTTAGGGCCTGTTTGGGAGGGCTTTTTAGCTCCTTTCCATTTTCTGAAAAACGCCACCGCACTTACAAAACCGTTTGGATTGTCTACCGGTGGAAAAAGCTACCACGGAAAACTCCTTTTTCTCCTCTTTTTGAAAAGTCATTTGTCCCCTACTTTTCAACCTTTTCGAAAAGCACTTCCTCATCTCGAAACAAGGTTAGCGCATTTTTCGCCCGAGCGCAAAATTTTCCCCCGTGCGTACATTATTCTGCCCGGTCGAGCATTTCTTCGCCCATGGGCGCATTTTAGGCCCGGACGCGAATTTTTCGCTCGGCCGCGCAATTTTTGCCCGGTCGCGCATTTTCCGTCCGGGCGCACATTTTTTTAACCGAACGCGCGTTTTTCGCCCGGACGCGCATTTTTTGCCCGGACGCGCATTTTATTACCCGAGCGCGCATTTTTCGCCCGGGCGTGAATTTTTTGACGCGTGATTTTTTTGCCCGACCGCGTATTTTTTGCCCGGGCGCGCATTTTTCACCTGGGCGCGCATTTTTTCGCCCGGGAGCGCATTTTTCGCCCGGGAGCACATATTTCGCCCGGGCGAGCAAAAATTCGCCGGGCGGGAATTTTTCGCCCGGGCCGCATTTCTCGCGCGGGCGCGCATTTTTTCGCCCGGGAGCGCATTTTTCGCATTGGCGCACATTTTTCGCCCGGGCGCGCATTTTTTGCCGGGGCGCGCATTTTTCTCCCGGGCGCCCAATTTTTTGACCGGGCGCGCATTTTTCGCCCGGACGAGTATTTTCCGCCTGAACACCCATTTTTTCGCCCAAACGCCCATTTTTTCGCCAGGAAGCCCATTTTTCGCCCGGACCAGTATTTTTCGCCCGAACGCCCATTTTTTCGCCCGAACGCCCATTTTTTCGCCCGGACAAGTATTTTTCTCCCGGACGCGCAATTTTCGCCCGAACGCCCATTTTTCGCTAGGACGCTCTTTTTCGCCCAGGCGCGCATTTTTTCGCCCGGGCGCACATTTTTCGCATGGGCGCGTTTTTTTAGCGCGCGCGCAGTTTTCGCTCTGGCGCGCATTTTTCGCCCTGGCCCGCATTTTTCGTCCGGACTCGCATTTTTTCGCCCGAGCGCATTTTCTTCCAGGGCGCGCATTTTTCGCCCGTGAGCGCATTTTCTTCCCGTGCGCGCATTTTTTGCCACGTCGTGCATTTCCGGCGGCATTTCTTTCACCTGGCCGCTCTTTTTTCTATCGGGTAAAAAATGCGCGCCCGGGTGAAAAAAACGCGTACGGGCGAAAAAATGTGCGCCCGGGTGAAAAATTCTCGCCCTGACGAAAATGAGCGTCCGGGCGAAAAATGTGGGTCCGGGAGTAAAATGCGCGACCGGACAAAAAAATGCGCGCCCGGGCGAAAAATGCACGCCCGGGCGAAAAATGGGCGTTCAGGCGAAAATTGCGCGTTCGGGCGAAAAATACTCGCCCGGGCGAAAAATGGGCACTCGGGCGAAAAAATATGCGTTCGGGCGAAAAATGGGCGTTCGGACGAAAAATGGGCGCATGGACGAAAAATGCGCGCACCGGCAAAAATTCGCGCACAGGCGAAAAATGAGAGCAAGGGCGAAAAATGGGCGCTCGGGGCGAAAAATGCGCCTCCCGGAGAAAAATGCACGCCCGGGCGAAAAAATTCGAGCTCGGGCGAAAAATGGGCGTTCGGGCGAAAATTGCGCGCTCGGGCGAAAAATACTCGTCCGTGCGAAAAATGGGCACCCGGGCGAAAAAATGGGCGTTCTGGCGAAAAATGTGCGTTCGGGCGAAAAATGCGCGCCCGGACGACAAATTCGCGCACCGGCAAAAATGCGCGCACATGCGAGAAATGAGAGCAAGGGCGAAAAATGCGCGCTCGGGGCGAAAAATGCGCCTCCCGGAGAAAAATGTGCGCCCTGACGAAAAAATGCGCGCCTGAGAGAAAAATGCGCGCTCGTGCGAAATATGCGCGCCCGGGCGAAATATGCGTGCCCGAGCGAAATATGCATGTTCGGGCAAAAAATTTGCGCTCGGGCGCTCATTTTCCCCTGGGCGCGCATTTTTCTGCCCGGGGTTGCATTTTTAATAAAAAAAATCATGACAACAGAGATTTACCAAACAGTTTATAAAGTGTTTCTCATTTTTTAAAATCTCTGCAAAAGGAGTTCACCCAAACAGATCTTTAATTCCAACGATTAAATGGTTAACTTACAATTAAGGTAGCATATATATATATATGATTCTCTAATGCACGTTTTACTATTATAGAATACTTTAGTTATTACATGTCGTCATGACGGCATCACATGATGTCACTTATTGCATGACAGTTGGACTCGCTTCTCTTTGACCATATTAGAGGATTAAGAGGAGAGCTAGAACCACTTTGTCACTTCTTATCACTAACCCGTTCATTGATGTCACCCTTGGGAGTTCCGCCACCAGAACCGCTAGTCATTGCTGGTAGAGTTGTCACGGTTCTGATTTTGTTTTGATTCCACCAAAACCTAAAATAGAACAGTCAAGATAAAAAATCTTCAAATTAGAACGGACGATATATTAATTATTTTGAACATAACACATTAATAAATAACATCTGATAGGAATTCATACATAGGCTCTCATCTTTAAAAAGATGACCGGGTGGGGGTTACTCACTCAACCCACTACCCCCACTAAGATAGTGGGGGGGGGGGGGGGGGGGGGGTGAGTGATAGAGCAAACCAAACCCGCCATTTCCGCCGCCCAGTCCACGCACTGCCAGACACCGCGCGCCGCCATAACCGCACCCCACCACCGGGGTGCGATTAGCCCGCACCCCACTACTAGGGTGCGGATATCTGCACCCCAATAGTGGGGGGTGCGGCCTAATCGCACCCATGGAGGGTGCGGCCAAGCCGCACCCTCCTCGGGGTGCGACCAAGCCGCACCACATGAGAGTGCGGCCGGCCATGCCGCACCCCATGGGGGCGCGGCCAGGACGCATCCCCCTAGTGCGTGGCCAGGCCGCACCCCCCCCCCCCCAGGGCGCGACCCGGCCGTACCCCATGGGGGTGAGGCCAAGCCGCTCCCCATGAGGGGTGCGGCCTTGGGTGTGGCCAAGCCGCACTCCCTTAGGGTGCGGCCAAGCCACGCTCCCCTGTAACAGGGTTCGAGCAAATCCCCCCTCTTCGATCTCGCCGCGCACACTCCGGGTTCCAGATTCCGCCCAGAACGCCTCCTAGCGCGCTCAGAACGCTCCCGTGTTGCACACTCAGAACTCTTCTGAGCGCGATCAGAACACTTCCACGTTCCGGGCACGGTCACTTTTTGTCTTTCTAATTTCTCAGATTACAGGACCCACTTGTCGCCTTTTTCACCTCCAACAAAGCTACCCAAACTGCCCGAGCTGTCCGAGCTGCCCGAACTGCCCGAAGGGCGAGACGATCATTTACGAAAAATGGAGATCTGTGTGCTCCAAATCGGCCAGTGTGATTCGCCCGTCAGGTGGTTACGGTGGTTACAACGACAAAATTACCGGGTTACCCCCAGCCAAAGCTATAAAAGGAGCCCGGAACCTTCATTTGAGGGGACCTTGCCCTCTGCACCCGGGAGAGCTCCTTTGAAGATTTCCTCGGAATTCTCCTTCGGCGCTTGAAGATCTCCTTCGTGGACTTGAAGATTTCCTTTCTCCCGAAAGGCGACTCAGTGTTGAAACCGAAATCTTGAGGACAAGACTTGGTCTCTGTGGAGTTCGGGGTCCCTAAGAAGGGGTGGTCTCACACCTACTTCCCTCGAGCCAACTCTCTAGGCAAGAGCACTTAGATTTGGAAACGGACCAAGGGCTTAGTGGGGAGGTCCCGCCACATACCCGGAATGTTGGATCTTACGGCGCCCTTAGAGGGGGGTGAATAAGGGAATAAAATTCTTTCTATAATATTCAAGATAATTACTAAATTGTTTTATAATGAAGGAGATTGAAATAAACAATTTAGATTTAGAATTGAAAACTTAGAACACAATATAATAGAGATTACGCCAAATGATACAAATCAAGTAAACACAAAAGAGACATGATTATATATATGAAAAAGTGTTTACATAAATTTGATTTCTATATCGCTAGAAATCGGAGGCGTACAAATGTAAATTTCTTTTTGTTTACCAATCCTTCTCCCAAGGATCGGAAGGCTATCACTTGTCTCTCCCTAGACCAAGCTCAAGCCTATCCTCTAGATCTTCCCAAGATCTAGACGTAGCACACAAGGCCACGATTTCCCACCAAGCCACGCAAGGACTTGGACGCTCCGCACAAGGAAGCGATTTTCCCCTAAGCCACGCAAGGACTTAGACGCTCCACACAAGGAAGCGATTTTCCCTACCAATACAAAGTAAAATGTATATAAATGAAAATACAAGATAAAATAAGAACTCCCTAGAAATTCAGATCTCTGAAAGGAAGGTTGAAGCCTCGAGATAATCCTTGATGTAGAAGCGCGTCCGATCTCGTCTTCAATTTCAAACCTTCTCAGCATAAATGGGAGTTCATGAGGTTCTGGAGCTCTCTGGATGGAATGCACTCAGGAAGGGACTTAGAATCTTTAGTGGTTGAAATGCACGAACAGAAGGTGTCAATTTATAGAAAATCGCTGTCGGAATTTCCGACAGTGACTGTCGGAATTTTCCGACAGCGCTAAACTGCCGCTGGAGTGCCGTCGTGGGCAGTTGGTGTAACCGTCGAGCTGTCGCCTGGGCGACATCGATGTCGGATTTCCGACATCTCAAAACTGCTTTTCGTCGTGCTGCCGTGGGGGAAAGTAGTTGTAACTTCTCTGCTGTCGCCTGGGCGACATTGACTGTCGCCTGGGCGACATTGACTGTCGCCTAGGCGACAGTGACTGTCGCCTGGGCGACATCTCCTCTTCATTTTTGCCATCCGAAACTTCTCCAGACTGTAGATTGAGTCGTTCTCATCTCCGAAATGGGGTGGTACATTCCGTAACTCTTCCTGGATTGAAAGTTATGGTCATTTTAAGATCAGCACACAAAACTCATCCAACCTGAGACTTGTCGTTCTCGGATCATGCCCATGAACGAGGACTTGTCTCCTCATTGAACCTATACAACCTGGCCACTATAAACACACAAAAGACTAGATCAAATACAACACGGTATTTGTTATTCTCAAACCAAGAGATGCGGAAAGCAAGCTCCAACAATCTCCCCCTTTTGATAATAACAAATACCCATATGAGAAATTAGTGAGTTTATAGATAAGTGCGATAAAAGATATGCATGAATAAAAGGTTTACTGCGTGACAGATTTTACTCCCCCTAAATATATATGTCACTAGATTTCTCATTTTATTCTCCCCCTTTTGTTATTACCAAAAGTGGGTTGTCATGATCGAGCAATAGACGCTTTCCATGAAAACTTTTTAATATACTCCCCCTAAATTGTATTCTCCCCCTAAATGTATGCTCCCCCTAAATGTTATAATTAATTGCAATGGTGCATTATTTAATTATTCTCCCCTTAATCTTCTAGATTTCTTGAATTAATCTCCCCCTTTTGGTATTATCAAAAGAAGGTGGGGTGAGGGTAGTAAGGAGGCATTTAAATAACAAAGCATGATCGAGCTTTTAAATATATGAAATGATAAAGAGTTGAAGCATAGCATATAAAAGAGATTTCAAATAAAAAGATAAGAGTTGTAAGCAAGCGGAAGATTATAAGAAACATCCTTTTTGTAAGCATGAAAAGCATAAGTAAAAATATGAGTTTTAGTTCAAAATTGAAAGATGTTTTAACCTTTTTGAAATCTCAAAGTTTTTCATAAAGATACCAAGCATGAAATGAACATATTAAAGAGAGATTATACTACAATGTTACTTAATTTTAAGTTCAAGAGATACCAAAACATTGTAGAGATCATGATAGGTTATCTAGTGCATTTTTATATAAAGAGTAGTATAGATAAAGCATTAGAATCCAATATTTATGAGAAGAAGTGTTATCAAAGATAATGATGTGCACATAAGTGTATTTTGGGCAATGTTAACAATTGATTTAAATCATCAAAATACAAGACATATGTAAAGTAAAGTGCACAATAAAACATAAGTAAATTACTTTCACACACTTTTAATGCACATAATTTAATTTTTTTTTAACAAAGTGGTGTAATAACTAAGGTTTGCACAAGCCACTTTACTATTCTTTCCAAGGTGCTCAACCTCACAATGCTTATGAAGACTTATCAGGAGGTTCAAGTAGTGCTTGGTGGAGTTATATTTGTCTACATATATATATTTTTTTGTTCACATTTGTGAGACAACATTCTCCGAATACACTTGTTTTGCAAACCCAATTTTTTTTTAACTTTTAACCACTTTTCTAAATTTCATAAGTGCAATTCAAATGTAGTGTAGGTAAAAAAACTTATGCAAGTTTTAATTCATTGTACAAATACAATACACAAGCAAGCATTTTAGATTTAGACACACATGTTGATTACCAAAATAAGTGAGTGAAATATATCATTATCAATCATAAAACATTTACTCATACTTAGAGGCGTGCTAAGCTTGGTTCTACATATTTTTCAATACAATTGATGTACTTAAATAGATATATCAAAGCATGATAATCAAAACAATGTTCATAGAAATTTCAAGAAATAAATTTTAACATTGTAAATAATTCTAAATAATAGAATTCATACATGCTTGATATTGGCAATAAAGATCATACATTTTTTTTTTTAAGTTTAATCATTTTTTTTAAATCAAATAAAAACAGAAAATCACAAAAACATATTTTTGTAATTTTTGAATTTTGAATTTTTGTAGTAGATTTTTCATTATAAAAAAAAAATAACAAAAACATATTTTTGTATATTTTTTTAATTTTGAACTTTTGTAGTTGATTTTTCATAATATGATTAAAAACACAAATAGCAAAAAAAAATTTTGTATTTTTGAATTTTGATCTTTTGTAGTTGATTTTTCATAATATAAATAAAACAAAAATAACAAAAGTCAGAAACACAACAAATAAGTAGAAAATATGAACCAACATATTTTTATGGATTTTCAGAAATTTTAAAAATCAGAAAATTCCAACACCCACGCTAGCGCCGGCGCTAGCGCTAGCGCTGGAAACAGTACTCGATTTTTTGAGAATTTTAAAAATCTGATTTTTTATTTTGATTAAGTGTCCTTAGAGTAGTTCCATGCTGAAATTTCAGAATTTTCAGAGATGTCTTGATTGCTCAAATTTGCATAAAACTTTAGCTTTTTCAAATACATGTGTTTTACAAAAACATTTAAGCTCAAAAAGATAAATTATGCAAACACATGAGGACATTTTTATTAAACAACCCAAAATATGCATGATTTAAGTGATAAGTAAATAAAATGTTCATGCAGTACGTAATATAGGTATGTCCTAAGATTAGAAACTACCCCGACTAAATGTCTACACCCTAGCCCCGTACTAAGTGACGGATGGGCATGAGGAGCTGCACGCATGCCGTAGGTTGGGGTGTTAGTCTCATATGCACACACTAGAGAACACTCAACCTAGCACTCTTTCCCCCCAGTGCCTCGCAAGGCCCCACTGGAACCCTCCCTGGTTAAGGACAAGACATGACTTAGAGGTTAGGTCTCTAATGCATACAACCCTACGCCCCCGCTATTGTGAGACACATGTCATAGGTTAATGATTATGGATATACTAAGCGTTTTAGTCTAAGGATTGATTCATAAAACATGAGTTTATTTTAGTTTTAGAACATATTGTAGATTTTGAAATCACAATGTACTCATGAATTTTAAAGTTCAAATTTCTCTACCTTTAGCATGTCACTGTATTGATAATCCTAACATAAACACTAAATTGAGCATATACAAAGAGGTGCGGCTAGGATAATGAATTTGGATGTTATGCAAAATATGCTAAATTTATATAATTGGTTTGCATGTAATCAATTTTAGAGTTTTGAAAATTTATAGACCTAGAATGAAGTGACAATTCTATTTGATTTCATCTTGTTGATACCACGTTAATTCATAGGTCTAAAGATAATGATATACATGCAAACAATAAAGATGCACATCACACACACAAAACAAGATATGAAACTATAATACCAATTGCAATCATATATTTCATAATTCCTAAGGTTGATAGAATTAGTTGATTTAAGATAGGTCTTGATGGATCATGAATTATGATATATGATTATAGTGAATTTTAGCATAGGATATTAATAGATCATGGTGGTGATTGTGAAATCATATTTATCATTTTTGAAAATTTTCTTTTGATTTTAATTTTTAGAAATTAGACTAAACAAATACAAAATAATTTTTCAGAGAAATCAGAATTTTTTTAGGAAAATATGCTACCGCCAGCGTTAGTGATAACGCCTGGCGTTAGCAATAGAGTTACAATATTTGATTTTAAAACACATTGTTTTTTATATTAATTGATTCCGATTTTTCTTGATTATGATTTTCAATATAAGGACTATTATATGTAGCAACGAAAAAAAGACAAATATGCAATTGGTTGCGCGTTTAATATTTTAGCCTAAGACCCCTAATAGTCCATTTAAATCCAATTTTGAAAGTAATTTCATTAATCTTGATAATATCATTTAGCAAATTTAGCATTCAATTTATAATGATAATATAAGACATTTATAGGCAATGGATTTAAAAAGGATAAAACATATAAAAAGGAAAGATAGATCACTTGAAAACTTTATGACTTTTTATTTAATTTAATTCAATTTTGATTTGATAAACATTAGGCTTAAAATGTAAAAGTCATATTTCATAATATATCTAAGTGACCATAAACAAGTTAGCTCAAAAATAAAAAATAAATAAAAGAAAAAGCAATTACGCATATCATGAAGTAGAGTAATGATATTTCATTTTTAATTTATTTCCACTTCATGCAAATGATAGGATACTAATGAATAAGAGATTTTGGTATCCAAAGGGGACCATGAGGGATGATTCCTTTGGGTACCCAAATACGACATGATGATTTTTTAGGAGACAAGGATAAATGAGCCCTTTCTATTAAAGTTGATGTGTCATTTTTCTTTAAGGGTCTCCATTCATACCTTGGTTGTTTATCTTTAAAATTCATATTATGATTATGTGACATCTTTATATGATTGTATTTGTTTGAAAAATAATTCATTTGTGATTTATGTTTATTCAAATTATTTTTCAAAATAGATTGATGATGATAATCATAATGAATTTTATTATATGGATTCTTTGAAATTTTATAAGAGTGATTGTCTTTCTTTAGAAGTGATTGTTGAAAGAGTGGGTTACAATATGTTTTAAAAGATTGATTATCATTTTGATGATTTTCATTTCCACTCTTTCTTTTAGACATACTCTTATAATATGAAGAATAATATTTTATATTTTGATTTTCATGAAAATGAGTTTTTAAATTTGAGTCATGATTGAAAATATATTGAGACTTATAATAGTGACTCTTAAGAATTTTATGAGGATCATAATTCTTTTTTAAACCAAACTCCTTTTGATTTAATGTGTGAAAATGATCCTTTTTAGAAATGATTTTGTAAGTTAATTTATCCTTGTTATTCAAAATCTTATGATGAAATTTATTAGGTGACATTTGAAATTTTTCAACAAAAGATTTTAATTGTTCTAACTTACAAGTTAAAGCATCATTTTCAACTATCAATTTTTCATTATGTTCTTTTGAAACTAAGAGCCCTTTTTCAATTTCCTTGAATTTTTCCTTAAATAAATTGCAATCAAAACAAGGAGTAGGAATTGTAACTAAAGAGCATGAAATAGAATTTAACACATCAATATTTGATTCTACGTTATCGTTTGCTTTTAAAGATTTATTTTCTAAACGTAATTTTGAATTAGCAATTTTTAACTTTAAAATTTTGCGTTTAGCAATTTTAAGCATACGAGATGTAGAAATAGAATTTTTTACAAAAAGAGAAGATTTAGATTTTCTTACCTTGCAATAGTTTCCGTCTTCTCTTTTGCTTGATGTGTTGCCATCAACTGAGTCCAATATTGTGACGTTGTCTTCTTCATCTTCCTCTTCCAAACAAGAGTGTCCATCATCCTTTCCGCTTGATGAGCATTCTATGGATCCATCCTTTGTGTAGCTTTCTTGAATATTTGCATAGGCTTGCATATTTTCTGGTTCTTGTGAATGTTTCGTACCTGTAGAAGGAGAATCATAAGTTCTTTCAAGAAAACTCCAAATTTCATATGCGGTAGGTAAAGTATAAATAAGTTTGAAAATATTTTGGTCTAACGCACAAAATATACTATTCATAGATTTTGCATTTAAAATAATTTCGTTTCTAGTTAGTACGCTAGATGGATTTTTAATAGTAATATTCTAAACTTTTTCATCTAAGGCCTTAAGAAAATTTTTCATTAATATTTTCCACCCATTATAATTTTCACCCATAAATAATGGTGGTGATAATACTTTTTCATTTATATTAAAATTTTCCCCACTAGTAGAAGCGAGATCATGATCAAGAGACGCCATTATTCCCGGTTGTTAAGCCGATTTGGAATAACCTTCCTCTGATACCAATTGTTGGATCTTACGGCGCCCTTAGAGGGGGGTGAATAAGGGAATAAAATTCTTTCTATAATATTCAAGATAATTACTAAATTGTTTTATAATGAAGGAGATTGAAATAAACAATTTAGATTTAGAATTGAAAACTTAGAACACAATATAATAGAGATTACGCCAAATGATACAAATCAAGTAAACACAAAAGAGACATGATTATATATATGAAAAAGTGTTTACATAAATTTGATTTCTATATCGCTAGAAATCGGAGGCGTACAAATGTAAATTTCTTTTTGTTTACCAATCCTTCTCCCAAGGATCGGAAGGCTATCACTTGTCTCTCCCTAGACCAAGCTCAAGCCTATCCTCTAGATCTTCCCAAGATCTAGACGTAGCACACAAGGCCACGATTTCCCACCAAGCCACGCAAGGACTTGGACGCTCCGCACAAGGAAGCGATTTTCCCCTAAGCCACGCAAGGACTTAGACGCTCCGCACAAGGAAGCGATTTTCCCTACCAATACAAAGTAAAATGTATATAAATGAAAATACAAGATAAAATAAGAACTCCCTAGAAATTCAGATATCTGAAAGGAAGGTTGAAGCCTCGAGATAATCCTTGATGTAGAAGCGCGTCCGATCTCGTCTTCAATTTCAAACCTTCTCAGCATAAATGGGAGTTCATGAGGTTCTGGAGCTCTCTGGATGGAATGCACTCAGGAAGGGACTTAGAATCTTTAGTGGTTGAAATGCACGAACAGAAGGTGTCAATTTATAGAAAATCGCTGTCGGAATTTCCGACAGTGACTGTCGGAATTTTCCGACAGCGCTAAACTGCCGCTGGAGTGCCGTCGTGGGTGGAGTCGTGGGCAGTTGGTGTAACCGTCGAGCTGTCGCCTGGGCGACATCGATGTCGGATTTCCGACATCTCAAAACTGCTTTTCGTCGTGCTGCCGTGGGGGAAAGTAGTTGTAACTTCTCTGCTGTCGCCTGGGCGACATTGACTGTCGCCTGGGCGACATTGACTGTCGCCTGGGCGACAGTGACTGTCGCCTGGGCGACATCTCCTCTTCATTTTTGCCATCCGAAACTTCTCCAGACTGTAGATTGAGTCGTTCTCATCTCCGAAATGGGGTGGCACATTCCGTAACTCTTCCTGGATTGAAAGTTATGGCCATTTTAAGATCAGCACACAAAACTCATCCAACCTGAGACTTGTCGTTCTCGGATCATGCCCATGAACGAGGACTTGTCTCCTCATTGAACCTATACAACCTGGCCACTATAAACACACAAAAGACTAGATCAAATACAACACGGTATTTGTTATTCTCAAACCAAGAGATGCGGAAAGCAAGCTCCAACACGGAAGTCCCCTTGGAACTTCCCCTCCCAAGCCACTACTAAGCTTGGGCACCACTGGAGCCTCTCCTCACCCTCTCTAGAGAGACTTGCTGAGGAGGGAGAGAGAGGAGAGAGCTAGCTAAGAATGAGATCTCCAAAATGGTGCCCCCTTGGTCCTATTTATAGGTTTTTCGGGTTTGGACTGCGAATAGCCAAAACTGGACTGCAAATAGCCAAATCCCGCTGTTCTGAAGCGCTAAACGCAGACCGCTGGACTGCGAATAGCCAAAACTGGACTGCAAATAGCCAAATCCCGCTGTTCTGAAGCGCTAAACGCAGACCGCTGGACTGCGAATAGCCAAAACGGGACGAGAAGGGACCTCCCTTGGGCGAAAGGGGTTCCTTACGGGGCTCGGCGAGCTCCCTTACTGGGCGAGGGCGAGAGGGGGGCACCCGCCCCTCCCCTCTCGCCTCTAACTTGGCGAGGGTGAGAGGGGGGGCACCCTCCCCTCCCCTCTCGCCTCTATCTTGGCGAGGGCGAGAGGGGGGGCACCCGCCCCTCCCCTCTCGCCTCTAACTTGGCGAGAGGGGGGGCACCCGCCCTCCCCTCTCGCCTCGCGAGAGGGGGGGCACCCGCCCCTCCCCTCTCGCCTCTAACTTGGCGAGGGCGAGAGGGGGGGCACCCGCCCCTCCCCTCTCGCCTAACTTGGCGAGGGCGAGAGGGGGGGCACCCGCCCCTCCCCTCTCGCCTAACTTGGCGAGGGAGAGAGGGGGGCACCCGCCCCTCCCCTCTCGCCTAACTTGGCGAGGGCGAGAGGGGGGGCACCCGCCCCTCCCCTCTCGCCTAACTTGGCGAGGGCGAGAGGGGGGGCACCCGCCCCTCCCCTCTCGCCTAACTTGGCGAGGGCGAGAGGGGGGGCACCCGCCCCTCCCCTCTCGCCTAACTTGGCGAGGGCGAGAGGGGGGGCACCCGCCCCTCCCCTCTCGCCTCTAACTTGGCGAGGGCGAGAGGGGGGGGGGGGGGGGGGGCACTCGCCCCTCCCCTCTCGCCTCTAACTCCTCTGGTGAGAGCTACGGGGGTTCGCCGGGCGATACCCAAAGGTCTTAAAACCCCTTGGGTCTAGTCGACACGTCTCGACGGCCCTCCATGTTGGGCCTCACTCGATGGATATGGGGGTTGTACACAATCCCCGCTCTTTGCGAGGTTGGTACAACCTCGGAAAGAAAAAGTCCAAGCCCAAATATCCATCGAGGGGGGTTGGGGGCAGAACCTCGCTCCCGAGGATCATTCGACCCACCCAGCTAGTGAGAGCCTGGAGTGAGGAGGACATCTCGGTGTTGAACTTACTCATCCAAGGATCATTCGACCCACCCAGGCAGTGAGAGCCTGGAGTGAGGAGGACATCCCGGTGTTGAACCCACCCATCGAGGATCATTCGACCCACCCAGCTAGTGAGAGCCTGGAGTGAGGAGGACATCTCGATGGTAAGCCCTTCCTTCCGAGGATCATTCGACCCACCCAGCTAGTGAGAGCCTGGAGTGAGGAGGACATCTCGGCGTTGAACTTACCCATCCGAGGATCATTCGACCCACCCAGCTAGTGAGAGCCTGGAGTGAGGAGGACATCTCGATGGTAAGCCCTTCCTTCCGAGGATCATTCGACCCACCCAGCTAGTGAGAGCCTGGAGTGAGGAGGACATCTCGGCGTTGAACTTACCCATCCGAGGATCATTCGACCCACCCAGCTAGTGAGAGCCTGGAGTGAGGAGGACATCTCGATGGTAAGCCCTTCCTTCCGAGGATCATTCGACCCACCCAGCTAGTGAGAGCCTGGAGTGAGGAGGACATCTCGGCGTTGAACTTACTCATCCGAGGATCATTCGACCCACCCAGCTAGTGAGAGCCTGGAGTGAGGAGGACATCTCGGTGTTGAACCCACCCATCGAGGATCATTCGACCCACCCAGCTAGTGAGAGCCTGGAGTGAGGAGGACATCTCGATGGCGAGCCCTTCCTTCCGAGGATCATTCGACCCACCCAGCTAGTGAGAGCCTGGAGTGAGGAGGACATCTCGGCATTGAACTTACCCATCCGAGGATCATTCGACCCACCCAGCTAGTGAGAGCCTGGAGTGAGGAGGACATCTCGATGGTAAGCCCTTCCTTCCGAGGATCATTCGACCCACCCAGCTAGTGAGAGCCTGGAGTGAGGAGGACATCTCGGCGTTGAACTTATTAATCATATAAGCAAAATAACTTCATCCATCTAATGGGGGGATTTCCCTTGTCAAAAACCTCCTGACCCAACCAGTGAGGGGTAGAGCTCGTTACAAAGAAAAACCACAAAAAACAAAAAACAAAAAACAAACACATCATGCCCCCCCATGGTACTCGCCTCTCCGGCTGCTCGCGCGAGATGATCATTCCTCTGCTTCTCCTGCCACTCCCATCTGGCTCATGCTCTCCATGATCTTCTCCATCTCCTCCGCCCCTGCTTGCCAAGAGATGCTGTTGACGGCTGTAACGTAGCAGTGCCTCGCCATCCTGGGGTCTCCGCGGATCCTGACTTGGATTCCTCCAGCGTTGAGCTTGAGGCACTGGTGGAAGGATGATGGTATGCATCGAAAGGCGCTGATGAGGGGTCTTCCGAAGATGGCATTGTAACTGCTAGGAGCGTCAACTATGACGAACCGACAGTTCCTTGAGCCTCCCCCCATCGTCACTTGGAGTCCAACTCCACCCTCCACCTCTTTCCTTTCTCCGGAGAATCCGAACAAGGGCCCATCCGAGGCCAGCACCCTCCTTGCCTCTACCTTCAACTCATCAAATGCCTTCTTGAAAATGACGTTGACAGAGCTCCCGTTGTCAACGAGGATCCGAGAGACGGTGTAACCTTCGATGGCTGTCTGGATGACTAGCGCATCACAGAATGGATCCTCGTTATCTGGCATGTCCTTGCTCGAGAAAGTGATTTTCTCCTCGGGAGGTGGGTCCTGTGACGTTGAAGCGACGCTGCGTCGATATACGGTGTGGAGGCTTGCCTTACGGGTGGCCTCGATCCCTACCCCCCCGTGGATCACCGCGACCCGTCCTTTGGCTCCTATGTCAGTTCGGTCCTCGCAGATGTCGTCGTCCACTACTGCTCCAGGTGGAACTTCTTCAATCCGCACCGGCGGCTGCTGTTGTGCCTGACCTCTCGCCTCTCTCACCTCCAAGAATTCCGGGCAGGTAGTTGTTGCATGCCCCTCTGCTTGGTGGTAGTCGCAGTATGGCACCACCCTTCCCCCCTTTCTCCTACGGGCTGGGAGGTCTCTTGCTTCCACTCCTCCTCCTCTTCGAATCGCCATAGCTTGAGCTGGTGGGGGTAGGAGCTGCCTAGGGGCCTGCCTCCAAGGAGGAGGGTTGGGCCTCCCTTGGCCTCCGTAGAAGTTTCCCCCTCCTTGGGCGAGACCCCTCCCTTGCTCCTGACCCCCCTGGGGTCCCTGGTACCCTTGACCCCTCTGCTCTTCCCTCCTCCTTCCTTCCTGCTGCCTGAGGCCACCTTGCTCTCTTGGCTCGACCTCCACCAGCTTTGCCAGCTTCTTTGCCAGCCCCGGGTTCGCCGCCTCAGTGGCTATCTCCTTTGCAGCTTTTTCCATCAGGTCCTCAAAGGACAGGGGAGGCTTCCTAGTTAGGCGCATTTTGAAGAGGCTCTCTCGTAGCCCCACGGTGAAAGCCATCTGGAGGGCATACCCTGGCACCTCCTGGATGTTCTGGATCTCCTCCTGGAATCTGTCCATGTACTGGGCCAACGTCTCCTCGTGCCTCTGCTTGACCAGGAAAATGGACTCAGCATTCTTCTTCCTCTTCTTGGATGTGGAGAAGCGTAGCTGGAAGCTTCGGCTCAAGTCATCAAAGCTGTAAATGGAGCCAACCGGGAGCTGGTGGAACCAGTCCCTAGCTTTGTCTCTCAGGGTGGTGGCGAAGAGACGACACTTGAACGCGTCCGTCATGGGCCTGATGGAGACGGTATCCTCGAACCACTGCAGGTGCTGGACGGGATCATCCTTCCCGGTATAGAAAGTCATTTTGGGCTCCTTGAAGCCTTCCGGGATGGGAGCCGAGATGATCAGCTCGCTAAAGGGTGACCCCCCACTCGCCGGCTTCGCGAGCTCCGCTCGCGCGACTCCTGCTCCGAGCGAGACCCCACTCGCCGGGCTGGGAAAAAGCACTCGCCCGGCGAGGTCTCGCTCGCCACTCTCAGTCACTGGCTCCTTGCCTGGCCGACCCCCTGGGGCAACCTCTCCTGACCCCCCCTGGGCGAGCACTCCTTGCGACCCAGAAGGCGGTGTCTGGGGGGAGGGAGCCGAGCAGTCACCTCCCCTGGAGATGCCTTGGAGTAGCTCCATGATTCCCTTGATGGCCGTCATGAACTCTCCCCTTCCTACCACCTCACTTGGGATGCGAGACCCCTCATCGTCTCCTCCTCCGAGGTCTCCTGTCATGAGATTTGGCTCAAGGACTTCTGTGCTGACCACTCTCCACGCTCACCGCACCAAAATGTTGAAACCGAAATCTTGAGGACAAGACTTGGTCTCTGTGGAGTTCGGGGTCCCTAAGAAGGGGTGGTCTCACACCTACTTCCCTCGAGCCAACTCTCTAGGCAAGAGCACTTAGATTTGGAAACGGACCAAGGGCTTAGTGGGGAGGTCCCGCCACATACCCGGAAGTCCCCTTGGAACTTCCCCTCCTAAGCCACTACTAAGCTTGGGCACCACTGGAGCCTCTCCTCACCCTCTCTAGAGAGACTTGCTGAGGAGGGAGAGAGAGGAGAGAGCTAGCTAAGAATGAGATCTCCAAAATGGTGCCCCCTTGGTCCTATTTATAGGTTTTTTGGGTTTGGACTGCGAATAGCCAAAACTGGACTGCAAATAGCCAAATCCCACTGTTCTGAAGCGCTAAACGCAGACCGCTGGACTGCGAATAGCCAAAACTGGACTGCAAATAGCCAAATCCCGCTGTTCTAAAGCGCTAAACGCAGACCGCTGGACTGCGAATAGCCAAAACGGGACGAGAAGGGACCTCCCTTGGGCGAAAGGGGTTCCTTACGGGGCTCGGCGAGCTCCCTTACTGGGCGAGGGCGAGAGGGGGGCACCCGCCCCTCCCCTCTCGCCTCTAACTTGGCGAGGGCGAGAGGGGGGGCACCCTCCCCTCCCCTCTCGCCTCTATCTTGGCGAGGGCGAGAGGGGGGGGGGGGGGGGGGGGGGGCACCCGCCCCTCCCCTCTCGCCTCTAACTTGGCGAGGGCGAGAGGGGGGGCACCCGCCCCTCCCCTCTCGCCTCTAACTTGGCGAGGGCGAGAGGGGGGGCACCCGCCCCTCCCCTCTCGCCTAACTTGGCGAGGGCGAGAGGGGGGGCACCCGCCCCTCCCCTCTCGCCTAACTTGGCGAGGGCGAGAGGGGGGGCACCCGCCCCTCCCCTCTCGCCTAACTTGGCGAGGGCGAGAGGGGGAGCACCCGCCCCTCCCCTCTCGCCTAACTTGGCGAGGGCGAGAGGGGGGGCACCCGCCCCTCCCCTCTCGCCTAACTTGGCGAGGGCGAGAGGGGGGGCACCCGCCCCTCCCCTCTCGCCTCTAACTTGGCGAGGGCGAGAGGGGGGGCACCCGCCCCTCCCCTCTCGCCTCTAACTCCTCTGGTGAGAGCTACGGGGGTTCGCCGGGCGATACCCAAAGGTCTTAAAACCCCTTGGGTCTAGTCGACACGTCTCGACGGCCCTCCATGTTGGGCCTCACTCGATGGATATGGGGGTTGTACACTCAGCATTCTCACTTTTGTTCTCCCGAGCATTCTCACTTTTGTTCTCCACCGTTCTCAGAAGGAAAAAGACTTAGTTTTCCGAGATGTGGTCTGTCACCTTCAGAACTCTCTCTCTCTCTCTCTCTATTATTGTAACGAGCGGTGTCCTGTCACGCTTGAATTCTAAGTACCTGACTGTAACCCCCCCAGAAGATAGTGAAGTTTGGTCGGCACAGCTCCGACCTCGTGGTTTTTTACCTTTTCTGGGTTTTCCACGTTAAAAAGTCCCAGTGTACTCAACGATTCTCAAATTAACTGTTAGCGCGCTTGGCTCGCTTTAGAGATAAGACAGTTCAAGTCGACCGGTCTACCAAGAGCACCCAAGCGACCCGCAACAGTTTGGCGTCGTCTGTGGGAAATGGATTCCCAAATACTGAGCAAGGGATTTCCGAACGCAGCGCCCACTTCGCCCAAGTTCATGGAACCAGCAAGAGTGGACACCTCCCCCGAACTATCCGACGCATGCAGTTCCTCAATCCCCAAAAGCCCGGCGAAAAGAGCGCTCATCGCTTCACCCATCCTGCCCCAGTGGCTTGGATCAACTAGCAAGCAGGCCCCTCTCGCGGCGAGACAGGATTCGAAGGATGTCCCACACTACAAGGAGTTTCACGGAGCAGAGGACCCGTACGGGCACGTTAATCACTTCTTGATAACGATGCGGACGTTCGGACTTCCCGACCAAATCAGCTGCAAAATCTTCGCTAAGACACTGCGCGGAGACGCCCTCCGCTGGTATCAATCTCTGCCAAACGGAGAAATTCACAACTTCACCGAGTTGTCCCAACTGTTCGTTGAATGGCACGAAGCGTGCGCTCCGAGGATCCAAGAAGAAGAGCGAGAAGAGCCCGAGACGGACGAGTCGCCCCACCTAGGGGAAGCGGAGCGGAGCAAACGACAAGAAAATATCTACACAAGCTTTCACTAGGAGCATCCCCGTGGATGGTTGGACTTCGCCTTAGACGCAAGCATAGGCAATCCAACCTGTGATCTAAGGAGGGTGTTTATAACCCATCGCATCTCGTTCAATATCCTGTTCGAGGCAGCCGTGGTGCGGCTCAAACTCCTAAGCGGGAACCTCAAGCTCAGGGCCAGCGACGCAGATCTCCCAGACGGAACTAGGGTACCCACCATAGGAGTCGTCACCCTCCCCGTTCAAGTAGGGATGCACTCGGAACCAGAGGCAGACTCCCCCTACGACGCAATATTTGGGAGCCTCCTACTCGACGCCCTGAACAATGACGTTTCCATGTCTGGACGCATGACCAACAAAGGGAGAATCCTCAGGGATTCAATTCGTGGTCTCGACACGGCCGCAACCGAGCTTCCTTGGATCAACTACGACCCATCGCCAAATCCAAACTCTGAGAAGCAAGGCGTGCAGGAGGGCCGCGCAACCCCTACATTGGCAGAAAAAGCTAATCTTCCGGTACCAGCAGATCCACTACAACTTGGGGGTATGTAACACCCTGCCAGTACAGATAGTATAACAGTAGGTCCGGCCGGGACCCCACGCCATACAAACCACACTAGCTAGGAGTTAAAAGGTGATAAACAGAAAAGTAACAACTAAACGAGAGTACAACACGTAAGCGGAAGCATTAATTAAACCATTCAAATAGAACTGTCCACTATCATAGGAATGTATCCTGAATAAGAGTTACGGCCTTAAGGCCTTACATTCATCCAATGCACAAAACTCCAAAAGCATACATCGGCACGCAGGCCGGCCATACATGAATAACAGGAAAAGGGCTGGCCTTCGAGGGCCAACATTGCAAAGGGCCATCGCCCGCTATTTCCCGCTAGGCTCACCTGCACCTGCATAAGAACATTCCACCAAGCGGTGGCAAACAAAGTAACGGTCAGCACAGCTGATCAAATTATAACGACCCCACCCCTTTTCCGGGGCGGCGGAGCTTCTACCCTGCAAGCAAGCCATACTAGCACAAGTACTAAATATAAAGAAAGTGCAAACTACACAAGGTGAGGTTTCAAGCACAATCAATCTTCTAGGTTGAGCATCAAAAGAGAGGGGAACCTAGGTATGCACATGATGTTGGTTGGGTTCACCCGAAGGTTCCCCACAACCGCCTAAGCAATCACAAGAGGCTAATCATAACATCCATTTCACAAAACACTCCACCGTAAGGGCCACAACCTTGGGTGGAAACAAGAGCTTTTGGTCGGTCTAGGTATGACACCTTCCACGACCTCTCCCATGATCACACGGCTTTCCTGAGGAAGGGACCTCTTACCGATCTGCATGGAAACGGATTCGGTTTAGCTTTGCTCGTGCTCTAATCGTCGCGATCTATCGCACGACGCGGGTACGGCTTCGCCTCGGCCCGTAAGGGTTTAGCACTTTCAAGTGCTACACTAATTATACGCTACGCACCTAACCCCTTCACAAGGGTCTAGGTTTCACGAATACTCAACAAGGGAGGTGCAATACGCTCCGCATCAATTTCGTGGTGAAGGTTTGCCTTCAACCAAACTCAAAGCATGGGGCTTTCGTTAGCATCTTCACAAGACGCCTATACTTATTTCCCGCATTACTATAGATGATTTCACGGAGTCATTCTCCGGCACGCATTTTAGGCCTAACCTAAATGCAACGTCGCAAATCAAGCATCACCGATTCGGGCTCACGGCCACGAATAGGCTTCACACAAAATGCCTAAATCCGCACGACTACCGGATTTTCTACATGCAATAATGCCGGGGACGGACACAATTTACCCGGAGTTTCGAAGAACTTGAGGAAATCCTACACTTCACCCATTTGGTGAAAGGGATTCCTCATGCAAGCATAGAAAGAGGAATGAAAGGACAAATACAAGTCCAAAGTTCGGGAGGAAGAATCGTTACCCTAGTCGCATTCTTTTTCGCCATAGATCCGAGATTCTACACGGAGAGAAACGACCGCACCGGGCTGCACTCTCCAAATCTGGAAACGGCTCGCGAAACGGAGCTCCGGAGCTCCGTCAAGGCGGGATCTACCTTCTTCTTCCTTGGCTCCTCCTTCTTTCTCTAGGGTTTGGAGAGAGAATGGCTTAGAGAATATGAGGGTTTAACCCCCTCTCATCAGCCCTAAAGGTCTCCCGCAACTAAACCTAGCCGTTGGATCAATTTCCAAAAGATTTGGACGGTCCGATCTTCTTCTCCGCTCAAAATCGCGGAACAGAATAAACAGGGCGCACGATCGCTGGCGCACGATCACTGGTCGTGCGCGAAGAGGGAAATGGTCGTGCGCACTGTCCGAGACAGAACTCGATTCTCTTCTGAATTAACGCACGATCGCTGGCGCACGATCACTGGTCGTGCGCGAAGAGGGAAATGGTCGTGCGCTAAGAGCAAAAAGGGAAGATTTAGCCTGCTTCAAGTGCAGCACTACCACTCCGCCTACTTCGCTGAACCACGATTTTTGGGGTGTTACAACTCCACCCCCCTTAAAAGAATTTCGTCCCGAAATTTATAAAACAGAAATAGCAAGAAATTCAGCTATAAACTACCTGAGAGAAATAGCTCGGGGTACTCCGCAAGCATCGCTTGCTCTCTCTCCCAAGAGAGCTCCTCTCGGCCGCAATTATCCCACCGGACTTTTACCATCCGAATGGACTTGTTCCGCAGCTGCTTTACTTCGGTATCTTCGATGCGTAAGGGCTTGACCTTCGTCGACAACCCACTATCAACCGGAACTTTGCCGACCGCAACGATATGAGTAGGCTCTTGCACTGCCTTCCTCAACACTGAAATGTGAAACACGTCGTGCAGACCGCTCAGCTCTGCAGATAGTGCAAGCTGATAAGCCGCATCACCAACACGCTCCACGATCTCAAACGGTCCTAAGTACCTTGGACTGAGCTTTTTCAAGCGTCGGATCCTTGATACCCCTTTGCACGGTTTGATCTTCAAGTAAACCCGGTCACCGACGGCAAACTCTAGGTTCCTATGCTTGGCATTGAAATACTTTGCTTGCCTATCCTAGGCAACCAATAGCCTTTCACGTATAGCCCGGATCGTCGAAGTTGCTTCTTCAACATCCTTTCGCTTCAATAGCTTAGTATCGCCCGTTTCCGCCCAAGACAACGACGTACGACACTTCTTACCATAGCGGGCTTCGAAGGGAGCCATCTTTATACTGGCTTGATAGCTATTATTGTAGGCGAACTCGATCATGAAGAGATGATCTTCCCACCTCTTTCCAAAATCTAGAGTGCACATTCGGAGCATATCCTCCATAGTCCTGTTGGTTCTCTCGGTCTGTCCATCCGTTTGCGGGTGGAAGGCCGTGCTGAACTTCAATTTCGTGCCCAACAGTTCATGGATAAGCCTCCAATCTTTCGATGTGAAACGCCCGTCACGATCGCTGACGATACTACGGGGAATACCGTGCAGTCTCACAATACTATCAACATAGAGCTTTGCTAGCTTCTCTACAGAATCATCCTTCCGGTTCGGAATGAAGTGTGATACCTTTGTCAAACGGTCCACGATCACCCAGACGGCGTCGTTTCCATGTTGCGATCTCGGCAATCCGTGCACGAAATCCATCGAAATATCATCAAACTTCCATTCCGGAATCGGCAGGGACTTCAGAAACCCACCGGGACGTTGACATTCCGCTTTCACCAACGCGCAAGTATGACACTTGGCCACGTAAAGGGCAATGTCTTTCTTCATACCCGGCCACCAGAAAAGCTTCTTCATATCCATAAACATTTTAGTGCTCCCCGGGTGGATTGAGTACTTGGTATGATGAGCCTCGTACATCAACTCCGCCCGTAGAGTGCCAACGTTTGGGATGCACAACCTTTCCTGTTTCCACATAAGGTCGTCTTCGAAGGAGAAATCAGCGTTTAACCCCTCAACGGTTTCCGCTTTATAGCGTTTCATGCTCTCGTCCAGCTCCAACGCTTGTCGAACTCGGTCGGCAAGGTCGTATCGAACCTCCGTCCAGTTCAAGCATGTTGAAGTAGACGTTCTCCTATCAATGCAAATGATCTCCATTTCTTCCAGCTCGCGGATTAGACGCTCATCGTGCATCAAAATCCAATTTTCTTGAGCGGGAGCCCGACGACTCAGCGCGTCCGCTACTACGTTTCCCTTACCGGGAGTATAATTGATGTCGAAGGTGTAGTCCCCAAGGAACTCCATCCACCTCCTTTGACGCATATTCAACTCCCTTTGATCCAGCAAGTACTTGAGGCTCTTGTGGTCGGTAAAGATATCGATCTTCACTCCATATAAATAATGCCTCCAAAGCTTAAGAGCAAATACCACGGTCGCTAGCTCCAAATCATGGACCGGGTAATTCCTCTCATGAACCTTCAGTTGCCGGGAGCCGTAGGCAATCACTTTCCCAAACTGCACTAGGACACAACCCAAACCACTTCCTGAGGCGTCACTATAAATTTCGTAGCCTTCTGTACCTTGTGGCGAGCATAGAATGGGCGCCGTGGTCAGACGGCTCTTCAGTTCTTCAAAAGCTCGTGCGCACTCGGGCGACCAAACGAACTTATGATCCTTCCTAGTCAGTTTTGTGAGAGGAAGTGCGATCCTCGAGAAGTTTTCCACAAAGCGCCTATAATAGCCGGCAAGTCCTAAGAAACTTCGGACTTCCGCTACGTTTTTCAACAAAGGCCACGCTCGGATCGCTTCTATCTTCGACGGATCTACTGCAATTCCATCTCCACTAACGACGTGACCAAGGAATGCTACTGACGGTAGCCAAAACTCGCACTTGGAGAACTTGGCATAGAGCTGACTCCTCCTCAAGGTGCTCAGAACGGCGTGCAGATGCCCTACATGCTCCTCTTCCGATTGAGAGTATACCAAAATGTCGTCGATAAAGACGATCACAAATTGATCCAAATACTCACGGAACGTCCTGTTCATTAAGTCCATGAATACCGACGGTGCATTGGACAGACCGAACGGCATCACCGTGAACTCATAGTGCCCAAAGCGGGTACTGAACGCTGTTTTTGGAATGTCACATTCCCTTATCCGCAGTTGGTAATAGCCGGACCTTAGGTCCAGCTTGGAGTAAACCGTCGACCCCACCAATTGGTCGAATAGATCATCGATTCTTGGAATCGGATATCGGTTCTTCTCGGTCAACTTGTTTAGCTCTCGATAATCAATACATAGACGCAAGCTCCCGTCCTTCTTTTTCACAAAGAGGACCGGTGCACTCCAAGGCGATGAACTTGGACGTACGTAGCCTTGCTCTAGCAGCTCTTGCAATTGAACCTTCAGCTCTGCCAATTCCTTTGGCTCTATCCGGTACGGTGAGCGGGCCACAGGTTTGGCACCTGGCACCAACTCGATACAGAAATCGATCTCCCGCTGAGGCGGAGCCCCAGAGAGTTCGTTAGGAAACACGTCGGCGTACTCCGCTACAACTGGGACATCACATAACCTGGGCATTGGCTCTGAAGTCTCCAACAAGGTGAAGAACAACTCGACGCCTTTTCTCACCGCCTTAACCACCTGGAGAGCAGACATCAGCGTCTTGCTCGCTCCTCGCATACCGGCGAACATGGTTTCTCCTTCGGTGTCCCTTCCCAGAGTGATCTCCTTTGTATTGCAATCTATGCATGCCCGCTGCTCCGAGAGCCAGTCCATGCCGAAGATCACATCAAATTCAGCTAACGGTAATAACGACGCTTCCAAGTCGAAATCCTGACTTCCGATCCGCACCTTCACACGGCTCTTCCTATCCGCACTCATTCGAGATCCATTGGGTAGCACTACTTCCAATCTATCCTCTACGAAGGTAGACGGCACTCCGATTCGCACAACGAAGTCCTCGGACAGAAAAGAGTGCGATGCACCCGTATCAAATAGAGCTCTCGCCGGATAGTTGAAAATTAGGACGAAACCTAATTGCACACAAATAAAGCATATAGTCGTACCACAGTATGAATTATATATATAGCTGAAAAAGCTAACTTCTAATTCGTACCTGTGACGACATCAGTTTGTCGTATAGCTTCTTGCTGGCCAAGCGAATAGACTCTCGGCTGAGTCGGAATGTGCTGGGAAGCCGAAGACTCCGCAGCTTTACCCTTTTCGGCAGCACGAGCATAATCCACCGCTCGAATACCAGCCTTCGGGGGACCACTTCGACACACCGCAGCTTTGTGTCCCACCTTCCCGCCGGTGAAACACGTAATAGGAGTCCGCGCGGTCGTGGCTCCCGAAACATTTGAAGGAGCTGGTTCCGCCTGTTTGAACTTCCTTTTGTTCCTTCTGAAATCCGACTTGGACTGAGAGGCCGGCGCATGAAACTCAGGTTTCTTTACAACACCCCTTGCTTGTACCCTCTTCATGTCCAACTCCAAAGATCTGGCAGTTTGCACCATCACTTGGAAGCCAAACGTCATAGGGCCTGCAAGGAGCAGCCTCAACTCGTCCCGAAGCCCTTCATAGAACTTATTTGTCTTTGTCTCCTCATCCTCCACCAAGGGCCCCGCATAGCGACTCAGTCTGGTAAACTCATGCAAGTAATCGTCAACGGAGCGATCACCTTGTGTCAACCTCAAGAACTGGTTTTGCAACGCAATGCGCTGGGCAGAGGGGATAAACCTTTGGAGGAACGACTTTGAAAACTCAGCCATTGTAATTTCAGTAATATCTCTACCGCAGAACTTATGCAGCTCCTGCTCTTCCCACCACAGCACAACCTCTCCATCAAGAAGGAAAGTGGCTAAGGTGACCATCATGGCTTCGTCCGTCGCTGTCGCCCTCAGAGTTCTTCTAACTCTTGACAACCAGTCTTCTGCCTCCGTTGGGGACTCAGATCCCGAGAAGGTAGGAGGATTAAAGCTCAGGAAATGCTTTAATTGCTGGTCACGCGCTCGCCCCGCAACTACTTGCGTAACTTGAGGTTCCACCCTCGGGCTACCGCAGGTTCTACTACAGCTACAGGCACAGGGGCCTCCACCCTTGGTTCCGCCGCAGGTTCCACTGCAGCAACAGCCTCAGTGGCCATATCCGGAGTAGGAGTAGCAGGATGGACTAGCCTTTGGGGTTGAGCGTTGATCATCGCGAAGACCGCTTCTGCGACTAATTTGATCATTTCAGCAGAAGGAGTGGTCGCTGGCACTTCAGCCGACCCACTACTTTCAGCGGTGTTACGGGGTCGAGACTGCCCCGCAGCACTTCTAGTCACCTATAATCATGCAAAGCACAATTTAGTGACCCAAAACACATCAAACATCAATCATGGGACGCTCAGGTTCCGCAAACAAGTATCTTTTCTTTTCATTCCTAAGTGGACATTCTTATTAGTTTTTGTCGTTTTAGGTGAATGCACAACCCGTGCGCACCACCCCTTAAAAGGAATTCGTCCCGAATTCGCTGAACTACGGATCGACGCCTTAAGTCCGATACCAAATTGTAACACCCTGCCAGTACAGATAGTATAACAGAAGGTCCGGCCGGGACCCCACGCCATACAAACCACACTAGCTAGGAGTTAAAAGGTGATAAACAGAAAAGTAACAACTAAACGAGAGTACAACACGTAAGCGGAAGCATTAATTAAACCATTCAAATAGAACTGTCCACTATCATAGGAATGTATCCTGAATAAGAGTTACGGCCTTAAGGCCTTACATTCATCCAATGCACAAAACTCCAAAAGCATACATCGGCACGCAGGCCGGCCATACATGAATAACAGGAAAAGGGCTGGCCTTCGAGGGCCAACATTGCAAAGGGCCATCGCCCGCTATTTCCCGCTAGGCTCACCTGCACCTGCATAAGAACATTCCACCAAGCGGTGGCAAACAAAGTAACGGTCAGCACAGCTGACCAAATTATAACGACCCCACCCCTTTTCCGGGGCGGCGGAGCTTCTACCCTACAAGCAAGCCATACTAGCACAAGTACTAAATATAAAGAAAGTGCAAACTACACAAGGTGAGGTTTCAAGCACAATCAATCTTCTAGGTTGAGCATCAAAAGAGAGGGGAACCTAGGTATGCACATGATGTTGGTTGGGTTCACCCGAAGGTTCCCCACAACCGCCTAAGCAATCGCAAGAGGCTAATCATAACATCCATTTCACAAAACACTCCACCGTAAGGGCCACAACCTTGGGTGGAAACAAGAGCTTTTGGTCGGTCTAGGTATGACACCTTCCACGACCTCTCCCATGATCACACGGCTTTCCTGAGGAAGGGACCTCTTACCGATCTGCATGGAAACGGGTTCGGTTTAGCTTTGCCCGTGCTCTAATCGTCGCGATCTATCGCACGACGCGGGTACGGCTTCGCCTCGGCCCGTAAGGGTTTAGCACTTTCAAGTGCTACACTAATTATATGCTACGCACCTAACCCCTTCACAAGGGTCTAGGTTTCACGAATACTCAACAAGGGAGGTGCAATACGCTCCGTATCAATTTCGTGGTGAAGGTTTGCCTTCAACCAAACTCAAAGCATGGGGATTTCGTTAGCATCTTCACAAAACGCCTATACTTATTTCCCGCATTACTATAGATGATTTCACGGAGTCATTCTCCGGCACGCATTCTAGGCCTAACCTAAATGCAACGTCGCAAATCAAGCATCACCGATTCGGGCTCACGGCCACGAATAGACTTCACACAAAATGCCTAAATCCGCACGACTACCGGATTTTCTACATGCAATAATGCCGGGGACGGACACAATCTACCCGGAGTTCCGAAGAACTTGAGGAAATCCTACACTTCACCCATTTGGTGAAAGGGATTCCTCATGCAAGCATAGAAAGAGGAATGAAAGGACAAATACAAGTCCAAAGTTCGGGAGGAAGAATCGTTACCCTAGTCGCGTTCTTTTTCGCCATAGATCCGAGATTCTACACGGAGAGAAACGACCGCACCGGGCTGCACTCTCCAAATCTGGAAACGGCTCGCGAAACGGAGCTCCGGAGCTCCGTCAATGGCGGGATCTACCTTCTTCTTCCTTGGCTCCTCCTTCTTTCTCTAGGGTTTGGAGAGAGAATGGCTTAGAGAATATGAGGGTTTAACCCCCTCTCATCAGCCCTAAAGGTCTCCCGCAACTAAACCTAGCCGTTGGATCAATTTCCAAAAGATTTGGACGGTCCGATCTTCTTCTCCGCTCAAAATCGCGGAACAGAATAAACAGGGCGCACGATCGCTGGCGCACGATCACTGGTCGTGCGCGAAGAGGGAAATGGTCGTGCGCACTGTCCGAGACAGAACTCGATTCTCTTCTGAATTAACGCACGATCGCTGGCGCACGATCACTGGTCGTGCGCGAAGAGGGAAATGGTCGTGCGCTAAGAGCAGAAAGGGAAGATTTAGCCTGCTTCAAGTGCAGCACTACCACTCCGCCTACTTCGCTGAACCACGATTTTTCGGGTGTTACAGGGTACATGTCAAAAGAGAAAAGGACAACAAAAACAGTTTGAGAAGGACGTACCGCACATTCAGAGCCAAGCAGCCCGCTCCCGAGGGCTAGCGAATCAAAGCTCACGGGTCTACACCTAGTTAAACGCCCCTCCCGAGCATATATTGTCTGTAATCTATAACAGCAAAGTCATCAACTGGCCCAGAGCGCTCTACCAGCACAAGGGAGACCAATCCCAGTTTTGCAATTTCCACAAAGGCCGAGGGCATCGTACGGAGCACTGTGCTAGATTGAAAGAAGAAATTGAACGCCTCGTCCAGTCAGGACACCTTGAGGCTTTCCGCAAAGAAGCACAAAAGGATGCCACCAAGGGTCGGTCGCTGGATCACCGCTGCCCACCACGCTGAACGACCAAAAGAGCTATAGCAAGCGTAACGCAAAGGGAGCTCGACGTTACCTTCTCTCTCGTCAAACTTGTATCAGAAACTTATTAGCTCAGAAGCCGCAAGATTGCACTTGCGCATGTATCAATGTTCATTTTCTAATTATGTTTTACCTATTCTAAACTATTCTACTACAGGAACACCACGGGGCCCTGCCCCGGGGACTTCGCACCGCCGTCGATTGATGGTTCGCCCTTCTCCTCCGCTGTCGGGTCCCGACGTCGTAAGGGTCTGCCCCCTTTACGTTCGTCCTCGTTTTGAATACACCCACTATTCACCGGCCATTTCGGGGCCCTGCCCTGGGGAATTCGCACCGCCGTCGATTGAAGGTTCGCCATTCTCCTCCGCCGTCAGATCCTGGCATCGTAAGGGCTTGCCCCTCTTACGTTCGCCCACGGTTTGAATACACCCGCTATTCACCGACCATTTGGGGGCCCTGCCCCGGGGACTTCGTACCGCCGTCGATTGAAGGTTCGCCCCTCTCCTCCGCCGTCTAGTCCCGACGTCGTAAGGGTCTGCCCCTCTTGCGTTCGCCCACGGTTTGAATACCCTCGCTATTCACCGGCCAGATCTATACTCTAAAAGTCGCGGGCTCAAACTCGCGCAAACTAATTTTCTATTATGTAAAAAGCCGCGAGCTCAGAATCGCGTAAACTAATTTTCTATTATGTAAAAAGCTGCGAGCTCAGACTCGCGCAAACTCATCCGTTATTTTGGAAAAACCAGCAATCTACACAAGTACCAAAGCTAAATAGCAAGCTCGCCACAATCTCCAAATATGAACATCCTTCATCGACCATCTTGAAGCATGTTCCCTCAATAAATACTTCGACAATGACCGGCATGACAAAGTCACAAATAACACAAGGAAAAGAGTACAACGTATACGATAAATGAATACAGCTACATCAGCTCAATGCTGCACACTAGCAAGAACGATAACAAACAGCAACACAAAAAAACAAGAAGATGGAGGGTAATAAGTATGAGCATCAATCCTCCGCTGCATCCGGGTGATCATCCTCGGAAAGGTCCCCAGCTCCAAGACCCGCAATGCCACATCCAAACTTCCTCTCCATCATACGGAGAGTCTTCTGAATACCTCTCTGAAAAGTAACCTCGCACTCGTCCGCCAGCATCGGCTCGACCTCCTTCGTCATAACCTCACCGCGAATCTCCTCTGACATCTGAAACCGCTCCTCCATGAAAGCCAGAGAATCTTTGTACTCGGCCACTTCCGTCGCCTTAGCCTCTTCGATGATGCGTTCAACCGTTGACAACCGCTCCACCTCGCTCCTCAGAAAGCCCAGCTCCCCCTCTAGGCGGAACATCTCCCCCTGAGCCTCTGACAGCTGACAAAGGGCATCCTGGGCAAGCGCCTTATCGCCACCATACTCCGCTCGCAATTTCTCGACCTCCGATCGGGAAGAGGAGATGTCGGCCTCCAACTGCCCAAAACGGGCCAGGTCGTGATCCCTCTTCTTCTGCAAGCCGAACAAGTCACTTCTCGCCACGCGCAGCTCCTCCTGAAGAGTGAAGTAGCTATCCTTGAGTCCCACGTAACAATCATTCCATGTAAGAGCGACACTGGTCAGAACATCGGCCTGCAGACAAAAGGTAAACAATCAACATACAAAAGCAACGATGGAGAAGAAGTACCCAAAACTATAGAAGGAGAACTTTACTTACCGCAGAAGACATCGCCTGGAGAGAAGAGGAAACCCGCCTCGTTGGCGGTAAAGGAGGAGGTGGCGGCTAGTCTCCCCGCGGGACTCGGTCGATAATAGGAGACGCCAAAATCTCAATCTCCGGATCGGACAGACTCGGCTCCACCCTGCGGCGGCTCGGGCCGGCCTCGTGATCGCGACCCCTGGGTTCCGGTGAGATAGAGCCCGAACTAGAAGCTCCATTCCTAATAACAATCTTCCTCTTCTTCCCACGATCCAGGGGAACAGTGACCGCGCGCGCTCGGCGTCCCAGGAAAGCCTCACCGAGAGCAGTCGGCTTTCCTCCACGCAACCGGAAATAAAGAGCAGGTCCTTCGACAAACCTTATCGACCAAGAAAACAAGGGATAGGAAGGAACTCATCCTCCCATCCTTTCTGCCAGCGGCAACGTCCGGGAAGTGCTCTCCATAGCTTCGGCAGCTCCCACCGATTCCGAACGTACCCATAAAGAGTATTCTCATGGAGGTAATTAGTCTTCTCCCCAAACTGAAACCAACTCTTATTGCTTCGCACTTCAATACGGTCACCTGAGTCGGTAGAAACCTCACACCAATCCTTGAAAACCTCGAGCGAAAAAAGCGCGCTATGTTCCCGAAAAAACACCACCATCCCCATAATTTTCACCATTCCAGCAGGAGTAAACTGGGTAATCGAAACACCGCAGAAGCAGAGTATCTCAACAACCTCCTCAGATGGAGGAAGGCAAAACCCGGATTTCAGACAGCTCTCAGAAAGGGTCATGAAACTGGTCGGCGGATTTTGAGCGCTTTCCTCCACCCGCGGAATCTTCACCCTGACATTAGAAGGCAACCCCAACCGCTTACGCCATATATCAATCCGCACACCATCAAGAGTGGAGCGCAGGCGCATCGGCCTTGACTGGCCACCCCGTTTCGAAGCCTGAAAGTAAAATATGCATAAGCACATGCATAGAAGAAATAAAAGTCCAAAAAGGCACACATAAAACAAACTCTGTCAGCCAGAGCGCTCGCAGGCCAAGCGCCTCCGCAACGGACACCGACCGCAGCCACGCGCACGCCGTTCGCCCCCGTAAGCCGCGCGGCCCGACCGGTCTCTCTCCCGGCCGGCACCAGCCGCGCGCACGGGAGCACGCGTGAGGCCCCCATTTAGACCCCACATACAATGTATCTAAGCTATGTTCATAACATGTGTCCCAGGTTGAAGTGCGGCTAGTGAATACAAAATAAAAATACATAATAAGAAATTTACTTTCATACCTTGCATTATTCGCTGAATCTTTTCTGTCCTACCATAATCAATTCTTTTGGTTTTGCGTATCCAAGTTACGTCCGTTATCTACAAAATTTGACGACGGGCTTAGTAATAAAAATATGACTAAGTGAGGATATACCTCTATCATTGCTATATTCAATTAAAATAAACTTACGCAATTCAACACATATTTACCATATTAACCGTTTTTCTGTCTCATCAATGAATTCATGAAGCATACAACTATATAAACATGTTAGTATCAATAAAACAGTATGAGCAGTATAGAATCATCACCATATCATGTACCATTAAAGCAGTGTGTCCATGTATCAGTATCTATGAAAGAATATATTAACTGTAGGAACATGGCGATATGATGAACAGTATAAGCAGCTAAAAACATTAACATTCATATCAGTTTTCATATGTATCATTCAGTATTTCTATGATTCCGTATTTCATGTTTCAATGTATTCGTGTAACCTTTCCATTTCAGTATTTATGAAAGAACATAATAACTGGGGGAAACATGTCAGTAATTATAAATAGTATAAGAAGCTGTAGCATTCATATGAACTATGGAACATGTCATGCAAGTATCATAACTGTATCCATATCATGGAAGCAGTGCAAATACATAATTTCATGTCATTTTCATGTCTATAAGCATTTATCAATGTACTTTTATAACCATTTAAATCAGTACTTTCATGAATGTTTCGTTTCTTAGGATATATTAGGGGCGATTCGAATCCTTTTTCCTTTTTCCTTTACCCCGAAGGGTCCTTTACCCCGATGGGTCCTTTACCCCGATGGGTCCTTTACCTCGAAGGGTCCTTTACCTCGAAGGGTCCTTTACCCCGAAGGGTCCTTTACCCCGAAGGGTCCTTTACCCCGAAAGGTCATTCATGTGTATGCATTTCAAGTTGCCCGTAATATAACCTCGTGTCGACACGTTTACATAATAATGAGTTATTCATATTTAGTAATCCCCTCAGAAGTAATTTGCCTGTTTGCCTTTATCAAGGCCATACAATATAGCGACATTAATTATCATTGATATCAACTATGCATTTGACATTCAGTATAATAAGAGTGTGTATGTAAAAAGAAAGTAAAGCCATAAAGCTTAAATGAAACAGGTAGCTCTCACCATCAGTCGTTCTTCTTTTGATAGTAATTCATGTCATTGCCATGACTATTTTGAGATGCCATCCATCACGATATCTGTTAGGAATCGTATCATATAGGGTCCTTTATATCGGGGTTGCACCTTATTATAGCGACAATATTGACTATTATATTGACATCATTTGGAAGCTACGTACTTAACCAACCTTCTAGTTTACATAAAAGCAATGATAGAACCCCATTTAACCCACTGTTGTACATATAAATCCTCACTGTTAACACTAATAGCAGATGGTTTAGAAGGAAAGTAAAGCCCAACTTTGTTAATGTTGGAAATTGTATTCACAATTACCTTGATTTGTGAGAAGTCACCCTTAAATTAAGATTGAATTGCTTTTTGTATTTGATATGCTTTTCTAGTATTGTCTTGCAGATTATCATTACTAAGTGTAAATCAATGTCAGGTCACAATGGGTCTGCAAACACAGTTTCATAACAATGTAATTCCTCATTATATGAAACATGGTGATGACTCATGTGTGATCTCTCTATTGGGGTACACTTCATTTTCAAGACTATTGAAGACTTTGGAGTGCGGTTGCAGCAAGTGTTCAAGAGAAGAAAAGAAAATTGTTGAAAACAATTTTTCTAAGGATATGTCTCGAGAGATCATGCATGTCTCGAGAGTTCTGACATGTCTCGAGAGGCAAGTTCTTTGGATCTCGGTATTTCTGTTCTTGATGACTCGAGAGATCAAGCATGTCTCGAAAGTCCTTTTTACCGAAATCTTTGTAATGTCTCGAGAGATCATCGAGTTCTCGAGACATCTCTTTCCTGCTCTCTTTGCTTCATATTTCGAGAGATCCGTCAGTTCTCGATACTTTAACCTTTTGTTCTTTCATCCTCAGTTCTCGAGAGATCCCTTATGTCTCGAGAGAACCATTATGTCTCGAGAATTCTGTCCGTTTTTCTCTAATTTGTTTTCTCGGTTCTTGACGGTTTGTAAACGTTCCTTCCCGATCCTAACGGCTATATGGAGTGCATTTAAGGCCGATTTAACCCTTAATTGCTTCCCTCTATATATAGGATCGCTCTTGGGTTGTTTACAACAAGTTCTTCAAATCTTTCAAAACCCTAATTTTCTCTCCCGATCAAAAAGAACGAGAAAAGCGCCGCCTCGCCGTCGCCTACGATTGGAGATCGATCTACTCATTTGAGTTGCTGATTTCTATCAAAGAAGGATTCGATCGATCCGTGTTCTGTTTCTACAATCTCTATTGGATCGTTTCGGATTGCCAAAGACAGATTTGAAGGATCGTTGTTCTTCCTTTTTGTTCTCAAAAGCCATTCAAGAAGAAGGAAGAAAACGCCTCTGTTATTCAGATCTGGTATCATTTTATTCAAAACCCTTTATCATCTTTGTAGGAGTTGTTATCTCCGAGCTGTAGGAGAGGTTGTTCTCCGAGTTGTAGGAGAAGTTTTTCTCCGAGTTGTAAGAGAGGTTCTCTCTGAGATTGTAGGAGTTTGACTCCGAGTTTGTAGGATCATTCAGATCCGAGTTTTAGTGAGTAGTCAAGTCTAGCTGTGGTGCTGGATTGGCGAGGCCGGCAGTGGAGTACCCAAGTACGGGGAACCACTATAAATTCCTGGTGTTATCTGTGGCCGTGATCTATTTTGTGTGCTGTGCTTTACGTTTAATTTTTAATTCCGCAAAAGACGTAGAGATCACCTATTCACCCCCCTCTAGGTGATTTAGGTAGGCAACTAGATACTTCAATTGGTATCAGAGGGAGGTTGTTCATTGCTAGGTTAACACCTTGAACAGGGTCCATCCTTCTAGTTGCTAGCAAGCCATGGATAGAGTCAAGGAATCCTCTCTGAAACTGCCCATCTGCACTAAGGCCAACTTTCCTATGTGGAAGGAAAGAGTCCGTTTTTATATGGAAGCTGCAGATCCCAGAATCTTCCAAGTCGTGGAAGAAGGTCCCCATGTGCCAATGACCGCTTCATCAACAAATCCTACTGTTCAGATACCTAAGAAAATGATGGACTTGACTAAGGATGAGATAGCTCTCGTTGCTCTTGACAAGAAGGCTAAGAACATAATTGCTAGTGCAGTGGACGACTCCATGTTGCAAAACTTAATCCACTGCAAATCAGCCAAAGAGATGTGGACATCCTTAATTGTTCTAATGGAAGGTACTGACGAGGTAAGAGAAGATAGAAGGTCTCTACTTAATCAAGAGTACGAGGCATTTAAGCAGAATAAGAAGGAGTGCATTGCTGATGCGTACGAAAGATTCTTCAAGATAGTCAATGGTTTGAGGAACTACGACAGGGAGTTCACAAATGGTGAACTAAATGACAAATTCTTGCGTTCCCTAACGAAAGACTGGGATAGCAAGATTGTTGCTATTAGAGAGTTTGGAAAACTGCCAAGTCTAGAACCTCAAAATCTATTTGGGAAGCTGTTGTCTCATGAACTGCAAATGAACATCCGAAAGTCTGAAGAGGATGTAAATCGAGCTTCAAGCAAAGAAAGAACCTTAGCCTTGAAGGCAGAGAGTTCAAAGAAGAGCAAATCCATGATACCGATCAGAGAAAAAGAATCTGATAATGAAGAAGAATCGGAAGCCAGCTCCTCCTGTTCCGAATTGTCTGATGGGGAGTTCTCTTTGATTTCCCGTCAGTTTAAGAAACTGCTGAACAAACGAAGGCACATGAATAACAAGCCGTCTTCCTCGGATCATAAACATTCTCGTCGTGATGGCGACTATCACAGGAAGGGCTCAAGCAATAATGACAGGTACAAATCGAAACAGAACAAACATTTTTCTTCTGACATTATTTGCTACTGTTGTAATAAGCCAGGGCACATAATTGCTGAGTGTCCCTACAAGAAGAAAGAAGGTGGAAGAAAAGAAGACAAGAAATCCACTCACGGAAAGAAGAAATCAGATAGAAGTTTCGTCGCTAAGAAAGCCAAAACTCTGAGCGACAGTGACTCCGATGAGTCGAGTGATGAAGAAGAAGCTTATTTCGGCCTGATGGCCATGTCTGATGATGAAGAAGCACCCCCGTACACCGGAAAGGTAAATGATCACACTATTCTATCTGATTCTGATTATGCTTCGGCTGGACAAAAGGATAACCCCTCAGACGATGAATCTGAGCTCATGTCTCAATATACCAAAATGCTCCAAAGCTTTGACAAGTGCCGAAAGGTTGTCAAAACTCAGGGTAAGGAGATCATGGCTCTCAAGGAGGTGGAATCTAACTTGAGAAAAGAAGTTGAAGAACTTTCTTCTCTCAAAGAGGAAGTCCAAGCCTTGAAAGATAAGATCAAAAGCTCGGAAGAGACTCTTGCCCTGAGAGATCATTCGATAAAAGTCTTGGAGGAACAGCTTGCGGCTGAGAAGAAGTTGGTTGAAGCATTCTCTCAACCTAAAACTGTTCTGCCAATTATTGGTACTTTTACCACGAAGGCAAAAGGAAGCGGTATAGGGCATGAAGCTAGTACTAGCAATTCTTCTAAAAACACAATTGCTAAGAAGAATGGTTTAGTTGCTAAGAAAGCTACCACCAAAGAAAAAGGGAAAGCTCATCAAGAGCCTGTAGCATTCAAGAGAGTTATATTCCCTACGAATGCCTATGATATGGAGAGTTCTTATGGTCATTTCACACGACCAATTCCTTTTACGCCTGTGAATGATCATAAGAAATGGGCTCCTCCCCGAAACTTTGGTGATAGTGCTTTTCAAGCACCCTATCAAGAGATCAATCGGAAAGGGTACGGTCCATTTGTTCATGGCCCGAGTGCTAAGAGAGCACCAAAAGTGAAGGCTGTTGCACCAAAGCCGAAGAAGACAGTACCACCTTGTGTGTGCTGCCCCCTTGAGGCATCCTCATCTAGAAGGACTGCTCCTGCAAGAGCTAACGTTCAAGAAGTTAAGCAGGAGAGTGTAAAAAGAAGGTACAACAGATTCGACTGTTGGTGCTGCGGCAAAATTGGTCACTTTGCCGTTGATTGTTGGTTCAACACAACGTATACTAGGAGACCACAAGTGAACGTTGCAAGGCAGACCACTCGCAATGTTAACATTCATCGTGGTGCTCAACTGACAAGGGACCAAGGACCCAAATCTGTTTGGGCTCCTAAGGCAAAATAATCTGTTTTTGCAGGTATGTCCAAAGGCCAATAAAAATCCTATCTGGTACTTGGACAGTGGATGCTCTCGGCATATGACCGGGACAAGAAGCCTTTTGCAAAACTACATTCCAGTTGCGAACGGTCCAAAAGTTATTTTTGGCGGTTCAGACAAAGGAATAACTAAAGGCAATGGTATGATTTCTAATGGTAATGTATCGTTTTCCGATGTAGCTTATGTGGAAGGATTACAACATAATCTGATAAGCATAAGTCAACTTTGTGATAAAGGATACATTGTTGATTTTCATAAGGATAAGTGTTTGATAAAGTCGGCTGAAAATCATGAAACGATTTTATCAGGCATTCGCTGTAGAAACATATTTTGTTTAAATTTTCTTTGTATATCATCTTCTACTCCTGTGTGTCTTTTAGCTAAAGATAGTGCATCTCTTGTAGACCAATGGCATAAGAGATTAGCACATATAAATCTCAAAACTATTAATAAATGGTTTTCTCAAAACTTAGTGCGTGATGCACCAGATGTTAAGTGCGTTAAAGATAGACCTTGTCATGCATGTGTAAAAGGCAAGCAAACAAGGGCTACCTTTAAGAGCATTATTGGCAAAGATTCAACCAGGTGTTTGTACCTGCTCCATATGGATTTGTTTGGTCCTTTGCAAATTAGGAGTTTAGGAGGAAAGTCTTACACATTGGTTATTGTAGATGACTATTCTCGTTTTGCTTGGGTATTCTTTCTGAAACACAAGTCAGATACCTTTGACACTTTTACTAACTTTGTCAGGCAAGTCCAGAATGAATTTAACTGTTCGGTGGTCAAAATCAGAAGTGACCATGGTACAGAATTTGAATCTGGAGGCATGACAGAATTCTGTGAAAGCCTTGGTATCTTTCATGAGTTTTCCTCTCCTCGAACTCCACAACAAAATGGAATAGCTGAGAGAAAGAATAGAACACTTATTGAGGCTTGCAGAACCATGTTGAGTGACTCTTCACTACCTGAATACTTCTGGGCTGAAGCTGTCAATACTGCATGCCATGTGCAAAACAGAGCACTCATAAACAAAAACCATGAAAAGACTCCTTATGAACTTCTAAAGGGCAAGAAACCGACCATTTCTTATTTTCGAATCTTTGGTAGTAAATGTTTTGTGCTAAACAATGGAAAGCATTACAAAACTAAGTTTAGTGAAAAGAGCTTTGAAGGTACTTTTGTAGGTTATAGTAGCCATAGTAGGGCATATAGAGTTTTTAACAAGAAAACCCTAGTGGTAGAAGAATCTATTAATGTTGTATTTGATGAGACGAGCATGCTACAAGGCAGCTCCTCTAGCATTTCTTCTGTAGACACAGGTTCAAAGCTGCAGGACTTAAGCTTGGATCAGCCAGTTGAAGAAAATTCTCAACATTTCATCAAGATTCCCCCTATAACTACCTATGAAGAAGATCTTCCTGATGAAGAGCCAATCCAAGTGGAGGAAGATACTCCAACAGTAGAAGAAACTCCTATTGGTCCAAATCATGCAAGGAACCTCGGGCTACGACACATGAGGGATCATCCAGTTGATCAAATCATAGGAGATCCTCATGAAGGAATAAGAACAAGACGAGGTACCATTAACGAGAATATGCATTTGAGTTTTCTTTCGCAGGTCGAACCAAAGAAATTCCAAGAGGCAAATGAAGATCCATCTTGGATAATTGCTATGGAAGAAGAATTAAATCAATTCAAACGCTGTAAGGTATGGACACTTGTTCCAAAACCCAAAGACAAAAATGTCATAGGAACAAAGTGGGTATATAGAAACAAGCTGGATGAATAAGGAACAATCTTAAAGAACAAAGCCAGACTTGTAGCTAAAGGATATAGACAAGAGGAAGGTATCGACTTCGATCAGACGTACGCTCCAGTAGCAAGGCTCGAAGCGATCAGACTCTTCCTTGCTTATGCTGCTTTCAAGGGTTTCACCGTATATCAAATGGATGTCAAATCCGCGTTTCTAAACAGAGACATTAAAGAGGAAGTATACGTTGAACAACCCCCAGGTTTTGTTAATCCTGATCATCCCAATCATGTTTATTTATTACAAAAAGCTTTATATGGTTTGAAACAAGCTCCTCGAGCTTGGTATGAGACGCTATCTAACTTTCTTCTTGAGAACAAGTTCACAAGAGGAAAGATAGATAAAATATTATTTCTTAGGGAAGTAAAAGGCAAGATTTTGCTAGTGCAAATCTATGTCGATGACATCATATTTGGTTCTACGGACAATAACCTCTGCAAAAAGTTTTCTAAACTTATGCAAGGGAAATTTGAAATGAGCAGTATGGGTGAGCTAAAATATTTCTTAGGACTTCAAGTGAAACAGTCTGAAGATGGAATCTTCATTTCTCAGACAAAGTTCACTAAGGAGTTGATTAAGAAATTTGGAATGGAGAATGCAACCTCTATGAGGACTCCAATGAGCTCAGCTACGTCTCTGGACAAGGATGAGAAAGGGAAACCTTTTGATGAGACCAAGTACAGAAGCATAATTGGCTCGTTGCTCTACCTTACTGCCAGTAGACCTGATATAATGTTCTCTACATGTGTATGTGCTAGATATCAGGTGAACTCTAAGGAATCTCATTACACTGCTGCAAAGCGAATTTTGAGATACCTTAAAGGCACACCAAATCTTGGCTTATGGTACCCAAGAAGTAATGATAGCGAACTAATTGGTTTTTCAGATGCAGACTTTGCAGGTAGCAAAGACGACAGAAAAAGCACTTCCGGGACGTGCCAATTCCTCGGAAGGAGACTTATTTCCTGGAGTAGCAAGAAGCAGAATTGTGTTGCAATATCAACCGCCGAGTCGGAATACATTTCTGCTGGGAGTTGTTGCGCACAACTTCTATGGATAAAGAATCAACTTCAAGACTACAACATGAAGATCAAAGACATTCCTATGTTCTGCGACTCTTCCAGTGCAATTGCTATCGCAAATAATCCAGTCTCTCACAGTCGGACAAAGCACATCGAGCTACGATATCACTTTATCCGGGAGCATGTGGAGATGGGTGACATAAATCTGAGTTATGTTCCCACGGACAAGCAAGTTGCAGACATATTCACGAAGCCACTGGATGAGACTAAGTTCTCTTTCTTCAAGACGGAACTTGGAATGCTCAACATGGAGTAATGCTCAAATCAAGCAAAACCATGAAGACATGAAGATTAAAAAAAAAATTCAGAACTTTTCCTGAAAACTTCAGGCATATGTCTCGAGAACTACATGTTGTCTCGGGAACTATCTGTTTTCTCGACAACTCAAGTCACTTCAAAATCTCGACATCATCCAAAGGACTTCAGGGAACTCTCGAGACAGGCTGGTTCTCTCGAGACAAGTTTAAGATCTCGAGATATGGTGATGTCTCGAGATACGGGTTATCACTCGAGACATCAATGAAGGAAATAACTTGCTGAAACTCCTGAGTTCTCGAGACATACCCGATGTCTCGAGACATAGTTTTTTTTAAGAACTCCAAACGTCAGGTACGCGCTGTTTTCTTTTGTATCTTTCTTCAAAATGTCACTTTAACGTCAAATCAAAATCATATATATATATAAGAAATCAAAAACTTGATGTTCACGAAATCCATTTCCGAGACCTCCCCGACCTTTCGACTTTCTCTCGAGCAGCGACAATCTGCGACAGGTCTCTGTGCTTCGGTGGTTCTCGGTGGTTCTCGATTCGTCATCTGATCCGCTCGACAGTTCTCTATCTCGTGCTTCAATGGCGCCTTCTCCTCATCCAAAGATCGGCGTCGGCAATGAAGTCGTTCGCTCAGGTATCGCCGGTTTATCCGATGATTTCAAAAATCTGTTTTGCTTGCTTGATGTCGCCGGTCTTGCTTTCATTCTTGAGCATCCTTGTCGGGTGCTGTTTGATGAGGTGGAAGAATTCTTTATCAATGTGAAGCCTATCAAGGAAGGGAGGATGTTGGTCTCTTTCGTCAAGGGCATTAAGATAAAAATCTCACCTAAGACCCTCGTGAAGTACTTGCATCTATCTGAGCTTGATACTGAAGAGGTGCTTGATGACAATGACTGGTTGAGAACAGCAAGGTATTGTGGTCTGGATTCAGATTTTTCTGCAGTGAAGAGGCACAAGATGAGTGATGTGGGGAAGCTCCTGGTGGACATTATCTTAAAAGTTCTATTCTGCAAGACAGGCACACAAGGGCATGTGTCTGAAGAGACTTTTCTATTGATGGTTGGAATTGTGTCAGGGAAAAAGAGAGATTGGGGAAAAATCTTATTCTCCAATATCAAGGCTTGCATTAATTCTCCAAAATTTGCCCGGATCATCACATTGTTTCTGAATCAGTTCAACCCAGCTATCTTTGACATGTCCAAAGGTACAGTTCTCCATCATCTCAAGAAGATCAATGTCCTCTCCATGCAGAGATGGGACATTCGAATCAAGAAGCCGGGAATGGCCAGTGCTGCTTCTGAGGGGGAGACTCATCAGTCTGCAGTTGCAAGTGAAGCAGAAATTCCAATTCCATCTTCGGAAGGTCAGGTACCCAAAGTTACTTCTTCTCCTCCTCCTCCTCAGATTTGCTCTAAAGCCTCAGGTCGAGCCAAGCTACCAATCCGCTCCAAAGCCAAAGGTCAGCCCTCATCAGCTCCATCAGAACTCATTCCATTAGTGACACAGTCAGATCCTTCAGATTCTATCCCATCACCCTCTCATGTTCACACTCAAGATTCAGTTCCATCACCACCACCTCCTTCTCCATCAGTTATTGAAGCAGAAACTTCTTTAGCAAATGAGATAGTTTCAGCTGTTCTTAAGAATATTCAACAAGAAATATCTGAAGTGCACAGTCCCAGTGGCCAAAAGGCAGGGTCTGGTGCTGATTTTGTTTTTGAAGACGATGATGCTGATTCAGTTCATGAATTATCACCTCCCCTATTACATGTTGAGGGGAAGTCAGAGTTAGGTACAACCAAGAATGCTCCAGATGAGCTAGGTTGTGAAGAAGAAAATGTGGTTCATTCTCTTGAGATTGAAGAGCTCCCTGATGTTGTTCCTGCTGCTGTCCCTGCTGTTACTCTTCCTTCTTCTCATCCTTCCCCTCCAATCCTTGATGCAGATTCTCTTCTGGGAAAGATTGAAGCTATGCTCAAGAAGCAGAGTGAACAGTTTGAGAACTCTTTGACAACTGTTCATAGGAAGATTGCCTCAGTTGAAAGTGATCTTGGTAGGGAGTTAGCTAAAATCAAATCCAATTATGAAAATCTCTCTGAATTGATGAGCCTAGGAAGCAAGCAAATTGAACATGCAACTGAAGGTATAGGCACAGTGTTGGCTCAGACTGTTACAATGACAAAGCTTCAAGACTCAATGTCAGACAAGGCTGAAGTAAATACTTTCAGGATTGTTGATGAAGTCGGAAACTTCAAAGATGATACTCTCCAAACCCTATCTGTAGAAGTCAGAAAGGGGGAGGACATTATAATGGAAAGAATGACAGATTTAGTGGAAAGCTCTGTGTCAGCTATTCAAAGCTCATGGAAATCACAGTTTGATCAGTTCTCTTCCATGGTGCTGAAGCAAATTGCTGATATTAATGCTTATTCCTTCAAAACAGCAACATGGCTTCATAATCAGATTTTTCCTGAGCTAGAAATTGATCCAGATGTTCCTGTTCCTCAGTTTTCTCCAAGGCCAGAAGAACTACTTGGGAAGGCTCCTTTAGTTGTAGATCAATCAGATAGGGTTGGGACCAAAAGAAAAAGAAACCATGGTGAAGGTTCCTCTGCGAGTAGATCTGTTCCGAGTTCTAGCTCTGCAGGCCATAGCAAAGCTCAGGTTGAGAAGGTTCTACCAGAAATCTGGAGTCCAGTCTCAAAAGACATTATTCTTGAATCCTATAAGTTAGTCCATGAAGGCAAAATGAATAGATCTGAATGCTACAGCTCAACTGAATGGGAAAAACATGAGACAGCTCAAAGGAAGAGAAGGATTCATTTCAGGGCTTTTGGTTATAATAATTCTGATGCTCCGGATCCACCTCCGTTTTACCATCCCAAGCCTTACGCTTATTTCTCCAGGCAAGAAGAAAAGAGGAAAAGGAGTTCTTGAAGGATAATGCTGATGCTGACAAGACATATTTTGTTTTGGTTCTGATTTTGTTGAACATCAAGTCTTCTTAACAATTCAATTTAGACATATATATATAATTGTTGATTTGATGTTCTCTACTTGTTCATTTTCATATCATTGTGTAGTGTAGCATATTTATATCATTTTGTTTTAGTTCTGATTTTGTTGAACATCAAGTCTTCTTAACAATTCAATTTAGACATATATATATATATATAATTGTTGATTTGATGTTCTCTACTTGTTCATTTTCATATCATTGTGTAGTGTAACATATTTATTCTATATTGCTATAATTCAACTTAGTATATAGGGTTCTGACTTCTACAAATAGGGGGAGATTGTTGGAAATTGTATTCACAATTACCTTGATTTGTGAGAAGTCACCCTTAAATTAAGATTGAATTGCTTTTTGTATTTGATATGCTTTTCTAGTATTGTCTTGCAGATTATCATTATTAAGTGTAAATCAATGTCAGGTCACAATGGGTCTGCAAACACAGTTTCATAACAATGTAATTCCTCATTATATGAAACATGGTGATGACTCATGTGTGATCTCTCTATTGGGGTACACTTCATTTTCAAGATTATTGAAGACTTTGGAGTGCGGTTGCAGCAAGTGTTCAAGAGAAGAAAAAAAAATTGTTGAAAACAATTTTTCTAAGGATATGTCTCGAGAGATCATGCATGTCTCGAGAGTTCTGACATGTCTCGAGAGGCAAGTTCTTTGGATCTCGGTATTTCTGTTCTTGATGACTCGAGAGATCAAGCATGTCTCGAAAGTCCTTTTTACCGAAATCTTTGTAATGTCTCGAGAGATCATCGAGTTCTCGAGACATCTCTTTCCTGCTCTCTTTGCTTCATATTTCGAGAGATCCGTCAGTTCTCGATACTTTAACCTTTTGTTCTTTCATCCTCAGTTCTCGAGAGATCCCTTATGTCTCGAGAGAACCATTATGTCTCGAGAATTCTGTCCGTTTTTCTCTAATTTGTTTTCTCGGTTCTTGACGGTTTGTAAACGTTCCTTCCCGATCCTAACGGCTATATGGAGTGCATTTAAGGCCGATTTAACCCTTAATTGCTTCCCTCTATATATAGGATCGCTCTTGGGTTGTTTACAACAAGTTCTTCAAATCTTTCAAAACCCTAATTTTCTCTCCCGATCAAAAAGAACGAGAAAAGCGCCGCCTCGCCGTCGCCTACGATTGGAGATCGATCTACTCATTTGAGTTGCTGATTTCTATCAAAGAAGGATTCGATCGATCCGTGTTCTGTTTCTACAATCTCTATTGGATCGTTTCGGATTGCCAAAGACAGATTTGAAGGATCGTTGTTCTTCCTTTTTGTTCTCAAAAGCCATTCAAGAAGAAGGAAGAAAACGCCTCTGTTATTCAGATCTGGTATCATTTTATTCAAAACCCTTTATCATCTTTGTAGGAGTTGTTATCTCCGAGCTGTAGGAGAGGTTGTTCTCCGAGTTGTAGGAGAAGTTTTTCTCCGAGTTGTAAGAGAGGTTCTCTCTGAGATTGTAGGAGTTTGACTCCGAGTTTGTAGGATCATTCAGATCCGAGTTTTAGTGAGTAGTCAAGTCTAGCTGTGGTGCTGGATTGGCGAGGCCGGCAGTGGAGTACCCAAGTACGGGGAACCACTATAAATTCCTGGTGTTATCTGTGGCTGTGATCTATTTTGTGTGCTGTGCTTTACGTTTAATTTTTAATTCCGCAAAAGACGTAGAGATCACCTATTCACCCCCCTCTAGGTGATTTAGGTAGGCAACTAGATACTTCAGTTAACCATACAATACTGCCACTCCATTTCCCCCAATTCTTCTAGACATGATAACAAGTAGCAATCGGCAGTAAACATTTATACAAGGTATAATAATAAGAAGAGTCCCTCCCAAAAACAGTGCTCCTTCCATACCCATGCTACTCAATTTATTATATGATAAGCTTAGATTTCTCCCCAAATTACTGAAGAAATAATAGCGGCTGATTTTTACGAAGCAAAGCCCGAATCTCCTAACAGAAATCTTAACTGAAAATAGTAGCAGCAACATTCAGCCATATAATAATAACACCAACAAGGCCTCCTCATATATATAACCCTTACCAAAACTGATAAAAGAAAACAGGAATACTGGTAGGGTATGGCCTCTGCTGAATAATATGAAAAGAACACACACAAAAACCAAAACAGTCGGCTATACCTAACAAGGCCAAATTTTTGTATACATTTCTTAGCTATGCAAGGGAAATAACTAACCCTTAACCATCAGCTGGCCAACCTTGACAATCGAAATCAATGGCAGGAGAGGGCCCAAAAACCAAAACATGAACAGCCCAATATCATAAACTCAATTAAAGAAGCATTAGCAGCAGATATCTCTCCCATGTAAAGAAGTAAAACAACTGAAAACCATTAAAGCCATAGCCAGCAACAAAAAGAGGGAAAGAGGGAAGGGCTCACAGTGCGAAATTGGAAGACGAAAGCCACTTCCTCAATTAACCCCACATCAGCACAACCAAGAGCCCTCCACTAGTCCTTGCCGAGCTTTTCCAGCCCAGTCGACGAGAGGGAGGAAAAAGATTGAACAGATCGGAGAAAAACCGGGCAAACCCTAGCGCAAGCTCCGCCAAAATGTCCAGGCGGTGGAAAATGAACAAGTATCGAAAAAGGGAAGCCCATCGAAAACATATACAGCCTACAGCCACCGCCTAAACAAATGCCAGCCAAGTTCTAATCGCAGCCCAATGAAAGTTTATCCAGCCTGTTTTTGTTCTCTATTGGCACACCATATTTGTCAAATATTACTATACGCACACCAAAGTAGAATGAGTGTGTAGTAACTATTTGCCATAAAAATCTCTTCCCAAAGCTATGCCATTTCGAACGTCGCAACGAGCAAAATAAATTCATACTCAACTTTCAATGCTATGCCAAGCTGACACTGATTTATATTTTCATCATAGGGGACGAACTTTTTATTTTATTTTATTACTTTGGGTTATTTCACTTTTTGTGCCGTTACAGCACGCACGCCGGCCGGCCGCGCACTCTCCCGGCCGGCACCAACCGTGCGCACGGGCGCGCGAGCACCGGCCGCTTCGCAAGCCGCGCGGCCCGGTCGGACGCTCTCCCGGTCGGCACCGGCCGCATACCCGGGCGAGCGGGCTACGGCCGAGCGCTCTCCCGGCCGGCACCGTCCGCCCCCGCAAGCCGCGCGGCCCGGCCGTCCGGCCGCTCTCCCGGCCGGCGCCGGCCGCACGCCCACTATCACGGCCGACACTGGCCACGCGCCCTGGAGCGCAGGCTACGTCCGCGCACTCGCCCGGCCGGCACCAATCGCGCTTACGGGCTCGGCACCGGCCGCACGTGCGGGAGCGAGGGCGCGGCCCGCACGCACGCTTCTCCCTCTTTTCTCTCCTTTTTCATGAAAAGTGGTGAAAGAACAAACCTCCGCTATGGTTTGATGCACCGCGCAGAGATGACGATGATCGGAGCCGCTGCGGGCAAGACAAAACCTTCACACTCCTCTGCACGGAAGTTCGGACTCCAAAGGTTTGGGGGGCTTGTGATAGGAATTCATACATAGGCTCTCATCTTTAAAAAGATGACCGGGTGACGGTTACTCACTCAACCCACTCCCCCCACTAAGATAGTGGGGGTGAGTGGTAGAGCAAACCGAACCCGCCATTTCCGCCGCCCAGTCCACGCACCGCCAGACGCCGCGCGCCGCCATAACCGCACCCCACTACTGGTGTACAACCCTCATATTTTCCGAGTCAGTGTGACCCGGCGCAGAGGAGGTCGTGGCAGAGAGGGTGGCCGTTGCGCAGCGGACCGAACCAACGGAGGTTGTCAAGACCAAAAAGAGAGGGCCCGGGGGGGGGGGGGGGGGGGGGGGGGGGGGGGGGGGGGGGGGGGGGGGGGGGGGGGAGGGGGGGAGGGGGGGGGGCGGGGGGGGGGGCAGATCTCCTTTGGCGAGTGAACCTTGGATCCACTCGCCCAAGGCCCCGGGCGAGTGGACCCTTGGTCCACTCGCCCGAGTGGGGGGCGAGTGGACCTTGGGTCCACTCGCCCAAGGTAGGGGGGGAGTGGACATAGGGTCCACTCGCCCTAAGCCCGTGGGCGAGTGGACCTATGGTCCACTCGCCCGGTGGGTTGAGCGGACCGCAAGGTCCACTCGCCCAATTCGGGTGGTGGACCTTGATCCACTCACCCGACCCCCGGTAAGGGGGGGAGTGGACCACTCGGGCTCCACTCGCCCCCCCCCCCCCCCCCCCCCCCCCCCCCCCCCCCCCTCATCTTTCGGTCGTTCGGGTTGGTTGTTGGGCTGCGGATAGTGGATTTTTGGCTATCCGCATCCCAATTTTTGGGAAGTTTATAAATAGACCCCCATGGGCACCTTGGGAAGGGATGTCGGTACCCCCTCCCTCGCATATGTGTTGTGAGCAAGCACTACCCCTCCCCTCCCCCTGTCATGGAAGGTGGATGGTGAGGTCATCCGTAGTGCCCTCCAAGGTGCCCAGGCTCAGCATTGGCTTGGGAGGGGAAGTTCCATGTGAGCTTCCGGGTATGTGGTGGGACCTCCACACTGCAGCTTAAGGGGCCCGTTTGTGGACTATGTGCTCTTTAAGGGTCATGATCTTCGTTCTTGGTGACTGGTCAAGGGTCTAGCTCGGGTCAAGTAAGGTTTAGCAACATCCCCCTTGCGAACGTCAAAACCAGTTCTCTTGTTTCAACATTATGGTGCGGTGAGCGTGGAAGCAGCTAGTTCGGAAAGCTCTAGGCAAGTCTCATGGCTGGAAGTGATGAGCTGGGGGACTCACCCCTGCAGGCGAGTGCATGAAGAAAGGTGACTTCGAGGAGTTCAGGAAGTCAATCCGGGAAGTCTTGCGGTTTGCACTCCCCCCTCAGGGCGAGTGCACGACATCGCCAACACCTGTGCTCGCCTTCCCGTCTTTGATGGAGATAGAGCAAGCGTGTTGGCAAGGGAAGGGGCCAGCCTCGTAGGAAGGCTTGAGCCTTCAAGAGCAAGCGCTTATCAACAACTATCTTGGGGCCAGCTGCCCCGAGTGAGGGGGCAGGGAGGATGCCTCTGTCTCAACCAGGAAGGGGGCAGAGTCCTTGTTCCTGATTCAACAAAAGCACGGGGAGACGCAGGGAAGCTACGCAGATCAGTTTCAGGAACAAGTCCTCCGCCTCCAGGTTGACAAGCGAAGCAGGAAGGACCGGGAGAAAGAAAAGAAATAAGAAGACGAAGAAGATGAAGGAAGTAATGAAGGAGATGATCAAGGTGCATGTGACTAAGTAGGCCCAGAGGGGAGCGTTGTAATAAGCAGGTTGCTCCTCGATGATGAATGAAGAGGTTTCAGGTAACGCCTTGACTAAGTGGCTTGGGGTAGGTGTTGAGTTCCTCTGTATCCAGGTGAAGGTAAGCACCTAAGACGTGGATGGGTACTCCGCTCCCATTTGGTAGTATCCCCGACTAGAGACCATTCTCCGGGCTCAGTCATGTCGGCAGATGGGAGACTCATCGGGTCGACTGGTTGGTAAAATCCCCGACTAGAGACCATTCTCCGAGCTCAGTCATGCCGGCAGATGGGAGACTCATCGGGTCGACTGGTTGGTAAAATACCCGACTAGAGACCATTCTCCGGGCTCAGTCATGCCGGCAGATGGGAGACTCATCGGGTCGACCGGTTGGTAAAATCCTCGACTAGAGATCATTCTCCGGGCTCAGTCATGCCGGCAGATGGGAGACTCATCAGGTCGACTGGTTGGTAAAATCCCCGACTAGAGACCATTCTCCGGGCCCAGTTATGCCGGCAGATGGGAGACTCATCAGGTCGACTGGTTGGTAAAATCCCCGACTAGAGACCATTCTCCGGGATCAGTCATGCCGGCAGATAGAAGACTCATCGGGTCACCGATTGGTAAGATCCGCGACTAGAGATCATTCTCCGGGCTCAGTCATGCCGGCAGATGGGAGACTCATCAGGTCGACTCGATACTTGGCTAAGTGACTTGGAAAGGTGATGAGCTCCTCCGACTCCCGGTAAGCTAGGCCCCTAGGATGTGTAAGGGTATTCCACCTCCGATCGGTTTGAAAAGTGGTGAGTTCCTCTGCCTCCAGGTAAGCTAGGCCCCTAGGACGTGGACGGGTACTCCGCCCCCAACTGGTTTGGGAAGGTGTTGAGTTCCTCTGCCTCCAGGCAAGCTAAGCCCCTAGGACGTGGATGGGTACTTCACCCCAATTGGTTCAGAATGGTGTTGAATTCCTCTACCTCCAGGTAAGCTAAGCACCTAAGATGTGGGTTGGATCTCTACCTCAGTTGTTTTGATAAGATGGTTGAGTTCCTCTGCCTCTGGGTGAAGGTAAGCACCTAAGATGTGGATTGGATCTCTGCCTCAGTTGCTGTGATAAGGTGGTTGAGTTCCTCTGCCTCTGGGTGAAGGTAAGCACCTAAGATGTGGATTGGATCTCTGCCCCAGTTGCTTTGATAAGGTGGTTGAGTTCCTCTGCCTCTGGGTGAAGGTAAGCACCAAACATGTGGATTGGATCTCTTCCCCAGTTGTTTTGATAAGGAGGTTGAGTTCCTCTGTCTCCAAGTAAAGATAAGCGTCTAGGACGTGGACTGGTTCTCCGCCCCCGAATAGTTCGGGAAACTATTAGTTCCCTTCCCCTCCAGTTGAGCTCGGCTCCCTGGTAGGTGTGGAGTTCCCTCTCCCTCCAGGTGAGCTCGGCTCCCTGGTAGGTGTGGAGTTCCCTCCCACTCCAGGTGAGCCCGGCTCCCTGGTAGGTGTGGAGTTCCCTCCCACTCCAGGTGAGCCCGGCTCCCTGGTAGGTGTGGAGTTCCCTCCCACTCCAGGTGAGCTCGGCTCCCTGGTAGGTGTGGAGTTCCCTCCCACTCCAAGTGAGCTCGGCTCCCTGGTAGGTGTGGAGTTCCCTCCCACTCCAGGTGAGCTCGGCTCCCTGGTAGGTGTAGAGTTCCCTCCCACTCTAGGTGAGCTCGGCTCCCTGGTAGGTGTGGAGTTCCCTCCCCCTCCAGGTGAGCTCGGCTCCCTGGTAGGTGTGGAGTTCCCTCCCCCTCCAGGTGAGCTCAGCTCCCTGGTAGTTGTGGAGTTCCCTCCCACTCCAGGTGAGCTCGACTCTCTGGTTGGTGTGGAGTTCCCTCCCACTCCAGGTGAGCTCGGCTCCCTGGTAGGTGTGGAGTTCCCTCCCACTCCAGGTGAGCTCGGCTCCTTGGTAGGTGTGGAGTTCCCTCTCCCTCCAGGTGAGCTCGGCTTTCTGATAGGTGTGGAGTTCCCTCCCACTCCAGGTGAGCTCGGCTCCCTGGTAGGTATGGAGTTCCCTCCCACTCCAGGTGAGCTCGGATCCCTGGTAGGTGTGGAGTTCCCTCCCCCTCCAGGTGAGCTCGGCTCCCTGGTAGGTGTGGAGTTCCCTCCCACTACAGATGAGCTCGGCTCCCAGGTAGGTGTGGAGTTCCCTCCCACTCCAGGTGAGCTCGGCTCCCTGGTAGGTGTGGAGTTCCCTCCCACTCTAGGTGAGCTCGGCTCCCTGGTAGGTGTGGAGTTCCCTCCCACTCCACGTGAGCTCGGCTCCCTGATAGGTGTGGAGTTCCCTCCCACTCCAGGTGAGATCGGCTCTATGGTAGGTGTGGAGTTCCCTCCCCCTCCAGGTGAGCTCGGCTCTCTGATAGGTGTGGAGTTCCATCCCCCTCCATGTGAGCTCGGCTCCCTGGTAGGTGTGAAGTTCCCTCCCACTCCAGGTGAGCTCGGCTCCCTGGTAGGTGTGGAGTTCCCTCCCACTCCAGGTGAGTTGGGCTCCCTGGTAGGTGTGGAGTTCCCTCCCACTCCAGGTGAGCTCGGCTCCCTGGTAGGTGTGGAGTTCCCTCCCACTCCAGGTGAGCTCGGCTCCCTGGTAGGTGTGGAGTTCCCTCCCCCTCCTGGTGAGCTCGGCTCCCTGGTAGGTGTGGAGTTCCCTCCCCCTCCATGTGAGCTCGGCTTCCTGGTAGGTGTGGAGTTCCTTCCCCCTCTAGGTGAGCTCGGCTCCCTAGTAGGTGTGGAGTTCCCTCCTCCTCCAAGTGAGCTCGGCTCCGTGGTAGGTGTGGAGTTCCCGCCTTCCACCTCAGGTCAAGTTCAGTTCGACCTAAGGTGTTGAGCTTTCTCCACCTCCAGTTGAGCTCGATGCACAGGAGGGTTGTTAAGTGGAGAAAGGTTCGTCTTCCGCCTCAAGTCAGGTTCAGCTGAAAAGCTCGACAGGAGTATCCCGTTGGCAGGGCCCTTCGTGGATTCCCCTATGGTCACACCTACTCGTCAAATAGGTGGGTTGGACTTTCTTTCCGAGCTTAAGGCAAGCTCGAAAAGAGCGGGGATTGTGTACAACCCTCATATTTTCCGAGTCAGTGTGACCCAGCGCAGAGGAGGTCGTGGCAGAGAGGGTGGTCGTTGCGCAGCGGACCGAACCAACGGAGGTCGTCAAGACCAAAAAGAGAGGGCCCCGGGGGGGGGGGGGGGGGGCAGATCTCCTTGGGCGAGTGAACCTTGTATCCACTCGCCCAAGGCCCCGGGCGAGTGGACCCTTGGTCCACTCGCCCGAGTGGGGGGCGAGTGGACCTTGGGTCCACTCGCCCAAGGTAGGGGCGAGTGGACCTAGGGTCCACTCGCCCTAAGCCCGTGGGCGAGTGGACCTATGGCCACTCGCCCGGGCAGCTGGGCGAGTGGACCAAGGGTCCACTCGCCCGGTTGGTGGAGTGGACCGCAAGGTCCACTCGCCCAATTCGGGTGGTGGACCTTGGTCCACTCACCCGACCCCCGACTAGGGGGGAGTTGACCACTCGGGCTCCACCCGCCCCCCCCCCCCCCCCCCCCCCCCCCCCCCCCCCCCCCCCCTCATCTTTCGGTCGTTCGGGTTGGTTGTTGGGCTGCGGATAGTGGATTTTTGGCTATCTGCAGCCCAATTTTTGGGAAGTCTATAAATAGACCCTCATGGGCACCTTGGGAAGGGATGTTGGTACCCCCTCCCTCGCGTGTGTGTTGTGAGCAAGCACTACCCCTCCCCTCCCCCTGTCATGGAAGGTGGATGGTGAGGTGATCCTTAGTGCCCTCCAAGGTGCCCAGGCTCAGCATTGGCTTGGGAGGGGAAGTTCCATGTGAGCTTCCGGGTATGTGGTGGGACCTCCACGCTGCAGCTTAAGGGGTCCGTTTGTGGACTTAGGTGCTCTTTAAGGGTCAGGTTCTTCAGTTCTTGGTGACTGGTCAAGGGTCTAGCTCGGGTCAAGTAAGGGTTAGCTGCATCCCCCTTGTGAATGTCGAGACCAGTTCTCTGGTTTCAACAACCGGGGTGCGATTTAGCCCGCACCCCGCTAGTGGGGTGTGGATAGCCGCACCCCCATAGTGGGGAGTGCGGCCAAGCCGCACCCTCCTCGGGGTGTGGCCAAGCCGCACCACATGAGGGTGCGGCCGGCCATGCCACCCCCAAGGGGGGCGCGGCCAGGCCGCACCCCATAGGGGGCGCGGTCAGGCCGCACCCCCTGGGGGGCGCAGCCAGTCCGCTCCCCATGAGGGGCGCGACCTTGGGTGCGGCCAATCCGCACCCCCTTAGGGTGCGGCCAAGCCACGCTCCCCCGTAATGGGGTTCAGGCAAATCCCCATCTTCGTACTCGTCGCGCGCACTCCGGGTTCCGGATTTCGCCCAGAACGCCTCCTAGTGCGCTCAGAACGCTCCCGTGTTTGTTGCGCGCTCAGAACGCTTCTGAGCGCGCTCAGAACACTTCCACATTTCGGGCACGCTCACTTTTTTGTCTTTCTAATTTCTCAGATTACATGACCAGTTTGTTGCTTTTTTCACCTCCAACAAAGCTGCCTGAACTGCCCGAGCTGCCCGAACTGCCCGAAGGGCGAGACGGTCATTTACGAAAAATGGCGATCCGTGTGCTCCAAATCGGCCAGCATGATTCGTCCGTCAGGTGGTTACGGTGGTTACGATGGCAAAATTACCGGGCTACCCCCGGCCAAAGCTATAAAAGGAGCCCAGAACCTTCATTTGAGGGGACCTTGCCTTCTGCACCCGGGAGAGCTCGTTTGAAGATTTCCTCGGAATTCTCCTTCGGCGCTTGAAGATCTCTTTCGTGGACTTGAAGATTTCCTTTCTCCCGAAAGGCGACTCAGCATTCTCACTTTTGCTCTCCCGAGCATTCTCACTTTTATTCTTCATCATTCTCAGAAGGAAAAAGACTTAGTTTTCCGAGAGGTGGTCTGTCACCATCGGAACTCTCTCTCTCTCTATTATTGTAACGAGCAGCGGCCTATCGCGCTCGAATTCTAAGTACCTGACTGTAACCCCCCAGAAGATAGTGAAGTTTGGTCGGCACAGCTCCGGCCGCGTGATTTTTTACCTTTTTCGGGTTTTTCACGTTAAAAAGTCCCAGTGTACTCAACGAATCTCAAATTGACTGTTAGCGCGCTTGGCTCGCTTTAGAGCTAAGACGGTTCAAGTCGACCGATCTACCAAGAGCACCCAAGCGACCCGCAACAACATCATTAATGGAAAGTTCAGCTCCTAATTCTCAACAAATTAATATGGGGCTTGTCTAGTAAAATATCAGAGCAAGCCCTGAAAAGAACAGGACCTGGAAGTGGAGAGAAACACGATGAGTTTAAAATTGTATTTCCTATGGGAATTGATCAACTCCATAGCAGCACAAACGTGTAGTGATTTGAACAAATAGAAAATTTTAACCTGCCCCACAATTGAACTCTAATGAAATTAAAAGCCACATTAAAGAAAAAATATATTAAAAATACATTTTAAAGATTTGAACACTTGTATCATTGTCCCTAAACATGGCCTAAATTAAACGGTTTGCGGTTCGATTTTGATTCGGTTTGATCTGAATCAGGTCTAGAAATTTTGGAAATTTTGAAATGAAAACTCCTTTAGATGACCTAGGATCAAATATATGATACTAAACTCTATGCTCACGTATAATGCATTGTAATTATCTCAGGGTGGTAGTTGACCGATTCGGTCCTTATTTCAGGTAAGAAAAACTATTCAAAAGACTTCAGGAACTCGATTGCTGACTTTAGCTCATTTGGAAAGGGTCTGGATCATTGTTGTTAGGGTTAGAGAGAGCTCAAAGTATTCTACCTACTCCATCAGATTTGGAATGTGGTATAAGTAGTACCTCCAGCATAGGACCGGGTCCTAGAGTGACACGAACCCGTTAGGTTATCCGAGTCGATTTTAACATGACAGGACATATATAAAATACATTAACAATTGTTACAATCATGTTGTAGGAAGAGCAACATGTTGCAAATTATGGGATATGCATGCACTTGTGAGTTCACTGAGTTGTGACATTTTATGTGGTTATGTCCATCAAGTACACGCGATCAAATACACAAGAAATACTTCTATTTTTTAAGTATAACACTAGCTAAAAATAAGGCTGGTCATTCCAAATCAACAAAGAAATATGTAAAGTATCTAAAAAAGTGATTTTATGATCGTTAACCAAAGGACAGCTATACAGGCGCCTTACGCAACACGCCCGCAGCTCGCCTAGACATCCTACGTAGCTCGTCGACGATTTCCCAATGTCTCTTACGTATGCAGCTCACATCCTCGGCTTCTACAACAACTCAACATGTAGTTATCAACTCACCAGGCCTCGCCACCGACTTGATCAAGTTTGTGTGTGGGTGGGGTTCACTCACAGACCACTGGGTACACCCTCCCCCAAACTAGTTCCAGATGACCATAAATACGACCCAGTTGTACATGGAAGAGTCAATACTAACAACTTTCAAGTGAACCCGCCTATTGATAGAGAACGCGCTTACCCTTTCCACGAACCCAACTCGACTCTGGTTTGGAAGAGGGAGTTCCAATAAACTTATGGGTGTGCAACAGAACATTTAGCCTGCAGCTCATTGATTGTATTTATAGTTGGTACAGAGTCTCTACACTGCTTGTCTCATGACTGTGGAGCCAGTAAACTTCAACTATCTTAGAGTATGAACTTTATGAGCCCGGTTCCAACAATGACCACTCTTTCATAAAGAGTCACCTAAAGGTTGACTCAATATTTCCTTATTGATGTCAAGGAATAGGCTCAACAAAGATTGGCATGTGATACCCATAAGTCGGAAGTCGGAACAAAGAGTTAGCCAAGCAAGACGGATTTGATGCTCAAAATCAAGCGACGACGAAAGATAGCAGCATAGACCTACATTTGTGGAACGGATTAATACAATTTGTCGATAAGAAGGCCATAATAAGAGAAGCATGAGTATCATAGTCATCCGTATTAAAGATTGTATTTGACACAAGGTGTAATTAAGATGAGAATATAGGGGTCCATTACTTTAAGTACAGGACCCGATCATCATCACTTTCTTTAGGCTATGTTTGGTTGAGCTGTTGCTGATGAAAAGCTGCTGATAGGAAATGAAGTTTGAGAAAAATGCTCTTTCCGAAAAACAGAGTTGTTAAAAACCTGTTTAGGTGAAATTGAGTTTGTAAAATATAGTTTTTGAAAAGTTGTTTGGATACAAAACAAAGTTTTGGGTGAATTTTTTTTTCTTCATAAAATGATAACGAATTTTCATGGGCCAATTTTCATGAATGCTCTGACCATCCCATGGGCAAATGTAGTCCTGTTGTTAAATTTTTGTAGGTAGAATCTCAAATGCTACAATTGTATGCAATCGTTATTTCATGCAACACTATTCATTATTATCATTATTTATTATCATATTTTATTGCTAATATGTAATTAATTTACACCTAATTAAAACTATAATAAAATCTAATTAAAACCTGTAACAAAATAAAAAAAGACACGGCTCTCAATGCAGATCAACTAAAATCAATTTGCAAGTCGTCGACGGAGAAGATCGGACCTTCGTTTGCAGAATAAGCCGTCGACAGAGGAGTAGATTGGACCTTCATTTTCAAAATACGTCGTCGACGGAGGAGTTCGGCTTGCGATATCGACGTCGGACAAAACGCCATTTTTTAAAGATTTTTTGAAGAAGAAGTGGCGTCCGAGGAGGAGATACGTTGTCGACGGAGGAGTTTGCAGATTTTTTTTGAAGAGTGGCGTCGTCGAGCGGAGGAGTCGTCGGCGCAGAAAGGAGGTGCAATCGCCCAGGCCCAGATTTTCACACAAGGCACCGGAGACGCAGAAGCACTGGCGGGACGGAGGTCTGATCTGCGGTTCGGAATTATAACAAAACAGTGGTTACTAATAAACGGGTTTTTGCTTATCAGTCGAGCCAAACGACGCGTCTATACAAAACACCATTTTTTGTCATCCGCGAACAGCTAGACCAAACGCTAACTTAATTAAACATCACCAAAACATGCATTAATTGTAACTAGCGCCTTAATTTTTCGACAAAACCACTAAATTACAATTTTCTCTACTAATTACAATTTTAATCATCAGAGGCTTAGAAGTTAGAAGCAGCAGCGAAATGTGGCATCCACTCGAGACTTGCTGAGAGAATCCGCCAAATTCAAGGGTTTTCATTTTACTCGCGCGAGGATGTTGAGGTTGCCGAAGAAATTGAGCCAGGGGAAAGACACAAGAGGACAGGAGCTGCTCCGCCGATGATTACAGTGGCAGAACGGAGTTCCTGGATCGACCGTTTCTGGAGAAGAACCATCTCGCGCTTTGGCTTGATAGAGATCTCTCCATTTTTGCAGGTTGTATCCTTTGTTTTAACCTCAAATTATTTCTCAGATTGCCCACTGGTTTTTCCGTATCTGCGGGAGCATGATCCTCTTCTTCCAGAGGGATCTCACCTTCATTCCTGCCATTCCTGCCTGCCTTGACAAGAGCATCCAATGCGTAGGAATCCAGGGAAAAAGATCTTCGGATTGACTGCGTGCCCTCCGCTTCAATAGGCAGATTGTGCGGCAGCTCCGAAGTGGAAGTTCGAGAAGATGACCCTTCACTCAGCTGGATCTCGATTCCCATCGCAAATCCCTTTCTGCTGACTTCCCACGGCAGTGCCTCGTCTTCTCCATTCTCCACAAGCACAGAAGAGCCGATTGCCTGCCGTACTGGGCCAGAATTGCCGGTGGCGCTGGGGGAAGGCGGAGATACGGGGGCAGCCGACAAAGGCACTATTGGGGCGCGGCACAGAGGGCAGCTGACATGGGAACGGAGCCATCTATCGATGCAGGGGAGATGAAATGCGTGTTTGCACTTAGGCAGAAGACGGACGAGCTCACCGTCACGGAACTCACCCAGGCAAACGGAGCAATCTCTTCCATCAACAACGCCATCGCCCGATCTATACAAAAACGAGGCGATGGATGAGATGGTGCCCTCGTCGAGTCCTCGGGTACGAATATACCAGATGTGGTGGTCGATCTCACCCCCTGGAAACAGATCGTCGCCTTCGCCCGAGGCGGATAGAGCTCTGTCGGCCGACGGAGGACGGCGTCGGCGTCGGCGTCGGTGGCGAAAGCGGATGTAGGCGTAAAGGGCCAGCAGGAGGACGAAGCACCCCGCGACGGCGGCGGCGGCGGTGATGATTAGCGTCGGGAAGAGTCGATTGCTGCTTCGAAGGTTGATCGGAGAGGTTCCGTTGCCGGAGACGTCGCCGTCAGGTAAAGGAGTAGGCGAAAGCATAGGGGACGGGAAGCAGATGTCATATACGCAGACACCGATGCAATTATCTATGCACTCGATCGTGAGATTGCCGTTGACAGTAAGGTTTCCGTCGGCGTAGAGGAGGCGGCGGTGAGAGGCAGCCATCGGTCGGATAACTCGGATTACGTTATTAGAGTTTATTGCGGAAGTGAAGAGACGAGATGTTTAGGCGCCTAATAATGTTGCTGTAAGCTTCTCAGTCCAACGGGCGAGAAGGGATAAGGATCGTAAGGTAGAAGGAAGGAGCCAGAGGACACAAGGTGGAGTGGGATTTGGGCGGTAATTATTACGGAAGGTGACTGGATCGGAGTGGGAGGCGGTTGGTCCGCTGTCTCACCTGCAACAAGTGTGCGGTCACCTGACAGGAGATAGTGATATGTACTGGCAAAAAGCCCGGGTAAGTCTAGGCCCGGCAGATGCCGTGGACCTGGCCTGCCCTAGCGGGAAAAAAACCAAGCCGGGCACATGCAGCAGTGACAAAGTTGGGCCGATTGTAAGGCCTACAATGCCAAGAAACAAATAACTAATGTCTGGGCAGGCCAGATAGACCAAGTCAGGGTTGGTCCTGCACACATAAATCATCTCCTAACTAAAAACATTTAGATGGGTGAAATGAAGGTATTGCACGAGATAGTTGTGTCTCAAATATTGATCATGGAGATAGGCGCGGGATATGTTTTGGAAGAGTCGGATGCCACACAACAGATCATATGGTCGATCACAAATGGGGGAAATTTTGCACATGCTCTCACTTTTGCGAGACATGTGAGAAACGATAGTTGTTATGTTATATGTATATATATTCATGTGACAAGTCTTATCTGATTAGATTTAAGAGTCTTAATTTTAGAGTAAGAGTATAGATATAGTACTATACTAAGGCTCGTTTGGGGGGATTTATTTTCACCGGTGAAACGGTTACGACCGCATGAACCGGATCTTAATTACGGTCTGGTTCATGCGGTCGTAATCGATTGACCGGAGAAAATAAGTCCTCCCAAACAGAGCCTAAGGCTTTTTTTTTTTTGCTTATCTCATACTAAATTTTCACATACGCACTTGTTGCGGGTCGCTTGAGTGCTTTCGGTAGACCGATTGACTTGAACCACCTTAGCTCTGAAGCGAATCAAGCGCGCTAACAGTCAATTAGAGAATTGTTCAGTACGCTGAGACTTTTTAACGTGAAAAACCCGGAGAGGGTAAAAAATCACGCTGTTGACGCCAGGAAAATCCTGACCTCAAAATTCGGACCGATGCAGCCGGAGGCTACTCGCTCAGCAGTCCAACGAGATGACTTGGCTGGCAACTACGACGAAGCTAGAAGAGCAACGAACCGGACCCCAGGTGCTGCGGCAGGGAGGTCCCACCACGTACCCAGAAGCTCAAGAGAGTCTTCCCCTCCGAAACCAAAGTGGCCGAGCTTGGTACAAGGAAAGCACCGGCTTAGCTGAAAGCAAGGGTGACGGGCTCGAGAGTTCGGGAATCGGGGTCCAAAAGCTCAAGTCTCGGTCTCAATCCAAGTACCTCTGGGGTCCTATTTATAGGAAAACCAAAGGGTAGGGGGGGCTTTTTATAGCCCAGCCCCCAACCCGGCGACTATGGGTTACTCGGCGAGTACCATGCCATAGTCGCCCATCTGGCGAGTATTGGGTGCTGCTCGCACACGTCGGGCCAATACTCGCCCATGGATTCTACTGTCTTCTGTGCGCGGCGAGCTCTTCTGGTTGATACTCGCCTACCTGGCGAGTATTGCCTGCATACTCGCCAGGGTCTCTTCTGCTTCTATCTTGGACTGATGGTCTCTGTGTTGACCCTTTGACCTTGACTTCTATCTACGTGGCCTTGGGGGGGGGGGGGGGTCCACCCTCGGAGAATGAGGTTTGTACACAATCCCCGCTCTTTGCGAGTAACGTAGTTGCTCGGAAAGAATCATCCAACCCTTATTCGACGAGCTGTCTTTCTGGCGAGTATTTGGTCTATACTCGACATCTCGCTGGCCGACGATCGAGCTCTATAAATAGAGGGGCTGGGGTCTCTGATGGCACGTCTTTTCTGAACTCGCTCAAGATGACGCGCGACTATGCTGCAGAGGCTAAGGCGGCCATGGCCCGCCACCGCTGGCTGTTGCTCGGCAGGCCGAGTTTCCAGCTCAGCGATGCGAACTTGGGCGGCCTCCAAGGCCAGCCGGGTGTCGTCCAGCTCCTTCTCCAGCTGGGAGGTCTTCTTCGCCATCTCCACTTCGGCGGCCTTCAAAAAGAGAAGACGCAGAAGGTAAGCAAACTATTCGGCCAGGTGGCGAGTATCCCACAAGCGAGTATAGAAACGAGGCGAGTACCTCATGCTCCTTCTCTTTGAGCCCCATGGCGATCATCTTCTTACTTTGGATCTTGATCACCCCTTCATACTCGAGTAATCGCCTTGCTGTCGAATGGGCCAGCTCGGCAGATCACAGCAGAGATCGCGAGGTTTGGTGAGCGAGATACTCGGAGGTCTCTTCCTGCAGTCTCTCGGCATCCTCGCGACCATAGACGACGTGGAGCACGTCGAAGCCCTCGCCCTTGTCCTCCCAGTCCTCCGACCATGGCGGGAGGTTGGAGCTTAGCGACACCACGTGGGCGCTCTCCGTCCAGGTCACCAAGGGGCGACCATAGAGATCCTCGCCACGTCCACCCAGGTTGAAGTTCGGATGGGTGAAAGGCTCGCCAGCCTCAGAAGGGTCCGCCTTCTTGCCAAGGTCCCTATGAGCGACCTCCTTCTTCTTCCTCAAGGGCTCGGAGGGCTCGCCCCTCTCCTTCCGCTTCTTCGAAGGCCCAGATCCTTCGCCGACGATCAAGGGCTCATCGCCTCCTGGCGACAAGTCGATGGGCGAATAGACCCCATCCCCGCGAGCAGAGTTCCCCGCACCTCTCTGTGTGGAAGCCGTCGCCTTCACCACCACGGGAAGAAGCTCGCGTGGCAGAACATGGACTGCTGCAACAGACAGAGAGTTAGCCCCTGTTAGTCGCCAGAACAAAGACGAAGAGTGAGTAGTGCGAATACTCGCGCGATAGGTTACCTTCGCCCGGAAACACCTCAGCGAGTTCGTCTACTCGCCTCCTCCAGAATACCACATCAAGGCGGCGATTCTTGAAGGATTCGAGCAGTTTCTCGCCACCCTCGTTCAGGAAGGAAACCCCGAAGACGCTCTCCGGCGGTTGGAAGAACCTTTCAGGGATCGCTTGGAAGTCGCCAGCGATGACGACTAGTTGCTCTCCCCAGCTGTGGTTCTTCTTCGCCGTGCCGACCAGCGAGCAGACATGGCTGCACAAGAAGACGACGCCCTCGCCTGTCGCCATATAGTGAAATATTCGCCTGAAGACGGAAAGGTCGAAGGCGATCCCCTGGTCGCGCAGGTAGCAGAGGAACCCCACGATCATCGCCACCCCATTGGGGTTGATCTGGGCAGGGACTATCCCAAAGTAACGGAGTATCTGAGAGAACTCCGTCCACAATGGTAGTCGCAAGCCCAACTCGAAGTGGCGAGTAGGGAACACCCGCTCAGTGGTCAGGACCGTGTTTAGTCGCTCGCCCTGGCGAGGAAGCCGAGCGACAAACCCAGGCGGGATGTACTTCGCCTTGAAGACCTCCAAATCCTTCTCAGTCGTGACAGACTTCTTGAAGGTGGTCGCCGTAAAGTTTTTGGCATGATTAGCACGCCGGATGGTCGCCTCGTCAGACATCTTGGAGCAGAGAAAGGAAGAGAGGCGAGTATCAAAGAAGACAAGAAGAGGGGAGGAAGACGGAAGATACTCGCGTATGAGTTGGAAGGTCGCCGAAAGCGTAATAAATATTCACCCACCCCCCTATTTATAGTAGTCGGGTAGCTTGGCTTATCAAGCACGACGGCGCGATCAGGAATAAGGGGGTAGCGAGTATTAAGTTAAGGTCGCCAACTCAACAGCACGCGTCAGCAAGGAGTCGACCTCCAAGGCGAGAAGACCTGCAAGAAAAAACATGAAAGAAGCTCGCCATCCATAGGCGACACACAGACAATACTCGCCAAAATGAAAGAAGATAGAAAAAATCAAGACAAAAAATCCATCATAGAAAAAGGAAGCAGAGCAAGTAATGGAGGGCGAGTTTCCAATACTCGCCTAAATAATATTACATCAAATCAAAAATGTTTCAGAGTTACAAGGGTACTCGCCAAGGGCGACATGACATGGAATGAAGAAGATAAAGAAGGACAACATCTAAGGAGGCGCCTGAATATTCGCCTGAGGATCCGCAGGCTGAGGATGTCGCCCGACCCAGCCCAAACTGCGAGCTCGCTTGAAGTGCTCGAAGGCTACGGACATCGCGTCCTCGCCCTGCCGTAGCTGGTCTTCAATCCTCGCCAGCCGACCAACCGAGCTCATGCTCGGACGCATCCCCACCATCTCGTCATGATGCAGCTGCTGGCGATGCTCGAGCCTCGCAACTCGGCGCTCTAGGTCGCTAACGGTGTGAAGGCGAGATTCTGCACCAGCCAGGCGAGTATCGAACTCTTCCAGCCGAGATACTCGCACCTCCAGCTCGGTCAAGCGACGATGAGCGTCAGTGCTCGCCAGGCGCTCAACCCGCGACTCCATGTCAGTCAGGCGGCGATGGGGCTCGCTGACTGCCAAGCGCTCTAGCTTCGCCTCCAGATCCAAGATCGCGCGAGTGGCCTTCTCTTGATACTCGCGAGAAGGAAGCCCGACGGCATCAATCAAGGCTCCTATAGGAGTACGAGCGCGAGCTGCAAAAAAGGGTAAAAATATCAGGGTTTTGACAGGAACCAAGTGAAGATAATGGCGACTATCACAAATGGCGACCAAGTACCTGGCCGAGGACTGCGAGAATGACGGCGAGGAGAGCCTCTGCCTCGCTGAGGAGACGTGCTGTGATGATGATCGCCTCGCCGAGTAGGACGGGACCCAGCGGTCTGATCCCGGCTAGGAGGCGCGTTCCCACGACCGCGACTATCGGATGGTCGCCCTCCCCCCCTCGGAGGAAAGAAGCCCGAAGGGCCCTCAGTCCCACCACGGCGCGAGGATTCGCCTTGGTGAGTAGAAGGAGCGGTCGAAATCGAAGGGCGATGCTCGCCCACGGGCAGCTGCGAGCTGCTCGCCAACCCCGAAGAATCAAGATGCGGTGGTGGTGGAAGCACGTTGCTCGCCAGAGGAGCCCGTTGCTCGCTCATCGGTCTCCTCTCCAGCAAAGAGCTGTGGAGAACTCGCGCCGAACGCCCACCACCCCTAGGCGAGATCATTGACGACGATCTCAGAGGAGGCACGACCAGAGGCTCCTCCTGAGCACCGATGGTAGACGAATCTGCGAGCATAGCAGAAACATTTAGCGACTACGGACCAAGTCAAGACTAATCGAAAAGGTGACGAGTAGGAAGCTCTCTACCTCGCGCAGAAGCGAGATTCTCCGATTGATTCCGGCACTACAAGAAAATTGACATTTAGTGACGAAAATTTTGGTCACTAAATATTGCGGTTTGGTCAGTAAAGACATTTAGTGACCAAATTTAATCTGTCACAAGGTGGTTGCAAAATGGGCGTCACAAAATGTCTTTAGTGACCAAATAAATTTCCGTCACTAAATATATATTTTTAGTGTCAACAAATTTTCATCACTAAATGTATATTTTTAGTGACCACTGATTTTCGTCACTAAATATATATTTATAGTGACAACTAATTTTCGTCACTAAATGTGCATTATTAGTGATAACTATTTTTCGTCACTAATTGTACATTATTAGTGATAACTTTTTTCGTCACTAAATATATTTAGTGACCAAATTTATTTAGTCACCAAATTTATTTAGTCACTAGTTGTAGAATGCAATAATAATGATTTTTTGTTACTAAAATTATTTTTTCATTATTAAATAAAACAATAAATAAAATATTCATTTGCTAAAAAAATCTCATGAACGAAAAGGGAATGTTTCTTTAAATTTATTAATAGAGAAAATGTGAGAGATAGCCCAAACCCTTTAGTGCAGACCAATAGAGCTTTTAACTCTATTAAACTCAATACATACAAAAATTCTATAATAAACAAACATTTAGATGGGTGAAATGAAGGAATTGCACGAGATAGTTGTGTCTCAAATATTGATCATGGAGATAGGTGAGGGATATGTTTGATAATTAAGAGAATGACTGAGGAGAGATGAACATCAATAAAACACACTAATACAAAGTTTAAACATGCTTTATATTTTGTATAGATCTCACAACAAGATATTACAGTACTGAGCCTTTTATACTAGGTCCATTATCATTGTTTTTTGTTTTACAAAACATAGATAAGTACAACTGGTTACAGCTAACGTTTGACTTCTCCTGTACATATGTTGCTTTGTGCTTCGAGCTTATCTAACAGTTGGAACAGGTTCTCTTGCAGCTTTGCTTGATTCGTCGGCTTAGGTTAACATCCCTTCCTTAAGTTCTACCGACTCTCATCTGGTGTCGAAGCTCTGTGATGCGTATGCGATGCAGGGGTTTGGTAAGTATACAACCTGTATTCGGCGAGTAGAGCCGAACGTACCTGGCGAGTAGGCTGGTATATACTTGGCGAGTAGGTCGGTATGTCCTCGGCGAGTAGAGCCGAAGGTACCTGGCGAGTAGGCCGGTATATACTCGGCGAGTAGAGCCAAAGGTACCTGGCGAGTAGGCCGGTATATACTCGTCGAGTCGAAGGTACCCGACGAGTAGGCTGGTATCTCCCTCGGCGAGTAGAGCTGAGGAGGCCTGGCGAGTAGACAGGTACCTCCTCAGCAAATAGACCCAGATTCCGGGGAATAAAATCATTTGGGCGCCCCTGGTGGTCTGCCTATAGCCCTTCGGGACAGCGGAGTCTGGCTACCTGCAGACCAATTTGGGGTGCGTTTAGCAAAATAGTAAGGCGGAGTTACGCTATCCGCAGGTCATCCGGACCATTTTACCCCTGGGAAGTCTTTCCCTATAAATAAGACCTATTATGTCTCAGATCAGCAAGGATCCACCCCCCTTTGAGAGCCTGTGCTTTCTTCCTTGTGCTGTCTGAGACAGGCTCAACTTCTAGTTTTTGGGAGGGGAAATCCAAGGAGATTTCCGGGTTAGTGGCGGGACCACCTCGCTGCAGCCAGTGGGTCGTACTTAGGGAGCTACCTACCAACTGGTGAGAGTCGATTCTTAGCTCGGAACACTTAGATCTAGGGATCCGACGAAGAGAGAAGTAACTCAAGCTACTCCCCAAGTCTCGAACAAGTTGGACCGGTATCCGGGTTCCAACATTTTTGGTGCGGTGAGCGTGGACTGTAGCAAGAGAAGAAAATCTCATCTGACGATCCCATGACTGAACGTGACGAGCTGGGAACCGGCCAGGGGAACTCGCCGCCTTTGGGCGAGTTCGTGACCAAGAGTGTCTTCGAGCAAGGGATGAAGGCGATGGAGGATACCATCCGGAGGCTACTCACACCTCGCGTCGAGGTGGGAGTATCCCACCGTATCGCAGCCGCCTCGCCCGCGGAGGCGGGTCCAAGTCAGCGCCTCGGCAAGGAAGCGCTCCTAGGGGAGGAAGACCAGCCGCTCCGCGCACGAGTGCTCTTTGCAAGCCCAACGGAGACTCGCCAGTCAGAGGGCGAGTATGACCAAGTTTGTCCCCTTCGCCAGCTCGCCCCGCGCAGTCCGTTCTGCGAGTTGGTGCTGTCCGCCCCCATTCCTGCAGGGTTCACAGAGCCCGCCATGAGTTTCTACTCCGGAAAAGAGGATCCCGTCAAGCATCTGCAATGGTTTGAAGATATGGTCTCCATCAAGCCAATGACGGACCCCTTCAAATGTCGGTTGTTCGCCATAACCTTCCAGGAAAAAGCCCGAGACTGGTTCCACCAGTTACCCGCGGGAAGCGTCTACGGGTTCGATGACCTGCGCAGGAGTTATCTACTCCGCTTCTCTACTTCCAAGAAGAGGAGGAAGGGTTCAGAAGATCTCTTCCTTGTCAAGCAAAGAACCCAGGAGATGCTCGGGTCGTATCTGGATCGCTTTCAGGAAGAGATCCTCCTAGTCCAGGAGGTCCCTGGTCACACCCTGATCTTGGCATTCAAGCTGGGGCTGCAACCAGGGTTTTTCAAGATGGAGATCACTCGCAACCCCCTTATCGTTCGAGGAGTTAGTCGATCGGGCCGGAAGGCAGATCGCAAGGGAGGCAACCAGCCTGGAGTTCGTAGCCAAGTTAGCTAGATTGGAGTGAGGGGAGAAGGAAGGAGATGGGAGCGGCCAGCGTGAGTCCAAGAAGAGAGGTGAGCCGAGAAGGCGAGAAGAAGGAGGGTCCCGGGAGAACAGGGACCCGCGAGATCAAGAGAGGAGGTTCCAGGCTCCGCCTCGCCGGCCGGCCTGGAGGCCTGCTGGAGGAGGCTACCAAGGGAGACCAGGAGGGAGGTACTCCCCGGAGCGGCGAGACCGCTGTCGCTCTCCCGAGCGAAGGCAGGGGCAGTGGAGGCAAGACCAAGCGCCGCTCCGAGAGGCTAATGTGATCAGGAGAGGACGGGGGCGAGGAAGAGGAGGAATGCCGCGACAGCCCCGGGGTGAAGAGGAGCGTCGGGCGATGCCCTACTGCGACTTCCATCAGGTGGAGGGCCATGCGACGGCCACATGCCCTGAGTTCTTGGAGTTGAGGAGGGGAGCTGGAGGAGCCCAGGAAGGGCATGAGAGGCGAGAAGGAGAAATGTTGAGAATCGAAGGGGGAGGAGCCCCCGCCCCAAGGAGGTGTGAGGATAGGGGAGATCTGGGAGCCCATGGGGGAATAGGGGTCATCCACAGAGGGGCAGGGTTGGAGGCAACCCGGAAGGGGAGCCTCAACGCCGTGTATCGAAAGAGCGTGACCTCTACCTCCCAGATTTCGCCACCGTCAGGAGAGATCACTTTCTCGGAGGAAGATATGTTGGGGAACGAAAATCCTTTCCATGACGCTGTGGTGATCAAGGCCACGGTAGAGAACTATACGGTCTCTCGCATCCTGGTGGATAACGGGAGCTCCGTCAATGTCGTGTTCAAGAAAGCGTTTGATGCCATGGAGGTGGAAGAAAAGAGGGTTATCTCGACGGAAGGACCGCTCTTTGGGTTTGCGGGAGAAAGAAAGGAAGTAGAAGGAGGTGTGGAGTTGGTGGTGACGTTGGGAGGGACCACCAAGTGTTGCAGGTTTGTCATTGTAGACGCCCCCAGCAGTTACAATGCCATCTTCGGCAGGCCACTCATCAGTTCCTACAAGTGTGTTCCCTCCTCCAACCACCAATGCCTGAAGTACAACCAGAGAGGCGTGCAGATCCGGATCCGGAGCGATCCCAAGGTGGCTAGGCAGTGTTATCTTAATGCTGTCAACATGATCAGCTGGAAGGTGGAGGCAGAGGTGGTAGACCTGGTGATGGAAGAAGTGGCGAGGCAGGAGGCAGCCGAAGAAGCGGAGGGGACGGCAAGGCTGGAGGCGGCCGAGGAGGTGGAGGAGAAGGAGATCCAATCTGAAGGCGGAAGGTCGGGAATGGTAAAGATCAGCGGAGAGCTGGAAGAGGAGGACAATGAGAAGATTATGTCCTGCATTCAGAAGAATGCCGACATCTTCGCATGGAGCGCAGCCGATATGCCAGGCATTGACGCAGATTTCGCCTGCCATCATCTCAACTTGGATAAAGGAGTCCACCCCATCCAACAAAAGAAGAGGGCAACCGCCACTACCTTGGTCGAGCCCATCAGGGAGGAGGTCAAGAAGCTGCTGGAGGCGGGATTTGTGTCGGAGATCCAGTACCCAGGCTGGGTCTCCAATGTTGTAATGGTGAAGAAGGGGGAGGGAAAATGGCGCATGTGTATCGACTTTTCTATCATTAATAAAGCTTGCCCCAAGGATTGTTACCTTTTGCCTAGAATCGACGAGCTAGTAGATTCGGCCGTCGGATTCTCTGTCATGAGTTTTTTAGACGCTTTTTCTGGTTACCATCAAATCCGCATGCATCCACCCGACGTGAAGCACGTATCCTTCATCACCAACGACGGGTGCTATTGTTATAAAATGATTCCATTCGGACTTAAGAACGCAGGAGCGACCTACCAGCGCATGATGGATAGGGTGTTCAAAGAGCAGAAGGTGCGAAATTTGGAAGTATACGTCGACGATCTTATGGTGAAAAGCAAGAGCGTCGAAGAACATCTTCATGACTTGGAGGAGACCTTCGCCACACTGCGAAAGTACAAGATGAGACTGAATCCAGCCAAGTGCGTGTTCGGGGCTGGAAAGGGGAAGTTCTTGGGACACCTCTTAACTCCGGCCGGAGTAGAACCGAACCCAGACAAGGTGAGGGCGATTATGGAGATGGAAGCGCCCAGGAACGTCAAGGAAGTTTAGCGCCTGATGGGTCGCCTAGCAGGGCTGAGTAGGTTCCTCTCTAGGGCAGGAGAGAAGTGCTCACCCTTCTTCAAAACCCTCCGAGACAATAAGAAGTTCGAGTGGTCGGCGGAGTGTCAGGGAGCCTTCGAAAGCCTAAAACTCCAGTTGGCCCAGGTACCCCTGTTGCAAGGGCCTAGAGAGGGAGAAGACCTCTTCCTATACGTAGGGGTGGGGTCGGAAGCGGTAAGCTCGGTCTTGGTCTGTGAGGAGGGGAAACGCCAACTCCCCATTTACTACGTAAGTCGGGTCCTGCGGAAGGCAGAACTGCGGTACCCCATCCTGGAAAAATTGGTGTTTGCCTTGATTGTATCGGCACGGAGACTCAGACCTTACTTTCAGGCCCACCCGATCAAGGTGGTGACCGATCACCCTCTTCCTAGTGTCCTAGGAGGAGTAGAGCATTCTGGCAGGATGGCGAAATGGTCAGTAGAACTTAGCGAGTTCGACGTCACCTACCTGCCCCGACTAGCCATGAAGGCCCAAGCGGTGGCAGACTTCCTAGCCGACTATACCGCAGAAGTAGGCGAGGAGGAGACACCCCAGCAGGTGGCTTGGGAAGTGTTCGTGGATGGAGCGTCGGGAAAGAATTCATGTGGAGGAGGCATCATCCTGATCAGCCCGCCCTCAGGGCACTAGAATTGAAGAGGCCGTCAGCATTCACTTCCCCGTTACCAACAATCAGGCAGAATATGAGGCCGTAATCGCGGGACTACGCCTAGCCCAGGAGTTGGGGATCCACGACATCAGAGTCCACTCTGACTCACTGGTGGTCACCTCCTAGATCCGAGGAGAGTTTGAAGCAAGAGAGCCGGTACTGCAGTGCTACTTGGTAAAAGTCAAAAACTTGGTGGGCGCCTTCAAGTCTTTCTCCATACAACATGTGCCAAGGGAGGAGAACGCCCGAGCATATCGACTGGCCAAGTATGGCCCCCTGGTCGGGGGAACGATCACCGAGTTGTTTCGGCCTTCGATCGAGGAGGGAGAGGTGATGGACATCGACCAACCCACTTCGTGGATGGACCCCCTGGTTACCTTCTTAACCACAGGATGCTTGCCTGCGGAGGTTCAGGACAAGAGGCGGTTCAGGTACAAGTCCGCTTATTATTTACTAACTGACGGGGTACTCTACAGGAAGACTCTATCCGGTCCCTTGGCCAGGTGCCTGTCCGAGGAGGAGGCCTCCCGGGTCTTGGAGGAGATTCACACAGGCGAATGCGGCAGTCATCCGGGAAGCCGAACCCTGGAGAAGAGAGTACTCCGAGCGGGGTACTTTTGGCCCACCATCAGGAAAGACGCGGAGGAGTTCGCGAAGAGATGCTCAAAATGCCAACTATACGCTCCGCTCCAGTTACAGCAAGCCCAGCGTCTCCGCTCAATCACCACCCCCTGACCCTTCGCCATTTGGGGAATGGATCTGGTGGGACCATTCCCCCGGCAAGTGGGCAAAGGAGATATCTCCTGGTGATGATCGATTATTTCTCCAAGTGGATGGAGGTGAAGGCCCTGGCAAAAACGACCTCCCTAGTGGTGAAGAACTTCATTTGGGGGGAGATCGTGTGCAGACATGGTCTACCCCTCGCCATCGTCACCGACAACGGTCCACAATTCGTGAGCCTTGAGCTCACCGATTTCTGTAGTCAACTTGGCATCGATCTCCGCTTCACCTCAGTTCATCACCCACGAAGCAACGACCAGGTTGAAGCAGCCAACAAAGTCATCCTCAACCTGCTCAAGAAGAAGGTGGAGAACCTGAAGGGAAATTGGGTGGAACAGCTCCCCTTGGTCCTCTGGGCCCTGAGGACTACTCCCACCACGGCAACCGGCGAAACACCATTCAAACTATCACACGGTTCAGAGGCTCTCATCCCGATAGAGAAGTCCGGAGTCCTATGGTGGTGTCCGCGGAAGAAGGAGACGAGGGGTGGAGACTTGAGAACGATGACGCGCAGCGACTCGCCTTGGATTTGGTGGAAGAACTTCGCGACCAGGCCACGATCCGCCAGGAAGAAATCAAGCGGAGGATGGCAAGACACTTCGACAAGCATGTCCGAGTCAAGCAATTCTACAAAGGAGACCTGGTCCTCAAAAAAGTAGACGCCGAAGGGAGATCCGCAGCAATAGGTAAACTCCACCCCAATTGGGAAGGCCCCTACATTTTCTCCGAAGTATTAAGAACAGGCGGGTACCATCTACAAAATGTTGAGGGAGAACTCCTAGGAAACACTTGGAGTGGAGACGACTTGAAGCGTTTCTACTCCTGACATTAATGTAATACTTAGTTTATCTTTGTTATACTTAAAAACAATAACGCTTTCCATGGCAAACTCGTAACGCTTCACCACCTAAGCGACAGACCCCAGGCAGTGAGATGAAGTCCTCGAGATGTGTTGTTGCCGTAGACCAGGTCACTGCACGAGCTCCTCTCTTGCATACCGGCTACTTGCCCCCTCGAGTGAGTTCTAAGTCCTCGAGCAGAGTGTTGTCGTAGACCAGGTCACTGCACGAGCTCCTCTCCTGCATACCGACTACTTGCCCCCTCGAGTGAGTTCTAAGTCCTCGAGATGTGTTGTTGTCGTAGACCAGGTCATTGCACGAGCTCATCTCCTGCATACCGGCTACTTGCCCGCTCGAGTGAGTTCTAAGTCCTCGAGAAGGTGTTGCCATAGACCAGGTCACTGCACGAGCTCCTCTCCTGCATACCAGCTACTTGCCCCCTCGAATGAGTTCTAAGTCCTCGAGCAGAGTGTTGCTGTAGACCAGGTCACTACACGAGCTCCTCTCCTGCATACCGGCTACTTGCCCCCTCGAGTGAGTTCTAAGTCCTCGAGCAGAGTGTTGTCGTAGACCAGGTCACTGCACGAGCTCCTCTCCTGCATACCGACTACTTGCCCCCTCGAGTGAGTTCTAAGTCCTCGAGCAGAGTGTTGTCGTAGACCAGGTCACTGCACGAGCTCCTCTCCTGCATACCGGCTACTTGCCCCCTCGAGTGAGTTCTAAGTCCTCGAGCAGAGTGTTGTTGTAGACCAGGTCACTGCACGAGCTCCTCTCCTGCATACCGGCTACTTGCCCCCTCGAGTGAGTTCTAAGTCCTCGAGCAGAGTGTTGTCGTAGACCAGGTCACTGCACGAGCTCCTCTCCTGCATACCGACTACTTGCCCCCTCGAGTGAGTTCTAAGTCCTCGAGCAGAGTGTTGTCGTAGACCAGGTCACTGCTCGAGCTCCTCTCCTGCATACCAGCTACTTGCCCCCTCGAGTGAGTTCTAAGTCCTCGAGCAGAGTGTTGCCGTAGACCAGGCCGTATCACTGAGCTCCTCCCCTGCAGGCTGGCTACTCGCCCCCTTGGGTGAGGCCCAGATTCGAGGGTATGCTAGGCCCTACCCTGAGCCCAGGGGGGTAAGAAAAAAGGGCGAGGTGAGTATTATCGACATCCAACCGGCATGAGACCGATGCTGAACCTGTCCCACCGCCTCGCCCAAGATCGTAGCGCCGATACACGTGCGCTCAGCGCAGCAAGCCATGACAACCTTCTCGCCTTCTTGGCAGGGGAAGGAGGCCCAGTCGCCGCACCCACGAAATGAAGGGCCCTATGCGAATCGCAGCTATGAGTGAGTATCCCTTAGAGGCGAGTACAATAAGGAAAGGAAAAGCGACCACACGGCGAGAACAGGCAACACAGCCACAGAATAAGCTAAGACAAAAACACCTATCCACGAAATATAAAGGGCGAGTACGCCGAAGATGTTCACACAAACAAAGCTAATTATTACAAGCGATTCGGGAGAGACCGGTAAAGAGGGGAGCTCAAGCGTTCTGATCTTCTTCCTCTGACCCGCTAGAAGAGTCCTCGCTTCGGGTCCCCGCAGGGGGTGGGTTCACCGCCTCGCGATATAATTCTGGAAGAAGGGTCGCGAGATCGACTTGGGCCCCCTCCGCAGTGAGCATGAACCGACGTCGGAGACGCTCCCGCACGAACACGGCAGTCGCGATCGCCAGCTTCCTGCGCGTCTCGGCGACTTGAGTAGGAGTAAACTGGAGGAGGGCTGGCGTGGTCGACGACTCCCCCCCGGCTTTGATGGCGGAGCTCCTCTATCTCGGACTCGGCCTCGGCGAGACGATTACCGAGATAATCGACTTGACTCTGCGAGGCGGCTAGCTGCTCCTCCAACTCCGAGATCCGCGCCACCAACGCCACCGCGGCCTCCTAAAAAGTAAAGCGTTAATCAATGCCAGGATAAGCGAGAAAGAGGGGGGAGAGTAAGACCCCATACCTCGGGAGGGGGAGCCTCCTTGGCACGGAGCTGGGCGAGTTCCTTGTCCTTCTCGACTACCAGTTTCTCCAACTCCGTGTAGGCGACGCCCAGGTCGCAGAGCCGCCTGTTCGATTGGATCCCCCGTCGCGCGGTCTGATGAATCAACTCGGCCGTCCGGAGGACGGAGCGGCAGCTGAGGTTGGCCAACTCGCGGATGGGAATCTCTGCGAGTACCTCGGCGTCATCGCGCCCGTACACCCCAAAGATCAGGTTGAACGCCTCATCGCCGACCTCCTCGGAATCTTCCCAGGAAGGGATGAGCGAGCTAACGGAGATCCTGTTCGACTCATGATCCCATATCATCAAGGGATTCCCCCGGGAGTCCCGGCCCCTCATCCCCAACCCATAATGCGTATGGGTGGAGGGATCCGGAGGAGGACTCGCTGGGGGGCGAGAAGATGAGCCCTTCGTCTTCCGCTTCTTTTGCCTCGGCTCGCTGACTACGACCGCTTCTGGATCGACCCGACCCTTGCCCTTGCCGGTGGATGGAGGGGTCTCGCTGTCCACCGCGACCACCACCTCCGCGGGAGGCCCCCCAGTATGGGACTCGCTCGATCGTTGTCGGGAGGCATCGTGGGGAGGACGGGTGGGGACGACACGCTCCCCTGCAAGAAAAAATGAAAGCGTTAACCGCTGACCCTATTGAGAACGGGTAACTGAGATCGTGCGGCGAGTCTAACTTAAGAATTACCTGCTCCTGGGTCCACGAACGTGAGTTGGTGAAAGGAGAGTTTTAGTTCTTATTCTTATTATTAAAACTCTTGTTTAACTTTGTTTATTTCAAAGTAAATGATATATATATATATATATAAGTGTGTTTGCTGATTGAGTAATAAACACAAACAGTGAAAGTGCAAAGTAATAAACAACACAAATAATGAAATAAAACAAAGCACATCCAGATGACATAAGATATATAGTAGTTCCCCTCAACTGGGTACATCTATTCTTCTACCCACTGGTAGGAATCCACTAGGAGAGTTGATCAGGTGCCCTCACACCAAGGTGTTTTTGATCAGGTGTCCACACACCAATGGAGGTTTGATCAGGTGCCCAATTCACCTATAAGCTTTTGATCAGGTGCTTATAAACCAACTAGATTTTTTTTTATCAGGTGTCTTGCCACCAAGGAGTTACACTTTTGAAGGGAGTATTAACCCTATACAAGAGAGGTGAAGGAGAAAGGGAAAGATTTATTGTTCTTCTCTTTTTGCTGAGAAGACTCTTGATGAAGATCCTGATTGGTAGTTGAGTTGGATCTTGATGATGATGATGTTGAAGAAGACTCCCCCTGTCTGATTTAGTTTAGATGACAGCCATGAGTATGAAGCTTCTTCTCAAGATTGTGATCTGTTCTTATTCTTTTCCCTGAGCAAATGATATTTGTTTGGTGTCTCAGGTTGTAGAAGATCTGCACGAAAGATGTTAGTAAAAAGAAGATATAAGTATATATGATCTGCTTCTTCTTTTTGCTCTGTTCTTCTTCTTCTCTTTTCTTCTTCTTCTTGATTTCATGTACAACAATATTAATATGTTCTATTCTATATCTTCTCTTCTATATTGCTGTCGAGAGATAACAGCTATATATATATATCCTGATATATATTATCTGTTGTAATACATTCTGTACAACCCTGTATTCGCCGAGTAGGTTCTTGAGCCAAGAGGAATTACGAAGTATCATATCTCAGCACGGTCCCAGGCAGGGACCTCTCGCTCAGCCCATATATAGTAGGCGAGCAAGGGAAGGGGGCGAGCTCCTCTCGCCCCAACGTCCCCAGCAGGAGGGACGAGACCCTAGGGGGCGAGACCCACTCGCCCCCGCCCCCCCCCCCCCCCCAGCAGCAGGGGGGAGACCCCTAGGGGGCGAGATCCACTCGCCCCCGCCGCCCCCCCCCCCCCCCCCCCCCCCCCCGCAGCAGGAGGGAGACCCCTAGGGGGCGAGACCCACTCGCCCCCGCCCCCCCCAGCAGCAGGGGGGAGACCCCAAGGGGGCGAGATCCACTCGCCCCCGCCCCCCCCAGCAGCAGGGGGGAGAGACCAGCCAGGGGAGGAACCCTGGCTGGGTCTCGCCCAGCCAGTTAGGGGGGCTCACAGAGCCCCGCGAGGTAACCCCTCTCGCCCAGCTCCGGGGGGAGGGGTTGGTCTGCATTTAGCGCCGTGGAACAGCGGGATTCGGCTATCCGCAGGCCAAATTCTGAAATCCTAAAAATAGGACCAAGGGGGCACCATTTGGGGGCAAGCTTATCCTAGGCTAGCTCTCTCTCCCTCTCCCTCCCCAGGTCTCTCTCTAGTGGGGTGAGGAGAGCCTCCAGTGGTGCCCAAGCCCGACATTGGCTTGGGAGGGGAAGCGCTCTAAAGATCTTCCGGGTATGTGGTGGGACCTCCTCGCCGAGCCCTTGGTCCAGTTCATAGTGCCTCAACCTTCAACCTAGAGCTCTCCCTTGGGGGGAGTAAGTGTTGGTCGCCCCTCAGCTTGCTGAGGGTCCCAAACTCCACAGAGACCGAGGCTTGTTCATCAAGTTGCTGGTTTCAACATTTTTGGTGCGGTGAGCGTGGAGTGTGACCGATTCAAGAAACCCTCAAGATGAGCTCCATGGATGGAGGTGGAGGAAGTTCCGACCCAGGTCACTCGCAGCCCCCGGTGGCTGGGGTGATGTTGGAGATGTTTGAAAATTTCAGGCAGGAGGTCCTGCAGACCTTGCAGGTAGCTTTCGCCTCGGGAAGCGAAGGCAGGAGAGAAAGTGGTCAGGAGGTCTCGCCTCAGCAGATTGGCGAGAGCACCCTCGGGCAGCCATCCAGGAAGGAGGTGCCGGGAGGGGGCGAGTGGGGAGGCGCCAGGCCCCCACTCGCCCAGCCCCAAGGGGGCGAGTGGGGAGGCGCCAGGCCCCCACTCGCCCAGCCCCAAAGGGGGGCGAGCACGGGAGGTCCCTTTTGTGAGCTGATCCTCTCGGCCCCGATTCCGGAGGGGTTCAAGGGGGCGAAGATGTCTCACTACTTCGGCAATGATGACCCCGTCTTACACCTGCAGTGGTTTGAAGACATGGTCTCCATCATGCCCATGTTGGACGCTTTCAATTGTCGACTCTTCGCGACAACTCTGAAGGAGAAGGCTAGAGATTGGTTCCACCAGCTCCCCGCGGGATCCATCTATGCCTTTGAAGACTTGCGTCGAGGCTTCCTGCTACGCTTCTCGACGTCAAGAAAGAGGAAGAAAGATGCCGAAGCACTTTTCAAGATCAAACAAGAGCCAGGGGAGTCGCTGGCTCACTATCTGGAACGGTTCAGGGAGGAGGTTCTCCTCGTCCAAGAAGTGCCAGGGTATGCCCTCAAGATCGCCTTCACGGTGGAGATGCGGGAGGGCTTCTTCAAGATGGACCTCAAGAGAAGAGCTCCTTTGTCCTTTGAGGAGTTGATGGAAAGGGTGGCAGAAGAAGTTGAAAGTGAGGAGGCTAACCCGGAGTTCACAAGAAGGCTGGCCAAGCTGAGTGAGCCAGAGGCAAGGCAGCAGGGGGGGGGGGAGAGTAAAGGCCCCCAAGAGGAAGTTCGACCAGAAGGAGGACAACTTCCAGGAAGAAGAGACTGACCTCCCAGGGTGGAGGCAGGAATCGAAGGCGCCCTCTCCACCACCCCAGCAAACCATGGCAATCAGTTGGGGAAGAAGGAGGAGAGTCAGAAAGGCAGACAGAAGAGGAAGAGGAGGGAACATGATGGGGTTGCCTTACTGTGACTTCCACGAGGAGGAGGGTCACACGACATCCGTCTGCCCTCAGTTCTTGGAGTTAAGGGAGGCGAGGGGTCCAAGGCAGCAACATCAACAACCAGAGGAGACCGAGGAAGACCAGACCTGGGAGTAGGAGACCAAGTTGGTTTCCATGCTTAGTTTTTTCTTTCTATCCCTAAGTCCATGTAAGATGATGTTTTGTTCTTGTGCTTAGTTTTCTCACATGTATTAGGAGGATTAATATAATGAAAATGTTTCAAAAATACTTAGCCTCGATGCTGGCCCGCTGACCAGGCTCCCACCTAGCTGGCAGGGCCGGAGACCGCTCGATGGCCGGATGTTTCAAAAATACTTAGCCTCGATGCCGGCCCGCTGACCAGGCTCCCACCTAGCTGGCAGGGCCGGAGACCGCTCGATGGCCGGATGTTTCAAAAATACTTAGCCTCGATGCTGGCCCGCTGACCAGGCTCCCACCTAGCTGGCAGGGCCGGAGACCGCTCGATGGCCGGATGTTTCAAAAATACTTAGCCTCGATGTTGGCCCGCTGACCAGGCTCCCACCTATCTGGCAGGGCCGGAGACCGCTCGATGGCCAGATGTTTCAAAAATACTTAGCCTCGATGCTGGCCCGCTGACCAGGCTCCCACCTAGCTGGCAGGGCCGGAGACCGCTCGATGGCCGGATGTTTCAAAAATACTTAGCCTCGATGCCGGCCCGCTGACCAGGCTCCCACCTAGCTGGCAGGGCCGGAGACCGCTCGATGGCCGGATGTTTCAAAAATACTTAGCCTCGATGCTGGCCCGCTGACCAGGCTCCCAACTAGCTGGCAGGGCCGGAGACCGCTCGATGGTCGGATGTTTCAAAAATACTTAGCCTCGATGCTGGCCCGCTGACCAGGCTCCCACCTAGCTGGCAGGGCCGGAGACCGCTCGATGGCCGGATGTTTCAAAAATACTTAGCCTCGATGCTGGCCCGCTGACCAGGCTCCCACCTAGCTGGCAGGGCCGGAGACCGCTCGATGGCCGGATGTTTCAAAAATACTTAGCCTCGATGCCGGCCCGCTGACCAGGCTCCCACCTAGCTGGCAGGGCCGGAGACCGCTCGATGGCCGGATGTTTCAAAAATACTTAGCCTCGATGTCGGCCCGCTGACCAGGCTCCCACCTAGCTGGCAGGGCCGGAGACCGCTCGATGGCCGGATGTTTCAAAAATACTTAGCCTCGATGCTGGCCCGCTGACCAGGCTCCCACCTAGCTGGCAGGGCCGGAGACCGCTCGATGGCCGGATGTTTCAAAAATACTTAGCCTCGATGCCGGCCCGCTGACCAGGCTCCCACCTAGCTGGCAGGGCCGGAGACCGCTCGATGGCCGGATGTTTCAAAAGTACTTAGCCTCGGTGCTGGCCCGCTGACCAGGCTCTCACCTAGCTGGAAGGCCCGAATGCTCACTCGGCGGCAGGTTCCAAAGGTTTCAAAGGTTGGCCCCGAGCAGACCCGCTAATCAGGCAGGAGGCGGAGAGGGGGAGGGGCGGCTCGCCCTCCCCTCTCGCCCAGCAAAGAAAGGCGTAGAGGGGGAGGGGCGGCTCGCCCTCCCCTCTCGCCCAACAAAGAGAGGCGGAGAGGGGGAGGGGCGGCTCGCCCTCCCCTCTCGCCCAGCAAAGAGAGGCGGAGAGGGGGAGGGGCGGCTCGTCCTCCCCTCTCGCCCAGCAAAGAGAGGCAGAGAGGGGGAGGGGCGGCTCGCCCTCCCCTCTCCCCAGCAAGGAAAGGCGGAGAGGGGGAGGGGCGGCTCGCCCTCCCCTCTCGCCCAGCAAAGAGAGGCGGAGAGGGGGAGGGGCGGCTCGCCCTCCCCTCCGCCCAGCAAAGAAAGGCGGAGAGGGGGAGGGGCGGCTCGCCCTCCCCTCTCGCCCAGCAAAGAAAGGCAGAGAGGGGGAGGGGCGGCTCGCCCTCCCCTCTCGCCCAGCAGAGGCAGAGAGGTGGAGGGGCGGCTCGCCCCCACCCCCTCTCACTCGGTGGCCGGAAGTTTTCAAAGAGTCGTTCCCCCGAGGTGCCTCTGCTAGCCGGGCTCTCACTAGCCGGCAGGGCAGGATGACTTCTCGGGGAGACCTTATGTTCCTTCTCGAAGTAGCTTCGATTAGTCAGATTTCCAGCAACACTCGCCGAATATACAGGGTTGGACATTTCTTTCCGAGCGTGTACCTCGCTCGAAAAGAGCGGGGATTGTGTATAACCCTGTATTCGCCGAGTAGGTTCTTGAGCCAAGATGCATTACGAAGTATCATATCTCAGCACGGTCCCAGGCAGGGACCTCTCGCCCAGCCCATATATAGTAGGCGAGCAAGGGAAGGGGGCGAGCTCCTCTCGCCCCAACGTTCCCAGCAGGAGGGATGAGACCCTAGGGGGAGAGACCCACTCGCCCCCGCCCCCCCCAGCAGCAGGGGGGAGACCCCTAGGGGGCGAGATCCATTCGCCCCCGCCCCGCCAGCAGCAGGGGGAAGACCCCTAGGGGGCGAGACCCACTCGCCCCCGCCCCCCCAGCAGCAGGGGGGAGACCCCAAGGGGGCGAGATCCACTCGCCCCCGCCCCCCAGCAGCAGGGGGGAGAGACCAGCCAGGGGAGGAACCCTGGCTGGGTCTCGCCCAGCCAGTTAGGGGGGCTCGCAGAGCCCCGCGAGGTACCCCCTCTCGCCCAGCTCCGGGGGGAGGGGTTGGTCTGCGTTTAGCGCCGTGGAACAGCGGGATTCGGCTATCCGCAGGCCATTTCCGAGGGTATTTTGGTAATTTCGCGGACCAGTTAGTGGCTATTTGCAGCCCAAATTCTGAAATCCTATAAATTGGACCAAGGGGGCACCATTTGGGGGCAAGCTTATCCTAGGCTAGCTCTCTCTCCCTCTCCCTCCCCAGGTCTCTCTCTAGTGGGGTGAGGAGAGCCTCCAGTGGTGCCCAAGCCTGGCATTGGCTTGGGAGGGGAAGCGCTCTAAAGATCGTTCGGGTATGTGGTGGGACCTCCTCGCCGAGCCCTTGGTCCAGTTCATAGTGCCTCAACCTTCAACCTAGAGCTCTCCCTTGGGGGGAGTAAGTGTTGGTCGCCCCTCAGCTTGCTGAGGGTCCCGAACTCCACAGAGACCGAGGCTTATTCATCAAGTTGCTGGTTTCAACACATTCTGTTTGAATTCTTGCCTTGTTTGACTTGCTGCAACGACTACAGTCATTAATGCTTCTGTGAAACGGCTATAATAATTAATGCTGCAACGACTATTTCAGAACATCAATATATATAGCAATAGAATAAATAAATATTGCTTTAATAAAGTCTGACAGTATATGAGAATAGGACATATAATATTTAGTCGAGCAAATATATATAAAATAAATGCTGCAGAAATTCGTCGACCTCAGCTCGTCATTCGTCGGGCTGAGCTCGCCAAATGATATTCTGAACATTGATTAACTGCAGAGAACTTTCGTCGAGCGATGTTCGTCATTCGTCGACCGCTGTTCGGATTTCGTCGACCGATGCTTCCCTGCTGTAATCTGTCGAGCGCTGCTATAGAAAATATTCTGTTAGTCGGGCGCCGTCCGACGAATGCTGAGCGTCGTTCGACGTTCGTCGAACGCCAGTGAACTATATGTAAATTTAATTTCTCTTCTTATTTTCTGCCTCATTAAATATATGTATATTTTAGCTTTCTTTCTTAATGATATTTAATCTAAGTTATAATATGAGTTATGATATAAACTTAGATACTTAAGGTGGATCCTAACTCAAATCAAAACTAAGGTTCCAACAGTTGGTCCACGCCTCGCCGCAGGTAGACGACGTCCATGACCTTGCTCTTCATATAGAGGTAGAGGCTCAGCACGTCCCCCCTCAGACGAGGCGTCCTGTACTCAGCCTCGGTCTTCTGAAGCGGAGCGAACGGGATGTTGCCGAAGTCGCCTCGCACAAGAATGAACTTGTCAGTCCAGTGATGGACCTTATTGAGCGTCTCGGCGACCTTGACGCACACGCTGGTGAAGAACATAGTGTCGTCGCTGGTCGCCTTTAGGGTGAGCACCTTCCGGAAGACAGAGAGGTCAAACTCGATCTCCTCGCGCAGGTAGCACGCATAGGCGATTAGAACGCTTATCGCGTTGGGGTTAACCTGCGCGGGGACCATCCCGAAGTACCGAAGGACCTGACGCACCTCAGGCCACAGAGGAAGCCTCAACCATACGTGGAAGTGGGTGAGGGGAAGGGCGAGTTCCCCGCTGTAGAGTGAGTTGAGGAACTCGTCGGGTGCTGGCCGCCTCGCTGTGTAGCCGGGCGGCAGGAAACGGTTCTCCACGTCCGCCAGTTCCTCGCCCAGGGTCTGCGAGGAAGGGAAGTTGTGCGCCTTGAAGTTGCGCGCGCAGAAGGCGCGGCCCTCCTCAGAGGGTTCTTTCACCATTCTCGACAGGGTGCAGGAGGAGCCCGGCGGGGAGGGTTATGAGGAGGAAAGGGAATTTGAGAAGCTAATGGAGCGTACCCCTACCCCTCTGGAGGGGGGGGGGGGGTCCATATTTATAGCCCCCCCTTCTCCCGAGCCTAATCGAGCGCGAGTAGGCCTATGAGCGAGGCGAGTACGCCCTAAGCGAGTAAGCGCTCTAAGGGCGAGGAGATGGGTAAAAAGCAGAGACACGTGCATAATGAAAGTAAAAAAGCGCGCGGCCAAAAGAAGCAAAATGTACGCAGGAAAATCCTTAAGGCGCATAGCGTGAGTACAGTAAAAAGGCACAAAACGGCACCCGTCGGTTACAAAGGCCCAGGCACCTAGGCTCAAAGAAATCAAAAAATCAAAAAATGGAGATCACCCCTAGGACCTCAACCGCGATGCACCAGACCGCGGCCTCGGCGACGCGTACGCTAAGGGTGGTGAGCCCTCCAGGTGATGTTGCGGGCTGCGCGCAGATCTTCGCGAGCCCTCCCCAAGCTCTCTTCACCCTGACGGAGATTGTTCTCGCCTCGCCGAATATGTTCTTCCAGCAGGGAGGCTTCCCCCACGGTACCGGCCACCTGCGCGAACTGATGGAGGTCATCCTCGGTGGACTTCTGGCGAGTTTCCATCTCGTACAGCCTTGCCTCCAAGTCGGTCATCCGATCAAGTAAGCCGTCCTCACCCTGCAGCTGTTGTTGGAACTCCTCCACTCCGGCGAGGCGGTCCCCCAAATCAACCAGCTGGGCATTCACCTCGGCGGGCGGTATAGCCAGTAAAAAAGAGTCATGGGCTCGGAGAACAGAAATCAGGCGAGTCCACGACTCTTCGCCAAATGATGGGGGGGGGGGGGGGGGGGAGGTCGGCGAGGAAATCCCTCATGGGGGTAGACATCACAGGCGGCGGTGATTCCGGAAGAGACTCCAGAGATGGCTGATGGCTGGAAGAGGCGGACCGCTGATTGCCTGGAAACGAGAAGGAGAGCTGAGACGGCGAGGTGGAATAATGAAAGTGAGAAGAAAGTGGATCGAGTAAAGCGAGCACCGACAGTAGAGAGGCGAACGTCTACAAGGGCACCATCTTCCCCTTGAAGTCGTGATGGATTGACCCGCGGCGCGCCGACGGAGCCGGATAACCGAAGGACCACACCCGCGCCCCCAGGCCTGGGGCTGATGGTTATGGACTTCCCTCCGGAGGTAGGGCGAGAAGATGGGGTGATGGTCACCCCCGCGTACCCCGGAGCAGTAGAGGACGCAGTCGTCCGGTCTCTGATGGGCGCCTCGCCCCGGCAAGATGGCGGGAGAAGACGATTGGAAGGCGCTGCAGAGCGAAAAGATCTCGGTGAATGTTCCGATCCGAGTAGAAGGGATACCAAAATAGAGTGGTTCGGCAATCCTACCTGGCATTTCGGTATGGCGAGTCGGAGAAGGAGGCAGGACACCCATATTGCTTGGAGGCCGTCCCGTCTCGCCAGCTCCCCTGATCATGATCTCAGTCATGCCCCCACCTTGTCGCGGGACCAGGTCGAGATTGGACTCTTCCGGGATGGGCGAGGCGGCCACCCTCTTCGGCTTAGATTCGTACTGCGCGGTAGACTCGGGATCGGTGGAGGACCTTTCACGGAGATCGGGGTCGATCCTTCTCTTCTTGTGCTTTTTCTTCCGCGCAGAGCCTGGAGGGCAAGGCGTCAGGAACTCGCCAAGAATGCCTAAAACCTCGGCCGCCTCGGGCTCATCGTCAGCGAGCTCCCGGCCAGCGGCCGCGGTAGAACCACCTCCAGAAGACATCTCAGCTTGCAGTAGGGAAGGCACCCCCCCCCCCCCCCCCCCCCCCCCCCGCTCTATTTATAGAGGAAGAGCTTGTGGACTCGCATCTCCGCCGAATAAGGGGTTGGACTCTTCTTTCCGACCTCTAGCGAGCTAGCAAAGAGCGGGGATTGTGTACAACCCGTATTCGGCGAGTAGAGCCGAACGTATCTGGCGAGTAGGCCGGTATATACTTGGCGAGTAGGCCGGTATATCCTCGATGAGTAGAGCCGAAGGTACCTGACGAGTAGGCGGTACATACTCGGCGAGTAGAGCCAAAGGTACCTGGCGAGTAGGCTGGTATATACTCGCCGAGTCGAAGGTACCCGACGAGTAGGCTGGTATCTCCCTCGACGAGTAGAGCCGAGGAGGCCTGGCTAGTAGACAGGTACCTCCTCAGCAAACAGACCCAGATTCCGGGGAATAGAATCATCTGGGCGCCCCTGGTGGTCTGCCTATAGCCCTTCGGGACATCGGAGTCTGGCTACCTGCAGACCAATTTGGGGTGCGTTTAGCAAAATAGTAAGGCGGATTTACGCTATCCGCAAGTCATCCGGACCATTCTACCCCTGGGAAGTCTTTCCCTATAAATAGGACCCATTATATCTCAGATCAGCAAGGATCCACCCCCCTTTGAGAGCCTGTGCTTTCTTCCTTGTGCTGTATGAGACAGGCTCAGCTTCTGGTTTTTGGGAGGGGAAATCCAAGGAGATTTCCGGGTTAGTGGCGGGACCTCCTCGCTGCAGCCAGTGGGTCGTACTTAGGGAGCTACCTACCAACCGGTGAGAGTCGATTCTTAGCTCGGAACACTTAGATCTAGGGATCCGACGAAGAGAGAAGTAACTCAAGCTACTCCCCAAGTCTCGAACAAGTTGGACCGGTATCCGGGTTCCAACAGTAAGTATGTCTGCAAACTGAAGTTCTGACGGGCAATGTTCGACATTGATTATCCCTTTCCACTTGATCACGGATAAAATGGAATCACAGGTCAATATGCTTACTCTTTCTTTGAGTGATCAGGTTCTTAGCTAAGAATATGGCAGACATATTGTCGCATAACATCGTGCTGACCTTTATTTCTTTTCTTCCTTGTATTTCTTCAAGTATCCTTCTTATCCGTAAGCATTCACAGCTAGCCGAACTGAGGGCCATGTACTCAGCTTCCGTAGTTGATAATGCCACAGTAGGTTGCTTGCGAACGCCCCAAGCTACAGGCTTTGAACCGAGCAAGAAGAGGTATCCGGTGGTACTTTTGCGGTCATCCAGATTTGATCCCCAATCGGAATCTGAATAGCCAATCAGTTCCAATTCCTTTTCATATCGATAGCATAGACCATAGTCTTGAGTTCCTTTCAGGTAATGCAAGATGTGATGTACAGCTAACATGTGACTCTTACTTGGGTTATGCATAAATCGAGTAACACAATTTACTGCATTTGCAATATCAAGTCTAGTGTTAGTTACGTACATTAAGCTGCCAACAATGGATCGATATTGCTTTGCATCACTAGGATCTTCATTACTCTCCTTTTGCAGCACTTCATTGGTTGGCATTGGTGTTTGTGAAGGATTGCATTGATCATATTGTGCCTTTACAAGGATATCTGCAATAAACTTTTGTTGAAAAAGAAAGATACCTGATGATGATTGCTGCATTTGTAGGCCTAAGAACTATTTCATAAGGCCTAAGTCAGTCATTGCATATCTATCTTTCATTTGCTTTCGAAATGTATTCACCATGTCAGAAGAATTTCCTGTGACTAGTAAGTCATCAACATATAGTCCAACTAGGAGTTGATTTTGCCCTTCTCGTTTCACATATAAGGATGGTTCGTTGGCACAACGATGAAAGCCTTTCTCGAAGAAAAAAGTGTCAATATTAGTATTCCATGCTCTTGGTGCCTGTTTAAGGCCATAGAGCGCTTTTAGAAGTTTATATACCTTATTTTTATCCTCACCTTCCAAGGTATATCCAGTTAGTTGTTGCATATACAAATCTTCTTTTATTACTCCATTTAGAAATGCAGCTTTGACATCTAAATGATATACATGATATAAATGTTGAGCTGCATAAGCTAGTACCAACCGAATTGTATCCATACGAGCCACAGGAGCAAAGGTTTCATCAAAGTCTTCATCGGGCTTTTGAGAGTAACCTTTCACTACTACACGAGCCTTATACTTTGCTATAGCTTCTGTTTTTGTGTATTTAGTTTTGAAAAGCCATTTGAGACCAATTGGAGTTTTATGAGGTGGTAGATCAACAAGACTCCAGGTATGGTTTTGATGAATGGTATTCCACTCTTCTTCCATAGCTTTTTGCCAATTGATGTCCTAACAAGCTTCTTCATAACTAGTTGGTGTTGTGCAGAGAAATGCCATTTCAGTGTGTTCATAAATATCATGCAAACTGTGAGTTTTTATAGGTGATGGTGATGATGAAGAAGAACTAGGACTTATAGGAAGTGGTTCTTCTGAACTGTCTTCATGATGATCTTCTGGAGTGATATGGAGGGGTCCATAAGGTTCAACCATCATTCTAGGTCCTTGTGTCTTCTGAACCTCTGTGTCCCAATCCCATTCTGCATCCTCATTAAATATCACATTTTTGGATATATGTAGCTTATTGGTAATGGGGTTATGTAGTCTATAAGCCTTAGACTGCTCACTATAACCCACAAAAATGAACTTTTCACTTTTCTTTTCAAGTTTATCTTTAACGGGAGGTCCTTGCTTGGCATAAGCTATACATCCAAAAACTTTCAAATGTTCAACAGATGGACATCTTTGTTTTAACATGGCATAAGAGGTACTATACTTGAGGGCTTTTGTAGGTACACGATTGAGGATGTAGATGGATGTGTTTGTAGCTTCTACCCAATACCTTTTGGGTAAGTGTTTTGATAGTAACACAGATCTAGCCATCTCCAAAACAGTGCAATTTCTCCTCTCAACCACTCCATTTTGTTGAGGTGAATATGGAGCTGTAAGTTCTCGTTTAATGCCTGCTTCTTGACAGAGATTCATGAAAGAAGTAGAAGTGAACTCTCCACCTCTATCAGTTCTGAATGCTTTAATCTTCAACCCCATTCATGTCTCAACCTTTGTCTTAAAGCTTTTGAACAATTCAAAAGCTTCTGATTTATTGACTAAGTGATAAATCCACATATATCTACTATAGTCATCGACTAAAAGAAAGTAATAACGTTTACCTCCAATTGATGTAGTCGAAGCTGGCCCCCATAAGTCTCCATGAATCAATTCTAAGGGTTGATTAGATCTTACACTTGTAACTTTTGGAAATGGTAATGTGTGAGCTTTGTTGTAAGTGCAGGCTTCACAAAAGAACTTTAGATTGTCTGGAAGAGTGGGAAGTCCAGTAACCAAGGCTTTATTTTCCATCAGATAGATAGCTTCCCGGTGCAGGTGTCCAAGCCGATGATGCCATAAAGTAATTGGTGAAGTATAATGTTGCTGACGACAGGTGAATGTGTATTGCTCCACTTTCGACATTTGGAGAGAAAATAATTGTGTATTAGTACATTTAGCTGAGGCCAATTTGACACCTGTGGCTGTATGTTGGATGTGTGCGCCAGAATTATCAAAGGTCAAAGTATATCCTTTCTTCACCAATTGCCCTACACTTAATAAGTTCTGAGTAAGTGTAGGTACATAGCTTACATCAGATATTTCCTTTATTTCACCATTATTAATCTGCACATCAACTGTGCCTTTGCCTTCTATCATAGCTGATCCTCCATTTCCCAATAAAACTTTAGATTTGAATGCCTCATTCAAAGTAACAAAGTGTGCTTTAGTATTGGTCATATGACATGTACAACCACTGTCTAAATACCATTCATCTACTCCTTGTGTTTCTTTATTTGTTGAGGAGTAAAACATTTCCTCTGTTGCAAAGGTTGGAGCTTCAATCATCTTCGCTTGCTCAGTAGAGTTGTGCCAATAATTCTGGGCTGAATGATTTGGCACCCGACAATTTTTGCATCTAAAGAAACAATCCTTAGAGGCATGGTTGTTCTTTTAACATATGATGCATATTTGTTCCATTTGCGGGTGTGTTTTACCTGAAGAACTTCCTTTCACAAAGCCGAGATTATTAGAAGATCTAGCTTTACTATAAGCTGGCTCCCATTGTTTTGTATTACCTTGCTTTGACTGAAAGGGGTTCTTATGAGTAGTGTTTGGTTTTCTACCTTGGGCTGAATTGCCTTTTGATAACTGCACGTTCATTTGAAGTGCTTGATCCAGAGGTTGAGTCATAGTCAATAATCTTTCTTCATGCATTTTCAAAGATCCCATTAGCGCTTTTAATGATAGAGTTCGTATATCCTTAGATTCTTCAATAGCTGTAACTGCGGGATAGAAGCTTGGAGGAAGACTGCGCAACAATTTAGGTACAACTTTCTTATCTTCAATTGTATCTCCATAGCTACGTATTTGACTAATTATACGGTGGTTCTGGATAGCAGTTCTTCAACCTTTTCTCCATGCTTCATTGCTAGATTTTCAAAGTCTCTCCAGAGGTTTTGAAGTTTTAATGATATAACTTTTTCATCCCCTTTATACTCCAATTTTAATATATCCCATGCTTCCTTGGCTGTTTCTGCGCCCATGATACGAGGGAAAATTTCTTCAGAGATTCCTTGATAAATCATGCATATGGCTCTTGCATCTTTCTGCTTCTCCTCTTCTGATATTGTTACTTGTTTGGTGGTTTCTGGTTCTTTGGTTGAAATAGATGGAACATGTCCATTGGTGACTATAGCCCATAGTCCTTGAGAAATAAAAGCTGCTCTCATATGTATGCTCCAGAAGTCATACTTGTCACTAGAAAACACGGGGATAGATGTTGGTGAGAGGGAGAAATTACTTGAAGAAGACATACTCTCCGATGATGTCACACAAAACAAACCTCCCTCTGATACCAATGATAATTAAGAGAATGGTTGAGGAGAGATGAACAATAATAAAACGCACTAATACAAAGTTTAAACAGGCTTTATATTTTGTATATATCTCACAACAAGATATTACAGTACTGTGCCTTTTATACTAGGTCCATTATCATTGTTTTTTGTTTTACAAAACATGGATAAGTACAACTGGTTACAGCTAACATTTGACTTCTCCTGTATAGATGTTGCTTTGTGCTTCGAGCTTATCTAACAGCTGGAACAGGTTCTCTTGCAGCTTTGCTTGATTCGTCGGCTTAGGTTAACAATGTTTTGGAAGAGACGGATGCCACACAACAGATCATATGGTCGGTCATAAATGAGGGAAATTTCGCACATGCTCTCACTTTTGTGAGACATGTAAGAAGCGATAGTCGTTATGTTATGTATATATATTCATGTGACAAGTCTTATCTGATTAGATTTAAGAGTCTTAATCTTAGAGTAAGAGTATAGGTATAGTACTATACTAAGACTTTTTGATTTTATTTACTTATCTCAACTAAACTTTCACCTACGCACTTATCATTCAATGGCGGGGGAGAATTTTCTTTTATGATAAAAGCAAAAAAATAGGGAAATTCGGATAAATAAGTAAAAATGTTAATTCCCTAAATCCCTTGAAATCTTCTTTTATCTTCAATAATTTGTATTTATATAAAGTTAAAATACAACAATACTATCCATCTGTAGATGAAACTTCCGAAGAAGTTAGATCTAGAGATAAGTTGTGAGGAGTATCTTACTTCAATACCAAGATTAGCCCAAGTGTTAATAGCTTGACCTTGATTGTCAACAATTCCATGGTCAAAGTATATTTCATCATGCTAGATATATTCTCATATAACATGGGCTAGTGTTTATGCATTTGAGAACTCTACTTTTTAAAAATTTCAGTGCATTTTTCATCATGAACATTGTAAGCTGGATGTATTTTTCTTGATTGATAAAGATGCAATTTGGTTGTTGACTTATTTGTAGCCCCAAGAAATAGCTCGTTTCACTCAGGTCTGACTTCTCATACATCTGCATCATGCTTGATTTAAATTGTAGTATTGCATTTGCATCATGCTTGATTTAAATTGTAGTATTGCATTTGCATCATGCTTGATTTAAATGGTAGTATTGCAGTTGCATCATGCTTGATTTAAATTGTAGTATTTGTAAATGTCTAGGGTTTGCTCAAGGCTCAAGATAGTCCACAATACCTCATCAAATGTGGAATGGGTATTTAAAGTATCTCCAGCGTAGAGCAAATCCCTAGTGACACGGAACCCATTAGGTCGTTCCGAGTCGGTCCTGACACGCGCGGACATATTATTATAATTAGAACTAACAATCTCCTCCTATGTCCGCGGTATACCGACGTTGGAAAAGGGTTGGTGTGTGTAATGTTCAACCAGTTCGACTCATTACACAACCGTGTCCGCAAGTACCTGTTATAATATATTGGACTGAAAGAAAACAGCAGTATGTATGCACGCATAAGTATAAAGCATAAACCAGGCAGCATCACATAAAGGTCAAGAGTACAATCAGAGAAATAAGTACCAGAAGACCTAATGTCTCGTGACTAACAAAAGAGCATAAATAGTCCAAACAAAAACAGGTAAGAGAAAAGAGCTAAACAATGCTCTAGGCCAAAGAAAGTAAACCAAACAGATACTCTAGTAGTCATCATCCAGCAGGTCATCCTTCTCAGGATCCCAGTCTGCATGTGCTCCTCCTGCAGCAGCAGCTCCTGTAATTTCCAACAGAGAATTTCATTCAGAATGAATTCAACTATGGAAGAACTACATGTATCTAGTTCTACATATAAGAACGTAGTACTTTAATTAAGTTAAGAGGATATTTTGTAGAGTATTTCAGTTATAACCGCAGAATCTATTGACTGTTTCCAAACGAAACGATTTCAGACTTATGTACAACCCAGCTATATCTGTGTTCCTATGTGTGATATCCTGGTTACTGTTCTTCTAGGGTTAATTGGAACTCATCAAATGTGGAATGGAACCAATCAACAGGAGAAGGTCCAAAACAAGTTAGATCGTGTTATCAAATGTGGAATAACACTCTCCTCCAAGTTAAGGAAGACGAGTCTGAATGAGGTTGTTATCATCAAATGTGGAATGAAACAACCAACCAGAAATTCGTACTCAGCAACCAAAACACCAACGGAGCACAATATGCTAGATTTGACAAAGGAAGGAATCAAAACATTCGGACTTAGGCTGGTTTCAAACCGCTTTGAGTCCCATTTCCCCCACTGTTTAATTGAACGGTCTCGGGGCATTCCTTTTGTCAGTGGATCAGCTAGATTATCCTTCGATCGCACATCGACCAAAGTTATAACGCCTTGTTCTTTAAGATAATTCAATAGGGCGTGTCTCAGTCGTACATGTCGTCTCTTAGTGTTAAAGAGGACATTCTTAACAACTTGGACTGCAGCCTGATTATCACAGTATAGGCTTAAAGAATTGATTTGAACTCTAGACAAGGGAATGTCTAAGATCAAATTTCTGATCCAGTCTGTCTCTTCACCAGCTGAAGCTAAGGCAAATAACTCGGCTTCCATAGACGACAAAGCTATGCAAGTCCGTCTCTTAGACTTCCAAGTAACTGCAGCGCCACCCAATGTGAATATAAATCCACTTGTGGACTTGCTGTTTGAAACTTCTGAACACCAGGAAGCATCAGAGTACCCTTCCAAAGTAGGAGGGTGACCAGTGTAGCACAGAGCGTGGTCTTTAGTACCTTTTAGGTACTTCATCAGCCTATCTAGGGCATCCCAATGCTCTTTGCCTGGACTACTGGTAAAACGACTTAGCATGCTTACGGAGAAAGCAATGTCAGGTCTAGTGCAGCTTGTGGCGTACATGAGACTTCCAATGATCTTTGAGTACTTGACTTGGTCAACGCTTGTTCTTCATTCGGACTCAGCTTGACATTCGGATCAGTGGGTGTTTCAACATGCCTACAATCTTTATAACCCCAGGTATTAAGAATCTGCTCTATGTAGTGAGCTTGACTCAGAGTGACACATCTCTTGTCTACTCTTACTTTCATACCTAGTAGGGTATCAACGGGACCAAGGTCCTTCATATCCCTGCCCAAAAATGCTTCGGGCAATCGTAATAATAAAATTACATAAATATAGGGCAAAGAAGATCTTTTATACTTGAAGTCTAGGGCAATCGTAATAATAAAATTACATAAATATCCCTGCCCAAAAATGCTTCGGGGGCGCTGCCCTGGGAAGTCAGCAGAAATGGAATTGCGATGGGAATCAAGATAGGGAATAATAAATAGCTGTGTATATATTCCGTGAAAAGCAGTGGATGAATCGTCATTACGATCAGACTCCATATCTCCAACATTACATAGACTTCTTCTTGTAAAGTCCCATTTAAGAATGATAGTTTTATGACTAATTGATATATCACACTCTTTCTCTTACAAGAAGAAAACAAAATTAAATTAAATTCAAATCCATAATAAACTATGATGACATGTACAACAAATTAAAGAATTGGAACATTAATATACATATATGCATCTAAAAAAGAATAATAAATAGCTATTGTTAGCATTAATGTTGCATGCAACAGCTAGTAATCATCAGTGCAGACATTATTCCTTCAACTCTGCAGTCACACTAATTTTAGTAGGCATCCCAATCTTCTCTGTCACTCTCACTCCATCTTCTTCCCCATCACCATCTAATTTAATTTGCTCTCCATTCAATACTGGCTTCAAGGTTGTGTCCAGCACCTCCACCACATCATCAACCTACATATGCCATATGCAATAACAGTAAGTATAGAATTATCTCTGTATTCAGCTATACATTTTGAATTACTAATGTTACAAGTCATATAAAGTATAAGGTAAAAATCATATCAGAGATTTCAAGTAAATGTCAAATCTAAAGTGTTAGTTGTGTCAAAATAGGTCTTGAACTTGTCATTCAGGGACCTTTTTTAGCCCTGAAATTGCACTCAAAATGAAGCCGGATGTTGGCCAAGAGGATGAAAATGATACAACTTAAAAATTTAAAGACCAAATTGACATTAACTTGCAATTTCAGGAACTCTGAAATGATTTTTTTCCACAAAGTATATGCATACATTGTTAATAAATAATACTAAAGATAAAAATTACCTTATCAATGATGGACTCTGTAACTTCAGCACTCTTATCAACAAAGAAAGCAATCTTCTCCAACTCTACCGCAGCTTCTTTAAGCCATCCGTTTGGGAGCACGTGTATCAGCTCCACGGCGACCTTCTCTGTTGCCTCGGCCACCATCTCCACCACCTCCGCCGCCGCCTCTACCTTCTTCGTCACATCTGCTTCGCGCATCAATGTTATGACTCTTGCGGTGGAAATTGTATATGTAACATAGAATGAAGAATTATGTACATGTATGTATTACCTTGTAACCGTATAGTCTTTCCACAGAAAGGTATGGCCAAGAGAACAAAGGATCCCAACACAAGTTTTGCCCTGCAAATAACAGAGTTAATTAATGATTAACCATTCAAAATTAAGGAATTAGTTCATAAATTAACAAATTTGGAAGTTATTAATGGATAAACCAAGTAATGAGATTATGTACCATGGAGGAAGATTGCTGGCTAAAGAGAGTATCTGAAAATTTAGACCAGTGGTACTTTGCTGATGGCTTGTGGTAGTAGTAGTGGTGGTTGTTTGGGCGATTATTGAATTGCCGGCGGAGCTTATCGTTAGCCTGTAAATATATTAATGCAGAAATTAATTCGTCGAGCCACCAAAGCAAAATTACGGCAGCCTCTATATCTATAGTAGAAGCAAAAAAAAATTTAAGAAACAGAGTGTGGTGATGAGATCATAACAGACTAATAAAGGTTACAGACCTGTTGTCTTGTCGACCGGTCTGTGAAGATTCAGAGAATGGTTGCTGCATTTCGGAAACTAGTACCTGTGATCGGCTGCGGCGGCGAGAAAAAGGAATAGAGGCGGGGAGGATGAGACGAGAGGTTTGAAGGGGACGACGGAGATTGAGGCTTGAGCAGTTTGAGGAGATGGAGAGAGAATTGACGGCCATGCACAGCTTGAGATCAGGAGATAGAGAGAGAGAGAGAGAGAGGTAAATTTGAATTGGAGATCGAGGAGCAGGAGGTGGTATTTATAAGAGATGGCGAGAGGAGGAAGATGAAAGGAACAGGTCAAAGGCTGCGACTTCATGGAACTTGCTCTGTATATGCTTAGAAAATTATATATAATATAAAAGTAATATTATTTGAGAAATATTCAACGTATTTAAAATGCGCGCTTGTTTTAAGCAGGTCAAGAGGAATTCCTGATGAAATTTCCGGCAAGTGACGTCCTCGGACCAGTTATGCAGTCAATATTAAGGGCAATTTTATTAGCAGTCCCAAAACTGTTATTTGCAGTCCAATTATATCTACCATAGGAAAAGGGTTCACTCCTTTTACAATAAGCAAGCTATCCTTGAAGTGTTAGAATTGAAGTGAGCTAGCGCCAGCGCTAGCTCATACTCGTCACCCCCCTTGTTTTGCCTATAAATAGAGGGGTACCCCCTTCTAAGCGACCATCGATTCTGGATCTGGCGAGTATCATCAACTTTGAGCGAGTTAGAGATACCAGAGCGCCACCAGGCGAGCATCGGACTTGGAGTAAGTTCGGCAGGCGAGCATCGGACTTGGAGTAAGTTCGGCCAGCTACCTTGAGCGAGTAGCGAGCATTGGAGATACCGCCGGCGCTAGTGCTAGCGCGCGCGGTAGCGACAAGAGGCGAAGAGGCGAGCAGCGAGCTTGCGAGTATCTACTCAGGAGATAGCGCCCGGCGCTAGTGATAGCGCTCGCGCTAGCGAGTATTGGAGGAAGCGACGCGTGGCGAGTACGCGAGGAGCTTGGAGCGCGAGCATCGAGCTTGCGAGTAGCAGAGCTAACGCCCGGCGCTAGCGATACCGCCGACGGTAGCGAGGAGCGAGCTTCTATAGCGAGGAGCGAGTATTGGAGCGAGTATCACCTACGCGGTGTGCTCCGGAGGAGAAGCGGACCTTGTCCGTGACCAAGTTCTTACATTTGATTGGCTGTTGTGATTCAAGTTGGATGCAACTTGTTCAGCCGTGTTCAGTTATAACTAGCTACCAAAATTAGTATTGTGAAAGCTTGTGTTCATCTTTGGTGTCCTTATACTCCGGTTGGTTGACGTGTTCTTCCGACTTCAAAATATTTCACATGGTATCAGAGGGATAGTGGGAACAAGGACGAAGCAACCAAGATGGACGGCGGAGGAGGGTATGCTAGGGGACTTGGCATTGAACTGCTTACTCAAACCAACTACAAGAAGTGGATGTCTTGTATGGAGAGCTACCTTCTTGGAGAGGATCTCTGGGAGGTTGTTGGTGGTGGGGAGCAAGAGGAAGTAGTAGCTACCGGTGATAATGGTCCAGCTGTGAGAGTTTGGAGGAAGACCAACGCCAAGGCGGAGTTCACCTTGAAGAGAGCCATATCACCTGACTTGTTCGACCACATCATAGGTTGCAAGTCAGCGTCTGCGATCTGGATAGCCCTCGATGGGTTATTCAACAAGAAGAATGTGGCGCGGCTACAATTCCTGGAGAATGAGTTGGCGAAGTTGACTCAAGGCGAGATGACGATATCCACCTTCTTCCTGAAGGTGAAGAACCTATGTGGGGAGATCTCGACCTTGGATCCTGAAGAGCCAATCTCAGAGGCGAAGTTGAAGCGACACATACTCCGAGGCTTGAGGAGGGAGTATGTCCCCTTCGCTACTTCCGTGCAAGGATGAGCTACTCAGCCCTCCCTTCAGGAGCTAGAGAACCTGTTATCGTCACAGGAGAGCTTGGCGAAGCAGATGACGGGAGTATCCATCTCAGGAGGAGATGGCGAGGCCTTGTTCTCAGGAAAGAGGAGATCCTGGGACAAGAGAAGGAAGAACTCCAGAGATGGACCTTCAACGTCCTCTCAGGGAGATGGGGGGAAGTTCCTCCCTGCGCGCGATGAGAAGGGGATAACCCTTTGCTTTGCCTGTAAGAAGTATGGGCATATGGCAAAGGACTGTCGGTCTAATCTGAAGGCCGGTCATGCTGCTAACAAGGAGGGAGATCACCAGAGAGGTGGAGGAAGAGGCGGAGGTCACCAGGGCGGTGAGAGGGGGGACAATTGTTTTCTGGCAGAGATGACGGCAACGTCAGTCGATGTCTTAGCCTCCATCAACCTCGAGAACGACTGGATAGTGGATTCCGGTTGCGGGCATCATCTCACAGGAGATATGTCCAAGTTCGACTCCTTGGAAGCGTATGAAGGGACGGATGCTATCATCACTGCGGATGATACGGTACATCCTGTGGAGCGAGAAGGGAAGGTGTCCCTTGGGAGTAGAGAGAAGACAGTGACACTGAAGAGTGTGTATCACGTGCCTGGCATGAAGAAGAACCTCTTCTCGGTGGCTAACGTCGTGGATGCTGGATACCACGTGCTGTTTGGACCAAAGGAGGTAAAGTTCTTGAAGAACCTTTCGTCTGTCGATGCTGACGTCACGCTCACCGGGAGAAGGGTGAAGGATTTGTATGTTCTGTCTGCAAATGCCTACGTGGACAAGCTGAAGACAAATGACAGCGCTGTGATTTGGCATGAGAGGCTGGGTCATGTGGGGATGGACAAGCTGAAGATGATGGCGGCAAAGGGCCTAGTGAGTGGCCTGCCTCATCTCTCTTCCTACGGCGACGGCCATGTGTGCGACGGATGCCAATATGGAAAGTCACATCGACTTCCATTTGACAAGTCGGAGACCAGGTGTAAGGCACCTCTTGAGTGCGTACATGCTGATGTTATGGGGCTGTGCGCCACTCGTACTTATGGAGGCAATAAGTATGCGCTGGTTCTGGTGGATGACTACACCCGCTATACGTGGGTATACTTTCTGAGAGAGAAATCAGAAGTATTCTGCAAGTTCCTCGAGTGGAAGGAGCTTGTGGAGGGGAGGCTGGACCGCATAGTCAAGAAGCTGAGAAGCGACAATGGAGGGGAGTTTACCTCCAATGAGTTTGCTTCTTTCTGCAGGAGGTTCGACATTCGGCGGGAGCTCTCCTGCGCTCACACCCCACAACAGAATGGGGTGGCAGAGAGGAAGATCCGCCATCTGGTGGAGACTACCAGGAGTTGGCTACATGCCAAGAGCATTCCCAAGGCCTTATGGGCGGAGGGAATGGCGTGCGCTACTCATGTGATCAACAGGCTGCCTCTGAGTCCTAACAGGATGGTGTCTCCACACCAGCTCATGTTCGGGGAGAAGCCCAATGTGGGTCACATGAAGGTGTTCGGTTCTACCTACTTCGTGCACTTCCCGGACGCTCAGAGAACCAAGTTGGAGCCGAAAGCGAGGAAGTGTATCTTCATCGGCTACGATGAGTGGAAGAAGGGGTGGAAGTGCATGGATCCGCAGACCCACAAGTTCGTCGTCTCGCGCGACGTAGTGTTTGACGAACTGGTCTCATACCAGTGAGTCTCTTCAGTGGAGCTGCCGGAGAGTGGAGAAGCTAGCAGGGAAGAGGAGTGGGTCACTGAAGACCCTACTGTGGAGTTGGAGTTATCTCCAAGTGCTCCATCGCCATCTGGCTCAGGAGGAGCATCTGGCTCAGGGGGAGCTTCGAACTCAAGAAGCAGGGAGAGCACCGCTTCAGGAGGAATTCAGAGAGGAGCTCAGAGAGGAGCTCAACCAGAGGAGTCTACCGGAGTGGTAGATAGTGGCCAAGCCTTGAGGAGGTCGAAGAGGACCATCGTCCCGCCTGCTCGCTATAAGGAGGGGAACTTCGTGAGTTTGGTTTCCTGCTTCTTCGCAGGACCACTCGACGAGAGGGAACCTGCCTGCTTTGAGGATGCTGCTGGCATCAAGGAGTGGGATGCGGCCATGATCGAGGAGATGGAGGCCCTAGAGAAGAATGAGACATGGGACCTGGTTCCCATGGTGGAGGGCATCAAACCTGTCACCTGCAAATGGGTGTACAAGGTTAAGAAGAGGGCTGATGGAGAAGTGGAGCGGTACAAGGCGAGGTTGGTCGCTCGAGGCTTCTCACAGACCAATGGAGAGGACTACGAGGAGACCTTCAGTTCTGTAGCGAAGATGACGTCGGTGAGGACGATCATCGCTTTGGCGGCGTACCGAGGTTGGAAGCTATGACAGCTGGATGTGAAGAACGCGTTCCTGTACGGAGAGATCGACAAAGACATATTCATGGTGCAACCACCTGGATACATGTCCAAGTCCCAGCCGCGTCACGTCTGCAAGCTGAAGAAGGCCCTCTATGGTCTGAAACAGGCGTCGAGAGCCTGGTATGGGAAGATTGCGGAGTACTTGCAGTTCTGCGGCTACGATGCCTCAGACTCGGACTTCAGCATGTTCGTGAAGAAGAGTGGAGGTCTTCACGTGCTGGTGCGGCTATACGTCGACGACATGATCGTGACAGGGAACAACCCTGAGGAGGTCGCGGCGCTGAGGCAGCAGCTTTCCATACGCTTCGAGATGAAGGATCTTGGTGAACTGCACCATTTCCTTGGCCTCCAAGTAGAGAAGAGAAGAGGCGGACTGGATGTTTCCCAGAGGGCGTATGCCGAGAGAATCGTCGAAAGATTCGGCATGAAGGAGGGGAAGAGCAGTTCCGTTCCTCTGGAGGCGGGGCTGAAGCTTCGGAAGGAAGAAGGGAGGATTCTTCCTGATCCGAAGATCTTTCGGGCACTGATGAAGAGTCTTATCTACCTGACTATCACGAGGCTGGACATCGCCTTTGCTGTCGGCCGAGTTAGTCGGTATATGCAGGAGCCGCGGAAGCCTCATCTGGAGGCAGCCAAAGGGATACTGAAGTACGTGAAGGGCACCCTTGAGATGGGGTTGTCCTATGAAGAGAAGTCCGACTTCAAGCTGCACGGGTACACGGATGCAGATTACGGAGGTGACGCTAATGATCGCAAGTCGACATCAGGTTACGTGTTCTTGTGTGGAGCAGCTGCTATCTCGTGGTGTAGCAAGAAGCAGGACTATATTTCCCTTTCTACCACGGAGGCCGAGTACAAGGCGTCGTCCTTAGCAGCTCAGGAGTGTGTCTGGCTAAGGAGACTAGTGGAGGATGTGGACGAGGAGGTCAGCGGACCTACTGTGCTACATGGGGACAACGAGAGTGCATTGAAATTGGTAACCAATCCAGTTTGTCATGCAAGGACCAAGCACATAGAGATCGAGCATCACTTCATCAGAGAGAAGGTGTTGGGTGGCTTGATCGCTGTGGAGCATGTGCGGAGTGAAGAGAACCTTGCGGATATATTCACGAAGCCCCTATCTGCGGGGCCGTTCCGGAGGCTTCGTACATTGCTTGGAGTTGTTCCTGGAGCTCACTTCAAGGGGGAGTGTTAAAATTGAAGTGCGCGCTAGCGCCAGCGCTGGCTCATACTCGCCACCCCCCTTGTTTTGCCTATAAATAGAGGGATACCCCCCTCTAAGCGACCATCGATTCTGGATCTGGCGAGGATCATCAACTTTGAGCGAGTTAGAGATACCAGAGCGTCACCAGGCGAGCATCGGACTTGGAGTAAGTTCGGCAGGCGAGCATCGGACTTGGAGTAAGTTCGGCCAGCTACCTTGAGCGAGTAGCGAGCATTGGAGATACCGTCGGCGCTAGTGCTAGCGCGCGCGGTAGCGACAAGAGGCGAAGAGGCGAGCATCGAGCTTGCGAGTATCTACTCAGGAGATAGCGCACGACGCTAGTGATAGCGCTCGCGCTAGCGAGTATTGGAGGAAGCGACGCGTGGCGAGTACGCGAGGAGCTTGGAGCGCGAGCAGCGAGCTTGGGAGTAGCAGAGCTAACGCCCGGCGCTAGCGATACCGCCGGCGGTAGCGAGGAGCGAGCTTCTATAGCGAGGAGCGAGTATTGGAGCGAGTATCACCTACGCGGTGTGCTCCGGAGGAGAAGCGGACCTTGTCCGTGACCAAGTTCTTACATTCGATTGACTGTTGTGATTCAAGTTGGATGCAACTTGTACTCAGCCGTGTTCAGTTGTAACTAGCTACCAAAATTAGTATTGTGAAAGCTTGTGTTCATCTTTAGTGTCCTTATTCTCCGGTTGGTTGACGTGTTCTTCCGACTTCAAAATATTTCACATGAAGACCGCTTGCTCTTGAATATATGGAAATTACATCACCATTGCTGAAGAAGCAAGATGTCTTATGGGACGCCTGGCTCTGAGAACAAGCGGGGAATAGAAAACGTCTTCGTAATTTCTTTGTCACTGCACTATTGCCTCCTGCAATTTGAGATTCAACAAAACTACCATTGATTTGGAAAACTGAAACTGCACTTGATTTGGAAAACTGAAACACGGGAGAAGCTGGGAAACTTGCATTTTGCCCTAGCAAAAAACAGGGGAAACAAATAGACGATCGGAAAGGGATAGAAGAGGGACCGTGGTTTGAGTGGACTTTCATGCATCTGGGTAAGCAATAGAGAAGGTGGGTTCGAGGGATTTGGGGCAAGGTTAGAATTAAAACTTGGGACTGTTCATCGATGGACGCTACAAGAACGGAGAGGAGATCGTAACAATGGAGCGGGCTCGGAGGTTGTTGAAGGAGCGTGAAGCGTCGGTAGAGACCGGAAGGAATCAAGGATCTTCATTTTTGCTACCGTCGTTGGAGCATGAGCCGTCAGCAGAAACAGAAAAAAGGAGTTCCGGACTGCGATTATATCTAAAAATAAGAGAGATTTTAGGTATTTTTTTAGGGTGCAATAGCCAAATTCGAAGTGCTTATAACATTGCTCATTATTAATGTTCATATTCTGTGGTGTTTCCCCTTTCCCCTAAATCTTGAAATGTAAATTTCATGAGATCGAGTTTAATGTTGACGACAGATCTTGAAAACAAAATTATAATGAAAGCTTACAAAATAGTGAGATGAAGAAATAATGAAAATAACAATAAAATCTATGTATAGTTAAGAATTGAATTTGCGTAAGGCGTGTGATCACAACCCTAAATAAGTTACACCACTCTACGATATGTCTTTTAGCTGATGCTCACTCTTCCAAAGTACAACACCCAGCTAAATTCTGAGAAACTCTGACGTGCGCGAACACTAGAGAAGCACAGAGCATTCAAACTCTCACTTGATGAAGTAAACGTCAAGAAAACAAAATTGCAAGAACTCAGAAGTAGGAAAACGAAAGAGATGGTGAAAACATGTAAATTTTTATTCTAAAAAAATCTCTTATATATGAGTCGTAAAACGGCAAGAAGGTAATCTCATAATAAATTCACAACGGTTATAAAAACTTAATTTTATCGTGTATAGAAATACAAAATTTACAACGGTTATAAAAACTTAACGAGTACAAAATTTTTTATGCGCGTGGTCTGCGAGTAGCATAGAAGTCGACATAAGTTTACTAGTAGTTGACGCAATAGGAGAAGTCGATGTAGTTTTACTAGTAGTCAACGCAAGAGGAAAAGTCGACGTGCAGAAAGTCAAAGCATGAAGAGAAGTCGATGCGTGAAAAGAAGTCGACGCATGAAGAGAAGTCGACGCACAAAGTGAAGTCGACGAACGAAGAGAAGTCGACGCACGAAGAAAAGTAGACGCACGAAGAGAAGTCGATGCACGAAGAGAAGTCGACGCGTGAAAGTCGAAGTACAGGAAGTCGAAGTAGACGAAGTCGAAGCTAAGTAGACGAAGCCGAAGTACAGGAAGCCGATCGAAGTACATGAAGCCGAGTACAGGAAGCTGAAGTACAGGAAGTCGAAGTACACGAAGTCAAAGTACAGGAAGCCGATCGAAGTACATGAAGCCGAGTACAGGAAGCTGAAGTACAGGAAGTCGAAGTACACGAAGTCGAAGTACACGAACTCGAAGTACATGAAGTCCTAGTAAATCAAACCGGAACCGGACCGGACCGAACCGTTCGTGAATTATTCAGGTTCCGGTTTGAATTTTGGAACTGTAAACAACAATGGTCCGGGCGTGGTTCCTTCATTTTATTATTCGGACCGGAACCAGAACCGCAACATAAATGTTTTCAGCGGTTTCAGAATTTTTAGACCCGATCCGGACCGGACTGAAGCAGAACCGAACCGCAATCCGTTTATTATTATTATTCTTTATAATATATATATATATATATTATTTTTTTATAATATTTGTTGCGGGTCGGTCGGGTGCTCTTGGTAGACCGGTCGTCTTGAACCGCCTTAGCTCGGAAGCGAACCGAGCGCTCAAACAGTCAATGAATGAGTTAGTAAGTGATGAGAGTTTTGAACGTGGAAAACCCGGAAAGGGAGAAAAACCACGCGGCCGGAGCTGTGCCGGTCAACTTCCACTATCTTCTGAGGGTTACAATTTGAGATTGAGAACTCAAGCGCAAATAGACTGCTGCTCGCTACAATGGTAGAGAGAGGGGATGGGGTTTCGGTCAGTCGCTCTGCAGGACCCCCTGCAGGAGAGGGGTATGGTTTGGCCGCACCCGCACGGGGTGTGGCCGCACCTGTTGAATTTTTTGGGTCTGCTATCGATCAAGTGAACCAACAATGGACAAGGAAGATTTATATTTCTCAACTAGGCAATCAATTACAAATTCACACGGCTGAATACAAGTTGCATCCAACTTGAATCACAACAGCCAAAAGAAGTAACACTCTGGTCACGGACAAGGTCCGCTCCTCCTCCCGAGCACACCAGGATGGTGATACTCGCTCCTCGCCACAGAAGCTCGCTTCTCGATGTCGCCGAACGATATTGACTGTCGCCTGGGCGATAGCTCCGATCCTCGCAAGCTCGCTGCTCGCGCTCCAGATACTCGCAAGCTCACTGCTCGCACTCCAGGATACTCGCACGTTCGCCGCGCGCGCTTCCTTTCCTCCTCGCTGTCGCCGGGCGATATCCACTGTCGCCGGGCGATATCTCCTCTACTCGCTACTCGCTCTGGAGAGCTCGCCGAACTCGCTCCAAGTCCGATGCTCGCCTGCCGAACTTACTCCAAGTCCGATGCTCGCCGGGTAGCGCTCTGGTATCTCTAACTCGCTCAGAGTTGATGATACTCGCCACTTCTGAAGTCTCTACTCGCCACTTTCAGAATTGGGTACTCTTTAGGGGGGGTACCCCTGTATTTATAGGCAGATGCCTACTCGGCGGCGAGTATGATACTCGCCCACTGTCGCTGGGCGACAGCCACTGTCGCTGGGCGACAGCCACTGTCGTCGGGCGACAGCTCACTTCACAAACTCAACACTCCCCCTTGAAGTGAACTCCGGGAACAACACCAAGCAAGGAGCGAAGCCTCCGGAACGGCCCCGCAGATAGGGGCTTTGTGAATATGTCCGCAAGGTTGTCTTCACTCCGCACATGCTCCACAACGATCAAGCCTCCCAGCACCTTCTCTCTGATGAAGTGATGCTCGATCTCAATGTGCTTGGTCCTTGCATGACAAACTGGATTGGTTACCAGTTTCAATGCACTCTCATTGTCCCCACGCAGCACAGTAGGTCCGCTGACCTCTTCGTCCACATCCTCCACTAGTCTCCTTAGCCAGACACACTCCTGAGCTGCTAAGGACGACGCCTTGTACTCGGCCTCCGTGGTGGAAAGGGAAATGGAGTCCTGCTTCTTGCTACACCACGAGATAGCAGCTGCTCCACACAAGAACACATACCCTGATGTCGACTTGCGATCATCAGCGTCACCTCCATAGTCTGCATCCGTGTACCCGTGCAGCTTGAAGTCAGACTTCTCCTCATAGGACAACCCCATCTCAAGGGTGCCCTTCACATACTTCAGAATCCCCTTGGCTGCCTCCAGATGAGGCTTCAGCGGCTCCTGCATATACCGACTTACTCGGCCGACAGCAAAGGCGATGTCCGGCCTTGTGATAGTCAAGCATATAAGACTCCCCACCAGTGCCCGAAAGATCTTCGGATCAGGAAGAATTCTCCCCTCTTCCTTCCGAAGCTTCAGCCCCGCCTCCAGAGGAACGGAACTGCTCTTCCCCTCTTTCATGCCGAATCTCTCGACGATCCTCTCGGCATATGTCCTCTGGGAAACATCCAGCCCGCCTCTTCTCTTCTCCACTTGGAGGCCAAGGAAATGGTGCAGTTCACCAAGATCCTTCATCTCGAATCGTATGGAGAGCTGCTGTCTCAGCGCCGCGACCTCCTCAGGGTTGTTCCCTGTCACGATCATGTCGTCGACGTATAGCAGCACCAGCACGTGAAGACCTCCACTCTTCTTCACGAACATGCTGGAATCCGAGTCTGAGGCATCGTAGCCGCAGAACTGCAAGTACTCCGCAATCTTCCCATACCAGGCTCTCGGCGCCTGTTTCAGACCATAGAGGGCCTTCTTCAGCTTGCAGACATGATGTGGCTGAGACTTGGACACGTATCCAGGTGGTTGCACCATGAATATGTCCTTGTCGATCTCTCCATACAGGAATGCATTCTTCACATCAAGCTGCCACAGCTTCCATCCTCGGCACGCTGCCAAAGCAATGATCGTCCTCACCGACGTGATCTTCGCTACAGGACTGAAGGTCTCCTCGTAGTCCTCTCCGTAGGTCTGTGAGAAGCCTCGAGCGATAAGCCTCGCCTTGTACCGCTCCACTTCTCCATCAGCCCTCTTCTTCACCTTGTACACCCACTTGCAGGTGACAGGTTTGATGCCCTCCACCATGGGAACCAGGTCCCATGTCTCGTTCTTCTCTAGGGCCTCCATCTCCTCGATCATGGCCTCGTCCCACTCCTTGATGCCAGCTGCATCCTCAAAGCAGGCAGGTTCCCTCTCATCGAGTGGTCCTGCGAAGAAGCAGGAAACCAGACTCACGAAGTTCCCCTCCTTATAGCTAGCAGGCGGGACGATGGTCCTCTTCGACCTCCTCAAGGCTTGGACACTATCTACCGCTCCGGTAGACTCCTCTTCTCCAGCTCCTCTCTGTCCTCCTCTAGGAGCAATGCTCTCCCTACTTCTAGAGATCGAAGCTCCCCCTGAGCCAGAAGCTCCTCCTGAGCCAGATGGCAATGGAGCACTTGGAGATAACTCCAACTCCACAGTAGGGTCCTCAGCGACCCACTCCTCTTCCCTGCTAGCTTCTCCACTCTCCGGCAGCTCCACAGAAGAGACTCCCTAGTATGAGACCAGTTCGTCAAACACAACGTCGCGCGAGACGACGAACCTGTGAGTCTGCGGATCCATGCACTTCCACCCCTTCTTCCGCTCATCATAGCCGATGAAGATACACTTCCTCGCCTTCGGCTCCAACTTTGTTCTCTGAGCGTCCGGGATGTGCACGAAGCAGGTAGAACCGAACACCTTCATGTGACCCACATTGGGCTTCTCCCCGAACATGAGCTGGTGTGGAGACACCATCCTGTTAGGACTCAGAGGTAGCCTGTTGATCACATGAGTAACACACGCCATTCCCTCCGCCCACAAGCCCTTGGGAATGCTCTTGGCATGTAGCCAACTCCTGGTAGTCTCCACCAGATGGCGGATCTTCCTCTCTGCCACCCCATTCTGCTGAGGGGTGTGAGCGCAGGAGAGCTCCCGCCGAATGCCGAACCTCCTGCAGAAAGAAGCAAACTCATTGGAGGTAAACTCCCCTCCATTTTCGCTCCTCAGCTTCTTGACTCTGCGGTTCAGCCTCCCCTCCACAAGCTCCTTCCACTCGAGGAACTTGCTGAACACTTCTGATTTCTCTCTCAGAAAGTATACCCACGTATAGCGGGTATAGTCATCCACCAGAACCAGCGCATACTTATTGCCTCCATAAGTACGGGTGGCACACGGCCCCATCATGTCAGCATGTACGCACTCAAGAGGTGCCTTACACCTGGTCTCCGACTTGTCAAATGGAAGTCGATGTGACTTTCCATATTGGCATCCGTCGCACACATGGCCGTCGCCGTAGGAAGAGAGATGAGGCAGGCCACTCACTAGGCCCTTTGCCTCCATCATCTTCAACTTGTCCATCCCCACATGACCCAGCCTCTCATGCCAGATCACAGCGCTGTCGTTTGTCTTCAGCTTGTCCACGTAGGCACTTGCAGACAGAACATACAAGTCCTTCACCCTTCTCCCGATGAGTGTGACGTCAGCATCGACAGACGATAGGTTCTTCAAGAACTTCACCTCCTTTGGTCCAAACAGCACGTGGTATCCAGCACCCACGGCGTTCTCCACTGAGAAGAGGTTCTTCTTCATGCCAGGCACGTGATAGACACTCTTCAGTGTCACTGGCTTCTCTATACTCCCAAGGGACACCTTCCCTTCTCGCTCCACTGGATGCACCGTATCATCCGCAGTGATGATAGCATCCGATCCCTCATATGCTGCCGAGGAGGCGAACTTCGACATATCTCCTGTGAGATGATGCCCGCAACCGGAATCCACTATCTAGTCGTCCTCGAGGTTGATGGAGGCTAAGACATCGACCGACGTTGCCGTCATCTCTGCCAGGAAATAATTGTCTCCCCTCTCACCGCCCTGGTGACCTCCACCTCTTCGATGGTCTCCACCTCTCTGATGGTCTCCACCTTTCTCAGCAACATGATCGGCCTGTAGATTAGACCGGCAATCCTTTGCCATGTGCCCGTACCTCTTACAGGCAAAGCAAAGGGATCTCCCCTTCTCATCGTACGCAGGGAGGAACTTCCTCCCATCTCCCTGAGAGGACGTTGAAGGTCCATCTCCGGAGTTCTTCTTTCTCTTGTCCCAGGATCTTCTCTTTCCTGAGAACAACGCCTCGCCATCTCCTCCTGAGATGGATACTCCCTCCATCTGCTTCGCCAAGCTCTCCTGTGACGATAGCAGGTTCTCTAGCTCCAGAAGGGAGGGCTGAATAGCCCATCCTTGCACGGAAGTAACGAAAGCGACATACTCCCTCAAACCTCGGAGTATGTGCCGCTTCAGCTTTGCCTCTGAGATTGGCTCTTCAGGATCCAAGGCTGAGATCTCCCCGCATAGGTTCTTCACCTTCAGGAAGAAGGTGGATATAGCCATCTCGCCTTGAGTCGACTTCGCCAACTCATTCTCCAGGAATTGTAGCCGAGCCACATTCTTCTTGTTGAATAACCCATCGAGGGCTATCCAAATCGCAGACGCTGACTGGCAACCAATGATGTGGTCGAACAAGTCAGGTGATATGGCTCTCTTCAGGGTGAACGCCGCCTTGGCGTTGGTCTTCCTCCAAGCTCTCACAGCTGGACCATTATCCCCGGCAGCTACAACTTTCTCTTGCTCTCCACCACCAACTACCTCCCAGAGATCCTCTCCAAGCAGGTAGCTCTCCATGCATGATCTCCACTTTTTGTAGTTGGTCTGGGTGAGCAGCTCGATTCCTAGTCCTCTCGCAAATCCTCCTCCGCCGTCCATCTTGGAAGACAACCTTGAACTCCGATAGCAGGCGCTGCTTCAGCAACCTACCTCTGATACTGTAAGACCCCATTTTTTTTTTCAAACATCCGGGTCTTAGGCCCAGAACCGCCGCTTTGCGGTGACACCCTCGCTCGGGAAGGTCGCCACTACAAAACGCCGATCCTGCCGGCCAAATCGATCACGAAGAAAAGTACATTAAAGAGAAGATAAGTCCACAGAATCAACATGAAATATAAACCATAAAGGTAAATGTCCACAGATATAACTGAATAAAGATAACAAGGGTACAAATAAAAGGGGCTCTTGCCCTGTACATCATTTCCTCACTACAAGATCACTCGCGGAAGCTATCTACTAATCACTCACAGATCCTGAATCATGTGCTCCTGTACTAGGCTGGCCCGCCTCCGTCTGCTCCGGCCTCTGGTGCTGCTGCGTCTCCCCGATTTCCTAAAATGATATGGTCCACCGACCGTTAGTCAAAAAGACTAAGTCGACAATCCCCCGCCCCTAGACCCGTGGCTCCTAGGCACCGAGCGGGGAGGAGTGAAAAGGAGGACCAAAGGCAGAGTGGAAACAAGCAGGTGACAGTGGTACATGAAATGATTCTACTCTACACATGTGTATATATATATGAAGCAGTAAATAAGCATAGTAAGGAGCAAGTAAAGTATAGAAAAGCTGTATGTAAATAGACAGGTAAGGTAATATAATAATAACCATTGATTTATAGGAATGCCCATACAAACCTATAGACCAAGGGGTCGTTTAGCAGGGCCTATCGTATAAGAAGTCCCATAACCGACTTATACGTTAGGGGTAGGTTGAATGCAATGATTATGCTATGACACGCAAAGTATGTTGTTATGCTGTGTTCATACAAGTGCAACTCACCCACTACGACTCTATGCGCATAGACCTTTAGTTCCCCCTTTTTGGAGCGAGCTAGACTCCCAGGATACTCCCGTAGTGGCAAACGGAAGCGGTGGGTTGGGCCCCGCCCACCTCTAGGTTGGTATTCACACTACCCAACCTAGACCTATCGTACGCCTCCACAAAACCCGCGGAGCGTCTGCGTACTCTTGCTGACTGGACCGCCAGACTATTAAGGCTAAGTGTAAAACCACACTCGCCGAGTCAACGTATTGACGTCGGTGTGAACGACCGTCCAATACCGAAGACCCACCACCTTCAGTGCACATGCAACATGTTCTACTTCCTATCTCTGAGCCATGAGTTCCCCGGGCTAACCTGCCCGCCATCAATAACCTTCCGAGCCAAAAGCTCCCCGGGCTAACATGCCCGTCATCAATAACCTTCCGAGCCAAAAGCTCCCCGGGCTAACCTGCCCGTCATCAATAACCTTCCGAGCCATAAGCTCACCGGACTAACTAGTCTGCTGCAACAACCACCGAGCCCACCGCTCGGACAACCAATCCAACTAAACTTCCGAAACCACAGGGTGTGGATGAGTGTGTTATTAGTTAATCTTGTACAATGTCTTACTCCTATGAGTTAGTGTTAGTCTTGGACTTCCCGAGGGTTACCCTGTGAGGGGCTCGCTACGGTACTAGGAACCACTACGGGATGACACCCCAAAGTTCCCATTCCCAAGACACTTAATGTTATTAGTTACTACCCATAAGAAACCCTCTTAACATTTCACCCGGTCTAAACCTAAGTGCTTTTAGGTCCTAATAGACAAAAGATGATCTTTCGTCAACCACAGGACGACCCACCCCAAGGGTGGCACCCCACCACCCTGTGACTCATCAAACCTTAATTCTTTCCAAGGGTCCTCTCATATCCATATGATTACCATCAGACCCTCACATCTCCAATCAATATAGTCCAAAGGCCTACAACTCCGAAACTACCAATTTGCTAAACGTAGACCACCCTTAACGTTTTGATCCTCATGAAGGGAAGTACATTAATTAATCAACTCTATGACCCAATATTCTCACTGGGGGTCCATGTCACTGATTTAAGATCCCTTCCAGAGTTCCATAATTTTTCCCATATTATTAATATTTAAAACCATTTTTCCCAAGGACAACTTCCTAGGGTTTGAACTACAAGTGCACTTTTCTGACTTCCAATGCCCCTCCAAATTTTTACATAAATCAAAAGTACCTATTAATCAGTAGTCATGAAATCTTAGGGAAAACCAGCAAGATTTACTATTTTTAAAAATTCCAAAACTCATTTATTACCAATAAATTCCAAAGGAGGTACCCTCATATGATCTCTAAACCTTATGCAAATTTATACAGAGGTGTATCTTACTAAAATATCCAGGTCTACCAAGTTTGACCACATAACACAGAGGTTACATTTGTAATTTCCTCAAAGGATATATTTGTAAATAATTCCAAAATGAACTAGAGATACCAAACATATTAATCCATAATTTATGAGAAAATTACAGTGGGTACATATTGGTATGAAAATACAACCAGCAAAGTTTCATGTCATTACAGAGATCTAACACCCTAAATTCAATCATCCCAATAATTGCCAACAATGTGAAATATTACAATTTGGACCTCCAAAAGTTTTCTCCTGGTCTAACCAAATCTTCCAGAGATTTATAACATTAAAACTAAATTTGTGACAGAAGGTGGTAAACCATTAAGTAATATTTCTCCCTAAAACCCAAAACCCTAATTATTTACAAATCTACCTAAGGGTTTATTACCTAGGTTTGACAACTCCAAACCTCTTCAAATTCACAAGGGAGGCTCCTCTGGTCACTAGGACCTACCATACAAAATCTTAGGTCAAACCAATAATGTTTGACCCCACTCCCTTCATTGACCTCTAATTGCACCCCATTAGGGTTTAGCCTAGGGTTAAGGTCTAAACCTATCCAAATCCTCCCAAACCTCTTGTGAGGGTATCATATCACTTATAAAAGCCAGAGGAGTCCAATACACCCCTCTCCAAGGACAAACTCCCCTATGTCCCCAAAACTCTCTTGGAGGTGTCTTGGGTGATATTAGGGCAGTGGACAAGGATCCACTCCTTTTGGAGGTGGTTTATCATGAAAAAACCCTAAATGTCCCCTAAGCACAATTTTTCCCCTTAATGAACAAAACTTTGGTCTAAAGATTACCCAACCAAAAGAGCTCCAATTGAGTTGATATTTTAACTAGGGGTTTATCATGACCCTAATAACCCCCCACCAAAATTTGGTGGAGATTGAAGGTCATTTGACCCTCCAATTAATTTGTGCAAGGATTAATAAATTTTTACAAAAACTTTAGGAAAATGTTCTCCAAAAATTCTCATTTTTGGATATGACATAGCCCTAGGTATGACTCACCACTGGTCCAAATCTCAAGTCATTTGGACAAGTGGTTTGGTGTGGGCACCCATTCAAAGTTTGGTCAATCTTTGCACTAGAATGGGTGCTGAGGTCAAATTAGGACTCCAAATTGAGTGAAGTCAATTTTGTATGGTCCTAGGGGTCAAGGCCCACAACTTTCATGTTGGGCACTTTTTCTGTTGAGGCCTTTAAATATTTTCTATAATTAAAATAAGAAAACTGCATATAAACTACTATTAATAATTATATATATATAACAGATTTTGTTTTATTATGCAGGATCGGACGGCTGAGGTTCATCTTCCCCGATGAGCCAAGGGCTCACAGGGCCCGCGCCTGGGCCGACTTGGATGCCAATTTCCCGGCCACCTATGCCCGTTCCCGGCCGGCCAGTGCCACCACCACCTCCGTTGAGGTGGTGGCCGGCGATAGGAGGGGTTGGGCCGGCCGGTGGTGGCCGGAGTGGGGTTTTTGGGTAGGAAATAACAAGCTCCAGAAATGGAGTTTCAGCCTACCCGATCTGGGATCAATTGAGCCCAGAACTTGCAGGCAATGGAAGAGGATCTACCCACTGGAGAGGAGGAGGAGAACCGGACCTGAGTGGTGGCCCGAAGCCTTGCCGATTGGGATCTCGCCATGGCCGACCTCCATGGTTTCCGAATTCTGCAACCACCACATGGAGGAGCCCGATTCCTTCGACTAAACAGGGGAAACAGATGCTCTAGACCTAGGGAAGCTTTTAAAGGCTTCAGAAGAGGGAGGGGAAGAGCCATGGCATGAAATGCCATTATCACCATTAAAGTTGATTTCGGCCACCTCCAATTCCTCTCTTAATCAGCCCCCCTTCAGCCTTGGAAACTGTTGGAAACTCCTCCTCTCCCCTAGAGGAGATGAATGCAGCCATAAATGGGGAGAATTGAGGGGGGTTTCACCTTCCTCCATTGATGGCCTCATCTCTCTCTCTCCCCCAAATTGAAATTTCTCTCTCCTACTCATCATGGACGACTTCTACCCTCTCTCCTGAGTTAATTAGCAGTCAAGGGTGCTGGTCAAAGGGTCAATTTGGGTTTAGCCCAAAGGGATTGGGCTAGGTTCAAGAGGTTTGACCTAAATTGGGCAATTTTGACTTTTGGTCAAATTGGCCAATTGGGGAACCCTAGGATGGGGCTTTTGGGTTCAATAGATTCCCAATTAAGTTTAGGAACTAATGGTGGAGTCAATTTTGTCATATGGTTCTTGGTTGACCCAATCTAAGCTGATTTGACCAAAACAGGCTAAGATGACTTTGGTCAAATTGAGCCCTAGGGTTGACCCAGTCATGGGGCTTTTTGGTCCACTGGGTCCCCTATGACATGGTAACCCTAAGGGTAGGGTCAATTTAACATGGTGATGGTCAATTAGGGCACTTTGTGAAGAATTGCCATTTTTGACCTAAAGGGCATTTTGGTCAATTTGCACCACTGGGGGTCCCATGATAGGGCTTTTAGGTCTACTAGGTCCTTTATGGTATTCTAGACCTAGGTGAGTGGTCAATTGGCATGGTGAGGGTTAATTGACTCTAATCTGGCTACTTTGACCATTTTAGGGTTAGGGTTGACTTTGGTCAATTTGGCCTCTTTGGTTGACCCCAATGTGCTCCTGATGCCCTAAGGGGACCCTTAAAGGGTTAGGGATACTAAGGTGGGGTCACATGGTCAAGTTGAGGCCCTAAAGTCCAACCCTAAGCTTGGTAACAAGAAATTGCTATTTGCAGACCAAGGTGGTTTTCTTCTTCTCACCTCAATTCACAAGGCCTTAGGTTCTTCCTATGGTTTTGTCATGACAAAACCATCTTAGGGGTCTAGCTGTCTGGGGGATGTTACAAATCCCAATAAACAAAAACAATAATTTCGTCCTCGAAATTCAGGTTAGGCTCACAGGGTTTTCACTGCGACTGACTGAACGTAACATCCCCTAAGAGTCAAAGTTATTCCTGGCTCGAAGAGCACCGACTATCTATGCCACACCAGCACTAGTGGCTCCAGGGTTGTGCTCTTCCTGACCCTACTTTACCACATGTCTTAACCTCTGGAATCTTCTTGCGCCGCAAGACTCACACCGTCATATCATCTATCCTGACCGGGGTGACCTATAGCTACCTTGGTCAATCTATCCTCGAACTTCCACTCTAACCTGGGCAGACTCTTACGCCTCTAAAGTTTTCTTCTCGCATTCAAATTCTTACTCCTTCAGGTACGTCCGAGTAATCAATCGTCTCCAATCTACAACTTTCCTGGTTCTTACTATTGATGGGACTAATCAAAATCGGCTAGCGTCCCAATCATCCTTAAATATTATTGGGGGTGCACTTGTGAACTTTTATGAGTATATGCTAACCAATCATGATGATAAGATGACTCTCAATCACTTTCTTCATGAAATTCTATTTATAACGACAAAATTTTGATACCTTGGGGTTTTTCACAATTCAATTTTATCAAGGAAATATTATCACGTTCCTTTCTCCAAAGTCCTGTCACTTCCACTTATGCTAGTCTTGATCACTCTCAAATGGTCTTAAGCAAGATAAACTTAGATCGTTCTTATCATAGAGAAATCAAACGCTATAATCCAAATCTAACAAGTCATCGACTAAGATTTCTGGTTATTCATCATTAAAGCTTCCAAGGTATAAAGCTATTATTGTAGATAAAATTATCAACCATGACGGGGCATGATTTTTAACAAGACATGAGTTAATCACTTCCGAAAGCTTGAAGTCACAAGAACTTCAACTACAACTTGTAAGATATAATCTCCGCCCTTAACTTCTATCCTAGGACATCGACATCCTTAAATGATTAATCCTGGCGACTTTACATTTCCAATGATTCAACTAAGGGCAAGTTGTTGTCCGACCCAAATGATGTCTAACCATTGTCCTGGTAATTCCTATTGATCATCATTCCAAACATATTGTTACACCATCTCACCTTCTTCCAAGTAACATCGAGTAAGATCGACTTCAAAATCATAGTGTTCATGACATAAAAAAAATTTCTAAGGGAAATCTAAGTCCGTCACTAATTTGCCCAATAAACAAAAGGTAAGCCCCAATAAACAAAGGACAAGCCCCCAATAAACAAAAGATTAGCCTCTATATCACCAAGTTATATTTATCCCAAACATGCAAACAATTCTTAGGGCATACACCCTTAGACTTGGGGTTCTATCTTGGGGCTTAATGGTGAATTCCACAACTTGGGCTCTTGCAGGTACCTTCTACGACAACCTTATCAGGGTCAAAATGTCATCCAATCCCTAACAGGTATCTTCTAAACTTGAATTCTAATCCGACCCTCGGTGTTTGTCGCGGTGGTTGTCTTAATGTAATCATGACACAAATACGATGATTGAGCCTATGAGTCTCATACCATTCTACTTAGGTGTCAGTCTTTCTTTCTCTAGCCTCTTTGGGGTATCCTCATACCTTCACCAATAGTTATACTTACGGTCTATTCCAGACTAGGTCATGGTATAAATTGTCCTAGTAAGTCACGTGTCCTAGTGGGGTTGAGTCTAACTCATTGACTACGGTATTATCTAAAGAGTTCTTTGCAGCCGGAGGTACTCCCTGCTGGGGGCAGGGTTCGCCACATGCTATAAAAGAAAACTTGACACTCGTAAAGAGATTTGACTAAGAAGATTCAGTTAAAAGTGGACCTTTCTCAATGTGATTCCCATAAGGGCACACCACTGCTTCCGCTGCTAGTTTGTCCTCAAACTAAGCTCGTGCGGGGTGGCCCAGGGTTTTGTGGACTTCTTTTCTTCGGATCGAGGTTCGCTCTGATACCACTTGTAAGACCCCATTTTTTTTTCAAACATCCGGGTCTTAGGCCCAGAACCGCCGCTTTGCGGTGACACCCTCGCTCGGGAAGGTCGCCACTACAAAACGCCGATCCTGCCGGCCAAATCGATCACGAAGAAAAGTACATTAAAGAGAAGATAAGTCCACAGAATCAACATGAAATATAAACCATAAAGGTAAATGTCCACAGATATAACTGAATAAAGATAACAAGGGTACAAATAAAAGGGGCTCTTGCCCTGTACATCATTTCCTCACTACAAGATCACTCGCGGAAGCTATCTACTAATCACTCACAGATCCTGAATCCTGTGCTCCTGTACTAGGCTGGCCCGCCTCCGTCTGCTCCGGCCTCTGGTGCTGTTGCGTCTCCCCGATTTCCTAAAATGATATGGTCCACCGACCGTTAGTCAAAAAGACTAAGTCGACAATCCCCCGCCCCTAGACCCGTGGCTCCTAGGCACCGAGCGGGGAGGAGTGAAAAGGAGGACCAAAGGCAGAGTGGAAACAAGCAGGTGACAGTGGTACATGAAATGATTCTACTCTACACATGTGTATATATATATGAAGCAGTAAATAAGCATAGTAAGGAGCAAGTAAAGTATAGAAAAGCTGTATGTAAATAGACAGGTAAGGTAATATAATAATAACCATTGATTTATAGGAATGCCCATACAAACCTATAGACCAAGGGGTCGTTTAGCAGGGCCTATCGTATAAGAAGTCCCATAACCGACTTATACGTTAGGGGTAGGTTGAATGCAATGATTATGCTATGACACGCAAAGTATGTTGTTATGCTATGTTCATACAAGTGCAACTCACCCACTACGACTCTATGCGCATAGACCTTTAGTTCCCCCTTTTTGGAGCGAGCTAGACTCCCAGGATACTCCCGTAGTGGCAAACGGAAGCGGTGGGTTGGGCCCCGCCCACCTCTAGGTTGGTATTCACACTACCCAACCTAGACCTATCGTACGCCTCCACAAAACCCGCGGAGCGTCTGCGTACTCTTGCTGACTGGACCGCCAGACTATTAAGGCTAAGTGTAAAACCACACTCGCCGAGTCAACGTATTGACGTCGGTGTGAACGACCGTCCAATACCGAAGACCCACCACCTTCATTGCACATGCAACATGTTCTACTTCCTATCTCTGAGCCATGAGTTCCCCGGGCTAACCTGCCCGCCATCAATAACCTTCCGAGCCAAAAGCTCCCCGGGCTAACCTGCCCGTCATCAATAACCTTCCGAGCCAAAAGCTCCCCGGGCTAACCTGCCCGTCATCAATAACCTTCCGAGCCATAAGCTCACCGGACTAACTAGTCTGCTGCAACAACCACCGAGCCCACCGCTCGGACAACCAATCCAACTAAACTTCCGAAACCACAGGGTGTGGATGAGTGTGTTATTAGTTAATCTTGTACAATGTCTTACTCCTATGAGTTAGTGTTAGTCTTGGACTTCCCGAGGGTTACCCTGTGAGGGGCTCGCTACGGTACTAGAACCACTACGGGATGACACCCCAAAGTTCCCATTCCCAAGACACTTAATGTTATTAGTTACTACCCATAAGAAACCCTCTTAACATTTCACCCGGTCTAAACCTAAGTGCTTTTAGGTCCTAATAGACAAAAGATGATCTTTCGTCAACCACAGGACGACCCACCCCAAGGGTGGCACCCCACCACCCTGTGACTCATCAAACCTTAATTCTTTCCAAGGGTCCTCTCATATCCATATGATTACCATCAGACCCTCACATCTCCAATCAATATAGTCCAAAGGCCTACAACTCCGAAACTACCAATTTGCTAAACGTAGACCACCCTTAACGTTTTGATCCTCATGAAGGGAAGTACATTAATTAATCAACTCTATGACCCAATATTCTCACTGGGGGTCCATGTAACTGATTTAAGATCCCTTCCAGAGTTCCATAATTTTTCCCATATTATTAATATTTAAAACCATTTTTCCCAAGGACAACTTCCTAGGGTTTGAACTACAAGTGCACTTTTCTGACTTCCAATGCCCCTCCAAATTTTTACATAAATCAAAAGTACCTATTAATCAGTAGTCATGAAATCTTAGGGAAAACCAGCAAGATTTACTATTTTTAAAAATTCCAAAACTCATTTATTACCAATAAATTCCAAAGGAGGTACCCTCATATGATCTCTAAACCTTATGCAAATTTATACAGAGGTGTATCTTACTAAAATATCCAGGTATACCAAGTTTGACCACATAACACAGAGGTTACATTTGTAATTTCCTCAAAGGATATATTTGTAAATAATTCCAAAATGAACTAGAGATACCAAACATATTAATCCATAATTTATGAGAAAATTACAGTGGGTACATATTGGTATGAAAATACAACCAGCAAAGTTTCATGTCATTACAGAGATCTAACACCCTAAATTCAATCATCCCAAAAATTGCCAACAATGTGAAATATTACAATTTGGACCTCCAAAAGTTTTCTCCTGGTCTAACCAAATCTTCCAGAGATTTATAACATTAAAACTAAGTTTGTGACAGAAGGTGGTAAACCATTAAGTAATATTTCTCCCTAAAACCCAAAACCCTAATTATTTACAAATCTACCTAAGGGTTTATTACCTAGGTTTGACAACTCCAAACCTCTTCAAATTCACAAGGGAGGCTCCTCTGGTCACTAGGACCTACCATACAAAATCTTAGGTCAAACCAATAATGTTTGACCCCACTCCCTTCATTGACCTCTAATTGCACCCCATTAGGGTTTAGCCTAGGGTTAAGGTCTAAACCTATCCAAATCCTCCCAAACCTCTTGTGAGGGTATCATATCACTTATAAAAGCCAGAGGAGTCCAATACACCCCTCTCCAAGGACAAACTCCCCTATGTCCCCAAAACTCTCTTGGAGGTGTCTTGGGTGATATTAGGGCAGTGGACAAGGATCCACTCCTTTTGGAGGTGGTTTATCATGAAAAAACCCTAAATGTCCCCTAAGCACAATTTTTCCCCTTAATGAACAAAACTTTGGTCTAAAGATTACCCAACCAAAAGAGCTCCAATTGAGTTGATATTTTAACTAGGGGTTTATCATGACCCTAATAACCCCCCACCAAAATTTGGTGGAGATTGAAGGTCATTTGACCCTCCAATTAATTTGTGCAAGGATTAATAAATTTTTACAAAAACTTTAGGAAAATGTTCTCCAAAAATTCTCATTTTTGGATATGACATAGCCCTAGGTATGACTCACCACTGGTCCAAATCTCAAGTCATTTGGACAAGTGGTTTGGTGTGGGCACCCATTCAAAGTTTGGTCAATCTTTGCACTAGAATGGGTGCTGAGGTCAAATCAGGACTCCAAATTGAGTGAAGTCAATTTTGTATGGTCCTAGGGGTCAAGGCCCACAACTTTCATGTTGGGCACTTTTTCTGTTGAGGCCTTTAAATATTTTCTATAATTAAAATAAGAAAACTGCATATAAACTACTATTAATAATTATATATATATAACAGATTTTGTTTTATTATGCAGGATCGGACGGCTGCGGTTCATCTTCCCCGATGAGCCAAGGGCTCACAGGGCCCGCGCCTGGGCCGACTTGGATGCCAATTTCCCGGCCACCTATGCCCGTTCCCGGCCGGCCAGTGCCACCACCACCTCCGTTGAGGTGGTGGCCGGCGATAGGAGGGGTTGGGCCGGCCGGTGGTGGCCGGAGTGGGGTTTTTGGGTAGGAAATAACAAGCTCCAGAAATGGAGTTTCAGCCTACCCGATCTGGGATCAATTGAGCCCAGAACTTGCAGGCAATGGAAGAGGATCTACCCACTGGAGAGGAGGAGGAGAACCGGACCTGAGTGGTGGCCCGAAGCCTTGCCGATTGGGATCTCGCCATGGCCGACCTCCATGGTTTCCGAATTCTGCAACCACCACATGGAGGAGCCCGATTCCTTCGACTAAACAGGGGAAACAGATGCTCTAGACCTAGGGAAGCTTTTAAAGGCTTCAGAAGAGGGAGGGGAAGAGCCATGGCATGAAATGCCATTATCACCATTAAAGTTGATTTCGGCCACCTCCAATTCCTCTCTTAATCAGCCCCCCTTCAGCCTTGGAAACTGTTGGAAACTCCTCCTCTCCCCTAGAGGAGATGAATGCAGCCATAAATGGGGAGAATTGAGGGGGGTTTCACCTTCCTCCATTGATGGCCTCATCTCTCTCTCTCCCCCAAATTGAAATTTCTCTCTCCTACTCATCATGGCCGACTTCTACCCTCTCTCCTGAGTTAATTAGCAGTCAAGGGTGCTGGTCAAAGGGTCAATTTGGGCTTAGCCCAAAGGGATTGGGCTAGGTTCAAGAGGTTTGACCTAAATTGGGCAATTTTGACTTTTGGTCAAATTGGCCAATTGGGGAACCCTAGGATGGGGCTTTTGGGTTCAATAGATTCCCAATTAAGTTTAGGAACTAATGGTGGAGTCAATTTTGTCATATGGTTCTTGGTTGACCCAATCTAAGCTGATTTGACCAAAACAGGCTAAGATGACTTTGGTCAAATTGAGCCCTAGGGTTGACCCAGTCATGGGGCTTTTTGGTCCACTGGGTCCCCTATGACATGGTAACCCTAAGGGTAGGGTCAATTTAACATGGTGATGGTCAATTAGGGCACTTTGTGAAGAATTGCCATTTTTGACCTAAAGGGCATTTTGGTCAATTTGCACCACTGGGGGTCCCATGATAGGGCTTTTAGGTCTACTAGGTCCTTTATGGTATTCTAGACCTAGGTGAGTGGTCAATTGGCATGGTGAGGGTTAATTGACTCTAATCTGGCTACTTTGACCATTTTAGGGTTAGGGTTGACTTTGGTCAATTTGGCCTCTTTGGTTGACCCCAATGTGCTCCTGATGCCCTAAGGGGACCCTTAAAGGGTTAGGGATACTAAGGTGGGGTCACATGGTCAAGTTGAGGCCCTAAAGTCCAACCCTAAGCTTGGTAACAAGAAATTGCTATTTGCAGACCAAGGTGGTTTTCTTCTTCTCACCTCAATTCACAAGGCCTTGGGTTCTTCCTATGATTTTGTCATGACAAAACCATCTTAGGGGTCTAGCTGTCTGGGGGATGTTACAGATACCATGTTGAATTTTTTGGGTCTGCTATCGATCAAGTGAACCAACAATGGACAAGGAAGATTTATATTTCTCAACTAGGCAATCAATTACAAATTCACACGGCTGAATACAAGTTGCATCCAACTTGAATCACAACAGCCAAAAGAAGTAACACTCTGGTCACGGACAAGGTCCGCTCCTCCTCCCGAGCACACCAGGATGGTGATACTCGCTCCAATACTCGCTCCTCGCCACAGAAGCTCGCTTCTCGATGTCGCCGGGCGATATTGACTGTCGCCTGGGCGATAGCTCCGATCCTCGCAAGCTCGCTGCTCGCGCTCCAGATACTCGCAAGCTCACTGCTCGCACTCCAGGATACTCGCACGCTCGCCACGCGCGCTTCCTTTCCTTCTCGCTGTCGCCGGGCGATATCCACTGTCGCCGGGCGATATCTCCTCTACTCGCTACTCGCTCTGGAGAGCTCGTCGAACTCGCTCCAAGTCCGATGCTCGCCTGCCAAACTTACTCCAAGTCCGATGCTCGCCGGGTAGCGCTCTGGTATCTCTAACTCGCTCAGAGTTGATGATACTCGCCACTTCTGAAGTCTCTACTCGCCACTTTCAGAATTGGGTACTCTTTAGGGGGGGTACCCCTGTATTTATAGGCAGATGCCTACTCGGCGGCGAGTATGATACTCGCCCACTGTCGCTGGGCGACAGCCACTGTCGCCGGGCGACAGCTCACTTCACAAACTCAACAGCACCCCCCCCCCCCCCCCCCCCCCAAGGGGGGTGCGGCGGCTTGGCCGCACCCCAAGAGGGGTGTGGCCACTTGGCCGCCCCCACTGGGGGGGGGGGGGGGCAGCTTGGTCGTACCCAAAGGGGGTGCGGTTAGGCCGCACCCCTTGAGTGGGGTTTGGCGCTATCGCGCGGTACCGCCACACGCGTCGTGGCGGTAGCGCGCGCGGTAGCGCGCGCGGTAGCGCTTGCGATTGCGCGCACGGTTGTGTGCGACGCGCTCTGTGCGCGTCTTTGTACTGATGGTTCGTGGGTTTGGCCCACTCTCCCACTCATCCATCTTCACCTTAGTGGTGGAGTGGGGTTTAATTGTGAGAAACCTCCACCCAGTTTTGGATATATAGATGAGAGCTCATGTATAAATGCATATCAATATTAATAATATATATATTTATTATCTATACGAATACCAATATCAGTCGTTCGATTGCAGCGCCGTCCAATTGCAGTCGTACTCAATGATGGACCCTGCCAACATACAAAGATGATATTTGGTGGTTGTTATTTAATTTTGTTGATGATTATAATAATCTTTGTCAATACGTCTAATAAATCAAATTATAGAGTTATAAAATGATTAAAACTATAACACAGAACCGATTGGAACTAGACAGAACCGCATAGAACCGGACTGAACCGTTAGTTGCTGGTTTGTTTTTGGTTTTTGTTGAACCGGAACTGAAACCGTTCTCCAAAAATTATGCTGGAACCTTAACCGGAACTGATCAAACCAAATAAAAGAATTGGTAGATCTTTTCCGCCCAAAATGGGAATGGGCTGGAGTTATGAACTTATAATCATGAAATCGACTCGATCATCAAATTATAAGTTCATTCCAGACCGCACCAGGCCGAAATAGGGTTATGTACATTCTTATTATGAGAAGGGGTCGGTCATTCGATTCGAGCGTATGTAGATAGATACTCTGTTTACATATGGATCACTACGTCGTTACATTCTATTTAAGATTAGGAATAGGCGTAATCGGACCTGCTTTTGACATATCTATCGTTATTTGAATACCATATTCACTTCTTTACGCTTCTATTGAATCGAGAAAGAGGTTGGATTTTACATCTTTTTTATATATAGTTTGATATATAGAAGGTATCCCCCGGATAATTCCAATCGAAGCAATTTGATGATCGGTTCACGGTCTTAGTAGAACTAGAACCGAACCGGAACCACGAGAGTTCTAGTCATGCACGGACTACGGACTACATCCGTGCAAGAACTAGCAATCATGCACGCACGTGTGTGTAAGTGAATATTATAACAGTAAGTCTAAATTATTGAACAAATAGATGCTTCACTTTTGCGTGCTTTGAAGATTTTCAACAGTCTTTTAGGCCTTCTCTTTGAATTTTGAAAAGGAAGAGTAGCGGGGAAACCATACTCCGAAAGTTTTATACGTTCCCGGAAGAAATTCTTTGACTTTCTCTATAAATGTTTTTTTGTTAAATTCACAATAATAATGGTAAGTATAAAAGTAATAATAATGTAGAAGAAGTCATGATTTTGGATATCATGATTTAGAATAAAATTACTTAATACCAGCAGATACGTAATAATATTGATTTTCTCTTTGGTTTTATAAGATCTTCGCATGCTTATCAATTTTGCTTTTTCAAAGCAGAGTGCTACAGAGAAAGTATGGGAACTAAAGAAGCGATTGCTTCCGATCATCGCCCAGAAAGCTGCACAACTCCTTGTATGTTCTTCGAAATTTCATGTACGTTTCTATGTATATTGTTAGATTTTAATGTGAAGTCTCCAATACATGAAGGTCTCATTCTTCCTCCTCCCCTGCTCCAGACGTCAATTATTTCCTTCCTTGCTCCACTTCAATTCGATGCATGACCTTCTTCTTCATTAGTCGCTGGTCGCCGGGCAGCTTGCCCCTAATCTCGACGTATGTCGAGCTCCTCCTCCTCCTCGACGCTATCTATTTCGACGCCCTGCTGCCCTGCTGGTCTCCTTCAGCCGCATACTCGACGCATGGCTATTCCACTTCAACACTCGATGCTTCATCCATGCCGACGCTTGCGTATGGTTTTGTTTTCGAAGCTGCTGAGTCTTCCCCTCCTTGTTCGCTGGCCTTCCTCTTGTCCTAGAGCCACAAGCAAAGATCTATCCAGAATTAGAAGCTGCTCAGATTTCCTTTTTTGTTCTCTCTTATTACCGGTCAGAGTTAAAGTTCGGGCAGATTTTAGATATGGTTTCTTCTTGTTAATCAATCTTATCTCTCATTTAGTTTCTTGTATGTGTGTGTCTTGTAATTTGATTGTAATGGACAGACAATCTTGTCTCTAATTGAAGCCTGCACCTTGTCTGTTTGGTCGGTCTTTTTCATTGGATTTGGTCTGAGCATGCTTTGGTGCAAATTCTTACGTATATTTGTATTCAGTTATCTACCTCTTCCTACTGTGATGTTCCTTATTCAATTTTTTTGAATCCTATATTATTGGGTATAGTTTTCTTTAGAGCATTTGGGTTCACATGCTATAGATCAATGGAATCTCCCTCTTCACAACCACGTGGGGCGTACACATTCATCGTGGCGATTGAGTAGTGGCTACAATAATTTGTGGCGGATCTAGAATAAAAAAGGAAAGATTCAAGCATGACAAAATCAGGGATGAAACCATTCTATGGATTGTTTTTTATTGAATATATCAAAACTGGATTACAACCAAACATTTATTGAGTTCCAGAAATTGGACTCGTAGCATTCATTCAATGCATTCATTACAACATAGTTTTTGATGACCTAAGCAGCATAAAGCCAAGGAAGAAGATAAGAAGCTCTCCCTATTCGACCAGAAGGACAGTCACAGTTATCTAGAGGAAGTGAACTGCAGGACAAAATTGTAACCTTTGTGGATGCATGTGCTCTTAAGTCTTCTCAAATTTCTATAAACCATCATTGATATCAGAGGTGCGTAAGTTCAATCTCATCATTGAATATTATGGCATCCACAAGTACTTTTTCTTTATCTCAAACTTCGATTCCGGTATTTAATGGAGAAAAGTATGATTATTGGAGTATCCATATGAGGACACTATTCATCTCCCAAGGCTTGTGGAAGATTGTTTCAAACGAACCTACTGTAAGAACACCAAGTACAACTGCTAATACTCCTGCAACTATAAAACTCATATAAGAAAAGAAACAAAAAGATGCTTGCGCCATGTGTATGTTGTATATATCAAGGTGTGTCTGAGGTTATTTTTCCATGAATTATGTGTAAGACCTTTTTTTTTGCATTCCTACCGAGTCTTACCGCACAGAACCGCCGTCTTGCGGTGACACCATTTCACCAAATGGTCGCCGCCACAATACGCCGATCCTGCCGGCTATTCAACATTATCCAGGCCAACCAAAATTATAATAAGATTGAATAAGCTAGAAGCACGAGTCCACAACAATCACATGATATAAGTAGTTCATGTCCAAAATGAGATAATCATAAACAGTAGATAACTAATCAGAGTGCGGAAATAAGAGTAGGGTACAAATCAGAGTACGGAAATGAAAGTAGAGTACAACTAGGGCCTAAGCCCGATCTAACTGCCTCTTCTTCGCCTCTCTCCTGCCAAAGATATAACAATCCAAACACCCGCACGGCTCGACGCCCTCAATAGCATATAACTCTGCCCTCTGTCCTGGGTAGATGTGTAGTGTAGGTAAATGAGGCGTCTTGCTTACCGGTGCTCTCCCGGCAGCAGCGGAGAGTCCGACTCCAGGTCTGGTCACCGTCTCACGTTCCTCCCTCTGGGGGATGTCCTGCCCGTCCTGGTTCTCCTGTAATAATGAGGTCCACCGACCGTCAGTCTATAAGACTCAGCATATTCCTCGCCGCCTCCACCCGCGACTCCTAGGCACCGAGCGGGAGGAGGAAGCGAAGGACATCAAAGGGTAATGAACCAAGCAGGTGACAAGGGTCTAGACTAGCAGGTATAAAAGTACTAACAACAATGCTTACAAATCTATACTAGCAAGAGTAAGTGTGACAATAATAAATATATAAGAGACAGTATAAGTAAAAGAGCAGGTATAATAAGTAAGAGCAGCTACGAATGTAACCTTAACTTAGATGCACACACAATATCACATAAGCTAAGGGATCTGACACTAAGGTAAACTCATCGTATAAAGAAGCCCATACTAGTTTATACGATGAGGTCTCTGTTTTATACATGAATGTTATGCTATGATATGCAATGCAATGGTGTAACTCACGCACACGACTCTGTACGTACAGACCTTTAGTTCCCACTTTTCGGAGGTAGCTGACCTCTCGGGCACCTCCCGTCGTGGTCAAACGGTGGCAGAGGAGCGGGCGTCTCCTCACCTAGGTGGGTAAGTCACACTACCAGACCTAGGCCCTAACGTACGTTGTGATACCGGTACCTGGTACTCACGAGCTCCTGCGTACTCTACTGAATTTGGCCAGGCAGGGTTTAGGGAAACCGTCCCGTCGGATGCGCAATAAAACAACCTGGCCCCTAATCAACCACTAGCACTGCCGAGTCAACGAACTGCTGTCGGTGTGACGACTAAGCCAGAACCGAAGACCCGCCACATCTTATGCACATGCAATTATGTATTATCCCTCACCACCGAGCCTTCAGCTCGTAATTCTAATCCGACATTATAAGAATCGAGTTAACCGCTCGCAGGACTATCCCAGTCCTTCAAGTCAAAGACGCATTTCTCAGAGTTTTGGATTTATCCCTAAAGTTTTGATTCAAGTTATTTAAAAGTGTGACAATTTTTTGTTTATTCAAAAACTTTAGGAAAATAATTTCCAAAAATTATGAAACTCATATCAATAGTGTATATCCTCATGACATACAAAAACCCCAAGATTTTAGAGGCATGCATGGAGAAATTTCTCCATTAATTTCACAAAATAGGTCATTGGGTTAAAGGGTTACTATTCACCATAACTAGAGATCTTGCATATGAGATATCTCAACATGCATGAGTCCAAAGGACCACAATTTTTGGCTATGAACTATCTTTGGTCGAATCTACCATCTACCAGAGATTTGAGTGGATTTGACCTTGTACAACCCTAGATCTAGGTGTCACATGGAAAAATAAATTTTTCCCAAAATCATGGGACATTTTTGTCCTAAAAAACTGAAATTCATATTGAACATGCCTCTATATGTGTCTCAACCATGCCCCAAATTTCAGGCCTTGGTGAGGTCCCAATAGGTGGGAATATGCAGAAATAGATTTGGTTCACTACTTGGACCAGTCTCAATAAATCTGAACTACAAGGTTCCACAGAGCTCCATTTGGCCTGATTTTAATTTCAATATAAAGTAGACTCAAGGATCTACAAGTTTTGTATCTGGACATTTTTCGTTTTTCAGCCTCTAAGGGCCTCAAAATCGGCTTACAAAATTCGGGTAAAAGTGTGACACTTAATACATAACACATAATCATTTATTCTAGTCTGCGAATAGAATCAGGATATAATCCGACGGCTGGCAGATCGCCTCCTACCTCCAGCAGACGGATCCGATTCGTTCTTCCTGGGCCATTTTGTTGGCTATTTTCCGGCGAGCTCCGACCATCACCGGCAAAACGACCAAGACATCACCTTCATCCAACCTAGGGCTATCGTTTGGCGGTGAGAACGCGGCTGGAGGCCAGTGGCCTGCGCCACATTTCATTTTTACGGCTAGGAACATAGAAAATCAAAACTGAAGATGCATTTCTAAGGCTCGAAATCGACGGGAGAAGAGAAGGATCTCTAGCACAGGAGGAGGAGGAAAGGAACTTGCCTGGTTGGGGGCTCGGCGGCGGAGGAAAACTTGGGCATTGTTTCCGACGTCCATGGCTACTCCTGCGTGGATGAGCTCGAAAACGCTGTCTGAAGAGGGGGCTCGAGTGCTCTGGAGGCTCTGAAGGTGGTAGTGGAGAGAATTGAGGGAGGAGAGGGGTATATGGCTGGCTTCTATTAATGTGGGTTTCGGCCAGCTTTGCCGCCCCTCTTAGCCTATCAAAACCTTCTCCTCCTCTGCCCCAAGCTGAGGGTAATTACTCCCCCAGCTCAGGGGAAGGTTTTGGGAATGCAAAGGGGGTGCCATTTGGCACCCATCCCTCCTTTTCCTCTGCATGCCCCCTTGTCTTTTTCCCCCATTTTTCTACACTTGGACAAGGCCTCCTTTCCCCAAATTTCGAATTCCAGCATGCTCATGGTCTGGTCACCATGTGGGCTGACCACTTGAGCCATTGGCTTGGGCTAAGACTACTTGATTTGAGCTTTGGGCTCACTTGACCCAAATAGACCAAATTGGGGATTTTGGGGCATGAGGTTGACTCAAGCTTACACCCTTCAATGTGACTGACCCACATTATTATCTTAGACCCTATGGACCCATTCCAAGAGGAATTGAGTCATGGTGGGGGTCATATGGGGCTTATTTGCACAAATTGCCTATAGGGACAATTTGGGCATTTTGGTGATTTTGCCATAATCCTCCAAAATTGAATGTGCACTTTGGCTTAATTAGGTCTTTTTTTTTTCTTAGTGTTTATGGAGGGTTGTGATAGGTTAATTTGGCAAGTTGGAGGTCAATTGAACGTCAATTTAGGGTTTTAGCACAAATGGATCAATTTGGGGTTTTTTAGCAATTGGCCCAATTTCTCCAAATTGGTGGCCTCATGATGGATCTTTTGGGTCCATTAGGTCCCCTAGGGAGGTTTCCATATAAGAGTGGGTCCAATTTGATCATTTGGAGTCCAGTTGTCCTTATTCATGGAGGTTTGACCTAGATTTGCCTAAAGTTGACTTTTGCCAATTTGACCAAATTGGTTGACCCCATGGGTCCCTAGTGACCTACTCCCTATTATTGGATGGTCATAGAGTCAAGGTGAGGTTAATTTAGCATATTGAAGTATTTTGGCCACTCTCAGGCTAAGGAGCCAAGATTTGCTAAATGCACCCCAATATGCAATTCTACACCATCTCTCATGGGGCCTCTTTGCCCAACTTGTGTACATTAACCCATCCTAGGGGATTTCCATGGTTAAGAGTGATGAATGGGGTGCTTTAGCCCCTTTGAGTTCTCCCTACCATGGGGTGGCCCATGGTGGCTTAGAGCACACCATGTATTTTTTTCATCTACTCAACTTGTCATCCTAGTACCCTATGTCACTTTATCCTATTTTTGTCATGACAAAAATTCTCTAGGGGACTAGCACTTTGGGGGATGTTACAAATCCCAATACAAAAGAAAACAATTTCATCCCCGAAATTAAGATCGGGTGTACGGGGTTTCAGCTCAAGTTGAATAATCAAGAATATTTGTAGCAATCAAGTGTTACCTGATTCAAAAAGTTCTGGGTGGCATTGCTGCATCAGGTCCAGTGGTTCCCACGTATGCTCCTCCCGTCCGTGGTTGGACCAAAGGACCTTCACCAGTGGTATCTTCTTTCGACGCAAGACCCGAATCGCTGTGTCATCAATTCGGATTGCATCCAAACGGACTGTCCGGTCGGACGCTATCGGGCCCATAGCAGCAGGAATTAGTTGCTCTGGCCGAAGTAAAGCTATCTTGAGTGTAGATACGTGGAATACGTCGTGCAGGTTCTCCAATTTTGGTGGCAGCTCCAGTCGGTAAGCCAGGGGGCCAATCCGCTCCAGGATCCTGATCCTGTAGGGCCCCATATATCTAGGACTGAGCTTCTTCGGCCTCTGTACCCGTGTGACGCCGTGCGCAGACGTATCTTCAGAAAAACTCTGTCTCCCACCTGGAACTCTACTTTACAATGCCGCACATCGTAATATTTGGTCTGTCGGCTCTGGGCTTCTAGCATTCGTTCACGAATCAGTCGCACTTGGGCATCCGTGTCTTTGATATATTCTGACCCCAGTGCCTTTGGATCTTCATCCTGAACCAAAGATAAAGGGGTTCTACACTTCATGCCGTATAAGGCTTCGTAAGGAGCCATGCAAATGCTGGATTGCTGGCTATTGTTGTAGGAGAATTCGACAAGCGGTAGTAGCCTCTCGCAGGGTTCCCCACTATCTAATATACATAGCCTCAGCAAATCCTCCATAGTCCTGATGGTTCGTTCCGTTTGTCCGTCTGTCTGAGGGTGGAATGTGGTGCTGAACTTCAGTCGTGACCCCAGATATGCCTGAACCGCCTTCCATTCCCTCGATGTAAATCGACCGCCTCGATCTGACACGATCGATTTGGGTACTCCATGGTATCTGACAAAGTGCCCCACAAACAATCGGACTAGGGTGCTGACGGGGGAACCCTTTTTGGTGGGAATGAGCCTGGTTACCTTTGTTAATCTATCCACTATGACCCAGACAGAGTCATGCCCGGAGTGGGAGCGAGGTAACCCGTGCACGAAGTCCATGGAGATGTCCTCGAACTTCCATTCTGGTACGGGCAATGGTTGTAACATCCTCTCGGTCTTTTGCACTCAGCCTTCACTAATTGGCACGGCTCACAGTGGGTCACGAAGCAGGCAATATCTCTCTTCATTCTTGGCCAATACATTGTTCTCTTCACATCCGCGGTCATTTTGGTGATCCCGGGGTGTATTGAATATCTGATGTGATGGGCTTCTGTTAGAACATCTTCCCGGAGATTATCCCTTACCGTATGTAAGTTCTGCCCCGAAAATGCACTGTCATCTTTCAACGTATAATCCACTGCGGTGCCTGATTCCAAGGCCTTGAAGACCGGCTCTAGTTCCACATCGCATCTCTGTACTGCCTTGATCCGATCCCGGATGTCACAAACTAAGCTCATTGCGGCTAGGTACTCCTTGTAGACCTCTGGATCCTCCCTGGACACTAGTGTGATGTGCATGTTGTCCAGCATCTACACCAGTTCCAAGGCCATTAGTTGGGGTTTCTCGTCAGATGTACCGGCCCTCCTACTGAGAGCATCTGCCACCGTGTTTGCCTTCCCGGGATGATAGTGCATAGTGTATTGGTAGTCGCACAGAAACTCTACTCATCTTCTTTGCCGGATATTTAGATCCTTCTGAGTGTCCACGTACTTTAAGTTTTAGTGATCTGAGAAGATGTCACAGTGAACTTCATATAAGTAGTGTCTCCAAATTTTCAGCGCAAAGACTACAACTCCCATTTCTAAGTCATGTACTGGATAGTTCTACTCATGTTTCTTTAATTGTCGTGAAGCGTACGCAATCACATGCCCGTTCTGCATTAACACCGCACCCATTCCCTGGTAGGACGCATCGGTATACACTTGAAATCCTTCCTTCCCAGATGGAAGGGCAAGGATCGGGGCGGAGATAAGTCTGCTCTTCAGTTCCTGGAAGGCTGCTTCACATTTCGGAGTCCACACGAATGGTCATCCTTCTTGGTCAGAGATGTGAGAGGAAGGGCAATGCGGGAAAACCCTTCCATGAACTTCCGGTAATAACCGGCCAGTCCTAAAAAGCTCCTCACATCCGACGTTGTTTTCATTTGTGGCCAGTCACACACTGCCTGGATCTTCGCCGGATCTACTGCCAATCCAGCCCCGCTGATGATATGCCCTAAGAAGGCTACCTCCTTGAGCCAGAACTGGCACTTGCTAAATTTGGCATATAGCTTGTGCTCTTTAAGCCTTTCCAACACGAGTGTCAGGTGCTGAGCGTGTTCCTCCTTCGTCCTCGAGTAGATTAATATGTCGTCTATGAAAACGATGACGAAGACATCCAGGTAAGCTTCGAACACGCGGTTCATTAGACTCATGAATGCAGAGGGGGCATTTGTGAGCCCAAAGGGCATGACCGTGAATTCATAGAGGCCATACCGACTGCTAAAGGCTGTCTTCGGGATGTCTTTTTCTTGGATCCATAATTGATAGTACCCTGACCTCAGATCTAATTTTGAGAACAAATGCACCCCTTCTAGATGATCGAACAACTCATCAATCCGGGGTAGAGGATATGTGTTATGCATTGTTAGCCAATTGAGTTCCCGGTAGTCGATACACAATCGAAGGGTCCCATCCTTCTTCTTCATAAAGAGCACCGGGGCTCCCCATGGTGATGAGCTCGGTCGGACGAACCCAGAGTCCACTAACTCATGTAGTTGGGTGCGGAACTCCGCTAACTCCTTTGGGGCCATTCGGTAGGGTGCCTGCGCCACCTTTCATTTTTACGGCTAGGAACATAGAAAATCAAAACTGAAGACGCCTTTATAAGGCTCGAAATCAACGGGAGAAGCGAAGGATCTCTAGCACAGGAGGAGGAGGAAAGGAACTTGCCTGGTTGGGGGCTCGGCGGCAGGTATTGCGGCGGAGGAAAACCTGGGCATTGTTTCCGGCGTCCATTGCTACTCCGGCGTGGCTGAGCTCGAAAACGCTGTCTGAAGAGGGGGCTCGAGTGCTCTGGAGGCTCTGAAGGTGGTAGTGGAGAGAATTGAGGGAGGAGAGGGGTATATGGCTGGCTTCCATTAATGTGGGTTTTGGCCAGCTTTGCCGCCCCTCTTAGCCTATCAAAACCTTCTCTTCCTCTTCCCCAAGCTAAGGGTAATTACTCCCCCAGCTCAGGGGAAGGTTTTGGGAATGCAAAGGGGGTGCCATTTGGCACCCATCCCTCCTTTTCCTCCTCATGCCCCCTTGTCCTTTTCCCCCATTTTTCTACACTTGGACAAGGCCTCCTTTCCCCCAAATTTCGAATTCCAGCATGCTCTGTAACGATCTAGGCCCGTCAACACGGGACCCAGCTAGACCGCCAGCACCCTCCCAGCCCAGGCCCGCCAACACCGGACCCAGCTGGCACCGGAAGGGTTCAGCCTAACCAGATGGTCTGCAGACCATGAACCCCAACCCCTCTCTGTCCCACCACAGGGCACAGTGGGTTGTTGGAGACCGTATCCTCCCTTTGATGAGAATTGAGAAGTGAAAGTACTCCATAGTTAAGCGTGCTCGGGCTGGAGCAATTCTGGGATGGGTGACCTCCTGGGAAGTCCACGCGCTGCCGCTTAACTGGCTCAATTCTCATCAAAGGGGGCTACAGTCTCCAACAACCCACTGTGCCATGTGGTGGGACAGAGAGGGGTTGGGGTGCATGGTCTGCAGACCATCTGGTTAGGCTGAACCCTTCCGGTGCCAGCTGGGTCCCGTGTTGGCGGCTCTGGGCTGGGAGGGTGCTGGCGGTCCAGCTGGTTCCCATGTTGGCGGGCCTGGATCGTTACAAAAAGTGCAATCCAATGAGAAAGAAGTCCACAAACCCTGGGACACCCCCGCTCGAGTTAGTTTGAGGACAAACTAGCAGCGAAAGCAGTGGTGTGCCCATGTGTAAAAATCACACAAAACAGTCCATTAATCAATGAGTTAGGCCAACCCAACTAGGATATCTTTCTAGTTTGACACACCAAGACGATTTTATAGCGTACACTAATCCAAACCAACCTCAGGCATAAACGGATTAAAGCGTTATGACCCCCAAAGTGACTAAAAGAAGAGTCTATTGAGAAAATAGTTACCTAAAGTTTAAAACTCCGACGTCCTTAATTCTAATATCAAGTGATATCATCACTCCCTACCCAATGAGAAGGACCGCCTCAAGATATTCAGTGCACAAACACCATTAGTGGACAGTAGGAGAATCGTAAACTTAATCTCCAAACCAACAACTAGGTTACACCGAAATGATCATCGTGACAAACACCTGGTTTGGATAATAATTCGAGTTCAAAAAAGACCCTTTTGTGTATGGCCCATAGAATAATCATGAGAAGGTTGCGATAATTACTAACCTTAATGGCCTAAAAATATGCGGAATATCAATGGGCCTCGGATGGAACTCCAAGTCTAGAGTTGTATGCCCTAAGGAGTGAGTGAATACCTAGGATAATAGATCATAATGATATCAGGATCTTAGCCCGAAGTGTACAGGGGCTAATCCTTTTTGTTTATTGGGGCCAGTTAGATACCAACTCGAGTTCCCTAGACCTTATTTTGGAAATGCCCGTCAAAAACGTAAGCAATCTTGAAGTATTCAACTTTACTTGACTTAAGAAGAGATTTTGAAGTATGCATAATCAGTCTGATGACCAACCCTTCCTGGAAGTCAAGACCCTTGAAGAATTCCTTCATCTTAAGAAAGGAGAATTATTAATACTATGACGGGGCTGATATGAATACACAATCGAAATAAGAGCATAGCGCCTTTCAAGAATGATTATTCACCTCCTTAATGCTCTAAGGTTATGCAGATAAGTAAACAAAGAAAATAGTAAATGAAGTCTTTGAAGTTATAGATCAGGTCGCCTGGAAAATTCTTTGCATGCGACTCTTGAGAACAAGGAAAATAGTATAAGACTTCGAGAGAATCTCCAAAGTCTGAACATAATGCCGTAGATAGCTACGTAGTACGCAACCTAAGGACCGATTGTGCCTTCCCTAATACAAGTCATGGTGTGAATCACTTGCAAATTCAAAAGAAAATTGTGAAATCACTTTAAAAGACCTAAGCTTGAGGTAGCACTGATTGTGGAAAGAGTTTTACACTCAGTTAAGGTGGTGTGATAATTATTGCCTCGACAGCATATTCACATACCCTCTACCATCTCAACTCAATTGTCGTAACACACGATTAATGACTTTAATGTCGACTAAAGATTTGACGAATAAAACTCTTGAAAAGCGCAAGAGAGAACCGACATGCATTATGGACTCAGCGCAGGTTTAAGTCGGATATGGACTGGATAAGAATGGAACGATCAATAGGCCCTCGCGATCTTAAGAGGTGAACAAATATAAACAACCTCATGCAAGTGTGGTACCTTAGATCTCCCTCCCCAACTCGGAGACGATGATTCAGTTATATTCGGGGCAAACAGTGCAAATATCGTTAGATGATCAAATATCTGAATTCAGTCGAATCGATTGAAATATAGGATGGCCAAGCTAGTTTCTGGGGACAAACAAATCACTTTATGAGCTATGAGGACTGGAATTAGATTCCTGCGTGATAGAACTATAATTGGAATTTCTTAAATTTCAGGGCGTTCGAAGATAATGTACATACAATTATTGAAAAATCAAGTCCTTTTCATTTTCGATTAATTATATCGAGACCGATATCCATATGCCTTGGGGGATAGTTGACGCATAACCAGAGATCTTGAAAAGATGAATTATTGTACTTAACTGTTAAGATGATATGACTTAACCCTACCTAGTTTGATCCTAAATAAAAGGGTAACCGTGATGGCCACATATCAAGAGGTTGGGGATTGGGAGTGATAAACACGGGAATGTTCTAGAATCTGCATATAGACTTTTGATGTCAATATAAAGCCCTGGAAATGATGTCAGGTTTAATGACTGAACAACCCTCCTACTACCTCCACAAGTGGAACCCCGTAGACCCGAACTTAAATTTCGGTGACGAAATTATTCTTTTGTTTATTGGGATTTGTAACATATCATTTCCTACTAGACCCCTTAACTTCAATTAGGGTAGGACATGTGGTGAGTGAGGTGAGTTTGAGCTTGGTGGTGACCTTGGGATGCACTGAGTTGAGTGAATTCACATGTGATCCACTATAGGAGACATGTCAACTTAGATCAAATTAGCTCAAATTGAACTTACACTTGTGAATTGACCCCACCAATATGTCCCTAAACCTAAAGGAGACATAATTGACCAAAAGTCTCATCAATTGGTCAACCAATTTAGCCAAGTGGACCAAAGTCAAACTTAGGTCAACATAAACAAATCCTTCTCCAATAGACTCAATTCACCCCCAAAACATGAAATTGACTTCACCCCTAGTCTTAGAACATCATTGGGGACCTAATTGAATCAAAAGCCCCATCATGGGATCAGCAATTTGACCAAATTGACCAAAGTCAACTTTTCCCCAATTTTGGTCAAAATCACACCTATTGGTTAAATTGGCCCAATTGGGGCATCACCATGACCCAATCAACATTGGGAGGTGTTAAGAGATCCAAGCTCAACACATTGGACCAGTCAACTCACCAATTGACTAAGTCAACCCCTAAAAGTCAACCATGGTCAAAGTTGAGCCATAAAGAAGAAATTAAGGGCCTAAACCAATTCCGATGGGCTAAGGCCCCCAATCTCAGCCCATCTTGCAGCCCAATAGACTAATTATCATGCATGCCCTCAGAAATTAGGAGGAGATGACATGCAAGAGGCTAATTTGGACTTTCCCCCAAATTCAAGAGTGGACAAAGGAGGAAATCATGGATTGAAAGCCACTTGTCCCTCCCCTCCTCTTCCCAAGCCTCCCACTGAGCTCCAACAGTGATTCCCAGCTGAAATTCCAGCGGTGGGGGTGACAAATGGCATCATGGAGGAGCATCCTATGCTTGGCCAAAATCACCTTAATGGCTGCTATGAATTAAGCCACCCTCAGCCCAAATTGACTTCACCATTAGCTTCAGAAGGTGGCGAGCATATGAAATCGAGCCTTGGATCACTGCAAACGGTGGAGGATTGAAGTTTTGAGCAAGCTCGCCGGAGAGGAGAAGATTCATGGCCAACCGCCGCCGCCGCCGCCGTCAAGCTCCATTAAGGTCCGGTTTCTCCTCCTCTCCCCTCGTGCTAGCTTCTTAGATCAATTAGGAAGAGAATCGAGCTCAATTGATCTTCATTCTATTGGGAAATCCATGGTGATTTCAGATTTTTAGATCCTGCCGGAAAACACCACTCCGGCCACCCCAAGTCGTCGGACCACCACCCATCATTGGCCCTTGCCGAGAGGAAAGAGGTGGTGGGGTTGATTGGTCATGTAGGTGCTTGGGTTGATGTAGGGAGGCCAAAATATGAGCTCCAGGTCGGGCAAATCACAGCCATTGGCTGGAGGAGGAAGATGAACATGAGTCATCAGATCTGCTTTAAGATCTGTGCTGGATCAAATAAATATATACATTTCATTAAATGTATTTGTCACACTTTCTCATGAATGTTCACGCTCAGTTTTGTGGCACTTAGAGGCTTTTTTAGGAAAAGTTGACTGAGATAGCTATTGTAGGCCTTGATGTCTGCTTTCCTTTGAAATTTAAAACATATCATTTGGATCATTCTAGGGCCCACAACACTCATTCTCATGAGGCTGGTCAAAATACAAACCAGATCTTTGAACTAGTGTAACTTTTTAATGCCAAGTCTGATGGACTTGAGATTTTAGCCATGCATGCATGTGCCTCATACCTAGCTTAGGTTTAAATATCCGATTTTTTGGAGATAATTTTTTTATAGTTTTGTTCAAAACTTAGAAAATTAAATAAATGGAATATTTGGAGTTATATAACTCATAATGATCCCAAATTTTGGTGAGGGCTTCTTTAGGCCATGTATGGACATTGGTTAAATTTTCATCACAAATGCATGAGGATATTGCTCTGAACTTCAAAATGAAGTTTGTGACTTAGGAGGAAATTGGGTTGCTAATAGCCATTTGGGGTTTGTTGAGGTTTTAGATGTGATTGAAGATGAGAATCACCTTGCATGTCACTAAAACTTTGACCATGCATGTGTGGTGACCTAACCATCCAAATCCTAGAGTTTGGAGGTCATTAGAGCTAGAATTATTATGTTATCTATTTAATTTAAATTGTCACATTTGTATTTTGTTAAGATAAACAATTTGCACAGAACTTGCATGTTGACTACACTTAGGTTAGGATCATTTCTGGAGGAAGTGACCAACATAACAATTGTAGATCTTGAAGTTACCTTTAAAATGTCACTAATTTCATGTCATTTGGATCCCTGTAGCTCCCTCAGCACCATTTTTGGTGAGACATGCACATAGGTGAATTTTGTTAAGTTAAATAATGTGTACAGAACTTGCATGTGGATTTTACCTAGGTTAGGCTCATTTCTGGAGGTAGTGATCAACATAACAATTGTAGATCTTGAAGTTACCTTTAAAATGCCACTAATTGCATGTCATTTGGATCCCTGTATCTCCCTCAACACCATTTTTGGTGAGACATGTATATAAGTGTATTTTGATTAAGATAAATAATTGGTAACAGAACTTGCATGTTGATTTTACTTAGGTTAGGATCATTTCTGGAGGAAGTGACCAACATAACAATTGTAGATCTTGAAGTTACCTTTAAAATGTCACTGATTTTATGTCATTAGGATCCCTGTAGCTCCCTCAGCACCATTTTTGGTGAGACATATATATAAGTGTATTTTGATTAAGATAAATAATTGGTAACAGAACTTGCATGTTGATTTTACTTAGGTTAGGATCATTTCTGGAGGAAGTGACCAACATAACAATTGTAGATCTTGAAGTTACCTTTAAAATGTCACTGATTTCATGTCATTTGGATCCCTGTAGCTCCCTCAGCACCAATTTTGGTGAGACATGTATATAAGTGTATTTTGATTAAGATAAATAATTAGTAACAGAACTTGCATGTTGATTTTACTTAGGTTAGGATCATTTCTGGAGGAAGTGACCAACATAAAAATTGTAGATCTTGAAGTTACCTTTAAAATGCCACTGATTTCTTATCATTTGGATCCCTGTAGCTCCCTCAGCACCATTTTTAGCGAGACATGTATAAAAGTGTATCTGGTGTGTTTGGTGATTTTAGTTCATGCAAATGCCTTGAAGATTTGTTCATGCCTCAGATATGATATCAACCACCTATAGCTAAGAATTCAACTCATGTACATGAGTGGATTTCTCTGAACGTCAAGTTGAAGTTTTGGACTTAAGGTGTAGGAAAAATTGGGGTGCATTTAGTAAGAATGTAATAAATGATAATTAAGGATAAATACACCTTAGATTAATATGAGACTTAGGACCTGGTGCTTTTAGACCAATATTGAGCTATAGTAATTTTCCCAGAATTTATTGAAGTCTTAACATAGCACTTGTAGTGTAAACCCTTATTGGCACACCAAATGTAACAAATAATAAATAAAGCTAAATACTCCTTGGATTAATATGAGACTTAAGATCTGGTGTTTTTAGACCAATATTGTGCTATAGTAATTTTCCCAGAATTTATTGAAGTCTTAACATAGCACTTGTAGTGTAAACCCTTATTGGCACACCAAATGTAATAAATGATAAATAAAGATAAATACTCCTTGGATTAATATGAGACTTAGGACCTGGTGCTTTTAGACCAATATTGAGCTATTGTCATTTTCCCAGAATTTATTGAAGTCTTAACATAGCACTTGTAGTGTAAACCCTTATTGGCACACCAAATGTAACAAATGATAAATAAAGGTAAATACTCCTTGGATTAATATGGGACTTAAGATCTATAGTTTTTAGACTAATATTGTGCTATAGTAATTTTCCCAGAATTTATTGAAGTCTTAACATAGCACTTGTAGTGTAAACCCTTATTGACACACCAAATGTAATAAATGATAAATAAAGGTAAATACTCCTTGGATTAATATGAGACTTAAGCTCTGGTGTTTTTAGACCAATATTGTGCTATAGTAATTTTCCCAGAATTTATTGAAGTCTTAACATAGCACTTGTAGTGTAAACCCTTATTGGCACACCAATAGTATTAATTGGTAAATGAGGATAAATATCCTTTGTAAAATTATGAAACTTAGGCAATGAAGTTTTTTAGGTCAATATGGTACTACTATAATTTTCTCAGAATTTATAGAGACCTGTAGATGGTAGTTGTAGTGTAATCCCTTATTGGCACACCATTTATGTTAAATAGAAATCATGGTTAAATAATCCCTGGAAAAGGTGAAACTTGGGGTTTGAGGTTTTTAGACCAATAATATGCTAGTGTGAATTCATCAGAATTTATAGAGATTCGTAGATGATACTTATTGCGTAAAACTTTACTTTCTTCCCATCTATCTGAATAGAAACTATGATTAACAATTCCCTGGAAGAGTATGAAGTGTAGGCTTTGAGGTTGTTAGATCATTACAAAATGTGAACCTATGGTAATAATTGGAACTCATTTGGATATGATATAATCAAGATTGCACCATAGGAGTCAAATTTAGCTCAATCTCATTTGGTCTGCGAATAGTAAAACTGATTTATATGATTTAGACCACCACTGACCTTCACACATAGAACTATTAACTCTTTGATTATTATGAAGGCTCAGATTATTTGGAAGAACACCTTTAAGGGCATCATGGGAAATAAGGGTTGGGGTGCGTTTAGCAAAGCTATAAGTGCAGGAATTTATAATGATATAAAAAGGAGGTTAGGCCTCATCAAGGGCACCACATACAACTCATCTGTGTTAAATGATTATATGGAAGTAAAACTACCCTTAGCCGTGTGAGCCATCTTAAGGTAAATACTCAAGGGAGAAGTCGAGAAATATCTAAGGCAAACCCTGGATTAAGGATGACGAAGAATAGGAGTGTGGGTCCAAGTAAGGTTGAGAATGCTAATTGAATGTGTGCAGTTCCTCGGTGAAGAAGGGAACTCGAGCTTAGAATGTGACGACGGGAGAGTCAGCACCCAGTCACAATTGGTGGTGTTGGAGTTCAAAAGAACTCCCCCACTCCTAAGAGCCAAGTTTAACTCATCTTATAGATTTAATGTAATTGGAGAGGAAAATGAGGATCAAGTAGAATGGGGTAGATACCAACAAGATTAAGTGCCTTGGGAAGAGGAAGTTTGGGGTGTCAGCCCGCCACACTTCCTAGTACCGCTGCGAGCCCCTCACCGGGTAACCCTTCGGAAGTCCAAGGCTAACCCTAAGCTTCTAAGATCAACTAAATTATAAACAAGACTAGTTAAGTAGGAGAACTTGACAAGTTATCTTTCATCCCAAACCGGATCGGGATATAAGGAAGGACTGGGATAATCCTGCGAGCGGTAGGCTCGAGATATAAGGAAGGACTGGGATAGTCCTGCGAGCGGTAGGCTCGAGATATAAGGAAGGACTGGGATAGTCCTGCGAGCGGTAAGCTCGTGATATAAGGAAGGACTGGGATAGTCCTGCGAGCGGTAGGCTCGAGATATAAGGAAGGACTGGGATAGTCCTGCGAGCGGTAGGCTCGAGATATAAGGAAGGACTGGGATAGTCCTGCGAGCGGTAAGCTCGGGATATATAAGAAAGGACTGGGATAGTCCTGCGAGCGGTAGGCTCGAGATATAAGGAAGGACTGGGATAGTCCTGCGAGCGGTAGGCTCGTAGTTTAAATATAAGACTAGTGTAGTCTAGTGAGCGGTAGACTCGTAGTTTAAATAAAAGACTGGTGTAGTCTAGCGAGCGGTATGCTCGTAGTTTAATTATAAGACTAGTGTAGTCTAGCGAGCGGTAGGCTCGTAGTTTAAATATAAGACTAGTGTAGTTTAGCGAGCGGTAGGCTCGTAGTTTAACTATAAGACTGGTATAGTTTGGCGAGCGGTAGGCTCTACTTTATAAATGTTGATATAGAATTGCGAGCTGGAGGCTCGGTAGTAAATGGCTAATACATGTTGCTTGTGTATAAGATGTGGTGGGTCTTTGGTTCTGTCTTAGTCGTCACACCGACAGCAGTTCGTTGACTCGACAGTGCTAGTGGTTTTATGGGGACCAGGTTGTCTTACTGCGCGTCCGACGGGACGGATCCCCTAAACCCTGCCTGGCCAATTCAGTTTAGTACGCAGGAGCTCGTGAGTACCGGGTACCGGTATCACAACGTACGTTAGGGCCTAGGTCTGGTAGTGTGACTTACCCACCTAGGTGAGGAGACGCCCGCTCCTCTGCCACCGTTTGACCACGATGGGAGGTGCTCGAGAGGTTAGCTACCTCCGAAAAGTGGGAACTAAAGGTCTGTACGTACAGAGTCGTGTGGGTGAGTTGCATGTGTATGAAATAATAATACAAACATTACATCATTGCATTGCACATCATAGCATAGCATTCTGCACAAACAGAGACCTCATCGTATAAATTCGTATGGGCTCTTTTATACGATGAGTTTACTTCTTGCCAGATCCCTTAGCTTATGTGCTTTTGTGTGTGCATATAAGTTAAGGTTACTTTCGTAGTTGCTCTTATTTCTTGTACATGCTTTTTTATATTGCATTGTCTTTTACTATTTGCTGTCATCTTTACTCTGGTTAGTATAGAATTGTTACCTTTACTTGCTTAGTATTTATATACCCTGCTAGTCTAGACATTTGTCACCTGCCTTGTTTCTATTACCCCTTGTTTTTCCTCCGCTTCGTCCTCCCGCACGGTGCCTAGGAGTCGTGGGGGGAGGCGGGGACAAAATCGGCTTAGTCTTTATGACTAACGGTCGGTTGTGATCGTAGGTACCCGAGGTGATGGAGCCTCAGCTAGAAGAGGAGACAGGACCTGAGGAGCTTATGTCGCGCATTACTTCTACTACAAGACGAGTGTTCGAGAGTTGAGAGTTTGTTTAGCTTCCGCATAGATGTAGAGTGAGAGAGTTTTTGTACTTTGCTTGGATATGTACCGGGCTTAAGCCCTTTCTCTCCTTTACTTGTTGTACTCATTGATAGACTTTATATATTTTGTTGTATAAATGTGTGATTGTGGACTTGGTTTTATTTATTTTCCTCCTTAGCTCTTGTTGGCCTGTTGATCGTTCTGCCGGCAGGATCGACGTCTTACGGAGGCAGCTAACTCGGGTGTTAGTGTCACCGTAAGGCGGCGGTTCTGGGTATAAGATCCGGAAGCTCTCCAGGTGCGGGAGAGGGATCTTACATGCTCATGGTCTGGTCACCATGTGGGCTGACCACTTGAGCCATTGGCTTGGGCTAAGACTACTTGATTTGAGCTTTGGGCTCACTTGACCCAAATAGACCAAATTGGGGATTTTTGGGCTTGAGCTTGACTCAAGCTCACACCCTTCAATGTGACTGACCCACATTGTTTTATTAGACCCTATGGACCCATTCCAAGAGGAATTCAGTCATGGTGGGGTCATATGGGGCTTATTTGCACAAAATTGCCTATATGGGGGCAATTTAGGCATTTTTGTGATTTTGCCCTACTCCTCCAAAATTGAATGTGCACTTTGGCTTAATTAGGTCTTATTTGTTTCCCTTGGTATTTATGGAGGGTTGTGCTAGGTCAATTTGGCAAGTTGGGGGTCAATTGAATGTCAATTTAGGATTTTAGCACAAATGGATCAATCTGATGCTTTTTAGCAATTGGCCCAATTTCTCCAAATTGGTGGCCTCATGATGGGGCTTTTGGGTCCATTAGGTCCCCCCAGGGAGGTTGTCATATGAGAGTGGGTCCAATTTGATCATTTGAAGTCCAGTTGTCCTTATTCATGGAGGTTTGACTACCCAGATTCTATTCCGTGGTTACTGCAATAGAGGAATCAAAAGACTTAAAAACGCTTTCGTTAACAGCACATATGGGATCTCTGAAAATCCATGAAGAAAGATTAAAGCATAAAGATAAACCACTAGATCAAGCAATGCAAGCAAAAGTTCAACAACAAACACCTAGAAATTACCAAAACAAACGTTTTCCCATCAATCCAAAGGCACAAAACATGCAGAGAGGAACTTCAAAATGGCAACATCCAAAAAGTAAAGGTAAACCTCAGGGGAATAGCAGCTTGATTCTCCACAGAGTGCTGGAGAGAAGTATTGTAATATTTGTAAGAAGTTAAATCATGTTGCCAAAGATTGTTTCTTTCGCTGTAAAACATGTCACATCCCAAATCACTTTGATTCACATTGTTGGGACAAATCAAAAGAAGATGTAAAGATTAGCAAGTGGATCAACAAAACTTAGAAACTATGTTTTACTCAAATATTCAAGATGAAGCCAACAGATCAGATAAATGGTATCTTGATAGTGGATGTTCTTCTAATCTATACTATATTAAAAGGGAAAATATGTATTTTGTTAAACATTAAGACTTCCCAAATTACCCTTTCAATAAAAAAATATTATTTTGAAAGAGATGGGAGAGAGGTAGAGAGAGAAAGAGAGGAGAGAGTGAGAGTGAGAGAGTGTCCCGAAGAGGGAAAGAGAGAGAGGGAGGAAAATGAAGAGAAAAAATAATCTTTTTAAGTACATATATATACATTTTTTTACAAAATAAATGCTGTAATATTGATGTATATTTTTTTACGGTCATTTCGAGTACTCATATATATATGTTGCGGGTGCAGCCCACAGACGCATCGAGCACGGGCGAAGCCCGTGCGGAGGCGGGCGAATCCCGCCTGGATGCGGCCAAAGACCGTCCAACAGCATCGCGCCGGGGGCGGGCGAAGCCCGCTGTCGCCGGCCGGGTACTATCGCGCTTGTCGTAGGGGCGGAGCCCCGTGTCGGGCACTCGTATGACAAATAAGAAGAAAATCTTTTTGCATTTAGATGGTGCATCTAAAACTCATGTTCTATTGGGAAATGATATTACAACGCCTATCCAATGGAAAGGGGCTATAGCAGTTCAAATCAAAACAGGAGAAGTAAAACAAATAGGTGATGTCTGCTATGTACCCTCTCTAACACATAATTTACTTATTTAGTGTTGGTCAACTAGCACTTAAAAGATATTCAATCACTTTTGATATAGAAGGAGCTCATAGTGAGCATAAACCTCGGGTGTCCACTTAGGCTTCGTTTGGTTCGGCTTATTTGCTCCGGTGAGTTTGGACAAAAATGTCATTGTCATACCAAACATTTTATGCTTATAACTAGTTTCTTTTCTTGGTAATGATAGTAACATTTGTCATACCAAACATACATTCTATGACAATGATGATTTTGTCCAAACTCACCGGAGCAAATAAGCCGAGCCAAACGAAGCCTTAGCCTCAGCAAGTATTACAACCAATCGACTCTTTTGCCTTCCAATTTGTAGTGTGGAACATCAAGCCTTAACTTGTTAGCAACAACAAAGCACTTTGCATATTACCTGTTGGCATCGTCGGCTAGGACACCTTTATTGGGATGCTATGAAACAAATGAAAGCCAAAAATATGGTGACAAGACTTCCAGACATTCCACCAACTCATCAAATCTTATGTGAAAATTGTACATATGGAAAGGCTCATGTTTTGCCCTTTCCAAACCAAGCTGCAGTTCGATCTTACAAACCATTGGAAGTCATTCATACTGACTTATGGGGCCCTGCTTCTACAACTTCAATTGGAGGTAAAAGATACTATATATTACTTGTAGATGATTATACTCGCTATATGTGGTCGGTACATCTAGCATTGAAATTATCTGAAGCCTTGCAAAAACCTCAAATATTTAAAAAAGAAATAGAAAAGCAATTGGAACTGCAAAAATTATGGTGTTGAGAACTGATCGTGGGGGAGAATTTACCTCAAATCAGTTCATGCTTTCTTGCCAAGAAGAAGACAGTAAACGAGAACTTACAACTCCTGCTTCTCCACAACAAAACGACGCCGTTGAAAGGCTAAATCGAACAGTTGTAGAAATGGCCGAATCCTTGCTTCAAGCTGAGAAACTCCCTAAAATATTCTGGGCAGAGGCCACCCAAACAGCAGTATATTGCTCCTAATCACAACAAAACGGAGTTGTTGCATGATTGCTCCTAATCACTTTCTGATCTAATTCTGTAAGCTAATATTAACTTAGTTCCTGCTACTCAAGATATTGTGTCTCGAGAGGTAGATAGATAGTGTGAAAAATCCAATGCCCAAGATGTACGTGCACAACGACCAGAAGAAAATCACTAGAAAATCATGCAGGAAATACTTGAAATTAAGGATAAAAGTTCACTATTATCACACAAAACAAACAACCGGACATACACCGCAACATACACTGTTGTATGGTTCTGAATAAAATCCACAAGAATCAAATACAGGAGATCCAGAAGTACGAAAACAGATAAACCTTCAAACCCTCCTACAGCCTTCACGCCGCACCGTCTCGACCAATGAAGTGTCGGCGTTAAGCCGCATGTCGACTAGACGGGGTTCCGTCAAAAGCAGCATGTCGAGTAGACGAGATTCCGACATAAATTGATAATATATATTGATACATAATATTGGATCTCACTTCAAAACTTCAACATATAGGAGTATAGGATTGCATCTTGCTCGACCAGGACCCCTGCTAGCCAAAACTCCCATACTTCCGTCAAAGCTGTCATTTTGTGAACCCATCGGACGACAGCCCTTTTGGTGGTTCCTTTGGGACCGATTCACTCTGCGTAGATTGACTGAACACAGGAAGCCTTCCACTGGCAGGCGATCGTGTTTTTCACAAGATTTCTCATTACTCATGCTAGCATTCTCGCTTATGATATCTCCAGGTGTTAATTGTCGCCGGTGTTGCCTCTCAGTCGTGATGTGCCTCGAGATGGCCGTCTCCTGTACCCTGCGGGTGGGGAATGCACTCCCGGGTCGTCACTGTGCGTCTAACCCGTTTTCTAGGCACCTTTGGAAGGCAGGGTGTGTGACAACATGCTTCCCCGGTCCTTCTCATTAGTTGCAAGGTTTGGTGATCCAAAATTGACTTGGCTTCGATACACAGGTAACACACACACATACACATATTACATACAAGCAATCCTCATTATCGACCCAAATCACTCGTGTTTGAAGCCCTCGTTATATTCATTAATTGATAGGCTAAATCACACTGAAATCTTTCATATCCACGATCAATTTATATAATTAGATAGCATAAGTGTTTGAAAACTGCCGCTAGCTTCCTATCTTTGCAAGCTCGATCCTCAGAAACCCCAACACCAAAACTTTCAATATTCAATCTCCATTTATTTATTTATTACAATGCATTGAAGCATAAATCAAGTATTCGATCCTTCCGTATCAAATCGCACAAACCGAATCAATTTTACACCGAACCAAACGGTCCTATTCGGTTTCGATTTTCCTCTCCAAAAAATTGAACCGCACCAATTAAAATAGTACAAGTTATAACATTTGAATGATTTCTATATTATTTTGATCTAAATAAATTTTTCACTGTATATTTTTTATTCATGGAGAATAAGTGAATATTGTATTGAGTTTATTTCTTTTATATCTTGTTATATTCATTACTCACGTTCGCAATAAAAACGTTCAACCATATATTTTTCTTACAATGTGAGCGGTTGATTCGCTTTCAATTTGGATCCAAACCAATCCAAATGGAACTATTTGCACCCCTAAACTGCGTGAAAGAATCTTACTAACTCCCATTTACATTAGGATCAGACTCAATGGATCGGTGGAAATTAGGATGTAAGGGCCACTACATTCCTCGAATTAATTAAATGCTGAATAGAAATTAATTTTATTATTACTTTCCAAAATGTATTACCCATACAATTTCTCTTGCAAACTTGAAAGAGATTTCTGAAATCAAAGTCATATCTCAAATTCTTTGTGGATCTGATTTCTCATGGGGAAGGTTTGAAAAAAAAAAGGATTCAATGCAATGAAAATTTTGGATATCATGAAAAAGGCAATACTGCTATGTTTTCAAGAGAAAACGATGATAGAAGAAGACAATCTTGCCCTTCTTCGTCACTGTAATTTTCAATCTTTTTAATTCACCGGCACAAGAACTTGATAGAATAAGGAATTCTCCCTGGATCAAAAGCCTCGCCAGTTGATGTCAGAGGCGGTTCAGAGAAGAGAGAAGATGTGACATAGCATGCATCTAAAATTATTGGTTTGTACATAATCCTGATTTGCACTTAGCCAAAACTAATTTACACTTAAAATCACTCAAATTTTATAGAATTGTTATGTTAAATTTGATTGTATCACCAAAAAAAAAGATTCTCTCTCTCTCTATATATATAAGTGCAACCTGAGCTATGTGCTGTGAGATTTTTTTTGTTTTTTGAATTTAGGGTTTATTTGGCGTGACTTTTTTACTCCGATGAGTTTAGACAAAAATGTCACCGTATGACAGTCATGCCCTCATAGAATGCACATTTGGCATGACAACGGTTAAGACTACCAACAAGAAAAGAAAACTAAACGATGGCTCAAAACCACTGTGTTAATGACCGCCAATGTCGTGTCAAACAGAGTCTTAGAATCACTTTCAATCATTTTTAGTGGACATAAATCTACTACAAATATTTTGTCAAAAAAAATTTACTACAAATTGTATTAAATATATTTTTCAAAAATGTGTATTCACAAAAAAAAACATTAGTAAATCAGTCTTGATAATTTCAAACGAAAATAGTTTGCTCACATTACATAATTAGAATATATTTTCGATCAGTTAAAACGACTCAAAAAAGATATATAATATATATGAATTTAGAAATTTATGACTCACCGTACTAAATATATCTACATAACTGTTCTATAAATTCTGGGCACTAATGCCTTAACATGCATCTAGCATCCAATTCTTGGCACATGGACTCATAAACTCAACTAAGAGAAAAAGTGAAAAGGTAGAATTTTGCAAAATAGAATTGAGACAATGAATTTTGATTATTTACAAGTTAAAATGGTAGTCGGATGTGAGAGAAATGACTCCGATAGTTTTCAGATTTTTTTGATTGGAGGAAGATAATGTTTGACACCTCTTAATTAAAAATTTTGAATCCGCGACTTTTTTTTTCCCTGGATGATCGCACATGATCATTTTAAAAAAAAAAGAAAAAAAAATTGCAGCACATTGCATTTATAAAAAAAACTATATATTCAGCTTTCCTGAAAATGATTGGGCATGATCACATATAATTGCACGCAAATTTTAAATGATTATTAGTAGAAACAGTAATTAAAGAAGCTCATCACACCAAATTAAATCCACACATACAAAAATCTGCAGCTCAGCAATATTAGGGGCACCAAAGAAAAAGAAGCGCAGAGCGAAAGAGAAAAGAGCGGCAATAGCGGATGCGTCGACGGCCCCACCTCTAGAAGGCGACGGCGACGGAGATGACGATAGCAGCGGCTGCGGTGGCTATCCAGGTGGTGGCAACGATCGGAGCAGCGTTTGGAGAATCTCCCGGCGATTCTCCAGCCGGACCGTCGGCTCCGGAATGCGAGTGGGATGGTCCTGACGGCTCAGGAGCCGAGGCAGATGGATGTTCTGCTGAAGGGGCCGGCGCACGTGGGGAGGGGGCTGGTGCGTGCGGGCTTGGGGCCGGAGTAGGAGTCTCCTTTGGCGGAAGTGGTGCCGGACCGCCGGGACTCTCCGCCGACTTTTGGGACATGGCGACGGCGGCGAGGAGGCAGAGAGCCAGAACTAGGATCGGCATGCGGATGGCCATATTTCAAATATCAGCCGGCCGAGAGAGGGAGAAGAGAGATGGAAGTCTGGGTTACAGGAGCAGAGCGGGAGGGGGGTTTATAAGGGGCGGAGAGCGACGGCGAAGTCGCCGATGGCAGAGGAGATGGAGGGGCGGGCCGGGCGGCAAAATTGATTGATTTTTTCTTCAAGGGTAACGGCGCTTTCAGCTTTTACTATTATAATGTGAGCTCACGTTGCGGGTCTATGCAACTCACTGTTAGCGGCCTCATTATGTGTCGCCTTCCCTATATTTTTTTCTTTTTCAAATTATTTTGTTTTGAGAAACAAATGTCATATCCAGTGTTCTTCAAATTATAATTTCTTCTTACCAGTTTGTTTTATAATTATTATTATCATTATTATAATCGGGTCTATGCAAACGAGCTCAGCGGGAGGAGTTGAGGTCGCGTCGAAGATATAGATGGATCGTCACACTCTTAGGTCATTCGCTATGCGCGCGAGCTCAACTAAAGAAGGTGGAATTGGAGAACTTAAGATCAACACATTCTCGGCTACCTAGCAAGGTGGACTTGAGCGAGTTGAGAGACTCGTCAACAGTACTAGACCGAATTTATGATCAACACACTACCGGCTGCCCCATCTCCGCGGGGCCCTTGAAGAGGCGGACTTATGCAAGTTGAAAGTCGCATCAACAGTACTAGACCAGAGTTATGATCAACATACCCCCGACTGCCACATGTCTACGGGGACCCCAGCGAGGTGGACTTAGGCGAGTTGAAAGTTGCGTCATTGATACTAAACTAAACTTATGATCAACACCCTCACAGATATCACATGTCCACGGGGCCCTTCGTGATGTGGACTTAGGCGAGTTGAAATTCACATCAATGGCACTAGAACGAGCTTATGATCAATACACTTTGAGTGGTCGCATATCCACGGAGCCGGATTTCAGCGAGTTGAAAGTCATGCCGTTGTACTAGGTCAGACTTGAGATCACACTCCCAACTGTTGCATGTTTGTTAGGCTCGTGCCGAGGTGTGCTGGTAATTAATAGATTTAGTATTAATGAATCAAATCCCTCATCACATCATATCTCTCCACATCACAATCAAATCACTAGCATTGATCTTAGCACCTGACAAAAACAATCTGACTCGACTCGCATCCACAACCTGCTAACCCGGTCCGCATCTTCTTAAAATGTTACATCGTGTCTGAGAATGTAATCAATAACTATTGTAGCTGCACTAAGAATCGATGCGGCCTGTTGAAGTTAGGATGTAATTCCAGCTCAACTGACAATGGGAGAGTTTGACGACATTGATCCAAATATGATGCCTAGTCCCGCTTGTCTTCTTCTTAAAATGTTACTGTAAAGGTATATTCGGACATATAACGGGCTCGGGGGCTTTGCGTGTGGAATCCCTATGTATTCTTCTATATATATCTAGCTGGAGGCAACGGAGAGTTAGTTCCACTTAGACTTTCCTCCGGATGTTTCGAGCTCCCTCTTCATTCTCGAAACAGCCCTAAGGGTTCGCTCGTTCCCGTCCGAAGGAGAAGCCGCAGCCGATCGCGTCGTTCGTCCGCGAAGCTTTAACGATCTGCGATCTCCCGCTGTCGTCGCCGCTCGTGAAGGAGAAGCTCCTGCTGTCGCTGCTTTTGCGCAAGAGGAAGCTCTCGCCGCTCGCTCGCGCCCGCTGGTCCGGCCTGCTGTCGCTGTCGCTGCCGCTGCCGCTCGCTATCGAAGGAGGAGGAAGCCCGCTCGTTGCTGCCCTCCCGTTCGCCGTTCACCGCGATTCGCTCTTCCTCCCGTTGCCGGATCCAGATCTGTCGCTCGAGTCTCTGCCGTGTGCCGCCCCCGTCGTCCAGATCTGCCGCCGACTCCTCAGTCGGCGTGCCCTAGATCTGCCGCTCGTGCGAAGAAGACGAAGTCGCTGCTCGCAAGGAAGGGTGTTGGTGCACGACCGCTGATCGTGCGCTCGACCCCTCGCGCACGACCGCTGATCGTGTGCTCTTCAGCAGCCAGTACCCCGCACGACCACTGATCGTGCGCTCAGCAGTTCACGCACTACCACTGATCGTGCGCTCTTCAGAAATCAGTGCCCGTGCGCCGCTGTTCTCCAGTGCTCAGCCTCCGCTGTCCGCCTCCAGATTTCTCTCAGCCGCTGCCATCAGTTCTCTTCCCGCCGCCGCCGTCTCTAAGCACAATGATGAAGGGGAACTCCATGGCGTCCCCCATTCCGATGACAAAGCTGGAGAAGTTCACGACGACTGAGTTCAACGACTGGAAGTTGAATACTCAGTTCGGGATGAAGTTTCTGAACGTGTTCTACACAATTCAGTCTGATGGTGCTGAGGTCGTAGGGACTGCTGACGAGGCACAATGGGTTTCTGATGAAGACTTCTGCAGGGACTACCTGCTGAACTGCCTATCTTCCAATCTGGCGAAGACGTACATGAAGCTGAAGATAGCTAAGGCAATCTGGGAGGAACTAGAGGAGCACTTCAAGAAGGAGGAGTACCTCTCTAAGGCTCACCTAGTGGACAAGTTCCACTCCTTCAGTTTCGACGAGGAGAAAGACATTCTCCTTCAAGTATCAGATTTTGAAAATTTAATTAATTCCCTGCATAGTGAGTCTATTAGTCTGCCCGATAGTTTTATTGCGGGCACGATTGTGTATAAGTTGCCCTCCTCGTGGTACAATTTCAAAACGGAAATATACCGCTAGAAGATGCAGGTTGGTCTGAACGACCTCAAGCGTTTCATACGCATTGAGGACGAGAACAGGACGAAGCACGCTTTGGAAGTTGTTGGCAAGCAGAAGGCTGCTGCCAACATGACTTCAAGCTCCAAGCGGCCTCCTCCCCCTCACAAGACCAAAACGTCTCGTAGTAGCCCCCAGGTTGCAGGCCCGAGTAAACCCTCTAAGAAATTTAAGAGTAAATGCTATAACTGCAATAAGTTGGGACACTGCGTATCTGACTGCAAGCTACCGAGGAAAGAAAGAACCCGGGCACCACAAGAAGGCAACCAAGCCCATCTGGTTAGCCAAGCTGAGCCATCCGACTTTGTTGCCATGGTCGGACCCACGCCGGCCAGCACGGAGTGGTACCTGGATTCTGAGGCAACGTGCCACGTTTGCAACAATGCTAATCTTCTGACAGAGCTGGAGGATGCAAAAGAATCAGTAACTGTGGCAAATGGGGACTCAGCTGACGTCATAAAGGTGGGGAACGCAACTCTGGTGCTCTCCTCAAGTAAGTCTTTAATTTTAAAGAATGTTAAATTTATTCCTTCATTAGCTGCTAACTTAGTGTCTATTAGTTTATTATGTGATGCGGGTTTGTCGCTTAGCTTCTGTAGTGGTAGGGTAACTTTGTCAGTTAACTCGCACTATTTTGGATGTGCTTATGTCCAAAATAGGATGTACCGTCTGAGTCTAGCAAGTGAGGTAGTCCAACAAGTTCAATTGAACTTAGTTAGCCCTAGGACTCTACACGAGAGATTAGGACACGTAAACTACAGGAAAATGTTCCAAGTAGCTAGAACTCACAAGATCACATTAAACACTAAGTCTCCACTTGAAAAATGCGAAGTGTGCGCTCAAACTAAGATCACTAGGAAACCTTTTGGCACGGTTACTAGGAGCACAACACCTCTTGAGCTTATACATTCCGATATTTGTGACTTTAAGAGTTTTGTCACTAGAGGTGGGAGGAAGTATATGATCATGTTTATAGATGACTGCACGAGATTTTGTCATATTTCGTTGCTTAAAACTAAAGATGAAGCGTTTGAAAAGTTGTCTTTTCAAAACCAGGGTAGAAAACCAACTAAGCATGAAAATAAAACGTTTTAGGAGTGATAGAGGAGGAGAATATATGTCCAGTGAGTTCAGATGCTTCCTTGCTTCACAGGGCATCATAGCAAAAACCACTGCTCCTTACTCCCCTCAATCTAACGGCATAGCCGAGCGCAAGAATAGAACGTTAACAGAGATGTTGAACTCAATGCTGCTCACTGCAGGCATGCCTTCCGCTTATTGGGGCGAAGCAGTCTTGACTGCGAACCACATTCTGAATAAAGTTCCTCATGCTAAGTTAGAGGTTACTCCCTACGAGCTTTGGTTTAAGAGACCCACGTCGTTTACTCAACTTAAGACCTGGGGTTGTATAGCCTATGTCAGAGTTCCTGACCCTAGACGGCCTAAAGTTGGACCTAGAACCAATACTTGTGTCTACTTAGGTTGTGCTGAGGATAGTGCTGCAGATAGGTTCCTTGATATTTCTAATAATATCATAATAGAATCTAGGGATGCGGTGTTCTTCGAGGATAAATTCCTCAAAGATAAGAACTTAACGATCCCAAGTATGCAAACAACTATTACTGAGGAAGATCCTGAATCGGTACCGAGCACCTCTTATTTCGTTCCGGTAGATAACTCTGGCCTAGAGTCTAGAAGGACTTCTCTAAGGGAGCGAATTCCCAAAACCTTCGGTAGTGACTTTGTGACTTACCACGTTGAGGCCGATCCATCCACCTATAAGGAAGCGATGAGATCCAGGGATTCACTACTCCAGAAAAATGCTATTGATGAAGAGATGAATTCTCTTCTTCAGAATAACACCTGAACGTTGGTTGATAAGCCAAAAGGGGCTAAAACCGTAGGGTGTAAGTGGGTTCTGAAAAAGAAATTGAATCCTGATGGTAGCGTAGCTAAGTATAAAGCATGCCTGGTGGCTAAAGGTTTCACACAAGTCAGCGGAGTAGATTACTTTGATGTCTACTCACCCGTGTGTCACTTTGCAACCATTCGGGTTCTCCTTGCTATTGCGTCTATTGAGAACTTTATTGTTCATCAAATGGATATTAAGACTGCGTTCTTGAACGGAGGTCTGACCGAAGAGATCTACATGAGTCAACCTGAAGGTTTCATTGTAGACGGTCACGAAACAAAAGTCTGTAAATTACTTAAGTCTTTATACGGACTAAAGCAAGCACCGAAATTATGGCATAAGAAGTTCGACTATAGTGTAAAGAACATGGGATTCATGTCAAGTCTCTCGGATAAATGTCTTTACATACGTAATAGATCGGATAAAGTCGTCATAATATGCTTGTACGTAGATGATATGCTCATTCTAGGGTCTGATCAATCCGAAGTGGATGACGTTAAGTCAGATCTAATAAAAGAATTTAGCATTAAAGACCTAGGTGTAGCTAACACTATACTAGGCATGCAAGTGAGCTTTGGGAAGAATGGTATCTCCCTAAGTCAAAGCCACTACATAAAGTCCATGTTGGACACGTGGGGATACAGTGCCAGTAGAGCATCTGATACACCATACGACTACACTAACCGCCTAAAGCCCAATAAAGGAGCTATGGTTAGACCGTTAGATTATTCTAAACTGCTTGGTAGCCTCATGTATGCCATGGTCTGCACTAGACCTGACATAGCCTTTACGGTCGGCATGTTGTGCAGATTCACTATTAATCCTGGTAAAGACCATTGGAACGCCTTAGATGGGCTAATGAGATACTTAAAGCACACCCAAAAGTATGTTTTAGTTTACACTGGTCATCCTTCAGTTCTTGAAGGTTATTCTGATGCATCTTGGTGCTCAGAATTAAACGACAGCAAGTCCACTAGTGGTTTTGTATTCACACTAGGAGGAGCAGTTGTAGCCTGGAAGTCCAAGAGGCAATCTTGTATTGCACTCTCTTCTATGGAATCTGAACTCTACGCTCTTGCATCAGCAGGAGAAGAAGCCGAATGGCTGAGAGATTTGGTGATGGACATTCCTTTGTCGAGCCTGAAAATGAGTTCTGTTGCAGTTTACTGCGATAATCAGGCAACTAAAACGATTGCTACGAACTCTTTGTTCAATGGCAAAAGAAGACATCTCAGGCTGAAACAATCATGGTTGACCTCTCGCACAAGTCAAGGGATTATGACCCTAATTGATGTGAGATCGAAAGACAATGTTGCAGACCCCTTGACCAAAGGATTGAATAGAGCTCTCACAATAAAAACATCGGGTGAAATGGGACTAAAGTTCATAGATGTATGAAACTTTCCTCCGCAGTTTATGTTTTGATAGTGAGAACCTATAGTCGCAACATTCAAGCATCTAATAACAGACTGAAAACCCCAAATAATTTCTTGATGAAAACCCAAGATGGTTTGATGTCGGTTATTCCACACTTGATAACCAAGCACCACTCTCATTGTAAGTTGATTCGAGAGTTATTCAACTGGAAATTGAAAGTCGTTGTAAAAGTTAATCTAAACATTATTGGTCACAGCACATTATTCCACATTTGATAATGTTGCACGTGATGTGTGCCCACATGTGTTGGTGAGGCACATAGTGATCAGTAATGAGTAAGATAACGTGACTAGTCCTAGTTAGACTGGATGAGATGCTGACAGAGTTACTTCACCATTGCTAGAAGTGCTAAACTCGTTTAGTAAGAGCTAGTTTACTTTAAACGTCACTGCATATGTTTATGAATTCATAGAGTCTGACTCATGAAATTCCTTGCAGGCTACAGTGGAGATTATGGAGGAGAAGTAGACTTGGACATGGATGACGATGATCTACTAAATGAGTAGAATCATCAAACGTTTTAATTCATGTTGTTTTGTAATAACTATTCAGACTATATTTGGGATAGAATCTGTGTTTTTTGGTTTGTCATTTAGGCAAAAACCTTTTCATGTGTTAATTAGTATGATCTATCCTGAATGCTTTGTTTAGTTTGAATTATTATTTTGTCTACTCTCTAGCACCCTGAAACGTTACCGTTATTAGTCACGAATATAGGAGGAGATTGTAAAGGTATATTCGGACATATAACGGGCCCGGGGGCTTTAATTTGCGTGTGGAAACCCTAGGTATTCTTCTATATATATCTAGCTGGAGGCAACAGAGAGTTAGTTCCACTTAGACTTTCCTCCGGATGTTTCGAGCTCCCTCTTCAGTTACATCCCTTGATATGATAAACTTGCTGTTGATGGGTTCCAGCAGACGGTGTGTGACGATCCTTGACAGGCAATCCGACTGTTGTGTTCACCAGCGTGGCAATCCTGGTCGCCCGGGCTGCAGCCCAAGCACCCCAACCCACTCTCTATGTCTGTTTCTCAGCAGCGGTAGGTTGTTGAGGTGGGGTCTTGAACCCGCAACCTCCTTGATAAGGAGCAACTCGGTTACCTACAAGATGTCCTAGAAGCTAAGAGGTGACCCGAAATGCCAAATTGAGCGAATGAGCTCAAAATTGACTTCTATCAATTGTGTTAGACTCGTATGATTTATATGAGTGCAACGTAACTCGTTTCGTCTGGATCCGAGGTCATTCGGTGGAAATGACCATTTGAAATAACGTCATTCGACACAACGACCCTTAAATGCCAAACTTAGCAAATGAGCATGGAATTGACTTCGGTCAGTTGTGTTTGACTGTACGCTCTATATGAGTACAACACAACTCATTTCGTCTGAATCTGAGGTCATTCAGCAAAGATGACTATTTTTATGAATGTCAGTGACACTGTCGCCCCGAAAATACTTATTGAACAAACGAGCTTGAAAATGAGCCCAGTCAGTTGCGTAGAACTTGTATGGTCTAAACGAGTGCCACGGAATTCGTTCCGCTCAATCCCGGGAACACAACACACGGGTGTACTTGCATGAAGAACACTCGAGACCACTAGAAGGACATAGCCACACAGACAAACATAAAGCAAAATAGAAGGAGAAGAAGAGGCAATCTTTTTTTATGCAAAGAATTACCCAAACTAAGCTCCAAATAACTAAATCTTAGCACAATAGACTATAAGACTACAAACAGAGGTGTTATGCTATTATCAAATGAAAGATGAGCAATAAGAGATAAAACTAAGCTATTAAAGGAGCCTAAAAATATAATATGAAATACGCTCATCAAATATCCCCAGACTTAAATGAGTGCTCGTCCCGGGCAATTCAACTACCTATGAGGAGTATGTTATGCTAATTACAAATAAAAAATAAAAATAGGAAAGTGGACCGAGAAGTCTCGTGTCCATGGAAGATAAATGTAGAGTAGAGAAAATCTCTTAGCATATAATTAAACACAATGAAATTAAACAAAGTATTCTAAGATTATGCCCACTCTTATCAAGAGAACTAAGTGATCTGTCATACACACTGCGTAGACGAAAGTAATGACACTGAGTGCGGTTTTAAGACTCAAAACTACTATAGTGGCCTCCAAAGATATCCATTAATGTGATGGTCATAGGCTTGCCCGGTCACACCTTATCCACTGCATTCGACACTAATTAACTCTAAGGATCCTTAGGACTTAAGTAGGAGAATTATCTAGCTTAGGCTTAAGGTGAGGATTTCAAATAAGGAATGAGTTGCTAAATCAAACTTAAGCGAAAGACGTGAGCTCGCAAATCGAAAATAAACCGCGGCGTACAAATTTGGGTGAGTGACACCCCCCTGACTTAGCTTTTAACGTAAGGGTTACTCGCCACTTGCCAATCACCTCAATAGAGATTTTTTTTTGCTCTTTTTCTATTTCTTTTTACAAAAAGTTTTTTGCAAACACAATATTTTTTTTTTTCAAAATTTTCTTTTCTCATAATTGATTGCTAAAAACATACCCACATGATATAATGAAATTTTCACTGACTAACGAAATCAGAATCTCCACCGAAATGAGCAAAAGCTCAAGTTATGGGGATTTTGGCAATTTGGCTTCGATGTTAGCGAGGTGGAGGTGATCAAAGGAGAGGTGTATGCTCAACTTTGGCTCGCAACGGTAGTGCAAATTATGTTGGATATGAAGGCACAAACTATCCAAGTAAATGCCTAAGTCATATCTCTAAAGTTAATTAGTGCTAAGTGCACACGCTTCGAAGGTCGCTAGGGGTGAGTTCTAGATACAAAGAAAGCCCCCCCCCCCCCCCCCCCCCTCGCGATTCTATAATACGACAGTACACACAATTCTACACTAGCGTCGGACTCGATCACATTCTAATGAAGAATGGATATAAAAGTTAATAATAGTAAGTACAATACATTGTATTTAACCTAAGCAAGCGATTAACTCTAAATATATTTCTATCTGAGAACATGGGCACTCAACTAAGAGCACTGCATGAGTCTACGGTTAACTACCCGATTTTAATTTTGCAATTCCAAATTAGTATAACCTACACTCCTAAGAAAATTGAATTAAATGAGACTAACAAAAGTCAAAGCCAAATTTAAGAGGGTGCGCGAATACGATATACTAGAGAGATAATAATTTAAAATTTTGAAAAATTTGGAGCAAAATTCGTTTATTTTTAAGAAAAAACGATGCTAACGAAAAGCCTGAAGCGAGTGCTTACACCCATGGGAACGAAACTATCCATCCCCCCCCCCCCGACATAAATGGAGCATTTCCCTCAATGCGAGAAAATCTTGTAATTATGAGGGAGACATGCTAGAGAATGAAAAAGAGGAGCTAGGAAGAGATTTGTTACCCATGCCCAAGAATGGTGCATTCCGGAAGATGCCAAATCTGCATTTGTAGCTTGAGGAATTTGCTCCCAGTTCCGATTTAGTGAAATGCGACTGCCTAAAATCAGGACCCTGCGAAAGTTATATGAAAATCCACGACAACAATGCAAAGCTAAACAAATAGAATTATAAAAAAAACTAAAAAAGAAAAGCATGGATAACATAAGGGTGCTTCCCAAGAGCGCTTTGTTTAACGTCCTTGAGCAGAACTAAATACCTGTATTATCAGTTTTATAAACTGTCTATGCAACAATTAAAAAAGCAGAAGTATAAAAATCCTAATTATTACTAATACAAGCTCATCAAATAGATCAACTATACGTTGATTTGAAGTAGTAAGTAAAGATAAATAAAAAGGGTCTGGAGACCCAACTATGACGGTGGATAGGAGAATTTGTCCTCCATTCCCAAATCTCCTCCCTTTTAAATCACTTCATCTCCTCAATCATCATTTCATCAAAAAATATCGCTTGCCACCCTGCACCCAATCTTTAAGGGGGGACACAAGCAGTGAGGATGTAGTGGAATAAGCGATGTGTTCCGTCACTGCCATATGCATTCCCAGCCAGGATTGTACTTCAAGATCACCCATGAATGGGTCACTAAACTCGTGCACCTGCAGTAGGATACAAGAAATATCATTTAATTTAACAGGAGGGGGAGGAGAAAGAGTAAGCATATCAATTTCAGAATTGTAAGAGAGATGTTCATGAAATAAAATGGAAGAAGAACAAAACGGGTCAATAAAAGTAGGGGTGGCCCCAGTCACACTCCCATAAGGCTTCACGGAAGGATCACTGTCGGTCACAATAGAATCACAACAGGAAAAAGGTGAGCAGCTAGGAATGTCGGCGATGAATTGAATTTTCTCCTCGGGTGATGAGATAGGAACCTCCGCACTAAGGAAAACATACTCCTCATTGCAACTTGGCAAAGCTTCGGGCTCCATAGACTCATCTTGCACATCTAGAAACTCGGCAATAAGAGAAGAAGGTGCATGCATACTGAAATAAGAAAATATCTGAGTAGAAACAGAACTCAAGATAGAGTCTGAAACGTGAAGAAATATCATCAGAAACTGAATCTAAAAGGAGAGATGGCACAATATATAGAGGGAGAGAACTCAAAAATGTCATCGTAGTGATCAACGGTCGCGTTAGTAGACACATCCACTGTGCTACCATAAGAACACGGGGGAATAGCGTATACGTCATCAACGATGAAAGGAAAAGTGAGGAAAGGGAATAGTGGGATGGGAATACGCGCAACGTTATCCTCCTCCATTTGCAGTTTAAATTTCTCACCGTTCTTCAATGCGTGATCAAAACTCTGACAACACAAGCAACGCTTCCCGGTAAGTTTGACCATGAAGAGGCCCAACCACCCGGTGAATGTGGTACTCACGATGGAGAAACATAATCACAATAGGCAAGTTCGTTGTATGAAGATCGCATCTTGGCCACAGATGCGGATGGTTCATACGACGAGCCATGCAAATTATAATTATTTCTTCCTCTATAGCACTCAAAATAAGCTTGACCAAATAACTTACACTGATCACAATGTTGACTAGAATACATTGTTGGTGTAAAGTTGGATTCAAAAATACTAAAAGCGGATTAAAGATTCAATATGCATGATTATAAAATAAAAGCAGTGAAAACCTGAATTCAGAGATATCTAAAACAGATAATTAAAGAATTTACAAGCGTGTGGAAGTTAAGGGAATTTAAAAATTAAAATAGCGCGATAAACAAAAGGTGAGAAATCAATCTCACGAATCTTTCAAACGAAAAATCACACGTGTCATGTTCCCCGACAGCGGCGCTAAAAACTTGATGTGTGTTTGACAATAGGCAAGCGCACCACAGTCGTCAAGTAATAATAAAATGGGAATAAATTCCCGAGTATCGAATTTCACGTGGAACACGGTGGGGTGGATTGATCGTTTGAGGAGAGACTTGAGATTGAAGTCTCTTAAGTCGGGGTTTAACGGGCGGGTGTTTTGGTTTCAGACTAATGCTAGTGCGAGAAAAAGGAAACTAAAACTATGCGGGTCGCCTATAATGCTTCGCACCTCTGTGGGTCGCAAACCTCTTCTTCGCTCCTTGCACCTAGCAAATGCTTAGGTCAACATCTCTCTCAACATTAAACACAAGCACTCAAATGAAAAGCAAAGTACATAAGAGGTTAGACCTCCTAAGCATCTCAAATGAACATGGTAAGCACAATAACTCAAAGATTAACACTAAGAACAACCATGTTCACAACCATCATCAAAATAGAAGAGAAAACCATTCATCTATTAAATATGCGGAAATAGAAGAGGAGATACAAACAGTGCTCGAGACTATTCCGTGGATGCGGAGGAAACTCCTGAGGAGCACTCCTTTGTAGCTCCGATGGTCGGCTGTCGTCGGGGGTCCTCGAAGTTGTCACACCCTCTACCCCGTCTTCTCGATGGAATGCACCTTCCACGTCTCTACCTCAGGATCCTAGATTGCGGAGAGGAAATGGAAGCTTGATCTTCACTTGGATGCTCTTGGATGATGGATAGAGCCTAGAGGATGATCCCTAACCCTTGGAGGAAGAGAAAACGTGCGTAGGGCGTTGACTGCGGAACTTTTTCGGAGGGAAAATCGTGGTTCTCGTCAATCCCATCAAGACCTGTATTTATAGACAGCAGAGAAAATCATTGTGCACGAGTAGGCGCACGACCACTGGTCGTGCACGAAGGAAAGTTCTATGCTCGTGCGCCAAGGAACCTGTACCAAAATAGGATGTGGCGGAAACGTGCACGAGTAGGCCCACGACCACTGGTCGGGCGAGAAGAGAAGTCATCTACTCGTACGCATATAAACCTGAACCAAAATATTCTGGTGGAGAAAAGGTGATAAATGCGCACTAGTAGGCGCACGACAACTGGTCGTGAGAGAAGAGAAGTCATCTACTCGTGCGCGAATAAATCTTTGAGAGAAAAATTAAATGCCAACCAGTGGTCGTGCGAGGAGAAATCTACTCCTCGTGCGCATGTAAGCCCAGTCATCGTGTGTTTCCTCGGGATAAATTTGGCCAGCAGGGCGCACGACCACTAGTCGTGCGCGAAGGTGTCCACTGATCGTGCGTGAGAAAAACGCGGGACCAGTGGCCCAGAGTACTGAAATGGGGCGCCAAAACTCCCCCGGGACACAACACATGGTTGTACCTACATGAAGAGCACCCATGAACACTAGAAGGACATAACCACACTGACAAACATAAAGCAAAATAGAAAGAGAAGGAGAGGCAATCTCCTTTATGCAAGGAATGATCTAAACTAAGCTCCAAATAGCTAAATCTTGCTCAATAGACTTTATGACTACAAACAGAGATTTATGTTATTATCAAATGAAAGATGAGCGATAAGAGATGAAACTGAGCTATTAAAGAAGCCTAAAATACAATATGAAATACGCTCATCGGCGCTTTAATAAAAAACCACCGCCAAAGACTTATATATATTGTATTAGAGGCCTTTTCTAATAAAACATCGTCAAATCAAAAACTTTTTGCGGCACTTTAAAAAACGCCGCAAAAAACACCACTATCTCTTCATTTGTTGTAGTGAACAAAATCCGCAGCACACAGCCACTCTGCCGCTCCACCAAACAGCCTCTTATAAAGCAGCGCGGACCTTCCTTCATAGAATTGTATCTATTTTTAACCCATATGTCTACCCAAATAGCCACACAACACCCTCAGTCAGGAGAGATATTTAGGTACGGGTAACGCACAGTGATCAACAAAGATCACCGTGCGGGATAAATTATAGTCCTACGATCTAACGGTGAAGATTGTGTGCGGGAATACAAACATAATATGGTTATATTGAAATACGGCTGTATTTTCAATCAATCGCTCGTAAAAAAATCGTGCATGTAGAAAACAATGGTGTGATAGCGTATCCGACACGGTGATCTAATTTTTTTTTCCTTGGTCAGAATAATGAGAAGGTCACTGTTGGATGAGTAGTGACAAGTCACATTTCCGGATCCAGATCCTCCACTTAATTCATTTCACCATCCAATGGATAAGATAACTGTAAGAAAAATAGAGAGGATCCTGATACCACATTTCCATATATGCATGACAAACAATTACTCCAATAGTAAGCTCTCTTCTCGCACATTAGTCGTCGCTCTAGGATTTCTTCTGATTTTCTTTACAGCTAGCAAGCCTTCAACGGCTATTTGGAATCTGGAATGGCTCAATAAAAAGATGTCATATTGTAGTAATTTGATATTGAATAATATAAGCTGTTTTTCCATTATGTATTTCCAATGATATATTAGGGCTTAGTTTGGCGGGAAGGTCGGGCGGGCGCGGATTTCATCCGCGCCGCTGGACCGCAGCCGCAGGAAGCGCGGTGCGGATGAAATCCGGCGGGTTTCCTGCGGCGGGGCGGAGCCCCACCGCCCGACCGTGGCCCCGCCAAATTGGTAGAAACCGCGCGAGGTGGTTTTGCCCGCGTGACTGGCGTGGATCCACCCCGCCAAATGGACTAGGACTTCGTTTGCCGTGGAGGTGGCGGTCGTGAAAGTGGTGGTCATGAACTATCGTTCATGAACGCCCGACCTCGCCTAAAATATCTCATGCATGCTTAAAACTAGCTTATTTTTTTGATAGCGGTCATGACCTTTGTGTTGAGGCTCCGCTCAAGATAGTCCACAATACCTCATCAAATGTGGAATGGGTATTTATAGTATCTCCAGCGTAGAGCAATTCCCTAGTGACACGGAACCCATTAGGTCGTTCCGAGTCGGTCCTGACACGCGCGGACATATTATTATAAATAGAACTAACAATCTCCTCCTATGTCCGCGGTATACCGACGTTGGAAAAGGGTTGGTGTGTGTAATGTTCAACCAGTTCGACTCATTACACAACCGTGTCCGTAAGTACCTGTTATAATATATTGGACTGAAAGAAAACAGTAGTATGTATGCACGCATAAGTATAAAGCATAAACCAGGCAGCATCACATAAAAGTCAAGAGTACAATCAGAGAAATAGGTACCAGAAGACCTAATGTCTCGTGACTAACAAAAGAGCATAAATAGTTCAAACAAAACAAGTAAAAGAAAAGAGCTAAACAATGCTCTAGGCCAAAGAAAGTAAACCAAGCAGATACTCTAGTAGTCATCATCCAGCGGGTCATCCTTCTCAGGATCCCAGTCCGCATGTGCTCCTCCTGCAGCAGCAGCTCCTGTAATTTCCAACAGAGAATTTCATTCAGAATGAATTCAATTATGGAAGAACTACATGTATCTAGTTCTACATATAAGAACGTAGTACTTTAATTAAGTTAAGAGGATATTTTGTAGAGTATTTCAGTTATAACCGCAGAATCTATTGACTGTTTCCAAACGAAACGATTTCAGACTTCTGGACAACGCAGCTATATCTGTGTTCCTATGTGTGATATCCTGGTTACTGTTCTTCTAGGGTTAATTGGAACTCATCAAATGTGGAATGGAACCAATTAACAGGAGAAGGTCCAAAACAAGTCAGATCGTGTTATCAAATGTGGAATAACACTCTCCTCCAAGTTAAGGAAGACGATTCTGGATGAGGTTGTTGTCATCAAATGTGGAATGAAACAACCAACCAGAGGTTCGTACTCAGCAACCAAAAACCAACGGAGCACAATATGCTAAATTTGACAAAGGAATCAAAACATTCGGACTTAGGCTGGTTTCAAACCGCTTTGAGTCTCATTTCCCCCACTGTTTTGATTGAACGGTCTCGGGGCATTCCTTTTGTCAGTGGATCAGCTAGATTATCCTTTGATCGCACGTCGACCAAAGTAATAACGCCTTGTTCTTTAAGATAATTCAATAGAGCGTGCCTCAGTCGTACATGTCGTCTCTTAGTGTTAAAGAGGACATTCTTTACAACTTGGACTGCTGCCTGATTATCACAGAACAGGCTTAGAGAATTGATTTGAACTCTAGACAAGGGAATGTCTAAGATCAAATTTCTGATCCAGTCTGCCTCTTCACCAGCTGAAGCTAAGGCAAATAACTCGGCTTCCATAGACGACAAAGCTATGCAAGTCTATCTCTTGGACTTCCAAGTAACTGCAGCGCCACCTAATGTGAATATAAATCCATTTGTGGACTTGCTGTTTGAAACTTCTGAACACCAGGAGGCATCAGAGTACCCTTCCAAAGTAGGAGGCTGACCAGTGTAGCACAGAGCGTGGTCTTTAGTACCTTTGAGATACTTCATCAGCATATCTAGGGCATCCCAATGCTCTTTGCCTGGACTACTGGTAAAACGACTTAGCATGCTTACGGAGAAAGCAATGTCAGGTCTAGTGCAGCTTGTGGCGTACATGAGACTTCCAATGATCTTTGAGTACTTGACTTGATCAACGCTTATTCCTTCATTCGGACTCAGCTTGACGTTTGGATCAGTTGGTGTTTCAACAGGCCTACAATCTTTATAACCCCAGGTATTAAGAATCTGCTCTATGTAGTGAGCTTGACTCAGAGTGACACATCCCTTGTCAACTCTTACTTTCATACCTGGTAGGGTATCGACGGGACCAAGGTCCTTCATATCAAACGTTTTGGCGAGAGCGGACTTAATATCCCTCACGACAGCTATGTCTGACCCCAGGATCAACATGTCATCCACATATAGGCATATGATGACTGTCTGGTTTGACATTGAGCGGTAATAAAGACACTTGTCTGAGAGACTGGACTGAAATCCAAAGCTCTTTACCACTTGATCAAACTTCATGTGTCACATCTTAGGTGCTTGTTTAAGCACATAGATGGATTTATCGAGTTTGCACACTTTATCCTTTAAATCTTTATGGACATAACCTTCAGGTTGTGCAATGTAGATCTCTTCATTTAGCTCTCCATTCAAAAAGGTTGTTTTCACGTCCATCTGATGGACGATGAAATTCTCAATAGAGGCTAAGGCTAAAAGAATTCTAATGGTAGATAGGTGACACACAGGTGAATAGACATCAAAATAGTCGATTCCCCCTTGTTGTTTATAACCCTTAGCTACTAGACGTGCTTTGTATCTGGCTATAGACCCATCGCTATGTAGTTTCTTCTTCAGTACCCATTTGCATCCCAGGACTTTAGCTCCTTTCGGTAGGTCCACTAGATGCCAGGTATTATTTTGTAGCAGTGAGTTCATCTCATCGTCGATGGCTTCTGCCCACATTAACACATCTCTCGGACCCATCGCTTCCTGGTAGGAAAATGGATCATCCTCTAAGTGGTAGGTGACAAAGTTCTCACCAAAATCCTTAGGGATTCTATCTCTTGTAGATACTCTAAGAGGAACAGGTTCGACCTCTAGAGGTTGGGGAGCAGTGCCAGAGGGGCCAGCTTCGGGTTCTACCGTAGACTCTGAGATCATGTCAGTAGATCCAGGAACGGTCAGGTCATGATCTTTGATAAATTTATGCTCAAAGAAGATAGCATCTCTAGACTCTATCACGGAATTAGTGGATAGATCCAGAAATCGATCAGTTGCACTGTCTTCTGCACTGCCTAGATAGACGCAGGTTGTCGTTCTAGGTCCCACCTTAGATCTTTTAAGGTCTTGTATACGCACATAGGCGATACAACCCCAAGTCTTAAGAGTGTCATATCTACAAGGATGGCCGTGCCACAGCTCATAAGGAGTAGAACTGAGCTTTGAGTGGGGCACTTTATTCAGAATGTGATTTGCAGTAAGAACTGCTTCCCCCAGAAGGAATTGGGCATGCCAGCGGTCAGGAGCATAGAATTTAACATTTCTGTCAAAGTTCTATTCTTACGCTCAGCGACTCCATTCGATTGGGGTGAGTAAGGAGCTGTAGTTTCAAGGATTATGCCCTCAGTGGCACAAAACTCCCTAAACCCAGTTGCAGTGTATTCTCCTCCTCGATCACTTCTAAGTCTCTTAATCTTCAGATTTAACTGGTTTTCTACCCGAGATTTGAAGATTTTAAAGGTCTCGAATGTCTCGTCTTTCGATTTCAATAAGTAGACATGACAAAATCTGGAGAAATCATCAATGAAGGTAATTAGATACTTCTTTCTCCCTCTAGTGGCATGACTCCGAAAGTCACAGAGGTCAGAATGAATCAATTCCAAAAGTTGTGTGCTCCTAGAAACGGTCTTGTAAGGGTTTCTAATTATTTTAGTTTGGGCACAAACCTCGCACCTATCAAACCGAATAGAGAAATCTAACGGAATGTTGTGACTCTTAGCTAGATCGCGCATCTTCTTGTAGTGAACGTGTCCAAGTCTATTGTGAAGTAGCTTTGGATCTAACAGAGACGAACTCACTTGATTTATGCACTCGTTTTCTAGGCTAAGTCTATACATTCCATTGATTAAGTAAGCGCAACCAAAGTAATGTGAATTAACAGACAATGTTATTCTACCGCTAATGGTTGTGAAGGACATTCCGGACTTATCTAACAAACTCATAGAAATTAAGTTTTTGATTAAATTAGGAACTAATTTAACATTTTGCAGAATTAAAATTTTACCTGAAGAGAGGACGAGCTTTGCCGTCCCAGCATGAGTGACGACTGTCGCTCCTCCATTGCAATTCTCGACTCTGTCTCGGACTGCTCTGACGTCAGTGAGAAGACCTCTGTCATTTGTAACGTGACAGGTAGCACCGCTGTCCAACCACCACTCAGAAGACGCACTGCGGTGATTGCTCCCGATCATAGCCACAAAGGACTTGGGATCAGAAGTATCGACCACCATGTTTGCCGCCTGAGGTGGAGCTTCATCCTTTTGCTTCTTCGGACCCCTACAGTCAGCAGCCCAGTGACCATATTTGCCGCAGTTGTTGCATTTACCCTTCTTCCTTTTGAAAGAAGGCTTCTTGACAGCCAACTGGGCAGGAGGGTCAACTTTAGGTACCGGGGGCTTCCGAGGAGGCTTATTAGGTCGAGAAATGAAGTTGACAGCCTGTGGGGGCTGAGCAACCTGCTCCGCGCTCTTTCCAGCGATGTTCTGGTCCTCGATGTGAATGAACCTTTTGAGTTCATCCAGAGTAATCTTCTCCTTCCGCCTATGCATCTCTGTCTTGAATGTCAGCCACTCCGCAGGTAGCTTGCTCAGGATCAAGTACACGAACAGATTGTCGTCCATCTTCGACTGATCGTCCTCCAGCTTGTTGCGCAGATTCTCCAGCTCTATGATCTGGGAGGTGATCGGCAGGTTCGCCTTGAGGCGGAAGTTGAAAAACTTCTCCCCAATGAGCGATTTGGACAACACCTCCTCCTTCTGGAAATGCGCGTTGAGACGATCCCAGATCTCCTTTGCAGTCTTGTAAGCGTGGTAGGTCAGTGCGAGCCGAGGATTGAGGGAATTCAACAGGTAGTCCCTACAGAAATCCTCATCCTTGGTCTACTGATATTCGTCTACGCCTTCGCTAGAAGACGCAAAGTCACTCTGCACAGTGTAGAAGATTCCGCGTTCCTTCATTCTTAGCTGGACTTGTATTTTCCAACTGAGGAAATCGGTCGCGTCGAACGATTGCAATTTGGTGACGTCGAGCGCGCTTTTCTTCGACATCGCAGCAGAATTCTAAAACAGAAAACTGAAATAAATTCACCTGAGTCGCGCGAGGACGAGTAGAGCACTTCGGATCCAATCCAGAGAATTATTTTGTATGTGTGCTCCTCCTTTCCGACTGAACACGGTCGCCGAAGACTGGATCCAACCCAACAAGGATGGATGCCCTCTTACAGATCTGTGCGCTTGCAAATATGTTGATTTTAACCTCTCCTCAGGAAAACGAAACCAGAGAGGAATATCCCTTCTAGATCAAGCAAAAGGCTGCTCTTGGCTTGCAGTTTCTCCCTGAATAGGGAGGTGCGATCCTGAAGATGAAGGCTGCGAACCACCCAGATCTGGACTCAATTCATCTCATTTGCACCGACAAGATCTGCTCAACAGGTACCAGAACAACAGCCGACTGCAGATCTACAGATCGGCAGATCCAGAACAAAAAAAAGAACGGCGAAGAGCGAGCACGACTTCTTCCTCCGATCGGGAGCGGCAAAGCAGCGAAAAACCCAAAAGGCTGGAAACTTGCGAACTTGACGATCTGGATCAACAGAAGAACAATTCCTCATCAAATGTGGAATGGGTATTTATAGTATCTCCAGCGTAGAGCAATTCCCTAGTGACACGGAACCCATTAGGTCGTTCCGAGTCGGTCCTGACACGCGCGGACATATTATTATAAATAGAACTAACACTTTGTCATGCCAAACATACATTCTATATAATTGCGAATTTGACCAAACTCGCCTGAGCAAATAAGCCGCACCAAACGAAGCCTAGGACTACTGGACTACAGGGATTTGCTGTAGCATTAGATCCGCCTTTCTCTCTTCCGTCGCCGGCGAAACCGTAAGTGCTCAAGCCTAGGACTACATGAAGCCACTCAGCGAGGATCGTTTTACAGAACTGTGAAAGCTAGCCCGATGAAACTGATAGTCTGCACTAAAAGCATTTAAGATGAGATATAAATGTAGTGTATACACAAGGATCCTAAATATCATTTTCTCTTCCTCAATCCCTCAATTCGTCTGTTTTTTTTTTCTTTTTATATTCTAATTAGCACGACTTTGGTGAATAATTTCTGTGAGAGAAAGAGGTGAAAACTGGAGGCTAATTATGACAAAATATATAACAGCAGTAATAAGCGAAAGAATTAATCAGTAGAAACTGTAATTATACAAGCGAACCAGCTGTGATCACACCAAATCAAACATACAGACAAAACCGAAGAACAAAAAAAGTACAAAAATTTGAAGTTCCACAATGGAGCAGCAATGAAAAGAAGCACGTAGGAACAAAAGAACAGAGGCAACGGAACAAGCGACGGCCACCACTAGAAGCGACGGCAGCGTCTACAAGGCAACGGCGACGGTGACGGCCACGGCGATGGTAGCACCGGCTGTGGTTATCCAGGTGTTGGAAAAGATTGGAGCAGAGTTTGTAGACCCCGGCGAATCTGCCGGGGATTCCCCAGCAGGACCATCAGCTCCAGAATGCGACGGGGAGGGTCCTGACGGCGCCACGGGAGCCGGCGCGTGGGGGGCGGGTGCTACTGCGTGAGGGCTGGGGGCTGGAGTTGGAGTCTCCTTCGCCGGAAGTGGTGCCGGACCGCCGGGTCTTTCAGCCGAGTTTTGGGACATGGCGACGGCGGCGAGAAGGCAGAGAGCCAGAGCTAGGATCGACATGCGGATTGCCATTGCCATTTAATGGACTCGTAAAAAATATCAGCCGAGGAAGAAAAGCCGGGGAGAGGGAGAGGAGTTGGTGGTCTGGGTTATAGGAATAGAGCTGGTGGGGGTTTATAAGGGCGGAGAGCAACGGCGAAGTCGTCGCTCCAGAGTCCAGAGAGAGAGAGAGAGAGAGAGAGAGAGAGAGAGAGAGACAAAGAAGACGAAGGGACGGCAACGTTGATTGCTCCAATACCATTTTGATGGTAAGTGGTAAGTGGTAACTCTGTTTTTAGCTAATTAATATATGAAAAAAAATTAGGTGAGTTACTCTCACCTAAGATTATGATGAGAGGAGCGCATCTCAGCCATTGATAGCTCTAAATACTGTTGTATTTATGAATAATAAATAATGTCAATATCTTTCCTACCGTCAGATCAGATCATACAGCTGTATTTACCCCGCACCTAAGTATTTCTCGAGTAATATACATGAAAGATAAAAAAAAAATGCTACGAGGAGTTTGTCTTATTTTTTTATTAGTTAAAGTATGACATCTCTATATTATTTTGGCTAAATACATAATAAATCTTAACTTTACTAGATTTATCAAATTAGTCTCAAAAGTTCTTTTAAGCTGATTTTCCCTCCCTCAACTCCGTTAAGAAAAGCTGATTTTTAAAGAAAAATTTATCTCAGGCGACATCATCTGCCTTGACGAGCAACTCACTGAACCCAACGGCGCCATCTTCGTCACCTTCGTCCACGATTCCCTTATTCTATAGCCTCAAACCAGTGACCGTTGGCCCTGATGACCTCCTCCTCGTCTGCTCCCTCTCCTTCGCACTCTGGTATTGTCATTCATAAATTCTTATAACGGAGACATTTGATCTCTACAAATTATTTCGACTAAATCAAATGTCTGGATTAGAAAAAAAAAAGAATTACAACAGTCTTTTTAAAATTCAGAGAGAATCAAATAGACTTTTTATTTATCTTAATTGTTCGATTATTTCTTTTGTTAGGTATTTGAATAATAATGATGACGGAAAAATAATAATGGGCTGCCTCATGGCATTAATAACTTTTTTATAAAAATATTCGCGGGTTCAAAAAATTAAGCAACCGTTGTGGAAATAAAAAACATTTTAAAAAATAAAATAAATATATATATGTATATATTAAATATAATTATTAAAAAATTAGAATATTCCCTTCTATATGTATAAATAACGAGTTTTTTAATTATTAATTTAAAACAGACCCAATTAAATTATAATATAATCTGCCAATTGCGAGTTTGTGGTTTAATATAACTTTTTATTAAAAATAAATATATTTTCTGAAACCGAGTCTGATTTCTTCTCATGTGCTTGAATTATATATATAATTAAATTGAATTATTTATTCCTTTTATATTTAGTAATTGTTTACTCGTAAATTGTGGAAATTTTTTATTCCAGTTGGCTATTCTACTTCTTTATATACAAAAAAATATAGCAGAAAGTAGTAAAGCAAGCTGTCTGGTTTGCGTCCATTTGGATCTAAATTAAAATTGTACAGATCGGTTGTACTTCGATTTTGAGTTGATTTTATTAGTTTGATTTAGTAATTTTGAATATTGATGGGGTCTCCCTCATTAAATAGGAATTCCGGGCTACGGATAGTCAGAATTCCGTAACCCCCACTGCTTTAGTGGGGAGTTAGAGAAAAACCGCTATGCACCCGATCACCTCGCACGATCCCTGCGCACAACCACCGATCCAACCGCCGCTCGAGACACGCCAACCGCCGCTGCACCCACGCCCGCTCCCCGCCATGGCCAGACGGCTGGCCGCCGCCCCCACCGGGGCGGCCTCCCTCGCGACGAGGACGGGCGGCCCCTTCGGCCGCCCGATCCCGGCCGCCACCCCCTCCGGAGCGGCCTCCCGCGCACTGAGGACGGGCGGCCCCTTCGGCCGCCCGATCCCGGCCGCCGCCCCCGCCGGGGGCGGCCTCCCTCGCGCCGAGGATAGGCGGCCCCCCGATCCCAGTCGCCGCCCCCGCCGGGGGCGGCATCCCTCGCGCCGAGGACAGGCGGCCCCCCGATCCCAGTCGCCGCCCCCGCCGGGGGCGGCATCCCTCGCGCCGAGGACAGGCGGCCCCCCGATCCCAGTCGCCGCCCCCGCCGGGGACGACATCCCTCGCGCCGAGGACGGGCGGCCCCTTCGGCCGTCCGATCCCGGTCGCGGCCCCCGCAGGGGCGGGCTTCCTTGCGCCGAGGACGGGCGGCCCCCTCGACCGCCCTATCCCGGCCGCCGCCCCATCCGGGGGACGGCCTCCCTTGTGCCGAGGACGGGCGGCCCCCTCGGCCACCCGATCCCGGCCGCCGCCCCATCCGGGGGCGGCCTCCCTTGCGTCGGGGACCGGCCGCCACCCCCGCCAGGGGCAGCCTCCCTCTTCTTAACCGCCGGCCTCGCCGACCGCTTCTCCCCGCGGGAGGAGGGTTTTCCCTTCCGTTGAACCCATAACCACCCGAGGACGCCACGTGGACGGTAGAGATACTCGAACGCTCAGAACACTAACCTCCAGATTCCCAGGGGACGCGAAGGACCGCCAAAGCTTCGGAACAGGGCGCTCCCCACTGTGGCTTAAGAAAATACTTAGCTTCGCGAGCGGTGGCCTGTCACCCTCTGAGCATCCTTTTCTCTTTCTCTCTCCCATATTGTAATGAGGCGCGGCCTGTCGCCCTCGCCTTCTCCACAAAGCCCTGTAAGAAGACAACTGACAGTGTGTAACACCCCAAAATTCATATAATTGCTTTCCATGAAGACCCTAAGAGCATTAGAGGAGTCCCATGGGGTTTTGGGGCTGTTTGGGGGTGCTTAGGAAGCTTTTTAGAGAAGCTGATTTTTGACATGGCTTGTGACACGGCCATGTGCAAGGCCGTGTCTGTGAATTTATGCATCAAATTGTGGCAGTAAAGGTCACGGCCAGACACATGGCCATGTCCCTAACCGTGTAGATCCACACGGCCATAGACACGGCCGTGTGCAGGGCCGTGTCTAGCTCCAGTTTTTCCTGTGTGTTCACACGGCCTGGAACACGGCCGTGTGCCAAGCCGTGTACGGGTTTTTCCAGCCCGTTTAAGTTTAAATCTGAGCCATCCGTTGTGTTGTGAGGAGATCTGATGGTTGGAAATAGTTCCTGATGGCTTAAGGTCGGGAAATGAGGGTTTTGAACCTCATTTCACCCACCCCTCTCTCTCTTACCTTTGAAAACCTAGAGAGAAGGAGGAGCCATTTCCCTCATTGTTGGAGCTTCGGAGCTCCGTTCGCCGATCCGAGACCGGCAGCGCGTAGGGAACGTCGAGACGCTTCTTCTTCTCCGTTTCTTTTCAAGTTTCCATGGCTAGGAGGAGATCTCAAAAGGTAACGACATTTCTCCTCCCGGTCTTTAGGATGCATGCTTGGCATCCCTTTATTTTCTGCATTTTGGCACCGGATCCATCGAGTGAGAGGGATCCGGGTCGCCTTGGTTCAAGAGGAACCATCTGGTTGATTGTGTCCGTCCCCGACATGATTTGCACTAGAAATCCGCTCCGTTAGTGGATTGGGCATTGTGGGTGAAGCCGGTTTCGCGATCGTTGGTCCGATTCGGTGATGTTGATTGACGCGCATTTTAGGGGTTTTGTTAGAAATCCGAATACGGCGAATTCGTCGTCGTGATGCCCATATAGCTTCGTGTGGTAACGAATGTTGGGTTTTGGGCGGGGAAATAATGTGCGGATTATGGGGCTTGTGATGCCTAGTGTTGTGCGAAGGTGCGATTGGTCTTTGTGGTCGGCTGACTATCCCGTGAAGACTGATATTCACGTGTGGAGAGTGTCCCGGCAAGATTAGTCCCTTCGGTGTTAACTGACGAGAACGTCTGTGCTAACGGACAAGCCCGAAACGGTCGTCAGGCGAGACAGTCGGTGGACGTTGTCCCGACGGTAAGACCAGGGACTTGGGACGTTTGCTCGGAGTCTAAGCCAAGGTTCTTAGCATCGGTTGTGTGCTTTATGGTAAGAACGTGTGAGTTGTTGACAAGTCCGATGGCATGGAGGGCCAGGCGAGGTGGGTCACGGCGTGAGTTCTTGGCCTTGGGCTATGATGCCCTTTGGGGGAAAATGTTGAGTACCACGTGGTTGTTTTGATAATGTATGATGATGTGTTAGATCCATACGCTTTAGGGCGCCTTGGGTGAAACCCGGGTTTGCATTCATATTGCATTTGTAGGCCCCTTTATTACTTGCTCAACATAGAAACGTGGATGTTGTTTGTGGCACTCATACCTGTTATTTTATGTTGTTTCTTTCCTTATATACATGTGCATACGAAGTGCTGACTTGCAGGGTGATGTAGTTCCCCGGGGTCCGCTAGGGCGGCCGGGAGGAGGGGTGTTGTTACACCGTTTGTGGTCAGCCATAGCTGACCCTCGTTTACCGCTCTTTGTGATTTGGATGCAGGCCAAAGATCGCAGACTGGAACGAGCTCGCAGGTCAAAAAGGTCTAAAGCCTCATGAAGTGTTTACTCTGTTTTTCCTGCATTTTTGTACTCATCTTTTGATGTTCCGGCTTGCATGTCGAGGTAGCTTAGGGAAGCTAGTTCCCCCCTCTTTTGGGAGTTTATGTTGACGATGTATGATTGATTTTCCTTGGACTATTGGTTGTGTAAGGCCTTAAGGCCGGTTTCTTTCCTATGTATTTTATCGTGGACAATCTCTGTGGCTTTTAGTTTTGTTTCCGCTGTGTTGTCTGAGTTTTGAGCTGGGTAGTTTATATCGTCTTTTAATGCTGAAAATGTGGCGGTTATATGCTGTGGGGTCCCGGCCGGACCCATGTTATATGGTCTTTACATGGGAGGTGTTACAATTTGGTATTAGAGCTAGGTTTAGTATTCTTGCGTGGTCTAGTGTATTCGGATCGCGTAGAGAGGTTGTCCACATAGGAGTATTGTGCGGGATCATGAGTATCCTTGTGTTCGAGTCTTGCGATTAGAGCTTGATGAGTTTGTTTCCTTGTTTATGCTAGGATGTTGGCGATGATGCGGGGACGTCGAGAAGGCAAGAGGAGCCTTCGGGAAGCAGTGCTACTGCTCCAGGCCTCATGAGTATGGGCATACCCCCGACTGATTTCTGTCGTATGCTAGCGGAAGCAATGGTAGCGGCTCAAGCTGTGGCGATGCCACGGGTTTCGACGCCCGTTGTGTAAGTTACGACTCCTGTTACTCCGGCGGCTACACCAGCCACACCGGAGGTTGAAGTGAGGCCAGCAGAGCCTTTAGCGGAGAGAGCTTATGGGATGGGCGATCGATTTATGAAATACTTCTTGAGTTTCCATCCTCCGACATTCAAGAGAGTTGACACTCCAACGGATGCCGAAGATTGGCTTTCAAGGATCCAGGAACTCTTGAAGGCAGCAGAGACCCCAGAGGAGAGGCAGTCCCAATTCGCGAGTTTTATGTTAGAGGGCGATGTGAAGCTATGGTGGGTGAACCACAGCGGTCGCTATTTTCTTGGGCGTGTTCCGTCCATGGAGGAGTTTTGGAACGCCTTCCTCAAGCGTTATATTCCATCTTCGACAAGGTTAGCATTACAGCGGCAGTTCTTGCATTTGGTGCAGCGTGAGAAGACAGTGGACGAATATCTGCAAGAGTTCACTTGGTTGGGTCGTTATGCGGGAACGACTATGACAGACGATGAAGAGAGGGACAATCTCTTCTATCAAGGCCTGAGGGAGAATTTGAGGCAGTCATTGATAGCCTTGAAGAGCGCAGGATTTAACGAGTTGGTCGAAGCCGCTCGCACTTTGGAGAGCGACATGGAGCGAACCCAGCGGCAAAAGGGTTTTGCGGCAAAGCAGGGAGAAGGGAAGCCTTCTCAGTCTCAGTCTCAGTGGAGGTCCGAGGGCAACCGATGGAAGAAGAAGCCCCGTCCGAGCAATAGCGGGCCTGGGGAGAGAAGTGGCGCACCTTCAGGAGATTTCTGCTCCAAAGGTCCGTTGACTTGTTTCAAGTGTGGCAAGGTGGGTCACATAAGTTGGTTTTGTACCGAGGGCGGAGCTGAGCCAGAGCCGAGGCAGGAACAATCAGTGCGCTCCGGTCCTAGTGTTGGGGAAAGAGGGAAGGCGGCAGAGTCTAGTGCTTCGCAGTTCCCTCCGGTGCAGCCTAGAGCGTATAATCTTGGGCAGCAGGAAGCGATTCGTCAACCCGACGTGGTACAGGTACGAAAAGTTTAAGTTTTTGTTCGTTACTGTAATGTAGTTTGCGGCATTTTATGTTTGTTGTGCACGTGGTTAGGTTTCGTGCTAGTTTCGGGCTACCACTCTCGAGTGTTGTTCGACACGGGAGCATCACACTCTTTTCTCGCGGAAAGCTTTATCCGGAGGATTGGCGTTGAGCCCGTCGAGGCAGAGGTGGAGCTGAGCGTGCGCATGCCGAATGGGTCTTTCATGACCACTGTGAGGAAAGGACGCATTGTGTTGCAAATCTGCGATTGTGATTTCGAGTTGGTAGCAGCTATTCTGCCACTAGCCGAATTTGACGTTATCTTGGGGATGGATTGGCTTGCAGAGCAGCGAGCTAGTATCGACTGCCAGTTGAAGGTGGTAACCCTGAGAGGAAAAGGTAGAGCAGAGGTCAAGTTCGAAGGCCTAAGCGGAGTGGCTTGCTCCCTGATTTCCGCTATGCAAATGAGGCGTGCGGTAAACCAAGGAGGCGAGGCGTTTATAGCCTTGTTGGAGACTCACTCCACAAGGTTTGCTATTGGGGATGTTCCGGTGGTGGAAGGGTTTGAGGATGTATTCCCCGAGGAGCTTCCGGGAGCATCTCCTCAGCGCGAAATCGATTTCTCGATAGAGTTGGTGCCGGGTGCGAGGCCGATGTCGCGTCCTCCATTTAGGATGGCACCGAAGGAACTGGCCGAGCTTAAGGTTCAGTTGTAAGAGTTGTTAGAGCAAGGGTACATTAGGCCCAGCTCTTCGCCGTGGAGCGCGCCGGTATTGTTCGTAAAGAAGAAGGACGGGAGTATGCGGTTGTGCATTGACTACCGTGAGCTGAATAAGTTGACCGTCAAGAATAAATATCTGATTCCCCGAATCGATGATTTGTTCGACTAGTTAGTGGGGTCGGTGGTGTACTCCAAGTTGGATTTGAAATCGGGGTACTACCAGTTGAAGATTCGAGAAGAGGACATTGCAAAGACAGCGTTTGGGACTCGGTATGGCCACTATGAGTTTTCGGTGATGCCGTTCGGACTGATGAACGCGCCATCTGTGTTCATGGATTTGATGAACAAGGTTTTTCGACCGTTTCTAGATTCGTTCGTGGTGGTGTTCATAGATGATATTTTGGTGTATTCAAAATCGGAAGCGGAGCATGAGTATCACTTGAGGCTAGTATTGCAGACTCTAAGGGAGAATCAGCTTTATGCTAAGTTCTCAAAGTGCGAGTTTTGGATCAAAAAGGTGGCATTTTTGGGTCATGTGATCAGTGGAGATGGGGTGGCGGTAGATCCAACGAAAATTGAAGCCATTAGGGATTGGCCTATATTGAGAACCGTGGCAGAAGTCCGGAGCTTCCTTGGCCTAGCCGGTTATTACAGAAGGTTTGTGGAGAACTTTTCGCGGATGGCGTTGCTCCTTACCACAATTACTCGCAAGGACCAAAGGTTCGTGTGGACACCGGAGTGTGCCCGTGCATTTGAGAATTTGAAAGAAAGGTTGATGTCTGCTCCGATCCTTAGTCTTCCTAGTGGGACGGAAGGATTTCAGATTTTCAGTGACGCGTCAGGTTCCGGTTTAGGTTGCGTGTTGGTGCAGCATGGCAAGGTGATAGCTTATGGGTCAAGGCAATTAAAGACTCATGAGAGAAATTACCCCGTCCATGATTTGGAGTTGGCGGCGGTAATCTTTGCGTTAAAATTGTGGCGACACTACGTTTACGGTGCAAAGGTGGAGATCTTCACAGATCACAAAAGCCTGAGGTATCTCCTAGACCAGAAGGATCTGAATATGCGGCAGCGTAGGTGGGTCGAGTTCCTTGGGGACTACGACGTGGAGATTCAGTATATGCCAGGTAAAGCCAACGTGGTGGCGGATGCCTTGAGTAGGAAGTACTCTGGGCAAGGTAATTGGATTGAGGCGCATGACGAGCGTTTGGTGCGAGACTTGGAGTCTCTTGACATTGCTTGTGTGGCTAGAGGTGAGTCTAGCGTGGCTCGGTTGAACTGGATTGAAGTGCAGTGTGATCTAACGGATCAAATCCGAGAGGCGACTAGTGCAGACAAAGAGTGCCAACGGTTGGTGTTGGAAGCTCAGCAAAGCGAAGACAGTGCTTGGGAGATGGTCGGTGGGATTTTAAAGAGAGACGGAAGGGTGTGTGTTCCGCGTTTTGGCAAGCTCCATGAGGAGTTGATGTTTGAGGCTCACTTTACGAAGTACTCCATTCATCCAGGTAGTACAAAGATGTACTCGGATATGAAGAAATCCTTTTGGTGGTCTGGGATGAAGCGGGATGTAGGTGAGTATGTAAGCCGGTGTAAGACGTGTGCCTTAGTAAAGGCTGAATGCCAAAGGCCGGGCGGATTCTTGAAGCCTCTTCCTATCCCCGAGTGGAAATTTGACGATATCTCCATGGACTTTGTACATGGTTTGCCTCGATCGCAGCAGGGTAACGATGCAATTTGGGTGATAGTGGATCGCCTGACCAAGGTGACTCACTTCATTCCGAATCAGAAGGGTGATGGTGTAGAGAAGCTCGTGGAGCTTTATGTTCGAAATGTTGTGCGGTTTCACGAGATTCCTAAGAGCATTGTTAGTGATCGCGATGGGCGGTTCACGTCGAAGGACTGGAGGTTAGTGCAAAAAAGTTTAGGCACCAAACTCAAGTTTAGTACCGCATTCCATCCGCAGACCGACGGTCAGACGAAGCGAACGAACCGTACATTGGAGGATATGTTGAGGATGTGTGCTCTTGACTTTGGTAAGAGTTGGGAAGACCACCTTTTCATGGTGGAGTTCGCTTACAATAATAGCTTCCAGGCAAGTATCAAGATGGCGCCATACGAAGCGTTGTATGGAAGGAGGTGTCGAACGCCAATGTCGTGGGCAGAGGCGGGAGACACTAAGCTATTGGGAAAGCAAGTGGTGGCAGATGCTTGCGAAATGGTGCGGATGATCCAGAAGCGCATGAAGGTTGCTCAGGACCGGCAAGCGAAGTATTTTAACGCGCGCCATAGAAATGCGGAGTTTGCAGTGGGCGACATGGTCTACTTGAAGATCAAGTCGTTCAAGGGTGTTTCACGTGTGCGGCGACTCAAGAAGTTGAGTCCGCGATATTTGGGCCCGTTCGAGGTTACGGAGCGTATAGGCGAAGCAGCCTATCGTTTGGCTTTGTCCGCTGAGTTGAGTGGATTACATGATGTTTTCCATGTCTCTGTGCTGAGGAAAGCTTTGGTAGAGCCAAGCGTCGTAGTGGAAGCGGCGGCGGTGCCAGTGACAGAGGATTTGAGGACGAGGGTTCGTCCGGTTTGTGTGGAGGACTCGGAAGTCTGGCAGTTGCGTAACGAGGAAGTCAGGCTTGTGAAGGTGCGATGGGACAATTGCAGGCGAGACGAATTCTCTTGGGAGCGTGAGCAAGAGATGCGGAAGGACTTCTCGGAACTTTTTGCATCATGTATGCATTATGGTTTCCTGTTTCAATTCTGAAATTTCGGGACGAAATTCTTTTAAGGGGTGGAGACTTGTAACACCCCAAAATTCATATAATTGCTTTCCATGAAGACCCTAAGAGCATTAGAGGAGTCCCATGGGGTTTTAGGGCTGTTTAGGAAGCTTTTTAGAGAAGCTGATTTTTGACATGGCTTGTGACACGGCCATGTGCAAGGCCGTGTCTGTGAATTTATGCATCAAATTGTGGCAGTAAAGGTCACGATCAGACACATGGCCATCTCCCTAACCGTGTAGATCCACACGGCCATAGACACGGTCGTGTGCAGGGCCGTGTCTAGCTCCAGTTTTTCCTGTGTGTTCACACGGCCTGGAACACGGCCGTGTGCCAAGCCGTGTACGGGTTTTTCCAGCCCGTTTAAGTTTAAATCTGAGCCATTCGTTGTGTTGTGAGGAGATCTGATGGTTGGAAATAGTTCCTGGTGGCTTAAGGTCGGGAAATGAGGGTTTTGAACCTCATTTCACCCACCCCTCTATCTCTTACCTTTGAAAACCTAGAGAGAAGGAGGAGCCATTTCCCTCATTGTTGGAGCTTCGGAGCTCCGTTCGCCGATCCGAGACCGGCAGCGCGTAGGGAACGTCGAGACGCTTCTTCTTCTCCGTTTCTTTTCAAGTTTCCATGGCTAGGAGGAGATCTCAAAAGGTAACGACATTTCTCCTCCCGGTCTTTAGGATGCATGCTTGGCATCCCTTTATTTTCTGCATTTTGGCACCGGATCCATCGAGTGAGAGGGATCCGGGTCGCCTTGGTTCAAGAGGAACCATCTGGTTGATTGTGTCCGTCCCCGACATGATTTGCACTAGAAATCCGCTCCGTTAGTGGATTGGGCATTGTGGGTGAAGCCGGTTTCGCGATCGTTGGTCCGATTCGGTGATGTTGATTGACGCGCATTTTAGGGGTTTTGTTAGAAATCCGAATACGGCGAATTCGTCATCGTGATGCCCATATAGCTTCGTGTGGTAACGAATGTTGGGTTTTGGGCGGGGAAATAATGTGCGGATTATGGGGCTTGTGATGCCTAGTGTTGTGCGAAGGTGCGATTGGTCTTTGTGGTCGGCTGACTATCCCGTGAAGACTGATATTCACGTGTGGAGAGTGTCCCGACAAGATTAGTCCCTTCGGTGTTAACTGACGAGAACGTCTGTGCTAACGGACAAGCCCGAAACGGTCGTCAAGCGAGACAGTCGGTGGACGTTGTCCCGACGGTAAGACCAGGGACTTGGGACGTTTGCTCGGAGTCTAAGCCAAGGTTCTTAGCATCGGTTGTGTGCTTTATGGTAAGAACGTGTGAGTTGTTGACAAGTCCGATGGCATGGAGGGCCAGGCGAGGTGGGTCACGGCGTGAGTTCTTGGCCTTGGGCTATGATGCCCTTTGGGGGAAAATGTTGAGTACCACGTGGTTGTTTTGATAATGTATGATGATGTGTTAGATCCATACGCTTTAGGGCGCCTTGGGTGAAACCCGGGTTTGCATTCATATTGCATTTGTAGGCCCCTTTATTACTTGCTCAACATAGAAATGTGGATGTTGTTTGTGGCACTCATACCTGTTATTTTATGTTGTTTCTTTCCTTATATACATGTGCATACGAAGTGCTGACTTGCAAGGTGATGTAGTTCCCCGGGGTCCGCTAGGGCGGCCGGGAGGAGGGGTGTTGTTACACCGTTTGTGGTCAGCCATAGCTGACCCTCGTTTACCGCTCTTTGTGATTTGGATGCAGGCCAAAGATCGCAGACTGGAACGAGCTCGCAGGCCAAAAAGGTCTAAAGCCTCATGAAGTGTTTACTCTGTTTTTCCTGCATTTTTGTACTCATCTTTTGATGTTCCGGCTTGCATGTCGAGGTAGCTTAGGGAAGCTAGTTCCCCCCTCTTTTGGGAGTTTATGTTGACGATGTATGATTGATTTTCCTTGGACTATTGGTTGTGTAAGGCCTTAAGGCCGGTTTCTTTCCTATGTATTTTATCGTGGACAATCTCTGTGGCTTTTAGTTTTGTTTCCGCTGTGTTGTCTGAGTTTTGAGCTGGGTAGTTTATATCGTCTTTTAATGCTGAAAATGTGGCGGTTATATGCTGTGGGGTCCCGGCCGGACCCATGTTATATGGTCTTTACATGGGAGGTGTTACAATTTGGTATCAGAGCTAGGTTTAGTATTCTTGCGTGGTCTAGTGTATTCGGATCGAGTAGAGAGGTTGTCCACATAGGAGTATTGTGCGGGATCATGAGTATCCTTGTGTTCGAGTCTTGCGATTAGAGCTTGATGAGTTTGTTTCCTTGTTTATGCTAGGATGTTGGCGATGATGCGGGGACGTCGAGAAGGCAAGAGGAGCCTTCGGGAAGCAGTGCTACTGCTCCAGGCCTCATGAGTATGGGCATACCCCCGGCTGATTTCTGTCGTATGCTAGCGGAAGCAATGGTAGCGGCTCAAGCTGCGGCGATGCCACGGGTTTCGACGCCCGTTGTGTAAGTTACGACTCCTGTTACTCCGGCGGCTACACCAGCCACACCGGAGGTTGAAGTGAGGCAAGCAGAGCCTTTAGCGGAGAGAGCTTATGAGATGGGCGATCGATTTATGAAATACTTCTTGAGTTTCCATCCTCCGACATTCAAGAGAGTTGACACTCCAACGGATGCCGAAGATTGGCTTTCAAGGATCCAGGAACTCTTGAAGGCAGCAGAGACCCCAGAGGAGAGGCAGTCCCAATTCGCGAGTTTTATGTTAGAGGGCGATGCGAAGCTATGGTGGGTGAACCACAGCGGTCGCTATTTTCTTGGGCGTGTTCCGTCCATGGAGGAGTTTTGGAACGCCTTCCTCAAGCGTTATATTCCATCTTCGACAAGGTTAGCATTACAGCGGCAGTTCTTGCATTTGGTGCAGCGTGAGAAGACAGTGGACGAATATCTGCAAGAGTTCACTTGCTTGGGTCGTTATGCGGGAACGACTATGACAGACGATGAAGAGAGGGACAATCTCTTCTATCAAGGCCTGAGGGAGAATTTGAGGCAGCCATTGATAGCCTTGAAGAGCGCAGGATTTAACAAGTTGGTCGAAGTCGCTCGCACTTTGGAGAGCGACATGGAGCGAACCCAGCGGCAAAAGGGTTTTGCGGCAAAGCAGGGAGAAGGAAAGCCTTCTCAGTCTCAGTCTCAGTGGAGGTCCGAGGGCAACCGATGGAAGAAGAAGCCCCGTCCGAGCAATAGCAGGCCTGGGGAGAGAAGTGGCGCACCTTCAGGAGATTTCTGCTCCAAAGGTCCGTTGACTTGTTTCAAGTGTGGCAAGGTGGGTCACATAAGTTGGTTTTGTACCGAGGGCGGAGCTGAGCCAGAGCCGAGGCAAGAACAATCAGTGCGCTCCGGTCCTAGTGTTGGGGAAAGAGGGAAGGCGGCAGAGTCTAGTGCTTCGCAGTTCCCTCCGGTGCAGCCTAGAGCGTATAATCTTGGGCAGCAGGAAGCGATTCGTCAACCCGACGTGGTACAGGTACGAAAAGTTTAAGTTTTTGTTCGTTACTGTAATGTAGTTTGCGACATTTTATGTTTGTTGTGCACGTGGTTAGGTTTCGTGCTAGTTTCGGGCTACCCCTCTCGAGTGTTGTTCGACACGGGAACATCACACTCTTTTCTCGCGGAAAGCTTTATCCGGAGGATTGGCGTTGAGCCCGTCGAGGCAGAGGTGGAGCTGAGCGTGCGCATGCCGAATGGGTCTTTCATGACCACCGTGAGGAAAGGACGCATTGTGTTGCAAATCTGCGATTGTGATTTCGAGTTGGTAGCAGCGATTCTGCCACTAGCCGAATTTGACGTTATCTTGGGGATGGATTGGCTTGCAGAGCAGCGAGCTAGTATCGACTGCCAGTTGAAGGTGGTAACCCTGAGAGGAAAAGGTAGAGCAGAGGTCAAGTTCGAAGGCCTAAGCGGAGTGGCTTGCTCCCTGATTTCCGCTATGCAAATGAGGCGTGCGGTAAACCAAGGAGGCGAGGCGTTTATATCCTTGTTGGAGACTCACTCCACAAGGTTTGCTATTGGGGATGTTCCGGTGGTGGAAGGGTTTGAGGATGTATTCCCCGAGGAGCTTCCGGGAGCATCTCCTCAGCGCGAAATCGATTTCTCGATAGAGTTGGTGCCGGGTGCGAGGCCGATGTCGCGTCCTCCATTTAGGATGGCACCGAAGGAACTGGCCGAGCTTAAGGTTCAGTTGCAAGAGTTGTTAGAGCAAGGGTACATTAGGCCCAGCTCTTCGCCGTGGAGCGCGCCGGTATTGTTCGTAAAGAAGAAGGACGGGAGTATGCGGTTGTGCATTGACTACCGTGAGCTGAATAAGTTGACCGTCAAGAATAAATATCTGATTCCCCGAATCGATGATTTGTTCGACCAGTTAGTGGGGTCGGTGGTGTACTCCAAGTTGGATTTGAAATCGGGGTACTACCAGTTGAAGATTCGAGAAGAGGACATTGCCAAGACAGCGTTTGGGACTCGGTATGGCCACTATGAGTTTTCGGTGATGCCGTTCGGACTGATGAACGCGCCATCTGTGTTCATGGATTTGATGAATAAGGTTTTTCGACCGTTTCTAGATTCGTTCGTGGTGGTGTTCATAGATGATATTTTGGTGTATTCAAAATCGGAAGCGGAGCATGAGTATCACTTGAGGCTAGTATTGCAGACTCTAAGGGAGAATCAGCTTTATGCTAAGTTCTCAAAGTGCGAGTTTTGGATCAAAAAGGTGGCATTTTTGGGTCATGTGATCAGTGGAGATGGGGTGGCGGTAGATCCAACGAAAATTGAAGCCATTAGGGATTGGCCTATATTGAGAACCGTGGCAGAAGTCCGGAGCTTCCTTGGCCTAGCCGGTTATTACAGAAGGTTTGTGGAGAACTTTTCGCGGATGGCGTTGCTCCTTACCACAATTACTCGCAAGGACCAAAGGTTCGTGTGGACACCGGAGTGTGCCCGTGCATTTGAGAATTTGAAAGAAAGGTTGATGTCTGCTCCGATCTTTAGTCTTCCTAGTGGGACGGAAGGATTTCAGATTTTCAGTGACGCGTCAGGTTCCGATTTAGGTTGCGTGTTGGTGCAGCATGGCAAGGTGATAGCTTATGGGTCAAGGCAATTAAAGACTCATGAGAGAAATTACCCCGTCCATGATTTAGAGTTGGCGGCGGTAATCTTTGCGTTAAAATTGTGAAACTACGTTTACGGTGCAAAAGTGGAGATCTTCACGGATCACAAAAGCCTGAGGTATCTCCTAGACCAGAAGGATCTGAATATGCGGCAGCGTAGGTGGGTCGAGTTCCTTGGGGACTACGACGTGGAGATTCAGTATACGCCAGGTAAAGCCAACGTGGTGGCGGATGCCTTGAGTAGGAAGTACTCTGGGCAAGGTAATTGGATTGAGGCGCATGACGAGCGTTTGGTGCGAGACTTGGAGTCTCTTGACATTGCTTGTGTGGCTAGAGGTGAGTCTAGCGTGGCTCGGTTGAACTGGATTGAAGTGCAGTGTGATCTAACGGATCAAATCCGAGAGGCGACTAGTGCAGACAAAGAGTGCCAACGGTTGGTGTTGGAAGCTCAGCAAAGCGAAGACAGTGCTTGGGAGATGGTCGGTGTGATTTTAAAGAGAGACGGAAGGGTGTGTGTTCCGCGTTTTGGCAAGCTCCATGAGGAGTTGATGTTTGAGGCTCACTTTACGAAGTACTCCATTCATCCAGGTAGTACAAAGATGTACTCGGATATGAAGAAATCCTTTTGGTGGTCTGGGATGAAGCGGGATGTAGGTGAGTATGTAAGCCGGTGTAAGACGTGTGCCTTAGTAAAGGCTGAATGCCAAAGGCCGGGCGGATTCTTGAAGCCTCTTCCTATCCCCGAGTGGAAATTTGACGATATCTCCATGGACTTTGTACATGGTTTGCCTCGATCGCAGCAGGGTAACGATGCAATTTGGGTGATAGTGGATCGCCTGACCAAGGTGACTCACTTCATTCCGAATCAGAAGGGTGATGGTGTAGAGAAGCTCGTGGAGCTTTATGTTCGAAATGTTGTGCGGTTTCACGAGATTCCTAAGAGCATTGTTAGTGATCGCGATGGGCGGTTCACGTCGAAGGACTGGAGGTTAGTGCAAAAAAGTTTAGGCACCAAACTCAAGTTTAGTACCGCATTCCATCCGCAGACCGACGGTCAGACGAAGCGAACGAACCGTACATTGGAGGATATGTTGAGGATGTGTGCTCTTGACTTTGGTAAGAGTTGGGAAGACCACCTTTTCATGGTGGAGTTCGCTTACAATAATAGCTTCCAGGCAAGTATCAAGATGGCGCCATACGAAGCGTTGTATGGAAGGAGGTGTCGAACGCCAATGTCATGGGCAGAGGCGGGAGACACTAAGCTATTGGGAAAGCAAGTGGTGGCAGATGCTTGCGAAATGGTGCGGATGATCCAGAAGCGCATGAAGGTTGCTCAGGACCGGCAAGCGAAGTATTTTAACGCGCGCCATAGAAATGCGGAGTTTGCAGTGGGCGACATGGTCTACTTGAAGATCAAGTCGTTCAAGGGTGTTTCACGTGTGCGGCGACTCAAGAAGTTGAGTCCGAGATATTTGGGCCCGTTCGAGGTTACGGAGCGTATAGGCGAAGCAGCCTATCGTTTGGCTTTGTCCGCTGAGTTGAGTGGATTACATGATGTTTTCCATGTCTCTGTGCTGAGGAAAGCTTTGGTAGAGCCAAGCGTCGTAGTGGAAGCGGCGGCGGTGCCAGTGACAGAGGATTTGAGGACGAGGGTTCGTCCGGTTTGTGTGGAGGACTCGGAAGTCTGGCAGTTGCGTAACGAGGAAGTCAGGCTTGTGAAGGTGCGATGGGACAATTGCAGGCGAGACGAATTCTCTTGGGAGCGTGAGCAAGAGATGCGGAAGGACTTCTCGGAACTTTTTGCATCATGTATGCATTATGGTTTCCTGTTTCAATTCTGAAATTTCGGGACGAAATTCTTTTAAGGGGTGGAGACTTGTAACACCCCAAAATTCATATAATTGCTTTCCATGAAGACCCTAAGAGCATTAGAGGAGTCCCATGGGGTTTTAGGGCTGTTTAGGAAGCTTTTTAGAGAAGCTGATTTTTGACATGGCTTGTGACACGGCCATGTGCAAGGCCGTGTCTGTGAATTTATGCATCAAATTGTGGCAGTAAAGGTCACGATCAGACACATGGCCATCTCCCTAACCGTGTAGATCCACACAGCCATAGACACGGTCGTGTGCAGGGCCGTGTCTAGCTCCAGTTTTTCCTCTGTGTTCACACGACCTGGAACACGGCCGTGTGCCAAGCCGTGTACGGGTTTTTCCAGCTCGTTTAAGTTTAAATCTGAGCCATCCGTTGTGTTGTGAGGAGATCTGATGGTTGGAAATAGTTCCTGATGGCTTAAGGTCGGGAAATGAGGGTTTAGAACCTCATTTCACCCACCCCTCTCTCTCTTACCTTTGAAAACCTAGAGAGAAGGAGGAGCCATTTCCCCCATTGTTGGAGCTTCGGAGCTCCGTTCGTCGATCCGAGACCGGCAGCGCGTAGGGAACGTCGAGACGCTTCTTCTTCTCCGTTTCTTTTCAAGTTTCCATGGCTAGGAGGAGATCTCAAAATGTAACGACATTTCTCCTCCCGGTCTTTAGGATGCGTGCTTGGCATCCCTTTATTTTCTGCATTTTGGCACCAGATCCGTCGAGTGAGAGGGATCCGGGTCTCCTTGGTTCAAGAGGAACCATCAGGTTGATTGTGTCCGTCCCCGACATGATTTGCACTAGAAATCCGCTCCGTTAGTGGATTAGGCATTGATGCGATAATTTCGGCAAGTGCACCGGTCACGCAAGTAATAATAATGGGGAAAATCCCCGAGTGTCGGTCTCTTGAGGAACACAGTAAGGTGGAGTTAGGTTTCGAGGAAGGACTTGAGATCGAAGTCCTTGGTCGGTGTTACAATGGATAGTTGGTTTGGTTTGCGAATAATAAAATAAAATATTATAACTACTCCTATGCAGTGCCGCTATGCAATGCTTCGCTTGGCGGGATGGAGACTAGGCAGGCCTTGAGCGCGCTGCATCGCAAGGGCGGATGAACGAGTAGGCAAGCGGAATGAGGGTCGCAAGCACCTCTTCGACAAGCACGCCACTAGCAATTGCTAGTGCGGCACCGGACACGGTGGTGGGGCGGAAAATCAATGGGGGCGCACCTCATTAACACAAATGAACAAATTGATTCCATAAACATGAAATAAACAATACTAAACATGGTTCATAGCGTTCATCATCTAGATAAAGAGATTACAACAAATACAACCACACAAGTAGAAGAAAAAGGGCAAGAGATACGACCGAATCCGGAGTCTCGTTGTAGATTCACGGTAGGAAGCACCGGGGTGTCAATCCGCGTCCTAGCTCGGTCTCAACTGCGTCCGGGGTAGAGGAGGGCTGTCACCCCTCCCAATGGACCCGCCTTCTCCAGCGATTTACCATCCGGCCACGTCTAATGCGAAGAACTTCTTCCTTAGCGATCAAAATGAGTGTAGAATCCCTTCCTTTAAGCCCTTGGATGATGGAGGAGGCTTAGGGGGTGAAAAACCTCTGGAAATAACGAAAACGGCGGACTGAACGGAGTTCCCCGGCGTAATCCCGAACTAATTCGCAAACAGGTCATTATATAGGCGCTGAATTAAACAGTGCGCACGGTCATTGGAGCACGACCAGTGGTCGTGCGCACTGCAATCCTGTGATCGTGCGCACTGCACCAAACAGAACTCATGAAAAAAGGGTTAAGTGCACACGATCAGTAGCGCACGACCATTGGTCGTGCGCAATAGAACCGGTGATCGTGCGCAGTGTTCCTGTGCAGAATTGCACCGGGAACACCTGCACGACTCCTATTCCAGCACAACCACGAATCTAGCCACTGAAAGTGGCACCTAACGGAGCATGAAAACTACTAATGAAGAAAAGCATGAAATCACACCAAAATGGGCCTAGAAGTGCACCTAGCATGGAATATCAAATATAAACTATAACAATGCTAAAGTGCGGTGAAAAGACTGAATAAAGGCCTAGATGAGTCCATAAAAGTGTATATGATCAGGACTCATCACACCCCCAGACTTAACTGTTTGCGCGTCCCGAGCAAACGAATCCAGCGGAGTGTGAAAACGAGAGTTAACATAGAGAATTACACAATGGAGGACGGTGCGAAGTAACATACGCATGCGAGTAGAGATTCTAGTAGAAGGAGATTCTAACTATGCTAACTAATTTACATAAGTATTAAAGCGTAAGTAAAGATTTAGTTATACTCAGTTGGTGAATTATGAAGAATTTGAACGATCATGCCTGGTATGAAAGTGACGAGACACTGAGGCGGGCGTTGCACAAGATCGGGTCTTAGGAATAACTCCGCTGAAATCCATCAACGTCGTGAACCATACGCTCGCCCGGTCACACTCTCTCCACGACGCTAGCAAAATCGCAAGTCAAATCAATAGGACTTATAGGATTAAGTTGGGGCTTAGGTTACGGTATGGTATTCAAATTTAAACACGATGGCTACGCAACCCAAGTGAGCTAACGGAACGCTGCACCACACAAGACCAACAAACTATGCTCGTGTGACACACCCCCAGACTTATCATGAAAACCAGGTGTGCACACAGCCTACTTCACAAATACCAACAGATTTTCTATTTAGCTCGGAAGGATTTCTTTTCAATATACTCTCTTTTTTTTTAGATTTTTTTTTTAACATACTTTGCTTCTATTATGTATCCTCCGGTTGGTTCAAAATCAGCAAATAGACTTTATTTCCCCTTCATAACACAACGATTCCAAACATCACACAAATTGAGAATTATGAGCGCAGTTAAAAAAACAATTTGGTTGCGGGTGTAGGATAAGCTTCGGGCTTTGGTGGATGAAGAGGAGTTGAACAAAGGAATGGTAGGCACAAATTTGGCTTGCAAAGGTGAGCGAAAAGGACATGGAATAACAAAGCTCAAACTAGCCAAAGGATGGCCTACATCATGTTTAACTCGACGAGTCGCTCTCACCCATGCTTCAAGAGTCGCTTGGGGCAAGTTCTTAGCCCACGAGAAAGGTAAACCTTCCTCCCGACTCGAGCAACACACGACTAGCACTCGTACACACAAAACACCGGGTTATCGTCAATTTCATTCAAATTCACCACTTGAGTATAATAAATCTAAATTTACGCAAAAATACTAAACATAAATTAGATGCATAGAGACAATCTAGTTCTACTCAAGTTCTACCATATCATGCGAAGTGATTAGAACACTACACGAGTCAACATCGCACTCCAAATAATAATTCCTAAGTTAACAACCTATTTCACATTCCAACCAAAATAGTTTAACCGGAACAACAACAAAAAGATAAGCGCGCACTCAAGTGGGTGAAGTGGTGTGTGAAGCATGAAAACAATGATAATGACAAGGATACAAAAGAAACAAACTTCTGGTATGCAGTGCAACTCGTGCACAGTGAATGACAACATACGCTCCCCCAGACTTAGTCTAAACAATACATCTAGAAATTGGAAGCTAAAAGAGGGGAGGAAGTGTTACCCAATGCTCAGAATTGAGCATACCAGACGATTGGTGTTTACGATCAAGAGCAGCCCGCAACATCCGCCATTACAAGGAACAAAGGCCACCTGAAAGTGACACACTAGAAACAGCAAAAATAGTAAAAACTGAACTAAACATGTGAGAGCACTAATAATCAAGAAATCTGGGTTATCACCCATGGAAGTGAACCTGTTCCTGCAATTAAAATTAAGCACTCGCACACATAATAAAGGGAACAAATTATGCTGAATTCATAAAACTATGCCCAGAAGAGCATCCAAAAGCAAAATGTTATTATTACAATTAACAAAAGAGAATAAGTTCGAGCGACTCAACAAAAGACCGAAACAGCAGCAAGAAAACAAAAAAATAAAAAATAATAACAAGGCTTAGAATAGCTCGCACACAGGGAGAAAGATCACTCGTCGTCGCTGTCGCTATCTAGAACAACAACGGACGGCAGAGGTCTAGAAGATGATGCGACCCGACCAGGAGGTGGGGGAATATTTAATCCTCCCCGCAATGCTTGCTGATATACAAAATCCGTCAGCCAATATTGGTTCGCTTCCAAATCGGAGAGGCGCTTATTGAAACTTGGGACCTCCGGCGCTCTTGAAGAACTACCCTCCTCCTTGGCTCTCCGCTCCTGCTGAAATGAATGACTCCGCGGCTGCGGAAGGGCTATCTCTCGGCGAGTAGTCGACGGCTCAGCCGGCTCTCCGTGCTCCTCGTCGCCTTGCCTCTCCCTAGGCGCATCTCCCGGCATCACGACCACAAAGCGTTTACTACTCTTCTTCCCCACGACCCGCAGTAAATGAAAACTCACCATGGTGGCCCGAGTGATGAAGGAGGGCGCAGTCACCTGCACCATCGGAGGCAGATGACTCCAAACCCCCAGGCTTTTTGCAATGCGGGTAATATAGTAGGCACCACCAATGGCACCAGTGAGACCGTAGGTGGCCTCGTGATGGAAGAAGAAAGCTAGCATGTAGCCAAGATGCAAGGGCTGCCGAAATTCCATACTATAAAGGGAGATCAGATCTTGCCACCCCACCACGTTCTGACTGAGGGCACGGGCGACAAGGGAGTGGCTAAGGACATGCTGCAGGAATCGGAGAGCAGGCGCGACGATCCAGGTAGATTTGCTTTTCCTGGCAACATACTCTTCATCACGACCCGTGAGAGCACACCACGCAGCACGCGGGGTGACGCCGTCAGGGAAGGAGACATTCAAATCCAGAAAAGGAATCGCCGCAGCCTCGACTTCAGTGTAGAAGCCAGCATGCACTGCCAACTCCGGCAAGGATAGAGTGAAGACCTTGCCCATCATTCGGAAAGAGCACTTTCCTGGACGTTGAACGGAGGGCAACACATCCCACTCAAACGTTGCAAGAAACTCCAAGGTAAGCTCCCGGTAGCCGAGGTCATTGCACTCAAACACCCCACTCCAGTGATCAAATGAATAGCGTTGGCGGACGGCCTCCCCCAACTCTCCATTGTCGCCGATGGAATTCAGCTCGTTCCAATCCACTAGACGCTGTGATAGGAATGGCTTCTCCTTGAGAGAGTTGAATCGCCGCGTGTGCGAATCCCTAGAAAAAGTAGCCATCCGAGCAAGGATCTGAGCAGGAGAAGCAGAAGGGCGGCCGGAGCGTTGGTAGACGTTGTGGCGATCTCTAGAGCTCATGGTGGTAGGAGGGCAAGGGAAAGAGGAGAATCGGAAGTGGGCTCACCGGAAGGAAGAAGGGCGCACGATCGGCGGCAACCCAGCGGAAACGGCGCACGGACGACGAAAGACGAGAACCCTAGAATGTGCGCATGAGGCTCGGGCGGACGGGCTTTTTATAAAAATCTGGGCCGATCGCACGACCAGTGGTCGTGCGCGATAAGTAGTGCGCACGACCAGTGATCGTGCGCCCTAGGAATTTTCCAGGCGGCCAAAATTTTAGTAAAAACTCTATCCACCGTGCAGTTTACGCACAACCAGGAATCAGCACAAGCAGCGAGACATTCACAGCCTTAACAATAACTTAACTAAACTAGACGAAATAAAAGTTCAGAAAAAAGAAAGATAACTACTGGGGTTACTGTCATCCCAGCACGACTTATTTGAAAACATAAAGGTTCTAGCTAATGGGCCTATGGAAGAGAAAATGCACAGGTAACTGCCCCAATATCCGTTTCGGTTGCGGGTACCGATACGGTGATAGAACAGTCACCCCTCTACCTAAATATAGATACCTGCTCCTCACAGGTGGAGGGTAGAGAATGTAAGAAAAGGAGGAGGCCTGGTCCTCACTCATCTCACAAAACACATCCTTGCCTAGCAAGGTATCGTCAACAGCAAGGTGGCAGGAGGAAAAGGCAATGAGTGGAGCTTCCTCTACGGAGGGAGAATAAACCTCCTCGCATGAGAGGATGCTCGCATCATTGACTTGAGCAAACAGCTCCAAGTCCTCCTGAAGTACATGTGAAGATTCAACATGCACAGACTCAGATGAAGGAAGGGGATCAAGAAATAAATAAGGCGAAGAACATAAATCATCGTCAATCGGGGGAGTGATCCCGGTCTCACTCCCATCAGGTTGGGGAAGTAAAATAATGTTAGCATTGTCATCAATGCTACAAGATTCGGCGGGATCAATGGTGGCCAGGCTTAGGATTTGGACTTCCTCCACCGGTGTTGAGGAAAACTCCTCTTCACCTAGAAGGTTGTCCTCCTCCATAGGAATAGGCACAACACTCAGATCACCCACCTCATCCTGCGACACATCATCAACAATGTCGTCGGAGACGAGAGTAGTATGCACAACAGTGGGAAGAATCGAATCCACTAGAAGTGGTGGATGCACATGGAGAATAGGCTCAGCAGTGTCGGTGCATAGATCAACCGCACATCTAGTGACCATGTCCATGTCATACCCTTCAAGATGTGAAGGTGACAAAGACACATAACCGGATGTTGAAGGTGTGCCGCCAGAGTTAGGAGTTGGGACGATCCGGATATCCGGTTCGTCATCCTCGTCCAATTGGCGAAGATACTCGACACAGTCCTTCAAGACATGATCAGTGCTCCGACAAAACCGGCACTGCCTAGCGGGCTTCTTTGGCACAGCGGGTGCTGAAGCCGAAAAGAAGTAAGACGATAAAGGCTCCGCAGAGTAGCCATAAGACTTACGCGCACCATATGAAGTACCAGACGAAGTCGGTGCTCCATATGCTGGGCTATAAGAATTATGCCTACTATTCTCCGTAGGGCATTCATCACTAGAGTGGGAGGTAGCTCCACACCAACGGCAACGGAAATTAAGATGTGCCCACATAGTGCGAAGATAAAACGATTCAAAAAGAAGAACACTATTGTGCGAAATACTACACCTAACAAAAATTTACTAAAGCAACCTACTATAAAACAAGAAAATGGAATAAAGAGAACAGAAATAAAATAAAAGATGCGATAAACAAATGGAAGGGCTTCTCTCTCAGATTCTCCCTCTCCAGAAAACTCACACGACTGTGTTCCCCGGCAACGGCGCCAAAAACTTGATGCGATAATTTCGGCAAGTGCACCGGTCGCGCAAGTAATAATAATGGGGAAAATCCCCGAGTGTCGGTCTCTTGAGGAACACAGTAAGGTGGAGTTAGGTTTCGAGGAAGGGCTTGAGATCGAAGTCCTTGGTCGGTGTTACAATGGATAGTTGGTTTGGTTTGCGAATAATAAAATAAAATATTATAACTACTCCTATGTAGTGCCGCTATGCAATGCTTCGCTTGGCGGGATGGAGACTAGGCAGGCCTTGAGCGCGCTGCGTCGCAAGGGCGGATGAACGAGTAGGCAAGCGGAATGAGGGTCGCAAGCACCTCTTCGACAAGCACGCCACTAGCAATTGCTAGTGCGGCACCGGACACGGTGGTGGGGCGGAAAATCAATGGGGGCGCACCTCATTAACACAAATGAACAAATTGATTCCATAAACATGAAATAAACAATACTAAACATGGTTCATGGCGTTCATAATCTAGATAAAGAGATTACAACAAATACAACCACACAAGTAGAAGAAAAAGGGCAAGAGATACGACCGAATCCGGAGTCTCGTTGTAGATTCACGGTAGGAAGCACCGGGGTGTCAATCCGCGTCCTAGCTCGGTCCCAACTGCGTCCGGGGTAGAGGAGGGATGTCACCCCTCGCAATGGACCCGTCTTCTCCAGCGATTTACCATCCGACCATGTCTAATGCGAAGAACTTCTTCCTTAGCGATCAAAATGAGTGTAGAATCCCTTCCTTTAAGCCCTTGGATGATGGAGGAGGCTTAGGGGGTGAAAAACCTCTGGAAATGACGAAAACGGCAGACTGAACGGAGTTCCCCGGCGTAATCCCGACCTAATTCGCAAACAGGTCATTATATAGGCGCTGAATTAAACAATGTGCACGGTCATTGGCGCACGACCAGTGGTCGTGCGCACTAGAATCCTGTGATCGTGCGCACTGCACCAAACAGAACTCATGAAAAAAGGGTTAAGTGCACACGATCAGTGGCGCACGACCAGTGGTCGTGCGCAATAGAACCGGTGATCGTGCGCAGTGTTCCTGTGCAGAATTGCACCGGGAACACCTGCATGACTCCTATTCCAGCACAACCACGAATCTAGCCACTGAAAGTGGCACCTAACGGAGCATGAAAACTACTAATGAAGAAAAACATGAAATCACACCAAAATGGGCCTAGAAGTGCACCTAGCATGGAATATCAAATATAAACTATAACAATGCTAAAGTGCGGTGAAAAGACTGATAAAGGCCTAGATGAGTCCATAAAAGTGTATATGATCAGGACTCATCAGGCATTGTGGGTGAAGCCGGTTTCGCGACCGTTGGTCCGATTCGGTGATGTTGATTGACGCGCATTTTAGGGGTTTTGTTAGAAATCCGAATACGACGAATTCGTCGTCGTGATGCCCATGTAGCTTCGTGTGGTAACGAATGTTGGGTTTTGGGCGGGGAAATAATGTGCGGATTATGGGGCTTGTGATACCTAGTGTTGTGCGAAGGTGCGATTGGTCTTTGTGGTCGGCTGGCTATCCCGTGAAGACTGATATTCATGTGTGGAGAGTGTCCCGGCAAGATTAGTCCCTTCGGTGTTAACTGACGAGAACGTCTGTGCTAACGGACAAGCCCGGAACGGTCGCCAGGCGAGGCAGTCGGTGGACGTTGTCCCGACGGTAAGACCAGGGGCTTGGGACGTTTGCTCGGAGTCTAAGCCAAGGTTCTTAGCATCGTTTGTGTGCTTTATGGCAAGAACATGTGAGCTGTTGACAAGCCCGATGGCATGGAGGGCCAGGCGAGGTGGGTCACGGCGTGAGTTCTTGGCCTTGGGCTATGATGCCCTTTGGGGGAAAATGTTGAGTACCTCGTGGTTATGTTGATAATGTATGATGACGTGTTAGATCCATACGCTTTAGGGCGCTTTGGGTGAAACCCGGGTTTGCATTCATATTGCATTTGTAGGCCCCTTTATTACTTGCTCAACATAGAAACGTGGATATTGTTTGTGGCACTCATACCTGTTGTTTTATGTTGCTTCTTTCCTTATATACGTGTGCATACGAAGTGCTGACTTGCAGGGTGATGTAGTTCCCCGGGGTCCGCTAGGGCGGCCGGGAGGAGGGGTGTTGTTACACCGTTTGTGGTCAGCCATAGCTGACCCTCGTTTACCGCTCTTTGTGATTTGGATGCAGGCCAAGGATCGCAGGCTGGAACGAGCTCGCAGGCCAAAAAGGACTAAAGCCTCATGAAGTGTTTACTCTGTTTTTCCTGCATTTTTGTACTCATCTTTTGATGTTCCGGCTTGCATGCGGAGGTAGCTTAGGGAAGCTAGTTTCCCCCTCTTTTGGGAGTTTATGTTGGCGATGTATGATTGATTTTCCTTGGAGTATTGGTTGTGTAAGGCCTTAAGGCCGGTTTCTTTCCTATGTATTTTATCGTGGACAATCTCTGTGGCTTTAAGTTTTGTTTCCGATGTGTTGTCTGAGTTTTGAGCTGGGTAGTTTATATCATCTTTTAATGCTGAAACTGTGGCGGTTATATGTTGTGGGGTCCCGGCCGGACCCATGTTATATGGTCATTACAGGGGAGGTGTTACACAGTGCATTTAGGTCGGCACCGAACCGACCACGTGGTTTTTCACCTCTTTCCGGGGTTTTCCACGATAAAAAAGATCTCTTGCCAGCCGTCTCGTTTCTGTGACTGATTGCGCGCTAGTTCGCTCCCGGGCTAAAACAGTCAATTCTCTGACCGGTTCAAGGAGCCTAGAGTAGACCGCAATAGTTTGGCGTCGTTTGTGGGAAGAAGGGTTCCCCAAAGCTCTGAAATTTCGGAAGACGGTATCCTCTGCACAGTGATACTCGTGACTTGAAGACATGACAAGAAGAAGCACTCGCACCACCCAAGGCTCGGTCTGCGAGGGACAAGCCGATCCCGACCCATCACATTCCCTCGTCAACGTTCAGCAATTGGAGGAGACAGTGGTTGCGCCCACCAATGCATTAACTGGACGAATGGTCCAGATGGAGGAACAGCAAGCAGAAATGCTAAATCTCCTGAGGAACATGAGAACCGCCAGGGGTCCCGTGGATCCCCCCGCACCGGTCAATGTGCCTCCTCCACCTCCGTGTCAAGTTCCAGAAGACAACCAAGAGGAGAACTCTGAGTCCTCAGCAGCGAGGACAGCGCACCCTGCCCGCCAGGTTAGGCCTGCCGAGGCCGCACTACAACACCACCTCCAAAGGGCAGAGGTTCCTGAAAATCTCCCCGGAAGGCTAACCCGAGATGAAGTTAGAGAGCTGATAGCAGAAGAGTACGACCAGTTCGGCCGCCAAGCAGCCCGCGTATATCGCCCCACTCACAACGGGTCCCCGTTGGTTCCGACATACCCAATCCCTGGAGGATTCAAGCTTCCGATCTTGGAATCTTACGACGGGACCGAGGACCCCCTGGAGTATGTAAATCACTTCTCCATCGTCCTTCGGATTTATAACGCCCCCGACCAACTTCTCTGCCAGGTATTCCGAGCCACTTTGAAGGGCCAGACAAGAACTTGGTTTCATTCCATTCGAAATGGAACCATCCGGAATTTCGCCGAGCTGACGCAGCAGTTCCTGGATCAGTATATCGCCAATTGTCAGATAGTAAAGGACCCTTCCCACATCTCGGGAATCAGACAAAACGAAGGGGAGACCCTTAAGGAATTCTTTCGTCGGTTCACCACTGAGGCCCGGCAGATCCCTGGGGTGGATCCCGAGTTCCTTCGAGGAGTGTTCCTTGGAGGACTCCGGCAGAGCGGAATCTACTCCGTTCTGATGAGGGAAATGGTCCCTAGCTATCCTGATCTAGTGCATAGAGTTGAGGCGCAAATCGAAGCAGACGAAGCAATCGAAGCTCACCACCGGCAGTACGAAGGAATGGTAAAAAGGGAAGAGGGAAGAGCCAGCCCCAAAACGGCAGGAGGAGCGCCAAGGGTGCGCCCTTCACCAAGATCGCCCCAGCAACAGGCCCCTCGAACCTACCAAGAATATGCACCGCTCAACACCTCCCGCACCAACGTGCTCTACGCAATACAGGATAACCTGACATTACATAGGCCTAGAGACCTCCCCCAGGGAAAGGGAGATCAGTCAAAGTATTGCGAGTTTCACCGAGCTACAGGACACACCACAGAGGATTGCATTAAGCTCAAAGACGAAATAGAGCGCCTCGTCCGACAAGGTATCCTTGGAAGGTTCCTACAAGCCCAAACGCAAAATCAATCGGCAAATGGAAGAAGAGAGCAGTCTCTTGCTGGGCAAGGCCCGCCGGCGGACAGACAGGTAGTGGGGGTAGTGGAAACTATCTTAAGCATTCCATTTCCCACAGTCAATTCCATCGCTCAGCCAGTAGAGACGATCAACTTCTGGGATGAAGACTTAAAGGGGCTACTCACTCCGCATCAGGATCCGCTGGTTATCAGCGCAGAAATCGGCAACCCCAGCTTCCGTGCCAAGCGGGTACTGGTAGATAATGGCAGCTCAGTCGACGTTATGTTCATGCATGCTCTCCTCAGCATGAATATCCCACAAGAAAAGCTACAGCCAGCTTCCGTGCCAATTTACAGCTTCAATGACAGTCCTGTCCCAGTCAAAGGCACCATCATTCTCCCTGTAACTTTGGGGGATTTTCCGAAGCACGCAACTCATAATATATAGTCCGTAGTGGTTGAGTCAGAATCACCTTACAATGCGATCTTTGGTCGGCCAATGCAAGTGTTATTCAGAGCTATCCCGTCTATCCCGCACCTTGCAATAAAGTTCGTCACCCAGGAGGAGTTGGAGTTGTTCGCGGAAACCAGGAGACAGCACGTGCATGATACCTCCAGCAGACGAAGTCAGGACAAGGAGCTGACCGTCGCACCAACCTGCCCGAAATCTAAGGTCCCGAAGAGAAAAACTGGGAATCGGACAAAAATGTCCTACTATATTCCATTTTCGTCTAATTTCCTTAAGTAATTTTACTTTCTGTAATCAATACTCCCAAAAGTCGCAAACATGTACTTGCGCAAAACTTTTGTGTTAATTCAAGACGCTTTATTTTCCTGCAAAACTTGCTGTCACAGGAACACTCAGGGGCCAATCACCCCTAACCGCACCGTAAATTACGGCATTAGCGGGACCTACTCCTCTTTTCATAATCCTGCCAGCGCCAAGAGCGGTCGCGCAATTCCAAAAATGCGCACATAGTTTAATATCTCAATATATTTCTAACCCTATTACCTCAGGAACACCTTGGGGAGCAATCCACTTCAACAGAGGTCATCCAGCAACACGAAAAGTGACCTCACTGCCCCGGATCGAAGGTTCGCCCTTCACCCCCGTGGTAGGTCACAGCGTCGCTAGGGCCTGCCCCCTCGCACTCGCCAGCAGTTCGAATCATTTGCCACTCATCGTCTCTCCGGGGCCACGCCCCCGTGACCTCACTGCCCCGGATCGAAAGTTCGCCCTTCTCCCCCACGGTAGGTCACAACGTCGCCAGGGCCTGCCCTCATCGCGCTCACCAGCGGTTCGAATCGTTCACCATTCACCATCTCTCCGGGGCCACGCTCCCGTGACCTCACTGCCCTGGATCGAAGGTTCGCCCTTCTCTCCCGAGATAGGTCACAGCGTCGCCAGGGCCTGCCCCCCTCGCATTCGCCAGCGGTTCGAATCGTTCGCCACTCACCGTCTCTTCGGGGCCACGCCCCCATGACCTCACTGCCCTGGATCGAAGGTTCGCCCTTCTCCCTCGCGATAGGTCACAACGTCTTCAGGGCCTTCCCCCCTCGCGCTCGCCAGCGGTTCGAATCGTTCGCCATTCACCGTCTCTCCGGGGCCACGCCCCTGTGACCTCACTACCCCGGATCGAAGGTTCGCCCTTCTCCCCCGCGGTAGGTCACAACATCGCCAGGGCCTGCCCCCCTCGCGCTCGCCAGCGGTTCGAATCGTTCGCCATTCACGGTCTCTCCGGGGCCACGCCCTCGTGACCTCACTGCCCTGGATCGAAGGTTTTCCCTTCTCCACCGCGGTAGGTCACAGTGTCGCCAGGGCCTGCCCCCCCTCGCGCTCCCCAGCGGTTCAAATCGTTCGCCATTCACCGTCTCTCCGGGGCCACGCCCCCGTGACCTCACTGCCCCGGATCGAAGGTTCGCCCTTCTCCCCCGCGGTAGGTCACAACGTCGCCATGGCCTGCCCCCCTCGCACTCACCAGCGGTTTGAATCGTTCGCCATTCACCGTCTCTCCGGGGCCACGCCCCCGTGACCTCACTGCCCCGGATCGAAGGTTCGCCCTTCTCCCCCGCGGTAGGACACATCGTTGTCAGGGCCTGCCCCCCCCCCCCCCCCCATCCTCATCAGCGGTTTGAATCGTTCGCCATTCACTGTCTCTCCGGGGCCACTCCCCCGTGACTTCACTGCCCTGGATCGAAGGTTCGCCATTTTCCCCCGTAGTAGGTCACAACGTCGCCAGGGCCTGCCCCCGTTGCGCTCGACAGCGGTTCGAATCGTTTGTCATTCACCGTCTCTCCGGGGCCACGCCCCCATGACCTCACTGCTCCAGATCGAAGGTTCGCCCTTCTCCCCCGCGGTAGGTCACAACGACGCCAGGGGCCTGCCCCCCTCGTGCTCGCCGGCTGTTCGAATCGTTTGTCATTCACCGTCTCTCCGGGGCCACGCCCCCATAATCTCACTACCCTGGATCGAAGGTCAGCCCTTCTCCCCTGCGGTGGGTCACACCGTTGCCAAGTCCGCGCCCCCATAACTTCATCACGATAGTGAAATAACAACCACTCACAATTGCAACGTTCAGAGGTAGAAGAGGAAGCCAAATCAAGCTAAAAAAATGGCACAATCAGCCTGCCAGCACAAAATCACCACACTAATGTCAACATCAAGCTAAAGAGTCTACAATCGACTAGGAGCACGTCAAAAAAAAACTAACAAAAGCAAATACGAGTACATAAACTCAAGTACAACGAGAAGAAAGCGCACAAAGCATAAAGTAAAGCTACTCCTCATCGCTTGCATCAGAAGCAGTATGCTCATCATCAGAGAGGTCTCCAACGCCCAATCCAGCCACGTCACAGCCCCGAACCCGATCAACCAAGCGAAGGGTCTTCGTCATTCCACGTGTAAAGGCCACTTCACGCTCATCCTCAAGCTGAGGTTCAACCTCTTTGGTCCAGACTTCTTCATGAATCTCCTCTTAAAGGAGAGATCAATCCCGCATATAATCAATAGAGTCTCTGTACTCCGCAACTCCAATAGCCTTTAGTTCAGCCAAACGCTCCTCCAAAGAGAGGCGCTCCACCTCGGCCCTCAGAGATACCAGCTCCGCATCTTGGCAAACCATCGTCGCTTGCGATTCTTCCAAAAGACGAACGGTCTTCTCCACTAAGGTCTTCTCCGCTTGGACCTCTGCTCGAGCTTGCTCCAACTCCGCCTGCAATCCGGCCTCGATCTGTCGGAAGCGAGATATATCGCGATCTTGCCAACCCTTCAGATCCGAGACAGAACTTCTTACTCCGTGAAGCTCCTCCTGAAGCACGAGGTAGCTGTCCTTCAAACCCACGTAGCAATCGTTCCACGTAAGGGCAATATTAGTCTGAATTCCAATCTGCAAAATGAAAGAAAAATTTAGATTTCTCAAGAGTCGATCGTCGAGTAAAAACAAAGCTACAAATCTTACCGCCACATTCATAGCTTCAAGAGAGGAAGAAACTCGGCTCACCCGGACCGGCGGCAGAGCAAGAGTATCCTCACGAGCCTGGGGGGCAGTGGAGCCAATAACCTCCACCTCCGGATCTGCAGGAATGTCATCCACTCTAGAGCTACTGGGGGCTATGGCATCAACACGCATTTCTGGTCGAGAAGGAGGACGAGGAGTTAAGTCGGAGCTGCCTGTCCTAAAAACCAGTTTCCTCTTCCTACCATGATCTAACGGGACGGCCGTGGAGCGCTCAACAACAGTAGAAAGACCACACAACAGGTGACTCTTCTCCCCAACAAACACAGAAATAGCAAACAAAGGGTTCACCAAATCACAAGGCTCAACGAATCCCAGTACCGAGACAAATTCCCCCTCGCAGACCTTCAAATGGCGACAACGATCGGGGAGTGACCCTCCAAAGCTCCGTCAACCCCCAAGCATTCCGTACATAGCCAAATAAGGTGTTCCCATGACGACGGTCCACACGGCTTTCAAACTCAAGCCATTCTTTATTACTAAAAACTTCAATCCGCCCACCCCCGTATGAGCGTACGTCACACCACTGCCTGAAAAGGTCCAGGATAAATCTCGATCCATGCTACCTGAAAAAGGCAATCAAGCCCATGATCTGCGTCATCCCGGCATGAGTAAACTGGGACACGGGCACACCGCAATGATTCAGGATCTCAATCACTTCATCACAGGGGGGCAGGAGAAACCCCGACCTCAGCGACAACTCACATAGCGTCATCCAGCCCCGCGGAGGATTCTGCACGCACTCCTCAATCTGCGGAAGCTTTATCTCCAGGTCGGAAGATAACCCGTAGCGTTTCCTCCAAACACTAATCTGCTTCACGGTCAAAGACGAGCGCAACCGCATTGGCCTCCCCTGCGGGCAACGTCTCGTAGCCTGAGAATGAAAGGAGAGCTTGTATTAAAACGCAAAGAAAGGATGCGCACACCCGTATGAAATATCGCTGCGCACAACCACGCCCAGCACGCAGGCACGGTAAACCACCCGCGCGCGCCCAACGTACAGGCACGGTGCGCGCAAGCACACAGCCCGCGCGCGCCTAGCACGCGATCGCGGTGCAAGCGAGCTCACCGTCCGCCCGCGCGCGCGCACGGTGCGCGCGAGCGCCCCGCCCGCGCGCGTTTTTTCTCGCGGTTCCTTCGCGTACCTCTTTTCGAGCGCCTTCACGCACCTCCTTCCGCGTTACATCACCAGTTTCCGCCATGAACACTCAAACTCCTATGGACAAAAGTACCCACACCTCTCTCGCTCTGGCTTTGGAATCCGGGAACTTTGGGGGGCAAATGATGGGGTCTCTCTCATTAAATAGGAATTCCAGGTTGCGGATAGCCAGAATTCCGTAACCCCCACTACCTTAGTGAGGAGTTCGAGAAAAACCGTCACGCACCCGATCACCGCGCACGATCCCTGCGCACAACCACCGATCCAACCGCCGTTGCTCCCGCGCCCGCTCCCCGCCATGGCCGGCCGGCTGGCCGCCGCCCCCACCGGGGGCGGCCTCCCTCGCGACGAGGACGGGCGGCCCCGTCGGCCGCCCGATCCCGGCCGCCGCCACCTCCGGGGCGGCCTCCCTCGCGCCGAGGACGGGCGGCCCCCTCGGCAGCCCGATCCCGGTCGCCGCCCCCGCCGGGGGAGGCCTCCCTCGCGCCGAGGACGGGCGGCCCCCTCGGCCGCCCGATCCCGGCCGCAGCCCCCGCCGGGGGCGGCCTCCCTCCCGCCGAGGTCGGGCGGCCCCCTCGGCCGCCCGATCCCGGTTGCCGCCCCCGCCGGGAGCGGCCTCCCTTGCGCCGAGGACGGGCGGCCCCCTCGGCCGCCCGATCCCGGCCGACGCCCCCGCCAGGGGCGGCCTCCCTTGTGCCGCGGACGGGCGGCCCCCTCGGTCGCCCGATCCCGGCCGCCGCCCCCTCTGGGGGCGGCCTCCCTTGTGCCGAGGACGGGCGGCCCCCTCGGCAGTCTGATCCCGGCCGCCGCCCCATCCGGGGGCGGCCTCCCTTGCGCCGGGGACCGGCCGCCACCCCCGCCGGTGCGGCGAGTGCTGGGTGTTGACATCCCATTTGACAACATATGGCAGACAACGCCAAATGACAACAACTGCTACACGGGAGACATTCTTGTCAGCTGGGCTCGGTCTGGCATGCCCTCTCTTTTAAAGTGGGTCGGGTTTAACCTGGGTCTGGCCACAGGCTTTATTTGCACCTATATTTTATATAAATGACAGAATATTTTTTTAATCGGTATACAAATTGAGTGTGTGGAGGCCTTCATCAAAAGATTGAGAAAGGGGGCCCGCTCGACGCAGAAGAAACTTGGGTGGTTGACGTAGGCGGGCGCGATCTCCGAGGGCAACTAATTTAACGTTTCAACGTGCTAAGTGTGGTGTAACTGTTAGGCTCGCCGGATCGTCTCGTCGAGCAGAGCCGGTCGCAACCTTGATCTTGTTAGTCCAAATACAAGCACTTTGAAATTTTGGGGAACACATCACCACGGCTGATGAGAGAAAAGGTATCACCACGGCGTTCAACGGCTGTTAAAGACTCTCATCTTATTATTATCCGTCTCGTCGTCTTCTTTAGAAAATTAGTAGGCAATCGGCGCAAGGGTGACAGTTGGCGGCCCTGGCTTCACATTAGATATTTCCGACCCCTAATTTTTGTACAAAAAAAAATTAAACCATTTTTGTTGAGAATTGAAGAGGTCTCTTAGCTGTGGAACCGGTCCCATAAATAAATAATTGGAAAAATAAAATAAAATAAAATCGGAAAGGATTTTCGAGTCGAATCAAAAAAGGACCGGGTCAGGGGAACCGTGAAAGTAGAACGCCAACTTCATCCGATATTCTTCGGATCAAGCGCCGAGTCTAATAGCATTCCGGAGAGTATAGTATTCAGGATTTCTGAAAACTGAAAAGTTCGTGTAAAATAATTGAATAAATTTTATTTAAAAAATTTATTAACCTTTCAAAAATCAAAAGTATATTGTTTTAGTTAAATTGATGATTACGGTGATAATTATGTCGTGTTAAATTTATTTTTAAAGTAGCTCTGTACCTTTAATATTAAATTATTAATCATGAGTTCTTTTTCTTACAGTAATTTAAGATTACAAAGTTAATTTAGGGAGCTTATAATTGCAGACCTAGAATGGATAGTCGCAGTCCCTAAAATAACCCTAAGTATTACCAAATAACCTTGTTGCGGGTCGTTCAACGCTCTCCTGGGCCGGTCGAGCTGAACCGCCTTAGCTCGAGAGTGAGCCGAACGCGCACAGTCAAAAAACAGAACCAACAGTAGACAGCAAAATTTTTACGTGGAAAACCCCAAAAAGGAAAAAAACCACGGGGCCTGACCCAGTTCTGAATGATCCACTAGTGTTGCGAGTTACAGAGAGTTGTTTTGCGATGGTGACATGTCACCGCTCGTTACAGAGATTTTGCTAAGTCCTAGGGAGCCGAGCGTGGTGGAGCGGCCTGGAGCGGAGCGATGCGGAGCAGAGCGCTGCAGAACGGCCTGGAGCGGAGCGCTGCGGAACTGCTTAGAGCAGAGCGCCGCGGAACAGCCTGGAGCGGAGCGCTGCGGAACGGCCTGGAGCGGAGCGCTGCGGAACGGCCTGGAGCGGAGCGCTATGGAGCAGAGCGCTGCGGAACAACTTGGAGCAGAGCGCCGCGGAACAGCCTGGAGCGGAGCGCTGCGGAACGGCCTGGAGCGGAGCGCTGCGGAACGGCGTGGAGCGGAGCGCTGCGGAACGGCCTGGAGCGGAGCGCCGCGGAACAGCCTGGGTCCAAGTCCCTGAGATCTTCCCCAAGTCCTTGAAGCAAAACTGGAGTGTTGATGGAGATCTCTGATGGGAGCTTGAAGGTCGATGAAGATCCTCCAAGAGTCCTCGCCGGAAAACTCAAGAGCTCCCCTTTCTCCCCGTCCAAAAAAGTGTCTTCAAATGGAGGCCTGACCCTCCTTTTATAGTTTTTGAGGAGGGCGTTCTGGTAACTGCGTCATGCTGATTCTTGGACGAGCGAATGAGGATGCTTGATTCGGGGCACGTGGATGGTCAACTTTGTATTTATAACGAGTTTGCGCTTCGGTCACACTGGACAGCTCGGGCAGCCCGGGCAGCCCGAGCAGCCCTCCTGGTGGTGGTGGTGGCCGGCGATCGCCGCCAGCGAATGACGATAGCGGCGCGCTTAGCGAAACAAGCATGAGCGGAAGCGCTCTTCCGGAGCTGGAGCGAGCGGGAGCGAGCGGAAGCGATCTTCCGGAGCGGGAGCGAGCGGAAGCGATCTTCCGGAGCGGGAGCGAGCGGAAGGGCTCTTCCGGAGCGGGAGCGAGCGGAAGGGCTCTTCCGGAGCGGGAGCGAGCGGAAGCGCTCTAACGGAGCGGGAGCGAGCGGAAGCGCTCTTCCGGAGAGGGAGCGAGCGGAAGCGCTCTTACGGAGCACGAGCGAGCGGAAGCGCTCTTCCGGAGCGAGAGCGAGCGGAAGCGCTCTTCCGGAGCAGGAGCGAGCGGAAGCGTTCTTATGGAGCACGAGCGAGCGGAAGCGCTCTTCCGGAGCAAGTGCGAGCGGAAGCGCTCTTCCGGAGCAGGAGCGAGCGGAAGCGCTCTTCCGGAGCAGGAGCGAGCGGAAGCGCTCTTCCGGAGCACGAGCGAGCGGAAGCGCTCTTCCGGAGCCGGAGCGAGCGGAAGCGCTCTTCCGGAGCGGGAGCGAGCGGAAGCGCACTTCCGGAGCGGGAGCGAGCGGAAGCGCTCTTACGGAGCACGAGCGAGCGGAAGCGCTCTTCCGGAGCACGAGCGAGCGGAAGCGCTCTTCCGGAGCGGGAGCGAGCGGAAGCGCTCTTCCGGAGCGGGAGCGAGCGGAAGCGCTCTTCTGGAGCGGGAGCGAGCGGAAGCGCTCTTACGGAGCGGGAGCGAGCGGAAGCGCTCTTCCCGAGCGGGAGCGAGCGGAAGCGCTCTTACGGAGAAAGAGCGAGCGGAAGCGCTCTTACGTAGCACGAGCGAGCGGAAGCGCTCTTCCGGAGCAAGAGCGAGCGGAAGCGCTCTTCCGGAGCAGGAGCGAGCGGAAGCGCTCTTCCGGAGCAGGAGCGAGCGGAAGCGCTCTTACGGAGCACGAGCGAGCGGAAGCGCTCTTCCGGAGCGGGAGCGAGCGGAAGCGCTCTTCCCGAGCGGGAGCCAGCGGAAGCGCTCTTACGGAGCATGAGCGAGCGGAAGCGCTCTTCCGGAGCAAGAGCGAGCGGAAGCGCTCTTCCGGAGCAGGAGCGAGCGTAAGCGCTCTTACGGAGCACGAGCGACCGGAAGCGCTCTTCGGAGCGGGAGCGAGCGGAAGCGCTCTTCCGGAGCAGGAGCGAGCGGAAGCGCTCTTCCGGAGCAGGAGCCAGCGGAAGTGGTCTGAAATATCTAGTTGCCTACCTAAATCACCTAGAGGGGGGTGAATAGGTGATCTCTACGTCTTTTGCGGAATTAAAAATAAACGTAAAGCACAACACACAAAATTAATCACAGCCACAGATAACACCAAGAATTTATAGTGGTTCCCCGTTCTTGGGTACTCCACTTGCCGGCCTCGCCAATCTAGCACCACAGCTAGACTTGACTACTCACTAAATCTCGGATCAAGAACGATCCTACAGTCTCGGAGTCAAACTCCTACAAACCTAGAGAGAACCTCTCTTACAACTCGGAGAAAACTTCTCCTACAACTCGGAGAACAACCTCTCCTACAACTCGGAGAACAACCTCTCCTACAACTCGGAGATAACAACTCCTACAAAAGATTGAAAAGGGTTTTGAACAATACTAAACCAGATCTGAATAACAGAAGCGTTTTCTTCCTTCTTCTTGAATGGCTTTTGAGAACGATGAGGAAGAACAACGATCCTTCAAATCTGTCTTTGGCAATCTGAAACGATCCAATAGAGATTGTAGAACCTGAGTATGAACCAATCGAACCCTTCTTGAAAGAAATCGACACCTCCAATGAGAAGAACGATCTCCAATCGTAGGCGACGGCGAGCGGCGCTTTTCACGTTCTTTGCGATTCGGGAGAGAAATTAGGTCATGAACGATTCTCAAAAGAATAATTCTTCTTATGCAAATCTTAAGAGAGAGGGCCTTTTATAGGAGAAGGTCTAAATAGAATATTTAAGCCTTAAGCTAGAAAAGGAGTCACGTCAAACAGACGGAAAACAGAAGTCGGCAAAAAATAGATTGAAGGAACGAGAAACAGATTTCTCGAGAGAAAGGAGACTTCTCGAGAAATCACGGCTGGATCTCGGAAAAAGGCTTTCAAATAAATTGACAGAGCTTCGCGAGAAAGAAAAGAGGATTTCTCGAGAACATGGAACTTCTCGAGAAATAAGATAAAATAAACTTTTTCGGAAGAAACAAGAACTTCTCGAGAAATCGAATCAACTTCTCGAGAGGAAAGATTTTCTCGGAAAATATCAGCAAAGAAGACTTCTCGAGAAAATCAAAGGATTTTCCGAGAGCACTACAGACTTCTCGAGAAATAAAGATGGCTTCTCGAGAAATTTGGATTTCCTTCGAAGACTTAAGCTGAAAAGAACTTCTCGAGAAAATCAAAGAGATTTTTCGAGAGCTCTTCATATTTCTCGAGAAAAACACTTAGCTTCTCGAGAAATACACTTAGAAGAAATTCTTTAAATTTTCTCTGAGAACAGCTACACCTCCAAGACCTTAGCTTCCTTTGTCTTGATCATGAATTGAAGTGCATCCCAATAGAGAGATCACATATGAGTCAACACCATATCTCATACAATGAGGAATTACATTGTAAGAGACTGTGCTCATTGACCCACTGTGACCTGACATTGGTTTACACTTTGCAATGTGAACCTGCAAGACAAAACTAGAAAAACATATCAAATACATAAGCAATTCAATCTTGGTTCATAGTTGACTTTCTACAAATCAAGGTTATTGTGGATACAATACCCAACAATCTCCCCCTATTTGTAGAAGTCAGAACCCTTCTTACCAAGATGAATTGCAACAGAATAATACACAACATGATATACAAGGAATTAAATAGATACAGATAGGAAAGAGCATCAAAAACTAAATCTATATAAGAAATATAATTATCACATCAAAATCCAAACTATATATAGATTTCAGATTGTCTTATGATTTAATGTTCACAAAAGCATATGACAAAAGAATTTGATGATCTTCAACCTCTGGCATTGTCTCTTCTTTTCTGTTCCTGTCTTTTGAAGTATGCAAAAGGTTTAGGATGGTACTTTGGAGGAGCTGGAGGAGCTGTAGGATCATTGTACTTATATATCCTGTAATGTAATCTCCTTTTGGTCTTGCTGGTTTGATAAAGTTTCCATTCAGAAGAGCTGTAATAGTCTTGAACTTGCATTCCTCCTTCTTCAACTAATCTGAGTGAATCAAGAATGATAGCCTTTGAAATAGGACTCCAAATCTCTGGAAAATTCACAGGATCAGTAGCAGCAGCTTTGCCAGAGCCTGCTGAACTAGATTCAGGAACTGATCTCTTAGCAGAAGGTCCTTCACCATATTTTCTTTTTCTTGAACCTTGCTTAGAAGAAGCAACTTCTACATCAGAAGACACATCTTGTCTTGGAGAGAACTGAGGAGGCTCATACTGAGGAGGGGGAACAGCAGGGTCAATGCCCAAATCTGGAAAGATCTCACTATGAAGCCAAGTGGTAGACCTTTGTGTGAATTCTTTGACATCAGCTACCTGCTTCTGGACTCCCTGAGACAGTTGATCAAACTTCTCACTCATATGATTATGAAATGCAAATAAATTCTCATCAATTGAACCTATCAACTTGTCCTCCCCCTTTCTGACTTCTACAGGAAGAGTTTGGAGAACAGATTCTTTAAACAACCCTACTTCATCAACAATTTTGAAACAGTGATCATCAGCCTTGATATACATAGATTCTTGAGTCTTTCTGACCTCAATAATCTGCTCTAGCACTTTACCAACACCCTCAATGGTGTGGTCAATAGCTTTTCCACCCTGAATGACAATTTTCTTGAGTTCTTCTGAACTATCTTGGAAGGCTTTCAGCTTTCTATCCATAGCTTTCTCTATATCTGATATCCTGGCATGCACTTCCTTGAAGGATAAATCTATCTTGGCACTCTGCCTTTGGAGTAACATTTCAATTTGACCAATCAAGCTAGATTCAGAAAAGAGAGGACTAGGAATAGGGGCTGGCTGGACTGGTTCAGGAATTTCTTCAAGAACAACTGTACTTTTCTCTGGAAGAAAAGACAGATTCACAGTCTCATCTACTTGAACTACAGGCTGTTCCTGTACCTCTGCATTTATTTCCATATAGGACTCTTGCTCCCCCTCAGTATTTGCTGGGGGAGAAGGAGAATTGGGAACAGAAACATCAACATAATCATGATGGAATTCAAAATCTGCACCTGAACCTGCATGGTGATCACTGGAGTTCTGCTCATCATCAACTACAGTGTTCACATCAGAAGGAGGAATCTCTGATCCTGGAGGAACCTGATCTGATGGAATATTATCTGATGTAAGAGGAGGAACTAAATCTGCTGCTGGAGAGACATGCTGCTGACCTGGAGATGGAAGATGACTTGGAGATGGAGGAGCTAGATGCTGTGCTGAAGAGGCTGGAGGAGGAGATGAATACACATCCTGCTGACCAGAAGGCTCCCCCTGGGAATGACCACCTTCTGAAAGCTTAGTTATCCTGATGTTCCACTTTTTGAGAGTGAACACATCCAACCTTTTCAAGTGATGAATGATAGTCCCTTTGGACATATCAAAGACTTGAGAGTCAAATTGATTCAGATAGAGAGTTATAATCCTTGCAAAATTAGGACTAGAAATGCTCTCTTTGATCTTATTGAACATTATGTCTGCCCAGCTGCATTTCTTTCCACAAATTACTGCTGTGACTAAACTGAACACATCTACTGAGACATATCCCAGACTTTTAGTATTTCCCAGCAGCACCTTGGAGATGATGTCCACCAAAAGTTTTCCAACATCATTCATCTGCTGTCTCCGCAGTGTCTTAGCTGTTTTTAAACCTACAAAAGTCACTGCCTTGACCCAATCACCATCATCAAGGATGTCCTCTTGTGCTACTAGGGGCAACTTCAGAAATTTGGAAATTGACTTAGGAGTCATTTTAACTTTTTGAGAACCAATAGAGGATTTCAATTTCCTACCACTCTTATTTACTGTAGCATTAGAGAAGAACTCCTCTACCTCTGTAAAAAGGATTTTGCAAGGGGTCTCGGCCAGAAAAGACAGACCAGCACCTTCGAGCATGCAGAACACGTTCTTGAAATCATCTGAAACTGAAACAAGGCCTTCTCGCACTAGCTCGCTTCCCACACCGACCTTGGACTTGGAATGCGGCCCCATGATCGATTGGATTTGAAGAAACGAAAGCGAGAGAGAAAGAAATCGTGAGACAGTCGACTGGATTTTGCGTGAGAGGAAGATGAAGCGTCGGCTTTTCCGAGAGGAAGAAGAAGAAACTCGCGTGAAAATTAATTTGTTTCGATTGTCTATTTATAGTTTGGTTTGATGTGACAATTATTTGAGATTTATTTATAGATAAAGAAAATAAAAACGCGCATACCTGACTTTTCGTATTCCGGAAAATAAAGACTAGAATTCTGAAAATTGAACGCAATTTCTCGAGAGATATACTGATTTCGCGAGAACTATTCTAATTTCGCGAGAAGTATCTTGATTTCTCGAGAGCTCCCAAAATTCTGTTTTTCTGACTTTGAAAAAGCATTTCTCGAGGGATAACCCATTTTTCGAGAAGTGCAGGTACATTTTGCGAGAAGTCTTTCATTTCTCGAAAAAGTCTATGTCATTTCTCGAGAAATCCTTTTAAGACTTAGAAAATTTCTACCTCTTTCTTTCTGAAGGACAGATTCCTGCTTTCCATAGATATATAACTTTTAGAAACTTCATTTTCCTTCTTGCTTTAAGCATTACTCCAAGTTGAGCATTCCAAGTTCCGTCTTGAAGAAAGAGAACTTAGTCTCATCCAGCGGCTTCGTGAATATATCTGCAACTTGCTTATCCGTGGGGACATAACTCAGATTGATGTCACCCTTCTCCACATGCTCCCGGATAAAGTGATATCGTAGCTCGATGTGCTTTGTCCGACTGTGAGAGACTGGATTATTTGCAATAGCAATTGCACTGGAAGAGTCGCAAAACATTGGAATATTCTTGATCTTCATATTGTAGTCTTGAAGTTGATTCCTTATCCATAGAAGTTGTGCGCAACAGCTGCCTGCAGAAATATATTCTGACTCGGCGGTTGAAATTGCAACACAATTCTGCTTCTTGCTACTCCAGGATATAAGTCGTCTTCCGAGAAATTGGCATGTTCCGGAAGTGCTTTTCCTGTCGTCTCTGCTACCTGCAAAATCTGCATCTGAATAGCCTATTAGTTCGCTATCATTACTTCTTGGGTACCATAAGCCAAGATTTGGTGTGCCCTTAAGATATCTCAAAATTCGCTTTGCAGCTGTATAGTGAGATTCCTTAGAGTTCACCTGATATCTAGCACATACACATGTGGAAAACATTATGTCAGGTCTACTGGCAGTAAGGTAGAGCAAAGAGCCAATTATGCTTCTGTATTTAGTTTCATCAAAGGGTTTCCCTTTCTCGTCCTTGTTCAGAGACATAGCTGAGCTCATTGGAGTCCTCATAGAGGTTGCATTCTCCATTCCAAATTTCTTAATCAACTCCTTGGTGAACTTCGTCTGAGAGATGAAAATTCCATCTTCAGATTGTTTCACTTGAAGTCCTAAGAAATACTTCAGCTCACCCATACTGCTCATTTCAAACTTCCCTTGCATAAGTTTTGAAAACTTCTTGCAAAGGTTGTCATCGGTTGAGCCAAAAATAATGTCATCAACATAGATTTGCACTAGCAAAATCTTGCCTTTTACTTCCCTAAGAAATAATGTCTTATCTATCTTTCCTCTTGTGAACTTGTTCTCAAGAAGGAAGTTAGACAGCGTCTCATACCAAGCTCGAGGAGCTTGTTTTAAACCATATAAAGCTTTTTGTAATAAATAAACATGATTGGGATGATCAGGATTAACAAAACCTGGGGGTTGTTCAACGTATACTTCCTCTTTAATGTCTCCGTTTAGGAAAGCGGACTTGACATCCATTTGATATACGGTGAAACCCTTGAAAGCAGCATAAGCAAGAAAGAGTCTGATCGCTTCGAGCCTTGCTACCGGTGCATATGTTTGATCGAAGTCGATTCCTTCTTCTTGTCTGTAGCCTTTAGCTACAAGTCTTGCTTTATTCTTGATGATTGTTCCATCTTCATCCAACTTGTTTCTGTACACCCACTTTGTTCCAATTACGTTCTTATCCTTAGGCTTTGGAACAAGTGTCCAGACTTTGCAACGCTTGAATTGGTTTAATTCTTCTTCCATTGCAATAATCCAGTGTGGGTCTTCATTTGCTTCTTGAAATTTCTTTGGTTCTACCTGTGAAAGAAAGCTCAAATGCAAATTTTCGTTAGTAGTACCTCTTCTTGTTCTAATGCCTTCATGAGGATCTCCTATTATTTGATCAATAGGGTGATCCCTCATGTGTCTGAATTCAAGATTCCTCGCATCGCTTGGAACAACGGGAACTACTTCTTCTTCAACTGGAACAAATTCTTCCACTGGAGTTGGCTCTTCATCAAGGTGAATTTCCTCTTCAGCTAAGGTTAGAGGAGAGATTTTGACGAAGGTTTGAGCGTCATCTTTAACTGGCTTATGCAAGTGTGTATCTTGCAACTTTGAACCTGCAACTTCAATAGAAGAACTAGAAGAGAGCGAGTCCCTGATAAAATCGTTTCATAATTCTCTGCCGACTTTATCAGACACTTATCTTTACAAAAATCGACTATGTATCCTTTATCACAGAGTTGGCTTATACTGATCAGATTATGTTCTAATCCTTCCACATAAGCCACATCGGAAAAAGATACATTTCCATTAGAAATCATACCATAGCCTTTAGTTATTCCTCTGTCTGAGCCGCCAAAAATAACTTTTGGACCGTTTGCAACTGGAATGAAGTTTTGCAAAAGGCTTCTTGTCCCGGTCATATGCCGAGAGCATCCACTGTCCAAGTACCAGATAGGATTTTTACTGGCCTTTGGACATTCCTACAAAAACAAATCATTTCGCCTTAGGAGCCCAAACAGATTTGGGTCCTTGGTCCCGTGTCAGTTGAGCACCACGATGAATGTTAACATTGCGAGTGGTCTGCCTTGCAACGTTCACTTGTGGTCTCCTAGTATACGTTGTGTTAAACCAACAATCAACGGCAAAGTGACCAATTTTACCGCAGCACCAACAGTCGAATCTGTTGTACCTTCTCTTTACACTTTCCTGCTTAGCTTTTTGAACGTTAACTCTTGCAGGAGCAGCCCTTCTAGATGAGGATGCCTCATGGGGGCAGTACACACAAGGTGGTACTGTCTTCTTCGGCTTTGGTGCAACAGCCTTCACTTTTGGTGCTTTTTTAGCATCCGGACCATGAACAAATGGACCGTACCCTTTCCGATTAATCTCTTGATAGGGTGCTTGAAAAGCACTATCACCAAAGTTTCAGGGAGGAGCCCATTCCTTATGATCATTCACAGATGAAAAAGGAATTGGTCGTGTGAAATGACCATAGGAACTCTCCAAATCATAAGCATTCGTAGGAAATATAACTCTCTTGAATGCTACAGGCTCTTGACGAGCTTTCCCTTTTTCTTTGGCAGTAGCTTTCTTAGCAACCAAACCATTCTTCTTAGCAATTGTAATTTTTGAAGAATTGCTAGTGCTAGCTTCATGTCCTATACCGCTTCCTTTAGCGTTAGTGGTAAAGTACCAATAATCGGCAGAACAGTTTTAGGTTGAGAGAATGTTTCAACCAACTTCTTCTCAGCCGCAAGCTGTTCTTCCAAGACATTTATCGAATGATCTCTCAGGGCAAGAGTCTCTTCCGAGCTTTTGATATTGTCTTTCAAGGCTTGGACTTCCTCTTTGAGAGAAGAAAGTTCTTCAACTTCTTTTCTCAAGTTAGATTCCACCTCCTTGAGAGCCATGATCTCCTTACCCTGAGTTTTGACAACCTTTCGGCACTTGTCAAAGCTTTGGAGCATTTTGGTATATTGAGACATGAGCTCAGATTCATCGTCTGAGAGGTTATCCTTTTGTTCAGCCGAAGCATAATCAGAATCAGATAGGATAGTGTGATCATTTACCTTTCCAGTGTACGGGGGTGCTTCTTCATCATCAGACATAGCCATCAGACCGAAGTAAGCTTCTTCTTCATCACTTGACTCATCGGAGTCACTGTCGCTCAGAGTTTTGGCTTTCTTAGCGACGAAGCTTCTATCTGATTTCTTCTTTCCATGAGTGGATTTCTTGTCTTCTTTTCTTCCACCTTCTTTCTTCTTATAGGGACACTCAGCAATCATGTGCCCTGGCTTATTACAACAGTAGCAAATAATGTCAGAAGAAATATGTTTGTTCTGTTTGGATTTATACCTGTCATTATTGCTTGAGCCCTTCCTGTGATATTCGCCATCACGACGAGAATATTTATGATCCGAGGAAGACGGCTTGTTGTTCATGTGCCCCCGCTTGTTCAGCAGTTTCTTAAACTGACGGGAGATTAAAGAGAACTCCCCATCAGACAGTTCGGAACAGGAGGAGCTGGCTTCCGATTCTTCTTCAATATCAGATTCCTTTTCTCTGATTGGTATCACTGCTTTGCTCTTCTTTGAATTCTCTGCCTTCAAAGCTAAGGTTCTTTCTTTGCTTGAAGCTCGATTTACATCCTCTTCAGACTTTCGGATGTTCATTTGTAATTCATGAGACAACAGCTTCCCGAACAGATTTTGAGGTTCTAGACTTGGCAGCTTTCCAAACTCTCTAATAGCAACAATTTTGCTATCCCAGTCTTTCGTTAGGGAACGCAAGAATTTGTCATTTAGTTCACCGTTTGTGAACTCCCTGTCGTAGTTCCTCAAACCATTGACTATCTTGAAGAATCTTTCGTACGCATCAGCAATGCACTCCTTCTTATTCTGCTTGAACGCCTCGTACTCTTGATTAAGTAGAGACCTTCTATCTTCTCTTACCTCGTCAGTACCTTCCATTAGAACAATTAAGGATGTCCACATCTCTTTGGCTGATTTGCAATGAATTAAGTTTTGCAACATGGAATCGTCCACTGCACTTGCAATTATGTTTTTAGCCTTCTTGTCAAGAGCAACAAGAGCTATCTCATCCTTAGTCAAATCCATCATCTTCTTAGGTATCTGAACAGTAGGATTTGTTGACGAAGCAGTCATTGGCACATGGGGACCTTCTTCCACGACTTGGAAGATTCTGGGATCTGCAGCTTCCATATAAAAACGGACTCTTTCCTTCCACATAGGAAAGTTGGCCTTAGTGCAAATGGGCAATTTCAGAGAGGATTCCTTGACTCTATCCATGGCTTGCTAGCAACTAGAAGGATGGATCCTGTTCAAGGTGTTAACCTAGCAACGAACAGCGACCCTCTGATACCAATTGAAATATCTAGTTGCCTACCTAAATCACCTAGAGGGGGGTGAACAGGTGATCTCTACGTCTTTTGCGGAATTAAAAATAAACGTAAAGCACAGCACACAAAATTAATCACAGCCACAGATAACACCAAGAATTTATAGTGGTTCCCCGTTCTTGGGTACTCCACTTGCCGGCCTCGCCAATCTAGCACCACAGCTAGACTTGACTACTCACTAAATCTCGGATCAAGAACGATCCTACAGTCTGGGAGTCAAACTCCTACAAACCCAGAGAGAACCTCTCTTACAACTCGGAGAAAACTTCTCCTACAACTCGGAGAACAACCTCTCCTACAACTCGGAGAACAACCTCTCCTACAACTCGGAGATAACAACTCCTACAAAAGATTGAAAAGGGTTTTGAATAATACTAAACCAGATCTGAATAACAGAAGCGTTTTCTTCCTTCTTCTTGAATGGCTTTTGAGAACGATGAGGAAGAACAACGATCCTTCAAATCTGTCTTTGGCAATCCGAAACGATCCAATAGAGATTGTAGAACCTGAGTATGAACCAATCGAACCCTTCTTGAAAGAAATCGACACCTCCAATGAGAAGAACGATCTCCAATCGTAGGCGATGGCGAGCGGCGCTTTTCACGTTCTTTGCGATTCGGGAGAGAAATTAGGTCATGAACGATTCTCAAAAGAATAATTCTTCTTATGCAAATCTTAAGAGAGAGGGCCTTTTATAGGAGAAGGTCTAAATAGAATATTTAAGCCTTAAGCTAGAAAAGGAGTCACGTCAAACAGACGGAAAACAGAAGTCGGCAAAAAATAGATTGAAGGAACGAGAAACAGATTTCTCGAGAGAAAGGAGACTTCTCGAGAAATCACGGCTGGATCTCGGAAAAAGGCTTTCAAATAAATTGACAGAGCTTCGCGAGAAAGAAAAGAGGATTTCTCGAGAACATGGAACTTCTCGAGAAATAAGATAAAATAAACTTTTTCGGAAGAAACAAGAACTTCTCGAGAAATCGAATCAACTTCTCGAGAGGAAAGATTTTCTCAGAAAATATCAGCAAAGAAGACTTCTCGAGAAAATCAAAGGATTTTCGGAGAGCACTACAGACTTCTCGAGAAATAAAGATGGCTTCTCGAGAAATTTGGATTTCCTTCGAAGACTTAAGCTGAAAAGAACTTCTCGAGAAAATCAAAGGGATTTTTCGAGAGCTCTTCATATTTCTCGAGAAAAACACTTAGCTTCTCGAGAAATACACTTAGAAGAAATTCTTTAAATTTTCTCTGAGAACAGCTACACCTCCAAGACCTTAGCTTCCTTTGTCTTGATCATGAAGTGCATCCCAATAGAGAGATCACATATGAGTCAACACCATATCTCATACAATGAGGAATTACATTGTAAGAGACTGTGCTCATTGACCCACTGTGACCTGACATTGGTTTACACTTTGCAATGTGAACCTGCAAGACAAAACTAGAAAAACATATCAAATACATAAGCAATTCAATCTTGGTTCATAGTTGACTTTCTACAAATCAAGGTTATTGTGGATACAATACCCAACATGGTCTTCCGGAGCACGAGCGAGCGGAAGCGCTCTTCCGGAGCAGGAGCGAGCGTAAGCGCTCTTACGGAGCACGAGCGACCGGAAGCGCTCTTCGGAGCAGGAGCGAGCGGAAGCGCTCTTCTGGAGCGGGAGCGAGCGGAAGCGCTCTTCCGGAGCACGAGCGACCGGAAGCGCTCTTCCGGAGCACGAGCGACCGGAAGCGCTCTTCCGGAGCAGGAGCGAGCGGAAGCGCTCTTCCGGAGCGGGAGCGAGCGGAAGCGCTCTTCCGGAGCGGGAGCGAGCGGAAGCGCTCTTCCGGAGCGGGAGCGAGCGGAAGCGCTCTTCCGGAGCGGGAGCGAGCGGAAGCGCTCTTACGGAGCGGGAGCGAGCGGAAGCGCCCTTCTGGAGCTGGAGCGAGCGGAAGCGCTCTTGCGGAGCACGAGCGAGCGGAAGCGCTCTTCCGGAGCAAGAGCGAGCGGAAGCGCTCTTCCGGAGCAGGAGCGAGCGTAAGCGCTCTTACGGAGCACGAGCGACCGGAAGCGCTCTTCGGAGAAGGAGCGAGCGGAAGCGCTCTTCTGGAGTGGGAGCGAGCGGAAGCGCTCTTCTGGAGCGGGAGCGAGCGGGAGCGAGCGGAAGCGCTCTTCCGGAGCACGAGCGAGCGGAAGCGCTCTTCCGGAGCAGGAGCGAGCGGAAGCGCTCTTCCGGAGCGGGAGCGAGCGAAAGCGCTCTTCCGGAGCGGGAGCGAGCGGGAGCGAGCGGGAGCGAGCGGAAGCGCTCTTACGGAGCGGGAGCGAGCGGAAGCGCCCTTCTGGAGCTGGAGCGAGCGGAAGCTCTCTTGCGGAGCACGAGCGAGCGGAAGCGCTCTTCCGGAGCAGGAGCGAGCGAAAGTGCTCTTCCGGAGCGGGGGCGAGCGGAAGCGCTCTTCCGGAGCAGGAGCGAGCGGAAGCGCTCTTACGGAGCACGAGCGAGCGGAAGCGCTCTTTCGGAGCAAGAGCGAGCGGAAGCGCTCTTCCGGAGCAGGAGCGAGCGGAAGCGCTCTTACGGAGCACGAGCGACCGGAAGCGCTCTTCGGAGCAGGAGTGAGCGGAAGCGCTCTTCCGGAGCGGGAGCAAGCGGAAGCGCTCTTACGGAGCAAGAGCGAGCGGAAGCGCTCTTCCGGAGCAAGAGCGAGCGGAAGCGCTCTTCCGGAGCAAGAGCGAGCGGAAGCACGAGCGACCGGAGCAGGAGCGAGCGAAAGCGCTCTTACGGAGCACGAGCGACCGGAAGCGCTCTTCGGAGCAGGAGCGAGCGGAAGCGCTCTTCTGGAGCGGGAGTGCTCTTCCGGAGCAGGAGCGAGCGGAAGGGCTCTTCCGGAGCGGGAGCGAGCCGAAGCGCTCTAACGGAGCGGGAGCGAGCGGAAGCGCTCTTCCAGAGAGGGAGCGAGCGGAAGCGCTCTTACGGAGCACGAGCGAGCGGAAGCGCTCTTCCGGAGCAAGAGAGAGCGGAAGCGCTCTTCCGGAGCAGGAGCGAGCGGAAGCGCTCTTATGGAGCACGAGCGAGCGGAAGCGCTCTTCCGGAGCAGGAGCGAGCGGAAGCGCTCTTCCGGAGCAGGAGCGAGCGGAAGCGCTCTTCCGGAGCAGGAGCTAGCGGAAGCGCTCTTCCGGAGCACGAGCGAGCGGAAGCGCTCTTCCGGAGCCGGAGCGAGCGGAAGCGCTCTTCCGGAGCGGGAGCGAGCGGAAGCGCACTTTCGGAGCGGGAGCGAGCGGAAGCGCTCTTACGGAGCACGAGCGAGCGGAAGCGCTCTTCCGGAGCAAGAGCGAGGGGAAGCGCTCTTCCGGAGCGGGAGCGAGCGGAAGCGCTCTTCCGGAGCGGGAGCGAGCGGAAGCGCTCTTCCGGAGCGGGAGCGAGCGGAAGCGCTCTTACGGAGCGGGAGCGAGCGGAAGCGCCCTTCTGGAGCTGGAGCGAGCGGAAGCGCTCTTGCGGAGCACGAGCGAGCGGAAGCGCTCTTCCGGAGCACGAGCGAGCGGAAGCGCTCTTCCGGAGCAGGAGCGAGCGTAAGCGCTCTTACGGAGCACGAGCGACCGGAAGCGCTCTTCGGAGCAGGAGCGAGCGGAAGCGCTCTTCTGGAGCGGGAGCGAGCGGAAGCGCTCTTCTGGAGCACGAGCGAGCGGAAGCGCTCTTCCGGAGCAGGAGCGAGCGGAAGCGCTCTTCCGGAGCGGGAGCGAGCGAAAGCGCTCTTCCGGAGCGGGAGCGAGCGGGAGCGAGCGGAAGCGCTCTTACGGAGCGGGAGCGAGCGGAAGCGCCCTTCTGGAGCTGGAGCGAGCGGAAGCTCTCTTGCGGAGCACGAGCGAGCGGAAGCGCTCTTCCGGAGCAGGAGCGAGCGAAAGTGCTCTTCCGGAGCGGGGGCGAGCGGAAGCGCTCTTCCGGAGCAGGAGCGAGCGGAAGCGCTCTTACGGAGCACGAGCGAGCGGAAGCGCTCTTTCGGAGCAAGAGCGAGCGGAAGCGCTCTTCCGGAGCAGGAGCGAGCGGAAGCGCTCTTACGGAGCACGAGCGACTGGAAGCGCTCTTCGGAGCAGGAGTGAGCGGAAGCGCTCTTCCGGAGCGGGAGCAAGCGGAAGCGCTCTTCCGAAGCACGAGCGAGCGGAAGCGCTCTTCCGGAGAAGGAGCGAGCGGAAGCGCTCTTCCGGAGCAGGAGCGAGCGGAAGCGCTCTTCCGGAGCGGGAGCGAGCGGAAGCGCTCTTCCGGAGCGGGAGCGAGCGGAAGCGCTCTTACGGAGCGGGAGCGAGCGGAAGCGACCTTCTGGAGATGGAACGAGCGGAAGCGCTCTTGCGGAGCACGAGCGAGCGGAAGCGCTCTTCCGGAGCAGGAGCGAGCGAAAGCACTCTTCCGGAGCGGGGGCGAGCGGAAGCGCTCTTCCGGAGCAGGCGCGAGCGGAAGCGCTCTTCCGGAGCGGAAGCGAGCGGAAGCGCTCTTCCGGAGGACGAGCGACCGGAAGCGCTCTTCCGGAGCACGAGCGACCGGAAGCGCTCTTCCGGAGCACGAGCGACCGAAAAAGCTCTTCCGGAGCAGGAGCGAGCGGAAGCGCCCTTCCGGAGCGGGAGCGAGCGGAAGCGCCCTTCCGGAGCCGGAGCGAGCGGAAGCGCCCTTCCGGAGCGGGAGCGAGCGGAAGCGCCCTTCCGGAGCTGGAGCGAGCGGAAGCGCTCTTGCGGAGCACGAGCGAGCGGAAGCACTCTTCCGGAGCAGGTGCGAGCGAAAGCGCTCTTCCGGAGCGGGGGCGAGCGGAAGCGCTCTTCCGGAGCAGGAGCGAGCGGAAGCGCTCTTACGGAGCACGAGCGAGCGGAAGCGCTCTTCCGGAGCAAGAGCGAGCGGAAGCGCTCTTCCGAAGCAGGAGCGAGCGGAAGCGCTCTTACGGAGCACGAGCGAGCGCAAGCGCTCTTCCGAAGCGGGAGTGAGCGGAAGCCCTCTTCCGGAGCGGGAGCGAGCGGAAGAGCTCTTCCGGAGCGGGAGCGAGCGGAAGCGCTCTTCCGGAGCAGGAGCGAGCGGAAGCGCTCTTCCGGAGCGGGAGCGAGCGAAAGCGCTCTTCCGGAGCGGGAGCGAGCGGAAGCGCTCTTCCGGAGCTGGAGCGAGCGAAAGAGATCTTCCGGAGCAGGAGCGAGCGGAAGAGCTCTTCCGGAGCGGGAGCGAGCGAAAGCGCTCTTCCGGAGCGGGAGCGAGCGGAAGCGCTCTTCCGGAGCACCAGCGACCGGAAGCGCTCTTCCGGAGCAGGAGCGAGCGAAAGCGCCCTTCCAGAGCGGGAGCGAGCGGAAGCGCTCTTCCGGAGCGGGAGCGAGCGGAAGCGCCCTTCCGGAGTGGGAGCGAGCGGAAGCGCCCTTCCGGAGCTGGAGCGAGCGGAAGCGCTCTTGCGGACCACGAGCGAGCGGAAGCGCTCTTCCGGAGCAGGGGCGAGCGAAAGCGCTCTTCCGGAGCGGGGGCGAGCGGAAGCGCTCTTTCGGAGCGGGAGCGAGCGGAAGCGCTCTTACGGAGCACGAGCGAGTGGAAGCGCTCTTCCGGAGCAAGAGCGAGCGGAAGCGCTCTTCCGGAGCAGGAGCGAGCGAAAGCGCTCTTACGGAGCACGAGCGACCGAAAGCGCTCTTCGGAGCAGGAGCGAGCGGAAGCGCTCTTCCGGAGTGGGAGCGAGCGGAAGCGCTCTTCTGGAGCACGAGCGAGCGGAAGCGCTCTTCCGGAGCAGGAGCGAGCGGAAGCGCTCTTCCGGAGCGGGAGCGAGCAGAAGCGCTCTTCCGGAGCGGGAGCGAGCGGAAGCGCTCTTACGGAGCGGGAGCGAGCGGAAGCGCCCTTCTGGAGCTGGAGCGAGCGGAAGCGCTCTTGCGGAGCACGAGCGAGCGGAAGCGCTCTTCCGGAGCAGGAGCGAGCGAAAGTACTCTTCCGGAGCGGGGGCGAGCGGAAGCGCTCTTCCGGAGCAGGAGCGAGCGGAAGCGCTCTTCCGGAGCGGGAGCGAGCGGAAGCGCTCTTTCGGAGTACGAGCGAGCGGAAGCGCTCTTCCGGAGCAGGAGCGACCGGAAGCGCTCTTCCGGAGCAGGAGCGAGCGGAAGCGCCCTTCCGGAGCGGGAGCGAGCGGAAGCGCCCTTCCGGAGCGGGAGCGAGCGGAAGCGCCCTTCCGGAGCGGGAGCGAGCGGAAGCGCCCTTCCGGAGCGGGAGCGGGCGGAAGTGCCCTTCCGGAGCTGGAGCGAGCGGAAGCGCTCTTGCGGAGCACGAGCGAGCGGAAGCGCTCTTCCGGAGCAGGTGCGAGCGAAAGCGCTCTTCCGGAGCGGGGGCGAGCGGAAGCGCTCTTCCGGAGCAGGAGCGAGCGGAAGCGCTCTTACGGAGCACGAGCGAGCGGAAGCGCTCTTCCGGAGCAAGAGCGAGCGGAAGCGCTCTTCCGAAGCAGGAGCGAGCGGAAGCGCTCTTACGGAGCACGAGCGAGCGCAAGCGCTCTTCCGAAGCGGGAGTGAGCGGAAGCCCTCTTCCGGAGCGGGAGCGAGCGGAAGAGCTCTTCCGGAGCGGGAGCGAGCGGAAGCGCTCTTCCGGAGCGGGAGAGAGCGGAAGCGCTCTTACGGAGCGGGAGCGAGCGGAAGCACTCTTTCGGAGCAGGAGCGAGCGGAAGCGCTCTTACGGAGCGGGAGCGAGCGGAAGCGCTCTTACGGAGCACGAGCGAGCGGAAGCACTCTTCCGGAGCAGGAGCGAGCAGAAGCGCTCTTCCGGAGCGGGAGCGAGCCGAAGCGCTCTTCCGGAGCGGGAGCGAGCGGAAGCGCTCTTCCGGAGCACGAGCGAGCGGAAGCGCTCTTCCAGAGCCGGAGCGAGCGGAAGCGCTCTTCCGGAGCGGGAGCGAGCGGGAGCGAGCGGAAGCGCACTTCCGGAGCGGGATCGAGCGGAAGCGCTCTTACGGAGCACGAGCGAGCGGAAGCGCTCTTCCAGAGCAAGAGCGAGGGGAAGCGCTCTTCCGGAGCGGGAGCGAGCGGAAGCGCCCTTCCGGAGCGGGAGCGAGCGGAAGCGCCCTTCCGGAGCCGGAGCGAGCGGAAGCGCCCTTCCGGAGCGGGAGCGAGCGGAAGCGCCCTTCCGGAGCTGGAGCGAGCGGAAGCGCTCTTCCCGAGCACGAGCGAGCGGAAGCGCTCTTCCGGAGCAGGAGCGAGCGGAAGAGCTCTTCAGGAGCGGGAGCGAGCGGAAGCGCTCTTCCAGAGCAGGAGCGAGCGGAAGCGCTCTTCCGGAGCGGGAGGGAGCGAAAGCGCTCTTCCGGAGCGGGAGCGAGCGGAAGCGCTCTTCCGGAGCAGGAGCGAGCGGAAGAGCTCTTCCGGAGCGGGAGCGAGCGGAAGAGCTCTTCCGGAGCGGGAGCGAGCGGAAGCGCTCTTCCGGAGCGGGAGCGAGCGGAAGCGCTCTTCCGGAGCACGAGCGACCGGAAGCGCTCTTCCGGAGCAGGAGCGAGCGAAAGCGCCCTTCCGGAGCGGGAGCGAGCGGAAGCGCACTTCCGGAGCGGGAGCGAGCGGAAGCGCCCTTCCGGAGTGGGAGCGAGCGGAAGCGCCCTTCCGGAGCTGGAGCGAGCGGAAGCGCTCTTGCGGACCATGAGCGAGCGGAAGCGCTCTTCCGAAGCAGGAGCGAGCGAAAGCGCTCTTCCGGAGCGGAGGCGAGCGGAAGCGCTCTTCCGGAGCGGGAGCGAGCGGAAGCGCTCTTACGGAGCACGAGCGAGTGGAAGCGCTCTTCCGGAGCAAGAGCGAGCGGAAGCGCTCTTCCGGAGCAGGAGCGAGCGAAAGCGCTCTTACGGAGCACGAGCGACCGAAAGCGCTCTTCGGAGCAGGAGCGAGCGGAAGCGCTCTTCCGGAGCGGGAGCGAGCGGAAGCGCTCTTCCGGAGCACGAGCGAGCGGAAGCGCTCTTCCGGAGCAGGAGCGAGCGGAAGCGCTCTTCCGGAGCGGGAGCGAGCGGAAGCGCTCTTCCGGAGCGGGAGCGAGCAGAAGCGCTCTTACGGAGCGGGAGCGAGCGGAAGCGCCCTTCTGGAGCTGGAGCGAGCGGAAGCGCTCTTGCGGACCACGAGCGAGCGGAAGCGCTCTTCCGGAGCAGGAGCGAGCGAAAGCACTCTTCCGGAGCGGGGGCGAGCGGAAGCGCTCTTCCGGAGCAGGAGCGAGCGGAAGCGCTCTTCCGGAGCGGGAGCGAGCGGAAGCGCTCTTGCGGAGCACGAGCGAGCGGAAGCACTCTTCCGGAGCAGGTGCGAGCGAAAGCGCTCTTCCGGAGCGGGGGCGAGCGGAAGCGCTCTTCCGGAGCAGGAGCGAGCGGAAGCGCTCTTACGGAGCACGAGCGAGCGGAAGCGCTCTTCCGGAGCAAGAGCGAGCGGAAGCGCTCTTCCGAAGCAGGAGCGAGCGGAAGCGCTCTTACGGAGCACAAGCGAGCGCAAGCGCTCTTCCGAAGCGGGAGTGAGCGGAAGCCCTCTTCCGGAGCGGGAGCGAGCGGAAGAGCTCTTCCGGAGCGGGAGCGAGCGGAAGCGCTCTTCCGGAGCGGGAGAGAGCGGAAGCGATCTTACGGAGCGGGAGCGAGCGGAAGCACTCTTTCGGAGCAGGAGCGAGCGGAAGCGCTCTTACGGAGCGGGAGCTAGCAGAAGCGCTCTTACGGAGCACGAGCGAGCGGAAGCACTCTTCCAGAGCAGGAGCGAGCAGAAGCGCTCTTCCGGAGCGGGAGCGAGCCGAAGCGCTCTTCCGGAGCGGGAGCGAGCGGAAGCGCTCTTCCGGAGCACGAGCGAGCGGAAGCGCTCTTCCGGAGCCGGAGCGAGCGGAAGCGCTCTTCCGGAGCGGGAGCGAGCGGAAGCGCACTTCCGGAGCGGGAGCGAGCGGAAGCGCTCTTACGGAGCACGAGCGAGCGGAAGCGCTCTTCCGGAGCAAGAGCGAGGGGAAGCGCTCTTCCGGAGCGGGAGCGAGCGGAAGCGCTCTTCCGGAGCGGCAGCGAGCGGAAGCGCTCTTCCTGAGCGGGAGCGAGCGGAAGCGCTCTTCCGGAGCGGGAGCGAGCGGAAGCGCTCTTACGGAGCGGGAGCGAGCTGAAGCGCTCTTCCCGAGCGGGAGCGAGCGGAAGCGCTCTTACGGAGAACGAGCGAGCGGAAGCGCTCTTCCGGAGCGGGAGCGAGCGGAAGCGCTCTTATGGAGCACGAGCGAGCGGAAGCGCTCTTCCGGAGCAAGAGCGAGCGGAAGCGCTCTTTCGGAGCAGGAGCTAGCGGAAGCGCTCTTCCGGAGCAGGAGCGAGCGGAAGCGCTCTTACGGAGCACGAGCGAGCGGAAGCGCTCTTCCGGAGCGGGAGCGAGCGGAAGCGCTCTTCTCGAGCGGGAGCAAGCGGAAGCGCTCTTACGGAGCAAGAGCGAGCGGAAGCGCCCTTCCGGAGCAAGAGCGAGCGGAAGCACTCTTCCGGAGCAGGAGCGAGCGAAAGCGCTCTTACGGATCACGAGCGACCGGAAGCGCTCTTCGGAGCAGGAGCGAGCGGAAGCGCTCTTCCGGAGCGGGAGCGAGAGTAAGCGCTCTTCCGGAGCGGGAGCGAGCGGAAGCGCTCTTCCGGAGCGGGAGCGAGCGGAAGCGCTCTTCCGGAGCACGAGCGACCGGAAGCGCTCTTCCAGAGCAGGAGCGAGCGAAAGCGCCCTTCCGGAGCGGGAGCGAGCGGAAGCGCTCTTCCGGAGCGGGAGCGAGCGGAAGCGCCCTTCCGGAGTGGGAGCGAGCGGAAGCGCCCTTCCGGAGCTGGAGCGAGCGGAAGCGCTCTTGCGGAGCACGAGCGAGCGGAAGCGCTCTTCCATAGCAGGAGCGAGCGAAAGCGCTCTTCCGGAGCGGGGGCGAGCGGAAGCGCTCTTCCGGAGCGGGAGCGAGCGGAAGCCCTCTTACGGAGCACGAGCGAGCGGAAGCGCTCTTCCGGAGCAAGAGCGAGCGGAAGCGCTCTTCCGGAGCAGGAGCGAGCGAAAGCACTCTTACGGAGCACGAGCGACCGGAAGCGCTCTTCGGAGCAGGAGCGAGCGGAAGCGCTCTTCCGGAGCGGGAGCGAGCGGAAGCGCTCTTCCGGAGCACGAGCGAGCGGAAGCGCTCTTCCGGAGCAGGAGCGAGCGGAAGCGCTCTTCCGGAGCGGGAGCGAGCGGAAGCGCTCTTCCGGAGCGGGAGCGAGCGGAAGCGCTCTTACGGAGCGGGAGCGCCCTTCTGGAGCTGGAGCGAGCGGAAGCGCTCTTACGGAGCACGAGCGAGCGGAAGCGCTCTTCCGGAGCAGGAGCGAGCGAAAGCGCTCTTCCGGAGCGGGGGCGAGCGGAAGCGCTCTTCCGGAGCAGGAGCGAGCGGAAGCGCTCTTACAGAGCACGAGCGAGCGGAAGCGCTCTTTCGGAGCAAGAGCGAGAGGAAGCGCTCTTCCAGAGCATGAGCGAGCGAAAGCGCTCTTACGGAGCACGAGCGACCGGAAGCGCTCTTCGGAGCAGGAGCGAGCGGAAGCGCTCTTCCGGAGCGGGAGCAAGCGGAAGCGCTCTTACGGAGCAAGAGCGAGCGGAAGCGCTCTTCCGGAGCAAGAGCGAGCGGAAGCACGAGCGACCGGAGCAGGAGCGAGCGAAAGCGCTCTTACGGAGCACGAGCGACCGGAAGCGCTCTTCGAAGCAGGAGCGAGCGGAAGCGCTCTTCCGGAGCGGGAGCGAGCGGAAGCGCTCTTCCGGAGCACGAGCGACCGGAAGCGCTCTTCCGGAGCACGAGCTACCGGAAGCGCCCTTCCGGAGCGGGAGCGAGCGGAAGCACCCTTCCGTAGCGGGAGCGAGCGAAAGCGCCCTTCCGGAGCGGGAGCGAGCGGAAGCGCCCTTCCGGAGCTGGAGCGAGCGGAAGCGCTCTTGCGGAGCACGAGCGAGCGGAAGCACTCTTCCGGAGCAGGTGCGAGCGAAAGCGCTCTTCCGGAGCGGGGGGGGGGGGGGGGAGCGGAAGCGCTCTTTCGGAGCAGGAGCGAGCGGAAGCGCTCTTACGGAGCACGAGCGAGCGGAAGCGCTCTTCCGGAGCAAGAGCGAGCGGAAGCGCTCTTCCGAAGCAGGAGCGAGCGGAAGCGCTCTTACGGAGCACGAGCGAGCGCAAGCGCTCTTCCGAAGCGGGAGTGAGCGGAAGCCCTCTTCCGGAGCGGGAGCGAGCGGAAGAGCTCTTCCGGAGCGGGAGCGAGCGGAAGCGCTCTTTCGGAGCGGGAGCGAGCGGAAGCGCTCTTACGGAGCGGGAGCGAGCGGAAGCACTCTTTCGGAGCAGGAGCGAGCGGAAGCGCTCTTACGGAGCGGGAGCGAGCGGAAGCGCTCTTACGGAGCACGAGCGAGCGGAAGCACTCTTCCGGAGCAGGAGCGAGCAGAAGCGCTCTTTCAGAGCGGGAGCGAGCCGAAGCGCTCTTCCGGAGCGGGAGCGAGCGGAAGCGCTCTTACGGAGCGGGAGTGAGTGGAAGCGCTCTTCCGGAGCGGGAGCGATTGGAAGCGCTCATACGGAGCATGAGCGAGCAGAACCGCTCTTACGGAACATGAGTGAGAAGAAGCACTTTTCCGGAGCAGGAGCGAGCGGAAGAGCTCTTCCGGAGCGGGAGCGAGCGGAAGCGCTCTTCCGGAGCGGGAGCGAGCGGAAGCGCTCTTCCGGAGCAGGAGCGAGCGGAAGCGCTCTTACGGAGCAGGAGCGAGCGGAAGTGCTCTTTCGGAGCGGGAGCGAGCGGAAGCGCTCATACGGAGCATGAGCGAGCGGAACCGCTCTTACGGAACATGAGTGAGAAGAAGCACTTTTGAGCGGTTCTTAAGGAACAATTGGAAGCGCGAAGCTGCTTAGCTGTGGGATTAAGACTAAACATAAAATTGGGGCCGTCAAGCGGGTCCGGGCGAGGCTGTGATGAGAAACACTTGGTCCGACTTAACCCGAACCCTTTTAGGGGGACCCCAACAAACCTAAAAAAAGTCTCTATGTACAACCCTCATTCTCCGAGGGTGGGCCACTCAAAGCCACGTAGGCAGAAGTCAATGTCAAAAGGTCAGCACAGAGGTCAGCAGTCCAAGACACAAGACAGCTCAACCAGCAGGAGCAAAAGAAGGCCTGGGCGAGTATGGGTGGACTCACGCGAGTAGCCCTGATACTCGTCAAAAGTTGGGCGACCATAGGTAATACTCGCCCCTCTTCAGGCGAGGTTGCCTCAATATCGCCGAGTTGCCGAGTTGGGTGTGGTATAAATAAGACCCCCTCTCTTTGATTTTCCTATAAATATGACCACATGGGTACTTGGATTGGCACCGGAACTTAAGCTTTTGAAACTCCCACATTCAAATTCTCCGACCCGTCATCCTTGAACGTTACTCCCGGTACTAGCCAAGTCGGTGTCTTCCTCGTACCCTGCTCGGCTATTTTTGGTTTTGGAGGGGAAATCTCTTCTGAGCTTCTAGGTACGTGGTGAGACCTTCCTGCCGCAGTGCATGGGATCCTGTTGTTCTTTGTCTGAGCTCTCTTCGTCGTTGCCAGTCAGGCCTTCTCGTTGGACTGCTGGGTGAGTAGCCTCCGGCTGCATTGATCCGAATTTTGGAGCTAGCATTTTCCTGGCTTCAACACTTTGGTGCGGTGAGCGTGGATCATAGCTAGAGGGAGAAAGTTTGGTGGAAAGGCGAGATGGTTATAGTTGGCGACCATGCAGAGGTAGTCAGGAACTCGGTCGGCGGCAGCGAGTTCGTGACGTTGGCAGTCTTTGATGAATTCGCGCAGCGAATAGAGGGGACCATGCGAGCAGCTTTCCAACCTCGCGCGGGAAGGAACGACGACCTCGCCTCATCGTCCAATTCTGATTGAAGAAGGTGTTCCCCCTCGGCGACCAGGGAAAAAACATGAGGAGGAGCTGGAGCGGCCAAGGAGGTCGCAGTTCTACCCGCAGGTCTCGCAGGGAGCAGGCGGAATCCGATTCCGCGAGGAGGAGGAGGAGCAGGCGAGGTACTTCGGTTCTCGCCAATTCAGTGAGCATGGAGGAGATACTCGCCAAGCAGAGGATCATCGCCAGTTTGGTTGGAGGAGCCCATTCTGTGAAGAGATCATTGTTGCGCCGGTGCCGGAGGGGTTCAGAGATCCCGTGATGCGTTAGTACTCAGGGGGGGATGACTCTATCCGACACATCCAATGGTTTGAGGATGTAGCCTCCATCTGAACCATGTCTTATGTCTTCAAGTGTAGGCACTTCGCTATCACCTTCCGGGGGAAGGCCAGAGACTGGTTCCTCCAGTTGCCAGCAGGTTCGATCTACTGATTTGAGGACTTGTGTCGGGGGCTGACCATGCGGTTTGCCGCAGCCAAGAAGATGAAGAAGGAGGCTACGTCCCTCTTCCATCTGGTGCAAGGAGCAAAAGAGACGTTGGGGCATTATATCGATCATTTTTAGGAGGTGTTGGACATCCAGGAGGTGGATGGTCCCACCTTGCAGCTAGCCCTAATGTTCGGCGTTCACGAAGGTCTCTTCAAGTTGGAGCTTGGAAGGAATCCTACTTATTCCTACGACAACATCATCAAGAGGGCCAACAAGTTTGTCCAGGGTGAGGCTTCCAACCGCGGCTCACTCGAGTGAACAGAGAAGATGAGGAGTAAGAAGAGAAGACCCCCCGGGAGGAAGAAGAAGGAAGATCCCAGGAGGGCAGAGAAGCGCAGGCCAGAGGGGAGGAGAAGGGAAGAAAGGAAGAGGGAGGAGCCCAGGAAGGAGGAGCCTAGAAGAAACGATGAGAGGAGACTCATCGTAGCTCCAAAGCGTCGGGAGGAGGAAAGACGCTATCAAGTTCCCATCAAGCGGCTACCTTGGAGTCCGACAAGAGGACTTTAGCGTCAGGATTGGGGAAGGAGATCCCCGGAGAGAAGACGCTTCGACTAGCCAGAGAGGCATCAGGAAAGAAGAAGGGAGGAAGCAATGACGGTTGTTCGGCGCGGCAACCGATAATGTCGGAAGAACCGGCAGAGGAGGTCGCAGCCGGAGGATATTCCCCTTTACTATGATCTGCATCAAGTAGAGGGGCACGAGACCATGGCTTGCCCAGACTTTTGGGAAGCCAGGAGAAGGTTGGCTGCGAGAGAAGCAGGAGGAGAGCAGTGGAGGATTGAAGCCCAGGTCGAGCTGCCGGCCGTACAAGTCATCGCTCGAAAGAGGAATGAAGACCGAGTCAACCATGGAGGTCGAGGAGACCTCGCCCAGGGAGGCAGAGGAGGAGTATGGGTGATCCACGAGGGAACAGGACTGGGGGCCTCCCGCAAGGGCAGCCTTCATCAAATCTACCGAAGGAGTGTCTCTTCGACCTCGCAAGCACCGCCCCCGTTGGAGGAAATCACCTTCTCCATGGAGGACATGTTAGGGAATGAAAATCCCTTCCATGATGCCCTCGTGATCCAAGCAGCCGTGGAATACTTCACTGTTGATCAAATTCTTATCGATAACGGTAGTAGCTCCGTGAACGTCGTCTTCAAGAAGATGTTCGACGGGCTGGGCGTCGGCGCAGAAAGAGTCCGAGCGCCGGATGGTCCCCTCTTTGGCTTCTCAGGAGAGAAGAAGAAGGTGGAAGGAGGAGTAGATCTCATTGTAACTGTTGGGATCATTGTCCACAATGTCTTAGATTTGGAGAAGTCCATTATTAAGTCAAAGATATATCTCAGAATGTATTTGATATACTCTCTAGAATCAATGTGCAGGAGATCTGGTCAGGCAAAGCGCTCAAGGAATTCATCCAAGTTCACGAGCGTCGAGACATCATACATCGCTCGACGCCTGTGACCTAGAATCGTTGATTCATGTCTACTGCTCTAATAGACAAGGTCGCCGCTGGAGTTATGAGACCAATTTTGGAAGCGTCGAGCCAAGTTATATTGCTCGACGCCGTGGAAAGATAAATGTCGACCAAACTTCAGTTAGCTCTGCGCCAACAAGAGGAGTCTAGATATGAAGGCATAGTTAAGAAGCGTTGAGCCTCTGTACGTTACTCAACTTCTACAGATAAAAGACGTCGAATAACTGATGATTGCTCAACGCCTAAGAAGGAGGAGTCGAGAGCTTCAGTCTAAGAAGTATGTGTCGAGTATCTACATATCGCTCGACACCTAATGGAAAAAGCGTCGACAGAGATGCTCAGTACTCAGCGCCTTTTCTACAGATACTCTGAGCTGAGAAATTTCTTCTACAACTAGCTGAGCCCTTGTTTCCTCTGAAGCCATTAAAGACCGTTGAAGACTTAGCGTCGTGCTGACGTGGAGGAGCGTAACATATGTTGCAGATGGAGGGCTATAAATAGAAGGCATGACCTATGGGTTAAGCAGTTGATTACTCCTATCTTTCGAAAGCCATTATCGTCTCCATCATTTTGAGGGAAAGTCTGAGAAAGAATCTGAAGAAGTCATCTTCTCTTTCAGAACTGATCTAACTTGAAGATTTCTTTCAGCAATCTGGTGCTGATACATCTTTCTGAAAGAAGAAGATTAAGAAGGAAGAATCTGTCTTCCTAGGAAGAAGAACAGTCATCACAGCCTGTCGAATCAAGAAGATCATTTGTTGCTGCTGTTCTATTGAATATTTCTGTCTGATCATTCAGGCAGATCAAGAAGACTCAACAATTTGAAGAATCAGAGTCTAAGTATTGTTATTTTCTTTATCAATCTCTGTAGGGTCTGAGTTGTCCGATCTGAGTGTAGGATCTGTCAAGGATCTGAGTTATAAGATCAGGTGTGATTTGAGTTGTAAGATTCAGGGGTGAATCTGAGTTGTAAGCCTAATTATAAAGGCTGAGGTAGGATCTGTGAGATCTGAGTTTGTAAGATCTGCTGAGATCTGAGAGAGTAAGATCTGTGAGATCTGAGTCTGTAAGATCTGTTGTGATCTGAGTTGTAAGACCTGTTTGTGGTATGAGATCTGGAGGAGATATAAACCATATCTGGCACACTGCTAGAAGGGAGAAGGGGAAAAGTGGATTACCCAAGATAAGGGGAACCACTATAAAATTCTGTGTGTCTTTTCTGTGTGTGCTCTTATTCTTGAAAGCTCTGATCAGTCTTTTAGGTTATAATTAAGAACTGCAATAGTTTTTCAAATAACCTATTCACCCCCCCTCTAGGTGATTAGCTACCCTTAATTAAAGTCTTTCAAGTGGTATCAGAGATAGGTTGTTCAAGAAAAGGTTTAACAGCCTGAACAAGATCTTCTCAGGGTAGATTTCTTAAGTCGTGATGGCTAATACAGAAGGAAACAAAGAATTCACATCTATGAAGCTACCAATTCGCAGAAAAGAAAAGTTTGGGATTTGGAAGGAAAGTGTCCGACTTTTCATGGAAGCCTCTGATCCTAGGATATACATAACTGTTCTAGAGGGACCTTTTGTTCCTATGAAGGTTTCATTTACAGATGGAAGTATCAAGACTCCTAAAACTTATTCTGAGATGACCAAAGATGAAGTGATTCTGGCCTCCATGGATAAGAGAGCTCAGAACATCATTGTTAGTGCTATTGAGGATTCAACCTTCCAAAACTTAGTTCATTGCAAAACTGCCAAAGAAATGTGGGAATCTCTCATTGTCTATATGGAAGGGACTGAAGAAGTCAGAGATGACAGGAAGTCTCTTCTAAATCAGCAATATGAAGCTTTCAGACAAGACAAGAAAGATTCAATAGCAGTCTGCTATGAAAAATTCTTCAAAATTGTAAATGGTCTAAAAACTTATGGAAGAACTTTCACAGATTATGAGCTGAATGATAAATTCTTAAGATCACTGAACAAAGAATGGGATATCAAAATCTGTGCAATCAGGGAAATGGGAAATCTGGGAAATATTCAGCCACGGAATTTATATGGGAAACTCTTGTCCCATGAACTTCATCTGAATACTAGAAAAGCTGAGGAAGGACACAACAGGGAAAATCCTATTGCTCTGAAAGCAGAAAGTTCCAAGAAAAGCAAAGAAAGAATGTCATTATCCCTCAGGATACCATCTGAATCAGAAGAATCAGAAACCAGTAATTTTGATTCTGAAATATCAGATGGTGAACTGGCACTCTTCACCAAACAACTGAAAAGGATGTTAAGAAGAAAACAACACTGGAAAACTAGACCCTCTCAGTCATCCAGATCTAAGAAGCACTCCAATTCTTTAGAGGGATTCAAACAAGACTCCAAGAAGGACATGTACAACCCTAAATACAATAAATTTAATTCAGAAGAAATTGTGTGTTTTGGTTGCAGGAAATCAGGACACATGATTGTTGATTGTCCTTCAAAGAGAAAGAACAACAAGAAATCTGATGAAAGGAGGCACAAATCTGACAAGAGACATGAGAAGAGTCTAATAGCCAAGAAAGGCAAAGTCACTCTTAGTGACAGTGAATCTCAATCATCAGACTCAGATAGTGAGGAGGCACTCATAGCTCTGATGGCTGCCAATGAAAGTGAAGACATTCTAAATCATAGATCTATGATAAGAGCCCCACTATCAAGGTCTGATAGTGAAGAGGATGAAGAATAAAATGCAGGACTCATGGCACTGAGTGATGAAGAGGATCAGGAGACAACTACTAATGTAAAGGTACTTGATAAAACTCCTTTATCTGATTCTGATTCTAAACCTGAAATAAATTCATTCTCTTCTGATGAAAATGACTCACAATCTAACTTTCATGAAGATGAAATGATTGAAAAATATCAATTACTTCTCAAAGCACTTAAAAAGAGCAAAAGGCATAATAAAAGGTTACAAAAAGAAATATCTGAATTAAAGCAAACTAATTCCCAAAACTCTGAGGCAGCTGAGAGGCTGAATCAGACAAGCAAAGAACTTAGCAAACTAAAAGTCATGTCTATAATTCACATACAGACTTTATGCACTAAAGAGAAGTTAATAAAAGAACTTGAAGCAAAACTCCTAGCAGAAAGGAAGCTTGTAGCAAAGTTCTCAAAACCACAAACTATCCTTCCCATAATAGACACATTTTCTGCACAATACAGATCTGGCATAGGATATGATAGGAAGGCAGATAATAACCCTAAAAGTACTGACAAGGCACCTATGCAACCTATAAAATTCAACAAAGCCATGCCTATCACAAATAAGCATGATCAAAAAGGTGTGCATAAGTTTTATAAGGGTGAGTGTTCTAATAGCAAAGATGATTCAATACAACCAAGTAACAATGATGCCAAATCACTATGCAAAGAAAAAGTATTAACTCATCATGACTCCTTTGTATTTAAAGCAAACACTAAATTCAAAAGAGAGGAATTAAGACCTGAAGTGAAAACCACTGTCAAGAAAACCGAACCAGTAAAATTTACTAAAACAACTTACATAGCGCCTTTGAATAAGGCAATTAAGCAAAATATGAGTCAACATAAAGATGTGAGAAGACCTCCAAGGAGATATAACAGATATGAATGTTGGTGCTGTGGAAGGGTTGGACATTTTGCTCTTGACTGTTGGTTCAATCCAACTGTTCCAAGATTCAACTCTGGGAGACCAGTACTCAGACCCATGGCAACTTTCACAGCACCAAGGATTATTCAACAACTAGATATTCCAGCTCATACTAACAAGGTTCTAGGACCCAACTTGGTGTGGGCTCCTAAGAAAAGGTAATTTCTTATTGCAGGGTTGTCCAAAGATCAATCAACTTCCTATCTGGTACTTGGACAGTGGGTGCTCTATGCACATGACAGGAACAAAAAGTCTGCTGAATGATTACACTCCTGTGAAGAATGGACCAAAGGTTATCTTTGGAGGGTCTGAAAAAGGTAAAACTAAAGGTTATGGTAAAATCACAAATGGAATTGTCACCATCACCAAAGTTGCTCATGTTGATGGATTGCAACACAATCTCATCAGCATAAGTCAATTGTGTGATATTGGGTATGACATTTCATTCCACAAGGATGAGTGCCTGATTAAGAAAGAGAATGAGATAATTCTCTCAGGCACTAGGAGTGGCAACATTTACTGCCTAAACTTTATATGTTCTGATCAAGTTAATTCCATATGCTTAGTAGCAGAGAATAAAGTTTCTAGTAGTGTTCAATGGCATAAAAGGTTAGACCACATAAACTATAAGACTATAAATAAGCTTATTTCAAAAGACCTAGTGAGAGCTGGGCCTAAGTGGAAGTGTGTGCAGGAGGGTCCATGCCATGCTTGTCAAATGGGTAAGCAGACCAAGTCATCCTTCACACCTATAGGTGAGAAGGATTCCATTAGATGTCTATACCTACTTCACATGGATCTATTTGGACCAATGTCAATCCATAGCTTAGGAGGAAAGTGGTACACCCTTGTAATTGTTGATGATTATTTCAGATTCACTTGGGTATTCTTCCTTAAACATAAGTCAGACACTTTAGAGATATTTACCAGTTTTGTTAGGCAAATCATCAATGAAATAGGAAATCATGTAGCCAAAATTAGAAGTGATCATGGGACTGAATTTCAGTCAGGTGCAATGACCAAATTTTGTGAAAATCTAGGCATTTCTCAAGAGTTCTCATCTCCTAGAACTCCCCAACAAAATGGGGTTGCTGAGAGAAGAAATAGAACCCTTATTGAAGCTAGTAGGAGTATGTTAAGTGACTCTTCTCTTCCTGAGTTTTTCTGGGCTGAAGCTGTAAACACAGCATGCCATGTGCAGAATAGGGCTCTTATCAACAAAAGACTGGATAAGACCCCATATGAGTTGTTGAAAGGTAGAAAACCCACTTTAGCCTATTTCAAAATATTTGGTAGTAAATGCTTTGTATTAAATAATGGAAAGCACCATCTCACTAAATTTGCTGAAAAAGCACATGAAGCAATTTTTGTTGGGTATAGCTCTCAAAGTAGAGCCTATAGAATTTTCAACAAAAGGTCAAATAGGATAGAAGAATCTATACATGTTGTATTTGATGAAACCAGCCTTATTTATAAGGATCTGGGAAGTTTATCAAGTTGTGCAGGCTCTACACAGAAATTGAAGGAGATGAATATCAATGAACAGCACAATGAGGATAATGAAGAAACTAATGAAACTATAATTGTAACTAGAGAGGATGAACCTCAAGCAGAAGACAATTATGAAGAACCTATTGCTGTTGAAGAACCACCACATCCAGAACCTCTAGAAGAACCTACTCAAACAGATGCACCAGAACCTCAAAGGGAAAATGAAAGGTGGAGGAATGCAACCAAACATCTGAAGGATCATCCCAAAGAACAGATCATAGGAAATCCAAATGATGGTGTGCAAACTAGAAGAGGAAACTCAATACATGAGGCCTTGCATCACAACTTTCTATCCAAAATAGAGCCTAAGAAGTTTGATGAAGCCAATAAGGACACTTAATGGATATTAGCTATACAAGAAGAACTAAATCAACTTGAAAGGTGCAAAGTCTGGATATTGGTTCCAAGACCAAAGAAACACAAAGTCATAGGGACCAAATGGGTATTTAGGAATAAGCTGGATGAAAATGGTGTGATTGTCAAAAACAAAGCAAGGTTGGTTGCCCAAGGATATAGACAGGAGGAAGGCATAGATTTTGATCAAGTGTTTGCTCCTGTGGCAAGATTGGAGGCAATCAGATTATTCCTGGCATTTGCAGCACACACTGGATTCATAGTTTATCAAATGGATGTAAAGTCAGCATTCCTTAATGGAACAATATTGGAGGAAGTATATGTTGAACAACCCCCAGGTTTTATTGACTCTACTCATCCAAATCATGTCTATCTATTATTAAAAGCATTGTATGGTCTGAAACAGACACCTAGAGCCTGGTATGAGACATTATCTAGATTTCTCATTGAGAACAAATTCTCACGAGGAAAGATAGATAAGACATTGTTTCTTAGGATAGTTAAAGGTCACATTATTCTAGTACAAATATATGTAGATGATATAATCTTTGGCTCAACTGATAATAACCTTTGCAAAAGGTTTGCAAACCTTATGCAAGGGAAATTTGAAATGAGCAGCATGGGTGAGCTTAAATACTTCTTAGGACTCCAAGTGAAACAGTCTGAGAAAGGAATTTTCATTTCTCAGACCAAGTACACTAAAGAGATTATCAAGAAGTTTGGAAGGGAAAATTCCACTGTCATGAAGACACCAATGGCAACAAATATGTCACTGGACAAGGATGACAAAGGGAAACCTATTGATGAAACCTTGTACAGAGGCATCATTGGCTCATTGCTCTACCTAACTGCTAGCAGGCCAGACATTATGTTCTCAACATGTGTGTGTGCTAGATATCAAGTAAACCCTAAAGAATCTCACTACACTGCTGTCAAAAGAATCCTGAGATATCTGAAGGGCACTCTTAATCTTGGCCTTTGGTATCCTAGAAGCAATGACTTTGAACTAATTGGTTTTTCAGATGCTGATTTTGCAGGATGCAAGGAAGGCATAAAAAGTACATCAGGCACATGTCAATTCCTTGGCAAAAGACTAATATCTTGGAGTAGCAGGAAGCAGACCAGTGTGGCTATTTCTACAGTAGAATCTGAGTACATCTCAGCTGGAAACTGCTGTGCTCAGCTACTATGGATTCAACACCAACTCCAAGTCTATAAAGTTCAGCTAAGTAAATATCCTCTATATTGTGATTCAACTAGTGCTATTGATATAACTAATAATCTTGTATCACATAGCAGAACTAAACACATAGAAATTAGATATCATTTCATTAGAAAACATGTAGAAAATGGAGATATCATAATTGAATATGTCCCCACTGACAAACAAGTTGCTGATATATTTACTAAACCCTTGGATGAAACAAAATTCAATAACTTTAAAATTGAATTAGGAATGCTAAAAATGGATTAAAGTTGTCTTGAAATAAATAAATGAAAATAATGATTGAGTCCTAAAAGGTGAGTGGAGAAGTTACCTGGCATCAAGAAATGATACCTGGCGTCGAGAGAAGATACCTGGCGTCGAGAGAAGATACCTGACGTCGACCGAAGAAAAATGGCGTCGAGTTATCTCAACGCTTGAGAGAACATAGCTAGGCCGTCTCGACAGGGTAAATTTAAACCATTTGATCAATCTTGTCAAACAAGTTAGGCGCGCGGCTATTCATCTTCTTGAATTAGAAATTCTATAAATAGGGAAGACACTTCGTTAGTACATATGCCCTAGATCTCTAAGTTCGAAATTATTTGCCCTAGAAAATTTCTTCATCAATTCTCTCACTCTTCGATCATCAACTACAATGCCTCCCAAGAGCAGTGATTACCTTTATGAAGGAAGCGAGCTTGTTCGCAATGGATTCCAATCAGCTCCAGTAGAGATCAAATCAACCATCGAGTTAACCTACAAAGCAGGACTAGAATTCGTGCTATCTGAATCGACTCTTATCTGGAAACGAGAAGTCTTAGAACTTTACTCCAATATAGTAATAGACTCCGTCAATTCGAAGCTTAAGACCACTGTAAATGGTAAGAAGATTAAGATCACTTCATCAAGACCCCCTAAGGCACTAGAACTGCCAAGATTGAAAAGCAATGAAAAGAAGAAGAAGTGAGCTCTGAATAGATTAGATTAGCACAAATCTGGTGCGGAATTGAAACATCACGTGAAATCACTGGAAGTATTCTTAGGAAAGGAATGAATTCAAAAGGAAAATTGCTAACAGATGTGATCGAAAAGGGCCTGTTGTGCAAGACTGGATCTCATGATAAAATTTCCAGGAAAATGTTTATTCTACTAACCAGGATTATTCATTCTTTGAGAACAGATTGGGGGAGGGTGGTGTTTGACAGAATAATTGAATGTATCCAAGTACCCAACATGGGTAGGATATTATCTCTATATTTAGTAAAAGTCATTCCAGACTCTTTGAATAACAAACTTGGATCCAAGATAAATCACATGAAGAAAATGGACATTAGAATGATAGAGAGATGGGAGAGAGTTTTATCAAATCTTCCACCAGCAGATCTTTCTCCCAAGCAGAAGAAAGCTAAGAAGCAAAAGAAGAAGAAGGTTTCTTCAAGCTCATCAAGCTCATCCTCTTCCAAAGGAAGATCTAGATCCTCTCCAAGTCATGATCCTAACCTCACAACATCTGAAGAAGAAGAAGGGAACAAACCTAGGGACAGTACTCCTGACACACCAACAGGTACTGATCCATTACTGGAAGGGGTTGACAAGTTCTATACAGAAAAAGTTGAGAATGAGAAAGAAGAAGAAGAGAGAGGAAGTCATCATGGATCCCCTGCCAGAGTTGAAGGGATTTTTCAAATTGAGGGGGAGGCTCAGGATGAGATCCCTGATCAAGACAAAATTGATCTGATCAATGCAGACATTGAGGGGGAGGCTCAGGATGAGATCCCTGCTCAAGACAAAATTGATCTGATCAATGCAGACATTGAGGGGGAGCCTCAAGATGAAATTCCAGCTCAAGACACTGCACCATTTGAGGGGTAGTCTCAGGCTGAGATCCCTGCTAAAGTGAATTCTGTAGTTGATGCTATGGATGTGGAAGGAGAGCCTGAAGCAACAAAGAAACTTGATGAGAAGGTGATCAAGATAGAATCCTCTAGCTCACATATGAGCCAGAGAAATGACTCTTTCATCAGAGAAGAGAGCAGTAGAGGTAATGGAATGGAAAAGGAAATCAATGTGGATCTAAGTGCTATACTACCTCAGCTGGAGGTGTTGCTTAATAATCAAAGAAGATTATTAGAACAATATATTGAAGATAATAACACAAAAATGAAAAATGAAGTAGATTTCCAGATGAAATTGGTTAGATTTGAAGTTAATCATCAGATGACTGCTTTGAGAAAGGAAATGGTAAAGTTTTTCAAAAGAGTTGGTGCTTCAGTAGATTATACAACTGAACAACTTGATGCAATCAAAGAGACATCAAAGGTTCTTAAAGAGTCACAAGCAGGAATTACAAAGACAGTAGATGATGTTCAAACAAATCAAGGAATTCTAAGTAACAACATGCAAGTTTTGTATAAAGAACAGGTTGCACAAGTCCTTACAGGTACAGCTAAGATTGAAGCTAGACTGCAACAGTTGGATATTGCTATTTTGGCTAAAATTGATGAGAGCTCTACAATTCTAAAAGATCAAGCAAAGTTGAATGCAGATACCATAGATGACCATCTCCTTAAGGTAAAGAAAACCATTGAAAGTAGAATTCATCATTTGGAGGGTCAAGTCAGGTTTCAGAAGAATGTTATAAGAGATCATATAATTGAAGAAGTCCTAAAGGGGGAGAGGTCAATGATTCAAGCCAGCTCTGAGCATGTTGTGTGGACCTCAAATTCTATAAGAGAAACTTTTGGATATCCTCCCATAGATTATGAGAATGATCGAGTTTCTGAGACCAGTCCAGCTTCTCTTACACAAGTCCAAAAGCAAATTGCTAAAATGTATAGTCCTGAGGATAAAAGCAAAAGAGAGAACTTTACTAGTGAGCAAGTAGAATCTAGTAAAAGAAAGTTCAGAGAGGAGGTTCAATCAAGGGTTGATTTTGAACATTGGTCTCCCTCTTCAAGAGAAATGATTCTGACAGCATGGGAAGCTGTGAAAGGTAATCCAGATGAAAGAGGAAAATGATATTCTGAAGCTGAATGGTTGAAGCATAGGGATCAAGAGGAACTGAAGATAAAATTCAAGGCTGACAAATTGGCTGGGAAGGTTCAGGCAGGTGATAAGGAGCCAATCAGATACTTTCCAAAGCCGTTTGGCTATTTCAAGAGAAGAAAAGAAGTTGTTGAAGCCCTTTCCAAAAGAGCCAAAAGAGGAATAGAGATCAAGGAACCTGAACAGCATTAGGATTTTAATCTTTACTAAGTATTTTCAGAGAAATGTAATTGATATATCTTTGAACAATCTTGATGAGCTCCCAGTGCTAACTATTTTTCATTATCATATATATATATGCTTGTGATGTGATCCTTTTTCTCTTCATGACATGTTTTATTCTGAACTGCTTGTGTTTTTGCGCTTATATGAGAAATCATGTCTGAGATAATTTTTGTGGATAGAATATTTTGGTAATCTAATTTTATAAGGTATTATACTCTTTGTTTTGATTACCTGTATAGAAATTAGAAAATATTGATTATCTTTGAAAAGAGGGATATATCATTGACTGAGATTATGACTTCTTCAAATAGGGGGAGATTGTTGGGATCATTGTCCACAATGTCTTAGATTTGGAGAAGTCCATTCTTAAGTCAAAGATATATCTCAGAATGTATTTGATATACTCTCTAGAATCAATGTGCAGGAGATCTGGTCAGGCAAAGCGCTCAAGGAATTCATCCAAGTTCGCAAGCATCGAGACATCATACATCGCTCGACGCCTGTGACCTAGAAGTGTTGATTCATGTCTACTGCTCTAATAGACAAGGTCGCCGCTGGAGTTATGAGACCAAGTTTGGAAGCGTCGAGCCAAGTTATATCGCTCGACGCCGTGGAAAGATAAGTGTCGACCAAACTTCAGTTAGCTCTGCGCCAACAAGAGGAGTCTAGATATGAAGGCATAGTTAAGAAGCACCGAGCCTCTGTACGTTACTCAACTTCTACAGATAAAAGGCGTCGAATAACTGATGATTGCTCAACGCCTAAGAAGGAGGAGTCGAGAGCTTCAGTCTAAGAAGTATGTGTCGAGTATCTACATATCGCTCGACACATAATGGAAAAAGCGTCGATAGAGATGCTCAGTACTCAGCGCCTTTTCTACAGATACTCTGAGCTGAGAAATTTCTTCTACAGCTAGCTGAGCCCTTGTTTCCTCTGAAGCCATTAAAGACCGTTGAAGACTTAGCGTCGTGCTGACGTGGAGGAGCGTAACATATGTTGCAGATGGAGGGCTATAAATAGAAGGCATGACCTATGGGTTAAGCACTTGATTACTCCTATGTTTCGAAAGTCATTATCGTCTCCATCATTTTGAGGGAAAGTCTGAGAAAGAATCTGAAGAAGTCGTCTTCTCTTTCAGAACTAATCTAACTTGAAGATTTCTTTCAACAATCTGGTGCTGATACATCTTTCTGAAAGAAGAAGATTAAGAAGGAAGAATCTGTCTTCCTAGGAAGAAGAACAGTCATCACAGCCTGTCGAATCAAGAAGATCATTTGTTGCTGCTGTTCTATTGAATATTTATGTCTGATCATTCAGGAAGATCAAGAAGACTCAACAATTTGAAGAATCAGAGTCTAAGTATTGTTATTTTCTTTATCAATATCTGTAGGGTCTGAGTTGTCAGATATGAGTGTAGGATTTATCAAGGATCTGAGTTGTAAGATCAGGTGTGATCTGAGTTGTAGGATTCAGGGGTGAATCTGAGCTGTAAGCCTAATTATAAAGGCTGAGGTAGGATCTGTGAGATCTGAGTTTGTAAGATCTGCTGAGATCTGAGAGAGTAAGATCTGTGAGATCTGAGTCTGTAAGATCTGTTGTGATCTGAGCTGTAAGACCTGTTTGTGGTCCGAGATCTGGAGGAGATATAAACCCTATCTGGCACACTGCTAGAAGGGAGAAGGGGGAAAGTAGATTACCCAAGATAAGGGGAACCACTATAAAATTCTGTGTGTCTTTTCTGTGTGTGCTCTTATTCTTGAAAGCGCTGATCAGTCTTTTAGGTTATAATTAAGAATTGCAATAGTTTTTCAAATAACCTATTCACCCTCTCTCTAGGTGATTAGCTACCCTTAATTAAAGTCTTTCAGTAACACTTGGTGGCACCTCCCTCAACTGCTGCTTCATCATCGTCGACGCCCCGAGTTGCTACAAAGCCATCTTCGGAAGGCCACTTCTCAACACCTTCAAGGCCGTTCCGTCTTCCTACCATCAGTGCCTCAAGAACTGCCAGGGGGACGTCCAGGTGAGGATCAAGAGCGATCCAAGAGCCGTCCGCGAGTGCTATCTCAACGCGGTTAGTACCATCAGCTGGATGGCTGACGCGAAGGAGTTTAAAAGAGTGTTAGGAGGCACATCTCGGCTGGAAACGCCCGAAGAAGTTGAAGAAATCGAGGTACTCTCCGGGGCAGGAGTATCTGGGTTGCTGAAGATCGGGGGATCACTGAAGATCAGCGAGAAGATGGAGATGACGACGTATCTGCAAGAGAACGTCGACATCTTCGCCTGGAGTGCTGCTGAGATGCCCGGGATCGACCCTGAGGTTGCCTGCCACCGACTCAATCTCAACCCCACGGTCAAGGTCATCCGCCAGAATAAGAGATCAAGTGTCATCATGTTAGCCGCTCTTATCCGCGAGAAAGTAAAGAAGCTGTTGGATGCAGGCTTTGTGTCGGAGATCCAGTACCCAAGCTGAGTCTCGAATGTTGTAATGGTGAAAAAGGCTGGGGGCAGCTGGCGTATGTGTGTTAATTTTTCTTTAATGAATAAAAGCTGCCCGAAGGATTGTTATCCCTTGCCTTGAATCGACGCGCTGGTTGATTCAACCGTCGATTTTTCTGTGATTAGGTTTCTTGATGCGTTTTCAGGATACCACCAGATCTGAATATATCTTCCCGATTATCGCGATGTTTCCTTCATCACCGGTGATGGCTGCTACAACTACAAGATAGTGACCTTCGGGCTAAAGAACGCAGGTGCGACTTACCAGCGGATGATGAAACATGTCTTCAAATAACAGAAGGGGAGGAATCTTGAGGTGTATGTGAACGACCTCTTGGTCAAAAGCAAGAGCGTCCAGGAGCATGTAGCTAATCTGGTGGAGACCTTCGCGACACTAGGGAAGTTCAAGATGAGGCTCAACCAGACAAAGTGTGTGTTCAGAGCCAGAAGGGGAAGTTTTTGGAGCATCTCATCACCCCAGAAGGGGTGGAGCCGAACCCTGACAAGGTTAGGGCAATCCTAGAGATGACCTCACCGAAGATGATGAAAGAAGTTCAAAGGCTGACAGGAAGGTTGGCGGGTCTTAGCCATTTTCTGTCCAAGGCAGGGGAGAAGTGCTCTCCATTCTTCAAGACGCTTAGGAAGAGCGAGGACTTCGCTTGGTCCGACGAATGCGAGAAGACGTTCGGTAGGCTGAGGGAGCAGTTGGCTCAGACACCTCTCCTTCAGAGCCTGAAAGAAGGCGAAGACCTACTCATCTACTTGGGAGTAGGAGTGGAAGCAGTGAGTTCGGTGCTGGTTCGAGAAAAAGGAAAGAAGCAGCTCCCCATCTATTATGTTAGCCAGGTGCTCAAGAAGGCGGAGTTGAAGTATCCAATCCCGGAGAAGCTTGCCTTCGCCTTGGTGGTGTCGGCGCGGAAGCTCCGACCTTATTTTCAAGCTCACTCCATCCGGGTCGTGACTGACCATCCTCTCCGAAGTATCCCGGAAGAGGTGGAGCATTCAGGAAGGCTGGCGAAATGGTCAGTAGAACTCAGTGAGTTCGACATTTCCTTCTCATCTCGGGTGGCGATCAAAGCTCAAGCGGTAGCAGATTTCTTAGTCGACTTCTCGGTGGAAGCAAAGCCGGAAGAGGAGGCTTCTTCTCCCATTCCTTGGAAGATATTCGTGGACGGAGCTTCGGGCAAGAGCTCTGTGGGAGTAGACATTGTGCTCGTCAGCCCACAGGGAACTAGGATCGAGCAAGCAGTCGAGATCCTCTTCCCCGTCACGAATAATCAAGCAGAGTACGAGGCCATAATAGCAGGCCTGCATCTCGCGCAGGAGCTGGGTATTCAAGACATCAGTGCCTTCATCGACTAAATGGTGGTCGCGTCGCATATTCGGGGAGAACTCGAAGTACGCGACACCATCATGCAGAAGTATCTTGTCAAGGTAAGAGGATTGATTGGAGGTTTTCAATCCTTCTTCGTCGAGCATGTACCGAGAGAGGAGAACTCGGTAGCGGACCGTCTGGCCAAGTATGGGCCAAGGACTGGAGGGATTGTCACCGAATTATTCCGACCATCCATCGAAGAAGGGGAGATGATGGAGATCGAGCAATGTCCCTTGTGGATGAATCCATTCGCAACATTTCTATCTACCGGACAGCTCCCAGCAAACGGAGGGGATCAGAGGAAGTTTCGATACAAGGCAACATACTACTTATTGCAGGATGTGGAGCTATATCGTAAGACCATCTCGGGCCCCCTGGCTAGATGTGTCTCTGAAGATGAAGTACCTCTAGTGTTGGAAGAGATCCACTCGGGAGAGTGTGGAAGTCATTATGGGACTCGTACTTTGGAGCAGAGGATTCTAAGGCATGACTACTTCTGGCCTACTATCTGTAGGGATGCAGAGATCTTCTAAAAAAAAGTGTCAGAACTGCCAGTTATTTTCCCCCTTCAGTTGCAGCCGTCCCAGCAACTTTGCTCGATCACCGCCCCGTGGCCGTTTACTATCTGGGGAATGGATTTGATAGGTCCCTTTCCTTCAGCTAGTGGCCAGAGAAAATTCGTTCTCGTCATGATCGATTATTTCTCCAAGTGGATCAAGGCCAAAGCTCTAGCCAAGTCCACCTCTCAAGTCGTGAAGAACTTCATCTGGGGAGAGATCGTCTGCAGATTCGGGATCCCACTCGCCATCGTCACCGACAACAATCCTCAATTCACCAGGTTGGAGCTGGAAGATTTTTGCAGGCAGCTCGGAACTGATCTCCGGTTCGCGTCAGTACATCATCCAAGGAGCAATGGACAAGTGGAGGCCGCCAACAAGCTGATCATCAACCTACTGAAGAAGAAAGTCGAGAACCTAAGAGGTAATTGGGCGGAGCAACTCCCCTCGGTGTTGTGTGCTTTGAGAACCACTCCTAACTCAGCCACAGGGGAAACCCCGTTCAAACTCTCTCACGGGTCCGAAGCTCTCATTCCAGTAGAGTTCAAGGTCAGAAGTCCAAGGGTGATCGCAGCTGAAGACGGAGACAAAGAATGACGGCTGGAGAATGAGGAAGCTCAGAAGCTATCCCTCGACAATATTGAAGAACTTTGAGACTTAGCCTCAACTCGGCAAGAGGAAATCAAGCGTCGAATGGAGAAGCACTTCGACAAGCATGTTCGCCTTAAGCATTTCCAAGCAGGTGATCTAGTCCTGAAGAAAGTGGACGCGGCACCGTAGAAAAGCTCAACCCAAATTGGGAGGGACCTTTCATCATCCACGAATCACTTGGAACAAGAGGATATCGGCTGCAGAATCACGAAGGGGAACTATTGGGGAATACCTGGAGCGGCGACGACCTGAAAAGGTTTTATCCCTAAGTAGGAACGTTTACATCCCTCTCCTGTAAATTTATTATTCATAAATAAATTCATCACCTCCCTGAAACATGAGAGAGCAAGAGATTCTTACTTCTATCACAACAATGAATCATTAAAAGAAAAGAAAGAAAGTAGGTGAAGCCGACCTCCACGCTGGGTTGGGAAACAGGCCTCAGACTTGATTCTCGTAAAACTCAGAACAGATGATGGGACGGTGCCTCGGTAGTGCGTTCTCCTAAGACCAAGCCCCTGCATTGACGGTCGAGATCAGCTCCCCCCTTGCACGTTGGCTGCAGTTCCCTCCGACCGCATCTCTCATCCGGCTGGAGAGATTATCAGGAAGAAGTCTGGACACCGACCTCCCAACTCGACGATAGGATGATCGACTTAACCTCTTAGGGGACCCCTGAATAAAGGCATCGTAAACCCTCAAGAGTGGAAAGCTCGTGACATAGCATTTTGTTTCTGATGGCCCTGTCTAATCATTTGAGTTGGTGTGTTTAATCCCCTCTGATTGTTGAGTATATCAGGAAAGAGTTCGTCGAAACAGCATCAACGTCACAGTAGGATGGAGACCTCGGGATGGTGTGTCTTTGGACCTCCTCGACAGTCAGTTCATACTTGTCGATCTCTCCACCAGCATCAACGCCACAGTTGGATGGAGACCTCAGGATGGTGTGTCTTTGGACCTCCCTGACAGTCAGTCCCTACTTATCAATCTCTCTGCCAGCATCAACGTCACAGTAGGATGGAGATCTCGGGATGGTGTGTCTTTGGACCTCCCCAACAGTCAGTCCCTACTTATTGATCTCTTCGCCAGCATCAACATTAAGGTAGGACGGAGACCTCGGGAGGGTGTGTCCCCTAGGACCAGCCCGATGGTCATTCTCTACTTCTCTCATCCCGGAGTTCATTATTATTACAAGCGTCCTGACAGTCCTTCATCAGGTACAAAAGAAAGCTTTAGGAGCATTTGTCCCTCAGGACCCTCTCCGAAGACTCTTCACAGATTGACTCCAGCAAGGATTTTTTGAAGATGACGAGTATACATGTGTGACTATATGTGTGCGAGTATATAGTGCGAGTATGCAGGCGCGAGTAAGGTATGATCGTCGACCGCAGCACTCAATCTCGCCCGTGCCTAGGAGCCTAGCGAACACTCAACCTCATCGCAAACCTAATAGTCTACTTAGCATACAAACAAGAAAGCGAGAATGATAACATATGGCGAGCTCAAAAATCTGTATTCCATTATTTTTGTAATTACATCTTCAAAAATGATATACAGCTATCAAAAAGAGACCGACGACTAGGCAACATCATCACCATCATCCTTGCCATCATCCTCGCCATCTACGTCAACATCCTCGTCGCCGTCATCCTCGTCATCGGAATCATCATCCTCGGAATCACTGGAAGACGAGGACAAATCTCGCCTAGGGGAGGTGGACTCCTCGGCGAGCAGCGCCGGGATGAAGTCCACCACGGTCAAGTTCATCGTCTTTGGCTTCAAAAGACCTTCGACTTTCAACCTGCTTAGGACAACCTTCCTGGTCTCCCTCGCGAACTCCCGACGAATATGCGACATCTCGTCGCCGTGCATCCTTATCTGCTTTCCGACCCTGGAGGGGCCCGCCTCCGAAGGTTGTTGCTCGGCAGGCCGAGTTTCCAGCTCGGCGAAGCGGACTTGGGTGGCCTCCAAAGCCTGCCGAGTATCCTCCAGCTCCTTCTCGAGCTGAGATGCCTTCTTCGCCGTCTCGATCTCGGCGGCCTGAAAAGACATGAAGACATCGATTAGCAGAATGTTCAGCGCAAAAGGCGAGTATCCCAGAAGCCAAAAAGGCGACGAGCGAGTACCTCATACTCCTTCCACTTGGCGGTCTGTAGCCCCATGGCGATGAGCTTCTGACTTTGCATTTTGATCATCTGCTCGTACTCCAGCAGCCGCCTCGCCGTGGCATGGTCGAGCTCAGCAGCTCGCAGGTAGGATCGCGAGCTCTGGTTCGCCAGGTACTCGCCCGAAACGTCCTGCAGGGCCTCGACATCTGCGCGACCATATAGGGCGAACATCACATCGAACGCCTTGTCGCTATCCTCCCAATCTTCCGACCAGGCGGGAAGATTGGTGCTCAAAGTCACCTCGTGGGCGCGCTCAGCCCAGGACACCAGAGGGCGACCATAAGCGTCCTCGCTATGGCCACCTTCATTGAAGAGTGGGTGACTGTGAGGCTCGCCAACCTCTGAAGTGTTCTCCTTCACGTGCAGGTCCCTCTTCGCGACCTCCTTCTTCTTTCTCGCAGACTCCCTTGACTTGGCCATGTCTTTCCGCTTCCTGGAAGGCCCAGCATCATCGTTGGCGACCTCCGACGCATCGCCGCATGGCGACAAGTCGAGCGGGGTAGAAGCCCCCACCTTCACCGCCATCGGAAGAGGCTCGCTCGGTAAAGAGCGAGTAGCTGCAACAAGACAGGACATCAGAGGATTAGTCGCCGGTTGAATACATAGGGGCGAGTATGACCAATGTTCGCTCAGAAGACTACCTTCGCCCGGGAACACCTCAGTAAGTTCATCTACTCGCCTCCTCCAGAAGACCACATCCAAGCGGCGATTCCGGAAGCATTCGAGTAGCTTTTGCCTACTCTCCTCCAGGTAAGGAACGGCGAAGGCGATTTCTGCCCGCTGGAAGGACGAGGTCGGGATGATCTGAAAGTCACCTTTGATGACGACTAGTCGCTCTCCCCAGCGATGATTCTTATTCGCCGTGCCAGCCAGTGTGCAGACGTGGCTGCACAAAAAGACAATGTCCTCGCCTGTGGCGTTGAAGTGGAATACTCGCCGAAAGACAGAGAGATGGAATGCGATCTTCTCTTCTCGAAGGAAGCAGAGGAACCCAACGATCATCGCCACTCCGTTCGGGTTGATCTGAGCAGGGACTATCCCGGAGTAGCACAGAATCTGGCAGAATTCTGTCCACAATGGTAGTCGCAAGCCGACCTCGAAGTGGCGAATAAGGAACACTATCTCGGTGGGCGAGAAGGTGTTCAGACGCTCATCATCGCGAGGAAGCCTGACGACATAGCCTGACGACATGCATTTGGCAGAGAACTCCTTCAAATCCTGCGACCGAGTAATCGGTTTCTTGAAAGAGGTCGCCTCAAAGTTCTTGGCATGGCTCGCATGCCGAATAGTCGCCTCGTCAGCCATTCTGAAGGTAAGAGAAAAGAAGAAGTGAGTATCAACAAGGCGAGAAAGAAAACAATCGGGAGATACCCGCTAGAAATTCAAGAAGATCGACAGAAAGCGTAATAAATACGTACCCACCCCCTATTTATAGTAGTCGAGGGTACTTAGCTTGTCGCGTACTCCACCGCGAGTACGAGTAAGGGGTGGAGAGCATTAAGGAAAGTCGCCAAAATCAGCAACGCACGTCAAATCATCAACACTCAACGCGCGAGTACCTACATCAGAATACAAGGGAGCTCGTCAAATAGGTGCGACATTCTACTACTACTCGCAAGAAGGCCGCAAAAGAAGATAACAAAATTTAGACATCACAGCAAACAAGCAACAAATGAAGGGCGAGATTCAAATACTCGCCCAATAAAATTACTTTTATAAAATATTCGAATTACAAACATTCGCCAAATGACGACCCAACGACTACAAGAAAGAAAGAAAGCAACATCTAAAGAGGGCCCTGGAGGTTCGTCTGGGCTTCAGGAGGTTGTGGATGTCGCCCAACCCAGCCCATGCTGCGAGCCCGCTTGAAGTGCTCGAAGGCCATGGTCATCGCATCCTCGCCCTGCCGCAGCTGATCCTCGTTTTTTGCCAGCCGACCAACCGAGCCCACGCTCGCGCGCATCCTTACAAGCTCGTCGTTGGCGATGCTCCATCCTGGCGACCCGACGCTCCAAGTCATTGACGAATTGAAGGCGAGATTCCGCTCCAACCAGCCGAATATCAAACTCTTTCAGCCGAGATACTCGCACCTCCAGCTTGGCCAATCGACGATGAGGATCGATGGCCGCCAAGCGTTCAACCCGCGATTCCATCTCGGTCAAGCGGCGATGAGGCTCGTTGATCGCCAAGCGCTCTATCTTCTCCTCCAGATCCAAGATAGTGCGAGTAACCCTTTCCTGGTACTCGCGAGAAGGAAGCCCGACTCCATCTATCAAAGCTCACACGAGAGTCTGAGCACGAGCTGTAAAGAAGACAAAGTGGCAGAAAACTTTAGTGGCGAATATCAAAGGACAGATCCCGCAGAATCTACAAAGCAGCAACCAAAAAGTTATCAGGTCGGCGGGTATCATTCCTCGAGCCACGAGCAGGACTGCGAGATCGCCGAGAAGGGGAGCTCCTTCCTCGGTGAGGGGAGATGCAATGATGGCTAACACCTCGCCGACTGGAGTAAGCCCCGTCGGTTTGCTCCCTGCCGCGAGGAGCGTCCCCCCGACCGAGACCATCCACTGGTCGCCCTCCCCCCTTGGGGCGAACAACCCCGAAGAACCCCCAACCCCGCCTTGGCGCAAGGATTCTCCCAAATGGGTTGAGGGAGCAACGGAAGACAAAGGGCACTGATCGCCCTGGATGTCGACAGTAGGAGGGAACGGAGGAGGTGGCGGAAGCCCACCAGCGGGCAGCAATGAGCTGCTCGCCAGCTCTGGTTGTTGAGGAGGCGGTGGTGGTGGTGGCACATTGCTCACCGAAAGAGCCCTCTGCTCGCTTGAAGGCCGCTTCTCCAACAAAGAGCTATGAAGGATCCGCACAGAGCAACTACCACGCGATCCCTCCCCAGCCCCATGCGAGATCATCGGAGATGATCGCAAAGGCGGTACGACCAAAGGATCCTCCTGAGCATTAATGGTCGGCGAATCTGCGAGTATCAGAAAGAGCGTCAGAACATCGCCGACATAGATCAAATTAGCAAGCTAACCCAAAAGGGGCGAGTAGGTCGCTCTCACCTCGCGTAGGAGCGACATCAGGTTAAGCCTGAGTCGAGGCCCCTGTCGTACTCGCCTCAGGAGCGACATTTGGCTCATGAGGATCAGTAGCAGGCGAGTCGCCCTCGCGAGAAAGACCCAAATCGTCGAGCAATTGCTGACGTTGATCGACTAGAGGATCGACGACATCCTCCGAAGCAGCCGTCCTCCTCTTTTTCTCTTTCTTCTTCTTCTTCTTGTCAAGCTGCTTCCTCTTCTTGGAGGCGAGGAAGTCTTCAAGCTCGGCGTCTACCCGAGCAGGAGTTCGAACAGGCGGCAGCCAGCCAGAAGGTCGGCCATGTCAGCAGCAGCTTCTTCGGCAATACTGCGCGGCATCTTGAAGCGAGATTAGAAAAGTCATGCCATCAGAGACCCCTCCCCCTCTATATATAGGGCCAGGGCATTGGTCTGCGAGATGCCGACTATAGATCAGTACTCGCCAAAAGGACAAATCGTCGAATGAAGGTTTTAGATGATTCTTTCCGAGCAACTATGTTACTCGCAAAGAGCGGAGATTGTGTACAACCCTCATTCTCCGAGGGTGGGCCCACTCAAATCCACGTAGGCAGAAGTCAAGGTCAAAAGGTCAGCACAGAGGTCAGCAGTCCAAGACACAAGACAACTCAGCCAGCAGGAGCAGAAGAAGGCCTGAGCGAGTATGGGTGGACTCGCGCGAGTAGCCCTGATACTCGCCAAAAGGTGGGCGACCATAGGTAATACTCTCCCCTCTTCACGCGAGGTCGCCTCAATGTCGCCGAGTTGCCGAGTTGGGTGGGGCATAAATAAGACCCCCCTCTCTTTGGTTTTCCTATAAATAGGACCCCATGGGTACTTGGATTGGCACCGGAACTTGAGGTTTTGAAACTCCCACATTCAAATTCTCGGACCCGTCATCCTTGGTCGTTACTCCCGGTACTAGCCAAGTCGGTGCCTTCCTCGTACCCTGCTCGGCCATTTTTGGTTTTAGAGGGGAAGTCTCTTCTGAGCTTCTGGGTACGTGGTGGGACCTCCCTGCCGCAGCGCCTGGGGTCCTGTTGTTCTTTGTCAGAGCCCTCTTCGTCATTGCCAGTCAGGCCATCTCGTTGGAGTGCTGGGCGAGTAGCCTCTGGCTGAATTGATCCGAATTTTGGAGCTAGGATTTTCCTGGCTTCAACACTCTATTTGCCGCTCCCTTTAATTCATTCGGTCTCCCAGATTTCACGATACCGCCGCCCCTTTTCTCGCGATTTTGTGCACGCGATCGCCTTCCGCCTCCAATCGCCGGCCAGTGCGCCTGCCATCACCGCCAAATTTGTCCGCCGTCGCCTGCTCCGACTATCCAGAACCAGGTTTCGTCCATTTCGCCGATCTTATTTCGATTTCCAGTGCCGACGATGCTCACTAAATCTGCAGTTTTCATTTTTAGGGTTTTCATTGTTATTCTAGATTGTTATTGTTAATTGATTTGCACAATAATGAAACTCATTTAAAATTTTACTTGTGTTTTCTCTAGATTGAAATGAGTGTTGAAGAGCAAAAGTTATTGACATATAAAATTTTTTCTCAAGATACGATAGTAAATGTTGGTTCACATTTGAGTTTTCCTAGCAAGAAAACATTGATAGAATGAGCAAGAAATATTGGTAGAAGCTTGAGATTTGTTGTCATAATTTTAAGGGCCGACAAGCTTGAAAAAAGAGCGAAACCTAGAGTAACTCTTGGTTGTGATAGATATGGAATTGCACGAAAGAGTAAAAATGCCAAAAAAATTCATTAAGAAGAATCTAAGGAAATCAAGTTCTAAGAGGTGTGATTGCAACGAGTGTTTATCAATTTTTTTGTAGGTTATAGTTGTATCAACAATTATAATCGGGCTGCAATTATTAATTTCGGGCCTGCAAATATAATTTCCCAACTTCTTATATATCTAAATTAATTTTAATCAATTAAACATTTACTCTAAATTACTCCATATCTAAATTATATATAACCATACAAGTAGTGATTCAAAAAAGATCAGCTGGGAGGAGGCTTCCTGGGAGGGGCAGACCCACCTTTGGGCATACCCGACTACATGGCCGGCAGCCCATGTATACATTTCAGAATAGTTGTCCAGCCCGCACAAATGTGCGAGAATAGGTATTCATTTCTCCAAACCAACCTCGTGCGCGTGCCACCGTGCCCTAACTCCTTCCGGCTTCCATCGATGGCGACGAAGACGAGCAATCGAGCAAATTTGCCTAAGCCTACCAGGCCGGACCCAGGCAAGCCGGCCCAGGCCTAGGCCTGGCTACGCAGGCATAATGCACCGGCAATTGGAATCTTCTGTAATCGAGAAGTAATCAAAGATTTAGTCTTACTGTCAACGTAATATGAACCAATGAGATCGTACATAAGAACAAATGAATAACTGATCGTGTTAATTTTTACCTATATTGAATATTAGTGAAAAACCAAGTCTAAAATAATATTTAATTAATTATAAATGAATTAAATAATGAATGAGAGTACATGTACGTCGAATTGGATGCGAATAAAATGTTAAACGACTATTTGACATATGTTGATTTGAGAAGTCAAGATATGTCGACTTGGTGTGCGTTTAACATAATCACGTACATATCTGGATACAACTCGGCGCACGTCGACTTGTGAAGTAGACGCACGTTGAGTTGATGAGTAACCATATAGTACTCGACTTATGCTGACTTGTGAAGTAGACGTGCGTTTAGTTGATGAGTAGCTATACAGTACTCGACGTATGTGACTTGTGAGGTCGACGTACGTCGACTTGATGTGCATTTAATAAAACTTATATAATATTGGATAGTACGACTCGACATACATATATTGATTTGTGAAGTCGACGTACGTCGACTAGTAAAATAGAAGTCGACGCACGAAATACTCCCTTCAGTCCCTCTCGACGCACAAGCGAGCGTGTTTTGAAACTGCTCTATATATGTAGTGCGTTTTACGACCCCTGAAGAACCCTGAAGAACCTGCTTCTGCATTTTCTCCTGGAACGAAACTAATATTTTGTGGAGACGAAGGATCGAGGACGATCATCTTCCAGCTCAAGTTCGTTGGACGAACATTGAAGTGTTTTTGGCGTTTGTGTGGATACTCATAGAGACGTAAAACTCGTTCTACGCCGTGGTTCTCACACGACAGTTATTCTTCTCGAAATATTGATTTTGACACAGGTATAGCCTCGATTCTTGTTCTATTGTCTTTGCATGATCATTTCAATGAGTTTCTTGTTAGTTTTCCTCTACGCATTAGATGCATATAAGAAACCAAACAGCTGTTGTACGTCATTTGGCAGCAGCATCTACAACTACTCTTGTTTGACAATCGAGCTGCTGCCAAATGGCGGGGAGCTGCTGCCAATTGGCGCCAGCGGAGCTGCTGCCAATTGGCGCCAGCGCAGCTGCCAATTGGCGCCAGCGCAGCTGCCAATTGCCGCCAGCGCAGCTGCTTTACAACTTTACAAGTGGGCAATGCTCAGCTTGGCAAGTGCCAGTAGGAACCATGCAAAGTCTGGTGCCTGGCCCCCCAACCAGCCCCATACAAAAAAGTGGCCTGGGAGGCAACTTTCTAAAAAATAAACGTGTTTTTTTCTTACCGACTTAAAAAATATATTGTGAAACAATCGAGGAGGAAAAAAATCCAAATCACAAGGAAGATGCATATGCATTAATTTCTTAATTACTATAATATATTGTGAACCTTTTACGATGAATGTTGTAAGGTTGATTTCTGTTAGAATGGTGCTCGAAGCATCCGCGTGAGTGTCTAGTTTGGAACACTCTACTCGTTGCCCCTAGCAGGGTATTTATAGGCAAACCTTAATTCTCCGGCGGGTGCGTGGATCCCTAACGGGTCCTAACCTACCGCTAAGCATCCGTTAACCCGATAGTTCAATATACCTCAACATTCTCCTCCTATATTGTAAATATCGGTGTCACATCACAGATTACTTTAAACAAGAGTTAATAACGACAAACATGAGTTTTCCAGAATCATAAATATGAGTTTTAGAATACACAATAACTAAACTCAAACACAAGGCTCCAAACAAGAAACAGTAAGCAAAGCTGGAAAAAACTCAAAGAACAGATAAGTGAACTGTGATCTATGCAAACAATAGATCATCATCATCTGGGTCGAAATCAACTTTCTCTCCTCCAATCTCCATGTGATCTGCAAACAGACATAATAAGAATGTCATGAGACAAATCTCTATGAATTCTAACATTTGCTAATCAAGAGTAAAGTGAATAGTTCTAGCAGTAAAAGAACGTAATACTCTAACCAGGAAGAAAAGAATCACATATCAGCATCTATATCCAATTTACACAAAATTAGATAATTGATTTCAAAGAATCAAACCATGTTCCTTCGATTATTAAGATTATTACCAAACGTTTCACAATTGTACTATATCATCAAGTTTGGAATGATACAACAAACTGTGACCAATATATCATCAAGTTTGGAATGATATAAGTAATGATCATAATATCAGGACGCATATCGGCAACTTCAGTATTCGTTTTGGAATGATACCCAAATCAGCCTTTGAATTAAAAATAATTGCATAAGTCATCAAGTTTGGAATGACTGGCAACTATCCATCTCTGGCTTTCATCAGATAGCATCTGGAATACTTCCGTGTGCTCACTCTAGATGCTCGAATGTAAGCAGACTACGGTTCTAAGATTTAAAACATAAGCAGGGTATTAAGTCATACTAAATGAACCTTAATCTCATCTCCCCCGATGTTTTATGTGTTAGAACCTTACATAAGCCCTTGGTAAGGACATCTGCTACATTATCCTTCGATCTCACGTCCAATAGGGAGATTATCCCCTGACTGGTGAGATGGGTCAACCAGGCTTGTTTCATCCTTAGTTGCCTTCGCTTTCCATTGAACAACGTATTTGTTGCAATGGTCTTTGTGGCTTGATTGTCACAATAAAGCGAAATAGAGTTCATTTTAAGACTCGTCATTGGAATGTCGATGATCAGATCTCTTATCCACTCAGCTTCTTCTCCTGCGGAGGCAAGAGCATAGAGTTCTGATTCCATAGAGGATAGTGCAATGCATGACTGCCTCTTTGACTTCCAAGCTACTGCTGCTCCTCCTAGGGTAAATACAAAACCGCTAGTGGATCTACTATCAGCAATTTCTGAACACCAGGAGGCGTCAGAATACCCCTCAAGTACAGGAGGATGTCCACTGTAACATAAAGCATACTTTTCCGTGTGCTTTAAGTATCGCATGAGCCTTTCTAAGGCATTCTAGTGGTCCTGCCCGGGGTTACTCGTAAATCTACTTAACATGCCGACCGTAAAGGCTATGTCAGGTCTAGTGCAGGTTGTAGCATACATGAGACTACCTATGAGTTTGGAGTAATCCAACTGTCTAATAGATGAACCTTCATTCAGTTTCAGTCTATTGTTATAATCATATGGAGTCTCACTACCATTGCTATGAACGTAACCCCACTTCTCAAGTAGATTTCTAATATAGTGACTCTGACTGAGGGTAATACCCTTGTCAGTGAAGTTCACTTCCATTCCTAGGATGGTTTTCACCACGCCTAAGTCAGTCATGCTAAATTGTGTCGTCAAGGCAGCTTTCACGTCTTTCACCTCAGACTGATCAGTGCCCAGAATTAGCATGTCATCAACATACAAGCATATAATTGCAACTTTAGTTGAACTTGTACGAACGTACAGATATTTATCTGAAAAGCTGGATTTAAAACCCATAGCTTTAACACAAGTGTCAAATTTTTCGTGCCACAATTTAGGTGCTTGCTTCAATCCGTATAGTGACTTAATCAACTTACAGACCTTATTTTCTAGACCTTCTACCACAAATCCTTCAGGTTGGTGCATGTAGATCTCTTCGGTCAGATCTCCATTAAGAAATGCAGTCTTGACGTCCATCTGATGAACTGTAAAGTGCTCAATAGATGCTATAGCGAGAAGTATCTTAATTGTCGCATAGTGACAAACAGGTGAGTATATATCAAAGTAGTCTATGCCACTCACTTGAGTGAAGCCTTTTGCAACTAGACGTGCTTTGTATTTGGCAATACTCCCATCAGGATTAAGCTTCTTCTTCAGAACCCATTTGTTTCCAATGGTCTTAGCCCCTTTGGGCAAGTCAATCAATGTCCATGTGTTGTTCTGCATGAGAGAGTTTTACTCTTCATCGATGGCTTCTTTCCATAATAGAGAGTCTCGAGATCGCATCGCATCCTTATATGTGGATGGATCAGCTTCAACTTGGTAAGTCACGAAATCTGTACCGAAGCTGTACAACCCCCATATCCATCGAGTAAGGCCCAGTGTTGTGCAACCCCGCTATTCACCGAGTATACTCCCAAAGGCTCATTGGAGCATCATGGTAACGTCTACCCATGCAGGAAGGGAGGTGGAGGCAAAGAGGACGAGCGGTGGAGGCGGAGACCTCCCGCTCGCCCTGCTCATAGAGGAGGCGAGGAGGGGGAGGGGCGGCTCGCCCCCCCCCCCCCACTCGCCCAGCTTGGTGGCGAGAAGGGGGGAGGGGCGGCTCGCCCCCCCACTCGCCCAGCTTGGTGGCGAGAAGGGGGGAGGGGCGGCTCGCCCCCCCCCCCCCCACTCGCCCAGCTTGGTGGCGAGAAGGGGGGAGGGGCGGCTCGCCCCCTCCCACTCGCCCAGCTTGGTGGCGAGAAGGGGGGAGGGGCGGCTCTCCCCCCCCCACTCGCCCAGCTTGGTGGCGAGAAGGGGGAGGGGCGGCTCGCCCCCCCCCCCCCCCCCCACTCACCCAGCCAGGGGCGAGAGGAGGAGGGGGGGGGGGGGGGGTGCCCCCCCCCTCGCCCTCGCCCAGCGAGGGGGCTCGCCGAGCCCCGCGAGGTACCCCTCTCGCCCAGGGGAGGCCCCTTCGCAGTCCAGTTTCGGCTATCCGCAGCCCAATTCATGGGTATTTTGGTAATCTGGCAAACCAGTTTTTGGCTATTTGCAGCCCAACTTCAGAAATCCTATAAATAAGACCAAGGGGGCACCATTTAGAGGGAGACTCATCCTAGGCTAGCTCTCTCCTCCCCTCTCCCTTTCCCCAAATCGCTCTAGGGGGTGAGCGAGAGGCTCCAGTGGTGCCCAAGCTTAGTAGTGGCTTGGGAGGGGAAGTTCCAAGGGGACTTCCGGGTATGTGGCGGGACCTCCCCACTAAGCCCTTGGTCCAGTTCTTAGTTCCGACACCTTCAACCTAGAGCTCTCCCTTGGGGGAAGTAAGGGTCGGTCGCCCCTCAGCCTCGTTGAGGGCCCCGAACTCCACAGAGACCGAGTAGTCGGTTTCAACATTTATGGTGCGGTGAGCGTGGAGTGTGACCGATTCAAGAAACTCTCAAGATGAGCTTCATGGGCGGAGGTGGAGGATGTTCCGACCCAGGTCACTCGCAGCCCCCGGTGGCTGAGGTGACGTTGGAGATGTTTGAAAACTTCAAGCGGGAGGTCGCGCAGGTCTTGCAGGTTGCTCTCAGCCAGTAGCCCAGGATGGAGGTGCCAGCGGGGGGAGAGTGGGGAGGTGCCATACCCCCACTCACCCAGCAAAGGGGCGAGATCCGGAGGGGGGCGCCCTCCCATCTCGCCCCGCCCCAGCAAGGGGGCGAGATCCGGAGGGGGGCGCCCTCCCATCTCGCCCCGCCCCAGCAAGGGGGCGAGATCTGGAGGGAGGCGCCCTCCCATCTCGCCCCACCCCAGCAAGGGGGCGAGATCTGGAGGGGGGCGCCCTAGCGTTTCGCCCCGCCCCAGCAAGGGGGCGAGATCTGGAGGGAGGCGCCCTCCCATCTCGCCCCGCCCCAGCAAGGGGGCGAGATCTGGAGGGGGGCGCCCTCCCATCTCGCCCCGCCCCAGCAAGGGGGCGAGATCTGGAGGGGGGCGCCCTCCCATCTCGCCCCGCCCCAGCAAGGGGGCGAGATCCGGATGGGGGCGCCCTCCCATCTCGCCCCGCCCCAGCAAGGGGGCGAGATCCGGAGGGGGGCGCCCTCCCATCTCGCCCCGCCCCAGCAAGGGGGCGAGATCTGGAGGGGGGCGCCCTCCCATCTCGCCCCGCCCCAGCAAGGGGGCGAGATCTGGAGGGGGGCGCCCTCCCATCTCGCCCCGCCCCAGCAAGGGGGCGAGATCTGGAGGGAGGCGCCCTCCCATCTCGCCCCGCCCCAACAAGGGGGCGAGATCTGGAGGGAGGCGCCCTCCCATCTCGCCCCGCCCCAGCAAGGGAGCGAGATCCGGAGGGGGGGGCCCTCCCATCTCGCCCCGCCCCAGCAAGGGGGCGAGATCCGGAGGGGGGCGCCCTCCCATCTCGCCCCACCCCAGCAAGGGGGCGAGATCCGGAGGGGGGCGCCCTCCCATCTCGCCCCGCCCCAGCAAGGGGGCGAGATCCGGAGGGGGGCGCCCTCCCATCTCGCCCCGCCCCAGCAAGGGGGCAAGATCCGGAGGGGGGCGCCCTCCCATCTCGCCCCGCCCCAGCAAGGGGGCGAGATCCGGAGGGGGGCGCCCTCCCATCTCACCCCGTTCCAGCAAGGGGGCGAGATCTGGAGGGGGCGCCCTCCCATCTCGCCCCGCCTCTTCCGGTCCAGCCCCAAAGGGGGGTGAGCGGGGAGGCATCCGACCCCCACTCACCCCGCCCCAAAAGGAGTCGAGCAAATGATGGAAGACGAGACCACCCCGGGTGGTGGCCATCCGATAGCCCGACGGGCGCAGAGGCTGGCAAGTTGACTCCGCAAGAGCATGGAAGGGAGGACTTCCAAATGAGAAGAGCCAACCGCCCGAAGTGGAGGCAGGGACCAAGGGCACCCCCTCCACCGCCTCTGCAAACCATGGCGGTTGGCGCAGATAGAAGGAGGAGAGTCAGGAAAGCAGAAAGAAGAGGAAGAAGAAAAGATAGGGTGGTGCTACCCTACTGCGACTTCCACGAGGAGGAATGATCATCTCCCTCAAACAGCCTGAGAAGAGAGTGCCATGGGGGGGGGGTATGTTGTGTTTGTTCTTTCTTTTGTTATTATTGTTTTCCTTTGTAGCAAGTTCTACCCCTCGCTGGTTGGGCCAGGAGGTTTTGACAAGGGAAATCCCCCCATTTGATGGATAAAGTTATTTTGCTTATATGTTTAATAAGTTCAACGCCGAGATGTCCTCCTCACTCGAGGCTCTCACTAGCTGGGTGGGGAATGATCCTCGGAATGAAGGGCTTACCATCGAGATGTCCTCCTCACTCCAGGCTCTTACTAGCTGGGTGGGTCGAATGATCCTCGGATGGGTAGGTTCAACGCCGAGATGTCCTCCTCACTCCAGGCTCTCACTAGCTGGGTGGGTCGAATGATCCTCGGAATGAAGGGCTTACCATCGAGATGTCCTCCTCACTCCAGGCTCTCACTAGCTGGGTGGGTCGAATGATCCTCGGATGGGTAGGTTCAACGCCGAGATGTCCTCCTCACTCCAGTCTCTCACTAGCTGGGTGAGTCGAATGATCCTCGGGAAGAAGAGCTTGCCATCGAGATGTCCTCCTCACTCCAGGCTCTCACTCGCTGGGTGGGTCGAATGATCCTCGGATGGGTAGGTTCAACACTGAGATGTCCTCCTCATTCCAGGCTCTCACTAGCTGGGTGGGTCGAATGATCCTCGGGAAGAAGAGCTTGCCATCGAGATGTCCTCCTCACTCCAGGCTCTCACTAGCTGGGTGGGTCGAATGATCCTCGGATGGGTAGGTTCAACACCGAGATGTCCTCCTCACTCCAGGCTCTCACTAGCTGGGTGGGTCGAATGATCCTCGGATGGGTAGGTTCAACGCCGAGATGTCCTCCTCACTCCAGGCTCTCACTAGCTGGGTGGGCCGAATATGCCTCGGGGGGGAGGTTCTGCCCCCCTCGATGGATATTTGGGCTTGGACTTTTCTTTCCGAGGTTGTGCCAACCTCGCAAAGAGCGGGGATTGTGTACAACCCCCATATCCATCGAGTAAGGCCCAGCGTTGTGCAACCCCGCTATTCGCCGAGTATACTCCCAAAGGCTCATTGGAGCATCATGGTAACGTCTGCCCATGCAGGAAGGGAGGTGGAGGCAAAGAGGACGAGCGGTGGAGGCGGAGACCTCCCGCTCGCCCTGCTCATAGAGGAGGCGAGGAGGGGGAGGGGCGGCTCGCCCCCCCCCCCCCCACTCGCCCAGCTTGGTGGCGAGAAGGGGGGAGGGGCGGCTCTCCCCCCCACTCGCCCAGCTTGGTGGCGAGAAGGGGGGAGGGGCGATTCGCCCCCCCCCCCCCCCCCACTCGCCCAGCTTGGTGGCGAGAAGGGGGGAGGGGCGGCTCGCCCCCCCCCACTCGCCCAGCTTGGTGGCGAGAAGGGGGGAGGGGCGGCTCGCCCCCCCCCCCCCCCCCCCCCCCACTCGCCCAGCTTGGTGGCGAGAAGGGGGAGGGGCGGCTCGCCCCCCCCCCCCCCCCCCCCCCACTCACCCAGCCAGGGGCGAGAGGAGGAGGGGGGGGGGGGGTGCCCCCCCCCCCCCTCGCCCTCGCCCAGCGAGGGGGCTCGCCGAGCCCCGCGAGGTACCCCTCTCGCCCAGGGGAGGCCCCTTCGCAGTCCAGTTTCGGCTATCCGCAGCCCAATTCATGGGTATTTTGGTAATCTGGCAAACCAGTTTTTGGCTATTTGCAGCCCAACTTCAGAAATCCTATAAATAGGACCAAGGGGGCACCATTTAGAGGGAGACTCATCCTAGGCTAGCTCTCTCCTCCCCTCTCCCTTTCCCCAAATCTCTCTAGGGGGTGAGCGAGAGGCTCCAGTGGTGCCCAAGCTTAGTAGTGGCTTGGGAGGGGAAGTTCCAAGGGGACTTCCGGGTATGTGGCGGGACCTCCCCACTAAGACCTTGGTCCAGTTCTTAGTTCCGACACCTTCAACCTAGAGCTCTCCCTTGGGGGAAGTAAGGGTCGGTCGCCCCTCAGCCTCGTTGAGGGCCCCGAACTCCACAGAGACCGAGTAGTCGGTTTCAACAGAAGCTTTTAGGCATTTTCTCTCTACTAGATATCCTTCTGGTATCTAAACCACACGTGTCTACAGGCTCAGTGTCAGAGTTACGTTGACTTGGCTCAGCTGCAGGCTCAAGTCTAGTGGCTGGCAGACCTGGAAGCGTCAGGTTCTTATCCTTAAGGAACTTATCCTCAAAGAAGACAGCGTCTCTAGATTCGATTACAGTGTTTGTTGAGAGATCTAGAAATCTGTCGGCAGCACTATCCTCCGCACATCCGATGTAGATACGCGTATTTTTCCTAGGTCCAATCTTAGCTCTTCTAAGGTCAGGTATCCTAACATAAGCGATACAGCCCCAGGTCTTAAGAGTATCAAATCTAGGAGGTCTCTTAAACCAAAGCTCATAGGGTGTCTTAGTCAACTTGGCATGGGGAACTTTATTAAGAATGTGATTAGACGTGAGGGCAGCTTCACCCCAGTAGGCCGCAGGCATGCCAGCAGTCAACAACATGGAATTCAACATTTCTGTTAAAGTCCTATTTTCCGCTCAGCAATACCGTTGGATTGGGGGGAATAAGGAGCAGTCATTTCAGGGATGATGCCATTGCTGGCAAGGAAATCTCTGAACTCCCCGGAGACGTATTCTCCTCCTCTATCACTCCTTAGCCGTTTGATTTTCATGTCAAGTTGATTCTCAACCCTAGTTTTGAATATACGAAATTTTTCAAAAGCTTCATCTTTGGATTTAAGTAGATAAATGTGACTGAATCTAGAGTAGTCGTCGATAAAAGTTATCAGATACTTCCGACCTCCACGTGTGACAAAGCTTTTGTAGTCACATATGTCGGAGTGTATTAACTCTAGTAAATGTGTGCTCCTAGAAACCTGACTAAAAGGTGCTCTAGTTATCTTAGTTTGAGCACAGATTTCACATTTGTCAAATTTGGTTTTTGTGTCTAAAGGGATGTTGTGAGTTCTAGCTAGCAGGAGTAGTTTTCTATAATTGACGTGTCCTAGTCTTGCGTGTAAAGTCTTAGGATCTATCAAAGTAGAACTAACCTGATTTACTACTTCGTTTGCCAGACTCAACCTATACATGCCGTTGAAGACATACGCACAACCAAAGTAGTGCGAGTGAACCATAAGCGTTACTCGACCACCACTAATGTTAAAGGACATACCCGCATCGCATAACAAACTAATTGAAATTAAATTAGCAGCTAATGATGGTATAAATTTAACATTTTTCAAAGTAAGAGTTTTACCTGAGGAGAGCGTCAAGGTAGCATTGCCGACCTTCAACACGTCAGCAACTTCTCCATCAGCAACAGTAACAGTCTCTCGGACTGCAGTGACATCCTCCAGAAGCGCAGTGTTGTTGCAGACGTGACATGTAGCACCTGAGTCTAGCCACCACTCTATACTGGCCTGTCCGTTACCGACCATGGCAACAAAGTCGGTGGGCGCAGTCTGATGGACCATATTGGCCCTATTATCAGGCTTTGGTGTATTAGGATCTCCTCTCTTGGGCTGCTTGCATTCGGAAGCACAGTGACCCCACTTGTTACAATTGTAGCACTTGCCTTTGAATTTCTTCGCCTTCTTGCTCGTGTCCACAACTGCAGGTGCACTGGGTAACGGTCTAGTCTTGCCGGGCTTAAACTTCCGCTTAGGATGCGTGACCATGTTGGCAGCAGAGGACTGCTTGCTAATAGTCTCCCTAGCGTGTCTAGTCCTGTTCTCATCCTCAATGCAAATGAAGCGCTTGAGGTCTTTAAGACTGACCTGCGTTTTCTTCCGATACATCTCCGTTTTAAAGGAGTACCACGCCGATGGGAGCTTGAAGATAATAGCTCCTGCAACAAAACCATCTGGCAGTGGGATGTTCTCACTGTTCAGCTTGTCCACCAGATTCTCAAAATCGGCCACCTGTGGAGGGATTTCCCTTTCCTCAGTGAAGGTGAAAGCCATGAACTTGTCCACGAGGTGCGTCTTGGACATATTTTCCTCTTCCTTGAACTGCTCCTCCAGAGCATCCCAGATTTCTTTGGCGGTCTTCATTTTGCTGTACGTCTCAGCAAGCTTGTTGGAAAGGCAGTTCAACAAGTAATCACGACAGAAATCTTCATCGACCACCCACTGGGTCTCTCCAGCTGTCCCGAGAACCTCAACACGTACAGTCTGAATGGTGTAGAACACGTTTAGGTACTTCATGCCAAACTGAGTGTTCCTCTTCCAAGCACTGAACTGAGAATTGGAGAATTTCTCCAATTTGATCATCGGAACAGGAGTAGAGCCCTTCGACATCGTGTGTCTCTTGCCAAATACGTGAAATCCACTAGCAAATTAATGACGAGCAGAAAAACCAGAAAGAGATCACCTGAAGCGCGGAGAGGGGAGAATAAAAAAGTCTTCGGATCCAATCCAGAGAATTGCTGTGCTCCACTTCACTGGTCCACGCAAACAAAGACGGCAACAACCAAAAAAGCCGAAAACGGGATCACCAAGAGGACAGGGCACTGTCAGAATTCCGATATCACTGTCGGAAAAAACCGATAGCAGGAAAACGACAGCAATGGCGGCTCTGGAATCGGCTGCGTCGACAGGGATCTGCTTTATCGATAGGAATCGGTTGCGTCGACAGGAGATGCGTCGATAGGGAAGGCGTCGAACGAAATCGACTGCGTCGACTAGGATCGGCGGCGTCGAGATGGTTGAGCGCCTATTCGACGTTGCGTCGAGAAGGCTGGCCTATTCGACGTTGCGTCGAGAAGCCCCTGCGTCGAGAAGCACCTGCGTCGACTGGACTTCACTGAATCGGCGCGACTGGAAGGCTGCGTCTTCTTCTTCGACGGCGGCGAACTCCGACTCGCACAGGACAAACGGCGACGATGCGCTGTCGAGAAGAACGAAGGCAAGGCGTCTTCAAGGAGAGCGACGGTTACAGGAAGAACTGCTCCTTGCAGCGATCAAAACTGGCGGCGTCCTCCTTCACTTGCGATCGACAGAGCAGGGGAAGCGACAAAGGGCGGGCTTCTTCCTCCTTGCAGGAAGACGAGTGGTTACGAGAAGGAGATCGACGTTCTCCTTCACGATCGGGAATGAACTCCTCTCACAATCGACGTTCTTCTCCTTCGCTCGATGGAGAAAACCGGCAGTTACCAGAAATTCCTGATCGGCAGCGATGAAGAATCGCGAGAGGAGAAGGGCGGTTACAAGGAGAAACGCACGGGAGAACGAAAAGAACTTCGAGAATGTTAGAATGGTGCTCGAAGCATCCGCGTGAGTGTCTAGTTTGGAACACTCTACTCGTTGCCCCTAGCAGGGTATTTATAGACAAACCCTAATTCCCCGGCGGGTGCGTGGATCCCTAACGGGTCCTAACCTACCGCTAAGCATCCGTTAACCCGATAGTTCAATATACCTCAACAATTTCATGGTGTACATGCTAATTTGTTGCTATATGCTCCGTTTGTTATGATGGTGGCAGTCGTGAATATGAGGGTTAAACTGTTATTCGTTAACACCTACCTAAGGAACATCATTCACTTTTATGTTCAAACGAATGAAATTGTTTAGATAAGCGTTAACGAATGACGGTTTAATCACTACAAGAAAACATGCCTTTAGTGACGAAAATTTTGTGACGATTGTATTTCGGTCACTAATGATATGTTGTTTGTGACGAAATAAATTTGGTCACTAAATGTCATTAGTGACCAAAATTCAACATTTATTGGCGGGAATTTTCGTCACTAAAAGCCTATTTTCATGTAGTGAACTCATGCGTTTACGACCGCCACATCTGTGTCAAACGAAGCCATAGTCTAGTTTCCAAACCGAGAGATACACGACCCCAGAGCATAATCTGGAGTTTGTCAGAGGGTGATCGCCAATCGTCGGTGCCGGCAGGGGGGGAACGATCTCCCAATGCTTGTCAGGTTCATGCATGGAGCATTGCATGTGTTGGAACTTGGAGCTCACCGATCCACTACTGCAAAACACATCAAATAGCAAGGAGGAGAATCCCATGCTAAATGGTGAAAATTGTTGCTAATTTAGATTAGCAAGGAATTTAAAAACGAAATTAATTCATGGCCAATTTGAGCCTAGTTAAATTTAGCAATGGTGATTTTCCTTGCTAATCTAAAACAAATTATTAACAACGAATTTATTGCTATCTAAATTAACAAGGAATGCAAATTTTCAAAAAAATTTGTTGCTAATACAAAACTTATATTAAATGTGTTTTTTAAATATTTATCAAAATTTTAAATTTCCGTCACTAAATTCAACATTTAGTGACGGGAATTTTCATCACTAAAAGCCTATTTTCATGTAGTGAACTCATGCGTTTACGACCGCCACATCTGTGTCAAACAAAGCTATAGTCCAGTTTCCAAACCGAGAGATACACGACCCCAGAGCATAATCTGGAGTTTGTCAGAGGGTGATCGCCAATCGTCGGTGCCGGTAAGGGGGGGGGGGGGCAACGATCTGCCAATGCTTGTGAGGTTCATGGAGCATTGCATGTGTTGGAACTTGGAGCTCACCGATCCACTACAGCAAAACACATCAAATAGCGAGGAGAATCCCATGCTAAATGGTGAAAATTGTTGCTAATTTAGATTAGCAAGGAATTTAAAAACGAAATTAATTCATGGCCAATTTGAGCCTAGTTAAATTTAGCAATGGTGATTTTCCTTGCTAATCTAAAACAGATTATTAACAACAAATTTATTGCTATCTAAATGAACAAGGAATGCAATTTTTCAAAAAAAATTGTTGCTAATACAAAACTTATATTAAATGTGTTTTTTTAAATATTTATCAAAATTTTAAATTTACCTTTTCATGTCATTTCTTCTAAATATGTTGCAGCTGTTGGGCATTGAACCCATGACCTCCACAATATCTACTATGCAGCTAACCACCCAACCATGTTGACAATTTAATTTTAAGTGTATATTTTTCTTTAATAACCACATAAAATGTATATATATTACATTATATTATAATATATACATATATTATATATATTATATTGCAAAATTATATAATATATATATAAATTATTCTATATATAATATATATATTTTAAACAAATTAAAATAAAATACCATCGGGAACCCCATCGGGAACGGATAGGGTATAGTTGCGCGTGGCATGGGGGTGCTCCGTGCACGGTCACTCGTGTGTGTGTGTGTGTGTGTGCGCGTGTGTGCGTGTGTGCGTGTGTGCGAGTGTGCGTGTGTGCGTGTGTGCGTGTGTGCGTGTGTGTGTGTGTGTGTGTGAGTGTGTGTGCGTGTGTGTGTATTAGTGTATGTATGCAAATTATATGTGTATTACACATATCATGTATATTATTATATTAAAATAAAAATAGAAGTAAACGAAGTATTAAATTAATTATAAATAACAATAATAATGTTATATTTGAAAATCTATCATAAAAATACTTAATATTCAATTTTTTTGAGCAAATATTATATATTATATATTTAATTATAATCTGTGTATTTATTAAAATTATAATAATAGTTTATAACTAATAAATAATTACTACAATTTTCCATTATCATAGTTCTACTTAGAGTTGAGTTTGAACAATAATTTTTTTTTGAAAAAAATATATGATCCTGTATTTGAATTATTTTATTTATAAGAGATAATATTTATTTTATCAATAAAATATTAATGACATATTGTTGCAAGCAATATTTTTGTTACTAAATTCATTTCTAATTCAACAACGAAAATTTGTTGTTTTTAATTAGCAACAAAAGTTTTGCGATAAAAATATTTGTTTCTAATTAAACAATGAAACTTTTTTGAATCTAATTTTGTTGGAGATGTCAAAATTAACTTTCCTTGCTAAATTTGATGACAATTATCAAGAAATTTCTTTTCCTTTCTAAATTTTCTATCTAAATTGCATTTTTCTTGTAGTGATCGCCGACCTGGGCTAACAATCACTGACCAGGGCTACTCATCGTCAATTGCCGATCGGGGCTAGCCGTCTCCAATCGCCGATCAAAGGAGTGTGATGTTGGCATTGACTAAATTTATTTGTCAACTGGATTTAGGCATCAATTTTGGTATATATATGGGTACCCCGTGAACACCTTTGGATTGACATTCTTAGATCGTGGATGCTCCAGATCTTTCCTAGGTGGTTAGGGATGTTAGCGCCTCATTTTTCATTTTGACTTCTCAATCTAAGTTTTGGAGACAGAGAAAATTAGTTCTCTGAGAGAGAAAAAGTAAAGCGTCGTTGATGTCTCAGGTCTAGTTGAGGAACTTTTGTCCTCGGCGCATAGAGTACCATCACATGCTTATGCTAGCCCTTTCATTTGTGGTCATCAATATGTCCGGAAGGAGGAAGAAGAATGTCACAACACTTCTCTCGGTTTTAGGATGTGCATATTTCTACTCATTTTCTCTCTTGCATGTGATGATTACTAGTCTCTCTCTAATTAGTAGAGGCTATAAACACCACAATTCGTTAGAAACCCGAGGCATATGATTCATCATGTGTAGATAGACTTACTCGATGACAATTCCAAATGTTGGCATGTTGTGTGAAGCTGTGAAAATCATTTGACTGGAACAGTGATGTATGATTGACGCTCATTTAGAGTTTGAGACTTTAATGCATTTATGCAGTTCTAGTTTTGTTGGAATACCACTTTGACTTTTGTCTTAGTGTGATAGGATTGGATTGGATGACACTTGGAACTCTCGTGTGATTTGGGTACCTTGTTGTGTTTAAGATGAAGTTTGGAAGAAAAGATGTCATAGCACGAATAACATTTTTTTCATAGTTAGGGTGTTGGTAAAAAGGCCCTCGAGAAGGGTATAACCGACAATACTTATGGATCGGAGATTACAGTAGAAGGCTCCGTTGAAACTGTACAATCGGCTGGTCTCCATAGAGATTGAGCTGGAAGGGTCCAATGAGAGGTTATAGCTGACCAATATCTAATGTATAAATGTGAATGACTTGAGTGCATGATTTGATTGATATAATGACATATTAGAATCATACGCAAATGACTAAACATCATGGTGCATCTGCAGTGATCTCCCAATTTGCATACATATTGCATGATAGACACTTTTGCATGATCAACCGGGAGAAACCTGTTTGATTCTTGAGACACCATATATATATAGGTAGGTAGGTAGATAGATAGAGAGGGAGAGAGATTCTTATATTATCACACGAAGTGCTGACTTGCATGACGATGGAGTTCCCCGGGATTCGCTAGCTAGGACGTACAAGAGGAGTGAGATTCATTACACTGTTATTGATTATCTTGTAGCTAACCCATATTTTTCGCTCTTTATTTTGATGTTGCGGAGCATAATGCGATGAGCAGAACTTAGCTAGCTGCTTAAAATAAATGAATGTTTATGTAGTGTTTTCCTACCATCTTTCTTTATATTTTAGGCTAGTGTGTCTAACTCTCATATACTACTTGTATGAATATATGATGTATGGCGATAAGATCGTTGGACTTTGTTGGTGTTGTTTGGACTCTCTTTATGTTTTGTTTAGTTTTCGCTAATATACTATGAGCTTTTAGTTGTGATGGGAATGCTTTAATGTCATCTTATAATGCAATATGATTCTTACTTGAATGCATTGAGTTTACTTTTCAGAGAGTTTGATGTAATGGTGTGTATAGACTGACACCCGACACAACGTGCCCGTATAGATTGGAATTTGAAGGCAAAATACTTATTTTTGTCCCTAAGTTTTGTTTGCTTTAATAATTCAATCCCCGAGTTTTTTTATAAGGATTTCAGTCCCCAAAGTTTAATAGCTTTATGATTTTGGTCCCTAAATCATTATTACTTAACACCATTAACGGAATAATCTATTATCATCTAACCATTTTGTTGATTGCATCATTAACGGAAAAACTAACCATTTTGTTGATTGCATTGCATCTCCGGTTTAAAATTGCAATCAGAATTCTTTGATTTAAAATCATTTTAAACGAAATATAATGAGCTTAGAAATAATCGCATGCATTCCTTCAATTTTGTCATGATCCCAATTCCCAAGCCCTTTCTGATGTAATGAGTTCAGAAACTAGCTCGCCCTCTCCAGAGAAGGCAAGCTAGAGAAATTAAGTTTCAGCGTAAATAAAAAAATTATATATAATCGAATTAAAAATTAAATTGGAGAAATTAAGTTCTATATCACTGTCATTCCATAAAATGAAAAAAAAAAGTCATCTAAGCATCAAAGCAGAATATTCTGTTAACGGTGTTAAGTAATAATGATTTTGGGACCAAAATCATAAACGTAATAAATTTTAGAGACTGAAATCTTTAAAACAAGCAAAGCTTAGGAACTGAAATGAGTATTTTGCCGAATTTGAAAGATGCTGATACAAATGTTGGTATAGTAGTAGTCATTATGCGATTGCATGTAGAAAGAAGATGGCATGCTATTGTATAATCAACCACGAGTGCTAATATATATAGGCTCCTTTAATTTGGCCAATTTTTTCTGTTGTATTTTTTGAAATAAAACTAAGCGTTATTTTCTTGCCTGTTTGAAATTTGAATAACTCTCATTTGAAACCATTGATCTCTTAAAACATAGCTTTATGCCTAATTCCAACCGTAGTGAGGGAGTCATGTTCAAAAACGATGTTTTATCTCCATCTAAGGCCGCTCCATTTTGGCCCGCCCAAACAGGCCCTAAGTTAGATCGTCTAGGGCCCGTTCGTTTGGACGGAATTGAAGACATATAATTGAAATTCGACGTCGATTTCCAATTACGACGTTCGCTTGTTAGGTAGCTTTAATAATTGAAATTTGAGTTGAATATCATGGAATTGATTTTAGCCTAGGCACAAAATCTAGCTGGACATATCGGAATTGGGCGAGTCTGACACGCTTGATTTATCGCGTTTTTCGCTCGGTGCGTTTATGCGCCCGGGCGCGCAATTATTTGCCCAGGCGCGCAAGTATTTGCCCGAGCGTGAGTTTTTCGCACAGACGCGAGTTTTTTGCCCGGACGAGCGTTTTTTCGCCCGGACGCGCAAATTTCGCCCGGGCGGAAGTTTTCCGTCCTAGCGCGCGTTTTTCGTCCTGGGGCGCATTTTTCGGCCGGGGGCGCGTTTTTCGCCCGGGGGCACGTTTTTTGCCCGGACGCATGTTTTGTCGCCCGGGCGCAAGTTTTTCGTCCGGACACTCGTTTTTCGCCCGAGCGCACGTTTTGTCGCCCGTGCGCGCAATGTTTCTCCTAGGCTCGAGTTTTTAGCCCGGACGCGAGTTTTTCTCCTGGGCGCGTATTTTCTCGCCCGGGAGGGCAATTTTTTGCCCGGGAGCGGAATTTTCTCCCGGGCGTTTTTTCGCTTGGGAGCGCGTTTTTCGCCCAGGGGCTCGTTTTTCACCCGGGGGCGCGTTTTGTCGCCCGGGTGCGGAATTTTTTGTCTGGGCGCGAGTTTTTCGCCCCGGAGCGCGTTTTTCGCCTGGGCGCGTGTTTTCGCTAAGGCGCGCGTTTTTTCGCCCGAGCACGTGTTTTTTGTCCGGACACGCATTTTTCGCCCGTGCGCAAAATTTTCGCTCGGGTGCGAGTTTTTCGCCCGGGCGCGCTCATGAGTCGCATTTTTTAATATTTTTCAATTCTTAGATTAAATTTTATTTAACAAGCAAACAAAAGAATTGATAAATTCCACAATATTCAACAATATTGTTTATTAGGCGAACGATGAAATTGAAATTAGATTAATTCTAATTCTGAATATTGAATCCTAATATCGAATTCCAATTCCGTCCAAACGAACAGACACTTATGTTTTTGAATTGGATCAAAACCCAATTCCAATACATTGTCGTAGCTTCCGAGCGGCCCCTCCTCAATTTCTGCCCGGGCAAAATTTGGGCGTCCGGGCGAAAAACTCGCGTCCGTGCGAAAAACTCGCGTTCGGGCGAAAAAATTGTGCGTCCGGGCGCATAAACGCGCGCCCGGGCAAAAAACGCGATAAATCGAGCGTGCCAGACTCGCCCAATTCCGATATGTCTAGCTAGATTTTGTGCTTAGGCTAAAATCAATTCCATGATATTCAACTCAAATTTCAATTATTAAAGCTACCTAACAAGCGAACAGCGTAATGGAATTCGACGTCGAATTTCAATTACAAGTGTTCAATTCCGTCCAAACGAACGGGGCCTTAGGGAATTATTCTATCTATAATTACTGGCTAGAATCTTTATAATTAGTTGGATTTTTCGTACCTAGCCCATTCCTAAACTTGGCCCATAAATCTATGTGGGGGCCCAACTCAAATATATCATAACCAGAAGTTGTTAGTTTTGTGGGGTTTTCTCTCCGCAACAGTGTTTGTGCAATCATTGAATAGCCAAAGCTCGTCTCCTAAGTCCTACAATACACAAGCGGCTGAGTAATTAAAAACTATAATTGAAAATATTTTTCGTCGCAAATGAGGTTGATCCTTATTGGCTCAGTAGGTAACTAGCTGGTTGCATTGGCAACAAATTTTCGCATGCAATGATGGAGAATAGCCACGAAGTCGTGTACACAATAAGTAACGTGCGACGTTGAGTCGTAGTCCAGTGAAGTCGTATGAGAACAACAAATTAGACCGTGTTCGTTTCATCGAATTTGTGCACGACAACTTCCATTATGTTTACGATCAATGGAAGATTCCAAAACATTCCGTATTTATTTCTCATAAGTAGTACTCTTACTATGTCGCATGTGACTCTCATGGTCGTCTATGCTATCTTCATATCCATACTTTTATCCATGGTTGAGCAATGCTCGAGAAGCATGTGACGACTTCCACGAGGTCTCGATAGATCGAGGGAAAATGAGTGTATAGCTTATTGACGTGGAGAGCTAGCCACCATGTGAGGAGAAAATTGTTAAGGCATAAATAGATTTTAAAGTGGAAAAATCTCAAATACGGGAAAAACCCACAAGCCATACGCGCCACAAAATTCACTACAGAGAATGTCCAGAATACAAGCAATTCACCTCCACCGGAGCTGTCTCTTCACTCTCTCATTTTTCTTACACCGAAAAAAACCCCTAGGCCGGAAACAGGCCTAATATACCCAAGACCGGTGAAAGTTGTGAGCAGTGACCAGTACTTCCAAATCAATCGGTGAAACAGGCTAGCTCCACAATGTAACCATTAATGTTCTGCTTATAATTATGTAAGAGCTAGCTTGGGTGGTCTCCTTAATGTTAGAATGGTGCTCGAAGCATCCGTGTGAGTGTCTAGTTTGGAACATTCTACTCGTTGCTCCTAGCAGAGTATTTATAGGCAAACCCTAATTTCCCGGCGGGTGCGTGGATCCCTAACGGGTCCTAACCTACCGCTAAACACCCGTTAACCTGTTATATTCAATATACTTCAACAATCTCTTCATATATTGTAAATAATGGGGGCACATCACAGACTACTTAAACAATAGTTAATAACGACAAACATGAGTTTTTCAGAAAACATAAATATGAGTTTTAGAATACAGAATATCTAAACTCAAACACATGGCTCCAAACAAGAAACAGTAAGCAAAGCTGGAAAGAACTCAAAACAGATAAATGAACAGTGATCTATGCAAATAACAGATCATCATTATCTGGGTCGAAATCAACTTTCTCTTCTCCAATCTCCATGTGATCTGCAAACAGACACAATAAGAATGTCATGAGACAAATCTCTATTAATTCTAACATTTGCTAATCAAGAGTAAAATGAATAGTTCTAGCAGTAAAAGAACGCAATACTCATCTAACCAGGAAGAACAGAATCACATATCAGCATCTCTATCCAATTTATACAAAATTAGACAATTGATTTCAAAGAATCAAACCATGTTCCTTCGATTATTAAGATTATTACCAAACGTTTAACAATTGTATTATATCATCAAGTTTCGAATGATACAACAAGTTGTAACCAATATATTATTAAGTTTGGAATGATATAAGTAATGATCATAATATCATGACGCATATCAACAACTTCAGTATTCCTTTTTGGAATGATACCCAAATCAGCCTTTGAATTAAAAATAATTGTGTAAGTCATCAAGTTTTGAATGGATGGCAACTATTCATCTCTGGCTTTCATCAGGTAGCATCTGAAATACTTCCGTGTGCTCACTCTAGATGCTCGAATGTAAGCAGACTACGATTCTAAGATTTAAAATATAAGCAGGGTATTAAGTCATACTAAATGAACCTTAATCTCATCTCCCCCGATGTTTTATGTGTTAGAACCTTACATAAGCCCTTGGTAAGGACATCTGCTACATTATCCTTCGATCTCACGCCCAATAGGGAGATTATCCCCTGACTGGTGAGATGGGTCAACCAGGCCTGTTTCATCCTTAGTTGCCTTCGCTTTCCATTGAACAACGTATTTGTTGCAATGGTCTTTGTGACTTGATTGCCACAATATAGCGAAATAGAGTTCATTTTTAGACTCGTCATTGGAATGTCTATGATCAGCTCTCTTATCCACTCAGCTTCTTCTCCTACTGAAGCGAGGGCATAGAGTTCTGATTCCATAGAGGAAAGTGCAATGCACGACTGCCACTTTGACTTCCAAGCTACTGCTGCTCCTCCTAGGGTAAATACAAAATCGCTAGTGGATCTACTGTCAGCAATTTCTGAGCACCAGGAGGCGTCAAAATACCCCTCAAGCACAGGAAGATGTCCATTGTAACATAAAACATACTTTTCAGTGTGCTTTAAGTATCGCATGAGCCTTTCTAAGGCATTCCAGTGGTCCTGCCCCGGGTTACTCATAAATCTACTTAACATGCCGACCGTAAAGGCTATGTCAGGTCTAGTGCAGGTTGTAGCATACACGAGACTACCTATGAGTTTGGAGTAATCCAACTGTCGAATAGATGAACCTTCATTCAGTTTCAGTCTATTGTTATAATCGTATGAAGTCTCACTACCTTTGCTTCTAACGTAACCCCACTTCGCAAGTAGATTTCTAATGTAGTGACTCTGACTGAGGGTAATACCCTTGTCAGTGAAGTTCACTTTCATTCCTAGGATGGTTTTCAAAACGCCTAAGTTAGTCATGCTAAATTATGTCGTCAAAGCAACTTTCACGTCTTTCACCTCAGACTGATCAGTGCCCAGAATTAGCATGTCATTAACATACAAATATATAATTGCAACTTTATTTGAACTTGTACGAACGTACATACATTTATCTGAAAAGTTGGATTTAAAACTCATGGCTTTAACACAAGTGTCAAATTTTTCGTGCCACAATTTAGGTGCTTGCTTCAATCCGTATAGTGACTTAATGAACTTACAGACCTTATTTTCGAGACCTTCTACCACAAACCCTTCAGGTTGGTGCATGTAGATCTCTTCGGTCAGATCTCCATTAAGAAATGCAGTCTTGACGTCCATCTGATGAACTGTAAAGTGTTCAATAGATGCTATAGCGAGAAGTATCCTAATTATCGCATAGTGACAAACAGGTGAGTATATATCAAAGTAGTCTATTCCACTCACTTGAGTGAAGCCTTTTGCAACTAGACATGCTTTGTATTTTGCAATACTCCCATCAGGATTAAGCTTCTTCTTCAGAACCCATTTGTTTCTAATGGTCTTAGCCCCTTTGGGCAAGTCAACCAATGTCCACGTGTTGTTCTGCATGAGAGAGTTTAACGCTTCATCGATGGCTTCTTTCCATAATGGAGAGTCTCGAGATCGCATCGCATTCTTATACGTGGATGAATCAGCTTCAACTTGGTAAGTCACAAAGTCTGTACCGAAGCTTTTTAGGCATTTTCTCTCGACTAGATAGCCTTCTGGTATCTACACCACTCGTGTCTACAGGCTCAATGTCAGAGTTACGTTGACTTGGCTCAGCTGGAGGCTCAAGACTAGTGGCTGGCAGACATGGAAGCGTCAGGTTCTTATCCTTAAGGAACTTATCCTCAAAGAAGACAGCGTCTCTATATTCGATTATAGTGTTTGTCGAGAGATCAAGAAATTTGTCTGCAGCACTATCCTCTGCATATCCTAGATAGACACACGCATTTGTCCTAGGTCAATTCTTTGCTCTTCTAAGGTCAGGTATCCTAACATAAGCGATACAACCATAGGTCTTAAGATTACTAAATCTAGGAGGTCTCTTAAACCAAAGCTCATAGGGTGTCTTAGTCAACTTGGCATGTGGAACTTTATTAAGAATGTGATTAGACGTGAGGGCAACTTCACCCCAGTAGGCCGAAAGCATGCCAGCAGTCAACAACATGGAATTTAACATTTCTGTTAAAGTCCTATTTTCCGCTCAGCAATACCGTTGGATTGGGGGGAATAAGGAGCAGTCGTTTCAGGGATGATGTCATTGCTGGCAAGGAAATCTCTGAACTCCCCGGAGACGTATTCTCCTCCTCTATCACTCCTTAATCGTTTGATTTTCATGTCAAGTTGATTCTCAACCCTAATTTTGAATATACGGAATTTTTCAAAAGCTTCATCTTTGGATTTAAGTAGGTAAATATGACTGAATCTAGAGTAGTCGTCGATAAAAGTTATCAGATACTTGCGACCTCCACGTGTGACAAAACTTTTGTAGTCACATATGTCGGAGTGTATTAACTCTAGCAAATGTGTGCTCCTAGAAACCTGACTAAAAGGTGCTATAGTTATCTTAGTTTGAGCACAAATTTCACATTTGTCAAATCTGGTTTTTGTGTCTAAGGGGATGTTGTGAGTTCTAGCTAGCAGGAGTAGTTTTCTATAATTGACGTGTCCTAGTCTTGCATGTAAAGTCTTAGGATTAATCAAATTAAAACTAACCTGATTTACTATCTCGTTTGCTAGACTCAACATATACATTCCGTTGACGACATACGCACAACCAAAGTAGTGCGAGTGAACCATCAGCGTTACTCGACCACCACTAATGTTAAATGACATACCCGCATCGCATAACAAACTAATTGAAATTAAATTAGCAGCTAATGAAGGTATAAATTTAACATTTTTCAAAGTAAGAGTTTTACCTGAGGAGAGCGTCAAGGTAGCATTGCCGACCTTCAGCACGTCAGCAACTCCTCCATCAGCAACAGTAACAGTCTCTCGGACTGCAGTGACATCCTCCAAAAGCGCAGAATTGTTGCAGACGTGACATGTAGCACCTGAGTCTAGCCACCACTCAGTACTGGCATGTCCGTTACCGACCATGGCAACAAAGTTGGTGGGCGCAGTCTGATGGACCATATTGGCCCTATTATTAGGCTTCGGTGTACTAGGATCTCCTCTCTTGGGCTGCTTGCACTCTGAAGCACAGTGACCCCACTTGTTACAATTGTATCACTTGCCTTTGAATTTCTTCGCCTTCTTTCTCGTGTCCACAACTGCGGGTGCACTTGGTAACGGTCTAGACTTGCTAGGCTTAAACTTCCGCTTAGGATGCGTGACCATGTTGGCAGCAGAGGACTGTTGAAGGTGCCTTATCAAGGGGGCGCGGGATCGAATCCCGGCCTCAACATCCCACTGTAGCTGAGAAATAGGCTCAGCCATGGATGGGTTGCACCGGACTGCAGTCCTTGTCCGACCGCATTAGCCGGCCCACCAGGGATGGGGCGGTGCCGTATGCCCCTGGTGTGGTGATCGGGGCGGGTCGTTACTGTAACATCCCATTCCTGGAGGAGCAAATCTGGATCCTATGGATTTTTGGAGAGTTCTCGGCTAGCAGCTCCCGTTCGACGAATTCTTCGAATTCGTCGAACGCAAGCTGCTCCCGTTCGTCGATCGACGAACGGGGAGCGCTCCCGTTCGACATTAGGAGCGCTCAGCTAAGGAGAAGCTCCCGTTCGTCGTTCGACGAACGGGGAGCTGCTCCCGTTCGTCGTTCGACGAACGGGGAGCTGCTCCCGTTCGTCATTCGACGAACAGGGAGCTGCTCCCGTTCGACGAACGTCGAACGGGGAGCGCTCAGCTAAGGAGAAGATCCCGTTCGTCGTTCGACGAACGGGGAGCTGCTCCCGTTCGACGAACGTCGAACGGGGAGCGCTCAGCTAAGGAGCAGCTCCCGTTCGTCGTTCGACGAACGGGGAGCTGCTCCCGTTCGACGAACGTCGAACGGGAAGGCTTATCATTCCCGAGAGAAAAAAGAAAAGAGCCTGGCTGCTCTTTGTTTATTTTATCTTTGGGGAGCCAGTGGAATAGAGTCCAATAAGGAGATGACACTTATGTTTGGAGTCCCAAGGCCTATTAATGCAAACCAAAAAGAAAGGGGCCGAGCCATCTCATTTTCTCTTCTTCTTCTTCTTCATCGTCTTCTTCCAGAACTCCATCTTCCTCTCTCTCTTTCTCATTCTCTGTCTCCACCTCTCCCCCACCCCACTTAGGGTTTTGGCCAAGAAAATTCGTGGAGAAGCTCGTGCGTCCGTTGGAAGAAGAGCTAGCTTGGAAAGAGTTGAGTTCGTCCAAGCGCCGTCATGCCGCCGCGATCGTCGGCCCGGATTCAGGTGACTTCCGACCCCTCTCCCTTGGTGCTAGTATCTTAGACCCCCTAGGCGAGATATCGAACTCAATTGAGTCGATTTGGGAGCGAAATGAAGTTCTGTAGGTTGAGGCCGCGTTAGGGTTTTCGCCGTAGGGCGTCGTTCGCCGCGAAAATGCCCCCAATCGACTCCCCGCTTCAATACGAACGTGGGACGTTGGTTTCGTGAGACGTGGTGGCCTTGTGAGGGAGCATGGGAGGAGAGAAGGGGTTTTGCCCTAAATTCCATTTGGGAAGACGATGAATAATTCCCTGTAAATGGGATTTCATTTATATATATATAGTTCCTGTTATGGATTTCAAATTATATGTACACATATATATGTCTTTAAAGGTTTGAGAATTGAGAAATAGTTTTCCTGTTATAGGAATGGTTAATCATAACTTGCATAAGATGATAAATAATCCTCTGTATAGGATTGTTAATTAATTATGACCAATGGTGGGAGTCCAGTAGCTTGGCTTGAATAGATTCCATAGTTAAATAATATGTTATGCCCTCATGTGCGCAAGTAGTCCACAATCCTATGAGTTGGTTTAATAATGTCCATGTTATACGCACACCACTGCACACGAGTAATCAACTCGGAACGGGCGGCACGGTTAACTTAGTGCGGGTCACAAGTTATAGTTATAGCCGGTGGTAAAAAGGAAAGGACCCAGTTGTTGGGGGCCTTGGATGCTAATTAGCATCGATTGTTGCCGCGCGAGGCGGCAGGTGGTAAGGCTCATGGAGCGAGTCCTTGGTGCTCGATAGCACGCATGGTGTGTTCAAACTACGTAGGTAAACATAATTGCGCATGGAGTATATATCCTCGTGGGAGGATAAGTTGTGGCGGGTCTACGGGCTCGCTAGTCGTGACACCGACAGAAGCCGACAGTTAGACTCAGACCGGTTGGGTTGGAATGTCTTGGTGTCCATCTACCCAATAGATCCCCTCCGCGTCTTGAAGACCCCGCATGAATGCGGGTAGTACGCAGGGACTCCGCTATGAGCAAGAGCGTCGAGGCGTACATAGGCCTAGGACCGGTAGTGTTCATACCCTCCTAGTAGTGGCGAAGCCCGTGCCATTGCCACCGTCTGGCCACGACGGGGGGCGCCTGAGTGGTTAGCTACCCTCGAAAAGTGGGAGCTAAATGTCTATGTCGACATAGCAATCGTGCATGAGTCAGTCCTCATATCATAATCATTGCATTGCACCGCATTCATATCATAATCATTGCATTGCACCGCATTGGAACCTCATCATATAAACTTGTATGGGCATCCTTATATGATGAGTTACCTTTATACGCAGACCCTTGACTTATAAGCTTGTATGGGCATCCTTATAAGTTAAGTTCAATTCAGTTCTCTAATATTCTGCTTATGTCTGTGCTACTTATACTTGCAAATATATATAACCACTGCTACTTTTATGCTTACGAACATATTAGATAGTGTTATGGAAAGTGCGTGGGCACTTAAACAACCGACACATATGAACAACTATTACCTGTCACCTGCTTGTTTATTATTGCTAATATTGTACAACCCTCATATCCATCGAGTAAGGCCCAACGTTGTGCAACCCCGCTATTCGCCGAGTATACTCCCAAAGGCTCATTGGAGCATCATGGTAACGTCTACCCATGCAGGAAGGGAGGTGGAGGCAAAGAGGACGAGCGGTGGAGGCGGAGACCTCCCCGCTCGCCCTGCTCATAGAGGAGGCGAGAAGGGGGGAGGGGCGGCTCGCCCCCCCCACTCGCCCAGCTTGGTGGCGAGGAGGGGGAGGGGCGGCTCGCCGCCCCCCCCCCCCCCCCCCCCCCCCCACTCGCCCAGCTAGGGGCGAGAGGGGAGGGGCGGGTGCCCCCCCTCTCGCCCTCGCCCAGCTAGGGGCGAGAGGGGAGGGGCGGGTGCCCTCCCTCTCGCCCAGCTAGGGGCGAGAGGGGGAGGGGCGGGTACCCCCCCTCTCGCTCTCCGCCCAGCTAGGGGCGAGAGGGGGAGGGGCGGGTGCCCCCCCTCTCGCCCTCGCCCAGCTAGGGGCGAGAGGGGAGGGGCGGGTGCCCCCCCTCTCGCCCTCGCCCAGCTAGGGGCGAGAGGGGAGGGGCAGGTGCCCCCCCTCTCGCCCTCGCCCAGCTAGGGGCGAGAGGGGAGAGGCGGGTGCCCCCCCTCTCGCCCTCGCCCAGTTAGGGGCGAGAGGAGGAGGGGCGGGTGCCCCCCCCCCCCCCCTCTCGCCCGCGCCCAGCTAGGGGCGAGAGGAGGAGGGGCGGGTGCCCCCTCCTCTCGCCCTCGGCCCAGCAAGGGGGCTCAACGAGCCCCGCGAGGTACCCATCTCGCCCAGGGGAGGCTCCTTCGCAGTCCAGTTTTGGCTATTCGCAGTCCAGTTTTGGCAATTCGCAGTCCAGCGGTCTGCGTTTAGCGCTTCAGAACAGCGGGATTTGGCTATTCGCAGTCCAGTTTTGGCTATTCGCAGTCCAGCGGTCTGCGTTTAGCGCTTCAGAACAGCGGGATTTGGCTATTCGCAGTCCAGTTTTGGCTATTCGCAGTCCAGATCCGAAAAACCTATAAATAGGACCAAGGGGGCACCATTTGGGGGGAACTCATCCTAGGCTAGCTCTCTCCTCCCCTCTCCCTTTCCCCAAATCTCTCTAGGGGGTGAGCGAGAGGCTCCAGTGGTGCCCAAGCTTAGTAGTGGCTTGGGAGGGGAAGTTCCAAGGGGACTTCCGGGTATGTGGCGGGACCTCCCCACTAAGCCCTTGGTCCAGTTCTTAGTTCCGACACCTTCAACCTAGAGCTCTCCCTTGGGGGAAGTAAGGGTCGGTCGCCCCTCAGCCTCGTTGAGGGCCCCGAACTCCACAGAGACCAAGTCTTGTTCGCAAGATTTCGGTTTCAACAAATATTGTAGCTCCTTTTCTTCCTTTCCGCCCGGTGCCTTGGAGTCGTCGGGGGAGCGGATGTGAAGCCACTTAGTCTTTATGACTAACGGTTGCTACGTCCCCTTTTTAGGAGCGCATCCTGGCGCGGCAGCGCAACCTGGAGCAGCAGCACACGGCGCTGGAGACGGATTGTCCGGCCGGGACGACATGGCAGGATACTACGATACCATCGCAGCCGTCAGTGACAGATGTGAGCGAGTTTTGTTGTAGCCCTTGGGGCCTTTCCTTTTGTTACTCTGATATTATACACTCGTTTGGTGTGTATTTGGGCTGTACTTATGCGGATATATATATCTAGTGGCTTCTTGTTGTATTTTAGATGATGGGTTGGCATTGATGATATTTGTTAGCCGGCAGGATATGCGTCTTGTGGAGGAGGCTAGCCCGTGAGCTGGTGCTTCGGCAAGGCGGCTGTCCTGGGCATAAGACTTCCCTCGGCCGTGTTTTGTGTTCCGGAGGGGGGGGGGGGGGGGGGGGGGGGGGGGGGGGGGGGGGGGGGTCTTACAGTTACATAGCGTGTCTAGTCCTGCTCTCATCCTCAATGCAGATGAAGCGCTTGTAGTCTTTAAGACTGACCTGCGTTTTCTTCCGATACATCTCTGTTTTAAAGGAGTACCATGCTGACGAGAGCTTGTAGATAATAGCTCCTGCAACAAAAACCATCTGGCAGTGGGATGTTCTCACTGTTCAGCTTGTCCACCAGATTCTCAAAATCGGCCACCTGTGGAAGGATTTCTCTTTCCTCAGTGAAGGTGAAAGTCATAAACTTGTCCACGAGGTGCGTCTTGGACATATTCTCCTCTTCCTTGAACAACTCCTCCAGAGCATCCCAGATTTCTTTTGCAGTCTTCAATTTGTTGTATGTCTCAGCAAGTCTGTTGGAGAGGCAATTCAATAGGTAGTCGTGGCAGAAATCTTCATCTTCAATCCACTGTGCCTCGCCATCTGTCCCAAGAACCTCAGCACGTACAGACTGAACGGTGTAGAACACGTTCAGGTATTTCATGCCAAACTGAGTGTTCCTCTTCCAAGCACAGAACTCAGAGTTGGAGAATTTCTCCAACTTGATCATCGGAACGCAAGTAGTCCCTTTCGACATTGTGTCTCTTTCCATAAATAATAGATTTCCACAAGCAACCTAGATGACAAGCAGAAAAACTAGAAAGAGAGCAACTGAGACGCGAGTAGCGGAGAAATTCTTCGGATCCAACCCAGAACTGTTGTGCTCCTCTTCTCAGGCTGAACAAAATTGTCGAAGACAAGATCTAGAGTTGACAGGAACAATACCCACAGAGGCAGTTACTGTGCTTGCGATCGACGAAGAGAGCAGCGGTTACCAAGATCCTTCTGTCGTGCGCTCGACGAAACAGTTGTTTCACTTGATCGTCGAAGACGAAACAACGCGATCGACGAACAGAGCCTGCGATCGACGAAGACGAATAGTGCGATCGACGAACAGGTCGATCGAAGAGCAGAGCCTGCTATCGACGAAGAGAGCTTGCGATCGACGAAAAGAGCCTGCGATCGACGAAGAGAGCCTGCAATCGACGAAAAGAGCCTGCAATCGACGAAAAGAGCCTGCGATCGACGAAGAGAGCCTGCGATCGACGAAGAGAGCCTGCGATCGACGAAGAGAGCCTGCGATCGACGAAGAGAGCCTGCGATCGATGAAAAGAGCCTGCGATCGACGAAAAGAGCCTGCGATCGACGAAGAGAGCTTGCGATCGACGAAGAGAGCCTGCGATCGACGAAGAGAGCCTGCGATCGACGAAAAGAGCCTGCGATCGACGAAGCAAGGGCGGTTACGAAAAACTCGTGATTGACGAACAATGCGATCTCCTTCGACAGTTCCGCGACCTCTTTCGACGGCAGCGAGAGAAGGAGAGCGGCTTCTACTCCGTCGCAGGGAGACAAGCAGCGAAAGCCAACCGCCTGGAAGCGATCGGGAAGAACGACTGGCGGTTTCGGGTGGAGCGACGGGATGCGAGCATCTTCCTCCTTGCAGCGACGCGATACGAGAATCCGAGCACGATTGGGGAGGACGACGGGCTCCTGTTCTCTACAATCGGCGATCTTCTCCCTTCGATCTGCAGTTACCAAACTTCCTCCTTGCGCTCGACGAGAAGAAGCACAGGAGCGGTTACGGGGAAAAAACGCATGTGGACGAGTGAAGAACTTCGAGAATGTTAGAATGGTGCTCGAAGCATCCGCGTGAGTGTCTAGTTTGGAACACTCTACTCGTTGCCCCTAGCAGGGTAATTATCGGCAAACCCTAATTCCCCGGCGGGTGCATGAATCCCTAACGGGTCCTAACCTACCACTAAGCATTTGTTAACCTGTTATATTCAATACACCTCAACACTTAATTCATCGGTGTTTTTTATCGTTGTTGAAATGATCAAGTACATGGTCTTTCTATTACTGAATTTTTTATGTTTAGTTAGCACCCTTATGCTATTATAGGGAAATAATATTGTTGTCACATGTACTATATATAACGTAATAAGAGGGGCTTAAGCGTTACACAATCACGATCATCCGGACCGTCCATCTTAATATCAAGGGCTTTCATCAAAATTTTCAGATGATTGTGTGGGGCTATGTCAGCAAATGGTGAATATAGACAAGTCCAAGGTGAAAATCATGGCTGCCTCTCTATGCATGGTTACCGACTATATACTAAATTTTCTTTGTTGCACTTTTTACTTTTCCATTTCTGGTTTTAAAACATACCTGAATTTCTTCTCTCTATGCGGAGAAATTGATGATGATCGAGGGGACGTGTAGATGCATGTAAGGACTTAGGCTTCATTTGGTTCGGCGGTGGCGGATGGAGCCGGCGGGTCCAAACGGAGCAATGGAATCGGAGGGGAGAGGTGGGGCTGGAAACACTCCATTTAGGCGCCTTTTTCTCTGTCCTGCGGGTGCAAACGGAGCAAACGCCGCCGGCGCTCATTTGTTTAACCGCCGTCCGGCGGCATTTGCTCCAAAACGCCCAACCAAACAAAGCCTTAATATCTCGGTTACCATTTGCATGAGCTATGTCTTTATGTAAATTTGTTATATTTTTATTGAAATATGGACGAGCCCCATTGCCAGAGAGAGTTTAGTCTTTGTGAATTTTGCCACAGGAAGAAATCAAGAAATACTATTTATGCGGATATTCTGTGTATTTTTTTTTATTCTATTCTGTCTTTTGATTTGTTTTTTTAGCATATTCACCCAACAATTTTTAGTTGTGTTAAATTCAATTTAAGCAAGGACACCCAAAGCTTCCTCCCACAAGTTCCAAAATTTCCTCAAAATGATTATAATAGAATTTCCAAGTTCTTCTCTTCCTCCTCACATGGCTACGTGCTCCGCTTGACTTTCTACCAATCAATACTACGAAGTACAACTACATATATTCATAACGCTACTAACATTCTTTTCTTGGCCATTAGTTGACTAAAACTCAAAGCACCTATAGAATACATGAAACAACAAGAGAATAAAAACTAAAGATGAGGGATCAAGACCTCGACTATGTATGCATCCAAAGATGAGCCAAAATCAAGGACATATATTCATCCTTCTCCTCTTACTATTTTGGAGCCGATCGACTGTACCACTGCAAACTAAGGCTCAGTTTGGGGGGACTTATTTTCACCGGTCAAGCGGTTACGACCGCATGAATCGGACCTTAATTAAAGTCCGGTTCATACGGTCGCAACCGCTTGACCGGTGAAAATAAGTCCTTCCAAACGGAGCCTAACTCATCCAACTGCCTTCGTTGTCTACTGGAACACGTACACTCCCTCTACAGAGAATCGAGAAGATCCACCTCTTGTGATATTCGTCTGGAGCACTCACGAGCAGACGCGTCGTTCGACACTTCTCTAAAAGGCGCTGTTAGATTTGTGAAGTGAGCTAGCGCCGGCGTTAGCGCTACCGCCAAGCGCTAGCTCAGCTTCTAGAAGGTCTCTCTGCCTATAAATAGGAGGGCATACCCCCCTTTTCTTATGTTAGAGAGTTAGAGAGTGTGAGAGAACTCAGATGAGATTATTTTGAGCGAGATAGTAGAGAACTCAGAGCGAGTTTCTGCGAGTGACCTAGAGAGGGTCCCGTGAGAGAGAGTACTCGCGAGCTGCTAACGCGGAGCGTTAGGAGTTAACGTCGGGCGTTAAGTGTGCGACTGTGAATAGCGGCCAACGAGTGCGAGTGCGGCTAGTGAGCTGCGAGTGCGAGTAGAGAGCTTCCGAGAAGGCTAACGCGGGGCGTTAGGAGTTAACGCCGGGCGGTAACGAGCATCGATCAGTTTATTTCTTCTATTTGGCTGTTGTAAATCGAGTTGTACGCAACATGTATTCAGTCTTGTAATCTTGTAACATTCATTTGTAATTAAAGAGAAGTGTTTGTGTTCATCCTTGGTGTTCCTGTCTTGCTGCTCCATCGGTCCAGAAAACTTCACATGATATCAGAGCTAGGTTGAATCAAGCACTAAGTAACCAAGATGGATGGCGGATGAGGTTATGCGAGAGGACTTGGCATTGAGTTGCTCACTCAGACCAACTACAGGAAATAGAAGTCTTGTATGGAGAGCTACCTACTCGGAGAAGGAGGAGGTTGTGGCAACCGAAGATAATGCTCAAGCAGTGAGGGCTTGGAAGAAGACCAACGCAAAATGACAGTTCACTCTGAAGAGAGTTATTGCTCCTGACTTGTTCGACCACATCATGGATTGCAAGTCAACGTCTGAGATCTGGAATGCCCTTGATGGACTATTCAACAAGAAGAATGTAACACGGCTACAATTTCTGGAGAATGAGTTGGCGCGATCCACTCAAGAGGGCATGTCAATATCCACCTTCTTCCTGAAGGTGAAGAACCTTTGTGCTGAGATCTCAGCCTTAGATCCTGATGAGCTGATCTCTAAGGCCAAGTTGAAGAGGCATATACTCCGAGGCCTGCGAAAGGAGTATGTTCCGTTTGTGACTTCTGTACAAAGATGGGCTACTCAGTCTTCCTTACTGGAGCTAGAGAACCTGTTGTCGTCACAGGAGAGCTTGACAAAGAAGATGGCTGGAGTTTCTATCTCAGGGGGAGATATCGAGCTGTTGTTCTCAGGGAAGAAGAAGTCGTGGGACAAGAAGAAGAAGAACTCCGGGATGGGTCGTCAACGTCCTCTCAAGGAGATAAAGGGAAGTTCCTCCCTGCTAGCGATGAGAAGGGGAGAACTCTTTTCTTTGCATGTAAGAGGTACGAGCACATGAAAAAGGACTGCCAGATCAATCTGAAGGTGGATCATGTTGCTGAGAAGGAAGGAGGCCACTAGAGAGGTGGAGGTCACAAGGTCGGTGAGGGAGGAGACTGTACAACCCCGATATTCGCCGAGTATACTCCCTAAGGCTCATTGGAACATCATGGTAACATCGACCCATGCAGGAAGGGAGGTGGAGGCAAGGAGGACGAGCGGTGGAGGCGGAGACCCCCCGCTCGCCCAGTTCATAGAGGAGGCAAGGAGGGGGAGGGGCGCCCCCCCCCCCCCCCTCTCGCCCAGCTAGGAGGCGAGGAGGGGGAGGGGCTGTTCGCCCCCCCTCTCGCCCAGCTTGAAGGCGATGAGGGGGAGGGGCGGTTCGCCCCCCCCCCCCCCCCCTCTCGCCCGGCTAGGAGGCGATGAGGGGGAGGGGCGGTTCGCACCCCCTCTCGCCCAGCTTGGAGGCTTCCCTTTCGCAGCCCAGTTTTGGCTATTCGCAGTCCAGTTTTGGCTATTCACAGTCCAGTGGTCTGCGTTTAGTGCTTCAGAACAGCGGGATTTGGCTATTCGCAGTCCAGTTTTGGCTATTCGCAGTCCAGATCCGAAAATCCTATAAATAGGACCAAGGGGGCACCATTTGGAGAGATCCGGTTTTTAGGCTAGCTCTCTCTCCCTCTCTCTCCCTCCCCAAATCTCTCAAGTGGGGTGAGGAGAGCTTCCAGTGGTGCCCAAGCTTAGTAGTGGCTTGGGAGGGGAAGTTCCTAAGGGGCTTCCGGGTATGTGGCGGGACCTCCCCACTAAGCCCTTGGTCCAGTTCCTAGTTCCAACACCTTCAACCTAGAGCTCTCCCTTGAGAGGAGTAAGGATTGGTCGCCCCTCGGCTAGCTGAGGGCCCCGAATTCCACAGAGACTAAGTCTTGTTCGCAAGTCTCGGTTTCAACACATGGTGCGGTGAGCGTGGAGTGTGACCGATTCAAGAAATCCTCAAGATGAGTTCCATGGACGGAGGTGGAGGAAGATCATACCCAAGTCACTCCCAGCCCCCGGTGGTTGGGGTGACGTTGGAGATGTTCGAAAATTTCAAGCAAGAGGTCTTACACACCGTCCAGGTTGCTTTCGCCATGATAGTCAGAGGCAGAAGAGATGGTCCGGAGATCCCGCCCCAACAGGTGGACGAGGGAACGCTCGGCCAGCAGTCCAGGAAGGAAGTACCGGTGGGGGGGGGGGGGGGAGTGGGGAGGTGTCACACCCCCACTCGCCCATCCCCATGGGGGCGAGCTCAGGAGGGAGGCGCCCTCCCAGCTCGCCCCACCCCTGCAAGGGGGCGAGCTCAGGAGGGGGCCGCCCTCCCAGCTCGCCCCGCCCATGTTCCAAGGGGGCGAGCTCAGGAGGGGGCCGCCCTCCCAGCTCGCCCCGCCCATGTTCCAAGGGGGAGAGCTCAGGAGGGGGCCGCCCTCCCAGCTCGCCCCGCCCATGTTCCAAGCGGGCGAGCTCAGGAGGGGGACGCCCTCCCAGCTCGCCCCGCCCATGTTCCAAGGGGGCGAGCTCAGGAGGGAGCCGCCCTCCCAGCTCGCCCCGCCCATGTTCCAAGGGGGCGAGTTCAGGAGGGGTCCGCCCTCCCAGCTCGCCCCGCCCATGTTCCAAGGGGGCGAGCTCAGGAGGGGGCCGCCCTCCCAGCTCGCCCCGCCCATGTTCCAAGGGGGCGAGCTCAGGAGGGAGCCGCCCTCCCAGCTCGCCCCGCCCATGTTCCAAGGGGGCGAGCTCAGGAGGGAGCCGCCCTCCCAACTCGCCCCGCCCCTGTTCCAAGGGGGAGAGCTCAGGAGGGGGCCGCCCTCCCAGCTCGCCCCGCCTCTGTTCCAAGGGGGCGAGCTCAGGAGGGAGGCGCCCTCCCAGCTCGCCCCGGGCCTTCTAGCCCCGTCCCGAAAGGGGGCGAGCGGGGAGGCATCCGACCCCCACTCTCCCCACCCCAAAAGAAATCGAGTGAAGGGTGGTGGGCGAGACCACCCCTGTAGGAGGCCATCCAATAGCCCGGCGGGCGCAGCTGCCAACGAGCCGACTCCACGAGGGGGGGAAAGGAGGAACCATAAAAGGAAAAGATCCAGCTGCCCGAGGTGGAGGCAGGGACCAAGGACACCCCCTCCACCGCCTCCGCAAGCTATGGCGATGGGCGTGGGAAGGAGGAGAGCCAGGAAAGCGGGAAGAAGAGGAAGAGGAGGGGGTAGGGTGGAGTTATCCTACTGTGATTTCCACCAGGAGGAAGGTCACGCGACATCCACCTGCCCCGAGTTTTTGGAAATAAGGGAGGCAATGGCTCCGATACAACAACGACACTGGCCGAAGGGGGTCGAGGAGGACGGACCCTAGGATGTTGGAGGCAAAGAAAGGATATCCCAGCTAAGTGGTGGCGACCAAAAACGCTTGTACCAGTAACTCCACGTAATGCAATGGTTTGTTTTCTTACTTAGGTTATTTTCTCGCATGCAATATTATGACTAACAAGGTGTGATATATGTTGGTGCTGGAATGCCCCAGATCGATTCCGCTCCCGGGCTCTCATCTAGACGGGGGGTTCAGGTTGATCTCTGGAGAGGCTGGCAAGGTGTGATATATGTTGGTGCTGGAATGCCCCAGATCGATTCCGCTCCCGGGCTCTCATCTAGACGGGGGGTTCAGGTTGATCTCTGGAGAGGCTGGCAAGGTGTGATATATGTTGGAGCTGGAATGCCCCAGATCGATTCCGCTCCTGGGCTCTCATCTAGACGGGGGGTTCAGGTTGATCTCTGGAGAGGCTGGCAAGGTGTGATATATGTTGGTGCTGGAATGCCCCAGATCGATTCCGCTCCCGGGCTCTCATCTAGACGGGGGGTTCAGGTTGATCTCTGGAGAGGCTGGCAAGGTGTGATATATGTTGGTGCTGGAATGCCCCAGATCGATTCCGCTCCCGGGCTCTCATCTAGACGGGGGGTTCTGGTTGATCTCTGGAGAGGCTGGCAGGGTGATTCATGTTGACTAAGGCCCCGAGCAGACCCGCTGACCAGACTCTCATCTAGCTGGCAGGTCCGAAGGCTCACTCGGTGGCAGGTTCTAAGTTTTCCAAGGTTGGCTCCGAGCAGACCGCTGACCAGACTCTCATCTAGCTGGCAGGTCCGAAGGCTCACTCGGTGGCAGGTTCTAAGTTTTCCAAGGTTGGCTCCGAGCAGACCCGCTGACCAGGCTCCCACCAAGCTGGCAGGTCCGAGGATCGCTCGGTGGCAGGAAAGTCCCAAGTACTTAGTCCCGATGCTGACCTGCTGACCAGGCTCCCACCTAGCTGGCAGGGTCAAGAACCGCCCAGTGGCCGAAAATTCTCTTAAGTATTTTCCCCCGAGGTGGCTTCGCTAGCTGGGGTCTCACAAGCCGGCAGAGTTGGAAGACCTCTCGGGGAGGCTATGTATTTTTCCCCGAGGTGGTCTCGCTAGCCGGGCTCTCACTAGCCGGCAGGGTTGGAAGACCTCTCGGGGAGGCTATGTATTTTTCCCCCGAGGTGGTCTCGCTTGTCGGGCTCTCCCTAGCCGGCAGGGTTGAAAGACCTCTCGGGGAGGCTATGTATTTCTCCCCCAAGGTGGTCCCGCTAGCCGGGCTATCACTGGCCGGCAGGGTTGGAGGACGTCTCGAGGAGGCGCTGTGTTTTTCCCAAGATAGCACCAATAACCGGGTTCCCATCGACACTCGTCGAATATGCAGGGTAGGACATTTCTTTCCGAGCGTGAGCAACGCTCGAAAAGAGCGGGGATTGTGTACAACCCCGATATTCGCCGAGTATACTCCCTAAGGCTCATTGGAGCATCATGGTAACATCGACCCATGCAGGAAGGGAGGTGGAGGCAAGGAGGACGAGCGGTGGAGGCGGAGACCCCCCCGCACGCCCAGTTCATAGAGGAGGCGAGGAGGGGGAGGGGCGGTTCGCCCCCCCTCTCGCCCAGCTAGGAGGCGAGGAGGGGAAGGGGCGGTTCGCCCCCTCTCTCGCCCAGCTTGGAGGCGAGGAGGGGGAGGGGCGGTTCGCTCCCCCCCCCCTCTCGCCCAACTAGGAGGCGAGCAGGGGGAGGGGCGGTTCGCCCCCCTCTCGCCCAGCTTGGAGGCGAGGAGGGGGAGGGGCGGTTCGCCCCCCCCTCTCGCCCAGCTTGGAGGCGAGGAGGGGGAGGGGCGGTTCGCCCCCCCCCCCCCCCCCCCCCCCCCCTCTCGCCCAGCTAGGAGGCGAGGAGGGGGAGGGGCTGTTCGCCCCCCCTCTCGCCCAGCTTGGAGGCGAGGAGGGGGAGGGGCGGTTCGCCCCCCCTCTCGCCCAGCTTGGAGGCGAGGAGGGGGAGGGGCGGTTCGCCCCCCCCCCCCCCCCCCCCCCCCCCCCCCCCCCCCCTCTCGCCCAGCTAGGAGGCGAGGAGGGGGAGGGGCGGTTCGCCCCCCCCCCCCCCCCCCCCCTCTCGCCCAGCTAGGAGACGAGGAGGGGGAGGGGCGGTTCGCCCCCCCCCCCCCCCCCCCCCCCCCCTCTCGCCCAGCTAGGAGGCGAGGAGGGGGAGGGGCTGTTCGCCCCCCCTCTCGCCCAGCTTGAAGGCGATGAGGGGGAGGGGCGGTTCGCCCCCCCCCCCCCCCCCCCCCCCTCTCGCCCAACTTGGAGGCTTCCCTTTCGCAGCCCAGTTTTGGCTATTCGCAGGCCAGTTTTGGCTATTCACAGTCTAGTGGTCTGCGTTTAGTGCTTCAGAACAGCGGGATTTGGCTATTCACAGTCCAGTTTTGGCTATTCGCAGTCCAGATCCGAAAATCCTATAAATAGGACCAAGGGGGCACCATTTGGAGAGATCCGGTTCTTAGGCTAGCTCTCTCTCCCTCTCTCTCCCTCCCCAAATCTCTCAAGTGGGGTGAGGAGAGCTTCCAGTGGTGCCAAAGCTTAGTAGTGGCTTGGGAGGGGAAGTTCCTAAGGGGCTTCCGGGTATGTGGCGGGACCTCCCCACTAAGCCCTTGGTCCAGTTCCTAGTTCCAACACCTTCAACCTAGAGCTCTCCCTTGGGAGGAGCAAGGATTGGTCGCCCCTCGGCTAGCTGAGGGCCCCGAATTCCACAGAGACTAAGTCTTGTTCGCAAGTCTCGGTTTCAACATGCGCCACCCTTAGTTATGGAAGAAATAAGTATGTGCTGGTTCTGGTGAATGATTACACCCGCTATACGTGGGTATACTTTCTGAGGGAGAAGTCAGAAGTATTCTTGAAGTTCTAGGAGTGGAAGGAACTTGTGGAGGGGAGGCTGAACATGAGGGTGAAGAAGCTGAGAAGTGACAATCGGGGGGAGTTTACCTCTAATGAGTTTGAGTCTTTCTGCAGGAAGTTCGGCATTCGGCAGGAGCTCTCTTGCGCCCACACCCCTCAGCAAAATGGGGTCGCAGAGAGAAAGATCCGCCATTTGGTGGAGACAACCAAGAGTTGGCTACATGCCAAGGGGATTTCCAAGGCCTTGTGGGCGGCGGGAATGGAGTGTGCAACCCACGTGATCAACCGGATACCTCTGAGTCCTAACAGGATGGTGTCTCCACACCAGCTCATGTTTGGGGAGAAGACAAATGTGGGTCACATGAGAGTTTTTGGTTCAACCTGCTTCGTGCATGTCCTGGAGGCTCAAAGAACCAAGCTGGAGCCGAAAGCACGGAAGTGTGTCTTCATCAGCTATGATAAGCGGAAGAAGGGGTGGAAGTGCATTGATCTGCACACCCACAAGTTCATCGTCTCGCGCGGTGTGGTGTTTGACGAACTGATCTCGTATTAGGGAGTCTCTTCTGTGGTGCTGCCGGAGAATGGAGATTCAAGCAGGAGAGAAGAGAGAGTCACTGAAGACTCTACTGTGGAGTTGAAGTTATATCCTAGTGCCCCATCTCCATCTGACTCAGGGGGAGCTTCGTGCTCTAGAAGCAGGGGGACCGGTGTTTCAAGAGACGTTGGGAGAAGATCTGAAGAGGAAGTGTCAACCGGAGTGGTAGAAAGTGGCCTTACCTAGGTTACCCTAATCCCAAAGGAAGTTCATTAGGTCAGCAATCACTAAATAATTCCACTCAATTCCAAGGTATTGACTAAAGTCAACTTTTAGTCAACATAGTGATAACTTCTCAAATAAAAGTTATTTTCATCCATTATTTTGACCAAATTATTCATTATGATTGATAAATATAAGTTTAAATGGGTTAAATCTAAAATATTTACTATTTTGGTCAAACTTGAATATTATCGCTATTTTCACATGATTTTACTGTAGAAATTCCAAAGAAATCATCTTGATGAGTCGAAGGCAAAGTGCAAAGGAAGTTAACGTCAGATTGGAGCAGCTTCACAGGTTTTAAAGTCACGCCACAGCAATTCGTCAACAACTTTAATGCTGATTTCGAGCAGGAAATGGTAGCAGGAAAATAAGTCATGACTTTCAGAAAATAAGTCATGACTTACTAGCGAAAATTTGAGTTTTTAAATTTCGAATTTCACGCAAATCGGCGGTTACAGATGGGAAAGGAGACATCTATTCGGCCATTGGAGTTTCCTAAGAGGGAAGCACGACTATATAGAGGAATATGGAGAGAGAAAAAACGATCTTTTGGTCATTATTGAAAGAGAAGGAAGATGAGATCTAGGGTTTGAGCGATTTCTGAAGAGGAAGAAGGGATCCGGAATTCCAACACTATGTTTTGTAAGATCGTTCTTATTTGTTTGTTCTCTTCCGTTGTCATGAACTAATTACATTGATCTTGTATGGTGAAAGTACTACGGTTGTTTTGATGAAGTTTTCTACTTAACTTTAATGAATGTTTGATGAGTGTTCTTTATTGAGTTATGAATTTATTGTTGAAATCTTGGACAATGAATTTTATCTCCTATTGTGCTCCGAGAGTCGAGAGAGGAGGGGCGTAGTGCTAGGAAAAATTCTATCTTTTTACACCGCGAGAGTCGAGAGAGGAGCGTTGTAAATCTTTAATCCAATTTTCTTCATTTTACGCATAGCTTCGAGAGTCGAGAGAGGAGAGGTGTATGCGTTTCATAATCTCATTCTAGTGGAGGAGAGTGAAAGAGATTTCATTTTCTAGCTTACGACTACGGTTGTTATTTTGCACAATATTCTTCACCTCTCTTATGTTAGAGATAACTAAAGGAATCTAGGATATTGAGATCTCCAATATCGAGAGATACGGTTGTCTCCGTTTAATTTGTTGAAAGAAACTCGTAAAGCATTCAAATAAAGTATTAGGGATTCGAATATTCATCATAATCGTCGTAGGAAATCATTATACAAGATTACTTTCTCCGACTGATATTTAAAAAGTTATTTCGAATAGTTTCTTTAGTTTAAATCTTTGATTAAGAAATGTTATAATTCAACAAAATCACCTAATTTGGCTCACTTGAATTTCAAAGAAACAGTGTAGCTAGTATTTGCAAAACCTTGGAATAGTCACTTCTCCATGGGAACGATCTCTATTCACTCTTTAGTACTTGATCGACACGTGCACTTGCGTATAAAACCATTTTTCGCGTATCAAGTTTTTGGCGTCGTTGCTGGGGAAAGGCAACTAATCTGTGTTTTTCTTGCAATATTAGCGAACCTTAGTATTTAGAGGTCAAGTTTTATTTTTTACTTTGCTCATTGTATTTGTCTTTACTGTTTTTGGGAGTTTGTTAGTGTATGTCCAGGTATCGATCGGTTGAATTGTTTCCACTAAACGTTGAGATTGAACGAACATGTAGAAGAAATAGGAAATCAACTAGGTTGGAGCAAGATAATCAACCCACAATGAATCTAAATAATGAAGATGAAGTTCGCCAAGAAGGTCAAGATTTAGGAGGACAAGTAGAACATAATGGACATCAAGCTGAAAATAGAAGAACATGTCGCGACTATAATATGCCTTTTAGGGGAGGAGTCCAATTTAGTATTGCTAGGCCCGCTGTCGAAACCAATAACTTTAAAATTGACTCTACTGCTATGCAACTTGTTCAGAATAATAAGTTTAGTGGCCATAATCATGAAGACCCTAATTCTCATCTAAGAACGTTCATAGAAATCTGCTACACGTTCAAAATTAATGGCGCATCGGAGGAAGCCATCAAATTGTGTCTGTTTCCTTTTTCTTTAGAAGGAAAAGCAAAAGACTGGTTATAATCACATTCCAGGTACTGTAATCATCAAAAAAATGCATATAATCATCTTTCATTTCATGACAATCAAAGGGCAGCCCGGTGCACAAAACATCCCCGCGCAGCGAGGGTCCAGGGAAGGGTCCCACCACAAGGGTGAAATATAGGCAAACCTTACCCTGCATTTTTGCAAGAGGATGCTTCCAGAACTCGAACCCGTGACCTCAAGGTCACACTGAGACAACTTAACCAGTGCGCCAAGGCTTCTTTCATTTCATGACAATCATTGAAAAAAAACTTTAAACACTGATTTAAATAAAATATTTCTAATACATATATAATCCAAGCTATCCACTATAATTCTACCAATGCCTTGATGCACTTTCTTTACTGATTTCAACCATAATGCGACCAAATCCGGAGATTCCCTGTTGAAAGTACGGCATTTTTCTACCTACGGAATTCTGAGATCGCGCCGTGCTCGGACAGCTAACCTGTGTAAGTATAAGATTATGCCACGGCTCGTCGAAAAGGTTCGCGGCTGACAGCCACGCCGTCTTCGAGCCGCTTATCTTCAAACCATTTTACTATCCTCTTCCAAGGAAGATTAGTGACATGGACAATGCTGCTGATCATTGCATTCTGTAAGGTATTGAGGAACAAAAGAGAGGGAAATAAATAGAGTTAGATTTGCATTCATAATACCATGAAGAAGGCAAAAATTTCCACCGAGCACCAAGCAGATATTTTTGTGCATACATGTGATGAAATATAAATTTATACGGGAGGTCTCAGCCCTATAAATACACATATCAAATAAGACTATCATCAATACTTGATGTTCAAATTAAGCTTTGGACTCCCCCCTTTGGGTTCACACTCTGATACTAATTAGCACCATTTCTTGGAAACTTGAAGTTCAAATTAAGCTGATCAAATTTAATTTTATAGTACATGTCTTTAGGTGATATAGTTTAGAGGGATCTAGTGAGGAAGTAGTGGAAAACTGTCTAATGTTAGGAAATACCTGCCGGAGCAAAATGAATACACAAGAACTGCAAAAAAAAAACGACTGACAAGAACATAGATGTCAAAGTGGAAAAATCTCAAATACGGGAAAAACCCACAAGGCATCCGCGCCACAAATTCACTGCGGAGAATGTCCAAAATACAAGCAATACACCTCCACCGGAGCCGTCTCTTCACTCTCTCGTTTTTCTTACACCAAAAAAAAACCCTAGGCCGGAAACAGGCCTAATATACCCAAGATCGGTGAAAGCTGTGACCAGTACCCAGTACTTCCAAATCAATCAGTGAAACAGGCTAGCTCTACAATGTAACCATTAATGTTCTGCTTATAATTATGTAAGAGCTAGCTTGGGTGGTCTCCTTAATTCGTTGGTGTTTTTTGTCGTTGTTGAAATGATCAAGTACATGGTCTTTCTATTACTGAATTTTTATGTTTAGTTAACACCCTTATGCTCTTATAGGGAAATAATATTGTTGTCATATGTACTATATATAACGTAATAAGAGGGGGCTTAAGCTTTACACAATCACGATCATCCGGACCGTCCATCTTAATATCAAGGACTCTCATCAAAATGATCCTAGCCACCTACTTTAAAAATATCTAATCTTCAGCTGATGGTGTGGGGCTATGGTAGCAAATGGTGAATATAGACAAGTCCAAGGTGAAAACCATGGCTGCCTCTGTGCATGGTTATCGACTAAATACTAAATTTTCTTTGTTGCACTTTTTTACTTTTCCATTTCTGGTTACATTAAAACTGATAGGAATTCATACATATGCTCTCATCTATAAAAGGATGACCGGGTGGCGGTTATTCACACGACCCACTCCCCCCACTAAGGTAGTGGGGGGTGAGTGGCAGAGCAAACCAAACCTGCCATTTCCGCCGCCAACCGCCAGTGCGAGAGTGCGCGCGGAGCGGACCGCGCACAACCATGACGCCCGCAACCACACACGCTACCACACACGGTAGCACTACCGCGCGGCGCTACCACGCGGTAGGGCGCGCGGTAGCGCGCAGGCAGCACCCCCCGTCACCGGGGTGCGGCCTAACCGCACCCCACGTGGGGTGCGGCCAAGCCGCGCCCCTTGTGGGGTGCGGCCAAGCCGCGCCCCTTGAGGGGTGCGGCCAAGCCCCCTCCCCCCTTTTTCTTCGCAGGGGGGCTCGCTGAGGGCTCGGCCGAAGTCGCGCCCCTCGTCCGGTGCGACCGGACCGCAATTCCTCTTTGAGGGCACGACCCCCCATTCCACGGTTCGCTCGGAAAGCTCCGCGCTCATAACGCACCCAGAACGCTTCCGTGTTCATTGCGCGCACAGAACAGTTCCTTGTTCATTGCGCGCACAGAACACTTCCGTGTTCGTTGCGTGCCCAGAACACTTCCGTGTTCTTTGCGCGCTCAAAACGCTTCTGAGCGCGCTCAGAGCACTTCCGCATTTCGGGGACACTCACTTTTTGTCTTTCTAATTTCTCAGATTACAGGATCCGCTTGTCGCCTTTCTTACCCTCAACGAAGCTGCCCGAACTACCCGAACTGCCCGAACTGCCCGAACTGCCCGAACTGCCCGAACTGCCCGAACTGCCCGAACTGCCCGAGGGGCGAAACGGTCATTTACGAAAAATGGCGATCCGTGTGCTTCAAATCAACCAGCGTGATTCGCCCGTCAGGTGGTTAAGGTGGTTACGACAGCAAAATTACCGGGCTACCCCCGGCCAAAGCTATAAAAGGAGCCCAGAACCTTCATTTGGGCGGACCTTGCCTTCTGCACCCAGGAGAGCTCCTTTGAAGATTTCCTCGGAATTCACATTCGGCTTGAAGATCTCCTTCGTGGACTTGAAGATTTCCTTTCTCCCGAAAGGCGACTCAGCATTCTCACTTTTGTTCTCCCTAGCATTCTCACTTTTGTTCTCCACCGTTCTCAGAAGGAAAAAAACTTAGTTTTCCGGGAGGTGGTCTGTCACCTTCGGAACTCTCTCTCTCTATATTATTGCAACGAGCGGCGGCCTGTCGCACTCGAATTCTAAGTACCTGACTGTAACCTCTCAGAAGATAGTGAAGTTTGGTCGGCACAGCTCCGGCCGCGTAGTTTTTCACCCTTTCCGGGTTTTCCACGTTAAAAAAATCTCAGTGTACTCAACAAATCTCTAATTAACTGTTAGCGCGTTTGACTCGCTTCAGAGCTAAGACGGCTCAAGTCGACCGGTCTACCTAGAGCACCCATGCGACCCGCAACAGTTTGGCGTCGTCTGTGGGAAATGGATTCCCAAATACCGAGCAAAGGATTTCCGAACGCAGCGCCCACTTCGCCCAAGTTCACGGAACCAGCACGAGTGGACACCTCCCCCGAACTATCCGACGCATGCAGTTCCTCAATCCTTGAAAGCCCGACGAAAAGAGCGCTCATCGCTGCACCCATCCTGCCCCAGTGGCTTGGATCAACCAGCAAGCCGCCCCTCTCGCGGCGGGACAGGATTCGAACGATGTCACGTACCAGCAAAGGCGATCCCCCCTGTCAAAGTCAATCTTGGCATATCCAGTTCCGTCGTGGCTAAAGCTCCCACACTACAAGGAGTTTCACGGAGAAGAGGACACATACGGGCACGTTAATCACTTCTTGATAACGATGCGGACGTTTGGACTCCCCGACCAAATCAGCTGCAAAATCTTCACCTAGACACTGCGCGGAGACGCCTTCCGCTGGTATCGATCTCTGCCAAACGGAGCGATTCACAACTTCACAGAGTTGTCCCAACTGTTCGTTGAATGGCACGAAGCGCGCACGCAGAGGATCCAAGAAAAAGAGCGAGAAGAGCTTAAGATGGATGGGTCGCCCCACCCAGGGGAAGCGGAGAGGAGCAAACAACAAGAGAGGATCTCCATAAGCTATCATCAGGAGCGTCCCCATGGATGGTTGGACTTCGCCTTAGACGCAAGCATAGGCAATCCAGCCTGTGAACTAAGGAGGGCGTTAATAACCCATCGCATCTCGTTCAACATCCTGTTCATGGCAGCCGTGGTGCGGCTCAAACTCCTAAGCGGGAACCTCAAGCTCAGAGCCAGCGACGCAGAGCTCTTAGACGGAACTATGGTACCCACCATAGGAGTCGTCACCCTCCCCGTTCAAGTAGGGATGCACTCGGAACCAGTCTAGTATGACGTTCAGTTCGTCATCGCAGAGGCAGACTCCACCTACGACGTGATATTTGGGAGCCTCCTGCTCGACGCCCTGAATCGCAACGTTTCCATGTCTGGGGCGCATGGCCAACAAAGGGAAAATCCTCAGGGATTCGATTCGAGGTCTCGACACGGCCGCAGCCGAGCTCCCTTGGATTAACTACGACCCGTCGCCAAATCCAAGCTCTGAGGAGCAAGGCACGCGGGGGAGCCGCGCAACCCCTACATTGGCAGAAAAAACTAATCTTTCGGTACCAGCAGACCCGCTACAACTCAGAGATACATGTCGAAAGAGAAAGGTACAACAACAGTAGTTCATGACGACCGTACCGCCCATTCAGAGCCGAGCAGCTCGCTCCTGAGGGTCGGCAAATCAAAGCTCCGGGGACTAAACCCCGTTAATCGCCCCCCGCAAGCATATACTGTCCGTAATCTACAACAACAAAGTCATCAACTGGCCCAGAGTGCTCTCCCATCACAGGGGAGACCAATCCAAGTTCTGCAATTTCCACAAAGGCCGAGGGCATCGTACGGAGCACTGTGCCAGATTGAAAGAAGAAATTGAACGCCTCGTCCAGTCAGGACACCTTGAGGTTTTCCGCAAAGAAGCACAGAAGGATGTCACCAAGGGTCGGTCGCTGGATCACCGCTGCCCACCACGCTGAACGACCGAAAGAGATCGAGCGAGCACAACGCAACGGGAGCTCGACGTTATCTTCTCTCTCGTCAAACTTGTATCAAAAACTTATTAGCTCAGAAACCGCAAGATTGCACTTGCACATGTATCAACGTTCATTTTCTAATTATGCTTTACCTGTTCTAAACTATACTACTACAGGAACACTTCGGGGCCCGGCAAGGAAGTGCAGGTGGAGGATCGAACCCTCCATGCACGGGTGCTATTCCCTATCCCCGCAAGTGCTCAACCTCCTTGCGAGGGGGCAGGTCGAGTGTTGTCGACTCGCCAGGTCGGGAGGGGGAGCCCCTTCTGCGAGTTGATCCTGTCTGCCCCAGCACCAGAGGGATTTAGGTAGCCATCTATCTCCCATTACATGGGAAAGTATGACCCCCTCCAGCACCTCCGGAGTTTCGAAGACATCATGTCCATCAGGCTGGTGACCGACGCCTTCAAGTGCAAGCTATTCGCCATCTCCTTCAGGGGGGAAGGCTAGGGACTGGTTTCATCAACTCCCTCCAGGGTCTATCTACAACTTTGAAGACTTGAAGCGGAGCTTTCTGTTGAGATTCTCGACGTCGAAGAAGAGAAGAAAAGGGGCAGAGGCCCTTTTCTTGATCAAGCATGGAGTGGATGAGTCGCTAGGAAGCTAAGTGGATCGGTTTCAAGAAGAGGTCCTCCTCGTCAATGAAGTGCCCGGGCACACTTTGCAGCTCGCGCTTACCCTCGGGCTGCGGCAAGGGTTGTTCCGGATGGGATTGTCCCGGGATCCTCCTCTGTCTTACGAGGAGTTGATGGAACAAGGAGGGTGGGAGATCGAGAGCGAGGTGACGAACCAGGAGTTTGTAGCCGAGCTGACCAAGTGGACGGAAGGAGGGAAAGCGAAAGAGGTGCAGCAGCCGGAGGCGAAGAGGAGGGAGGAACCATGAAGACAAGGTTTCCAGGGACCTTCGGGAGGACAAGAGCTAGGATGGAGATCTCAACCACCGGCCAATCGACCGGGCTGGAGGCCAGCGGGCGGGCCCCCTCAGGGCCAAGGAAGAGGCCACTTTCAGGGGGGGGGGGGGTGAAAACTTCCATGAAGGGCAGGGGCACTTCAACCCTCCTGGATGGCGTCCCGACCCGAGGCCCCAACATGCGATGGCAGTTGGCCAAGGAAGGAGGGGAAGAAGGAACCACGGCGGTAGAGGCGGTGGCGGAGGAAGAAGGGATAGGAGGGAGCTGCCCTTTTGTGACTTCCATCAGGTGGAGGGTCACGCAACAGCTATCTGTCCAGAGTTCTTAGAAGTTAGGGAAGGGAGAAGGACCCCTGTGGGGGGAGAGTTGTTACTGCTCGGAGACGGAAGAGAAGAAAGAGAAGAAGGAAGAGGAGGAGGAGAGGAAGATCGGTGCGAAGACCGAGTGGATGCGGGAGCATTGGGCAGGATCGGAGTGATCCATGGAGGGGTAGGGATCGAGGCCACCCGCAAGGGGAGCCTCCATGCCATCTACCGACGGAGCGTCGCTTCAACCTCCCGAACCCCGCCCCCAGGAGAGAAGATCACGTTCTCTTCAAAGGATATGTCGACGCACGAGGATCCCTTCTGCGACGCGCTAGTGATCGAGGCCGCGGTGGAAAACTTCACGGTCTCCCGAATCCTGGTGGATAACGGGAGTTCGGTGAACGTAGTTTTCAAGAAGGCCTTCGATGAGATGAAGGTGGAGCCAAGGAGGGTGGTCGCGTCGGACATACCACTATTCGGCTTTTCAGGGGAGATGAAAGAAGTTGAAGGTGGAGTCGAGCTCCTGGTCACCTTGGAGGGGACATCAAAGAACTGTCGGTTCATCATCGTGGATGCACCGAGCAGTTATAGCGCCATCTTTGGGCGCCCTCTCATCAACGCATTCAAGTGTGTGCCTTCCTCCTATCATCAATGCTTGAAATATAGCATAGGAGGATTACAAATCCGAGTCCGTGGAGATCCCAAGGTGGCCCGTCAGTGCTATGTCACGGCGGTCAACACCGTCACTTGGAAGGAAGAAGCAGAGGAGGTGGACGAGATGATAGAGAGCCTGGCTAGGCTAGAGGTGGCAGAGGAGGTGAAGATAAAAGAAGTCACCAGCGGCGAGGGCGGGAGGCCCGAGAAAGTGCAAGGCAACTGAAGGCCGAGCGAGGAGGAGCAAAAGAAGGTCCGGGAGTTTATCAAGCAGAACGTGGCCGTCTGCTTATCTGTAATGAACAATTAACGTCTTATATTAATGAATCTTGTTTCTGCTGGGTAGAATAGATATATTTTAGTAAGGCCCCGAGAAGAGACCGCTGTCGGGCTCGTTGATGCCGGCGGGGCAAGAGAACTCACTCGAGAGGCAGGAAATTTGGTTAAGGCCCCGAGTAGAGACCGCTGACCGGGCTCGTTGATGCCGACAGGGCAGGAGAACTTACTCGGGAGGCAGGAAAGTCGGTTAAGGCCCAGCGAAGAGACCACTGACTGGGCTCGTTGATGCCGGCAGGGCAGGAGAACTTACTCGAGAGGCAGGAAAGTCGGTTAAGGCCCCGAGAAGAGACCGCTGACCGGGCTCGTTGATGCCGCCAGGGCAGGAGAACTCACTTGAGAGGCAGGAAAGTAGGTTAAGGCCCCGAGAAGAGTCCGCTGACCGGGCTCGTTGATGCCGGCAGGGCAGGAGAACTCACTCGAGAGGCAGGAAATTTGGTTAAGGCTCCGAGAAGAGACCGCTGATCGGGCTAGTTGATGCCTGCAGGGCAGGAGAACTCACTCGAGAAGCAGGAAAGTCGGTTAAGGCCGCGAGAAGAGACCGCTGACTGGGCTCGTTGATGCCGGCATGACAGGAGAACTCACTCGAGAGGCAGGAAAGTCGGTTAAGGCCCCGAGAAGAGACCGCTGACCGGGCTCGTTGATGCCGGCATGACAGGAGAACTCACTCGAGAGACAGGAAAGTCGGTTAAGGCCCCGAGAAGAGACCGCTGACCGGGCTCGTTGATGCCGGCAGGGCAGGAGAACTCACTTGAGAAGCAGGAAAGTCGGTTAAGGCCTCGAGAAGAGACCGTTGATCGGGCTCGTTGATGCAATGATGCCGACAGGGCAGGAGAACTCACTCGAGAGGCAGGAAATTTGGTTTAGGCTCCGAGAAGAGACCGCTGACCGAACTCGTTGATGCCGGCAGGGCAGGAGAACTCACTCGAGAAGCAGGAAAGTCGGTTAAGGTCCCGAGAAGAGACCGCTGACCGGGCTCGTTGATGCCGGCAGGGCTGGAGAATTCACTCGAGCGGCAAAAATATTTTATAAACAAAAGAGACGAAAATTTATTTATAAATTATGAAGGATTACAGGATCGGGTGCCTCACCCCCACGTATTCATACATGAGGAAAGAGAAAAGGGCAACTAACTAAAAAGGGAGAGGTCTCTTCGACTCTCAAGCGGAAGGCGAGTAACCGTGATCGGAGGAAGGCGAGTCGGGTTGCGAGGGGGAGAGGAAGTACTCTGGAAGTAGCATGTCGACAGTAACTTCATTCCACCCTCCCCGAAAGGCCTCTGCCCGGTGAAGAGTGTTGATCACGGTCTCCGCGGTCTTCACTACAATCTTCTTGCGCGCAGCTTCAACCTCTGCTCCGTTGTCCAAGAAGACTCGCCATGTCCTCCCACTCGCCCACTTGCCCGGGCCTCGGCGAGCCGAGCCTTTAGATTCTTCCCCTCATGTTCTAACTCTTCGACTCACCTTCTAAGCGAGTTGGCAGCGTCCGGCCCCTACAAAAAAAAGGGTTAAGAAAGCGAGAAGGGGAAAGAGAGTTTTTCATCCAGGTGAGTGCAAACCAGGCCCCCTGATGATTGCTCGAGGAGCCTCTCGGCAACCCCTAGGCGTGTGACGAGATCAGCAGCTCTATTCTCAGCAGCCTGCCTCGCCGCGCCGGCCCGCGCAAATCGCCTCGAGAGCTTAAGGCCCCGACGAGCGGCCATGTGGGAGAGCTCAGTTGTGCGAAGCTGCGCGTGCGAGCTCATGTATGCGAGGTCGCGCATGGAGGTCTCTTTGAAGGTAGCCGCATCCTGCCTGCCGTATAGACCATAGGTAAGGTTATACGCGACATTGTTGGCAGGCTCGCCCTCGGCCCAAGAGGGCTGATGGGATGATAGCGAGACCCGGTTCATCGTCTCGTCCCAGTGAAGGATGGGCTCGCCAAGTCGGTCCTTGGCGTTGCCCCCCCATTTCGAAGTTGGGATGGCGAGCCAGCGCGTCCTAGTCGCTGGATCCTTCTGCCTCCCTCGCAGTGGATCGGGAACCACACCTACGAGCGACTCTCCCCCGACGCATCTTCGGCTCTTTTGGCAGAGGGGGAGGAGAGTCCAGTTCCACCACCAATTCCTTGTCTTTACATTGTCTTGGTACGAGAGCCACCGGGGAGGAGGTACAAGCGGCCGCAGCCATCTGAGCGAGTCGGTGAGTGGAAGAGGAAGAGCTCCCTCCAACATGGGGGGATGTCGAGGAAGGATCCGCTCACCTGTAAAAGTAAGAAAAAAGAAAAGGAGAGGTTTAAGCACAAGTAGGAAGATGGGTGAGGAAAGGAAAAACCAGGGGAAGGAGAAAGCACCTGTCCCCGGCGACACATAGGTGAGTCGGCAATGTTCCTCCGCAAATATTCAACTTCAAAACCCAAATCCGCAAGGTATTCATACAACTCGGCTGCCTCTCCATCCACGCGAGGTGCCTTGCATATCTTCTCAGACCTCTGAACAGGCGAGTAGGGGATCCTTCCGAGATCGCCCTGAACAAAAACGATCTTATCGTTCCAGTGATGAACCTTATTGGAGTTCTCACTCACCTTTACATGCGCCCCGGTAAGAAAGCACACTCCGCCGGTGGTTGCTCAGAAAATGAACACCTTCTGAAAAACCGTTAAGCTAAACTCAATCTCCTTCTCATGCAAATAGCAAGCGAAGGCGGTTAGCATTGACACTCCGTTTGAATTAAGTTGCGCCGGGACAATTCCAAAATACCTAAGGAATTGTCTCACCTCAGGCCAAGAGGGAGACAGAGTCCAACCTCAAAGTGGGGAAAGTGGGAATGCAAGCCAATCGTCATAGAAGGTATTGATGGTCTCGTCCTCTGTCAGTCGGCGAGCCACAAGTCCTTCGGGGAGGTAGGAGTTCTTGAAAGCAAGAAACTCCTCCTCTGACACATTCCCAACAGGGAAGATATGTTCAGAGAAGTTCAACGCGCATTGCTCTCGCCCATTCCTATTGAGAGATGAGCGGGTAGGAGCCATCTAAAATAGTAAAGGCGAATGAGAGTGGGAGTGAAAAATAGAGAATGTGAGGAGAGCAAGGAAATCAATGAAGTAAGAAGGCATGAGGGGGGGGGGGGGGGGGGGGGGGGGGGGTATTTAAAGTAAAAGAGGGACTCATGTGAGTGGAAGGCAAGTGGGAGTCTGCGCAAGCAGGCGCAACCCACTCGCCCCTTCCCACTCGCCCTCTCTTACTCCTTCACACTCACCCTCTTTTATTCCTTCCCACCCTCTCTCTCCCACTCGCTCCCGTTTCGACTCTCCCACTCGACACCTTAACTTTTACATCGACATTCAATCAACAACCCAGTTAAGCAGTGCGAATATATTGCGCATAAACCATCACTTAAAACGTAAGAACTAAGAGAAAGGGATAATTACAACCGCGCGGGGCAGGTTGATTGGTTATGCATGGTTTTTTTATTACATGATATAGCAGGAAGATAAGCTAAAAGTGGCAAGGAGTCTCGCATGCCTCGCTTAGAGTTGGGTTCATTTCCAAAAACCTCGGCCTCTAATCCGAACTTTTAGCCCGCGCAGGGATCTGACACACTCGCGAGTCGAGGCAAGCTCCTCATTCGTAGCGCGCATGTTGGCCTCCACTCGACGCAGGTGGTCCTCTATCGGCTCTACCACACCTCCGGAAGAAAGTCGAACCTCCTCTACGAGCAGGGTGAAATCCGTTTGCAACGCTTCCGTCCGCTGCTCCAATGCGTAGATTCGTGCGAGGGGGTTCGGTTCAACGAACCCTCGCCCCTCTTGGAGCTCGCGGAGCAAGCGTCCCTGCCTCCGAATTATGTTGACCAGGCGGTCCCTCAGCTCAGAAACGCTGGACGGATCCCCAACGAGCTCGTCGATCGCCCAAGGAGAGGGGGTGGCGAGAATGCTCCCATCTGTCCCGACCTGCCGGTCGAGGCCTCATCTGGTCCTGCAGGATCAAGGAGCTCGTTATTTATACGTCCGGAGCGCTCAGGTTTTTCGCAGTAGTCCTACCTCGCGGGGTCATCGCCTCTTTTCCATGTCGAGAAGGGAGGGAGAGCGCGTGTCGGCGGCGCGGTCAATGCTCGCATGCCGCCGGTCATACGACTCATGGACGAGGGGCGGCCGGTTGGCGGGCGCGGGCCGCACGCGTGCGGACAGCGGGCAGGCGGCCTGCGCGCGCGGGCGGAGGCCTCAAGGTCGCGCGACCCATGTGTGCGGGGCCTGTCCTCGCGCGGCCTGTGCACGTGGTCGCCGTACGGCGGGCACGGGCCGCGTGCGGCCGGCCGGCGAGAGGTCGGCCTGCGCGCGCGGGCGGCGGCCTCGGGGTCACGCGGTTAGCGCGCGCGGGGCCTGTCCTCGCTCGGCCTGTGCGCGCGGCTGTCGTGCGGCCGACAGCGGGTGCCGCCGCGCGTGGGCGGCTGGCGAGCGGGCGCCCCGCGCGTGCGGGCGGCTGCCTCGAGGTCGTGCGGCTAGCGCGCGCGGGGCCTGTCCTCGTGCGGCTGTCGTGCGTGGCCTGCGGCGGTTTGTGCGCGCGCGTGGCCGGCGAGTGGGTGGCCCGCGCGCATGAGGGCGGTGGCCTTGAAGTCGTGCGTCCTGCGCGCGCGTGGCCTGCCCGCGCGTGGTTACTGGGTACCCGGCGGTGGTCTTGGGGCTTGCCTACTTGAATAACTGTTGCGGATCGGGATTTGAATAATGTGTGCGTGTTCGGCTCTTTGCTCCGCGACACGCGTACGTTTGCGGGGAGGCTGGCGACTCCTAACTTAGTGTGCTCATGTACGTATATATTTTGTTTGTTTCAGGCTTCAAAACGGAACGGCTAATCGAGGCCGATGCGCTTGCGCTCCACTCTTGACGGCGCGCGGATTGATATATGACGTAAACGGTTTGGGTTGCCTTCTAATGTCGAGGTGAAGATTCCGCGGGTGGAGGAGCGTGCTCAAAATCCGCCGACCGGTTTCATGACCCTTTCTGAGAGCTGTCTAAAATCCGGGTTTCGCCTTCCTCCATCTGAGGAGGTTGTTGAGATACTCCGGTTCTGCGGTGTTCCGATTACTCAGTTTACTCCTGCTGGAATGACATAAATTATGGGGATGGTTGTATTTTTTCGGGAACATAGCGCGCATTTTTCGCTCGAGGTTTTCAAGGATTGTTGTGAGGTTTCTACTGACTCAGGTGGCCGTATTGAAGTACGAAGCCACAAGAGTTGGTTTCACTTTGGGGAGAAGACTGATTACCGCCGCGGGAATACTCTTTATGAGTACGTTCGGAATCGATGGGAGCTGCCAGAGCTATGGAGAGCACTTCCCGGACGTTGTCGCCGGCAGACAGGACGGGAGGATGAGTTCCTTCCTATCCCTGGTTTTCCTGGTCGAGAAGGGTTGTCGAAGGCCCTGTTCTGTATTTCCGGTTGCGTGGAGGAAAGCCGACTGCTCTCGGTGGGGCTTTCTGGGACGCCGAGCGCGCGGCCGCTGTTCCCCTAGATCGTGGGAAGAAGAGGATGATTGTTATTAGGAACGGAGCTTCTAGTTCGTGCTCTATCCCAGCGGCGCCCAAGGATTGCGAACAGAGCTTCTAGTTCGTGCTCTGTCCGGTTTGCGCGAGTCTGAGCTCGCGGTTTTTTACATAATAGAAAATTAGTTTGCGCGAGTCTGAGCTCGCGACTTTTTACATAATAGAAAATTAGTTTGCGCGAGTCTGAGCTCGCAGTTTTTTACATAATAGAAATTTAGTTTGGCCGGTGAATAGCGGGCGTATTCAAACCGTGGACAAACGTAAGAGGGGCAGGCCCTTACGACTCCGGGACCCGACTGCGGAGGAGAAGGGCGAACCTTCAATCGACGACAGCGCGAAGTCCTCGGGGCAGGGCCCCGAAGTGGCCGGTGAATAGCGGGTGTATTCAAACTTTGGGCGAACGTAAGAGGGGCAGACCCTTACGACGCCGGGACCCGACGACAGAGGAGAAGGGCGAACCTTCAATCGACGGCGGTGCGGAGTCCCTGGGGCAAGGCCCCGAAGTGGCCACTGAATAGCGGGTGTATTCAAACCGTGGGCGAACGTAAGAGGGGCAGGCCCTTACGACGCAGGGACCCGACGACGGAGGAGAAGGCGGACCTTCAATCGACGGCGGTGCGGAGTCCCCGGGGCAGGGCCCCGAAGTGGCCGGTGAATTAAGACCCCGGTGAATACACATATAATTGCACATTTCTCGGTGCGGAGTCCCCGGTGAATACACATATACATATAATTGCATATATACCTACCAACATATAAACTTTCACATGTAATTAAGCCTTCACTGGAAGGCAGCAGAGAAATACCCAAACCCTGCACTCCACACTTTCGTCGAACGGAGAGCACTTCGTCGAACTCAATCCTCCCTTGCCCAAAACCGACCCAAGGCGAGTAAAAACATCTCTGAGGGGTCTAGTGCGAATTGGGATGTTACATTGCGGGTCTTGGAGCTGGGGACCTTTCCGAGGATGATCACCCAAATGCAGCGGAGGATTAATGCTCGTACTTGTTACCCTTCATCTTCATGTTTTTTGTGTTGCTGTTTGTTATCGTTCTTGCTTGTGTGCAGCGTTGAGCTGATGTGGTTGTATTCCTTTATCGTATACGTTGTACTCTTTTCCTTGTGTTATTTGTGACTTTGTCATGCCGGTCATTGTCGAAGTATTGATTGAGGGAACATGCTTCAAGATGGTCGGTGAAGGACGTTCGAAGTGTTGAAGTTCCGTGACTCTGAGTGACTAGTCGTTCGTTTTCACTCGAGAGGAGTAAGAGCAAGCTGCCTACCCCGATTTTGAACTGTTCGAATCCCAATTTTTGGGTTTCAACAGCGACATTACTATTTGGGCCTATACGGGTTGCTACAATTCTTAAACACGTCTGTAAATTTTTTAAATTTTGTTTGATTAATTGATTATTTGTGATTTGTTTCCACAGTGATTTCATGCATGAAATCTATGTGGGAGAATGGCAAAGTGCCATGAGACTATTATATAAGGGTATATATGGAGATTTAAACGTTAATTTTGCAAACTACAATATGACGGGGGCAGTTGTATGCATCTCAGTGCCTAGTTATTAAAGGCTCAAGACGCACCAAAGTGCAAATAGGTCTTGGAGTCTAGGCGTGCGCCTGATAAGGGCACGACGCAACCACATCCATTTTAAATAACAAACAACAACCATCAGTTCATCTTCTTGATCAGATTCTTCAACTGATCTACTCATTAATCATTCATTACTATCATTTATATCTCTTAAAAAATAGAATCAATGTGATCACTTCAATGTTATCAGGATCGCGATCCGGATCGTAGGATTGTACGATCCTACGATCCTGAAAACCGATCAGGGTCGTATGTAGAATCGGTTTATGCTCCTGTTTAAAATGGACGGACCAAAGTGATGAAGCCCTATTCGCTATTCCCATCTAATCCCGATCCCACGCCCTCCTCTCTCGGCCGACTGCTCCATCCCTTGCGATTGGCGACGTGTAGATTGTAGAGGCGGTCGGCGCTCGGTGCAGGCCAGAACTCGGCGCTCGGTGCGGAAAACCTCGCATGCGCCTTTGCGGAAGTTAGATCAGCGAGTAACTGAGTAAGTCCGCAGTTCCCCCATCCTCCTTGAACCTTACATGCAGAACCTCTCCAAGCATAGTCAAGCTTTATTTTTCCTGTATGCGTCTATGTTTTCCTCCTGTTTTACTTTATCCTAACGGAGTAGAAGGTTTTTCCTCCTGTTTTACATTACAAAATAATTACAAAGCAACATTATTCTTCTTCCTCCTCCAAATGCTTAGGTCTGAGCTGATTTTCTAGGGTTTTATAATACTTGATGCATTACATTTCCATTAGCTGATAAAACATATTGATTTTGATGAATTCTTATTGTAAAAGTTGATTCATCCTTTGTGTTACTGGTGTTATTTATGCTGTTGATTCAACTTCGATGACCAAATTCCTTTCTAGATGTCTGCTTCTGGGTTGGGTTCAAATCCAATTGGCAAAAAGTCGTGAAAAAATGTTTCTGGTTCAAGAAGTGATCCGGGTTGGGAGCATGGGATTGAAATTGACAGTACGACTAAAAAGTGCAGTGCAAATATTGTCTAGTCATCAGATCTGGTGGAATATATAGGTTGAAACATCACCTATCAGGTACTAAATTTAATGTGGAAGCATGCACGAAAGTACCCGAAAATGTAAGAAATCAATTTTTAAAAATTTTTCAAGCTCATGAAGAGGAGGCTCTAAAGAAGAAACAAGATATTGAGGAATCCACCGTTGATTATGATGTTGAACTGGGTCAAGCAAAAAAAACAAAATGGAAAGGAGCCAATGGATGTTTTTGTTAGAAAGACGTGTCAATCAATAATTAATCATATATTCAAAAAAGATGCGCGTGAGAAAACATGTCAACAAATTGCGTGTTTCTTCTATACAGGTGCAATTCCATTCAATTGTGTGAAGAACCCGGAATTCGTAAGCATGGTCGAAGCGATCGGCCAACATGGCCCCGGAATGAAACCACCTTCTTATAATGACATTAGAGTTAAATATCTAAAACAAGAGATAGATAGAACTCTAGAGTTACTATAGGAGTACAAGACGGAATGGAGGAAAGTTGGTTGCACAATTATGTCTGATGGATGGTCAGATAGGAAAAGGAGATCCATATACAACTTTTGGTGAATAGCCCAAAAGACACCGTGTTCTTGTCATCCATAGATACTTCTGATATTGCCAAAACATCAGACAAAGTTTTTCAATTGTTAGATGAGGTTGTGGAGAAAATTGAGGAAGAAAATGTTATGCAACCAAATTTCGTTTCTAATTCCCCGGGAATTTCGTTTCTAATTCCTGGCGAGTCGAGGAAATTAGAGGCCAAGCTCCCTGGGAATTTCCCTTGCTAGTTCTCGACGACTTTGCGAGGCTAGCAAATTGTTAAATTTGAAGGATAAGTGGATGGAATTCGGTTTTGGGTTTTTACTTGTTTCAGTAACGGGCAGCATAGCTAGATCCATGATAAAATGAAATTCAACGCTTGAAATATCAGCAATATGCTAGTAGGTCTCTCCAAGTTCCTGTTAACTTTTATGTTGGATTATGCTAGCAGTTTTTCTCCAAATTTTGGTTAACATCTATTTTGGGGTGTGCTAGCAGTGGTCCTAGTTCCGGCTATCATCCTATTTTGGGTTATCTTGGTTATACACTGGGTTTATGATTGGCTAGCTCAGGATGGTTATATGGTTGGATCACTTGGTTAGTTCTGCCTTTATACTTGGCTAATCTTGCATAATTTGGTAGCAGAAAATTTGGAGGGTTGTAAACTTTGCGCATTTCTCTAGCTAAAGGTTTTGGTGGTTTGGCGGGCTAATCTTTCCGGAAATTTATTTTGTAATCTCTAGTTGGGTTGGGAAACATTAGACCTTAGATTCCCCGGAACGTTCGTTTCCTAATTCCTGACGGGTTTGGGAATTTGGTGCTAAATTTCCTGGGAATCTCTCTTGTTAGTTCCCGAAGTTTTGGCAAAGTTATAAATTGTTAAACTTGGTGGTTATGTGGATTTACTTCGGTTTCGAGCTTTATAACCGCTTCAAGTCATTGGCTGCCTTATAAAACTCTGTTTGGGATATGCTTAAACTGCAGAGATTTCTTAAGCTCCTTTTCTTGATAATTAGGGTCTGCCTCTTATGCTTTTGTTTGGTGACTGCTTCTATTACTTGGTTGAATTTGGGGGCTGCTCTATATTCTAATGGCTCCTATAGCTTCATACTTATAGTGTTATATTGGCTATGTGGCAGTTAAACGCCTTGGTTATTCGGCCCTGGGTATAGGAGATTACGATGGTCAAGTTCGGCAATTGTTTAAATGTTGGCTAAATTTCGAAACCACTCATAGCCTCGCTAGTAGTTTAACTATTGAGCTCTTTATTTATTTTTGTACTAAACCACACTGCGGCTTCGAAGGAGTTGGGTTAGTTTTGGTTGGCTTCAGCTTTGGTGGTTTGGAGGTGTTTAGACCCTAAATTCCCTGGAAATTTTGCAACCTAACTCCCGATGGCTTAGGGAATTAGGTGTTAAATTTCCTGGGAATTTCCCCTGCTAGTTCTCGGTGACTCGGCGAGGCTAGCAGTTGATCGAGAAGAGAATGTGTGGGATTCTTGTGGCTTCCTTTCAGCATTTTTTGGAACTTAAGACCCTATTCCCCTATCTTAAACATAAGACCCCCTAACCTCAACTTAAATTTCGGGGACGAAATTGTTTCTTCGTTTATTGGATTTGTAACATCCCAATTCGCACTAGACCCCTCGGAGACGTTTTTACTCGCCTTGGGTCGGTTTTGGGCAAGGGAGGATTGAGTTCGACGAAGTGCGCTCCGTTCGACGAAAGCGTGGAGTGCAGTGTTTGGGTATTTCTCTGCTGCCTTCCAGTGAAGGCTTAATTGCATGTGAAGGTTTATATGTTGGTAGGTATATATGCAATTATATGTATATGTGTATAAGTAAAAAGGTTTTATATAGGTAAGAGTATATATATACTTAAACAGTGAAATAAATGAAATATGTTAATAAGGGTTGCCTTCTAATCTGAGAGCTATTGGGAGCTTTGCTTGGACTTGTGTTGTGACCTATGGTGTACTGATTTTAGTGTGATACTAGCAATTGTTATTAGATGTGCTAATAGCATTTTCTATTAGGTGTCCTATTGCATTTGCTACTAAATATGCTAATAGCCCGTGCTAATAGGTATGCTAATAGAATTTGCTAATAGATATGCTAATAAAAATTACTACTACATGGGGGTGCTGATAGCAAGGTTACTTAATTATTTGGATCAGCTGGAGGCGGTGGAAGATTCCTCTTATTATAATCTTACCGGCTCCCCCTTTCTCTTTATCTCTCGACCCTTTCATTTCCTCCCTCTCCCTCGAAGGTGTCGCGTTAGGGCACGACGCCGATCTCCTCTGTTCTCCTTTCCTTCTCTAAAATTCACAGAAAAAGCAGTTGGAAGTCGTGGCTGTTCAAGGATTTCTTGTTTGTGGCTTTGGTTGATCTGGAGCTTTGACGGCTTGGGGATTTTGCCGAAGCAGGACCTCGGTTTTACCCTAAATCGCTGTGAGCTTCTTGTTTCCTTCTTCTACTACCTTTTTACCCCAGCTTTCTCCTTCTGTTTCACTTATGGGAGCTGCTATCTTGGGTTATATTGCAATTTTATTTAGGGTTTTCCTTCCCCCTGCTGCCATACATCTGCTGCTATGCGTGAGCTCTGTTGGTTTTGATAATTTGGGGTTTTTGTTTCCTTCCTGCTGCCGTATACTTGCTTCTATGCGTGAGCTTTGTTGGACTTGTAAATTTGGGGGTTTGATTCTCTTCTTGCTACCATACCTGTGCTGTTGAAAATATGGATTTAGTTAATTTGTGAGGTTTTATTTTACCCCTGCTGCTATGGTTGTGCATGGGCCGGACTTACTAATTCATTTGGGGGCTCCTTTCCTTGTTGAGTTGAGTTGCTGGGGGCTGCACCTGTTGCCGTGGTCTGCATGCTGTTATGCTTGCTGTTTGGTTGGGGGCTGCCTTACCTTCTTGTCTAATTTGAGGGGGCTGCTATTATAAAACCTGTTGTATGTTTAATTCCTTTGTTGATCATATGGGGGGGGGGGGGGGCTGCTTCTTAAGTTCGTTTCCATGGGGGGAAGTTGATGTTTATACTCGAAAATTTGGGGCTGCTGTTTATCGGGTTGGGGCTGCCTCTTTCGCTCTTCATTTTGGGGCTGCTCCTTGTTGATTTAGGTGCTGCTCCTTGAGTGTTGTCTAATTTGAGGGCTGCCTTATTGTTGTTACATTAGATAATTGGGTATTTGGGGGCTGTTTCTTATGCGTGTTAAATTGGGGGTTGTTTCCTTATGTTAGGGGCTGCTGTGAGGATTGCTGTATTTTTATTATGAGGGGCTGCTTTTGTTTCCTTTGTTTAATTGGGGCTGCTTCTTGTGCTTCTTATTTGGTGGCTGCTTCTCATATTTGTTAATTAGGGGCTGCTTCCTATAGATTTTGCTGAGACTATTTTCTCTTGTCTTCATAGGGATGCTGCTTTGTGAATTCACTTTGGGGGCTGTTCTGCTTTACTTTGGGCTGCTCTTTTCCTCGTTGTTTTGTTTGGGGCTGCTATCATAAAACCTGCTGCTATAGTGCTATTTGGTTCTTTCCTTAACTTGGGGGCTGCCATATCATAGAAAACAAATCCTATTCTCGATAATTCTCTCCTAAATCATTGTGAGCTCTCCTCTCTCTCTTTCTTACTAGCTGGTCTTTTTATTCTGGTTATAGCTAGTTGCTGAAATTAAAGGATAAATTTGGGGGAAGTGAGTCCTATGTGGTCGGCTAGAGTTTTTTTTTAGCTTTGATTATTACTCTTGTATGACTGGCAGCTATGCTGTGTTCAAATTTTTTTTTGTGGGTAATGTTGACTGATTACATGTTTGATATTTCTGTGGATCAGGACCTTTATTCAGTCTTGGCCAACTGCCGCCATGCCGCGGAGGAGACCGCCGCGAACTTCGGCCGCAAATCAGGTGCCTTCCTCCCCTCTCCCTTGGTGCTAGTCTCTTAGATCACAATAGGAGAGATGAAGACTCAAGAGAGCTTCTCGTGTGAGCTGTAATGGAGTTTCCTTAGAAAGACCAAGCCAGAACCTCAAAATTAGGTCATCGTTCGCCGCGAGGTTCTAGGGATCATTTCTTCTCTTCAACGAAAGAGATGGGATTTGATTTGGGGTAAACCCATGGTCGTTGTGGGAGAGTGAGGGGAATGATATTTGGGGATTTTAATAAGGGGGTGAAATGATCTTCATGTTTGGGGAAGATGATGGATCATGCTCTGTTAAATAGGCTTGTATTTTATTGTATATTATGTAACAACGTCGAATATAGCCCTTGGTTTAGAAGTCCTGGTGTACGCAGATGCACGGATCGTTTAAAAGGACTTGGTTTAGAAGTCCTGGTGTACGTAGGTACACGGTTTGCTTAGAAGGACTTGGTTTAGAAGTCCTGGTGTATGTAGATACACAGATTGTTTAGGAGGACTTGGATTAGAAGTCCTGGTGTATGTTGATACACGGATATGAATGGACCCCGCTGGGGAGGATTACTTGTGGCAGGTCTACGGGCTTGCTGGTCGTGACACCGACAGAAGCCGGCAGTAGACTCTAGACCGGTTGGGTTGGATGCTTGGTGCTCACCTACCCAAGTCCCCTTCTGTGTGCTTGAAGGCTCAGCTTAGACTCTAGGCCGGTTGGGTTGGATGCTTGGTGCTCACCTACCCAAGGTCCCCTTTCTGTGTGCTTGAAGGCTCAGCTTAGACTCTAGGCCGGTTGGGTTGTATGCTTGGAGGCTCCGCTGTGTGTTCTTAGCGTCGAGCAGTACGCAGGGGCTCCGCTATGTGTTCTTAGCGTTGAGGCATACATAGGCCTAGGTCTGGTAGTGTTTATACCCACCTAGTTGTGGAGGAGCCCGGTCCACAGTCTCCGTCTGGCCACGACGCGAGGTGCCTGAGTGGTTAGCTACCCTCGAAAAGTGGGAACTACAGGTCTATGTCGACATAGCAAAATTATGCATGGGTGAGTTCATCATATCATAATCATTGCATTGCATTCATTATGCATAATCATAGCATTGCACCGCACCGGATCCATCATATAAATTAGTATGGGCTCTTTTATATGATGGGTCCCAAATTGGAAACCTTAACTTATAAGTTTGTATGGGCATTCATATAAGTTAAGGTACGATATTAACTGCTTATGCTTCCTGTTACTAGTACTTGCTTATTGATACTCTGCTTATGCTTCCTGTTACTAGTACTTGCTTATATATGTACCTGTTAGTTAGAGTCATTGCAAGTACTCGGGTACTTATACAATCGACATGTATATACAACCATTCATGTCACCTGCTTTGTATATTATTGCTTATATTGCAGCTTTTATTCCTTTCCTTCCGCCCGGTGCCTTGGAGTCGCCGGGGGAGCGGATGTGAAGCCACTTAGTCTTTATGACTAACGGTTGCTACGTCCCTCTTTTTAGGAGTGTTCCTTAGAGCATCAGTGCACGGTGCTGGAGGAGGCCAGACAAGTCAGGTGTGCAGGGTTGGTGTCTTTGGTACCTTGGTTGCCGTTTGTGGCAGAGGCGAGCGAGTGTTTATAGATGTAGCCCTTGGGGCAAGTTTTATACTCTGATGTTTTGCAGGAGCTTGTGTAGCTTTTTGCCTTTCTTTTTTACTGTTCTGGACATTATTACTTATTGTGAACCTATGGATTTAGTGTTTTCTTTTATTGATGGTTTGGCGCTGTTCAGTTGGTTTGGCCGGCAGGATAGGCGTCTTGTGGGGGAGACTAGCTCGTGTGCTGGCGCTTCCGCAAGGCGGCTGTCCTGGGCATAAGACTCCCCTCGACCGTGTCGTTTGTTCTGGGAGGGGGGTCTTACACACAGTGCCACATCCAAACTTCCTATCCAACATACGGAGAGTCTTCTGATTGCCCCTCTGAAAAGCAACCTCACACTCGTTTGCTAGCATCGGCTCGACCTCCTTCGTCATAACCTCGGCGCGAATCTCCTCCGACATCTGAAACCTCTCCTCCATAGAAGCCAGAGGATCTCTGTACTCGGCCACTCCCGTCGCCTTAGGTTCTTCAATGCTGCGTTTGACCGATGACAACCGGTCCACCTCTCTCCTCAGAAAGCCCAGCTCCCCCTCTAAGCGGAACTTCTCCCCCTGAGCCTCCGACAGCTGACGAAGGGCATCCTGGGCAAGCGCCTTATCGCCACCATGCTCCGCTCGCATCTTCTCGACCTCCGACCGGGAAGAGGAGATGTCGGCCTCCAACTGCCCAATACGGGCCAGGTCGCAATCCCTCTTTTTCTGCAAGCCGGACAAGCCACTTCTCGCCACGCGCAGCTCCTCCTGAAGAATGAAGTAGCTATCCTTGAGTCCCACGTAACAATCGTTCCATGTAAGAGCGACACTGGTCAGAACATCGGCATGCGGACAAAAGGTAAACAATCAGCATACAAAAGCAACGATGTGGAAGAAGTACCCAAAACTAGAGAAGGAGAACTTTACTTACCGCAGAAGTCATCTCCTGAAGAGAAGAGGAAACTCGCCTCGTCGGCGGCAAAGGAGGAGGCGGCGGCAAGTCCACCCCGTCGGCAATAGGAGACGCAAAAATCTCAATCTCCGGCTCTGACAGAATCGGCTCCACCCTGCGGCGGCTTGGGTCTGCCTCGTGATCACGATTCCTGGGCGCCGGTGGGATAGAGCACGAACTAGAAGCTCCGTTCCTAATAACAATCCTCCTCTTCTTCCCACGATCTAGGGGAATAGCGGTCGCGCGCTCGGCGTGACAGGAAAGCCCCACCGAGAGCAGTAGGCTTTCCTCCACGCAACCAGAAATACAGAACAGGGCTTCGATAACCCTTCTCGACCAGGAAAACCATGGATAGGAAGGAACTCATCCTCCCATCCTGTCTGTCGGCGACAACGTCCGGGAAGTGCTCTCCATAGCTCCGGCAGCTCCCATCGATGCCGAACGTACCCATAGAGAGTATTCCCGTGGCGGTAATCAGTCTTCTCCCCAAATTGAAACCAACTCTTGTTGCTTCGTACTTCAATACGACCACCTGAGTCAGTAGAAACCGCACACCAATCCTTGAAAACCTCGAGCGAAAAATGCACACTATGTTCCCGAAAAAATACAACCATCCCCATAATTTTCGTCATTTCAGCAGGAGCAAACTGAGTAATCGGAACACCGCAGAACCGGAGTATCTTAACAACCTCCTCAAATGGAGGAAGGCGAAACCCGGATTTTAGACAACTCTTAGAAAGGGTTATGAAACCGGTCGGCGGATTTTGAGCGCGCTCCTCCACCCGCGGAATCTTCACCTCGACATTAGAAGGAAACCCAAACCGTTTACGCCATATATCAATCCGCATGCCGTCAAGAGTGGAGCGTAAGCGCATCGGCCTCGATTTGTCGTTCCGTTTTGAAGCCTGAAATAAACAAAATACATACGTACATGAGCACACTAACTTAGGAGCAGCCAGCCTCCCCGCAAACATACGCGTGTCACGGAGCAAAGAGCCGAACACACACACACACTGTAACATCCCCAATCCTACTAGACCCCATGATGATTGAAAGTGAGGTATTAGACCTTAGGTTTACTTTAGAAGAGGGGGTGAATAGAGTATTGAATAGATCCATTGCTGAATAGTTGATAACTGACCCTTAAGAAACTTGTCAAGACGAATTCGTCGAACTGAAGGTGGAGTTCGTCGAACTCAACCAATTCATCGAACACAAAGCCGCGTTTGTCGAACTGAAGGTGGAGTTCGTCAAACTCAACCAATTCGTCGAACGCAAAGCCGCGTTCTTCAAACTAAAGGTTGGAGTTCGTCGAACTCAACCAATTCGTCGAACGCAAAGCCGCGTTCTTCGAACTGAAGGTTGGAGTTCGTCGAACTCACCAGTTCGTCGAACGCAAAGCCGCGTTCTTCGAACTGAGGGTTGGAGTTCGTCGAACTCAACCAATTCGTCAAACACAAAGCCGCATTCTCCGAACTCAAGGTTGGTGTTCGTCGAACTCAACCAATTTGTCGAACGCAAAGCCACGTTCTTCGAACTGAAGGTTGGAGTTCGTCGAACTCAACCAATCCGTCGAACGCAAAGACGCGTTCTTCGAACTGGTGATTGGAATTCGTCGAACTCAATTAATCCGTCATAAATTTGAATAGCTACTCAAATCAAGGCCCCACCTCAGCCCAAGCCCCCCCCCCCCCCCCCCCCCCCCCCCCCGGCCGAATTCCCCAGTCCATGAACAGTCTTTTCAGGCATGGGAGCCGCTCAAACAGTTGCATAGGGGAGGTACAAGTCATGGCCGAACATCCCCCTTTTTCCATCCTCCCTATACAGCCACCCACTCCTCCAATTGAGCCATCCATCATCTTCAGAAGGGCCTTAGAAGTCGAGCCAACTTACTGGAGCAGAGGGAACGGTGGAGAATCCACAGATCGAGTAAGCTCGTCGGAGACAGAGAAATCCATGGCCGCACGCCGGAGCACACGCCGCCGAGCCACAATCGAGGTTCGTTTCTCCCCGTCTCCCTCTGTGCTAGCATCTAGAACAACCTAGGAGAGAGATCGGGTTCAATTGAACCCGATCCCATGTGAGGAAGAGGAAGAAATTCTGAGCTTTTCTCCTAGCTCGGAATCGCCGGAGGAGCTATCTCCGACAACCGTGTCACCGCCTGGCGGTAGCCACCACCTTAACGAAGGTGGTGGAGGTGGTGGCCCGCAGTGGTGGGCCTCAGGTGGCCGGGAAATGAGGGTAGAAATCGGCCCAACTGGGAGTAATGATGGCCGTTGGCCGGAGGAAGGAGATGAAATCAAGAACCTTGATTTCAGGTGAATGAATATATGCAGACCAATATCTATACATTCATATAATCTGTCACACTTTATACATGAGATTAAACTCAATTTTTGGTCTACTTAGAGGCTGTTTTAGGCAAAAGTGCCAGAGACAACTTTTGTAGGCCTTGCTCTCTAATTTCCATAGGGATTTAAATCACTTCATTTGGTGACCTACAGTCCCCTGAAGGTCCATTCTACTGAGACATGTACAAAGGGATGTGCAGACCTTATTTTGTAGATCTAGACTTCATACCTACATGGATGAGGCTATTATTTTAACCATAGTTGTAAATAGTATAGATTCATCCCCAGCCCAAAAATCAAAATTTTAGGACAACATTTTTCTATGATTTTATGTTAAATATGATATTTCATATTAATGAAATATTTATAGTTAAATATATGCAAAGTGACCCAAATCTTGGGTGGTATAAGGGTTAGAACCTCTTGAGTAACATGTCAAAAGTTGGGACCATTTGGGAAACTTTAGATCATATTTTACCAAACTCATAGGAATGTGATGTATGGAGGGGTGGTGTGCACATAGCACATTTGTGTATTTTATAATCTCAGCACTTATTTCTGGTAGTAGGCTCATGAAATTTTGGTAACACACCTATCATAGAGGAGGGTATCATCCTTAGAAATATTAGGATTTTTGGAAAGAAAATCCTAATTATTTGGACAATAATGAATTTGTTACATAAATATATTATTCAAATAAAAGAGTTCAAACAACCTAGGCAAAACCTTATTTTTTTGTCACATGATATTTTAGGAAGTTTTACACCTCTGTAAATTTTTTTGAAATTTTTGGAATTAATTTTCTTGGACATTTGCGAATAATGAATTTTGTCACAAAGTGTATTAATGGAATAAACATCACCTAAAACCTAGAAAAAAATCCAATACTCTGGCATATGATAGTTTATCTTGAAATACAACTCTGGAAATTTTGGTAGAATTTATAGAAGTCATTTACACTGACAATTACCAAAAATACCCTTTTGTCACAAAGTGTATTAATGGAATAAACATCACCTAAAACCTAGGGAAAAATCCAATACTCTGGCATATGATAGTTTATCTTGAAATACAACTCTGAAAATTTTGGTAGAATTTATAGAAGTCATTTACACCGACAATTACCAAAAATACCTTTTTGTCACAAAGTGTATTAATGGAATAAACATCACCTAAAACCTAGGGAAAAATCCAATACTCTGGCATATGATAGTTTATCTTGAAATACAACTCTGGAAATTTTGGTAGAATTTATAGAAGTCATTTACACTAATAATTACCAAAAACACATTTTGACACACTTATGTATTAATGGAGTTTACATGATTAATATAATCTGGAAAATTCTAAAAATCTGGCTGGGCTCTATTTTGATTATCAACAGTATATGGTAATTTTTATAGAATTTTTGGAGCAATTATTTTAGTACTTACTGTGTAATGTGCACAATTGATTTAAAAGTTTGAATATTTAAATAGTGGTCTTAAAAATCATGAAAAAATAGGAAATTCATCCAGTCATGATATTTATACAATATATGTCACTGATAATTTATTGAGAGCATCCCGACTTCATAACATTGTACTTCATGTGTAAAGTGAGGTGGGCATGATCATTAAAATATTTTTATAAATGGCCAAATTAGTTGAGAAGATTATGATTTTTTGACCATATTGTAATTAGGTCATTTTTGATCCATGATAAAAATCTTAGGTCACTTGGTCATGATTTGGGATATTCACATTAAGGAGATTCAAATTAGCCCAATGTAGAGTTGGTCTGCGTTTAGCAAAAACTTGGGGTAATATCTATGCTAGTCAAAAAATGTGAGAATGGAATGAAATTTGGAGTATAACATTAGGGCGTATGTAACTACAGTCCACATGAGTGGTAGGCTAATTGGAGAAAGTTTGCCCTATAGAGAATAGTGAACAGAAGTACATCCCGGTGAACAATTGAAGTAAATTTGGGGGCTTTCTAATCATAGAATATATAGTGACATTTAGACAGTTAAGGTGACAATGAAGCACTCAAGGTTAGATATGAGTGTTTAAATGAACACCTAAGGATTTGCACCACGCATTAGTAAAAGGTCGTCAGTTACTTAGAAGAAACTTAAATCGTGCTTAAATAGTATAGAGCAGCCATGAGGGTAACCTTAACAAGGGTAGTTACCAATAAGAAATAAATATTCTGAGAAGGGAAGGTCTGGGATATCACCCCAGATTACCATCTAGTACCGCTGCGAGCCCTTCACCAGGTAAACCTCGGGAAATCCAGGACTCACCCTAAACTTCTAAGTATACAACAATTAGACAAGATTAGTCTAACTAAATGAATAAGAGATATGGTAAACTTCATCCCGAGTTAAGGGATGAGAAATAGTATATCAGGACGAGATAGTCCTGCGAGCTGAAGGCTCGGGTGGTGATAAATTGCATGTGCATAAGAACAAATTAGTGGCGGGTCTCCGGTACTGGACCAGTCGTCACACCGACGGTAGTACGTTGACTTAGGTGGGTGTGATGGTTTGAGGGGCCAGTAGGTTGTTTATACTGCGGTCTGGAGGACGGTCCCCGAAAACGCACACTTGACCATAAAGACTGGCGGGATGTCAGCAAGAGTACGCAAGAGCTCACGGAAGTGCACCTAGGACGTGTACAGCAGCGTACGGGAGGTCTAGGTTTGGTACTGTGTATACCCACCTAGAAGTGGAGTGCCCGATTCACTGCTGCCGTGGCCACAACGGTGGTACCAGAGAGTGAAGCTAGCTCCAAAAAGCTGGAACTAAAGGTCTGTGATCATAGAGTCGTGTGAGTGAGTTGCACTGTATGAACATAGCATAACATATCATAACATTCATAATATCATCATGACATACACATTTGCAGACCCTTATCATATAAATTAGTATGGGCTCTTTTATATGATAAGTTATAATTCCGGAAATCTTAACTTATAAGTTTGTATGTGCATTTATATAAGTTAAGATACTATAGATGATGGTGTGGTAGATTTACCTATTACTTCAAATGCGCCACATTTATTTATTTACTGCTCATTACCTACCCGTCACTGCTGCCTTACTTACTGCATTTATTTCATGTTGTTCTCGTTCTCACTACTCACTTATCCTTTATACTGTTAGTACTATCCATGTCACCTGTATTTCTTTTTACCCCTTGATGTCCTCCGCTTCGTCCTCCCGCTCGGTACTTAGGAGTCGTGGGGGGAGGCGGGGACAAAATGGCTTAGTCTTTTTGACTAACGGTCGGATGTGGCCGTAACACCAGGAGATCGAGGAGCAGGAGCCGCAGTACGTCAGGCAGGACGCGACGGCAGACCCTGAGGAGCAGATGTCGCGCATCACTACTACCACACGACGACAGGTTGGAGAGTATTTTGAGTTGCTTCTGCGTAGTGTAGTGCGAGAGAGTGCTATGTTATCAGTATTTCCTTTTGGATATGTACCGGGCATAAGCCCTTGCATTATTTCATTTATTGTACTCATTGATGGACAATTTACATTTGGATTTACATATACAGATGCGTGTGATTGTGGACTTGTTTACTTATTTTTCTTCTTATTCTTGTTGGTCTAGTTGATCGTTCTTGCCGGCAGGATCAGCGTCTTGCAGAGGTGGCTAACTCGTGTGTTAGCACCACCGTAAGGCGGCGGTTCTGGGCATAAGATCCGGGAACTCTCCTGGTGCGGGAGAGGGATCTTACACATACACATTATACAAATCCCGATCCGCAACAGTTATTCAAGTAGGCAAGTCCCAAGACCGTCGCCGGCTACCCGGTAACCACGCGCGGGCGGGCCACGCGCGCGCAGCGCGCACGACTTCAAGGCCACCGCCCGCATGCGCGCGGGCCACCCACTCACCGGCCACGCGCGCGCACAAACCGCCGCAAGCCACACACGACAACCGCACGGCAGCCGCAGACCCAGGCCGCGCGAGGATAGGCCCCGCGCGCGCTAGCCGCACGACCTCGAGGCAGCCGCCCGCACGTGCAGGGCGCCCGCTTGCCAGCCGCCCACGCGCGGCCGACACCCGCTGTGGGCCGCACGACAGCCGCACGCACAGGCCGAGCGAGGACAGGCCCCGCGCGCGCTAACCGCGTGTCCCCGAGGCCGCCTCCCTCGCGCGCAGGCCGCCCTCTCGCCGGCCGCCCGCACGCGGCCCGCGCCCGCCGCTGGCCGCACGGCGACCACGCGCACAGGCCGCGCGGGGACAGGCCCCGCACACACGGGCCGCGCGACCTCGAGGTCGCTGCCCGCGCGCGCCGGCCGACCGCCCGCCGGCCGCACGCGCGCGGCCCGTGCCCGCCAACCGGCCGCCCCTCGGTCGGCCATGAGCCGCATGACTGGCGGCATGTGAGCATCGACCGCGCCGTCGACACACGCTCTTCCTCCCTTTTAATTATTAAATAGTCAGTTCTTACCTCCGCTCATGGGTTTTCCGCATAATCGAATGTTTTCGCTAGAGTTTTTCGACCTACGCGCGCGTTTTTTCGCCCGGGCGCGCGTTTTTCGCGCGGGCGCGCGTTTTTCGCGCGGGCGCGCGTTTTCTGCAGGGTGTGTTTTCGGCCGGGTACGAGTTTTTCGGTCGGGCGCGTGCTTTTTGACCGGACGTTTATTTTTCTCCCAGGCGGACGTTTTTTCACCCGGGAGCGCGATTTTTTGCTCGAGCGCGTGTTTTCACCTGGGCGCGTATTTTTCGCAAGGGTGGAAGTTTTTCGGCTGACCGGGTGTTTTTTGGCATGCCGGGCATTTTTCGCCCGGGCGCTCTTTTTTCACTCGTGCGTGCGTTTTTCGATCGAGCGCACGTTTTTTGACCCGGACACACATTTTTTGACCAGCGCAATTTTTTTACGTTCGGGCGCACGTTTTTTTTGCCCGAGCGTGCGTTTTTCAGCCGAGCGCGAATTTTTCCATTCGGGTGCATGTTTTTTGCCCAAGCGCGCAATTTTCGCCCGGGCGCGGGTTTTTCGCGAGTGCGCGGGTTTTTCGCTCGGGCTCGCATATTTCGCCCGGGCGCGCGTTTTCGCCCGGGGGCGCATTTTTCCGTCGGACTCGCGTTTTTCGCCAGGGCGCATGTTTTTCTCCCGGGCGCGCATTTTTCGCCCAGGCGCGGGGTTTTCTCCCGGGCGCGGGGTTTTCGCCCCGGCGAGTCTTTCGCCCAGGCGCGCGTCTTTCGCCTCGGAGCGCGTCTTTCGCCCGGGCACGCGTCTTTCGCCCGGGCGCGGGTCTTTCGCCCGGGCGCGCGTCTTTCGCCCGGGCGCGCGTCTTCCGCCCGGGCGCGCGTCTTTCGCCCGGGCGTGGAGGTTTTTTTGCGCGGGCGCTCATTTTTCGCACGGGGGCGCATTTTTTGTGGGGCGCGCAATTTTCGCCGTGAAGCACGTTTTCCATGCGGGAACATGTTTTTTGCCCGGCCGCACATTTTTCTCCAAACCGCATTTTTTTCGGCACGGGCGCTCGTTTTTTGCTCGGGCGCACATTTTTCTCCCCACCGCGCATTTTTTGCCTGGGCCGCAAACGTACACCTGGGCCGAAAAACACCAGCTCGGTCGAAAATGTGCGCCATTGAAAAAATGCGCGCACGGACAAAAAATGCGCGTATAGACAAAAGTGTGCTTCCGTGCCAAAATATGCACTCCCAACCCAAGAACTCGCGTTCGGGCGAAAAATGCGGTCATGGGCCAAAAAACACACACCTTGGTGAAAAACACGCGTCCTGAAGAAAAATGCGCGCCCGGGAAAAAATGCACACCTCGGCGAAAAAATTGTGCTTGGGCGAAAAACGCGTTTCTTAAAACATATTATACAATTTAATGCATTTGGCGTTGACGCCTATTTTGAGTTTTATAAAATTATTGTATAATGTCAATTCCAATACCAATTCATTCTGCCGAACAACTTTTGTGCCTCAACTCCAATTCTGTTGACTAAATTCAATCTTACCGCCGAACAACAAAATTGGAATTCTGTACAAAGCTAATTCATGTAGATATTATTTTTCGTCGAAAAGCCAATTCCAGAAAGCCAATTCTGTTCAAACGAACGGACCCTAAGAGTCCGTTCGACGCGCAGGTAATGACTTTCTGGAATTGGCTTTGGGAAACAGTAAAGCCATTTCCTGCGTTCGGCGGGACGGAATTTGCACGGCATTGGTTTTGATACCAAAACCGGCGGCTTTATGTTTTGCCTAAAACAGCGCTGCCCCATTTCTTCTCTCCAAGCGTCGGTTTTCGGTGGCTTTTCTTCAGGCCGAGCGCGATCTTCAGGCCAAGCGTAAGTTTTCGACGTAGGATCTTCAGGTCGTGCGCAATCAACATCCCCCGCCGGATCTTCCGCCCCAGTACTTCTTCCTCTTCCAACGGTATGCTTCTTCCTTCTCGTCTTCTTCTTCTTCCCCCTGCACTTCTTCTTCCTCCAACTTTTCTTTGACCTCCTCCTGCACTTCTTTTTCTTCTTCTTCTTCTTTCTCCACCTCCTCTTCTTCTTTCCCCTCCTCCTTGTGAGATTTGAATTTTTTAGATCATGTGTATTTTTTTTTCAGAATCCTTGTCAGATCTTCATGCCTAGTTTTAGATCATGTTGTTTCCAAGACCAAACATATTAGATCATGTTGTTTCAGATCTGGAAATTTTTATATAGTTTAGATCTGGAATTTTTTATGTTTAAGATATGGAATTTCGGTTAATCTTGCACCATTGTTTAAGACCAAACATATTAGATCATATTTACAGAATTTTGAGTTCTTGCATTTATGATTTCGTTGATATGCTTAGATTTAATGCTTGATCACTTTATATTTACTGGAAGGAAATCAGAAGAGCTAGATTGACCCCACTGATTCAATTTCAAATTATGTGGTGGTTGTGAATGCAGTTGTCATGAATTGCGGTTTGTGAATGTCTGTCTCTCCATGTTTACTTGTTTGTATTTACTTGTTTGTGTTTACTTGTTTGTGTTTACTTGAATGTGTTGTTCGTGTTGAAAGCTATGCTTATTTTTCAGTCATGGATCATATAGAGTTGAAAAAAAAGTAAGTTGGATATAATTATAAAGTCAGTAGATGCATCGGCTTATGACGCAACTTTTGTGGTTATGGACTGCATTCCCAGACACCCGGTAGATGTTATAGACAAAGACGCTCTACGTAATTTTGTACTTCAATTATTATTGGTATTTTAATTTACTACTTCAATTTTAAAAAATATCAATTTTAAAATTTCAATTCCAGAAAGTCAATTCCATTGTGCAGCCAAACAGCTTACAAAGATCAATTCCAATTCTGTTCACTGAATTCCATCCTGCGACCGAACAACAGAATTGGTTTTCTGCACAAAACCAATTCCTGCAGATATTGGTTTTCTGGCCAAAGCCAATTCCAGAAAGCCATTACTTGCGCGCCGAACGGACCCTAAGGGCCCGTTCGTTTGGACGGAATTGGATTTTGATATTGAAATTCGATATTGGGATTCAATATTCAGAATTGGAATTTGTCTAATTCCAATTCCATCGTTCGCCTAATAAACAATATTGTTGAATATTGTGGATTTAATCAATTCTTTTGTTCGTTTGTTAAATAAAATTCAATCTAAGAATTGAAAAATATTATAAAGAAACTAATATTTTTTTTACATATGAAGGGTCAGATGCTATCATCACTGCGTATGATACGGTGCTTCATGTTGAGAAAGAAGGGATGGTATCCCTTGGGAGTGAAGAGAAGTCAGCGACACTGAAGAGTGTGTATCACATGTCTGGCATGAAAAAGAACCTCTTCTCGGTCGCAAACACAGTGGATGCTGGATACCACATGCTATTTGGACTAAAGGAGGTGAAGTTCCTAAAGAACCTATCGTCTGTTGATGCTGACATCACGCTCACCAGGAGAAGGGTGATGGATATGTATGTTCTGTCTGCAAATGCCTATATGGACAAGCTGAAGACAAACGACAATGCTGCGATATGGCATGAGAGGCTAGGTCATGTGGGGACGGACAAGTTGAAGATGATGGCTGCGAAGGGCCTAGTGTCTGGCCCACCTAATCTCTCTTCCTACGGCGACGACCATGTGTGTGAGGGCTGTCAATATGGAAAGTCACATCGACTTCCGTTTGAAAAGTCGGAGACCAGGTGTAAGGCACATCTTGAGTGCGTCATGTGATACGCCCGAAAACGGTTGCGTAATTTGAGACGCAAGTGTACGTGTCAGGTCAAGTAATATAAAGTGAGTTAAATATCGTTCCCACGGATAGGTGTTAAACGCAGTGCTCGCAAATACCAGTTAAGTCTTTTCTTCAAATCCAAGACAACCGAATACCAAGATTTCTATTAAAAGAGAAGTTTACAAGAAGAAGAAAATAAAAATTAATAATAACTGTAAGTTATTGGGAAAAATACTTTTTTTTAACGATTATGAGAAATAATCTCGTGTTGTGATTTCCTAGATCTAGTGCAATGATTTCTTAAATGAAACTTTATGGAAATTGTGGAGTGAAATAATCTTGCAACGATTTTAATTTAGAAATCCGTATCTCTCGATATCGAATTTCCCTAATCCCTTATCTCCTCTGTCATCTCTAACTCGAGTGAAATAACGAACCGCATAAGAAATGAAAATCTAAGTTGCTAACGCTAAGAGGAAATCTCTCTCACCCTTCAAACGTTATATCGAACTTATGATACCCTTACGCAACTCATCTCTCGAATTATGAAGCGCAGTAGAAAAGCGAAACCTTGGCCAAAAGTTCCAAAATAAAGATCATAAGAACAATAAAAATCATTCATCAAACATCCACAAAGGAAAATTAAAGTATAGTTATCATTACACAAGAAATAGTACTCTCACAACACAAGATTGCAGGAATTAGTTCATGCTTGAGGGAGAAGAACAAAACAAAGGATAGATCTTACTAGACATGATGTAAATCAAGTAAATCTTCCCTTCTTCGATGATTTAACAGCGTTTCCTGCAGCCCGAACACAGATTCTGGACTGATTTTCTCCAAGCAGGTTTCCTTCTTCCTCCTTGCGTTTTCCCTCCTTTGCCGAATGCCTTTAATGGCCGAAATTATGGTCTTTTAACTTCCTCCCTTCTCTCCCTAGGCGGGGCCCACTTTTGGTAAGTTTTAATTGCTGAAAAGATGCCTCCGTTTACATCTGTAACCGCCGAAATCTAATTAATTTCGGATCTGAAAATTCTGTAACTGCCGACAAGTTTTAACTTTTCGGCAGAAATATTGTAACTTTTTAAAATATGAAATTCTGCTTCTTAAAACTGTCAGCTATGTTATAACATTTTTCAGATTATGTTACAACATATTTCTGTTTTTCAACAACACTTAATCTTCGATCCTTTACTCGATTTCTTCACAAATTCTATCATAAAAACATTCAAAACTAAATGTAATAATCATTTTAACTCCAAATAATAATACATTTGAATTTATCTACCTTTTAATCATGTTTATCACGCACTTTGACAAAAATGGTTAAAATAATAATCAAGATAACTGTCTTTTTGAGACATTATCACACCCCCATGCTTAAATCTTTGCTAGTCCCTAGCAAAGGTAAATCATTGTAGAGCATGTAATGACAAATGTTTATGAAAGTGTAAATTCGATTCATCCTATTCTTCATTATAAATCAAACAAAATCTATTCAAGAAATTCGCATTAACTGTTGGTAAACTTGTTAATCCTTAAAAGTTCAAACCTTCACAAATCCTTTAGTTCGATATAAGATAAAGCTCAATTAAGAATTCAAGTGTTGTGTGTGCTATTCTTTAAAAATTATTCACTTCCCTTACAATTTATTTTCTTAAACTTCGTCACCAAAAAGAAAGATCAAGAGTAGATTAAAACTTTGATATGACCTCTACATGAGTTTGGTAGTAACGGGGACCAAATAAAATGACTTGATGAATTTGGTATGATGGGTGGCTATTTCCGAAATAATCATCTTAGCAGCTCTCCAAATTATGGGGTTTAATTCTCAATAACATTTTTTTCTTTCTTTTGATATTTTCATAGTTGGGATCATTCCAAATATGCGTAAACATATTTGGGCCACATATCACTATGATATAAAGATACCTTTTTTTGAATTTTTCATCATAGTTGGGATCATTCTAAGTATGCGTGAGCAAACTTAGGCCACTGTACAACCCCGATATTCGCCAGGCAGGGAAATCGAGCGAGACAGAAGTGGCGAGATCTGGGCCTCGCCGAGATCGAGCCTCAGCCAATGAGACCTCGGCAGACCACCCAAAATGGGCCAACGCAGTCCTCGCGGGAATCTCGCCAGCGGACCCTCGTCCTCGCGAGAGCTCTTTTAGCAGGGTTCTCACAAAACGACCCTCCGAAGGAGATGCCGTAGGCAGTGTTCGCGAGAGCTCTTTCCGCGGGCAGGATCTGCGAGAAGGCCGGCGAGAACTCCAACAGTGGGGCTCTCGCGACACCTTATCTATATGTCATTAGGATCAACTTACCATTTTACCCTCGGTGGTCTGCTCTTAGCCTCTCAAAACAGCGGAACTTGGCTGTTAGCAGACCTACCCGGGGTGCAGATAGTCAAATCTAAAGGCGGAATCTTGTTATCTGCAGACCATAAAACCAAAACCTATAAATAGACCTTAATGGGCACCTTAGAGAGAGGTTCATCATCTTTGAGCTTTTCTCTCCCTAGGTCGCTTTGGTTTGGGCTCTCTAGCTCTCCAAGGTGCCCGAGTCTTAGCTTTGGCTTGGGAGGGGAAGCGCTCAACGATCTTCTGGGTTAGTGGAGGGACCTCCTCGCTGAGACTAGGGTCTTTTTTCTTTGCTCAAATCGTCGGCCTTATCTCTCCCTCAGGACCGGTAAGGGCTAGCTGCCCCTCATTTTGGTGAGGGCCCCGAGCTCCACAAGAGACCGAGAAATCGGTTTCAACATTTTGGTGCGGTGAGCGTGGAGCGCGGCTGGTTCAAGAAAGTCCCAGAGAAGAGTTATGGCTGGAGATGAAGAGCAGGGCGAGGATTTCGGCGAGACCCCTCAGGAAGCGATGGCTAGGATGTTCGCGGATTTCAGGAAGGAGGTGCTCGACACCTTGGGGTTCACGGTCACGGCTCTGCGAAGTGAGTTTGCGACCCCGGCACCTCAGACGACCACTCCCCCAACAACAGTCGGCGAGAGGGCACCGGGAGGAAGGGCTGGAAAAGAAGTTGCAGTTGAACCAGGACATGACAGGGAAGGGCGAGTGCTGTTCGCCAGTCCGGCGAGCCCGGTGTTAGCGAGCTCCGCGCCGGCGAGTTCGGTGCCGACAAGCTCTGCCCCAGCGAGCGCGGCGCAGGCGAGCGTGCGCCAGGAAGATGCGGCGACAGTCGGGGTGGTTCAGGCGAGCGTTGCCCTCACGAGTGCGATCCCAAGCTTGGCGAGCGAGCTAGGTCCGCGAGCCGAGCGAGAGAAGATGGCAGGAGGGGGAAGTCCCTTCTGCGAATTAGTGTTGTCTGCACCCGTTCCAGCGGGATTCGGGGAATGGGATAGAGTGTACTACAATGGCAGAGATGACCCAGTTCAGCATCTGCAGTCTTTCAAGGACTCGGTCTCCATCAGGCCGATGTCCGATGCCTTCAAGTGTCGGCTCTTCGCCGTCACTCTCAAGGAAAAGGCCAGGGACTGGTTTCATTCACTTCCGGCAGGCTCTATCTACGCGTTCGAGGACCTGCGCCGAAGTTTTTTGTTGAGATTTTCAACTTCAAAAAGGAGGAAGAAGGACGCTGATTCCCTCTTCGCGGTGAAGCAGGAGTCCAGGGAGACGTTGGCTCAGTATGCGGATCGGTTCCAGGAGGAAGTGCAGCTCACTCAGGAGGTGCCTGGGTTTGCACTTCAACTCGCCTTCACGGTCGGGTTGAAGGAAAGTTTCTTCAAGATGGCGTTGAAAAGGAAGGCCCCCGTCTCCTATGAGGAGCTGATGGAGAGGGTGGCGGAGGAAGTAGCAAGCGAAGAAGCCAACCCAGAGCTCACCAAGAGGCTAGCAAAGCTCAGTGAGCCGGAGATGAGGCAGCAAGAGGTCAGAAGAAGGGAAGAGCCCCGGGCCCCGGAGGGGGGATGGAGGCCGCAAGGCGGAGGAATGCAGGGGCAGGGAAGGGGTTATGGCCCAGGAAGGGGTAACCGTTTCGAAGGACAATGGAGACCCCCCCCAGTTGGGGTGGAGGCAGGGCCCGATGCAGTTACCTCCCCCACCTCAACAGGCCATGGCAATTGGCCGGGGAAGAGGAAGGGGAAGGGGAGGAGAAGCGGAGACGGCGGCCGCTAGGAGAAGAAGGAATAGGGTAGCAGAGACCGAGGCAAGGGAAGTGGCGGTGCCATACTGCATCTTCCACGATGTAGAAGGCCACTCAACGGACACCTGTCCGGAGTTCCTGGAGGTGAAGAGGGGCAGAGCGCCCGCGCCACCACAGCAGCAACCATTAAGGATCGTGGAGGTGGAACCTCGAGAGGAAGAGGAGGAAAGATGTGAGGATAGAGCAGATCTGGGGAATAGGGGAGGGATCGGAGTGATCCATGGGGGGGTAGGGGTGGAGGCAACCCGCAAGGCTAGTCTCCATACCATCTACCGCCGGAGCGTAGCGTCAACATCCACCGCTCCACCCCCGACCGAAAAAATTATTTTCACCCAGAAGGACATGCCGAGCTACGAGGACCCGTTCTGCGACGCGCTAGTCATCCAGACGGCGATCGAGAACTTCACCGTCTCCCGAATACTAGTGGACAACGGGAGTTCGGTCAATGTCATCTTCAAGAAGGCATTCGACAAGATGGAGGTGGAACCCAGAAGGGTGTTGGCCTCAGATGGCCCTCTGTTCGGATTTTCGGAGGAGAGGAAGGAAGTAGAAGGAGGAGTAGGACTCCATGTGACCCTAGGTGGGCAGTCCCGGAACTGTCGTTTTGTCATAGTGGACGCCCCGAGCAGTTACAGCGCTATCTTCGGACGGCCCCTCATCAGCGCGTTCCGCTGCGTCCCTTCCACTTTTCATCAGTGCCTCAAGTTCAACGACGGAGGGGTCCAGGTGCGGATCAGGGGGGATCCCAAGGTGGCAAGACAGTGCTACGTGACGGCTGTCAACACCATCTCCTGGATGGGAGAAGCTGAGGAGTGGGATAAGGTGATGGAGGAGGTGGCCGAAGCCGGAGGTTTGGAGGCAGCCGAAGAGAAGGAGGGAGATGAAATTCATGCCCAGGAAGGGGTAGCTGAGGTACCCCGGGCGGAGAGAAAGGGAGAAGAGGAGAAGGCCCAAGAGGGAAGGACGGAAGAGCTGATGGTGGTAGGGAAGGAAGTCAAGGAAGAGACTCAAGCTCCCTCTTGTGCCAAAGAGGAAAGGGCTTGGGGAGAGCAGTCCCGGTTGGAGGCTGTGGACGAGGTCGTGGAGCTCGAGGTCACCACTCGGCTGGGGGTGGTAGAAAAAGTCCGGGTCAGCGGAGAACTCAGCCCAGGAGATCAAGCGGAGATTCTGGCTTGCGTACAGAAGAACGTGGACGTCTTCGATTGGAGCGCCGCGGAAATGCCCGGGATCGACGCGGATGTGGCGTGCCATCGCCTCAACCTCGACCCCGGTGCCCGCCCCATCCGTCAGAAGAGGAGGGCCGTCGCGGACAAGCTAGAAGGGCCCATCCGCGAGGAGGTGGGCAAACTCCTGCAGGCCGGATTTGTATCGGAGATCCAGTATCCAGGCTGGGTCTCCAACGTCGTTATGGTAAAGAAGGGAGGAGGTAAGTGGCGTATGTGTATCGACTTCTCACTTCTTAATAAATCATGCCCGAAAGATTGCTACCCCCTGCCCAGAATCGACGCGCTGGTTGATTCAGCCGTTGGTTTTTCTGTAATGTCTTTCTTAGATGCTTTTTCAGGTTACCATCAAATCCGCATGCATCCCCCGGACATCAAGGATGTTTCCTTCATCACGGGGGATGGATGTTATTGCTATAAGATGATGCCCTTCGGGCTCAAGAACGCAGGGGCTACGTACCAAAGGATGATGGATAGGGTCTTCCGCGAGCAGAAAGGAAGAAATTTAGAAGTCTATGTCGACGACCTCATGGTTAAGAGCCGAGGCCTCGAGACCCACCTCTGAGACCTCGAAGAGACATTTGGGACCCTGCGGCGGTACAAGATGAAGCTCAACCCCCTGAAATGTGTCTTCGGGGCGAGCCGAGGGAAGTTCCTGGGCCATTTGCTCACCCCCGCAGGAGTGGAACCCAACCCCGACAAAGTTAAAGTGGTGATGGAGCTGGGGTCGCCAAGAAATCCGAAAGAGGTTCAGAGCCTCACAGGGAAATTGGCGGGGCTCAGCAGATTCCTCTCCAAGGCGGGGGAAAAGTGTGCACCTTTCTTCAAAGTACTGCGGGGCAACAAGAAGTTTGAATGGACCCCGGAGTGCGAGAAGGCCTTCCAGGCTCTGAAAGAACAGCTCACCCAAACCCCTCTGCTCCAGGGACCGAGGCCAGGGGAAGACCTATCTCTATACCTAGGGGTAGGATCCGAAGCAGTAAGTTCCGTGCTGATCCGGGAAGAGGGAAAGAAGCAGCTCCCAATCTACTATGTCAGCCGGGTGCTGAAGAAGGCGGAACTCCGGTACCCGATCCTAGAAAAGTTAGCCTTCGCATTGGTGGTGTCGGCCCGGAGGCTCCGGCCTTACTTTCAAGCCCATTCAATTAAAGTAGTAACGGACCATCCGCTCCGCAAAATCATGGAAGGGGTGGAGCACTCAGGAAGGTTGGCGAAGTGGTCCGTGGAATTAAGCGAATTCAATATCACGTTCGTACCCAGGACATCCATCAGGGCTCAAGCAGTGGCAGACTTCATGGCTGACTACGCGGCCGAAGTGGGGGAGCACGAGCCACCTCCCCCAGAAGCATGGAAAATGTTAGTGGACGGAGCGTCGGGAAAACACTCCTATGGAGGGGGAATAGTCCTGGTGAGTCCTCAGGGGACTCGGATTGAGCAAGCCTTAAACATCCAATTCCCAATCACCAACAACCAGGCCGAGTACGAAGCAGTGATAGCGGGCCTTCGGCTAGCCCGAGAACTAGGTGTGCAGGACGTGGAGGTCTCCACGGACTCCATGGTAGTAGCATGCCAGATCAAAGGAGAGTTTGAAGCAAAGGACCCAACCCTCCTACTATACCCAGAAAAAGTCAAAGGATTCATCGGGCAGTTCCGCACCTTCTCCATCAGGCACGTGCCAAGGGAAGAGAACACCCAGGCGGACCTCCTAGCCAAGTTCGGTCCCCGAGCGGGGGGAACGACTTCGGAACTCTTCCGACCCTCCATCGAGGAAGGAGAATTGATGGAAGTGGATCAACAAGCCTCGTGGATGGACCCGTTCATCACCTTCCTATCCTCCGGGCAGCTCCCTGGAGAGGATGTGGACAAGAGACGCTTCATGTATAAGTCCGCCTATTACTCTTTGCATGCAGGGGGGCTATATAGAAAGACTCTCTCGGGACTCCTGGCCCGTTGCGTCTCCGACGAGGAGGTCCCGAGAGTGCTGGAAGAAATCCACTCCGGGGAGTGCGGCAGTCACTCCGGGAGTCGGACCCTGGAAGGGAGGGTGTTGAGAAAAGGCTATTTCTGGCCCACTCTCAGCAAGGACGCGGCAGAGTTCACAAGAAAGTGTCAGAAGTGCCAACTCTACGCTCCGCTCCAACTCCTCCCCGCTCAAAGGCTCCGTACCATCACGGCCCCCTGGCCCTTCGCCATATGGGGGTTGGACCTGGTCGGCCCCTTTCCCCAAGCCAGCGGCCAGAGGAAGTTCCTGCTGGTCATGATCGACTACTTCTCCAAGTGGGTAGAGGTTAAAGCACTTGCTAAGGTAACCTCTCAGGTTGTGAGGAATTTTGTGTGGGGAGAAATAATTTGCAGGCATGGACTCCCTCTAGCTATAGTGACGGACAATGGGCCACAGTTTGCGAGTGAAGAGTTTGTCGGCTTTTGCACTCAGCTCGGCATCGACCTCAGGTTCGCTTCAGTCCACCATCCGAGGAGCAATGGGCAAGTGGAAGCGGCGAACAAGATAATCGTCAACCTGCTAAAAAAGAAAGTGGAGAACCTACGAGGAAGTTGGGTGGAACAACTACCCTCCGTTCTCTGGTCCATGCGGACTACTCCGAATACCGCCACCGGGGAGACTCCATTCAAGCTCTCTCACGGGTCCGAGGCCGTTCTCCCCATAGAGTTTGAGGTGAAGACCCCCCGGGTGATCGCCGCAAGCGAGGGGGATGAAGAGTGGTTAGAAGGTAACAATGCAGAGCAGAAGCTGTCCTTGGACTTGGTGGAAGAACTCCGAGACTTGGCTACCATCAGACAGGAAGAGGTCAAACGGCGGATGGCTCGATATTTCGACAAACACATCTGGATCAAGCACTTCCAGAAAGGGGACCTAGTCCTAAAGAAGGTCGATGCGGCTGGCAGAGGGGCCGCGGTGGGTAAGCTTAACCCCAACTGGGAGGGCCCATATATCGTAAGCGAGGTGCTCAAGTCGGGGGGGTATCACCTCCAGGATGTGGAAGGGGTACCTCTCGACCGAGCTCGGAGTGGGGATGATTTGAAACGATTCTACCCTTGAAAGTTTTATTATGTTGTTTAAATCAATGTCTTACTTTCATTTGTTATGCTTTTAACTGCTGCTGTGTCGAGGTAATAAGTATTGATGCTGGAATGCCCCAAATCGATTCCGCTCCCGGGCTCTCACTAGACGGGGGGTTCAGGTTGATCTCTGGAGAGGCTGGCAAGGTGATAAGTATTGATGCTGGAATGCCCCAGATCGATTTCGCTCCCGGGCTCTCACTAGACGGGGGGTTCAGGTTGATCTCTGGAGAGGCTGGCAAGGTGATAAGTATTGATGCTGGAATGCCCCAGATCGATTCTGCTCCCGGGCTCTCACTAGACGGGGGGTTCAGGTTGATCTCTGGAGAGGCTGGCAAGGTGATAAGCATTGGTGCTGGAATGCCCCAGATCGATTCCGCTCCCGGGCTCTCACTAGACGGGGGGTTCAGGTTGATCTCTGGAGAGGCTGGCAAGGTGATAAGTATTGATGCTGGAATGCCCCAGATCGATTCCGCTCCCGGGCTCTCACTAGACGGGGGGTTCAGGTTGATCTCTGGAGAGGCTGGCAAGGTGATAAGTATTGGTGCTGGAATGCCCCAGATCGATTCCGCTCCCGGGCTCTCACTAGACGGGGGGTTCAGGTTGATCTCTGGAGAGGCTGGCAAGGTGATAAGTATTGATGCTGGAATGCCCCAGATCGATTCCGCTCCCGGGCTCTCACTAGACGGGGAGTTCAGGTTGATCTCTGGAGAGGCTGGCAAGGTGATAAGCATTGGTGCTGGAATGCCCCAGATCGATTCCGCTCCCGGGCTCTCACTAGACGGGGGGTTCAGGTTGATCTCTGGAGAGGCTGGCAAGGTGATAAGTATTGATGCTGGAATGCCCCAGATCGATTCCGCTCCCGGGCTCTCACTAGACGGGGGGTTCAGGTTGATCTCTGGAGAGGCTGGCAGGGTTGGATAAGCATTGGTGCTGGAATGCCCCAGATCGATTCCGCTCCCGGGCTCTCACTAGACGGGGGGTTCAGGTTGATCTCTGGAGAGGCTGGCAAGGTGATAAGTATTGGTGCTGGAATGCCCCGGATCGATTCCGCTCCCGGGCTCTCACTAGACGGGTGGTTCAGGACGGTCTCTGGAGAAAATGATAGGGTGATAAGTCTTATGCTGGCAAACTTCTTCTCGCTCGTCGGGCGTGCTCGCTCGGCTAAGAGAGGTCGCGTGCGACAATACGCAAGTAACAAGGATCAATCTCATACGATCCCAAATATCCAGTCCTCGGCAGAAAGGTTGCCTGCACTGAGTAAGAAGCTAGCTCTCGCCAAGAGGAAAAATACCCTACGAAACCTAAAGAAAATATGCGTAGCTAAAGGCGCAACGAGCCCAAGGCAGACGGCGAGAGACCCGAGCAGCCGGAGCGTCCCGCGCGCACCTATCCAATAACGAGCGGCGCGAGAATGACCTCCGCGAAAACGAATCACGAGATGAGCAAGGGCGAGACGGTCGAAAAATGAAAATAACAACGAGAAAAGGAGAACACAGTGAAAACAAAATCTGCATTCTATGTTTAATAATTCAGTTACAATCTTTGGCGATCTCGCCGATCAAAAATTATAACACGTTACAACACAAAAGGGGGAAGGGCGGCGAGCTTCAGGAATCGCCCGCAGATCCTTCTTCATCATCGCTGTCCTTCACCGGCGGGAGAGGGAGGAAGAGCTCTGGAACAATATCTTCCAGAGTCATGTCAGCCGCATTATCCTCCAAAAGGCCGATCGCCTTCGCCACCGAGAAAATGTAGCGAGCCGACTCTATCGACCCCACACGAATTTCTTCGTCTCGCGCCCGCCGGTCTTCTTTTAAACGGCGAGGCGAAGGGGGAACCACGGCGCGAGTGAGGTCGCTATTTAGGGCCTTCAGCCCGGCCACCTCGCTCTCCAAGTCCTTGATGCGAGCGTTGGCCCTCCCGGCGACCTCGACATCCTGTGAGCAAGTCGGGATAGAGAGATGAAGGGGTTGGGGGAAAATACGAAGTTGGAAGTCTAGATGACTCACCACCCTTGCCTCCACGACGAGCAGCTTCTCTTTCAGCTGCGTGCTCTCGGCGAGAACTCCCTGGTAGGCCCTCGCGAGCTCCACATTCTGAAGCTCCAGCTGTAAGCAACGCCTCCCAGTCATATGGGCGAGCTCGGCAGAACGCAGCTGGGACCTCACGCTCTCATAAGCAAGGGTCCTCGCGGTCTCATCCTTGTAAGACCCTGCATCTTTGCGGCCATAAAGCGCGAACGAAAAGTCGAAGGCGTGACCACTGACGGTCTCCTTCTCCACCCAGGAGGGGAGGATAGAAGAGATGTCCACCCTGTTTGTCTCTGGCTTCCAGGTGACAAGGGGCTCGCCAGTCTCGTCCCGACGCCTCTGGCCGAGCCCGAAGTTATAATGGTTCACCGGGATGGGGAGGACCGAGGCCCTGACCGCCTCCTGGCCATGATCTTCGTCCTCGCCCGCCGAAAGGCCGGTAAGGTCAAACTCGTCGAAGGCAGCCTCGCGAGATTCCTTACCTTTCGACGAAGCGAGCGAGGCCGCGCTTTTCTTGCTTTTCTTTTTTGGCGGAGACTTCGGGACGGCACCATGACTGCCGGAGGCCCCCGATCTCTTGCGGGAGGAAGGCTCAGCCGGGGTGACGTCTCCTCGGCAGGCTTCCGCCCCCATGGTAGCGAGAGCCATTGTGGCATCGGTCTTCCGGTTGCTCGCGTAAGGTGGATGGAGGGGGAGATCTCGCTCGCCTAAAAACAGAATCATAGGGATGAGTACGATAGGCTTGCGAATTGAGACGAATAGGTTAGATAGAGATCTTTACCTTCTCCGGCGAGGTCCGGAAGCAGCGAGTCTAGGTTGCGGCGAAGGTAAACGACCTCGAAGTTCTTCTTACAGAAGAATTGATGGAGGAGGGCGTCATGGCCGCCAAGGGCGGTGGGCCGATAGGTTGTCTCGCTATGTTGAATCGGCGAGAAGGGAATGTTGCCGAAGTTCCCCTTGACGACGACAAAATTTTGGGCCCAGAAGTGGGCCTTGTTGACGGTCTCAACCACTTTCGGGCTTGTGCCCACGAAATAAGCTGTCCCATCTTTGTAGGCGCGGAAGGAGAACAGCTTCCGGAAGACAGGAAGGTTGAACTCTATCCGCTCCTCGCGGAGGTAGCAGGCGAAGGCGATGACCACCGCCATGGCATTGGGTGTGAGCTGGCCGGGAACCACGCCATAATTCTTAAGCACCTAACAGGTAGCGAGAACAAGATCAATCCACGCGGCGAGCGAGGCTCGAGTGGCAAAATAAACAACAAACAAGAACGATTGTTACCTGGCGAACTTCTGGCCACAAAGGAAGGCGCAGACCGACCGCGAAGTGGGCGATAGGGATGGCCAACTCGTCGACCAACGGGTCATTGATCACGTCGTCCTCGCTAGGGCGGCGTGCCTCGAACGGGGGGAGAACGAAATCAGCGATCGCGCTAAAGTATTCTTCGTCGGTCAGATTGCAAGAGAAGAAGCTGTGTTCGGCAAAGGCCTTTGCGACCCTCCGCCGACCCTCTGACTCCGCGTCGCCGCCCATCTGGAAGATCTGCGAGAAGGGTAAGAATGCGAGAACGAGAAAGAGCGAGAGCTCTGCAGCAGAAGGAGAAGAAGATCGAGAATAAATGCGGTGGTTGGCTCAATAAAGACCGCCAATTTATAGCCAAAACAAAAAGGCGGGAAGAAGTCCAAGCGTCAGCGAGCACGAGTATCAACAAAAACATCACGTCATGTCCGCGGGCGAGAAAAAAACCTGCGAGGTTAGTACGAACGACACTTTCGAGAGATAAATTTGGCGAGAACAGAGGGTCCGCCCAAGCACAATATAATGTGAAAACGAAAGACTCGCTAGCACCAAGCGAGAAACAATAAAAAGCTAGTAATAATTGTCAGAAGAAATAAAGCCAACATATAAGTGGCAAAGATGCGAGTTGCGAGCCATAGCGAGATTGTCTAAAACAGCAATACCCATTAATGATAATAAGAGCACAACAAAGCAGTTAGCGAGAATCGTGGGGGAGCCATTTCCACCGGCCACCACCCCGCGACCCTGACCTCGGCGGTGCCCTAGAATTATAATATTCCTCCGCCAGGCGACCCTCCCGATCCGTGAGGTAGGCGTAGTCCCTCATCCTCGCTATGTGTACCTCCGGCGTCGTGGCGACCTCATCCTGATCGCGGTGTCTCGCTTGCCGGAGCCTCGCACACTCCTCCATCAGGACCGCGTGCCTATCCTCCGCGGCTTCCCTATCCCGCCTCGCTTGCATATTGAGGTCCATCAGCATTCGCCCATGCTTCCTCAAGAGTTCCGCGGCTCGCTGTTTCATCATCTCGGGATCTCGCGGATCACCTAAAAATTCCTCCACCTGATCAGGAAGGGGGGACATCTCGTCGTCGCCTAGTTCAGAATCGGTGTGCGGATTCTCGGCATTATCTGCAAGATCTCACGTCAAATAATGAGCACGAGGTCACGCAGGATGTCGGCGAGGCCATAACGCTTACCGAGAGGAGGGCGAGAACCCGAAGGACGGCCCTGGAACACGTTTCCATAATGGGGGTAAAGAGACTTGCCCAGGCCGGCAGGGTAAGCCGTGCTATTGGTCGGGAGAATCTTCGGAGGGGCGGAGCCACCGGTCTCCTCGCTCGTCAGGAGATGGAACCCGGGCTTGTCAACGATCCTACCTGGAGGGGGCGGAGATGGAGGCCGCGACGACGGGCGGATCGGGGGTTTCAGGGGCGAGACTGTAAGAAAAGGGTAACGGAGATCATATAGGGTTGACAAGTATTACGACATGCGAGATCCAGATCGTACCAGTGGTGTCTTTCCCAGCGAGGTTCGTGTCCACCTGCTGGCTTTTCCGAGACCCCTCAGCACGTTCCTCAACGATCTCGCTCGGCAAAGTATCCTGCGAGGGGAAAAGAATGAAGAGCAGCTTATCGGCGTGAATTCGAATAACTCATACCTTCTCGGGGCGGCGATCGTCCGGAGAGGAGTCCAGCACCACGGAGTCGTCCCCAGAGAGGCGAACCGCTTTCGCCTTCTTGACTTTTGGCGACTGGGAGGGGGGCGGCCGGCTCATCCAGGCGGGTACCTTGGTCGTGGAAGGTAGCTCGCCGGCTCTCAACGCCCTCAGGCGAGTCTCTGCTTCTTCGGAAATCGGCATCTCCCGGCAGCTAAGACAAGAAAGGAAGGAAAAGAAGCGACGCGCACCGGTGGGGGTTCGGGACGGAATTTATAACCTGCATGGTGGGTCCCACCAAAGATTCCTGACAGGTAATCTGGGGGCGGTCGAATATCCGTGGTTGGACGATTCTTCGCGAGGACATTAGTCTTCGCGAAGAGCGGGGATTGTGTACAACCCCGATATTCGCCAGGCAGGGAAATCGAGCGAGACAGAAGTGGCGAGATCTGGGCCTCGCCGAGATCGAGCCTCAGCCAATGAGACCTCGGCAGACCACCCAAAATGGGCCAACGCAGTCCTCGCGGGAATCTCGCCAGCGGACCCTCGTCCTCGCGAGAGCTCTTTTAGCAGGGTTCTCGCAAAACGACCCTCCGAAGGAGATGCCGTAGGCAGTGTTCGCGAGAGCTCTTTCCGCGGGCAGGATCTGCGAGAAGGCCGGCGAGAACTCCAACAGTGGGGCTCTCGCGACACCTTATCTATATGTCATTAGGATCAACTTACCATTTTACCCTCGGTGGTCTGCTCTTAGCCTCTCAAAACAGCGGAACTTGGCTGTTAGCAGACCTACCCGGGGTGCAGATAGTCAAATCTAAAGGCGGAATCCTGTTATCTGCAAACCATAAAACCAAAACCTATAAATAGACCTTAATGGGCACCTTGGAGAGAGGTTCATCATCTTTGAGCTTTTCTCTCCCTAGGTCGCTTTGGTTTGGGCTCTCTAGCTCTCCAAGGTGCCCGAGTCTTAGCTTTGGCTTGGGAGGGGAAGCGCTCAACGATCTTCCGGGTTAGTGGAGGGACCTCCTCGCTGAGACTAGGGTCTTTTTTCTTTGCTCAAATCGTCGGCCTTATCTCTCCCTCAAGACCGGTAAGGGCTAGCTGCCCCTCATTTCGGTGAGGGCCCCGAGCTCCACAAGAGACCGAGAAATCGGTTTCAACAGCCACATATCACTATGATATACATTTTTTATAAACACTCATAATTGGTAAGCATACTAAGATACCAATAAAAGGAAAATAGGGAAATAAAGAACCAAAACTTGAAGCCCAAAGGATAATGGGTGATGACACAAAGGTTAGGCTTTATGTGGAAGTGAAGTTAACTACGTACGCTCAACATATTGGTTAATATCATTGAATTAGATCTTACTCGCTCTCTCACCATTAAGTTCCGAAGTCAATTAAATCAATTTAAAGGGAGCAAATTCTTTTTAAGAAATATAGTGCATAATAAACTGATTTCTTGAGAGAGCTTTAACAAATCTTACTAATTTCAATTTCGTAGTCTAAACTCGTAGGATTGACTAGTCTATCCCTCAAATTAAATTGAAAGACTTGAATAGTATAAATATTAAGGAAAATAAGAGTAGAAATTCACGAATTACACTTCATAAAAAATTTGTCATACATACCACAGAGGAACGTGCCCCCATACTTTAACCTTTACTAGTCCCTAGTAAAGAATAACAATATATGAACCGGGAGTAGTAGAATAAGCATTGTAAACTGTGAAATTAAAATTAAAATTGAGAGAAGTATTCCATAATCAAGAGCGCATACAGTTTAATGTGTTATCTCATCATAAGAATGATAATGTTCAAATCAAAGGCTGGTGGGAAATCAGACATCACATGACCAACAATCAATATGAGATATAGGATATAGCATCATAGTTGTTCAGCAAAAATGTTGGCATTTAAAGTTGATGGACGACTAATAAAAATCAGATGGGGGATGTCCCCCATAAGATTAACAAGTCAAATAAATGATCCATACAGCCCATCCAAATATTTTATGGTAGCTAATAAAACGACGAAAGTAAGATAATAAGTGCAGTGTTAAGAATCGAAGGTAACATCAGCATATTCATCACATTAGGATGTTGTCCAAATATAGAATACCAAATAACAACATATAAGATATCATCCAAATTAGAATTAAGAGTGACACAACATTATAAAAATATTGTAACTTAGGCATAGACAAAAACCGGACTACGGAGATGAAATCAGTCCGCATCGCCATTGCCCTCCTCCTCATTGGCGTCATCATCACCCTCGTCTTCCGCATCATCATCGTCATCATCACCATCATCCCCCTCCTCGTCCGAGTTCTTATCGACTGTATCATGGAAGGGCCCTACCTTATTTCCTTGGCTGTCTGTGAGAAAACCATTCGGATTGATTGGTGTTGTGAAAGGAAAAGATAGCGGATTCACCGTCATCTTAAGCTGGTGCATGATTTGGACTTGGTTGTTGTAGAGGATATCCCGATGCGCCTCGCTACGAAGATAATGATGCCGTTGAAACTCTGCGATGTAGTGCAGGTAATCAGTGATGAAGTCCATGTCTATTTCATTGCTTGGAGATTGGCTAGGAGGATTGGGTGCTTGACTAGAAGAGGCATGAGAGGAATCTTTAGCTTTAGCTTTGGGAGGTCGGTTGATTGAAGCAATTGCGGCCTTTGTAGACAGAGGGTTTTTTGGTGCATTTTCCGAAGCTACCTTAATGTACGATGAAATGACTGCATGCGTGATAGGCCGACCAACTTGAATACTGCTATCTGTAGCCGCCATGCTAACCCCGGCACAACGGCATAAGGTCGTAATAAGTGTGGGAAACCACAGTTGACGGCCAGTCAATTTAAATTTTTGTTGCAGTTGATTGAATATAATCCGCCCGATATTGATAGGATGTCCCATAAGGATGTTGTAGATGAGGAAAGAGCGGTCGAATGAAACATGGTTCAGTTGTTTTGTGGGCATGATACTTGTGTTAACAAAGAGCAACCATACCTTGGCTTCGCGACTAAAATTTGTTGAATTCAGAGTATGTTTAGCTTCACTAGCCCAGACAATGTCGGAAGATAAGCACATCGCTCTCCCAACATCTAAATGAGAAGTACTTGTCTTTAGAGTGTCATAATCATTCCCCTCCGTTGTGGGTATATCAAAATAGTCGTTGATGGCTTCGGCCGAGAAATTGATTTCCTTCCCCCTAACCGAAGTTATGCCATTTGTATGGAATCGACCGTTTGCGTAAAACTCGTGAACCCACTGTAAGACTGCGTCAGTGCGAGGGTGGCAAAAGGTTGTCCAGCCCAATTTTTCGATTTGCTTAACGTAAATGGCACTCCAAGATTTGGTTTCCATATGAAACCCTCGCTCATAGATGACCGGTAGTGTTTTCATCAATTCGAACCGTTCCTTTGCTTCGTCATTAGCAAAGCGTGTGAACTTATGAGCCACGGTTTTGCCTTTGGAACTCTTGGGTGCCATGCCTAGGGATGGAAAACACTTTCTCTAACGGAGAGGAATCGAGAAAATTGAAAGTAGACTGGAGAAGAAGGAGGCTTACCGCAATCCTGTGCGTACGCGGGATCGTTGAAGCTCGAGCGGTGGCTAAAACTGCCGGAATAAGCCGATCTCGCCGCCTGGGTTCTCACCTGGTGTTCCGCTGGAAGGGGATCGGGAGTGAGGGGTCGCGGTTTAAGTTTTGGAAAATGGGAGGAGCGCCGGTTCACGAGATTTAATGTAATCGGTTCGGTTGGACCGGACGGAACTTGCAGAATGGTAATCACGCGCCTAGTTAAATTGGGTTGGTTCAGTTAAACCGGACGGAACTTGCAGACTAGGATTATGTAGCAGAAAAGTACAGCACTAAATAAGTTGTAACTTGTTATTTTGAAGTTATAACTTTTTTTATTTTAATCCAAACTGATGATAATCCGGGAATTTTCAGGACAGCTGCAATCTATGGAAGTTTGAAAACATATTTTCTCCACTAACACCGTGCAATATATTTATATATATTTTTATATATATAGTTTATGGAATAAAAGGGCTTGCACAAACAAAAATAATGCAGAAAAATTGGAATGGACAAAAATTAAAAGCTAGGGAATTGGTTGCCTCCCAATAAGCGCCTTAGTTTATGTCCTGGCAGGACTTGCTCTTGGACTTCGCATTATGTCAAAGTGATGGACGACATGATTCTCTCGTTTCCTTCCCCTCTATATATATTTTTACTCGTTGTCCGTTTACTTTAAATTCTGTGCCATCCTTCTCATTAAAAATGGTTATCGCGCCATAGGGATGAACTTCTTTAACTTTAAAGGGCCCTGACCAACGGGATTTCAGTTTACCGGGAAATAATTTCAGACGCGAATTAAATAGAAGAACTAACTGTCCCGGTTCGAATTGCCTTTCAGTCAAACGTTGGCCATGCCATTTTTTTGTGCGGTCTTTGTAAATGCGTGCGCTATCATAGACATTCATGCGTGCGCTACTTCCAACTCGTTGAGTTCTAACAATCTCTTTTTACCCGCATCTTGTAAGTCATAATTTATCTTCTTTATAGCCCAATAAGCTCGATATTCTAACTCTAATGGTAAATGACATGACTTGACAAAAACCAAACGATACGGGGTTAAACCTATTGGTGTTTTGTAAGCGGTTCGGTAAGCCTATATGGCATTGTTAAGTTTTTGGAACCAATCCTTGCAGTTAATACTAACGGTCCTAGCGAGAATTTTTTTAATTTCACGATTAGATACCTCAGCTAAACCATTTGTTTGGGGGTGATAGGCTAGTGCTACTTTATGAGTCACCCCATATTTTCTTAATAGTGCGGCAAATTGGGTATTACAAAAGTGACTCCCTCCATCACTAATAATTGCTCGAGGGGTACCAAATCGATTGAAGATATAATTTTTTAAGAAATATAGGACAACCTTAGCATCATTTTTGGATGTCGATATTGCTTCCACCCACTTAGAGACATAATCAACTGCCAGAAGAATATATAGGTTTCCTTTTGAATTAACGAATGGTCCCATAAAATCTAAACCCCAAACATCAAAAAGCTCAACTTCCAATATTGAATTCATAGGCATAGCATCCGCATCTTTAATATTCTCGCTTCGTTGACAACGATCACATTGCTTTACAAATTCATTAGAGTCACAAAATAAACTGGGCCAAAAGAAGCCTGATTCTAGGATTTTCATTGCAGTTCGACTTCCCTTGAAGTGTCCTCCATAAGGAGAGTTATGATAAGGATTTTGCAGAATTACTCTCTTCTGGGGCTGGCTCCTCCTCTATTGGAGAACTGGTCGTTGGTAGTTATGGGGAGCTGCAGTGCAGTCAATTAATTAGTTCGAATCTCGTCAAAATGTCAATTATGGTTCTTCTTCTTAAGCATCAAAAGTCTAGTTCACTCAATATCTAAGCCCTTCAGCGCCGTAATAAGGGTTGTTCTCACTACCTTCCTACGATTATGGAAGGGTACATCATATGCTTGAAAGCCTGTCAAAAGAGGATTCGGGTTTTCTTTTCGAAGACTTAGGGAGATTCGATACGCCCGTGGAGATGTGTTTGAAGGAGCATAGCCAAACCGCACCAAATGTACAGATACGGAACGGAGTGGGCATGACGATTTTAGGAATGAGTAGTGGTTCTGGAGTCCTTTCAGAGGTCAGATGCGGAGCAGGAAGATACCGCCGGAGATTAGGAAAGAGACTGAAACTGAGGCAAGGTGCGTGAAAATGAGTGAAGAACCGAGAAAAAAAACATTATCCATAAGCAGATCTTTCTATTAGCACCGATTGAAACGAAAAGAAAAACGAACCGAATGGCAAAAAGATCGAATGACTCATTCTGGAGACGGACCCTAAACCTCCCCACGGGGCGGCGCGGTACACTAGAAACTCAGAAAGAAGGAGAGATTGAACAAAGACTGACTTCTTTCTAGAACTAGAAAGAATTCTCTTTAGATAATGAATGAAATATTCCAATTAGTTAGTTCATCCATGGAAATTCTATAGTCCACTAGTTGGAGTAGCGAATCATAAGGCTAAGTCGGGAAGGCTTGAGAAGCCTACAGAAAAAATTGCGAGCTGCCGGTAGTTCACAACCAAAAAATTCGAATCACGTCTATCATGATCAAAAAGGTTTTCGAGATTCAAAGACCGCTTCTGGAGAAGATCTTTCTCGGGCGACCATAGTTTACTGACCCGTACTCATTCCCAAGCCTAAGATCCCAATCCCTTTCGTCTGGTTGTTCATAGAATTCCACGACTTGCAAACTATACTTTCACTGGAAACATACCTCTGAAATGCTCTGAACACTTGGAGTTAGTTATCAGTCATTTTCACCATTCTCATCATCACAGAAGCTGCTTCAGCTACCGATGTGATAGTACTTTCAGTCAAAATTTGAGAAATGATTGCCCGAGAACCGCTTTCCTAGTCAAGGATGCCCTGTCTATTTGGTTCCTCCTTCTTTTCTTTGTTTTCTGCCTTGCTACCGATTCCCTGACTTCAGGTCAGGAGTGTGACTGGCTACCCTAAGAAGAAGATGCGAGGAACAAAGGCTACTCTCATTATTTGCTTGACACTTGAAGTTCTCAACTTTCACTATTTTCTTTCGATGTGCTGAAAAATTGGAGTTATCAACGGAACTAATTGATCCTGCACGAGCTCCTTCACGCATCCCATAGTGAAGGTCTTACCTTGCCTTATTTACTTACTACATACTCCATTTGTGTAGGCGCCAACCTGAATTGCTAGTTAAAAAGCATTTCCATATTCTTCTCGTTTAGTTCCTTAAAGCAAGCCTACTCGTCGTTCTCATCGATCTTTTTCTTTTTTTCGAGTCTCAGCGGCGCGAAGCGTCAGAGAAGATTCATTCCTTGAAATCAGACACTTGAGTACCATACCTCATTAGAAATTTGAGATTGGAGGAGCTCGCATCGCCGGGCATCCTCTTCCTCGGGCCGAGTCCCTACATCCGCTTCAGCTGACCAAAGTGCTTTATTCGAAGCAGCTCGCGGCCGGCCCCTTTGGAAAAGCAAGCGTCTTATCGGCTAATTGCAAAGTAAGCGACGTCCGTGTAATATCACCTAATCCCAACTTCTTATAAATAGAAAGAGACATTAAGTTAATACTTGCCCCTAAATCACACAATGCCTTTCCTTCAAATTGATACCCAATGGAGCATGGTATGGTAAAACTTCCCGGATCTTTTAATTTCAGGGGAAGTTTCTTTTGAAGGATTGCGCTGCACTCATGAGTGAGTGCTACCATTTCATTTACTCCAAATTTTCTCTTTTTAGTAAGGATATCTTTCATGAATTTAACGTAACTGGGCATTTGTTCTAAGGCTTCTGTAAATGGAATATTAATTTGCAATTTCTTGAAGATTTCTAAGAATTTTTGAAATTGATGATCTAACTTGCTTTTTCTTAACCTTTGAGGGAAAGGTGGTGGAGGGTATACAATTTCACTTTCCTTCTTCTTTAGAGATTCAAATTACTTTCAGTCTTATTCTCCCCTACTAGCTCTACTTCATCTTCGTCCTTACCATTACTCTTAGGTCTTGGTTCTTCATTTGACTTATTAAGAATCACACTCTCTAAATTATTTTCATCACTACTCTTCTTGGCTTGTTCCTTAACGTGGCCACTTTCTAACTCTTTTCCACTCCGTAACACTACCGCTTTACATTGTTGATTATCACCTTTAGGATTAGGGGTTGTATCGGTTGGAAGTGTCCCTTGTGGTCTAATGTTCAATGCATTAGAAATTTGACCAAGTTGAGTTTCGATTATACGTAAAGATCCCTCTAGACTAGATACACGAGCGTCATTCTTTTGCAAGGATTCAATGATAAAATCATCCGTTAGTTTCCTAGGTGCTCCTTGTTGTATGACATTGTGGTTTTGGTGAGGATTGGAATTTGAATTGAATAAATGTGTAAGAGTCATTCGGGAATTATTTTTCCATGAAAAGTTTGGATGATTTTGCCATTCTGGGTTGTAATTATTTGAGAATGCATTGTTGTGTGGTCTATGTTGCCCACTAATATAATTAGCTTCCTCATTATGGCTTATAAGTTGTTCTACAGTGAGTGATGGATTCATGATAGGTAAGGGACTAGATATGCTATTTACTTGGGGAGTCATGTGAGTTTGGTTTAAAGTTAACGCATCTAACCTCTTATTCATTGAATTAAACGGTGCGGTAATCTGGGCCGCAAAAGAAGTGAATTGATCGACTTGATATAAACCGGCAGTAGATGATGTCGATTGTCGGTCAATTGAGTGATAGTTATTAGAAGACAAATACTCTAGTATCGAGTAAGCATCCTCGGGATATTTATTCATCAAAGATCCTCCCGCAGCTCCATCCACTTGAATCACAGTGGAAGTATGGAGGCCATTGTAGAAGGTCCACATCTGTTGATGGATGGCTAAGCCATGGTGAGGACACTTCCGCAATAATTCTTTGAAATGGTCCCACGCGTCATAAAGTGTTTCACCATTAATTTGCATAAACGTGGATATGCCTCGCATAAGTTTGGCCGTTTTAGATGGAGGAATGTACTTAGCTAAGAATTTTTCCACTAGCGATGTCCAAGTCGTGATAGATGCGTTAGACATAGAGTTTAACCAATCTTTCGCTTTACCTTCTAGTGAGAAAGGAAACAGGAGTAGTCCAATAGCTTCATCCGAAGCACCGTTAATCTTGAATGTATCGCAGATTTCAATGAAGGTCCTTAAATGTGAGTTGGGGTCTTCGTGATTTAGTCCGCCAAATTTATTATTTTGAACTAAGTGCATGGCAGTAGGATCTATTTTGAAGTTATTAGCTTCAATGGCAGGTTTTGCTATACTGAATTGGACTCCCCCTCTATAAGGCATGTTATAATCGCGACATGTTCTTCTATTTCCATTTTGGTGTCCGTTATGTTCTACTTGTCCTTCTAGATCTTGACCTTCCTGATGAATTTCATCATCTCCGTTTTGACCATTTTGATCCATTATAGGTTGATTAATATGGCCCAACCTAAGTGACTTTCGATTTTGTCTACAAGTACGTTCTATTTCAGAGTTTAATGGGATTAGTTCTACGGAACGATACCTGGACATGCACTACAAAAATAACAGATAATAACAACAACAAATAAACTAAAATTAAAACTTGGGCTCCAAATACTAAGAGTCACCAATATTGCAAGATAAACACTAAATTCGCCGCACCTCCCCGGCAACGTCGCCAAAACTTGATACGCCCGAAAACGGTTGCGTAATTTGAGACGCAAGTGTACGTGTCGGGTCAAGTAATATAAAGTGAGTTAAATATCATTCCCACGGAGAGGTGTTAAACTCAGTGCTCGCAAATACCAGTTAAGTCTTTTCTTCAAATCCAAGACAACCGAATACCAAGATTTCTATTTAAAGAGAAGTTTACAAGAAGAAGAAAATTAAAATTAATAATAACTGTAAGTTATTGGGAAAAATACTTTTTTTTTAACGATTATGAGAAATAATCTCGTGTTGTGATTTCCTAGATCTAGTGCAATGATTTCTTAAATGAAACTTTATGGAAATTGCAGAGTGAAATAATCTTGCAACGATTTTAATTTAGAAATCTGTATCTCTCGATATCGAATTTCCCTAATCCCTTATCTCCTCTGTCATCTCTAACTCGAGTGAAATAACGAACCGCATAAGAAATAAAACCTAAGTTGCTAATGCTAAGAGGAAATCTCTCTCACCCTTCAAACGTTATATCGAACTTATGATACCCTTACGTAACTCATCTCTCGAATTATGAAGCGCAGTAAAAAAGCGAAACCTTGGCCAAAAGTTCCAAAATAAAGATCATAAGAACAATAAAAATCATTCATCAAACATCCACAAAGGAAAATTAAAGCATAGTTATCATTACACAAGAAATAGTACTCTCACAACACAAGATTGCAGGAATTAGTTCATGCTTGAGGGAGAAGAACAAAACAAAGGATAGATCTTACTAGACATTATGTAAATCAAGTAAATCTTCCCTTCTTCGATGATTTGACAGCGTTTCCTGCAGCCCGAACACAGATTCTGGACTGATTTTCTCCAAGCAGGTTTCCTTCTTCCTCCTTGCGTTTTCCCTCCTTTGCCGAATGCCTCTAATGGCCGAAATTATGGTCTTTTAACTTCCTCCCTTCTCTCCCTAGGCGGGGCCCACTTTTGGTAAGTTTTAATTGCTGAAAAGATGCCTCCGTTTACATCCGTAACCGCCGAAATCTAATTAATTTCGGATCTGAAAATTCTGTAACTGCCGACAAGTTATAACTTTTCGGCAGAAATGTTGTAACTTTTTAAAATCTGAAATTCTGCTTCTTAAAACTGCCAGCTATGTTATAACATTTTTCAGATTATGTTACAACATATTCCAGTTTTTCAACAACACTTAGTCTTCGATCCTTGACTCGATTTCTTCACAAATCCTATCATAAAAACATTCAAAACTAAATGTAATAATCATTTTAACTCCAAATAATAATACATTTGAATTTATCTACCTTTTAATCATGTTTATCACATACTTTGACAAAAATGGTTAAAATAATGATCAAGATAACTGTCTTTTTGAGACATTATCAACATGCTGATGTGATGGGGCTGTGCGCCACCCTTAGTTATGGAAAAAATAAGTATGTGCTAGTTCTGGTGGATGATTACACCCGCTATACGAGGGTATACTTTCTGAGGGAGAAGCCAGAAGTATTCTTGAAGTTCCAGGAGTGGAAGGAACTTGTAGAGGGGAGGCTGAACCTGAGGGTGAAGAAGTTGAGAAGTGATAATCGGGGGGGGGGGGGGGGGGGAGTTTACCTCTAATGAGTTTGATTCTTTCTGCAGGAAGTTCGACATTCGGCAGGAGCTCTCTTGCTTCCACACCCCTCAGCAAATGGGGTCGCAGAGAGGAAGATCCGTCATCTGGTGGAGACAACCAGGAGTTGGCTACATGCCAAGGGGATTCCCAAGGCCTTGTGGGCGGAGGGAATGGCGTGTGCAACCCACGTGATCAACCAGATACCTCTGAGTCCTAACAGGATGGTGTCTCCACACTAGCTCATGTTCGGGGAGAAGCCAAATGTGGGTTCCATGAGAGTTTTTGGTTCAACATGCTTCGTGCATGTCCTGGAGGCTCAAAGAACCAAGATGGAGCCGAAAACACGGAAGTGTGTCTTCATCGGCTATGATGAATAGAAGAAGGGGTGGAAGTGCATGGATCCACACACCCACAAGTTCATCGTCTCGCGCGGCGTGGTGTTTGACGAACTGATCTCGTATTAAGGAGCCTCTTCTGTGGTGTTGCCGGAGAGTGGAGATTCATGCATGAGATAAGAGAGAGTCACTGAAGACTCTACTGTGGAGTTGGATTTATCTCCCAGTGCCTCATCGCCATCTGGCTCAGGGGGAGCTTCGTGCTCTAGAAGCAAGGGGAGCGGTGCTTCAAGAGACGTTGGGAGAAGAGCTGAAGAGGAGGAGTATACCGGAGTGGTAGAAAGTTGCCAAGCATTGAGAAGGTCGAAGTGGACCATCGTCCCGCCTGCTCGCTATAAGGAGGGGAACTTTGTGAGTTTGGTCTCTGGCTTCTTTGCAGGACCACTCGACGAGAGGGAACCTGCCCGCTTTGAAGATGCAGTTGGCATTAAGGAGTGAGACGTGGCTGTTGAAACCGATTTCTCGGTCTCTGGTGGAGTTCGGGGCCCTCACCAAAATGAGGGGCGGCTAGCCCTTACTGATCCCTCGGAGAAGACAGACGGGAAACTAAGAAAATGACTAAGACCTTAGTCGCAGCGAGGAGGTCCCTCCACTAACTCGGAAGATCGTTGAGCGCTTCCCCTCCCAAGCCAAAGCCGAGACTCAGGCACCTCGGAGAGCTCTAAAAATGCTAACCAAAGAAAGCCTGAGGAGAGAGAAGCTGAAGTGAAGTGCTTTCCAAAGGTGCCCTTGAGGTCCTATTTATAGATTTTCTGATCTGGCCTGCAAATAGCAGGATTCCGCCTTTTGATTTTACTATCCGCACCCCAAATGGGTCTGCGAACAGCCAAACTCCGCTGTTTGTAGAGGCTAAAAGCAGACCACCAAGGGTAAAAGGGTAAATTGGCCCTATTGGCTTATGGATAAGGGATTGCGAGAACCTTACTGTCGGAGCTCTCGCGGGCCTTCTCGCGGACCCTGCTCGCGACGCCTCTTCCAGGCGATCGCCTTGCGAGGGCCTCGCTGGCCCATTTTGGCGGTATCTGCCGAGGTCTTGTCTGCTGGGGGCCAATCTAGGCGAGGTCTGGATCTCGCAACTCCTGTTGCGAGACCGTCCCTTTGGCTTCAATGAGCATATAACTCTTCGTCGACCTCAGATGATTCCGCTGAACGCCTATCTCGCCGACCCTTCTCGCTCGCCCTGGAGGCGAGCTCCATTTCCTCGCCTGGCAAATATCGGGGTTGTACACAATCCCCGCTCTTCGTGAGGACATTTGTGCTCACGAAGAATCATCCAACCCCTAGTATTCGCCCGCTCTTTGATGACCTGTCGGGAATCTTTGGTGGGACCCACCCTGTGGGCTATAAATATCGTCCCGAGCCTCCAGTGGCGTGCGCCGTTACTTCTCTTCCTTTCCCTTTGTCTGATACTGTAGCTGCCTGGAGATGCCTCTTTCCGAAGAAGTCGAGGCTCGCCTGAAGGCGATGAGAGTCGGCGGGCTACCCTCCACGACCAGGGTCCCCGCCTAGATGATCGAATCGCCCGCCACCTGCTCAGTCGCCGAAAGTCAAGAAGGCGAAAGCGGCTCGTCGCACCGGGGACGACTCCGTGCTGCTGGACTCCTCCCCGGACGATCGCCGTTATGAGAAGGTACGAGCTATTCCTGTTCACGTCAAAAAATTTGTTTGTCATTCATTTCCACTCGCAGGATGCTTTGCCGAGCGAGAACATTGGAGAACCCGCTGAGGGGTCTCGAAAAAGCCCGCAGGCGGATACGAACCTCGCCGGGAAAAACACCTCCGGTATGATCTGAACCTCGCGCGCCAGAATGGTTTTCGTCAACTGACCATCGCTCCTTACTTCTTACAGTCTCGCCCGTGAAGTCTCTGGCCCGCCAGACATCGCGGCCGCCGTCTCCGCCCCCATCTCCTTCAGACAAAATCATAGATAAGCCCAGGTTCCAGCTCTTGACGAGCGAGGAGACCGGTGGTTCTGCGCCGCCAAAGGTCCCTCCTATCAACAGCGCAGCCTACCCTGCCGGCCTGGGCAAATCTCTCTACCCTCACTACGAAAACGTGTTCGAGGGCCGTCCCTCGACTTCTCGCCCTCCGCTTGGTAGGCACTCTGACCTCGCTGAATCCATGCGCGGTCTCAAGCTCACCGTCTAACTTTTTCATGATGTTTCGCAGAGACTAATGAAATTCCTCCCACTGATTCTGAATTGGGCGACGACGAGATGTCCCCTCTACCTGACCAGGTCGAGGACTTTTTAGGGGATCCGCGAGATCCTGAAATGATGAAACAACGAGCCGCGGAGTTGCTGAGGAAACATAGGCGGATGCTGATGGATCTCAACGTGTAGGCGAGACGGGATAGAGAAGCCGCCGAGGACAGACACGCGGTCCTGATGGAAGAATGTGCGAGGCTCTGGCAGGCGAGACAGCGTGATCGGGAAGAGAACGCTACGACGCCGGAGGTGCATATAGCTAGGATGAGAGACTACGCATACCTCATGGACCGGGAGGGCCGCATGGCCGAGGAATATTATAACTCTAGAGTGCCGCCGAGGTCCGGGTCGCGGGGTGGGGGCCGGTGGAAATGGCTACCCCACGATTCTCGCTAGCGGTTATATCGTGAAATTATTTATAACAGTTGTCGTCGCTTTTGAACAATCTCGCTACGTTTCGTGACTCGCGTATTCGCCACTCACGCTGGCTTTTATTTCTCTCGACAATAAGTATCATTATCTTTTATGCTTTCTCGCTCGCTGTCAATAGATCCATTTTACTTTTATGTTATATTGTGCTTGCGAGGACCCTCTGTTCTCGCTGAACGTGTCCTGCCGAAATGTTGTTTGCACTAACCCTGCAGGTTTCCCTTGCCTGCGTATGTGATGTGATGTTTTTGTTGATACTCGTGCTCGCCTGCGCTTGGACTTCTTCCCGCCCTTTTGCTTTGGCTATAAATAGGCGGTCATAACTGAGTCAACCACCGCATTTATTCTCGTCCTTCTTCTTCCTCTTCTTCAGAGCTCTCGCTCCTTCTCGTTCTCGCTTCTCCCTCTTTCTCGCAGGTTACTAAGATGGGGGCGACGCTAATGAGTCTGAGGGTCGGCGAAAGATTGCGAAGGCTTTCGCCGAGCACACCTTCTACCACTGCAACTTGACCGACGAGGAGTATTTCAGTGCGGTCGCCGATTATGTCACCCCTCCCTTCGAGGCACGCCGTCCTAGCGAGGATGACGTGATCAACGACCCGCTGGTCGACGAGTTGGCCATTCCCACTGCCCATTTTGCGGTCAGTCTGCGCCTTCCCCTGTGGCCGGAAGTTCGTCAGGTAATAATCGCTCTCGCTTGCTTGAACAGGGTCTCCCCGGTGGCGGTGTTGGTGGTAGTCCTCAGAGCCCAAAGAACGGATGGCAGTTGCTCTACCCAGTTCCCTCGGAGGTTTTCTACCTTCTTCTTCAATAGGTTGACGATTACTTTATTTGCCGCCTCTACCTGGTCGTTGCTCCTTGGGTGGTGAACCGATGCGAACCTGAGGTCAATGCCGAGTTGGGTGCAGAAGCTAACGAATTCTTCGCTGGCGAATTGCGGCCCATTATCTGTCACTATAGCCAGGGGAGCCGTGCCTGCAAATTATTTCTCCCCATACAAAATTCCTTACAACTTGAGATGTTACCTTGGCGAGCGCCTTCACTTCTACCCACTTGGAAAAATAATCGATCATAACCAGCAAGAACCTTCTTTGTCCACTAGCTTGGGGGAAAGGGCCAACTAGATCCAACCCCCATATGGCGAAGGGCCAGGGAGCGGTGATGGTTCAGAGTCTCTGAGCAGGGAGGAGTTGGAGTGGAGCATAGAGCTGGCACTTTGAACACCTCCTCGCGAACTCCGCCGCATCCTTGCTGAGGGTGGGCCAGAAATAGCCTTGCCTCAACACCCTCCCTTCTAGGGCTCGGCTCCCGGAGTGATTCCCACACTCCCCGGAGTGAATTTCATCCAGGACTCTCGGAACTTCCTCCTCCGAAACGCAACGGGCCAGGAGTCCCGAGAGAGTCTTCCTGTACAGCCCTCCTGCATACAAAGAGTAATAAGCCGACTTATACCTGAAGTGTCGCCTGTCTATGTCCCCGTCCGGGAACTTCCCTGATGATAGGAAAGAGATGAAGGGATCCATCCACGAGACCCGCTGGTCCACCTCCATCAGTTCTCCTTCCTCGATGGAGGACCGGAAGAGTTCTGAAACCGTCCCTCCTGCTCGAGGACCGAACTTGGCTAGGAGGTCTGCGGGGGTGCTTTCTTCCCTCGGCACGTGTTTGATGGAGAAGGTGTGGAACTGCCCGATGACTCCTTTGACTTTCTCTAAGTATCGCAGGAGGGTTGGGTCCTTTGCCTCAAACTCTCCCTTGACTTGGCATGCCACTACCATGGAGTCCGTCGAGACCTCCACGTCTTGCACTCCTAATTCTCGAGCTAACCGCAGGCCCGCTATCACTGCCTCGTACTCCACCTGGTTGTTGGTGATTGGGAAATGGATATTCAAGGCTTGCTCGATCTTAGTCCCTTGGGGACTTACTAGGATGATTCCCCCTCCATAGGAGTGCTTCCCCGAGGCACCATCTACTAATATCCTCCATGCCACTGGGGGAGGCGGTTCATGTTCCCCCACCTCGGTCGTATAGTCGGCCAGGAAGTCAGCCACCGCTTGGGCCTTGATTGATGTTCTGGGTATGAACGTAATATCGAACTCGCTCAGCTCCACGGACCACATTGCCAATCTTCCCGAGTGCTCCACCCCTTCCATGACCTTGCAAAGTGGGTGATCAGTTACTACTTTGATTGAATATGCCTGGAAGTAGGGCCGGAGTCTCCGAGCCGCCACCACCAACGCAAAAGCCAACTTCTCCAAGATTGGGTATCGAAGTTCCGCCTTCTTCGGCACTCGGCTGACATAGTAGACAGGGAATTGTTTTCTCCCTTCCTCCCAGACCAACACTGCACTCACTGCCTCCAACCCTACTCCCAGGTATAGGGATAGGTCTTCTCCCGATCTCGGCCCTTGGAGTAAGGGGGTTTGGATGAATTGTTCTTTCAAGGCTTGGAAAGCTCCCTCGCATTCCGAGGTCCACTCAAACTTTTTGTTGCCCCTTAGTGCCTTAAAGAAGGGTGCACACTCCTCCCCCGCCTTGGAGAGGAACCTGCTGAGTCCGGCCAGCTTCCCTGTGAGGCTCTGAACCTCCTTTGGGTTCCTTGGCGACCCCAACTCCATTATTGCCTTGACCTTGTCCGGGTTAGGTTCCACTTCTGCCGGGGTTAGTAAGTGGCCTAGGAACTTCCCCCGGCTAGCCCCGAAGACACACTTCAAGGGGTTGAGTTTCATTTTATACTTTCGTAGGGTCCCGAACGTCTCTTCAAGGTCTCGGAGGTGAGACCCAAGATCCTGACTCTTCACCATGAGTTCATCAACATAGACTTCAAAATTTCTTCCTTTCTGCTCGCGGAAGACCCTATCCATCATCCTTTGGTACGTAGCATCTGCGTTCTTAAGCCCGAAGGGCATCATCTTATAGCAGTAACATCCATCCCCCGTGATGAAAGAGACATCTTTGATGTCCGGGGGGTGCATGTGGATTTGATGGTAAGCTGAAAAGGCATCTAAGAAAGACATTACAGAAAAACCAACGGCTGAGTCAACCAGCGCGTCGATTCTGGGCAGGGGTAGCAATCTTTCGGGCATGATTTATTAAGAAGTGAAAAGTCGGTACACATACGCCACTTACCTCCTCCCTTCTTCACCATGACTACATTGGAGACCCAGCCTGGATACTGGATCTCCGATACAAAACCTGCTTGTATAAGCTTTTCCACCTCCTCGCGGATTGGTCCCTCCAGCTTGTCTGTCGTGGCCCTTTTCTTTTGGTGGATGGGGCGGGTGCCGGGGTCGAGGTTGAGGCGGTGGCAAGCCACATCCGCATCGATCCCGGGCATCTCTGCGGCGCTCCAAGCGAAGACGTCCACATTTTTCTGCACACAGGCCAGGATCTCGGCCTGCTCCTCCGACTTGAGTTCTCCGTTGACCCGGACCTTTTCCACCACCCAAGCCGAGTGGTGACTTCAAGCTCCACGACCTCTTCCACGGCCTCCAGCCTGGATTGCTCTCCCCAAGTATTTTTCTCCTCTCCATCGCCAGTGAGCGCTTGGGCTCCTTCCTCCATCTCTGCCCCTCCTACCATCATCAACTCTTCCACCCCTCCTTCCTGGGCACCTTCTCCTTTCCTCTCTTCTTCTCCTCTCTCGGCCCTGGGCCCCTCGGCGAGCCCTTCCTTGGCATGAACTTCCTCTTCCTCCATCCTCTCCACAACTCCCTTGTTGCCTCCGGCCTCCGACGCCTCTTCCATCACTTTATCGAACTCCTCCGCCTATCCCATCCAGGTGATGGTGTTGACAGCCGTCACATAGCACTGTCTCGCCATCTTGGGGTCTCCTCGGATCCGGACCTGGACTCCACCCGTATTGAACTTGAGACACTGGTGGAAGGGACGCATCTAAACGCGCTGATGAGAGGCCGTCCGAATATGGCGTTGTAGCTGCTCGGGGCATCCACTATCACGAAGCGGCAGTTCCGTGACTGCCCTTCGAGGGTCACATGGAGCCCAACTCCACCTTCTACTTCCTTCCTTTCTCCTGAGAAGCCGAATAGGTGGCCATCCGAGGCCAACACCCTCTTGGACTCTACCTTCATCTCATTAAAAGACTTTTTGAGGATGACGTTGACCGAGCTACCGTTGTCGACTAGAATCCGCGAGACGGTGAAGTTCTCGATGGCGGTCTGGATGACCAGCGCATCGCAGAACGGGTCCTCGTAGCTCGGCATGTCCTTCTGGGAGAAAGTGATTCTCTCCGCCGGGGGTGGAGCCGTGGATGTCGAGGCCACGCTCGACTTCCTCGATTCTCACCAGCTGCCTTGGTGCGGGCGCTCGGCCCCTTTTTGTTTCCAGGAACTCTGGGCAGGTGGCCGTCACGTGGCCTTCCTCATCGTGGAAGTCACAATATGTCAACGCCACCTCCCTTGCTTCCTCTTCTGCCACCCTATTCCTCCTCCTTCTTCCTGCTCCTGTTTCCTCCCTAGCCTCTTCTCTTCTTCCTCTTCCTCCTCTTCCCCGCTTGATCTCCATGGCTTGCTGATGCGGGGGAGGCAACTGCCTCGGACCCTGCCTCCACCACAACTGGTGGGGTCTTCCTTGTCCTCCGTAGAAGTTACCCCTTCCCGGGCCGTAACCCCTTCCCTGACCTTGCATCCCTTCGGCATGTTGCCTCCACTCCCCCTCCGGGGCCCTGGGCTCTTCCCTTCTCCTTACCTCTTGCTGCCTGACCTCCGGCTCACTGAGCTTTGCTAGCCTCTTAGTGAGCTCCAGGTTGGCCTCCTCACTCTCAATCTCCTCCGCCACCCTATCCATCAACTCCTCGTAGGAGACGGGGGCCTTTCTCTTCAAAGCCATCTTAAAGAAACTTTCCTTTAGCCCGACGGTGAAAGCGAGCTGGAGTGCAAACCCAGGCATCTCCTGAGTGAGCAACACTTCTTCCTGGAACCGCTCCGCATACCGAGCCAACGACTCTTTTGGCTCCTGCTTCACTTTGAAGAGGGACTCGACGTCCTTCTTCCTCTTCTTTGCGGTTGAGAAACGTAACAAGAAGCTCCGGCGCAAATCCTCGAAGGCGTAGATCGACCCTGTAGGGAGTTGATGGAACCAGTCCCTGGCCTTTTCCTTGAGAGTGACGGCGAAGAGCCGACACTTGAATGCATCCGACATCGGCCTGATGGAGACCGAGTCCTCAAAAGACTGGAGATGCTGGACGGGGTCATCCCTGCCGTTGTAATACACCCTGTCCCACTCTCCGAACCCTGCCGGAACAGGTGCAGAAAGTACCAACTCGCAAAAAGGGCTTCCACCTTCTGCCACCTTGTCTCGCTCCATGCGACCTCCAAGCTCTCTTGCCAGATTCAGGCTCGCGGGAATCGTGCTCGCGGGAATCGCGCTCGCGGGAACGGTACTCGCATGAACCGCTCCCACAGTCGCCATGCCTTCCAGGCGCGCGCTCGCCGGCGCAGAGCTCGCTGACACGGAGCTCGCCGGACTGGCGAACAGCACTCGTCCTTCCATGTCTTGAACTGAACTTCCCGCGACTTCCTTTCCGGCCCTCCCCCCTGGGGCGTTCTCGCCAACCGCTGCTGGGGGAAGGGTCGCCTGAGGTGCTGGGGTCGCGAACTCGCTTCGCATCGCCGCGACCGCGAGCCCAAAAGTGTCAAGCACCTCCCTCCTGAAGTCCGCGAACATCCTCGGTGTCACCACCTGCGGTGGCTCGCTGAACCCCTCGCCTTGATCCTCACCTCCTGCCATGCCTGCTCCTTGGAACTTTCTTGGACCAGCTACACTCCACGCTCACCGCACCAAAATATTGAAACCGATTTCTCGGTCTCTGGTGGAGTTCGGGGCCCTCACCGAAATGAGGGCGGCTAGCCCTTACTGATCCCTCGGAGAAGACAGACGGGAAACTAAGAAAATGACTAAGACCTTAGTCACAGTGAGGAGGTCCCTCCACTAACTCGGAAGATCGTTGAGCGCTTCCCCTCCCAAGCCAAAGCCGAGACTCGGGCACCTCGGAGAGCTCTAGAAATGCTAACCAAAGAAAGTCTGAGGAGAGAGAAGCTGAAGTGAAGTGCTCTCCAAAGGTGCCCTTGAGGTCCTATTTATAGATTTTCTGATCTGGCCTGCAAATAGCAGGATTCCGCCTTTTGATTTTACTATCCGCACCCCAAATGGGTCTGCGAACAGCCAAACTCCGCTGTTTGGAGAGGCTAAAAGCAGACCACCAAGGGTAAAAGGGTAAATTGGCCCTATTGGCTTATGGATAAGGGATTGCGAGAACCTTACTGCCGGAGCTCTCGCGGGCCTTCTCGCGGACCCTGCTCGCGACGCCTCTTCCAGGCGATCGCTTGCGAGGGCCTCGCTGGCCCATTTTGGCGGTATCTGCCGAGGTCTTGTCTGCTGGGGGGCAATCTCGGCGAGGTATGGATCTCGCAACTCCTGTTGCGATACCGTCCCTTTGGCTTCAATGAGCATATAACTCTTCGTCGACCTCAGATGATTCCGCCGAACGCCTGTCTCGCCGACCCTTCTCGCTCGCCCTAGAGGCAAGCTCTGTTTCCTCGCCTGGCGAATATCGGGGTTGTATAGTGGCTATGAATGAAGAGATGGAAGCCTTGGAGATGAATGAGACATGAGACCTTATCCCCATGGTGGAGGGCATCAAACTTATCACCTGCAAGTGTGTGAACAAGGTAAAGGAGAGAGCTGATGGAGAAGTAGAGCGGTACAAGGCGAGGCTTATCCCTCGGGGTTTCTCGCAAACCTATGGAGAGGACTATGTAACATTCCCAATCCTACTAGACCCCATGATGGTGTTAGGGCATAACATGAGGAGAGAAGAGTGAGTTGAGATAGGGGGTGACCTTAGGACTCTCTCAGTTAGGGTGAACTCACAGGGTCCCCTATGGTACACAAGTCAACATTAGTCAAACTACCCAAATTGCACTCACAAGTAAAAGTTGAATTCACCACTATGTTCCTAACCCTAAGGGAGACCCATTTGACCAAGAACCTCAACAATTAGCCACCCAAATAGGCCAAACATGACCAATGTCAAACCTAGGTCAACATAGCCCTATTCAACACAATTGGACTCAATTGACCTTCAATACCTCAAAGTGACCTTACCTAGGTTACCCTAATCCCCAAGTAAGGTCATTAGGTCAACAATCACTAAATAATTCAACTCAATTTCAAGGTATTTACCAAAGTCAACTTTTAGTCAACATAGCCCAAATCAACCCAATTAAGGACCAATTTGCCTTCAATTGGTCAAATTGACTTGACCCCTAACCTCATAACCCCATTAGGAATCTAATGGGCCCAAAAGCCTCATCAAGTGGTCAACCATTCCCTCCAATTTGAAAAAAGTCAACTTTAGACCAAATTGGGTCAAATTCACACCATATGGATCAATTAACCAAATTGGAGCCACACCATGACCCAATGGACTTTGGGTAGGGTCATAGGACTCATAGCCATCACGTGGGGCAGACCCACCCACCAAATTGACCAAGCCAGACCAAAAGTCAACCATGGTCAACATAAGGCCTTAAGAGAGAAATTGAAAGACCAAGTGAAATCCAAGTGAACCAAGACCCCACCTCATGCCTAACCAGCATGACACAAGCCTATTAGTACCCCACATTTGAATTTGGAGAGAGATGATGAGCATGGGGGCAAAAATGTCATTTTCCCCAAAAAGCTTAAAGGAAAAGTGCTTTTGGAGTAAAGGAGATCCCATGGCCCCCACCACCTCTGCCCAAGCCCCCAGCCGAACTCCTCAGGCTGTGAACAGTCATTTCAGGCATGGCAACCGCTCAAACAGTAGAGTAGGGGTTGTACAAGCCATGGCCGAACACCCCACTTCGCATTCTCTCTATACAACCACCTCCCCTCTCATTTGACCCTTCCATCATCTTCAGAAGGTCCTAAGGAGTCGATCTAGCCTCATGGAGCAGAGCCTTTAGTGGAGAATCGGCGAATCAAGCAAGCTCGTCGAAAATGGAGGAATCCATGGCCGCACGCCGGAGCACACGTCGCCGAGCCACAATTGAGGTCCGTTTCTCCCCCTCTCCCTCTGTGCTAGCATCTAGAACCACTTAGGAGAGAAATCGGGCTCAATTGAGCCCGATCCCATGTGAAGAAGAGGGAGAATTCCTGAGCTTTTCTTCTAGCTCGGGATCGCCGAAGAATCCATCTCCGAAAGTCGTGTCGCCGCCTGGCGGTAGCCACCACCTCAACGGAGGTGGTGGAGGTGGTGGCTGGCAGTGATGAGCACTGGTTGGCCGGGAAATGAGGTTGGAAATTGGCCCAGCTGGGAGGATTCCTGGACGTTGGCTAGAAGAAGGAGATGAACTCATGACCCTTGATCTCAGGGCTGATGGCTTTATGCATGTCACTTTAATATAAATGAAATCAATTGTCACACTTTATATAGACTTTAAATTAAACATTTAGGCTACTTAAAGGCTATTTTAGGCAAAAGTAGCTGAGATAACTTTTGTATCCTTTGAGGTCAACTACCTATAGGTCTTTGAATCACCAAGTTTGGTGGCCTACAGCTCTTTATAGGGTCATTATACTAAGGTATGTCCTAAAGGGTGTTCAGACCTTATTTTGTAGATCTAGACCACATGGTTTCTTGGATTAGTCTAATATTTTAGACATAGTTGTAAATAGCATAGATACACCCCTGCCCAAAAATTATAATTTTTGGGTAACATTTTCCTATAGTTTTGTGATAAATATGATTTCTCATATTAATGAAATATAAGTGGTTAGATAAAAGCAAAATGACCCAAATCTTGGGTGGCATGATTGTTAGACCCTACTTAGTAACATGTCAAAGTTCGAGACCATTTGGCTTACTGTAGAACATAATATCTCATATTCATAGGAATGTGATGTATGGAGAGATGGTGTGCATATAGCACATTTGTGTATTTTGTGATTTCATCACTCATGGCTTGTGGTATGCTCATGAAATTTGGGAAACACACCTAACACAAAGGAAGGTATCATCTGTAGAAATATTAGGATTTTTGGAAAGAAAAATCATAAGTAATTGAATTATTATGTGTTTGTCACAAAAATGTTTTAATCAAATAAAAGTTATCAAATAACTTAGGATAAATCTGATATTCTGTCACATGATTTGTTAGGATGTTATATACTTCTGGAAATTTTATTGGGATTTTTGGAATTAATATTTCTTAGTCTTTTGAGTATAATGGATTTTGTCACAAAGTGTATTAATGAAATAAACATCACCTAGGGATTAGAGAAAAATTCAATACTCTGTCACATGATGTTTTACCTTGAAATATATCTCTGGAAATTTTGGTAGGATCTTTGAAAGTCATTCACACTGTAAATGATCAAAAATGTCATTTGTCATACTTATGTATTAATGGAATTTATATGATCAACATTATCTGGAAAATTTTGAAAATTTGGCTAGACTGTGTTTTGATCATTATAAGCCTATGGTAATTTTTATAGAATTTTTGGATCAATTATTTCAGTACTTGCTGTGTAATGTGCCCAATTGATTTAAATGTTTAAATATTTAAATGGTGGTCTTAAATATTATGAAAAATTAAGAAATCCAGTCAGCCATGATATTTATATATTACATGTCACTGGTAATTTATTGAGAGCATTTTGACTTCAGAAAGTTGTACTTTATGTGTAAAGAAAGGTGTGCATTATCATTAAAGTATTTTTATAAATAGCCAAAATAGTTGGGAAAATTATGAATTTCTGACCATCTTGTAATTAGGTCATGTTTAACCTATGGTAAAAATTTTAAGATATTTGGTCATGTTTTGGTGATGTCCACATTATAGAGATCAAATTCGTTCAATGTTGAGTTGGTCTGCGATTAACAAAAACTTATGGTAGTGTCTAGGTTAGCCAAAACATGTGGGAATGGAATGAAATTTGGAACACAATATTAGGGCATACATAACTACAGTTCACATAAGTTGTAGGCTAATTGGAGAAAATTTACCCTATAGAGAATATTGGACGGGGAGCACGTCTTGGTGAACAATTGTAGTATTTTTGGGAGTTTCCTATCTGTGACAATTATAGTACACTTAAGATGATCATGATCCTTTCAAGGATAGTGATGAGCATATAGGTGAATATTTAAGGATCTGCACCACTCATCGTTAAAAAGGTCGTTAAGATACCTAGAAGAGTCTAACTCATACTTACGTAATTTAGAGCAACCATGAGGGTAACCTTGACAAGGGTAGTTACCAATAACAGTAAATATTCTAAGAAGGAAGGTCAGAGATGTATCCCAGAATACCATCTAGTACCATTGCGAGCCCTTCACCGGGTAGACCTCAGGAAGTCGAGAATTCACCTTAAATTACTACGACCGCCTAAGTAATAAACAAGAGTAACCCTAACTGAGATAGACTGAGAAAAGTAAACTTCATCCTATTAGGAGGGATGGAATGGTTCAAGAGTAGTTAGTCCTACGAGTTGGAGGCTCAGGTAATGTAATAAATCTTGAATGTGCATAGACTAGTGGCAGGTCTTCGGTACGGGTCCATTTGTCACACTAATGGCGGTACGTTGACTTTGGCAGGTGTGGTGAGTTAGAGGGCCAGTAGGTTACTTTACTACAGTCTAGCAGACAATCCCTAGTAACCCACCCCGACCATAAAAGTCTGGCGGGATACCAACAAGAGTACGCAAAAGTTCACGGAAGTGCACCTAGGACGTGTACAACAACGTACGTAAGGTCTAGGTCTTGCAATGTGTATGCCCACCTAGAAGTGGAGTGCCCAATTCACTGATTTCGTTGCCACGGTGGAAGTACCTGAGAGGCTTGCTACCTCCGAAAAGCGGGAACTAAAGAAATGTATGCGCAGAGTCGTGTGAGTGAGTTGCACTGTATGAACATAGCATAACATACCATAACATTCATAACATCATAATGACATGTACATTTGCAAACTCTTATCATATAAATTAGTGTGGGCTATTTTATATGATAAGTTATAATTTCGAAAATCTTAACATATAAGTTTGTATGGACATTCATATAAGTTAAGGTACTCTAGATGATAATGTGGTAGTTTTTCTTAATACTTCACTTGCACTGCATTTATTTATTTACTGCTCATTATTTACCTATTACTGTTGTCCTACTTACTGCATTTATTATATATTGTTGTTATTCTCACCGCTCACTTACCCTTTATACTACTAGTACTATCCATGTCACTTGAACTTCCTTTTACCCCTTGTTGTCTTCCGCTTCATCCTCCCGCTCGGTACCTAGGAGTCGTGGGGGGAGGCGAGGACAAAATGGCTTAATCTTTTTGACTAACGGTCGGTTATGGTCGTAACACCAGGAGATCGAGGAGCAGGAGCCGCAGTACGTCAGGCAGGACGTGACGGTAGACCCTGAGGAACAGTTGTCGTACATCACTACTTCCACAGGACGACAGGTTGGAGAGTATTTTGTGTTGCTTCCGCATAGTGTAGAGTGAGAGAGAGATTTACCTTTATTAGTCACTTTTAGATCTGTATCGGGCTTAAGCCATTACACTCTTAGTTTTATTTCATTGTGGACAATTTGCACTCTCTTATATCTATGCATATATGTGTGTTGTGGTTGTGGACTTGTCTATTTGTACTTATTACTTCTTGCAAATTGGCCTGTGATATGATCGATTTAGCCGGCAGGATCGGCGTTGAGCGGTGACAGCTAACCCGTGAGTTGGGGTCACCGCAAGACGGCGGTTCTGGGCATAAGATTCGGGAACTCTCCGGTAAGGAGGAGAGGGATCTTACAGACTATGAGGATGTGAAGCCCCCATTTCGACCCCACATACATGTATCTCAGCTATGTTCATAACAATTTATCCCAGGCTGAAGTGCGGCTAGTGAATACAAAATAAACAACACATAATATAAATTTACTTTCATACCTTGCTTTCTTGTTGAATCTTTTCTGTCTTATCATAATCAGTTCTTTTGTTTTGCGTATCCAATGTCATGTCCGTTACCTACAAAATTTGACGATGGGCTTAGTCATATAAATATGACTAAGTGAGGATATACCTCTTTCATTTCTATATATATAATTAGAAAACAAGACTTATGCAGTTAAAAATACATTTTTTTCCATACTAACCATTTTTCTGTCTCAGCAATGAACTTAGGTAGCATATAACTAGATGAACATGTTAGTACCAGTAAAACAGTATGAGCAGTTATATGATTATATCAATATTTATATCATAGTGGCTGTGTAAAAAGGAAAGATATGCAACATTTATCTCCGTATACCAGTACAAATAAGCAATCTATGAACCAGTTATCATATTCTTGTTATAGCTATGTAGCAATAAATCAATGTATCAGTATCTCAGTGTATGCAGTAAATCAATAAATCAGTATTTCTATATCAGTGTATCCGTATATCAGTATCTCAATGTATCAGTATCTCTGTATTTCTATAACTGTTTCATTACTTAGGATATATTAGGGGCGATTGAATCCTTTTTTCATTCTTTCATTTCAGTCTTTGGGCCCACCCCGAAGGGTCATCATATTCCAAAACCAGTACGGACAACCCGCGTTTATGTCTTTCGGCTCGACTGGTTTGGCAGTTCATCATATTCATTTCATTCATGTGCATGCAATTCATTTCGCCCGTAATATAACCTCGTGTCGACACGCTTACGTAATAGTGAGTTATTCATTTTCATATCCCCTCAGAATTTATTCGCATGTTTGCCTTTAAGGGGCCATACATTATATCGATATTAAATATCAGTGATATCAACTATGCATGTAACATTCAGTATAAAAAGAGTGCGCATGTAAAAAGAAAGTAAAGCCATAAAGCATAAATGAAACAGGTAGCTCTCACCATCAGTAGCTTATATCATTGTCACGTCTATTTTGAGGTGCCTTTCTCCGTGGTATCTGTATATGCATCATATCATTTAGGGTCATTTATATCGGGGTTGCACCTCGCTATAGCTACAATATTGACTGCTATAATTACACCATTTGAAAGTTAGTTAACCGCCCCTCTATTTTTGCTTAACCATAAAAAAGTCAAGTTCAAATCAATGATAATACGCAATTCAACTCACTGTTTTAGTATGTCCTCAATTTATAACGCAAAGCCCATAATAGCAATTTCCTCTTTAGAACTATGCAATAAGGAAAATACTTGATAAGCATAAAAGAAAAGATAGGTCTCACCGCTACTTTTTCCATCCCTTTGTCACGCCCCAAGTCACCGTCATCTCTACCAGTGGATGTCATCCTTCACGATATCTGTTAAGGAGTTATATTATTAACGGGCATTCTATCGGGGTTGCATCACAATTATAGCGTTGACGTTGACCTCTAGGGGTGACCTATATTTATCCAGATTTGTTCAAGGTAAGACACTTATACATAGGCAATTGCAAGTGGAGTGCCCCCAAACTCAAAAGAAAACAACAACAACACTTAGTGGACTGCATAGGGATAATTAAATAGCCTATATTGGACTGCAGAAATTCAGTTATGGCACCCCATAGATTAGGACATTAGTAGTCGACCAACAAGGAGGAGACATAGCAGCTACAAAAACCCAACAATCAGAGTAGTGACAGAATAAAGGGGACATCAGCACAACAATACTATGGGCTGCAGAAAATCAGCAAAATAACAATAGTACAAAAGCTACTTCAGGCAACATAACAGCCTAAAACATCTTCCAAGGATTCCCCTCAGATTTCAACAGAAATCACCCAAAATAAATAGAAAAACAGCAGCCGGCCCTATAAAGAAAATACCATAATTTCTCACTTTGAAAACCAATAAGGAAGAGTAGATGTAAACCCAAGTAACCCTCACATATCAGCAACCAATTCAAATCCCTCAACCCAAAAATATCTCGATGAAGACAGAAGTCAACTGAGAGTCAAACTCCCAGTTAAACCCCCTCAATTCACAAAATTTTCCATACTTATAACAGAAATCGCCACCTCCAGGAGGAATCACGACAACCGCCATCAATAGGTACTAAAAGGAACCTAAGACAGCAGTACATCTCTTCCCAATAACCTCATATCTCTCCCAAGAATTCAATGGTAGTAAACAGAAATGAAGAGCGAAGAAGAAATAAGGGCTTACAGTGCTTTAGGACCAAACAGCCGAGGTCCTGTTTCACCAAGAACAACCTCCCAACCAAGATCCAAATCAATCCTAGCCGCAAACCACAGATTCCAGAACTAGCCGCCGATTTCCACAACCTCTATACGAGTTTACGAGAGGAGGAGTAGACTGGAGATGGAGATCAGAGCTGTGCCCTAAACCGACACCGTCGTGGAAGAGGGAAAAAATGAAAAGATCTGATCAATATCTGGTAGGTTTAGAGGCAAAGGAAAACAAAACCCACCGCTTAAAATTTTATGTCAGCCATGTCTATTTGCAGCCCAACTTAAACCAAGGCCATTAAAGATAAAATTAAACGATAGCTATTGGTACACCCACTAACTTTTGGTAGTTCATAATTCCAGCCACATGATAAGCCCACATAAAACCAATTAGCTCCCCATTTCAGTTATAAGAATGCCCTTATTAGCACACCACATTACCTAGGAGGCAGCCTTTAATAGCACACTAAATTCCTTCTACTAATTTCAATTATCATCATAGGGGATAATGTATTTGTTATAACATAAACATAATTGTTTTATTTAACAAAAATAAACAAATGAAAATAACGTACGAGGAAAAGTTGAACGTCACAGAGGAGGTGTTTAGTCTTGTGGCGAAGATGACATCGGTGAGGATGGTCATTGCTCTGGCAGAGTGCCGAGGGTGGAAGCTATGACAACTTGAAGTGAAGAATGTGTTCCTATATGGAGAGATTGACAAGGACATATTCATGGTGCAACCACCTGGATACGTGTCCAAGTCACAACCACATCATGTGTGCAAGTTAAAGAAGGCCCTCTACGGGTTGAAATAGACGCCGAGAGCCTGCTATATAAGAAGATCGCGGAGTACCTGCAGTTCTGTGGTTATGGTGCCTCAGACTCAGGCTCTATTATGTTTGTGAAGAAGAGTAGAGATCTTCATGTTCTGGTGTTGCTATATGTCGACGACATGATAGTGACGGGGAACAACAGTGAAGAGGTCGCAGCGCTGAGACAACAACTATCCATTCGCTTTGAGATGAAGGATCTTGGTGAATTGCATCATTTCCTTGGACTTCAAATAAAGAAGGGAAGTGGTGGGATGTTTGTCTCCCAGAGGGCTTATGCTAAGAAGATCGTCGAGAGATTCGCTATGGAGGAGGGGAAGAGCAACTCCATTCCACTGGAGGGCTGAAGCTTCGGAAGGAAGAAGGGAAGATTCTTCCTAATCCGAAGGTCTTCCAGACACTTATGGGGAGTCTAATCTACCTGACTATTACAAGGCCTGGCATCGCTTTTGCCGTCGGCAAAGTGAGTCGGTACATGCAGAAGTCACAAAAGTCTCATATGGAGGTAGCAAAAGGGATTCTGAAGTACGTGAAGGGGACCCTATAGACCGGGTTGATCTATAGAGAGAAGTCTGGCTTCAAGCTACATGGGTACACGAATGCAGACTATAGAGGTGGCGCTGATGATCGCAAGTTAACATCAGGCTATGTATTTCTATATGGAGCTGATGTCATCTCGTGGTGTAGCAAAAAATAGGATTCTATCTCCCTTTCCACCACAGAGTCCGAGTACAAGATATCGCGCTTAGCAGCCCAGGAGTGTGTCTGGCTAAGGAGGCTGATGGAGGATGTGGACGAGAGGGTCAGCAGACCTACTGTGCTACGAGGGGACAGCGAGAGTGCATTGAAACTGGTAACCAACCTAGTGTGTCATGCAAGGACCAAACACATAGAGATCGAACATCACTTCATCAGAGAGAAGGTGTTGGGTGGCTTGATTGTGGTGGATCAAGCATGTGTAGAGCGAAGACAACCTTGCAGACATATTCACAAAGCCCATATCTTCTGGGTCGTTCAGGAGGCTTCGCTCATTGCTTAGTGTTGTTCCCGTTGCTCACTTCAAGGGGGAGTGTTATATTTATGAAGTGAGCTAGCGTCGGTGTTAGCGCTACCGCCAGGCGCTAGCTCAGCTTCTAAAAGGTCTCTCTCTTCCTATAAATAGGAGGGCAGACCCCCCCCCCCCCCCCACACACACACACCCCCCTTTTCTTATGTTAGAGAGTTAGAGAGTGTGAGAGAACTCGTGTGAGATTATTTTGAGCGAGATAGTAGAGAACTCGGAGCGAGTTCGACGAGTGACCTAGTAGGGTCCCATGAGAGAGAGCACTCGCGAGCTAACACAGAGCATTAAGAGTTAACGTCGGGCGTTAAGTGTGCGAGTGCGACTAGTGGCCAGCGAGTGCAAGTGCGGCTAGCGAGCTACGAGCAGAGAGCTTGCGAGAAGGCTAACGCGAGGCATTAGAAGTTAACGTCGGGCGGTAGCGAGCAACGATCAGTTTATTTCTTCTATTTGGCTGTTGTAAATCGGGTTGTATGCAACTTGTAATCAGTCTTGTAATCTTGTAACCTTCATTTGTAATTAAAGAGAAGTGTTTGTGTTCATCCTTGGTGTCTGTGTCTCGATGCTCCATCGGTCCAGAAAACTTCACAAGCGCGCGCTCCATTTTTTCACCCAGCTGGATTGATAAACCTGCAACCCCATTTTTCACTCCTCTTCGCGCTGCTCAATTGATTCGACAAAATAGCCCTAGTGCTAAAAGAAAGGAGAAGCCTTGGATTGGTTCAATTGAATCGGTCCAGCTTAGGCCCGCACAACAATCTCCCACTTAAGACTGATCCTTCCACAAAACTTTGCATTATGTATTGTAGTGGAAACACTAGTTATCTAGTAATTGTGATCACCCAATTGAATTTGAGCTAAAATTTAAATTTTTTACATGGCATGTCAGCAAATCTCCTCTCATCAGTATAAACATTCTTCAATCTAAAAGTGTCATCTTTAATTAGAGATCACACGTGATGATGTCAATATCTGATGTGCTTAATTCTTGAATGATAATCTAAGTTCTAGCAAAGAAAATGATGCTCCAACTGTTGTTGAACAAAAAACAACCATCTTTCTTCGATCCGAGCTCCGTGAGTAAATCCTACAATCAGTCAACTCCTTACTAGCTATAGAGGTAGCATTGTGCCCAGTTTTTTCCTTTTTGTTAGTGATATGCAACCATGAATTTATATGAATTTAGGGGTGCGCTTAGCAAATAATCCCACTAATGAGAAGTGCAAGTAGTGGAGGAGGTGAAAGTCAAAGTCAACCCCATTGTCGAGGGAGTGGGGAAGCAAGAGCAAACCCGCCCACCCTTAAGGGGCGCGACCAAGGCCGCTCCACCCTTGAGGGGTGCGTCCAAGGCCGCATCCCCCTTGAGGGGAGCGACCAACGTCACACCCCCCTTAGGGAGTGCGTCCAAAACGCAGGCCGCACCCCCCTTGAGGGGTGCGACCAATGGAACACCCCTGTTAGTGAGGTGTGGCCAGGGTCGCCCTCCTCCGCCACTAGGGGAGCGGCCAGGGGCGCGTTCTCCCATCTTTGGGAATGGCCTTTACCGCACCCTCCTTGGTTTGCGGCTTCAGCCGCACCCCTCTTAGGAGCAGTCGAGGCAGCGCTCTCCCTCTTATCTACGCACCTCTCGGGCATCACTCGACTACACTTTTCTGGGTCTCTGTTCACGACGCGCGCCGAATGCCTCCAAGTTCACGACGCGCGTCGAAGGCCTCCAAGTTCACGACGCGAATCGAATGCTTCCAAGTTCACGACGCGCACCGAACGCCTTCAAGTTCACGACGTGCGTCGAACTCCCAAAACATCCCCAAATGCATGACGCGCACCGAACGTCCCAGAGTTCGCAACGCGCTTAGAACGCCTCTACCTACATGACGCGAGCTAGATGTTTCCAAGTTTGCAGTGCGCGCAACAGTAAACCTTTTTGATTTCCCAGATTACAGGTTTTATTCGTTGCTATCATTGTCATCAACGAAGCTGCCTGAATTGCCCGGAGGGCAAGACGTGCATATCTGAAAATGGCGATCAATGTGCTCCAAATCAACGAACATGATTCACCCGTCAGGTGGTTACGGTGGTTACTGTGATAAAATTATCAGGTCACCCCTGCCCAAGGCTATAAAAGGAGTCCAGAGCCTTCATTTTAAGACATCTTGCCTTCAGCGCCCGAGAGAGCTTCTTCGAAGATCCTTCAGAGTTCACCTTTGATGTTTGAAGAATCCTTCGAAGATCCACTTCCGCCTTCGAAGATCTCCTTCTCCTTCGAAGATCTATTTCGAAGGCGACTTGAAGATTTTCTTTAGGCTCTAGGAGATCTCCTTCCCCCTTAGATATTTTCCTCTTCCTCAACCTTCTCTGCACCCCCTGCAACGAGAGGTGGCATGTCTCCCTCTTGCATTATGTAAGTTGTAACACCGAAAGATATAGTGGAATTTGGTCGGCACCGATCCGGCCCCGTGGGTTTTCACCATTTTTCGGGTTTTTCACATAAAAAGTCTTCTTGTCAGCTATCTCACTTTACTTTGACTGATTGCGTGCTCGGATCACTCTAGAGCTGAGCCGGTTCAATTCGACCGATCTAAGGAGAGTGTCGAGCAACTCGCAACAGTTAGAATGAATTTCTGTAATCTTGACATCCAATTAATAGCAACATTGCCATAAGTAAACATATATACAATGGTACTCATGAATCGTCAGTCTCCCCTGTTATGTCAGAATCAACAAAGCCCTACTAATGAATTTTTGTGCCTGAGTAGCACAATACCATTTTCTTCGTGCCTACAAGATATCTCATAATCCACTTCACCGCATTCAAATATTATAAACCTAGATCAGACATATATTTGCTCATAACTCACACGACGACTATGGGTTGTACACATGACATACATGAGGCTTCCAACTACAGATGCATATGTAACATTCACTTGATTCCTGCTTGAAGGCAAAATGTTGGGTGGATAACTCCTTCACTATAGTTCATCAACAAGAGAGCACCAATATCGACTAGTGTGGGTATTCAAGAAGAAAAAGCTACAAGACTCGAGAAGGGTGTGGGATGGAGCGAAGACACCACATTATAATAAAAGTAACTTATTTTATTAATCAAATTTGTTTTACATTCTTTAATTTCAACTATATATATGTATTATTTACTAGTGGGCCGTTAAGCTATCATTTATGCAATGACCTTTTAATTTAGGGCCTGTTTGAGAGGATTTTTTAGAAAAAAGGAGTGGTGGCAAAAGAATAGTAGGAAAATGTCCTTTTCGAAAATGTCTATTACAAAAATACATATGTTTTGGTGAACTCCTTTTACAGAGATTTTCAAAAATGAGAAACACTTTATAAACTGTTTGACAAATATCCGTTGATGTGACTTTTTTTATAAAAAATGCAAGCCCGGGCAGAAAAATGCACGCCCTGTGGAAAATGAGCGCACGAGCGCGAATTTTTTACCCGGACATGCAATTTTCGACCAGGCGAGCATATTACGCCCGGTCGCGCATATTTCGCTCGGGAGAGCATTTTTCGCCCGGACGCGCATTTCTCTCCGGGGTACGCATTTTTTGCCTCAGGCGCGCATTTTTGGCCAGTGCTCTCATTTTCACCAGTGCGCGCATTTTTCGTTCGGCGGACATTTTTCGTCAGGGGGCGCATTTTTCGCCAAGACGCACATTTTTCGCCCGAACGCCCATTTTTCGCCCGGGCTCGCATTTTTTCCTCCAAGCGCGCATTTTTCGCCCGGGCGCGAATTTTTTTGTCCGGGTGCACATTTTTCCCTCGGACGCGCAATTTTCGCCTTGACGCGCATTTTAGGCCCGGGAGAAAAATGCGCTCCCGGGAGAAAAAAGAGCGCCTTGGCGAAAAAAAGCGCGCCCGGGCGAAACTTCTCGCCCGGACAAAAATTTCTCGCCCGGACGAAAAATGTGCGCCTGTGCGAAAAATGCGCGTCCAGGCAAAAAATGTGCGCACAGACGAAAAAATGCGTGCCTGGGCGAAAAATGCGCGCCCTGGCGAAAAAATGCGAGCCCGAATGAAAAATGGCCGTTCGGGCGAAAACTGCGCGCCCGGGCGAAAAATGGGCGTTCGGGAGAAAAATGCGCGCGCCCGGGCAAAAAATACTCGGCCGGGCGAAAAATGAGCGCCCGGGCGAAAATGCTCGTTCGGCTGAAAAATGCTCGTTCGGGTGAAAAATGCGCGCTCGGACGAAAAATGCGCCCCTGAACGAAAAATGCGCCCCCAGACGAAAAATGCTCCCACCGGTGAAAAATGAGAGCACGCGCGAAAAATGCGCGCCCGGGGCGAAAAATGAGCGTCGGGCGAAAAATGTGCGCCCGCACGAAAAAATGCGCGCCCGCGCGAAAAATGAGCGCCCCGGGAAAAATGCGCGCCCTGACAAAAAAATGCGAGTCCGGGCGAAAAATGCGCAACGGGGCAAAAAATGCGTGCCCGCGCGAAAAATGCGCGCTCGTGCGAAAAATCCGCTCCCGGGCGAAAAAATGCGCTCGAGTAAAAAATGTGCGCCGGTCAAAACAATACCCGGGCGAAGAATTTGCGACCGGGAAAAAATACGCGATAGAGCGAAAAATTCGCGTTGGGGTCTAAAATGCGCCCATGGGCGAAGAAATGCTCGCCCGGGCAGAAAAATGTTCGCACGGGGATAAAATGTATGCTAGGGCCGAAAATGCGCTAACCTTGTATCGGGATGAGGAAGTGCTTTTAGAAAAAGGATGAAAAGTAGGGGACAAGTGACTTTTCAAAAAGAGGAGAAAATGAGTTTTCCGTTGTAGCTTTTCTCACCGGTAGACAATCCAAACGTTTGTTAGGTGCGGTGACGTTTTTCACAAAACGAAAAGGAGCTAAAAAGTCCTCCCAAACAGGCCCTTAAGTAGCGCATATCCATTGGTTGTCCTCTATAAGATTGTTGGTGTGGCATGATTTGGTCGATATACAATCCCTAGGCCATATTGACTTAGGTTCTGTTTGAGAGGGATTTTCAGAAAGGAGAAGGTGTGGGTGGCAAAAGGATGGTAGGAAAAAATGCTTTTCGAAAATGTCTATTACAAAATAAGATCCGTTTGAGTGAACTCATTTTGCAGAGATTTTCAAAAATAAGAAGCACTTTATAAACTATTTGGCAAATCTCCGTTGCGGTGACTTTTTTATTAAAAATGTAAGCTCAGGTAGAAAAATGCGCCACCGGGGGAAAATGAGCGCCCTTGCGCAAATTTTTTATTCGGACGTGCAACTTTCGCCCGGGTGAGAATATTACGCCTGGGCGCGCATATTTCGCCCGAGCGAGCATTTTTCGCCCGAGCGCCCATTTTTCACCCCGGGCGCGCATTTTTCGCTCAAGCTCTCATTTTTCGCCGGCGCGCGCATTTTTCGTCCGGACGCGCATTTTTCGCTTAGCCGCGTATTTTTCACCCGAACGCCCATTTTTGGCCCGGGCTTGCATTTTTTCGCCCGAATGCGCATTTTTTGCCCGTGAGAAAAATGCGCGCCCGGAAGAAAAAAAGAGCGCCCGGGCGAAAAAAATGTGCGCTCTGGCGAAAACTTCTCGTCAGGACGAAAAATGCGCGCACGTGCAAATAATGCAAGTCCACGCAAAAAATGCACGGTCGAATGAAAAAATGCTCGCCCGGGCCAATAATGTTCGCCCGGTCGAAAAAATGTGAGCCCGGGCAAAAAAAGTGCATCCGGGCGAAAAATGCGCTCATGTGCGAAAAATGCGCACCCGAGCGAAAAAATGCGAGCCCGGGCGAAAAATGGGCGTTTGGGCGAAAACTGCGCGCCCGAGCGAAAAATGGGCGTTCGGGAGAAAACTACGCGCACGTGCGAAAAATTCGCGGCCGAACGAAAAAATGCGTGCACGGGTGAAAAAATGCGAGCCCGGGCGAAAAATGTGCGGCTGGGCGAAAAATGCGCACCCGGGCGAAAAAATGGGCGTTCGGGAGATAACTGCGCGCCCGGATGAAAAATGGGCGTTCAGGAGAAAAATGCGCGCCCGGGCGGAAAATATTCGTTCGGGCGAAAAATGAGCTATCGGCCGAAAAAATGGGTCGTTGGGCGAAAAAGCGCGTCCGGGCGAAAAATGCGCGCTCGGACGAAAAATGCGCCCCGGATAAAAAAAGTGCCCAGACGAAAAATGCGCGCACCGACGAAAAATGTGAGCACGCCTGAAAAATGCGCGCTCGGGGTAAAAAATGCGCGCGGGGAGAAAAATGGCCGTCGGGCGAAAAATGCGCGCCCGCGTGAAAAATTCGTGCCCCGGCGAAAAATGCGCGCCCCGGCGAAAAAATGCGAGTCCAGCCGAAAAATTCGCGCCGGAGCGAAAAATGTGCGCCCGGGCAAAAAGTGCGCGTCCGCGCGAAAAATGTGTGCCCGCGCAAAAAATGAACGCTCTGGCGAAAAATGCGCGCCCGGGCGAAAAATGCGCTCGGGCAAAAAATGCACGCTCGGGCGAAACAATGCGCGCCCGGGCGAATAATGTGCGACCGGGAAAAAAATTCGCGACCGAGCGAAAAATTCGCGTCCGAGCTAAAATGAGCCCATGGGCGAAGAAATGCTCGTCCGGGCAGGAAATTTTTCGCACGGGAGAAAAATTTGTGCTCGTGCGGAAAATGCGCTAACCTTGTATCAGGATGAGGAAGTGCTTTTCGAAAAGGATAAAAAGTAAGAGACAAGTGACTTTTCAAAAAGAGGAGAAAATGAGTTTTCCACGGTAGCTTTTCCCACCAGTAGACAATCCAAACGGTTTGTTAGGTGCGGTGACGTTTTTCAGAAAATAAAAAGGAGCTAAAAAGCCCTCTCAAACATGCCCTTAATGTAACTAAAAAAGTGCTTGTCAGTAACATAGATGCTACATATGTGCACCCATGCACCCCCAAGAAGTCACTAAAATGTGAGTCTACAAATCTTAGGACCTCAGTCCACTGGTCCTAGATTTGTTACTCTCGCCTCTAGAACCTTGCATATATGCAAGACCACCAATATGATCGCCTCCCTCGGGAGTGTTGATTTGCAACTCTCTGAGGAGCTCCGACATAGGTGGATACTATCCTATGGTCGTAAATCTCATTAGGTCACAATTAGTTTGAGCGTGTCCAAGTGTATGTGGGTTGTAAGCTCATCGTCCCCTTCTATGCACTCTTCACCACAAAAAAGTCAAGCTTGACATGTGCCAGAAACCCTAGATAAATAGGTCCAGTGCATTTGTACACCCATGCGTGAGCCCAATTGCAGTTAGATAAACCTAGATGTAGTCTAATGCATCCAATTCGTAATTGGGTTCGGTTAGGGTTGAGTCAAGCTTTAGAAACTCTAACTGACTGGGTTGACCTAATCGAAATCGATGGGGTTGAGAGTTTAAATTTGGTGGGATCCAATTGGACCCATCATGTCCAATACAAAGGGTTCTGGTGTATGCATGTTGTCGGTCACCCAAAATTAGCTAGGGGTGTATGACACCCAATTGTCACATTTAAATCAATTGGGCTTAGGTTACACAATTCTAGTAGGCTAAGTGGTTCAATTGACCCCTTGAACTCAAATTAATGGTGGTACTCCATCTGGGGTTTGACCAAGGGCATAATGGTCATTAGGATGCAATGATTTGATGTTAAACACATTATATTAAAAATCCTATTCAGGAGAACATGATTTCGATGTCTTCCGATTCTAACTCAATTTGAGTCAATTGACCCCAAATTTGTGTTGATCTTATCCATTTGAACTGGGTTTGGAATCCACGCTCATGACAATGAATGAATTTACCCCCTCCGATCATTGCACTTTTAGTTTTTGGATGACAATGATTAGCGAAGAGACCTCCAAATATAAAATAATTTTTCACCCGCATCATCTCTCACACTTTATTCTTGTACATCTGTTGTGACTCTGTAATTGATTGTTCATACCCTCGTCGATCAAACTTTCATATTTCAATGGACACGATTAATTTAAGCTTCTTTATTATTGATTATTTGAGAAGTTGCATGCATTCTAGATGGATGTTTTCCATGTCTATAACTCTGACAATTTGATTTGGTTTGTAAATGTGATTTATTTCCCATTTACTCTCCTTTTGTCGACCACATACAATATAATTTGAATAATTTGCTCTATCAAAAACTACCTTCAAATGCAACTAATGCATCATGCATGAACCTCCAAGTTAATTATATGGAATTAATGATTCTATGAGTTCATATATGTTTAATTAGTCACAAATCAATGATATTAAAGCTCTAACCTACACATTCCATACTATGGAAATATGGGCGGACTTACGTAGGGCCCAATGTGGGTGGCCAACCACACTTTTTTTTAAATACTAATCGAAACTAAATTAAAATTATCAACACTTTTCATGAGTGTCCCATCAATCCTCCTATTTTTCATTTCTGGAAGACCATCTATCCATGCGCGCAGCAGCTTCCAACGCCTATATAGTAGTATTAAAAGAAAAAAAATCAGCACAATTAAAAGCTGAGCAAAAAAATAAAATGATATTTTTGTGTGAAAATAAAAGGGCAATGTTATTAGCAGCCCTAAGACGGCTATTCGTAGTCCTAAAAACACAAAATGGTCATTCACAGTCCTAAAAATACTTAAATTCATTGGACTGCAACTATCAATGGACTGCGTTTAGCAGTTATAGGACTGCTTATAACATTGCCCAAATAAAATGTCATAAAAATGTAATCACCTCTTTATCCCAATCACATCGGACGGTCATCATTGTCAATATTAGAGTCTGAACAACAGTTCCTCCAATCATTCCAGCCCATATTCCCTACCATAATCAATTAATTTCATGTTATAATTAATTAGAAACAAATACATAGCATAAATAATGTTTGAAGAAATTTATCATGGATTAATTAATTACCAGGACTCCCAGACCAAAAAACCAACTCATAAAAACACCAACCGGAAGCCCAATCAAGTAATATGATGCAATGTTAACATACGCCACAGCCGATTGCCACCCTGAACCAACTGCCACACCTGCAAGACGTACACGAATTTAGGGGTGTAAGTCGGAACCAACTGAACCGTCTAACCGAATCGAACCAAATCAAATCGCACGGTTCTGTTTAGCTAGCATGCTGCGATTCAGTCACGATTCCATTTTTTTAAAAATCACGTGGTTCGGTTCATAACTTTGATTTTCAAATCAAATCGAACCGTATTAGCACTTACATTAATATTAGTAATTTAGTATCATAATATATTTGATTTATTTGGACATCACGGTTGATACTGATACGGTAGCAGTTTAATAAAAACTTAATACTTAATTGGTGTCACACATTGCTTCTATTCTCACGCGAGTCACAGTGATAAACATCATGTATGCAAGTACGCAACTATATTTTTTTAAACATTTTCTCTAAGATTATGCATTCATATTTCTTTTTTAGAATCATCAAAATCGAACGGAACCAAAATTCGGTTCAGTTCCAATTTTTTTTGCACGGTTAGATTCGGTTTCAAAATTTTGGAATCACGTATGAGTAATTCGACTTGCAGTTTTGCATAAAAATTGAGCCAAACCAAACCGTTACAGTTCCACATGAATTCATAGGTTGAGTAAATAATCCTAGCTCATGAAAGATGAAACTCTGATTAGAATGTCGCTAGCTAGCTGACCTGAAAGAACCGGTTGAACGCTGTTAAGAAGAATGGTGAAGGCCAACAGGAAAGAGAGTTTGTCCACAGCTTTGATGACCGCATCGCTTTGCGTGAATATGTAGGCAAACTTGTCGTGCAGAGCTAAGATCAGGGCCACGAAGAAAACTCCGATGATGCTGGAGGTTACCACTGCGACAATTGTGGCGAACTTGGCGCCATTGCTGTTGCCTGCCCCAAGCTCATTGGCCACCCTCACTCTTTTATGATCATCAAAACGAAACCAATTAGAACTATTTTGAGCTAGCTAGCATGTCGAACTTAATTACTTTGATAATTGAAATGCCTTCAACCTTTATTGAAATATAATATATATATTGGGTTATTTACCGGGACCTCCTCTCGAAGTTTCCGTAATTACAGCTTGCAACCTTCTAACTTTCAAAATTACAATTACTCTCTTTAGTGTTTATATTTTATAACATCCGGGCACAAAAAAAATCCCGAAGATTTACCCCAAGAGGATACTTTTGTGCATGAATTATATGAAATGTAAGCATTGAGGACATGTTTTTGTAATTTGAAAAGTTAGAGAGATGCAAGCTGTAATTACGCAATCCTCGAGAAAAAGTCATGGTAAATAATCTCATCTCTCTCTATATAAAATATTTCAGATAAAAAGAGAATCGAAGAAGGGTGACGTTAATTACCCAGTTGCAGCGAAAAATGCAAGTGGAATCATCAATTCCCAGCCATTAATGCTCATACTGCACATCTCTTGCAAGAAATTATAATGAATATATGAAAATAATTAAAGAACATGATTATACATATATATAGGCAAAATGTTTAAGGCTTCATTTGGTTTAGCGGTTGCGGTTGTAAAAGGAGCTGTTGTAATGGGAGGTTTGTAAATGGAGCTAGTGGAAACTGGATGCTGGAAATGCAAATTTGTTTGGGTAGTCTGTGTTTGCAGAGCTCTTCTGAACAAAGAACCATTTGCAAAACAACGGTGGCATTTTATAAATACTTTTTATTATAATTTTTTTTCAAAAAAATTATATAAAAATATAAAAATTTTGTTTTATATAAAAATATAAAAATTCTGATTTATATAAATTTATAAATTTTGTTATATATATATATTATTCTAATATATATATTATAATATAAAAGAAATTGCTTTTGTAATTTTATTTACTATTCAAACTATAGTTTAGGATAGAATTGTAATTTTTACTATTCAAATTTAGGTTTCTCCGCCTCGCTCCGCCTCCCTCCGCCTGCCCGGGCTGGATTTGTAGAGGTGCCGCCAGCGGCGGAGCCGCCGCCGACCTGACCGGAGCCCACCGGCGGGGTCGCCGGACTCCGGCGAACCCGCCGTGGGTAGTCCGGCTGGGCTCCGGCAGGGCCACCGCCGGCGGTGGCCCTGACCGTGAGCCCCAGATCTGGGGCTCACGGTCAGGGCCACCGCCGGCGGTGGCCCTGTCGGAGCCCAGCCGGACTACACCCGGCGGGTTCGCCGGAGTCCGGCGAACCTGCCGGTGGGCTCCGGTGAGGCCGGCGGCGGCAGCCCAAAAAAAAAAGTCGCCTGGAGTGGCGATTCCTGCACGGGGCACGGGGCACGGGAGGGTGAAAACGCGATGAACTGGAGCTCGGGGCGCCGATTAGAAAGGCCAGAAATTCTTCACGCGCTAAATGCCGGCGATTGGAAAGGGAGGCGGCAAAACAAACGGGAATTTCGGCCGGCGGTTGCGTTTCGAGGAAACGGGCGGTTCCAAAATCTTACCAAATGAAGCCTAAATTTAAAATTTGGGAATAGTTGAAATATTTCCTTAAAGTTTTATTTGTTTGAATTAGGTTGCATATTTCAAACTTTTTGCTAGACGTGTCTGCGGCCAGGCGGGTTTCACCCGTACTTAAAAAGATTATTTTATTTCTCTCTCCCTCCCTCTCTTTTTTCCTCTCCACCGCACTCTCTCTCCCTCTCTCCTCTCTTTCTCTCTCTTTCTCTTCTCTTTAAAAATAATATTTTATATTGAGAGATCCAACGGTTGAAAATGAAAGTACGGTAAGAGCATGAAGAATGTTATACTCCCTTATATAATAAAAATATATATAGCTATTTGTGTAATTACAGTTATATCCTTATAATAAAAATAAGGCAAAATTTCTAAATGAGTCCCTTATGTTTAGGTCTCAATTCAAATTGGTTCTTTAACTTTATTTTGATTCATATTGGTCCCTTAGCTTTCATTTCTATTTCATATCGGTCCCTCTTTTCAATTCCGTTAGTAATCTAACGGTGAGCTTTATAAACTATCCAAATAAGTCCCTTATCATTAGGCATCATTTCAAATAAGTCCTTTAAATTAAGTTTGATTCAAATCCGTCCTTTAAGCTTCATTTATGTTTTAAATTATTAATGTTATTAAAAAATAAAAACTAATAGAACATATAATTGGAATTATGATAGAAATATATTAATATAAAAGAATTATAATAAGTAGTACACTACATTATAAAGAAAATGTTTAATAACAGACAGATGGAGAGGAGATGGATGAACAGACCAGATGGAGAGGGCGTCGACCGCAATTTCAGCATTCTTTAGATTCCCAGCAAGCACAATCAATATTCTGTAGTACCAATTCTCCAGGCTGCAATTTGATCCATGCATGCATGCATTATATATGAAGCCCAAATTAATGATTAATCTCCAAATATATAGTTTTGTAAAATTAATTCCTTCACAACAAACAAGGGCATATATAATATGTAGGTAGCTAATTAAGATCATATTTCCAGTTATTAATTGAACATTAATAATTTTCAAACATTACTACTTATTTTAAATTTTAATCACTCTAATAATATTTGGCAATTCTTATCCGTACCCAATTATAGTTAAATTCAAATCAATCTAATAATATTTGGCTTTTCGCATCCGGTTGTTATCTGAGGATGGAAGGAGGCGTTGGGCAGCTTCATCGAGAGGAAGCAGGAACCGAAGGGGATATGCGAGGGATCGGGCGTGCATGACTAAAGAAGGGATGTGCAAGCATAGGTTAGGATTTAAAGTTTTGGTTTTGGTTAAACACAAAAACGAGTTGTTTTTAAATTGTGGGTTGTGGATAGCAAAATATGAGGTGTTATTTTAAGGTGATTGTTATCCGCACTACAGTTTTGGATATCCGCACTTTTTTTGTATGAGTTATTACGCGCCTTTTGGAAATACATCTTGTACATGCAACTTTTGTGTTGAACACTTTTCCTAAAAATGCACGCACAAAACGTATTGACGCTCTGATTGAAATATGTGAGTAACTATAGCGAATTTTTGGAACGCCTTGTACATTCATTTTTAGGAAAAATGTTCAACACAAAAGTTGTAGATCTCGTCGAGATCTACAACTTTCGTGTTAAACATTTTTCCTAAAAATACTTGTACAAGGCGTATTTTCAAAAGGCGCGTAATAACTCATACAAAAAAGTGCGGATATCCAAAACTGTAGTGCGGATAACAATCACCTATTTTAAGTCTGGCTGTGATATATATAGGATACATCTCATATGCGGGCAAGCCTAGGTGTGGGCGTACGGGCAGGCATTTTTGGGGTGTCAAGATGAGTTCAAATCGAAAAGTGGTCAACATGAAAGTAGTAGATCTCGTCGAGATCTACAACTTTCATGTTGACCACTTTTTGATTTGGAGCTGTTTTGACCCTCAAATCAGAGCCCGAAATTCGAATTTTCGTAGTTCAAATGTAGTGGACAGATTTCGAGCCCCAAATCGAGGGTCAAAACAGCTTCAAATCTAAAAGTGCTCAACATGAAAGTTGAAGATCTCGTCGATATCTACAACTTTCATGTTGACCACTTTTCAATTTGGAACTGTTTTGACCCTCGATTTAGGGCTCGAAATCTGTCCACTACATTTGAACTACGAAAATTCGATTTACGGGCTCTGATTTGAGGGTCAAAACAGCTTCAAATTGAAAAGTGATCAACATGAAAATTGTAGATCTAGCCGAGATCTACAACTTTCATGTTGACCACTTTTAGATTTAGACTCATCTTGACCCTCAAAATGGCTTGCCCGTATGCCCGCATATAAGGTTGCCCGCACATGATCGATCAATCAGCTATATCTATATTATAATTAAATGTAGCATGTACCACAACATTACGCCGGAGGAGGTGGAGAGCTTGAGGAATTCCCAGAGTCCGGAAAAAGCTTCCATTGACATCCCCTTCCATGTCTCCGGGCAGCCGCCGCAGTAGACGTAGGACATGAGCAGCGCCACCGCCACCCACCACGAGAAGTTCAAAGTCATGGCGGTGCCGAACAGCCCGAATTTGTAATGGTAGACAAAGAGCCAGGTGACGAAAAGGTGAATCGCCAACGCTATGGCCGCCGCGATGGCGTTCACCGAGTTCTTTAGCTGGCACTGAAGGAAACGCTGGAGTGGGAAGACGAAGACGAACGAGTAGTGCAGCGGTATGAACCACACCGACACCATCCCCGCCTGCGCAGCCAGTTCCGGCGGTTGTCCGGCCAGCTCCAGTATCGGTGCGGCGAAGAAGTATGTGGGAAGGATGAGTGTGGCGAATGCGAAGAGCACGATCCATGAACGCTGCATGTAGATGCCCAGCATGTGGTATTTCTTTGCACCGAACGCCTGCCCGCATAGAGTTTCCAGTGCGCTCGCCATCCCCAGCTGCATATTTCAATATTTCTATGTTAAAAGTATAATCACCACACTGAGTAATTATGAGAAAATCTTATTAATGTACTGCTAAAATCACATAAAATTAACATATAATATATATATATATATATTTGCGAGTCACTCGACGCTCTTCTAGACCGGGCGAATTGGACCGTCTTAGCCCGAGAGTGAGTCGAATGCGCAAACAGTCACAGAGAGAATAGACAAATGACAAGAGAACGATTTTAGCGTGGAAAACCCGAAAAGGGTGAAAACCACGTGGTCGGATCGATGTGTAACAGTACTGGCCAGGACCGTCAACACATGACCTACAAGCCCAGTATTGCCGGCACCGACGGCCCAGGACCGTCAACAGACCTACTGGCACCGCCGGTTAAGCCTCACCCAAATGGGTTAACCACAAGCCTGCAGGCCGTGCACCCCAACCCCTCTCTGGCCCACCACAGGGCCCAGCGGGTTGTTGGAGACATACTGTCTCCCTTCGATGAGAAGTGAGCCAGTTAAGCGGCGGCACGTCGACTTCCCAAGAGGTCACCCATCCCGTACTCCAGCCCGAGCACGCTTAACTACGGAATACTTTCACTTCTCATCACCAACTGAGCTGCAACAACCCGTAACTACTCCAGCTCAGTTGGTGATGAGAAGTGAAAGTATTCCGTAGTTAAGCGTGCTCGGGCTGGAGTAGTCACGGGATGGGTGACCTCCTGGGAAGTCCACGTGCCGCCGCTTAACTGGCTCACTTCTCACCGAAGGGAGACAGTATGTCTCCAACAACCCGCTGGGCCCTGTGGTGGGCCAGAGAGGGGTTGGGGTGCACGGCCTGCAGGCTTGTGGTTAACCCGTTTGGGTGAGGCTTAACCGGCGGTGCCAGTAGGTCTGTTGACGGTCCTGGGCCGTCGGTGCCGGCAGTACTGGGCTTGTAGGTCATGTGTTGACGGTCCTGGCCAGTACTGTTACAAAAAGTGCTGGCCAGTACTGTTGCACTTTTTGTAACAGTACTGGCCAGGACCGTCAACACATGACCTACAAGCCCAGTACTGCCGGCACCGACGGCCCAGGACCGTCAACAGACCTACTGGCACCGCCGGTTAAGCCTCACCCAAACGGGTTAACCACAAGCCTGCAGGCCGTGCACCCCAACCCCTCTCTGGCCCACCACAGGGCCCAGCGGGTTGTTGGAGACATACTGTCTCCCTTCGGTGAGAAGTGAGCCAGTTAAGCGGCGGCACGTGGACTTCCCAGGAGGTCACCCATCCCGTGACTACTCAAGCCCGAGCACACTTAACTACGGAATACTTTCACTTCTCATCACCAACTGAGCTGCATTTGTAGTGTAAACCCTTATACGCACACCAAATGTAATAAATGATAATTAAGGGTAAATGTTCCTAGGAATAATATGAGACTTAGGATCTGGTGTTTTTAGACCAATTTGGTGCTATGGTAATTTTACCAGAATTTATTGAGGTCATAACCTAATACTTGTAATGCAAACCCTTAGTTGCACCCCCATTTAGGTTAAATAGAAATTATGGTTAATTATCCCTGTAAAAAAAAGGGTCTTACAAACTGGTATCAGAGCTAGGTATAAGGTATATGTATGTATAGCCAAAATATCAACTTCATCAGAGTTGCCAATTAAGAGTTATAGATAGATATAAAGAACTTACCACCCAAATTTGGTGGTGTTTGGAGTTATACAACTCCATAAATACCAAATATTTACTTTTCCTAATAAATGGAATACCTCAATGGATATGCATCCAAAAATTCTCAAATTAAAACCCTAGGTGTGTCTTCATACCCTACATGCATGGTACAAAAATCCCAAGATGTGGAATTTACTAAATTACCCCTAATTTAGGTTATAAAATGAAAAGGGGGTCATCTGAACATGGGATGATGTGAAACTTAGTATTTAGTCTTTGATTTCATTATTTTGGTAGCAGGAGTTTTCTGAGAATTTTTGGGGAAATATTTCATGATACAAATAGATGAATTTATAAATATACCCTTTATGAATTTGTGCAAATATTGAGTTTTTATATGTCTGATAAATTTGAGATAAATCACATTTTGTTATATGTATAAATGTACCTTGTATGTAATTATTGTATACCACCTCGCTTGTTGATTTCACCTTGTCTAGGATTTTTAAGTAGTTTGCATGCAATTTTTGAAGGCCTTAGAGGCTATATCATGAAAAGTTGGCTGAGACAACTTTTGTAGCTCTTGATGTCTACTTTCTGTAGGATTTGAGATCAAGTGATTTGGAGCACTACAGCTCCTTGTAGAGCCATTTTTCTAGGACCGCTCTTTATGTCTATTGGCAAACCATAATAATTCTGCCTAGGATTTTTAAGTCATTTGCAAGCAATTTTTGAAGGCCTTAGAGGCCATGTTTGCAAAAAGGGGCAGAGACAACCTTTGTAGCCCTATGGGGTCACTTTCATTTGCCACCTTAATCATCTGATTTGGTGCACTGTGGACATCAGGGCACCCTCTTTCCTAGGACTGCTCCTTGTGTAGGGCAGAAATTAAAAAGGCTATATCTTTCAATTGGCTTAACCAAAACCCTTGATTTTTCTACCATGCATGTAGGGTATGAAGACACACCTAGGGTTTTAATTTGAGAATTTTTGGATGCATATCCATTGAGGTATTCCATTTATTAGGAAAAGTAAATATTTGGTATTTATGGAGTTGTATAACTCCAAACACCACCAAATTTGGGTGGTAAGTTCTTTATATCTATCTATAACTCTTAATTGGCAACTCTGATGAAGTTGATATTTTGGCTATACATGCATATACCCTATACCTAGCTCTGATACCAGTTTGTAAGACCCTTTTTTTTTGCGAACAAACACCGGATCTTACCGCCCAGAACCGCCGTCTTGCGGTGGTACCCTCTCAAACATGGTCCCCACCACAACACGCCGACCCTGCCGGCTATTCAACTATGTCCAGGCCAACCAAAATCTTAATAGGAAGAGTGAATTAAAAGTACAAGTCCACAATAATCACCTCAAATAGAGAAACATGTCCAACAAGAGATATTCATACAAAAATAAGAGTTCATCAGAGTGTGGAAATTAGAGTTATACTAATCTAAAGATCTAGTTTGAGTTTTGACCAGCCTCACTAGAATAAGTGCTGTGGGCCCCAGACTTAACCAAATGGCCTGATTTTACTTCCTTTGGAAAGTAGACATCCAGGGCTATAATTGTTGTCTCTGGCCATTTTTCGATTTTTGGCCTCTAAAGGCTTCAATTTCAGCCTACAAAATCGGGCTAAATAGTGTGACAGATTTCATGAATGCATATAAATAATAAAATGTGGTCTGCGGCTAGATAATCCTGGGAGATCCAACGGCGCTGGTTCATCTTCCCCGATGAGCCTACGGCTCTGATTCGATCCCGTTGGGCCAATTTGCGGGCAAGATTCCGGCGAATCCCGGCGGTTTCCGGCGAATCCCGACGGTTTCCGGCGAAACGCCTAAGCCTCCACCACCAGCCGACATAGGGCTTTCGTCAGGTGGTGTTGGTTTGGCCTGAGGTGGTCGGAGAGGGGCTCCGACACCTTTGCGTTTTGCGGTTAGGAACAACGAAATCGCAGTGGATGGATCTCCACCTTCTCGACAAATTTCAATGAGGATAGAAGAGAGAGCTAGCACGGGAGGAGGGGGAAAGGAATCTTGCCTGAGCACGGCCTTGGCGGCGGGTGTTGCGGCGGAGGAAGATCGCGTTCCTGTTCCCGGCATCCATGGCTATCCTGCGCAGCTGAGATCGAAAACTCGCTCTGGAAGGGGGGCTCGACTGCTTGGAGGGCTCTGAATGTGGTTAGATGGAGAAAAGAGGGGGGAGAAGTGTATATGGCCGGCTGCCATTAAGGCCATTCGGCCAACCTCCTTGCCGCCCATGGCAGCCAATCAAGGCCTCCTCCCCACTGCCCCAAACCGACGGGAATTCATTCCCCCAGCTCAGAGCATGCTTGGGGAATGGAAAGGAGGTGCCATTTGGCAGCCATCCCCCCATTTCCTCCTCTTTTGCCTCCCCTTGTCTTCTTTCCCATTAAAGCTTAATCCAAAGGTAATTACCCTCTTCTCATTCGAAATTTCAGGTGTCCATGGTCTGGTTATCATGTGGGCTGCCTCCTTAGGCTATGGAATTGGGTTAAGCCCACTTAATTTGAGCTTTGGACTCACTTGACCCAATTAGGGTAAATTGGGGATTTTTAGGTTTGGGCTTGACTCAAGCTTACACCCTCAATATGATTGACCCATATTACTCCCTAAGACCCTATGGACCTTACTCCAAAAGAATTGAGTCAAGGTGGGGTCAATTGGGGCTTGAGTGCACTTAATTGCCTATAGGGGCAATTTGGGTATTTTGTTGATTTTGCCCTAATTCTCCTTGGTTGAATGAACACTATGCTCCATTTAGGTCTCACATACTCCCCTTAGGGTTTGTGGATGATCAATTTGGTCATACTAAGTCAATTGGAGGTTAATTTGAGTTCTAGCACATTTTTGGTCAATTTGGGGCTTCTTAGAGATTGACCCAATTTCCCAAATTGACAGCCCTATGATGGGGCTTTGGGGTCCATTAGGTCCCTTAGGGAGGTTGCCATATGAGAGTGGCTTCAATTTGATCAATTGGGGTTCAATTGCCCTTATTCATGGTGGTTTGACCTAGGATTGCTCATTATTGACTTTTGGTCAATTTGACCAATTTGGTTGGCCCCAAGGGTCCCTAGTGGCCTACTTACCCTCCTAGTTGGTCATAGGGATCATGGTGAGGTTATGTTGGCTTTTTGAAGTCTTTTGGTCACCTCTAGGCTAGGACATCAAAATTTGCTATTTGCACCCCAAAGTGCATTCCTTCCCATTTTAATGAGTTCATGGGGCCTTCTTGGCCCACTTTGTGTACTTAGCTCACCATATGAGCTATTCATGGTTATGTGGGGTTTATAAGATATTTTATCCTCCCTTTTGGTTCACTTCTCATTAGGGTGGATCATGATGGCTAAGTGCACACCATGTGTTTTTCACCTCTTTCATTTTCATCCTAGGGTTCTAGGTCACTTATCCTATTTTTGTCATGACTTGTCATGACAAAAATCATCTAGGGGCCTAGTAGTTTGGGGGATGTTACAAATCCCAATACAAAACAAAACAATTTCGTCCCCGAAATTTTGGATCGGATGTACGGGTTTTCAGATCGAGCACAATAAAATAAAAATCAAATACATTCTCGCAATCGAGTGTTACCTGATTCAAATAGTTTCGGGTAGCATTGCTGCATTAGATCCAGTGGTTCCCAAGTATGTTCCTCCTGCCCGTGGTTGGACCAAAGGACCTTTACTAATGGCACCTTCTTTCGTCGTAGAACCCGGATGCTGGAGTCGTCAATCCGGGTAGGCTCCAAACGGACTGACCGATCTGTGTCTACTGGGCCTGAGGTACGAGTGATCTGTTGTTCTGGCTTAAGCAGAGCCTTCCGGAGCGAAGAGACGTGGAAGACGTCGTGCAGGTTCTCTAATTCTAGTGGCAGCTCCAGTCGGTATGCCAGAGGGCCAATCCGCTCCAGGATTCTGTAAGGTCCCATATACCTAGGACTGAGCTTCTTTAGCCTCCGTACCCGTGTGACGCCGTGCACTGGACGTACCTTCAGAAACACTTTGTCTCCCACCCGAAATTCTACCTTACAATGCCGCGCGTCGTAATATTTGGCCTGTCGACTCTGGGCTTCTAGCATCCGCTCCCGAATTAGTCGCACCAGAGCGTTCGTGTCCTCTTCAAACTTCGACCCCGGCACCCCTGGAAAATCATCCTGAACCCATGACAGCGGGGTTCTACATTTACGACCATACAATGCTTCGTAGGGGGCCATGCCGATGTTGGATTGATGGCTATTATTGTAAGAAAACTCGGCGAGTGGCAGCAACTGAAAGTGCACAGTTAACCTCACTAGAATTCTCTAGAGGGGGGTGAATAGAGATTTAAAATATCTTGTGCAAAGTTAATATATATATATATATGTATGATCACAGATTAGAGCTTCCCACACACACCAACAAGAATTAGGCAAGCAATTAAGTAAATGCAAGAAAGAAATTTCACAGCACAACACAAGAAAATATAGTGGTTCCCCAAACTTTGGGTAGTCCACTCTTCTACCCCCTTGGTAGGAATTCACTAACTTGCACTGAGTCTTTTGATAAGGAGACTCTTAGAACCACCCTGAGTCTTTTGATAAGGAGACTCTTAGAACCAACTGAGTCTTTTGAAAAGGAGACTCTTAGAACCAGTACACTGAATTTTTTTGAAGAGAGATTCTAAAAACTCTTTTACAATAGTGAATAAGAATAAAGAAGGAGAAAGAAATAAAGACAATAATGAATCTTCTTCCTAGCAAGAAGATTTGAAGCACAAGTTATGAATTAAATCTTTCTTCTATAGAGAGAAGAAGATTTGTAGCCTTTCTCTCTTTTAGTGAGAGCAATCAGATTTTGCAGCAGTGAGCAGTGAGCAGAAGTAGAAATGGATGGATGTTGCTGCAGAGCTTTTTCTCAATATCTCTCTTTTCTTTTGGGAGCTTTTTCCTCTGTATCATATATGTGTGGTAGATCACTCTTGTTCATTTCCTGCCGACTTCCTCTTTATTTTATAGCTCTGTGTAATAAGATAGCACTATAGGAGAGGAATCAATTAGCAGCCAGAGATTTAGGAAGAGAGAAATATTTCCATAGCAGTTATAGCATAAATGGAAAATGTTAACTCAGATTTCAAATAATATCCAAAATAGAGTTAATCAGATTTAGCCAAGAATCAAATAGAAGGAAAGAATGATTCAGAACGGCTATAAAATATTAACATCATTCTATATAAATCAGATCTTCAGAAAAGAAGGAAAGAGATCTGGCGCAATAATAAATCTGTCATAAAGATCGACGTACGTCGATTACTATTCGACGTAAGCATCGAATTCATCTTAGCCCGACGTCGAGAGAGATATGAGGAATGTGCGTCGACAAAGGTGCGTCGACTTCTCTGTATGCGTCGACTAGAAATCAGAGTAGCGTCGATAAGACATACGTCGAAATCTTCCTAGAGTTACTTCGACATATTCTGAAGAAAACGTCGACTATATTTCGACGTAGCGTCGAATACCATTCGACGCATATTTACTTGGTCTTTTGTTATTCATTCATAAAACTCTTTCTTTAACTCATTTCTAGGGGTTAAGAGAAATCATTTTCCCAACAATCTCCCCCTATTTGTCTTAACCCTTTTTAAGGAGAAATTGTCTTAGCATAAAATCAACTCAGCATATAATTTGAAAAGATAAGAAGTATGTCACTTAATCAAAAGTGAGATTTAGAGAGGGAGATCATATAAGCAGATATTCCAGAATTATATAAACAAGTTTCATATTTATACCAGTTCATTTTCAACTATAAAATAAAATATATCAGCATTGTTCTCAAATACTACTCAGGTGGTGTAGGAGGAGTCTTTCTTTTTCTTTTGAAGACCTTGGTGGGTTGCTCTGTTAGTATTCTCAGCTCCCCCTGAGTCACAGCAGTTGGCTCCCCCTGAGTCCCAGCTTCAGTTAACACAACTTCTTGCTGCTCTTTTTCATTTGCAGCTGTATTCACAGACTCAGCTTCCAGTTCCTTAGTTTGTTCATCAGTTAGTATAGCTTCCAGCTCCCCCTGAAGTTCACCATCTTTCTTTGCAGCCTCATTTTCTACTCTGTTGTCCTCCCCTTGGAGTATTATCACTTGTTCTGCAACTTCTCTTGCTATGCTGAGTACCTCTATTGTTTGTTCATAATTAAGAGGCTCAGGTACTGTCTCATTCCCAAGGATCTTGTCAGAATTTTGAGGAGAGGACTTGTGAGAGAGAGATTTAGGATTGGAGGGTTGCTCTTCATCTAGATTCTCCCCCTTCTTGACCTTCTTGGCTAGGGAGGTTAAGAAAGACTTAGTCACTCTAGAGGAAGAGAGAGATGACTTTAGAACTTGCACAGAGGCACTGACCCCATCTATTTGGGTGTGCATGTGGAGGATGGAGGAATGAAGTTGGGAACAGTGCTCATCTAGCATTGCTTGGAATTTTTCAGCTGCTGATTTTATGCACTGAGTGATGAGAGCCTCAGTGGATGTGGATGATTCTTGGTGTGAAAGGTGTGAAGGAGATGGAGGAGGAGTAGAGAATGAGTGTGGAGAGGTGATTCTATCATCTGGAGGAGGTATAGTTGATGGAGGAGGTGGAGTACTAGAAGAAGGTTGAGCAAGTGATTGAGGAGGTATTGGAGAGGATGATGAGGGGAGAGTAGAGAGACTTGTTTGAGGAGGAGGAGGAGGATGAGCAGGAGAGGTAGGAGGAGATGGAGACTTCTCAGGAATGGAACCAGGCTTGGGAATTTGCCTGGTCCATTTGGAGAATAGGGCAATGGAAATCCTTTTTCCTGGAGGGATGGGAATTCCTTTTGATCTGCAGAGGTCAGGGAAGGAATGGAAGAGAACCTGACTCATGATTCTCATATAAGCATTTTCCTTGTGGGAATATTTGGATGCTATCATTTTGAGAAGACAGCTGGCCCAATCCACCTTCTTCTTCAGCACAAGAGCCCCCATGATGTTCAGCTGCTGTTTGGGCACTGCATCATGGGCTGATATTTTGCATAGTAGTATCTTCCCTACTATGTCTGCCAGCAATCTGTACTCATCTGAAAAGTCTATCTTTTTCAGATGGATTGGTTTGTCTTTTGAGAATTTCATGGTGGTAAGTAAATTCTTGACTTCATCAGGTGTGAGTTCAATGGATTCATCACCTGATGTGAGATCAAAGGTGGCCCTAATGTGGTCTGCTGAGATTGAGACTGGTGTCTCATAGAGTGTTCCTTGGATTTCTCCTTGTTCAGAGATCTGAACATGAGATATGAGCTCAGTGAGCTCAGTTTCCAGGAGCTTGCACCTAGAAGAGATGAGCTTGTTCAATCCCGCTTCATTGAATAGAGCAATGATGCTCTTATAGTTCTCTGCTGCTGCTTGGAAGGATCCGAGATCAATGTCGAACCCAGAATTTATTTTGGGAGCCATTGAGGATTAGTAAGAAGAATCAGCTGGACAAAGGAGCACGGAGGATAAAAGATGCAGAGTAGTGGAGGTTTCTGAAGAGTCTTTTTAAGTCAGGTGAAACGTCGAAACAGGGCTCAATTCGAGGCTTTTTCGGTACTCCAGTGGATGTGACCGAAAATATTCTAATGTTGCCGCTCTTTTATCCTGAAATCGACGTTACGTCGAGTGTAATTCGACGTCATCGTTGATATAGACAGAGTTTGAGATGTTTAGGGTTTTCTATCGTCGTATGCGTCGATTTTGGTCGACGCATGCGTCGATTTATTGTGTTGGTTATCGACGGTGCGTCGACTAGAAGTGACCTTTTTTTTTTTTAAAGAATTTTAAATTTTTATTTCTCATTATTTCTTTCTAGTCCTGATGTTTTCTAAGTCAGTTTTGAACTGGATTTTACAGATAGTTTGATTGATTGTACCAACATTGCTTGGTAGTATGGCCAGCTTTGTTACATATATAGCACTTGATTATCCTAGTATTAAGGGAATTTGAGTTTAGAGTAGGATAAAAGTATTGATTAGGATAAGAGTGTTGGTTTGAATACAGGTTTTGATTAAGATGGGATTTTTGGTTAAGATAAACATTTTGTTTGGGATTGAAGTATTTATTTGGATAAAATTCATGATTAGGATGACTGGTTCCTGAATGAGGGTTAGGATAAAAGACTTTTGGAGAGAATGTGTTTAAGTTGTTCTGAACATTTGTGCGTCGATATCTATTCGACGTATGTTGATAATTGCGTTGATTTGTTATCGACGCATTCCTCAGATTGCGTTGATCTGGTGTCGACGCATGAGGAAAGTTGCGTCGAATTGATGTCGACGTATCTTTATTCAAGCGTCGAGTAGAGGTCGAGGCATCTGAGAGGTTGCGTCGAGAATAAGTCGACGCACTATTGTGCATGCGTCGATATGAAGTCGACGCATCTGTGTCTTCACAAATTTTCATTTTGCCTTTCTCTGTTTTTACTCCTTTATGTGTTGTTCTTCTTGGATTGATTGTTTCTTCAGATGAAGTATGTGAATCATCAGCTGAATAATAAGATGTTTCATCAAATTCCTTGGTTTCTTTTTCTCCCTTATCTTTTTCTTGGTTTAACAAATTAACAGGTTTAGTGAATTTTATAGGGCTCATCCAAGCAGGTTTGTTGGATGAAGTTAGGCTGATTGAGGGATCAGCCCCTAGCCCAAGATGTTTGGGTCTTATTGTTTGTTTGTCAGTGATTTTCTTAAGATTTTGGCTTCTTATTTTTATTGATTCTTCAAAGGCTTTTGCCTGGGTTACTTTGTTCTTAAGGAACTGATTTTCTATATTGGCCCTTTCTGTTTCCTTCTTTATTCTGCTAGCTATTGATTCATAATCTTTAGAGGAGTTAATTTCTATGTTTCTCTGATTTTTAGCTACATTGATTTGTTCTTTTAGGTCCTCAATTTCTTGATTTGTTTTTAGGTGATCTAGGTACATTTTTATAAAATCATTTCTAAAGCTATCACTTTGAAAATCAATGTCATCAAACATACTTACCTCATCCTCATTCTCAGATTCCTCAATGAGAATGAGGTTCTCTTCTTTTTCATCATCTGAGGATAGATCTTCTTCTGATCCTGTTTCACTCCATGGTTTATCATCATTCTTTGTATCTTCAAAGGCCATCAAGCATATGTCTTCTTGTCTAGATTCTTCATTGTCACTCTTAGAGGATGAACTATCCTCAGAGTTAGTTTCACTCCAGACTTCAGCAATGAAGCCTTTTTCTTTCTTCTTCCCCTTTTTCTTCAGATCTTTCTTTTTCAGATCCTTCTCTGTTTCAGCATTCTCTGGACATTCTGGGGCAATGTGTCCAGGTTTTCTGCAAGAATAGCAAATTATTTCTTTAGTGGGTGTTTTGTCATACCTTGGTCTTGACTCCCTCCTTTTTGATCCATCTTTCTTGACCCATTTCCTAAATCTTCTGGCCAAGAAACTGAATAATTCTTCTTCAGTGACAGAAGTTTCTTCTTCTGTTGCCTTTAGAGCAATGTTCCTGCTTTTTGAGGGACTTGGGGCGATTTCTCTTCTTTCCTTCTCCTCTCTAGTTTTCAGCAACTGCTCATAGGATCTGAGTTTTCCTAAGAGAGCATCTGTTGAGATCTCTTTTTGTCCTCTTGTGTCTTTTATTGCCCAAATTCTTGAGTCCCATGAACTAGGGAGACTCATTAGTAATTTGTCATTTATCTCAGTAGGAGAGATTTCTCTATCCAAGTCTCTTAGTTGATTGATGATCAGACTGAATCTGTCATACATTTCAGAGATGCCTTCTTCAGCCTTCTTTTGAAAGTTCTCATATTGAGAGATCAATAGGGCCTTCTTGTCTTTCTTTTCATCAGCACTTCCTTCCACCATCTTTGTGAGGGCATCCCAAATTTCCTTGGATGATTCACAGTCAACAACCTTTTGAAAGATGTCATCTGAGAGAGTTGAGACAGGTATGTTCATGGCCTTTAGATCATGAGTTCTTGCCTTCTTCTCATCTTCTGTCCATTCAGATCTTGGAACAAGTGTTTGTGTGATGTTTCCATTTGCATCCTTTCTATAGGGCTTTGGTGGACCTGTTACAGTAATATTGAACAAGTCAGCATCAATAGAATTCATATAGATTCTGATTCTTGTTTTCCAAACTGCAAACTTTTCAAGGTTGCACATTGGTGGTCTGGTGGAAGCATAATCTTTGATTTGTGCCATGTAAAAAAAATTTTAAAAATATATATATAAGGTAGGATCTTTTTGATCAAGGAGTTATCCTTTTTAGATCAACCTACCTCTGATACCAATTGAAAGTGCACAGTTAACCTCACTAGAATTCTCTAGAGGGGGGGTGAATAGAGATTTAAAATATCTTGTGCAAAGTTAATATATATATATATATGATCACAGATTAGAGCTTCCCACACACACCAACAAGAATTAGACAAGCAATTAAGTAAATGCAAGAAAGAAATTTCACAGCACAACACAAGAAAATATAGTGGTTCCCCAAACTTTGGGTAGTCCACTCTTCTACCCCCTTGGTAGGAATTCACTAACTTGCACTGAGTCTTTTGATAAGGAGACTCTTAGAACCACCCTGAGTCTTTTGATAAGGAGACTCTTAGAACCAACTGAGTCTTTTGAAAAGGAGACTCTTAGAACCAGTACACTGAATTTTTTTGAAGAGAGATTCTAAAAACTCTTTTACAATAGTGAATAAGAATAAAGAAGGAGAAAGAAATAAAGACAATAATGAATCTTCTTCCTAGCAAGAAGATTTGAAGCACAAGTTATGAATTAAATCTTTCTTCTATAGAGAGAAGAAGATTTGTAGCCTTTCTCTCTTTTAGTGAGAGCAATCAGATTTTGCAGCAGTGAGCAGTGAGCAGAAGTAGAAATGGATGGATGTTGCTGCAGAGCTTTTTCTCAATATCTCTCTTTTCTTTTGGGAGCTTTTTCCTCTGTATCATATATGTGTGGTAGATCACTCTTGTTCATTTCCTGCCGACTTCCTCTTTATTTTATAGCTCTGTGTAATAAGATAGCACTATAGGAGAGGAATCAATTAGCAGCCAGAGATTTAGGAAGAGAGAAATATTTCCATAGCAGTTATAGCATAAATGGAAAATGTTAACTCAGATTTCAAATAATATCCAAAATAGAGTTAATCAGATTTAGCCAAGAATCAAATAGAAGGAAAGAATGATTCAGAACGGCTATAAAATATTAACATCATTCTATATAAATCAGATCTTCAGAAAAGAAGGAAAGAGATCTGGCGCAATAATAAATCTGTCATAAAGATCGACGTGCGTCGATTACTATTCGACGTAAGCGTCGAATTCATCTTAGCCCGACGTCGAGAGAGATATGAGGAATGTGCGTCGACAAAGGTGCGTCGACTTCTCTGTATGCGTCGACTAGAAATCAGAGTAGCGTCGATAAGACATACGTCGAAATCTTCCTAGAGTTACTTCGACATATTCTGAAGAAAACGTCGACTATATTTCGACGTAGCGTCGAATACCATTCGACGCATATTTACTTGGTCTTTTGTTATTCATTCATAAACTCTTTCTTTAACTCATTTCTAGGGGTTAAGAGAAATCATTTTCCCAACAGCAACCTCTCCCAAGGTTCGTTGCGGTCCAGAATGCAGAGGCGTAGTAGGTCTTCCATCGTCCGAATTGTACGTTCAGTTTGACCATCTGTCTGAGGGTGGAAGGCGATGCTGAAGGTCAGCCGAGATCCCAGATAGGCTTGAACAGCCTTCCATTCCCGAGACGTGAACCGGCCATCCCGATCGGACACGATCGACTTAGGGACTCCGTGGTACCGAACAAATTTCTCTACAAATAGTCGTACTAACTTTCCGACCGGAGCACCCTTCCTGACTGGAATAAACCGAGCCACCTTCGTCAGCCTGTCAACAATCACCCATACAGATTCATTCCCGGAGTGGGAGCGAGGTAGCCCATGCACGAAGTCCATAGATATGTTATCAAACTTCCACTCAGGCACAGGTAGAGGCTGCAATAGTCCCCCTGGCTTCTTGCATTCTGCCTTTACTTGTTGAAAAGATACACAGTGCGTCACAAAACGGGCGATGTCTTTCTTCATACCGGGCCAGTACATCGACTTTCTCAGATCCGCCGTCATTTTGGAGATGCCCGGATGTATGGAGTACTTGCTATTATGTGCCTCAGCCATGATATCTTCCCGAATCCTGTCTCCTTGTGGTATGAGTATCCGCCCACGGAAGTGAATGAGACCATCACATCAATTAAGCGACTCTGGGTACGCCAAGAGGTTCTTCAAGGGCCTACGAGACGATCTCAGACACTCCCTACAATATGTGGCGGACTCTAGTTTAGCCCGAATCAGTGAAGCAGCAAGAAGACTGGAGGCAGATCAGCAAATGGTGAAGGGCCGAGGAAAAAGGACAGCGGAAGATGGAAACGGGAATAGAAGACGGGACCACCGACAGCGCGGTGGATTCATTAGACATCAAAGAGGCAGAGGACAACCTCATCCAGACCCCCGACCGGACCAGAGACCCCCGGCTGTACTTGCACCTCAGCCGTTGCGGATACAGGAGCCCCGAGAACAAGAAGGTGGAGCACATCTCCCGCCAGTGTGTTTCTGGTGTCACCAACCAGGACATGTGCGGGCTCACTGCCCTCGGAGATGGGGTAACCCCCCACCCCTACCTATAGCAGCACCACCGGTACAACAAATCAGGGGCCGAGGCCGAGGACGTGGACGAGGTCGAGGGCCACCAGGTAGAGGCAGGCAGACGGAGCAAATGTATGCACTGGATCTTGCCGAACCCAGAAATCCAGAGGATGTGATCACAGGTACCTCAGTTTTCCCTACATAATTGTTTAACTACTTGCCGATCTTTAGCTTACGTCAAACAATAAACTAAAATCGCAAAAACACCCAGGTATAGTGCTAGTATGTAAAAAGCCTGCGTACACCCTTTTCGATACGGGCGCCTCCCACTCATTCGTTTCGGCGGAATTCGTGGACGACTAGGACCAAGTACAACACTTCAAAGGCGTCGAAAGGAAAGTGCGACTGGCGGACGGGTCAGAGATAGAAACATGTGCTAAGTGCAACATGAATGTAGAGATCGGAGGGAAGATGTTCGAAGCGCCGACAACACTGCTAAAGATGAAGGGCTACGATCTAATCTTAGGCATGAACTGGCTATACTGGAACCACGCCAAGATCGATTGTCATGCAAAGAAAATCATGCTAAAACACGAGGGCGACGATGTGGTGATCGAAGGTATTAAACCTATCTCTCGTCGTTTAATCTCATCAATTCAAGCTGTCAAGGCCCACTTGCAAGGAGATGAAGTCTTCATGATCTGCTTTGAAATGAAGGAGGAAAGTAATCCCCTGACTGATATTCCCGTAGTTCAAAAATTTCCTGATGTCTTCCCAGAAAAACTACCCGGACTACCGCCACACAGAGAAAAGGACTTCCAAATTCAACTAGTACCAGGAGCAAAACCGGTGTCTCGGGCACCATATAGAATGGCACCAAGAGAATTGGCTGAGTTCAGGACTCAACTCCAGGAACTTGTGGACTCAGGGTTCGTCAGACCAAGCTCATCACCCTGGGGAGCACCGGTACTATTTGTAAAGAAGAAGGATGGGTCACTTCGTCTCTGCATCGACTACCGAGAGCTGAATCGGCTGACGGTACGGAACACATATCCGCTACCGAGGATTGATGAGTTATTTGACCAGCTACAGGGGGCCTTCTGGTTCTCTAAGCTCGATTTGAGGTCCGGATACTATCAGTTGCGAATACGAGAAGAGGATATCCCAAAGACGGCCTTCAGTTCTCGTTACGGATTATATGAATTTACAGTGATGCCATTCGGGCTCACGAATGCTCCCTCTGCATTCATGAGCTTAATGAACCGTGTATTCGAACCTTATCTAGATAGGTTCGTTATCGTGTTTATTGATGACATCTTAATCTACTCCAAAACAAAGGAGGAGCATACCCAACACTTGACTCAAGTCCTGAGCAAGTTACGGCAACATCAAATGTATGCAAAGTTCTCGAAGTGCCAATTTTGGCTACGGGAGGTGGCGTTCCTAGGGCACGTGATCAGTGGGGCCGGGTTGGCAGTGGATCCGGCCAAGGAACGGGCAGTAAGGGATTCGCCGCAACCGAAGTCGGCCTCGGATGTCCGCAGCTTCCTGGGACTAGCCGGATATTATCGTAAGTTCATTTCCAATAAACCTAAAGGTGATGCATTCATTCATATGACATGCCTGGGTAAATCTCTTTCCAATGATGGAGCCATTGAGAGAGGTTCATCATACTCAAGTTTATGCTAAATGCACCCTTATTCATATACACTACTTTGCATGCATGTGAAAAACACCAAACTCAAGGGGGCCATGATGTTGAGTCCCCTAGTATGCATGGGAATGAAAATCAGTGACATGCAAGGTGATTTGCACCTTCACTTTCCCAAAAGCCCTAAGAGCTAAAATTGCTAATTGCACCCCATTAACCCCATTGAGCTCTAAACTTAAAATTTGAGTCCCATGAAGATCTACTCATGCAAATGGGATGAAACTTAAACCAGAGGCTATGCATGCCCTAAAGGGGCCATCATCAAAATTTGAGTTCATTAGGAGTTATATAACTCCAAAAATCCCATTTATTTAATTATCTAGGTTTTGAACAAAACTATAGAAAAATATCTTTAAAAAAAATCTTATAATCAAATCTAGGCTAGGACATCAAAATTTGTTATTTGCACCCCAAAGTGCATTCCTTCCCATTTTAATGAGTTCATGGGGCCTTCTTGGCCCACTTTGTGTACTTAGCTCACCATATGAGCTATTCATGGTTATGTGGGGTTTATAAGATATTTTATCCTCCCTTTTGGTTCACTTCTCATTAGGGTGGATCATGATGGCTAAGTGCACACCATGTGTCTTTCACCTCTTTCATTTTCATCCTAGGGTTCTAGGTCACTTATCCTATTTTTGTCATGACTTGTCATGACAAAAATCATCTAGGGGCCTAGTAGTTTGGGGGATGTTACACGATGTCAGCCAAATTACACTAAGTGTTGGGGTGTTACAAGCGAAGTTATAAGAAAAGAGAGCGACATACCGCTTCTCGTTACTGTTAGAAAGTAAAAATGTGTAACTTTATTCATCCCAAGAAGGGGGTATTTATAGGAGAGAGAGAGTGTACATGAAAGAAGATAGGAGATGTGGGACTAAAAGAGCCTAAGTGGGCTATAGTGGGCTATACAATAATGGGCCTAAACAATGAGCCTTTATATACAATATAAGTATTACTTTAACACCCCCCCCCCCCCCCCCTCAAACTTATAACTGTTGAAGTAGAAGTTTGAATAGCAGCGGAACAATCAGGGAACAACATTGTCACTTGTGTCGATCAAGGAGAGCTGGCGAATCAGAAATAAGTATTACTTTAACACCCCCCCCCCCCCCCCCCTCAGAGATAACGTTGTTGAGGAATTGTTGTCGAACATAATGACAATCAATTTCAATGTGTTTAGTGCGTTCATGGAAAACTGGATTTGAAGCAATCTGTATGACACTAGTGTTGTCACAGTAGAGTGGTGTAGCGCCAGGGACGGTAGTCTGGAACTCCTGCAACAAACGACGAAGCCAAGTTATTTCTGCAGTAGTGGTAGCCATGGAACGGTACTCAGCTTCAGTACTAGAGCGAGATATGACATCTTGTTTCTTGGATTTCCAGGAGATCAGAGAGTTGCCAAGGAATATGCAATACTCAGTGGTAGACTTGCGATCAGATGTGTCACCAGCCCAACCAGCATCAGAATAGGCACGAAGTTCCAGAGGATACGTTGAGTCAAAAAATAGTGATCGTGTTCTTGTACCCCGAAGGTATCGCAAGGTGCGGAGAAGAGCCGCATAATGGGTGCCCCGTGGTTGCGCAACAAACTGGCTGAGGATGTGAGTAGCGTGAGAGATGTCCGGTCGACTGATGGTGAGATACACTAGCATACCAACAAGCTGTCTGTATCTGGAGGGATCAGGTAGGATCTCCCCTTCCTAAGGACTCAGTTTAACATTTAGTTCAATAGGAGTTGCAGCAATTCGGTCATCTGTTAGAGCAGCACGGTCAAGTATCTCAGTGATGAACTTCTGTTGAGATAAGACGTATCCTCTGGGAGAATGATCAACTTCAAGGCCTAGAAAATATCGTAATGGTTCGAGGTCTTTCATCTCGAATTGCGTATTGAGATAAGTCTTGACTTCTTGGATATGCCGAGAGTTTCCTCCTGTGATAATCATATCGTCAACATATAGAAGCAGGATAGTGCCGGAGACATGAGTAAACAATGCCGGATCAGAGAGACTAGCAGTAAAGCCAAAGGCCAACATTGCAGTTGCAAATTTTGAGAATCAAGCGCGAGGAGCTTGTTTGAGACCATAAAGAGCCTTGCGAAGATGACAGACTTATCCAGCTGAGTGTTGAATTCCCGGTGGTGGTGTCATATAGACATTTTCAGAAAGATCTCCATGTAAGAAAGCATTCTTGACAACAAGCTGAGAGATGTTCCATGAGTTAATAGAGGCAATAACAAGAATAGTACGAATGGTGGTCATCTTGGCAACTGGTGCAAAAGTTTCATCATAATCAATACCATATTGCTGTTGGAAACCACGAGCAACCAAGCGTGCTTTATATCTGTCGATGGTGCCATCAACCAGAGTTTTGATTTTGTAAACCCATTTACAACTGATAGGTCGAGTGCCCTTAGGAGGCACAACGAGGTCCCAAGTATTTGTTTTCTTCAAGGCTTGTAATTCTTCATCCATTGCATGCTGCCAAGCAGGTATAGAGGCTGCCTCATGGTATGTTTGGGGTTCCCGATGGTTAGAGGTAGTTGAAAGAAAATCTTGGAGAACAGGAGTGAGAGAGGAGAACAGCCTAAGACGATTTGGAGGCTTGTGGGTGCGAGTAGAGCGACGAAGAGGGATTGGAGATTGTGATGATTCACTGTTATTGAGGTGTGAATCAGGGATTTGGGAAAGGACTTGATCGTTTGTTGGGTCGAACTCACTAGTTCGAACATCAGGAGTAGCAGAGATGGTTACTGGAGATGTAAGTGGTTGAGAAATGTCGAGAAATATGATATCTTCAGGAGTGGATGGTGTTAATGGGATAGGTGGATTGGCAAAGGCATAGTAGGGAAGATGTTCAAGGAAAACCACATGTTGGGAGATGCGCATGCGTTTGGCAACAGGATCATAACATCTGTAGCCCTTGTGTTGTTCGCTGTAGCCCAGAAAGACACAAGCCACAGAGCGAGGTGATAGCTTATCTCTTTCAACAGAGGGGAGTTTAACAAAGCAAGTACACTCAAACACTCTTAAGTGGGAGTATGTTGGGGTCTTGTGATAAAGTCGTTCAAACAGGGAGGTGTTTTGCATGTTTGGGGTAGGGATTTTATTTGTTAAGAAAACACTGGTAAAAACGGCTTCTGCCCAGTATTGGACAGGTACCGAAGAGGTGAGAAGAAGAGATCTCGCTACTTCCAAAATGAGTCTATGTCGACGTTCGGCTACTCCATTTTGTTGGGGAGTATGAGCCCATGAGTATTGAGCAAGGGTTCCTTGAGACCGAAGGAACTGCTGAAAGTGGTGTGAGAGATATTCCCCCCAGAGTCGGTACGCAAAGTTTTAATTTTACAGGCAAATTGCGTAGCTACCATAAAAGTAAATTCAACATACTTAGAGAATACATCAGACTTAGCATTCAAGAGATATAACCAAGTAAAGCGAGAGTAATCGTCAACAAAAATTACATAATATTTGTTTCCTCCTTTGGAAATGTGAGGAGAAGGCCCCCAAACATCAGAGTGAACTAACTCAAACGGGGCTACAGTAGCAGAAGTGCTAGCGGGAAAAGAGGAGACAATTTGACGACCTCGAATACAATGAGTACAAGGATTAAGCATTTTTGTATTGACAGAACCCAGAGCACCGAAGGAGGCCAGGAGTTGAAGCCGTGGTAACGAGACATGGGCAAGACGACGATGCCAGAGATCACACGAGGAGATGACGACAGGAGAAGCAACAGCAACAGTTGACTGGGGAAGTGGGAGGTGCAGAATGGTAAGGTAGTAGAGACCGTTCCGACGAAGACCTTTACCAACAACCTTCCCCGTAGTTGAATCCTGTATAGAGCAGTTAACAGTATTGAAGGAAACAGAGAAATTATGATCAGTAAGTTGAGAAACAGATAAGAGATTCATGGCCAGTTTCGGAACATAATAGACATGAGGAATAGTGAAGTTAGGGTGGTCTAGGAGATGTCCACGACCCTGAATTGGGAGTAAAGTGTCGTCAGCAGTGCGAATAGAGGAGGATAAGGAGAGAGGTGTAAGAAAAGAAAGGTGACTATCATCATTCGTCATATGGTAGGAAGCACCCGAGTCCAAAATTCAAGAGGCAGGAGCAATACCGGCGGCAGCAGCAGCGGAGGAGGAACCTATGTCAGAGGAGGAACTGTTGACCTGCATCATTGCCATAAGTTGCTGCATCTGTTCTGTAGAGAAGGTTGGGGTGAGAGCAGTAGTAGCGGCCTGAGGAGAGGGGCGACTAGCGGGCCGGTGACCTGCAGCTTCTTGAGCCTTGCGGTTTGCAAGAGCAAGGCATTCTTGAGTGGTGTGAGTTCCATAGCGTTTGTGCTAGTTGCACCATTTTTGCCCAGGGGTAGTAGCCGGCACTGCCCGAGATTGGCGATTTCCAGAGGGGGGGGTGGTGATGACCGGGGAGGAGGCCGAGAGGTAGCGGCCATAGCAGGAGTGACCGGGGTAGCCAAAACAGTGGGTTCCAGAGAGGAACCATTCTCAAGGGCAAGGCGGCGATTTTCCTCTGCAGTTAGTTCATTTACCGCGACATCTAAGGAGGGAGGCGGTGATCGTTGAAGAAGTATGCCAGCAAAAGTCTGGAATTCAGGCCGGAGATGCATAAGGAACTGCAGTAGTCGGCGCCGATCGCGAAGAGCAAGGTACTGTTGGTAGAAAGGACTTGTGTCTCCGGGAAGCGGAGCTGGCTCCATGATGCTAAGCTGATTCCAGAGATCAATCATGGTGGCATGGTACTGACGAATGGAGAGATTTCCTTGACGGGTGGACTGGATAGTTTGGTGAAGTATGTGCGAAGGTGATTCCACATGGAGGCTGCAGTGTCATAAGGTTCAAGTTGCAGCATGATTGAGGGCGAGGCAGATTGAAGGATGACATCGATTGCCCGATGCTCATCATAATGCCAGGTATGGAGAAGACTGAGGAAGGCCTTATCAGTTGCTTTTTCAGCTGTTGTCGTAGGGATGGGAGTGGTGCCATCGATATGCCCCCAGAGACGGCGACTGCGAAGATGACTTTTGACGGCTAACGACCAAATCCTGTAGTTGGTGCTATCAAGAGTGATGCAGAGACGGGACTCAGAGGTAACAGTAGAGTCGGCCATCGAGACAATAAATGGAGGGGAGCGGGTGGAGTTTCGGCGAGGTGGTCCCGCCGAGGTGGTCTCGACGAGCTGGGAGGGGAGGTGGGGTCTCGGCGAGGGGTCTCGGCGAGAGGGGGAGAGGGTTGTTGGTGAGAGGGGAAGGAGGTCTCGGCGAGGTGGTCTCGGCGAGCTGCTGGAAGGGGAGGAGGGGTCTCGGCGAGGTGGTCTCGACGAGCTGGAAGGGGAGGAGGGGTCTCGGAGAGGTGGTCTCGTCGAGCTGGAAGGGGAGGAGGGGTCCCAGCGAGGTGGTCTCGGCGAGAGGGGGGAGAGGGTTGTTGGCGAGAGGGGAAGGAGGTCTCGGCGAGGTGGTCTCGGCGAGCTGGAAGGGGAGGAGGGGTCTCGGCGAGGTGGTCTCGACGAGCTGGGAGGGGAGGTGGGGTCTCGACGAGGTGGTCTCGGCGAGAGGGGGGAGGAGGGGTCTCGGCGAGAGGGGGGAGAGAGGATCTCGGCGAGAGGGGGAGGGGGGGGGGGGACTCGGCGAGTGGAAAGCACGAGCAGAAAAAAAAATTTAGACAGAATAGAGCTCTGATACCATGTTAGAAAGTAAAAATGTGTAACTTTATTCATCCCAAGAAGGAGGTATTTATAGGAGAGAGAGAGTGTACATGAAAGAAGATAGGAGATGTGGGACTAAAGGAGCCTAAGTGGGCTATAGTGGGCTATACAATAATGGGCCTAAACAATGGGCCTTTATATACAATATAATTATTGCTTTAACAGTTACAGTACAGTTGAAGGGAATTCTCCGATGGTGGCAGGCCACCTCTTAGAAAAAACTAAGTGTTTTGCTGTTGCAGGAGGTTTTTAAGGTCCGAAGAAGATCTTTAAGTGACGAAGGATCATCCTCGAATCACGAAGGAGATCTTCGAACCGCGAAGGAGATCTTCGAACCGCGAAGGAGATCTTCCAAGGAATTCTTCAAGGAGCTCTCCCGGATGCAAAGTGTCTGATCCCCTCAAATGAGGATTCAGGGTCCCTTTTATAAACTTGGTCGGGGCGGCTTGGTAATTTCACCGTTGTAACCACTGTAACCACCTGACGAGCCGATCTCGTCCGTTAATCGTAAGCATAAGGATCGCCACTTTCTGGATATGACGGTTTCGCCCCTCGGGCAGTTCTGGTAGTTCGGGCAGTTTGGGCAGTTGACGTTCCAGATTGCAATGCGTAAATCATGTAATCTTAAGAGAGAAAATGGAGTTAGCAACGACGCGCACTATGAACTTTGCAACGTTCAAGTGCGCGCCGGTCAAGAGTACGCTAAGGACTTAGCGACACTAGCGCGATCGGGGTTGCGCAAGGATTGCGCAAAGAGCGCAACGGGAGGCGCGAGGCGAGGGGGAGATCGGCGCCGAATACGTGCGCGGACGCATGCGTGCGTTCGCGTGCTGGGTGTCGCGCATGGCACGCAAGGGGTGTCGCGCGTGGTTGCGCGGTACCACGCGTGCTGCGCGGTACCGCGTGAGGTACCGCGCGTGCGGTAGCGCGTGCCGTGCGGTTACGCGCGCGCGCGGTACCGCGCGCACGGTACCGCGTGCCGCGCGGCTACGCGCTCGCGGTACCGCGTGCCGCGTGGTCGTGTGGTGCCGCGCGCGGTACCGCGTGGCGGTACCGCGTGCGGTCGCGCGCTACCGCGCGCGGTAGCGCACAGAGCTGCTGCGTGTGCGGTGGTTTTTTGGGCGGTTCTGGGCGGTTTTTCTCCTCCTTCTTGCCCATGCCTCCACCATCTTAGTGGGGAGTGAGGTTTTCGGCTAAACGTAGCCCGGATTTCTCTACAAAATGGACGAAGACCTATTATATAGAAATAATTACCCGTACATCCCCTGTAAGTTAGCATAATTACTGAGAGCGCACCCCTCTTATTTTCGAAATTACAAAAACCTCCCCTGTACGTTTCATTTCATAACACCATGAACAAAAATTCATGATTTTTTTGTAATGAAAATGTACACCGATGGGGTTTTTTGTAATGAAATTAAAACTTCAAGGGAAGTTTTTGTAATTATGCTAACTTGTGGGGAGTTTTTTGTAATTTCAAAAATAAGAGGGGTGCTCTCAGTAATTTAGCAAAGTTAGAGGGGAGGTCCCGGTAAATGGCCCTATATATATAGTCGGGCTAAGAAATTGTAGCAGGTATATATATATATATGTTAATGTATTTATTTATATGTCCTACCGTGTCGAGTCCGACTCGGATTAGCTTAATGGGTTCGTGTCACTCTAGGATCCGGTCCTATGCTGGAGGTACTATATATACCCCATTCCAAACTTGATGGAGGTATTGTAGAATACTTTGAGCAAACCCTAATCCCTCTAACATTCTCAAAGTAGCCGCCGGTTAGGGTTTTCTTGCGCTCGACTATTCTCCCGTCTCCCAGTTCGCGATTCCTCCGCCACACTCGTGCGAGTTCGCAGCCGCCAGAGAAATCAAATCGTTCTCCCGCTGTTCGTTCGTCGTCCCTGCGCCGCTCGAGAAGGGTTCCTGTTAGTTCTCGTCGAGGACGTTTCCTGTCGCCGGAATCGAGATCTCCGGTTTGAAACCTCATCGCGATCTGGATCGAAGCCCGTCGGTTCTTCCTCACGCCGGTGGATTCTCGTCGCTCGCCTGCAAGGATTGTGCACCGCTCGAAGAGAGAAATCAATCGGCGCCGTTCCAGATCTGGTTTCTCTCGCAGGAGAATAGCCCATTCCAGATCTAGTTTCTCTCGCAGATCGTGAAGGAATTGTACCGCTGCTCTCGTGTTTTCCTGTCACAGATCTGATCGCCACTGCCGCTCCTCTGCGTGCTTGTTGCTGCATGATATTAGGAGTGCTGCCGTCGATCATTTTCTGGGTGTGGAACTGCCTGTCAGTTGAGATCGAGGAAGAGAACGGGTGGAGGAAGATCTGTGCTAGCCCAGGTCTTTCATAAGCTAAGGTGTAAATCGATTGAGATTATCAGGAAGGATTTGAAGCTTGGATCCAACTGCCACTTCTGTTTGATCTGAAGGGAGGGAGTTCGAGGAAGCCTCTTCTGACTGTGTCTCACAAATTTTTTTTTTGGAGGAGTTCTGGTATCCTCTGAGCTACCTGGTTTTCGGCGACTGTGTTTAGCCGGACGGAGGAACAAACATAATTTTCTGGGTTGGATTCGAAGACCGCGTCTCGTCGCCGCGCCGCTCAGGTGATATTGTTTCAGTTTTACTGTTTCTAGCTTTAGAGAGATGCCGAATGTCACTTCCTACGACATCGTCAAGCTCCAGTCGTTCGATCTCTCCGACTTCCATGCTTGGAGACTGCACGTCCAGCTGGGAATGAAGGAAAGAGAGATTTTCTACACCGTGTTGAGCGATTTCGACACAACCGAAGAGGACGTGGACGACTATCAGTGGAGGAAAGACGAAGACTTCTGTAGAGACTACCTCCTTAATTCACTTAACCCTAGACTCGCATTGACCTACAGTGGTTATAAAACCGCAAAAGAGATTTGGGACCGCTTAAATGCGAACTTCCAGAAAGAAGAGGGATTGTCGAGGACTCTCCTCGGAGAGAGATTTTTTAATATGAAATTTAATCTAAACTCGACAATCACCTCCCAAATAATTGAACTGGAAGCCCTGCGTCAGAAGTTGGAGGACGATAAGTCCGGTATCTCTGATAATCTATTTGTGTGTTCTATATTAAGCAAGCTACCTCCTGAGTGGTCGACCTTCAAGACTGAAATGCACAGGCTGAAGGAAAAGATCGCTCTTGATGAACTCAAAAGGTTCATCCATATCGAGGATCAAAACATTGCAGGGAAGAGACAGGAACAAGGTGGGCAGTCCTCCCAGACTGTCAACTTTGTGTCTCGGCCCAGCAAGCCTCGTAGGAAGCCACCAGCGCCCAAAAGTGATGCCTCTACCCAATTAGAGCCTAAAAAGCCCTCTTTCAAAAAGAAGAGGGGCAAGTGCCACAATTGTGGTAAGTGGGGACATTGGGCGGCTAATTGCAAGGCCCCTAAGAAAAATAAGGAGGAAGCCACACAAAATGTGGCGAACATGTTGGCAGATGCTTCAGATCCCAAGTCCTTCGTGGCTATGATCGGGAGCAGTCACCGCAGTTCGTCTGCTGAGTGGTGGCTGGATAGCGGTGCTACCTGTCATGTAACGAATGACAGAGGATTACTGACTGAGGTTAAGGCGGTCAAGGAGAGAGTGGAGAACTGCAACGGAGGAGAGACTCAGGTGACCCATGCAGGGACAGCCGAGCTGGTTCTCTCATCAGGTAAAAGTTTATTTTTAAAGAATGTTAAAGTAGTTCCAATATTAACTAAAAATCTGATTTCAATAAGTCTGCTAGACAAAGCTGAGATGACCTTCACAACTCAAAACGGTAGAATGACCCTTATGGTAAATTCACATTATTTTGGGTGTGCGTATCTGATCAACGGAATGTATAGACTCAGCTTAAACAATGATAGCATCAACCAAGTAAGTTCGAACCTTATAGATCCTAAGTTATTTCATAACAGACTTGGACATGTGAACTATAGGAAGATGCTAGATCTAGCCAAGAGTCAAAACATCCCCTTAGATCTGTCGATTCGATTTGACAAGTGCGAGGTGTGTGCTCAAACCAAAATTACTAGAAAGCCTTTCAGGTCAGTTTCTAGGAGCACAAAACTTCTTGAATTGATACATTCAGACCTCTGTGATTTCCGCAGTCATGCCACCAGAGGGGGAAGGAAGTATCTAATCACTTTCATAGACGACTTTTCTAGATTTTGTCATGTGTTTCTGTTGAAATCGAAAGACGAAGCGTTTGAGGCGTTCAAGACCTTTAAGTCTCGTGTTGAAAATCAGTTAAGCTTGAAAATTAAGAGATTTAGAAGTGATCGGGGAGGAGAATATACTGCTACTGGATTCAAGGAATTCTGTGCCTCTGAGGGAATAATTCTTGAAACCACAACTCCTTACTCACCCCAGTCTAACGGTGTCGCCGAGCGTAAGAATAGGACTTTAACAGAAATGTTGAATTCCATGCTCCTAACAGCTGGCATGCCTAATTCCTTTTGGGGAGAAGCAGTCCGCACTGCAAATCACATTCTAAATAGAGTACCTCACTCTCAGCTCACCTCTACTCCGTATGAGCTGTGGCACGGTCATCCGTGCAGGTACGATACTCTAAAGACTTGGGGCTGTATTGCCTACGTGCGTATACAAGACCTTAAGAGGCCTAAGGTGGGACCTAAGACGACGACATGCGTCTATCTAGGTAGTGCAGAAGATAGTGCAGCAGACAGATTTCTCGATCTATCCACGAACACCGTGATAGAGTCTAGAGATGCCATATTTTTTGAAGACAAGTTCGTCAAAGATCATGGATTATCTGTCTCCGGGTCCAATGATATGATTACAGAATCTATCGTTGAACCTGAAGATGGCCCTTCTGGCACTGCTCCCCAACCTGTAGAGGTGGAACCTATTCCACTTAGAGCATCTACTAGAGAGAGAGTTCCTAAGGATTTTGGTGAGAACTTCATCACCTATCACTTAGAGGATGATCCATTCTCCTACCAGGAAGCAATGAGGTCTAGAGATTCATTGATGTGGGCAGAAGCCATTGACGATGAAATGGACTCGCTGTTACATAACAATACCTGGCATCTAGTTGACTTACCGAAAGGTGCTAAAGTCCTAGGATGCAAGTGGGTTTTAAAGAAGAAGTTACATAGTGATGGATCTATAGCCAGGTATAAAGCGCGTCTCGTAGCTAAAGGTTATAAGCAACAAGGGGGAATTGACTATTTTGACGTCTACTCACCTGTGTGTCATCTATCGACTATCAGGATTCTTCTTGCATTAGCCTCTATTGAGAACTTTATAGTTCATCAGATGGACGTTAAAACTGCATTCTTAAATGGAGAGCTTAATGAAGAGATCTACATGACGCAACCTGAAGGTTATGTTCATAAAGATCAAAAAGACAAAGTGTGCAAACTCGATAAGTCAATCTATGGTTTTAAACAAGCACCTAAGATGTGGCACATGAAGTTTGATCAGGTGGTAAAGAGCATTGGATTCCAGTCCAGTCTCTCTGACAAATGCCTTTATTACCGCTCCTTGTCTAATCAAACAGTCATCATTTGCTTATATGTGGATGATTTGTTGATTTTAGGGTCTAATCTTGCTGCAGTTAGGGATGTCAAATCCACTCTGGCAGAAGTATTTGACATGAAGGATCTCGGTCCTGTTGATACCCTGTTAGGTATGAAAGTTAGAGTTGACAAGGGTCGAGTTACTCTTAGCCAGGCTCACTATGTTGAGCAACTTCTCTCTACCTGGGGATATGATAAGAGTAGGCCGATTGAGACACCGTTTGACCACAATGTTAAGTTGAGTCCTAATCTAGAGGCCAGCATTGATCAGGTCAAATATTCCAAAATAATTGGTAGTCTCATGTACGCTACAACTTGTACGAGGCCAGACATTGCTTTCTCGGTTAGCGCGCTGAGTCGTTTTACCAGTAGTCCTGGCAAAGAACATTGGGTTGCCCTAGATAGGCTGTTGAGATACCTTCGAGGTACTGCTAACTATGCTCTGTGCTACACTGGTTTCCCACCTACCGTGGAGGGACATTCTGATGCCTCATGGTGTTCAGAAGTCGGAAACAGCAAGTCCACCAGTGGATTCATATTCACCTTGGGAGGAGCTGCTGTCACTTGGAAATCCAAGAGACAGACCTGTATAGCTTTGTCGTCTATGGAGGCTGAGTTGTTTGCCTTAGCTTCAGCTGGTGAAGAGGCAGACTGGATCAGAAACTTGATTTTAGACATTCCCCTGTCTAAGTTACAAGTCAACTCGTTGAGCTTGTATTGTGATAATCAGGCAGCAGTTCAAGTCGTTAAGAATACCCTCTATAATACTAAGAGGAGACATGTACGACTGAGACATGCATTGTTGAATTATCTGAAAGCACAAGGAGTCATCACTTTGATTGATATACGCTCAAAGGATAACCTTGCTGATCCACTGACGAAAGGAATGCCCAAAGATCGGTTAATCAAAACAGTGGGGGAAATGGGACTAAAGGCGATTTAGTTCGGTCTTAGTTCAGTATCAGGCGATTCAGTTCAGCCTTAGTCCAGACGTTTTGATTATTCCACATTCCCTTGTCAATGCAAGTATGTTGTGGTCCGCTGATGTTCTTGGTTGCTGAGCTCGGATCTGGTAAGTTGTTTCATTCCAAACTTGATGTTAACAGCTTCATTGGATTCGGTTTTTGCCTTGGGGGAGAGTGTTATTCCAAACTTGATAACACAATCTGACTTGGTTTGTCTCTTCTTCTGAAGATTGGTTCCATTCCAAACTTGATGAGTTCCAATTGACTTTAGAAGAGCAGTAACCGTGACATTCCATATAGGATTACAGATATAGCTGCAATGTCCAGAAGTCTGATTATCGTTTCATTTGGAAACAGATAACAAATTCTGAGGTTAAACTATAATACTCTGTGAACGTGTCCTCCCAGCCAAATTAAATAATAATCAATATTAAGTTTTATGCTAAAACTAGATATCTGCAAATTACAAAGGATAGAATTCATTCTAAAATGAAATTCTCTGTTGAATTGCAGAAGTTTCTGGGATAGGAGGAGCACTGGTTGTCTGGGATCCGGAGGAGGATGATCTTTTGGATGTTTAGCCTGTTTGAGTGTTATTTTGTTTTTAGTTCCTGTACTTCTGTTCAGAGCATTGTTTAGCTCTTATTTTATAGCACTGTTCATTTGGACTTTTAGATCTCTGCTTGTTTTGGGACACCAGGTGTTTAGGGTCTGTGTCTCGATTGTACCTGAGACGCTTGTGTTGCAGCTGAGTTGTTTATTCACTTATGCATGCATGCTATCTTTTGTTATAGTCCAATTCTATCTTAAACAGGTGCTGGACACGGTTGTGTATGTCTCACTTCTGGTTGAATATTACACAAACCACCCTCTACCCGAAGTCTGGGTTCACGACGGACATAGGAGGAGATTGTTAATGTATTTATTTATATGTCCTACCGTGTCGAGTCCGACTCGGATTAGCTTAATGGGTTCGTGTCACTCTAGGATCCGGTCCTTTGCTGGAGGTACTATATATACCCCATTCCAAACTTGATGGAGGTATTGTAGAATACTTTGAGCAAACCCTAATCCCTCTAACAATATATATATATATATAAATGACCCTATATATATATATAAATGGCTCTGACTACTTCTAGTTAATTCATAGTCGGGCTAAGAAATTGTAGCAGGTATATATTGAGTTTGAAAGATGGAAATTAAGGCTCTTTTTCGGACAGCTCTGCCGGATAAAAAAAGTGTTGATCAAATATAGAGCTCTTTAAATAGAGCTGTTTGAGAAGCAGTATTGAAAAAGCTGCATAATGTTTGGTTGATCTATACATAAGTGCTGATCAAACATAACTTTTTCAATTAAACTGTTTGGTTGAACAATTTTTCAATTAAGATTGTCGGAAGAAACCAATACAGCAGCATGACATTTAAATAAATAGACATTCTAAACTCATCATAAAGATTATCACAGTTCTAAAACCATCACCATTCTAAAATCTTATCAAACCCGGCATTAAGAGGATTCAAACAATTCTTATTAACATCATTCTCGTGAACAAAGTCATCAACATTCAGAGGATCATCACCAAATTTCAACTAATCAATACCATTTTTATCATCAATCGCCACAAATGTAGCAAGTGAAGATTATAGTGGGATAACAAAGCTGAGGCGGCTAACTTTACACTCACAAAAATAGTATAGTTTTTAATTCTTTCTTATAAACGTTTTACAGGTTTTCAACATATATATCTGATATTACAAAACGATGGACCTTTTATAACAAGCTCAACAAGTGGCTATCCTTATGTGGCTGATAAGGTTAACTCTAGATAAGTCTTGTTGTATCTTTGTTTTTACTTTATCCAAGGGGAGGTGGTACTTGCGCCGGCGCCAGCAACTGCTCCGTCTTTCTCCATCTTCACCTTTGGCGTAGGTCAACATTCCCCCTTTACGCCGAAGGATTTCCGACACCAATATAATTAGAGCTCGAAGTGTTGCAAATCGTGACCGATGAAGTGGTTTTGTAAGTATATCGGCCAGTTGACTTTCGGTATGGCAGTGTTCTACATCGATTTCGCCACTTTCAATTTGATCTCTGATAAAATGAAATCTCAAATCGATGTGCTTGCTCTTTCTTGATGAGGGGTTTTTGGCTAAGAAAATAGCTGAAGTATTGTCACATTGTAGAGTTGTGGGAGTAGATTTTCAACGCTTTTTTTCTTCCATTATTCTTCTTAACCAGATGCATTCACAACTTCCAGTACTGAGTGTCATATACCCAATTTTCATAGTTGAGAGTGCAACAGTTGGTTGTTTGCGTACATCCCAGGCAATAGAGTTAGATTCAAGCATGAAGAGAAACCCAGTGGTGCTCTTCCTGTCATCAGTATTGGATCTTCAATCAGAGTCAGCATACCCATTGAGTTCTGATTTCTTTTCTTGCATGTAGATTAGTCCCAGAGCAATAGTGCACTTGATGTAGCGAAGTATACGATGTACATCTAGTACATGCATTTTAGATGGTTGATGCATAAAACGAGCCACGAGATTTACGGAGTGAGCAATATCTGGTCTAGTATTGAGTAGATACATTAGGGATCCGACCATTGATCGGTATTTATTAGCATCAACTTCATCTTCTTCAATATTCTTTGATAATGTTTCACCAGGCGGCATGGGAGTTAACGAGGGATTATAATTCTCAAACTGGGCTTTCATGAGGATTTCTCTTGCAAATTGCTGTTGAGATAAGAATATGCCTGAATGAGAGCGGTGTACATATATTCCCAGGAAATAGGACATCTCTCCCAAATCTGTCATGTCATATTGCATTTGCATAGCATGTCGGAATTCATTAATCATGGTAAGTGAATTACCTGTGATTAACATATCATCTACATATAAGCCAATGATTATTTGTGTAGAACAATGCCTTTTAAGTATAAAGATGGCTCATTAGCACATCTATGAAAACCTTGCTTTAGCTAATACTGATCAATATGCGTATTTCAAGCCCTTAGGGCTTGTTTTAACCCATACATGGCTTTATGTAACTTGTATACCTTTAAGCTGTTTTTGCCTTCTTGGATATACCTTTTGGGTTGTTCAACATATAAGTCTTCTTTGATAGTTCCATTTAGAAAGGCCGTTTTTACATCCATATGATAGACTCGATAGTTTTGTTGGGCTGCATATGCAAGTACTTGTCTTATGGTATCCATTATAGCCACGAGATCAAAGGTATCAGTGTAATCCTCTCTAGGCCTTTGTGAGTACCCTTTCACTACTAGTCGTGCTTTATGTTTTATTATGGCTCCTGTTTCATTACACTTGGTTTTATAGAGCCACTTTAAGCCCATGGGACTTTTATTTGAAGTTAAATTGACAAGGCTCCATGTTTTATTTTGCTGAATTGTCCTCCATTCTTCATCCATAGCATTTCTCCAGATGGGATTATCTTTTGCATCTTCAAAAATAATGGGTGTTGTGGCAAGAAGTATTATTTCTGATTGCTCATATATATCTTGTAGACTTCTTGTTTTTGTTGGTACTGACGTAGGAGAGGCAACATGAGTTGTAGTCTCAGCTTCCTGTTTAGGTATATGTTCTAAAGGTTGATTTGTTGCATCATTTGAGATTGCTTCAACTGTCATTCTGGGAGTATTACTTTGTTCCAGGTTGTCAGTTGTTCATTCTCATTTAGCTTCTTCATTAAATACTACATTCTGAGAGATTATAACTTTCTTGGTATTTGGATTATACAATTTGTAAGTTTTGGATTGATCAATGTAGCCAACAAAAATGTATTTGTCACTCTTACTATCTAATTTATCTCTATTTTCAGTGGATGTTAGATAGTAGGCAATACATCCAAAGATTTTAAGATGCTATATTAAGGGTTTTCTCTGTTTCAAACGAGTATATGGAGTACTTGTGGGAAGAGCTTTTGTAGTTCTTTGGCCTGCAATAGTGCTCGAGACATTTCAAGAATGGTGCGGTTGCGTCTTTCTACCACTCCATTCTGTTGAGGTGATCGAGGGGCAGCCAACTGTCTTGCAATTACATGCTTGTGACAATAGGTATTAAATTGGGAGGAGAGAAACTCCCCACCTTTATCAGTTCTAAAAGCCTTATTTTTCACTCCTAAGTGCAATTCAATATTGATTTTAAATTGTACAAAGGTTTCAAAGGCTTCATTTTTTGTGGTAAGATGATATATCCACATGTAACGGGAATAATCATCTACAAACAATAAGTAATACCTTTTCCCCCCAAAGGAGGCAGCAGAGGAAGGACCCCATAGATCTCCATGAATTAATTGAAGAGGCATCTGATCTCTGAATGAAGTAGCTTTTGGAAAGGGGCTTTTGTGGGCTTTACTATATGCACAATTTTCACAAATTTGTGATTGTTGTCCAGAGAAAGATGGAAAACTTGTTACTAGTGTCTTATTTTATAACTTTTGTATAGCTTGTCAGCGAAGATGACCAAGCCTATGATGCCAAAGAATAAGAGGAGAAGTGCAACTCTGTTGTTGGCATGAGAGGGCACTCTGATTTATTTGAGACATATGTAGAGTAAACAAATGATTATTGGTAATTAATCCTTGTTGAGACAATATGACTATCTGAGATAACCGGACTTATATGAGCACCATTGTTATCAAATATCAATTTGTATCTTTTCGTAATTAATTGCCCCACACTTAAGAGATTGTGAGTTAAAATGGGAACAAATAAAACATCTGTTATCTGTTTGACAGTCCCAGATTGAAGTTGTACAGTTATAGTGCCTTTCCCTTCAATCATCACTATGTTGTCATTTCCTAAAGCAACTTTTGAATTATAGTTTTCATCTAACTCTTTAAAATTTGCTTTATCATTAGTCATGTGGGAGGTGCACCCACTATCCACATACCATATTTTAGGTTTACTATTTCCTGGTGAATCTGAGGCGAAGAACATTTGTTATGTTTGTTGCTCTTGTATTTCAGCTAATTTAACTTCTTCAATTCCTTTATGCCAGCACTTTTGGGCTGAATGATTAGGTATACGACAGTTTTTGCATCTCCAAAAACAATTATGGTTAGTTTTCTTGCAAATGATGCAAAATAACTCACCTATATTACCAGGTTTCTGAAAACTGCTAGAACCTTTCTAGTTTTTAGTATTCCGATTTTGTTTTTGTTTATTAACTGCAGAACTCTTTGGCAGTTGCTTTCCTTTCTTAGCTGAACGATTATTGGGTTTTGATACATGTAATTGAGCCTGTAAAGCCTGCTCCAGAGGCTGAGTGCTCTGTAATAATCTCTCTTCATGTGTCTTCAAGGACCCCATAAGTGTAGTAAGAGATAATGTTTTCAAGTCCTTTTATTCCTCAATTGCTGTGACAATTGGGTAAAAACTGGGGGGGGGGGGGGGGGGGGGGGGGGGCAATGAAGCCGTTCAGGGACAATCTTCCTGTCTTCGATTGTATCTCCATGGCTCCTGATTTGATTCATTATGTGCAGAGTTCTAACTAACAAGGACTCCACTGTTTCACCTGGTTTCATCATTAATGTTTCAAACTCTCTCCATGCATTTTGCAGTTTTAACTCTGTGACCTTCTCATCTCCCTTATATGCTATGTGCAGGGTATCCCAAGCAGCCTTGGCAGTTTCTGCGCTCATGATACGTGGAAATATATTTTCAGAAACTCCTTGAAATACTATACACATAGCCCTTGCATCTTTTTGTTTTTCATCTGCTGAATATTTAACTTCTGATGGGGTTTCATGTGATTTGCCTGTAACAAGAGGAGCAGGGCATGTGGTGACAATTTCCTAAAGGCCAAGTGAGTTGAACACAACACGCATATGTATGCTCCAATATTCATATTTGTCTCCATTAAACATCAGAATCGATGTCCGATAAAGAGAGAAGATGCTTGATGAATCCATCCTCCAATGATGTTAAGTATCTAACACCAGAACTCTGATACCAAATGAAGATTATAGTGGGATAACAAAACCGAGGAGGCTAACTTTACACTCACAGAAATAGTAGAGTTTTTATTTCTTTCTTACAAACGTTTTACAGGTTTTCAACATGCAATTCCGGGACCGCTTGATTCAGCATACAACAATGCAACATCGGACATTAATCAGAATCAGGATATATATCTGATATTACAAAACGATGGGCCTTTTATAACAAGCCCAACAAGTGGCTAGCCTGATGTGGCTGATAAGGTTAACTCTAGATAAGTCTTGTTGTATCTTTGTTTTTACTTTATCCAGGGGGAGTTGATACTTGCGCCAGCGCCAGCGGCTGCTCCGTCTTTCTCCATCTTCACCTTTGGCGTAGGTCAACAACAAGTCCTGCTGCAGTTCTCTCCAACACATCTTCTTGAGAACTGTTCATCAAGCTCAACAGTAATGTTGTACCTTGTCTCAACCAGAAATCATTCGCGCCATGCCGTCGAGAGTGCACACCACCTTCAAATTCTTAGACGGAAGCATAATTCTAAAAAAGGTGCTTGGAGAAACTCCAGTTCTAGAAACATCTAACCCGACTAGGTTTGGGAGATTGCTCCAAGACGATGCAGCTGATGTCCATTTCAAATTCTAGGATCCTGCAACTGACAAGAACTTGAGGGATTCACGAGGGGCTCGTAGAGTAGGAATGACAGCAGTGGGAGGGAGAAGTCGGAGTGGCCAGGATGTCGACCGAGGCGTTCAAGAAACCAGAAATGGAAGATGATCGGAGCACACCTCGGCGACTGGCATGGGAAGAGTACGAATCGCGAATGGAATCGGGCTCACATGCTCTTATCGACGTCGGAAGGGCTCGAAGATGGTGATCGACGTCGAAGGGAAGAAAGGTCGAAGAAGAAATCGAGCGGATGTGAAGGTATCAGGTTGTGTGTTCCGCGTGCAAAGAGAAACATATACTCGCGCTGTGGGAACAAATTAAAAAGCTGGAGGCAGAGGGGTTTTCAAAGAGCAGTGTATACGCGGTTTTAAAATAATCTCTACTCAAAAAGCTATGCTATCAAACACCTCTAGTATTGTGTTTGCTGATGGAATAGAGCTTTTCCATCCGCAAACGCTGTCCCAAACAGACCGTAAGTGCTTTGATGATGAGGCTGTAAGAATTGAAAAGGGAATTGTAGAAATTAAATTAGATTGAGGAGCTTACTATACTGCTTGGATATGTGCTATACTATAACATTGAGCTATTATACATTGGTTTTTGGCTTATTAGCGGTTGGTTGTGCGTAAACATGGATTAGCTACGTCTTTTTCATGAAGTCCTGTACGGTTTTAACGCCTAGATTTGCACTGCATTATATTACTAAAATTAAAAAAAAAACAGCTATTTTCCAACTGTTTTCTGTTGCTTTCATCTGTCTCGTCCTTCTGTTAATTCATTGCTATCTTCTGGAGTTTGTTTCTCATGTTGCATACATGGTCATATTAATTCTACAATGGTGGTGTTGGTTTTGGTGCCGGCGGTGTTGGTACTGACGATGTTGATTGCGCTCCCCTGCTCGGTTTGCATGTGAACTTTTTTCTTTGGTGTGCATGTACTGTTATTTGTATTAATTGGATCGCGGGCCAAACTAGGTGGTAAAAAGCAAAAGTTGTTGACATTCTCTTCTTATTAGATGATTAGTTATGCTTCTGCTTGTTAGAATTGAAGTGAGCTAGCGTCAGCGCTAGCGCTAGCGCCAGCGCTAGCTCATACTCGTCACCCCCTTGTTTTGCCTATAAATAGAGAGGTACCACCCTCTAAAGAGAGAGATTCTGGAACTGGCGAGTATCATCAACTTTGAGCGAGTTAGAGATACCAGAGCGCCACCAGGCGAGCATCGGACTTGGAGTAAGTTCGGCAGGCGAGCATCGGACTTGGAGTAAGTTCGGCCAGCTACCTTGAGCGAGTAGCGAGCAGTGGAGATACCGCCGGCGCTAGTGCTAGCGCGCGCGGTAGCGACAAGAGGCGAAGAGGCGAGCAGCGAGCTTGCGAGTAGCTGAGAGTGCGAGTATCTACTCGGGAGATAGCGCCCGGCGCTAGTGATAGCGCTCGCGCTAGCGAGTATTGGAGGAAGCGACGCGTGGCGAGTACGCGAGAAGCTTGGAGTGCGAGCAGCGAGCTTGCGAGTAGCAGAGCTAACGCCTGGCGCTAGCGATACAGCCGGCGGTAGCGAGGAGCGAGCTTCTGTAGCGAGGAGCGAGTATTGGAGCGAGTATCACCTGCGCGGTGTGCTCCGGAGGAGAAGCGGACCTTGTCCGTGACCAAGTTCTTACCTTCTATTGGCTGTTGTGATTCAAGTTGGATGCAACTTGTATTCAGCCGTGTTCAGTTGTAACTAGCTACCAAGATTAGTACTGTGAAAGCTTGTGTTCATCTTTGGTGTCCTTATTCTCCAGTTGGTTGACGTGTTCTTCCGACTTCAAAATATTTCACATGGTATCAGAGGGATAGTGGGAACAAGGACGAAGCAACCAAGATGGACGACGGAGGAGGGTATGCTAGGGGACTTGGCATTGAGCTGCTTACTCAAACCAACTACAAGAAGTGGATGTCTTGTATGGTGAGCTACCTTCTTGGAGAGGATATCTGGGAGGTTGTTGGTGGTGGGGAGCAAGAGGAAGTAGTAGCTGCCGGTGATAATGGTCCAGCTGTGAGAGCTTGGAGGAAGACCAACGCCAAGGCGGAGTTCACCTTGAAGAGAGCCATATCACCTGACTTGTTCGACCGCATCATAGGTTGCAAGTCAGCGTCTGCGATCTGGATAGCCCTCGATGGGTTATTCAACAAGAAGAATGTGGCGCGGCTACAATTCCTGGAGAATGAGTTGGCGAAGTCGACTCAAGGCGAGATGGCGATATCCACCTTCTTCCTGAAGGTGAAGAACCTATGTGGGGAGATCTCGGCCTTGGATCCTGAAGAGCCAATCTCAGAGGCGAAGTTGAAGCGGCACATACTCCGAGGCTTGAGGAGGGAGTATGTCCACTTCGTTACTTCCGTGCAAGGATGGGCTACTCAGCCCTCCCTTCTGGAGCTAGAGAACCTGCTATCGTCACAGGAGAGCTTGGCGAAGCAGATGGCGGGAGTATCCATCTCAGGAGGAGATGGCGAGGCCTTGTTCTCAGGAAAGAGGAGATCCTGGGACAAGAGAAAGAAGAACTCCGGAGATGGACCTTCAACGTCCTCTCAGGGAGATGGGGGGAAGTTCCTCCCTGCGAGCGATGAGAAGGGGAGAACCCTTTGCTTTGCCTGTAAGAAGTATGGGCATATGGCAAAGGACTGCCGGTCTAATATGAAGGCCGGTCATGCTGCTAACAAGGAGGGAGATCACCAGAGAGGTGGAGGAAGAGGTGGAGGTCACCAGGGCGGTGAGAGGGGGGACAATTGTTTCCTGGCAGAGATGACGGCAACGTCAGTCGATGTCTTAGCCTCCATCAACCTCGAGAACGACTGGATAGTGGATTCAAGTTGCGGGCATCATCTCACAGGAGATATGTCCAAGTTCGACTCCTTGGAAGCGTATGAAGGAACGGATGTTATCATCACTGCGGATGATACGGTGCATCCTGTGGAGCGAGAAGGGAAGGTGTCCCTTGGAAGTAGAGAGAAGCCAGTGACACTGAAGAGTGTGTATCACGTGCCTGGCATGAAGAAGAACCTCTTCTCAGTGGCGAACGTCGTGGATGCTGGATACCACGTGCTGTTTGGACCAAAGAAGGTGAAGTTCTTGAAGAACCTTTCGTCTGTCGATGCTGACGTCACGCTCACCGAGAGAAGGGTGAATGATTTTTATGTTCTGTCTGCAAATGCCTACGTGGACAAGCTGAAGACAAACGACAGCGCTGTGATCTGGCATGAGAGGCTGGGTCATATGGGGATGGACAAGCTGAAGATGATGGCGGCAAAGGGCCTAGTGAGTGGCCTGCCTCATCTCTCTTCCTACGGCGACGGCCATGTGTGCGACGGATGCCAATATGGAAAGTCACATCGACTTCCATTTGACAAGTCGGAGACCAGGTGTAAGACACATCTTGAGTGCGTACATGTTGACGTGATGGGGCTGTTCGCCACCCTTACTTATGGAGGCAATAAGTATGCGCTGGTTCTGGTGGATGACTACACCCGCTATACGTGGGTATACTTTCTGAGAGAGAAATCAGAAGTATTCAGCAAGTTCCTCGAGTGGAAGGAGCTTGTGGAGGGGAGGCTGAACCGCAGAGTGAAGAAGCTGAGAAGCGACAATGGAGGAGAGTTTACCTCCAATGAGTTTGCTTCTTTCTGCAGGAGGTTCGACATTCGGCGGGAGCTCTCCTGCGCTCACACCCCACAGCAGAATGGGGTGGCAGAGAGGAAGATCCGCCATCTGGTGGAGACTACCAGGAGTTGGCTATATGCCAAGAGCATTCCCAAGGCCTTATGGGCGGAGGGAATGGCGTGCGCTACTCATGTGATCAACAGGCTACCTCTGAGTCCTAACAGGATGGTGTCTCCACACCAGCTCATGTTCGGGGAGAAGCCCAATGTGGGTCACATGAAGGTGTTCGGTTCTATCTGCTTCGTGCACGTCCCGGACGCTCAGAGAACCAAGTTGGAGCCGAAAGCGAGGAAGTGTATCTTCATCGGCTACGATGAGTGGAAGAAGGGGTGGAATTGCATGGAGCCGCAGACCCACAAGTTCGTCGTCTCACGCGACGTAGTGTTTGACGAACTGGTCTCATACCAGGGAGTCTCTTCAGTGGAGCTGCCGGAGAGTGGAGAAGCTAGCAGGGAAGAGGAGTGGGTCACTGAGGACCCTACTGTGGAGTTGGAGTTATCTCCAAGTGCTCCATCGCCATCTGGGTCAGGAGGAGCATCTGGCTCAGGGGGAGCTACGAACTCAAGAAGCAGGGAGAGCACCGCTTCAGGAGGAGTTCAGAGAGGAGCTCATGCAGAGGAGTCTACCGGAGTGGTAGATAGCGGCTAAGCCTTGAGGAGGTCGAAGAGGACCATCGTCCCGCCTGCTCGCTATAAGGAGGGGAACTTCGTGAGTTTGGTTTCCTGCTTCTTCGCAGGACCACTCGATGAGAGGGAACCTGCCTGCTTTGAGGATGCAGCTGGCATCAAGGAGTGGGACGCGGCCATGATCGAGGAGATGGAGGCCCTAGAGAAGAATGAGACATGGGACCTGGTTCCCATGGTGGAGGGCATCAAACCTGTCACCTGCAAATGAGTGTACAAGGTTAAGAAGAGGGCTGATGGAGAAGTGGAGCGGTACAAGGCGAGGCTTGTCGCTCTAGGCTTCTCACAGACCTACGGAGAGGACTATGAGGAGACCTTCAGTCCTGTAGCGAAGATGACGTCGGTGAGGACGATCATCGCTTTGGCGGCGTGTCGAGGTTGGATGCTATGACAGCTAGATGTGAAGAACGCGTTCTTATACGGAGAGATCGACAAAGACATATTCATGGTGCAACCTAGATACGTGTCCAAGTCCCAGCCGCGTCACGTCTGCAAGCTGAAGAAGGCCCTCTATGGTTTGAAACAGGCGCCGAGAGCCTGGTATGGGAAGATTGCGGAGTACTTGCAGTTCTGCGGCTACGATGCCTCAGACTCAGACTCCAGCATGTTCGTGAAGAAGAGTGGAGGTCTTCACGTGCTGGTGCTGCTATACGTCGACAACATGATCGTGACAGGGAACAACCCTGAGGAGGTCGCGACGCTGAGGCAGCAACTTTCCATACGCTTCGAGATGAAGGATCTTGGTGAACTGCACCATTTCCTTGGCCTCCAAGTAGAGAAGAGAAGAGGCGGACTGGATGTTTCCCAGAGGGCGTATGCCGAGAGAATCGTAGAAAGATTCGGCATGAAGGAAGGGAAGAGCAGTTCCGTTCCTCTGGAGGCGGGGCTGAAGCTTCGGAAGGAAGAAGGGAGGATTCTTCCTGATCCGAAGATCTTTCGGGCACTGGTGTGGAGTCTTATATACTTGACTATCACAATGCCGGACATCGCCTTTGCTGTCGGCCGAGTTAGTCGGTATATGCAGGAGCCGCGGAAGCCTCATCTGGAGGCAGCCAAAGGGATACTGAAGTACGTGAAGGGCACCCTTGAGATGGGGTTGTCCTATGAAGAGAAGTCCGACTTCAAGTTGCACGGGTACACGGATGCAGATTACGGAGGTGACGCTGATGATCGCAAGTCGACATCAGGTTACGTGTTCTTGTGTGGAGCAGCTGTTATCTCGTGGTGTAGCAAGAAGCAGGACTCTATTTCCCTTTCTACCACGGAGGCAGAGTACAAGGCGTCGTCCTTAGCAGTTTAGGAGTGTGTCTGGCTAAGGAGACTAGTGGAGGATGTGGACGAGGAGGTCAGCGGACCTACTGTGCTACGTGGGGACAACGAGAGTGCATTGAAACTGGTAACCAATCCAGTTTGTCATGCAAGGACCAAGCACATTGAGATCGAGCATCACTTCATCAGAGAGAAGGTGCTGGGTGGCTTGATCGCTGTGGAGCATGTGCGGAGTGAAGAGAACCTTGCGGATATATTCACGAAGCCCCAATCTGCGGGGCCGTTCCGGAGGCTTCGCACATTGCTTGGAGTTGTTCCTGGAGCTCACTTCAAGGGGGAGTGTTAGAATTGAAGTGAGCTAGCGCCAGCGCTGGCGCTAGCGCCAGCGCTAGCTCATACTCGCCACCCCCCCTTGTTTTGCCTATAAATAGAGGGGTACCACCCTCTAAAGAGAGAGATTCTGGAGCTGGCGAGTATCATCAACTTTGAGCGAGTTAGAGATACCAGAGTGCCACCAGGCGAGCATCGGACTTGGAGTAAGTTCGGCAGGCGAGCATCGGACTTGGAGTAAGTTCGTTCAGCTACCTTGAGCGAGTAGCGAGCTGTGGAGATACCGCCGGCGCCAGTGCTAGCGCGCGCGGGTAGCGACAAGAGGCGAGCAGCGAGCTTGCGAGTAGCTGGGAGTGCGAGTATCTACTCGGGAGATAGCGCCCGATGCTAGTGATAGCGCTCGCGCTAGCGAGTATTGGAGGAAGCGACGCGTGGCGAGTACGCGAGAAGCTTGGAGTGTGAGCAGCGAGCTTGCGAGTAGCAGAGCTAACGCCTGGCGCTAGCGATACCGCCGGCGGTAGCGAGGAGCGAGCTTCTGTAGCGAGGAGCCAGTATTGGAGCGAGTATCACCTGCGCGGTGTGCTCCGGAGGAGAAGCGGACCTTGTCCGTGACCAAGTTCTTACCTTCTATTGGCTGTTGTGATTCAAGTTGGATGCAACTTGTATTCAGCCGTGTTCAGTTGTAACTAGCTACCAAGATTAGTACTGTGAAAGCTTGTGTTCATCTTTGGTGTCCTTATTCTCCAGTTGGTTGACGTGTTCTTCCGACTTCAAAATATTTCACACTGCTAGTTACGACATTTATATTTTGGAGTGATTTTTATTTTCTGTTATCATTTCATAATGTTTAGCTTGTGAATATTGTATGTTGTGAGGGTCTGATTGGACTCATATTATGCTGCAATTGCAAGTGAAATATTGCATTGTCCCCATAACACCTAATTTGATTTATCAAGGTTGTAATTTTGGTAAAATAATTGTGAGTGAATTCTCCCTCACTCATAACTAGAGTATCAAATTCTTGACAAAGATTTTGCAATTTGATAGATATTATCATGGTATAGTAGATCCTTGGAACTCTGTTTTGAGAATCTCTCATGACTCTTTTTATGAAAGAGCTCACATAATCCTTGGAAAGATGCTTCTTCTTACTCCTTGTTCATTGTAGAGAAGAGCTTTGACATCTTTTTTATTTATTTTAAGTACAGGTATTTAGTAATGCTTGCTCCCATCCTTCTCGACCTTGTAGTGACTATGCATAGTGTTGACGCCAGGAAAATCCTGACCTCAAGATTCGGACCAATGCAGCCGGAGGCTACTCGCCCAGCAGTCCAACGAGATGACTTGGCTGGCAACGACGAAGAAGCTAGAAGAGCAACAAACAGGACCCCAGGTGCTGCGGCAGGGAGGTCCCACCACGTACCCAGAAGCTCCGAAGAGACTTCCCCTCCAAGACCAAAGAATGGCCGAGCAAGGTACGAGGAATGCACCGACTTGGCTAGCAAGCAGGGGTGGCGGGCTCAAGAATTCGGAAATGGGGTTCCAGAAGCTCAAGCACAGGTGCCAATCCAAGTACCCCTGGGGTCCTATTTATAGGCAACCAAGGGGTAGGGGGGGGGGGTTTTATAGCCCACCCCTCGACCCGGCGACTATGGGTTACTCGGCGAGCACCATGCCATAGTCGCCCATCTGGCGAGTATTGGGGACTGCTCGCACACGCCGGGCCAATACTCGCTCGGTCTTCTGTTCCATGCTCGCCAGCCTGGCGAGTATTGGCGGTTTACTCGCCGAGGTCTTCTCTACTTCTGCCTTGAACTGCCGGTCTTTGTGTTGACCTCTTTGACTTTGACTTCTGCCTACGTGGCCTTGGGGGGGTCCACCCTCGGAGAATGAGGGTTGTACACAATCCCCGCTCTTTGCGAGTAACGCAGTTGCTCGGAAAGAATCATCCAACCCTTATTCGACGAGCAGCCTTATGGGCGAGTATTAGCTGATAATCGATTTCTCGCTAGTCGACGCTCGAACTCTATAAATAGAGGGGCAAGGGTCTCTGACGGCACGCCCTTTCTGAACTCGCTCAAGATGGTGCGCGACTATGCTGCTGAGGCTAAGGCGGCCATGGCTGGTCTTGTCGGCTTGTTTGATGGTATTTCGCTCCCTCCTCACCCAGATCTTACATCCGGCGACCTTCCATCTTCTAAGAAGAGGAAGAGGCTCGCCCAGAAGAAGAAGAAGAAGGAAAAGAAGAAAGCCGCCGAGGAGGAGGTCGCCGCTCCCTTGGGCGACCAACGCCAACAGCTGCTGGACGATCTGGGACTTTCCAATGAGGGCGACTCGCCGGTCACGGAACCTCCTGCTTCTAGGGTCGTCGAGGGGGCGAGCATTCCCGAGACCTCGGCCCATAATCTGCCGGAGAGTCTCGCTCCTATGCGAGGTGCGAGTAATATACTCGCCATTGTCAAGTTTTGATTTCTTTCGTCTTGCTTTGCAGAGTTAATCGCCCCTTTTCTGTTGTAGCAGAGTCGTCTACCCTTGGCGCTCAGGAGGATCCTCTGGACGTAGCTCCTCTGAGGTCGTCGCCCATGGTCTCGCCTCGGGGTGGAGGTCGCTCAGGGCGAGTTCTTCACAGCTCCTCGCTGGAGAAGAGGCCGATGAGCGAGCAACATGCTCCTTTGGCGAGCATCGTGCCTCCGCCTCCACCGCCTTTTCAATCTGTAGAGATGGCGAGCAGCTCGCAGCTGCCCGCAGGTGGACTTCCGCCACCTCCTCCGTTTCCTCCTTCTGCTACCCTTCAGGGCGATCAGCGCCCTTCGACTTCTACTGCACCTTCGACGTACCAGGGCGAATCCTCGCGCCGTGGCGGGACTGGGGCTCTTCGGGCTTCTTTGCTCCCAGAGGGGGAGGGCGACCAGGCGATAATCGCGGTCGGGGGAACGCGCCTCCCAGCCGGGATCCGGCGATCGGGGGCTCTTCGCGGCGAGACGACCATCATCGCAGCACATCTCCTCGCCGGGCAAGGGTCTCTCCTCGCCGTCGTTCACGCAGTCCTAGGCCAGGTATTTGGTCGTTATTTTCAATAGTCGCTACTGTCTTCACTTCGCTTTTTGCTTCGTCATCTAAGTTCTAACACTCTTACCTTTTTTGGCAGCTCGCGCCCATACCCCCATTGGAGCCTTGATCGACGCGGTCGGGCTTCCTTCTCGCGAGTACCAGGAGAGGGCTACTCGCGCAATTCTGGAGCTGGAGTCCAAGCTGGAGCGCCTGGCGATTTGTGAGCCTCATCGCCGCCTGGCCGAGGTTGAATCGCGAGTTGAGCGCCTGGCGAGCTCTGACGCTCATCGTCGTTTGACCGAGCTGGAGGTGCGAGTATCGCGGCTGGAAGAGTTCGATACTCGCCTGGCTGGTGCAGAATCTCGCCTTCATACGGTTGGCGACCTGGAGCGCAGACTGGCGAGGATCGAGCATCGCCAACAGCTGCATCATGACGAGTTGGTGGGGATGCGCGCGAGCATGGGCTCGGTTGGTCGGCTGGCGAGGATCGAAGACCAACTGCGTCAGGGCGAGGACGCGATGTCTCTGGCCTTTGAGCACTTCAAGCGTGCTCGCAGCATGGGCTTCGTGGGGCGACATCCTCAGCCTCCGGATTTTCAAGCGAATCTCCAAGCACCTCCCTAGACGCTGCTTCTTCTCCATTTTTCTTCTTTTTACGCTATGTCGCCTTTTGGCGAGTAGCTCTGTACTGCTGAACTATTTGCCTGATTTGATGTAATATTACTTCGGCGAGTATTAGAAAACTCGTCGTTTACTACTTGTTCTGCCTTCTTCTTTCTGTGATGGATTTTATCTTGAGTTTTTCTCTATCTTCTTTTATTTTGGCGAGTAGCTATCTGTTCCTCGCCTTATGCATAGCGAGCTTTTTCCGCGCCTTTCCTTGCAGGTCTTCTCGCTTGGGAGGTCGACTTCTTGCTGACGCGCGTTGCTGAGTTGGCGATTACAACGTAATACTCGCCACCCCCTTATTCCTAATCGCGCCGTCGTGCTCGATACGCCAAGCTACCCGACCACTATAAATAGGGGGGGTGGGTGAGTCTTAAATACGCTTTTGGCGACCTTCTGAGCTCTCGTGCGAGTATCTTCCGTCTCCCTTTCCTCTTCGTGCTTTCTTGGATACTCGCCTTTCTTCCCTTCCTTCAAAAGATGGCCGATGAGGCGACCATCCGGCGTGCCAATCACGCCCAGAACTTTGCGGCGACCACCTTCAAGAAGTCGATCACGACTGAGAAGGAGTTGGAGGTCGTCAGGGCGAAGTACCTCCCGCCAGGGTACATCGCTAGGCTTCCTCGCCAGGGAGAGCGACTAAATTCCATTCTGGGTGATGGGCGAGTACTCCCTACTCGCCACTTCGAGGTGGGCCTGCGACTACCACTGTGGACGGAGTTCTCTCAGATACTCCGCTACTTTGGGATAGTCCCCGCCCAGATCAACCCTAACGGGGTAGCGATGATCGTGGGCTTCCTCTGCTATTTGCGCGACCAGGGGATCGCCTTCGACCTTTCTGTCTTTCGGCGAGTATTCAACTTCATGGCGACAGGCGAGGGCGTCATCTTCTTCTGCAGCCATGTCTGCACGCTGGTCGGCACCGCGAACAAGAATCATCGCTGGGGAGAGCGATTAGTCGTCATTTCTGGCGACTTTCAAGCGATCCCCGACAAATCCTTCCAGCCACCGGAGAGCGTCTTCGGGACTTCCTTCCTAAGCGAGGGTGGCGTGAAGCTGCTCGAGTCCTTCAAGAATCGCCGTCTTGATGTGGTGCACTGGAGGAGGCGAGTAGATGAGCTCGCCGAGATTTTCGTAGGCGAAGGTAATCTACTGTGCGAGTATTCGCAATACTCGCTCTTCGTCTTCTACTTGGCGACTAACTGGATTTATCACTTCTCTTCCTGCAGCAGTCCACGTCCTGCCGCGCGAGCTTCTTCCCGCGGTGGTGAAGACGACTACTTCCACCCAGGGAGGCACAGGGACCTCTGCTCGCGGGGATGGGGCCTACTCGCCCATCGACTTGTCGCCGGGAGGTGATGAGACCCTGGTCGGCGGCGAAGGCTCCAGGCTGTCGAAGAAGCGGAAGGAGAGGGGCGAGCCCTCCGAGCCCTCGAGGAAGAAGAAGGAGGTCGCTCACCGGGACCTTGGCAAGAAGGCGGACCCTTCTGAGGCCGGCGAGCCCTATACCCACCCAAACTTCAACTTGGGTGTTCGTGGCGAGGATGCCTATGGACGCCGCCTAGTCGCCTGGTCGGAGGGCGACCATGTGGTGTCCCTGAGCTCCAACCTCCCACCCTGGTCAGAGGACTGGGAGGATCAAGGCGAGGCTTTTGACGTGCTCCACGCCGTCTATGGTCGTGAGGACGCGGAGAGGCTGCGGGAGGAATCCTCCGAGTATCTGGCGCACCAAACCTCGCGATCCCTGCTGCGATCTGCCGAGCTGGCTCATTCGACGGCGAGGAGGTTGCTGGAGTACGAGGAGACCATCCGGATCAGTACAAAGAAAATGATCGCCATGGGGCTCAAGGCGAAGGAGCATGAGGTACTCGCTTCTCTTTGATACTCGCCTCCGGGATAGTCGCCTCTTTGCCGAATAACTTACTGACTTTGCGTCTTCTTGCTTTTGAAGGTCGCCGAGGTGGAGATGGCGACAAAGATGTCCCAGCTGGAGAAGGAGCTGGAGGATACTCGGCAAACTTTGGAGGCCGCCCAGGTGCGAATCGCTGAGCTGGAAACTCGGCCTGCCGAGCAACAGCCAGCGGTGGCGGGCCCCTCTAGGGTCGGTAAGCAGATTCGGATGCATGGCGACGACATGCCACGAGTTCGCCGAGAGATCGCACGAGCTACGGGGACCGTCATCCTGAGTCAACTGAAGGCGGATGATCTCCTGAAGCCGGCGGCAATGGAGTTGAGGGTGGAGGACATCATCCCGGCGCTGCTCGCCGAGGAGTCCTCCTCCCCTTTGCGAGCATCCTCGCCGCCGTCCAGTGATGCCGAGTATGACGACTCTGAGGAGGATGAAGATGATGATGCTGATGATGCTGATGATGCTGATGATGGCGACGATGATGGGGGCGACGAGCCAGATGTAGACATTTTGGGCGAGGACGTCGCCTAGTCGCCTGGGCTCCCTTTTTGCTCGCCCGGCGACCTTTTGTAAACATCTTGAAGATTCTTTTGTAATTTATCAGATATAAAAAGAAAAAAGGGACAAGATTTTGCTCGCCTGTTTCTTCTGCCTTACTTCCTGTCTTGAATGTCGCTTAGGCTCTTAGGCTCGAGGCGAGGTTGAGTGCTCGCTAGGCTCTTAGGCTCGAGGCGGGAGTGAATGCTCGCGCCTGCATACTCGCACCTGCATGCTCGCATGTGTATACTCATACGTGTATACTCGCACCTGTATGCTCGCACATCATGCTCGCACAGGTATACTCGCCTAGGTACTCGCGTATGTATACTCGCACTCTTCAATATCTCCCTTGGTGGAGTCGAGCTGTGGAGGCGACTTGGAGGGTTCCGAAGGACACATGCTCTCAAGGCCTCGCTCTGTACCTGGTGAAGAGTTCATCAGACTCGTTCAATAAATTTTGAAGGGGAAAGAGATAGGGAAGGGCAGTTGGGGAGGCCTGGAGGGACATATCTTCCCGAGGCCTCCATCCTACTTGGATGCCGGATGTCGACGAAGAGTGACGTTAAGTAGGGAATGACGGTCGGGGAGATCCAAGGGGATACACCCTCCCGAGGTCTCCATCCTTTGGCCGGTCGAATCGATCGCTCCCCTTCTCAAGTTGGAGTATCGGCTTCCAGACTTTACCCTAGTAATCTCTACAGCCGGACGAGAAATGCAGTCGGTGGGAACCGCGGCCAACATGCAAGGGGGGAGCTGATCTCGGCCGTCATTGCAGAGGCTTGGTCTTAAGGGAACGCACATCCGAGGCACTGTCCCATCATCCGTTCTGAGTTTTTACAAGGGTCAAGTCGGAGGCTCGTCTTCCAACCTGCGGCGGCGAATGTTGATGCAGGACGACGTCAAGCAGGGAGTGGCAGTCGGGGAGATCCAAGGGGACACACCATCCCGAGGCCTCCATCCTACTTGGATGCTGGATGTGGATCGGACCTGCTTCCTGTTGCTCAGGGAGTTTAGCAGGGAGTTAAGCATACTTTAGGCACAATAACTCATATGATCTAACACAGTAACTTAGAAAATGAAATGCTTTGCTGCGAGCTTTTCAGCTTTCGAGGGTACATGACGCCTTTTTTCAAGGGTCCCCTGAGTTAGTGAAATCGATCATCTCTTCGCCGAATCGGAAGGTCGGCGTCCAGACTTCTTCCCGGTAATCTCTACAGTCGGACGAGAAATGCAGTCGGTGGGAACCGCGGCCAACATGCAAGGGGGGAGCTGATCTCGGCCGTCATTGCAGAGGCTTGGTCTTAAGGGAACGCACACCCGAGGCACTGTCCCATCATCCGTTCTGAGTTTTTACGAGGGTTAAGTCGGAGGCTCATTTTCCAACCTAGCGTGGAGATTGACTTCACCTGACTTCTTTATTATGAAAACTTTATTGATGCGAAAGAAGCTGCCTCGTCCCATGTTTCAGGGAGATGCAGATTTTATTCAAAGGAATGAATTTACAAGGATGGGGTATATACATCTCCCCTTAGGGATAAAACCTTTTTAGGTCATCGCCGTTCCAGGTGCTCCCAAGCAGTTCGCCTTCCTGGTTTTGCAAATGGTACCCTCCTGTCAGGAGCGCCTCCTGGATGATGAAAGGTCCTTCCCAATTCGGATTGAGCTTCCCGACGGCGGCGGACCTTCCTGCTGCGTCCACCTTCTTCAGGACCAGGTCACCTGCTTGGAAGTGCTTGAGGCGGACATTTTTGTCAAAATGTTTCGCCATTCGGCGTTTGATTTCCTCTTGCCTGACTGAAGCTAAATCTCGGAGTTCCTCGATGTAGTCGAGAGATAGCCTCTGAACCTCTTCGTTCTCTAGTCGCCATTCTTCGGTTCCGTCTTCCGCGGCTACCACCCTTGGGCTTCTGACTTCGAACTCTACTGGGATGAGAGCTTCCGACCCGTGAGAGAGTTTGAACGGCGTTTCCCCTGTGGCTGAGCTAGGAGTGGTCCTCAAAGCCCACAGGACCGAGGGGAGCTGGTCTGCCCAGTTACCTCTTAGGTTCTCCACCTTCTTCTTCAGTAGGTTGATGATCAGCTTGTTGGCGGCCTCTACCTGGCCATTGCTCCTTGGGTGATGTACGGAGGCGAATCGAAGATCAGTTCCTAGCTGCCTGCAAAAATCTTCTAGCTCCAAGCTGGCAAACTGGGGACCGTTGTCGGTGATGATGGCGAGAGGGATCCCGAATCTGCAGACGATCTCTCCCCAGATGAAGTTCTTCACGACTTGAGAGGTGGTCTTGGCCAAAGCTTTGGCTTCGATCCATTTGGAGAAGTAGTCGATCATGACGAGAACGAACTTTCTCTGACCGCTTGCTTGAGGGAAAGGGCCGATCAGGTCCATCCCCCAGATGGCGAACGGCCATGGGGAGATGATCGATCGGAGCTGCTGGGCTGGCTGCAACTGAAGGGGGGCGAAGAGCTGGCACTTTTGGCACTTTTTTGAGAAGACCTCAGCATCCTTTCGGATAGTAGGCCAGAAGTAACCATGCCTCAAGACCCTCTGCTCTAAAGTGCGAGTCCCAGAATGACTTCCACACTCTCCCGAGTGGATCTCTTCCAATACTCGGGGTACTTCGTCTTCAGAAACGCATCTGGCCAGGGGACCCGAGATGGTTTTACGGTACAGCTCTCCATCTTGCAGGAGGTAGTATGCCGCCTTGTACCGAAACCTTCTTTGATCCCTTTCGTCTGCTGGGAGCTGACCGCTGGCCAGGAATGCCACAAAGGAATCCATCCACGAGGGGCGTTGCTCGATCTCCATCATCTCTCCCTCCTCAATGGACGGGTGGAATAATTCGGTGATAGTTCCTCCGGCCCTCGGCCCATACTTGGCGAGGCGATCTGCTGCCGAGTTCTCCTCTCTTGGCACATGCTCGACGAAGAAGGACTGGAAGCCTCCAATCAGTCCTTTCACTTTTACCAAGTACCTCTGCAGGGTGGTGTCACGCACCTCGAACTCTCCTCGGATTTGCGACGCGACCACCATTGAGTCCGTGAAAGCCCGGACATCACGGATCCCCAGCTCCTTGGCAAGGCGCAAGCCTGCCACTATGGCCTCGTACTCTGCCTGGTTGTTTGTGACGGGGAAGAGGATCTCGACGGCTTGCTCGATCCTTGTTCCCTGTGGGCTGACGAGCACGATGCCCACCCCCACAGAACTTTTGCCCGAAGCTCCATCAACAAACATCTTCCAAGGGATTGGGTTGAGCACCTCTTCTCCGGGTTCCGCTTCCACCGAGAAGTCAGCTACTGCCTGAGCCTTGATCGCCACTCGGGGGGAGAAGGAAATGTCGAACTCGCTGAGTTCTACCGACCATTTCGCCAACCTCCCCGAATGCTCCACTCCCTCCAGGATATTGCGGAGAGGATGATCAGTTACCACTCGGATGGAGTGAGCCTGAAAATAAGGCCGGAGCTTCCGCGCCGACACCACCAAGGCGAAGGCAAGCTTCTCCAGGATTGGATACTTTAGTTCCGCCTTCTTCAGCACCCGGCTGACATAGTAGATGGGTAGCTGCTTCCTCCCCTCTTCTCGGACCAAGATGGAGCTAACTGCCTCTGCTCCCACTCCCAGGTAGATGAGCAGGTCTTCGCCTTCCTTCGGGCTCTGAAGGAGAGGTGTCTGAGTCAATTGCTCCTTCAACCTTCCGAATGCTATCTCGCATCCCTCGGTCCATTCGAAGCTTTCTGTTTTGCGGAGCGTCTTGAAGAACGGAGAGCACTTCTCTCCGGCTTTTGAGAGGAAGCGGCTAAGTCCCGCCAGCCTTCCTGTCAACCTTTGGACTTCCTTCATCGTCTTCGGGGACGGCATTTCTAGGATCGCCTTAACCTTGTCGGGGTTAGGCTCTACTCCCATCGGGGTTAGGAGATGTCCCAGGAACTTTCCCTTTCCTGTTCCGAAGACGCACTTCGTCGGATTGAGCCTCATCTTGAACCTCCTCAACGTTTCAAAGGTCTCCACCAGATCGGCTATGTGTTCCTGGACGTTCTTGCTTTTGATCAAGAGGTCGTCCACGTACACTTCCAGGTTCCTCCCCTTTTGCCCCTTGAAGATGTGGTCCATCATCCGCTGGTAGGTGGCTCCCGCATTCTTCAAACCGAAGGGCATCATCCTGTAGCTGTAGCAGCCGTCGTCGGTGATGAAGGAGACATCGCGGCAATCAGGGGGATGCATCCGGATCTGGTGATATCCTGAAAACGCATCAAGGAAACTCATCACAGAAAAACCGACGGCTGAATCAACCAGCGCGTCGATTCGAGGCAAGGGATAACAATCCTTCGGGCAGCTTTTATTCATTAAGGAAAAATCCACACACATTCTCCAGCCTCCCCCCGCCTTTGTCACCATTACAACATTAGAGACCCAGCCTGGGTACTGGATCTCCGACACAAAACCTGCATCTAGCAGTTTTTTAACCTCCTCCCTAATTGGCTTGGCGAGGATGGTGGCGGTTCTTCTCTTCTTTTGGCGGACGGGCTGGACAGAGGGATCTAGGTTGAGGCGATGACACGCAACCTCAGGGTCGACTCCTGGCATCTCGGCGGCACTCCAAGCGAAGATGTCGACGTTCTTTTGCAGACACGCCGTCATCTCGATCTTCTCCTCGGTCTTCAGCGACCCGCCAATCTTCAGCAACCCAGGCACTCCTGCTGCGGAGAGTACCTCGATTTCTTCCACTTCCTCTGCCACCTCCAGCCTGGCCGGGCTCTCCAACACTCTCCCGAACTCCTCCGCGTCAGCCATCCAGCTGATGGTACTGACGGCGGTAAGATAGCATTCCCTGGCGGCTCTTGGATCGCTCCTGATCCTCACCTGGACGTCTCCTTTACAGTACTTCAAGCACTGATGGTAGGAGGATGGGACGGCCTTGAAGGTGTTGAGAATCGGCCTCCCAAAGATGGCTCTGTAGCAGCTCGGGGCGTCGACGATGATGAATCGACAGTTGATGGAGGTGCCACCGAGTGTTACCAGGAGATCTGCTCCTCCTTCCACTTCCTTTTTCTCTCCGGAGAAGCCGAAGAGGGGACCATCAGATGCTCGAACTCTGGCAGCTTCGACTCCCAGTCCGTCAAACGTCCCCTTAAAGATGACGTTTACAGAGCTACCGTTGTCGATCAGAATTCGATCAACGGTGAAGTCCTCCATCGCGGCCTGAACCACGAGGGCATCATGGAAGGGATTCTCGTTCCCTAGCATGTCCTCCTCGGAAAAAGTAATCTCCTCCATCGGGGGTGGTGCTTGCGAGGTCGAGGCGACACTCCTGCGGTAGATCTGATGAAGGCTCCCCTTGCGGGAAGCCTCCAGCCCTGCTCCCCCATGGATTACTCCAACTCGGCCTCCCTGGCCCAGGTCTCCCCGGCCTCCCTGGTCGACCCGATCCTCGTTCCTCCTGCGAACGACTGCGGCCTGCCCTGCCTGTGGCTCGGCAGGGGCCTCTATCCTCCTCTGCTCTCCTCCAGCCTCTCCAGCTGCCAACCTCCTCCGGGCTTCCCAAAAGTCTGGGCAGGCAGCCATGGCATGTCCCCCCACCTGGTGGAAGTCGCAGTAGAGAGGAACCTCTTCTGCTTGACGCCTCCTAGGCTTCGGCTTCTTCCTTCCTTGACGGCGGCCTCGCCCGGCTACCGCCATTGCTTCATCTCTCCTCCTCTCCTGACGCCTCTCTGGTTGGCGAAAGGGCCTTCTTTCTGGGGATCTCCCCCTTTGGTCTTGACGCTGGTGCCGTCCAGCCGGCCTCCAAGGTGGCCGGTTGACGGGGACCTGGTAGCGTCTTCCCTCCTCCTGACGCTCAGGGGACTCGACGGGCCTTCTCTCCACGATCCTCCCGGTTTCCTTCCTCCTGAGCTCCTCCTTTTTCTCCTCTTGTCGCTCCGGCCACTTCCTTCCCTCCCTTCGGGGCTCCTCTCTCTTCCTTTTCTCAGGGATCCCATCCCTCTCTCCACGGTCGCCTCTGGTCACCCGTGCCAACCTTGCCAAGAAGTCAGGATTGGAGGCTTCTCCCCGGACAAATTTATTGGCCCTCTGAATGAGGTTGTCGTAGGAGTAGGGAGGATTCTCACTGAGTTCTAACTTGAAGAGGCCTTGACTGATGCCGAATGTCAGGGCCAGCAACAGGATGTTGCTATCTACCTCCTGGATTTGCAGAACCTCCTCCTGGAAACGCTCGATGTAAGGGCCCAAGGCCTCATCCGGCCCTTGCACGAGGTAGAACAGGGCCGTGGCCTCCTTCTTTAGCTTCCGTGCCGTGTCGAACCGGGTCGTCAGCCCACGACACAGGTCTTCGAAGCAGTAGATTGAGCCTGCGGGCAACTGATGGAACCAGTCCCAGGCCTTTGCGCGGAAGGTAATGGCAAACAACCTGCACTTGAAGGCGTCCGACATGGTTCGGATAGAGACTATATCCTCGAACCATTGGATGTGCCTGACGGGGTCCTCCTTCCCTGAATAGTAGTTCAAGGCAGGGTCCCTGAACCCCTCTGGCACTGGCGCGGCGAGAATCTCCTCGCAGAAGGGGCTCCTCCCTCCTGCCCGGCGACGATCCTCAACCTGGCGAGTATCACCTCCATACTCGCCATATGGGCGAGTATCCGGGTACCTCCCCTGCTCGCACGGCTCGCGGAAGCGAATACCTTACGAGGTTGGCTGGTAGAATTGCGACCTCCTTGGTCGCTCGGTTTCATCTTCCATGTGCTCCTTTCCTGCTCGCCGAGGGGGACTCCCTCCCTCGGACGGAACTGGGCGATGCGGCGAGGTCGCAGTGACCTCGGCGCGCGGCTGAAGCGCTGCTCGCATGGCTCCCTCCATGCGCTGCGCGAAGGCTTCGAAAACCTCCAGCGTCACGAACCTGCCAGCTCCCGTCGAGTTGCCGACCTCCTCCTCATGGTCGCCACCTACGACCATCTCGCCTTCTTGCCGAACTTTCTTCCAACGACTACGGTCCACGCTCACCGCACCAAAGTGTTGACGCCAGGAAAATCCTGACCTCAAGATTCGGACCAATGCAGCCGGAGGCTACTCGCCCAGCAGTCCAACGAGATGACTTGGCTGGCAACGACGAAGAAGCTAGAAGAGCAACAAACAGGACCCCAGGTGCTGCGGCAGGGAGGTCCCACCACGTACCCAGAAGCTCCGAAGAGACTTCCCCTCCAAGACCAAAGAATGGCCGAGCAAGGTACGAGGAAGGCACCGACTTGGCTAGCAAGCAGGGGTGGCGGGCTCAAGAATTCGGAAATGGGGTTCCAGAAGCTCAAGCACAGGTGCCAATCCAAGTACCCCTGGGGTCCTATTTATAGGCAACCAAGGGGTAGGGGGGGGGGGGGGGTTTTATAGCCCACCCCTCGACCCGGCGACTATGGGTTACTCGGCGAGCACCATGCCATAGTCGCCCATCTGGCGAGTATTGGGGACTGCTCGCACACGCCGGGCCAATACTCGCTCGGTCTTCTGTTCCATGCTCGCCAGCCTGGCGAGTATTGGCGGTTTACTCGCCGAGGTCTTCTCTACTTCTGCCTTGAACTGCCGGTCTTTGTGTTGACCTCTTTGACTTTGACTTCTGCCTACGTGGCCTTGGGGGGGTCCACCCTCGGAGAATGAGGGTTGTACACATAGCCTGTCACCATATCCCGAAGCTTACAACTTCCATCGTTCAGACCACACATGGCTCACAATATGCACGCACATATCCTTAGCAATGTTACACGAGAACTAGAATATATACGAGAATTGCCCTTGCATGATAAGAATTATGAACTAGTGCAACCCATTGCCATTGGAACTCACCGACGGACCAGCCTCCTACCTTGTGTCTTGTCTCCCTCACATAGATCGCCTCTACCTCAAGCCCTCGCACCGATGCAATGCACGACTTGTTGATTCCCGGTGCTAATCAAATGGAGGAAGAGAAGGGCGGACAACTATTTTGGTTTTGATGAACTCGAGATCGATTCCTCTCATAGTTGTGGTATGCAGTGATTGTTGGAAGCGAGACCCCACGACGATCACACCAACACGCGCGAACACACACCCCGTAGGTCACCTTCTTCTCCCGGCGAACACTTCCACTCAACGATGAAACCGCCACTTGCGATCTTCACCACCGGCGGGAGAGACACACTCGCCGAGCTACACTCCGGCGAGCTGCAACACTTCCGCGAGCTCCCTCGACTCAGCGAGCTCCAACTCTCCTGCGAGCACACAAGCCTATATAAAGGTTTTGTTTGTAAAGTTTTAAGTGGTTGGAATAGAAAGCTTTGGAGTTTTTTTTCGGCAGATTTAAGAAAGAGAGAGAGAGTGTAGGAAGGGAGAGAAATTAATTCCCGCAGGAATATATTTGCTCTCGCCTGTTTTGTTCTCGCCAGCTCATCTCCCGCAGGAGTTTCCTCGCCGTGAAGAACTCGCCCACTAGCAACCTGCCTTGGACGAGAAGGAGCAGCCAGTCTCGCATAGGAGCTCTCGCTAGTGGACCTTACCATTGTGCTCGCCGGTTGAGTGTACATCTCGCTACAGGAAGGAACTCGCAAAGGAGATCTCGCCATCCGCTCTACCCGCTGCCATCTCGCCGCCGGTGTGCGTTGAGTGGGAGATCTCGCCGGAGTCAAGAGTGGAGATCGCGTGAGGTAGAGCTCGCGCCGAGGTTTGGAACTCGCGTGAGGAAGAGCTCGCCGTGAGTTGAAGTGCCCGCCTGGAGTACGTGAGCTCGCCGGTGCGAGGGAAGCTGGAGCTCGCAGTTTGAAGAGAGGAGACAGGGCACATCGCCAGGTCTTGTAGGTCTCGCCGGTTAAGTGTGGTGCGTGCTCGCCGTAGAAGAGTGCTCACCGGAAGTCGAGTGGTGGCTATTGGCGAGTAGAGTGGAGTGCGTGTTTGCCGTGACTTGATAGTGATCCCCGGGTGTGTGTTCGGGAGAAGAGGTGTGATCGAGTGGTGGCTATTGGCGAGGAAGGTGTGAAGAGTATTCACGTGGAAGGTCTCGTTTACAACAGAGAGATGCTCCCAGCGAGATGGACTCCGGCGACTTGGGTGGCAAAATCTGCTGCTCGTCGAGATGAAGCTTGCGAGAGAAAATGGCGAGGGCGAGAACTGTTCCTGCGGGAAATAAAATGAAAGCTTTTCTCTCTCTTAATAACTCTCCCTCTCTCTCTCTCTCTCTAATGGTCCGTTCGGTTCCGTGGTTTTGAACCCGGGATTTTGGTTTTCATAATAAGTAAAGCCTTTCAGCGGTCGGTTCGTTGGAATTGCGCGTGGAATTGGTTTTGCGTAAAACCCGGGATTTTAAGCGCTGCCTTTGCCCAATTCTTTCCCCCGCTGCTAGGTTTTCACGGAAGCAACTCCTAGAGCGATTTCGCCGCGATTTCACCGCGATTTCATCTTCACTCCGATCTTCATCCTCCCGCGTTTTCGCCGGCGGTGAGTTGTCGCAATCCTACATTCGCCCAGTTCTATTCCTCCTACTCTTCCTCTTTCTCCTCATCTCTAGTTTTTTCCAGATTTTTCTCTATCTTCTCCTCCATTCTCAGTTTTTTGTTTTATGTTCTGTTGCAGGCAAGTTTTTGGTAGGAAGGAGTTCATTCCAGCCGGTCTTCCTCGTCTTCTTCGTAAGGTCTTCCTCGTCTTCTTTATTTTTTTGCGAAACGGAACCGTAAAAAAGGAAGGGAGATTTTATATGCGATCGACCATTTGAAGAAGAGGTGGAAACCGATGAAGACGCCTGATCTGGTGCTTTCTTCTTTGTTCTGGGGTTTTGTTCTCCATTCTTTGTTCTGGGGCTTTGTTCCCCATTTTTGTTTATAATATGTACATATTAAACCCCATAAAATTTGTTCTCCATCTCTGTTTTGTTCTCATTTTTTCTGATATAGCTGTGGTTTTATGCTAGAGATTCTTAGATCATATGCTACAATTGGCTTGGTTTTTATGCTAGAAATTAGTCCTGTTTTTTTTTAGGCTAGCTGCCTAGTTATTTTGGTTGGGTAATTCTAAAGGTTGGGTATTTGGAAGGCTTAATTTCCTGGACTTTTTTGTTGGCTATGTTCTTAACTGTTTATGTTGCTGAGGTTGTTTACAGTTGTTAGAAAAGTAAGTATATGCAGTTAGGTGATAAAAATAAGGTGTTGGAAGTACAAGATGAGATGAGGAGGGGTATAAAAAAAGCTTGTAAAATATTTTGTTTTCTTATTTCTATGGTTGAGTACTTGCATTTACATAATATATTTTTTCAATGCTCCTCCTAAAACAATTTTCTATCTTAGATGGATCCAGCGGAGTTGCGAGAGAAACTTATTAAAGAATACATCATGAAATGTGGGTATCTCACAGCACTCGGTGCTAGTTGGCTAGTATTAGAGTATGTTCCCTTGGAACCTGTAAATCTTGAAAATAATATCGTACTAAGGTCCACGTTACTCAAACGCATATATGAAGGTCCAGAAGTGAACTGCTTCAATATGTTGCGTATGGGTAAACAACCGTTCCACGAGCTATATCACATATTATCTACTAGAGGTCTAGTACAAGAAAGCAAATATGTGTCAGTGAAAGAATCAGTTGGACTATTCCTTTACATTATAGCACATAACAATAAGTTTCGCGATGTTGGAGTTACACATCTTCGATCTATGGATACTATTAGTAGACACTTCAATATTGTGCTCAGAGCGATGCTGAAATTAGCTAGAGATTATATCAAGCTGCCAGAATCAAGATCAAATCATAGATGGAGATGGTTCGAGGACTGCATTGGTGCATTAGATGGTACCTGATGGGGGCTCGTATAACGGACTCTTATTTATAGGCCGCAATGGCAGCAGATATTTCCAAAAGCGCTCCCCCCACCAGTTTGGCAAGGAATCCGGGGAAATAAAGCCAGAGTTGCCATACGGAGCCACGCCGAGAATGGCAACGGGACCGCCTCCTATCTTGAAGCCGACCCACGCAACCGCGCCACCTCACGGGGCGCGGCCGAGCCGCACACCCGCAAGGGGCGCGACCGAACCCGGGGTGCGGCCTCGCCGCCGCACCCCCATGGGGTGCGGCCTGGCCGCACCCCCCTCGGGTGGGGTGCGGCCTTGCCGCACCCCCCTGGGGAGGGGTGCGGCCCGGCCGCACCCCCCTCGGGTGGGGTGCGGCCTGGCCACGCCCCCCCCCCCCCCCTTGGGTGTGGCTTGCCGCACCCCCCCCCCTGGGTGCGGCCTGGCCGCGTCTCCCGCGAGCGCGTCCCGTCCGCCTTCCCTCTTTGCGGGGGAGGGTGACCGTTTCCTCCCCCTCCTTCCCCCCTTTCCGACGGGGGGACTCACGGGGCGCCTTTTCGGGCGAGCTCCTCGAAAAGACGGGCCCCGTTTTCCTTCTCGGATCGCGACCAATCGCCTCCCCGTTCGCTCAGAATGCTCCCGCGCTCATTGCGCGCTCAGAACGTCTCTCCGTTCGCTCAGAACGCCCACGTGCTTATTGCACGCTCCGAGCGCTCCCTCGCTCGTTGCGCGTTCAAAACGCTTCTGAGCGCGCACTTCTCACTTTCTGTCTTTCTGACTTCTCACTTTCTGTCTTCCTGACTTCTCACATTTTGTCTTTCAGGCGTCTCACATTTTGTCTTTCAGGTATCTCACTTTTCAGGAACGGCCAGTCGCCTTTTTCGCCTCCAACAAAGCTGCCTGAACTGCCCGAGCCGCCCAAGCTGCCCGAAGGGCAAAGTGGTCATTTACGAAAAATGGCGATCCGTGTGCCCCAAACCGGAAAATATGATTCGTCCACCAAGCATTTATGGAAACTGCCAACGACAAGATTACCAGACTACCCCCGGCCAAAGCTATAAAAAGGGGCCTGGGGGTTCATTTGAAAGGACCTTGGCTTCTGGACCTGGGAGAGTTCCTTGCAGACTTTTGCGGAATTCTCCTTCGGTGCTTGAAGATTTCCTCTCCGGACTTGAAGATTTCCTTCATCCCGAAGGCGACGCAGCAGCTCACTTTTGTTCCCCGGAGCAGCTCACTTTTGTTCCCCGGAGCAGCTCACTTTTGTTCCCCGGAGCAGCTCACTTTTGTTCCCTGGAGCAGCTCACTTTTGTTCTCCACCTTTCTCAGAAGGAGAAAAGGACTTAGTTTTTTCCAAGAGACGGCCTGTCGCCTTCGGATCTCTCTATCTCTCTACTGCTGTAACGAGTTGCGGCCTGTCGCACTCGAGTTCTAAGTCTCACTTTGTAACCCCCCTGAAGATAGTGGAATTTGGTCGGCACAGCTCCGACCACGTGATTTTTTACCCTTTCCGAGTTTTCCACGCTAAAAAGTCCCAGTGCAATCAACGAATCTCTAATTGACTGTTTGCGCGCTTAGTCCGCTCACGAGCTAAGGCGGTTCAATCAAACCGGTCTACCAAGAGCCCTAAGCGTTCCGCAACAGTTTGGCGCCGTCTGTGGGAATGGATTCCCAAATTCTAAGCAAAGCATTCCCGAGCGCAGTACCCGCTTCGCCAGAATTCTCGGAACCAGCAAGAGTGGACACCTCCCCTGAACTATCCGACGCATACAGCTCCTCAGTTCCAAAGAGCCCGGTGAAAGGAGCGCTCATCACTGCACCCATCCGGCCCCCTTGGCCTGGATCGACTGGCAAACCGACCCCTCTCGCGGCAGGACAGGATCCGAACGGTGATACGCCTGGACAAAGGCGATCCCCCCTCTCCAAGTCAATTTTGGAATACCCAGTTCCGTCATTGCTAAAGCTCCCGTACAACAAGGAATTCCACAGAGCAGAAGATCCATATGAGCACGTTAATCATTTCCTGATAACGATACGGAGGCTCGGACTTCCCGACCCAGTCAGCTGCAAAATCTTCACCAAAACCCTGCGTGGAGACGCACTCCACTGGTATCGATCCTTGCCAAACGGAGCAATACACAACTTCACCGAGTTGTCCCAACTGTTCGTCGAGCAGCACGAGGCGCACACGACGAAGATTCAAGGGGAAGAAAAGCCCGGTGCAAGCAAACCATCCCTCCTAGGGGAGGAAGAGCGGAACGAGCAGTCGGAGAAAATCGGCACAAATTTTCACCAGGAGCGCCCCTGCGCATGGATGGACTTCATCTTGGACGCAAGCATAGGGAGTCCCCCCTGTGAGCTGAGGAAAGCATTGATAACTCACCGCATCTCATTCAACGTTCTATTCCTAGCAGCAATAGTTCGGCTCAAGCTCCTAAGCGGGAACCTCAAGCTCAGGGCCAGCGAAGCGGAGCTCCCTGATGGAACTACGGTACCTACCGTAGGAATCATCTCTCTCCCCGTCCAAGTAGGGGCGCACGCAGAACCAGTCCAGTACGATGTAGAGTTCGTCGTCGCCGAGGCAGACTCCCCCTACGACGCGATATTCGGGAGCCTCCTTCTAGACGCCATGGACCACGACGTTTCCATGTCCCGACGCATGACCAGCAAAGGAAATATCCTCAGGAGCGCGATGCATGGTTTCGACACACCCGCCTCCAGGCTCCCCTGGATCAACAGCAACCCGTCGCCAAGATCGAAGTCTGAGAAGCGGGGTGCACGGAAAGGCCGAGCGACTCCTGCAGTAATTGGAAAAGACAAACTTCAGACGCTGACAGGCCCGCCGCCCTTCGATACAAGCCGCAAGAGAAAGGGGCAGCAGCAGCAGCTCGAGGAAGCCGAACTGCCCGCTCAGAACCAAGCAGACCGCCTCCAAGAGCTGGCAAGTCAAAGCTCCCGGAGCTTCACCCCGCTGAACACACCGCGCGAGCGCATATTGTCCGTAATCTGTAATAGCAAGATCATCCACTGGCCCAGAAAGCTCTCCTTGCTCAGGGGAGATCGATCCCAGTTCTGCCACTTCCACAAAGGTTGGGGGCACCGAACGGAGCAATGTGCCCGACTGAAAGATGAAATCGAACGCCTTGTCCAATTAGGATACCTGGAGGCCTTCCGCGCAGAGACACAGGAAAAGGCCATCGAAGGTCAACCGCCGGGCCACTGTCGCCCCCCAAGCTGAACGGCCGAAGAGACTCGAGCAAGCGCAACGCAAACGAAGCTCAACGCTATCTTCTCCCTCAATAAAGCCTGACTCAGAAACTTGTTAACCCCGGGATCGCAAGATTACACTTGCGCATGTATCAGCATTCATTTTCTAATAAAATTCTACTTGCTCCAATCTATTCTGCTGCAGGTACCGCTTCGGGGCCCTGCCCCGGGGACTCTGCACCGCCGTTGATTGAAGGTTCGCCCTTCTCCTCCGCCGTCGAGTCCCGGTGTCGTGGGAGCCTGCCCCCCCCCTGCGTTCACCCCCGGTTTGAATACACCCGCTATTCACCGGCCAAAGCCGCGAGCACAGACTCGTGCACCAAAGCCGCGGGCACAGAACCGTGCAAAAAAGTCGCGAGCAAAGGCTCGTGCACCAAAGCCGCGGACACAGAACCGCGCAAAAAAGTCGCGAGCAAAGGCTCGTGCACCAAAGCCGCGAGCACAGACTCGTGCACCAAAGCCGCGAGCACAGACTCGTGCACCAAAGCCACGAGCACAGACTCGTGCAAGAAAGCCGCAAGCACAGACTTGCGCATACTAACTCTTTATATACATATACATCTGCAAGCCGCGGGCTCCATCTCGTACGAAACTCATTTTGAAAACAAACAAACTATGCAGGTGCTAACAACCAGATTAACAGGATCACGCAAATAAGTGAATACGATAAACACGATAACTGCGTCAGCTCAACGCTGCGCACAAAACAGACAAAAATACGGAAAGCGGAAAAGCAAAGTGCAAACAAACTAACTCAGAACGACGCACAAACAGACAATGGCATGGAAAGCAAGGAAATAGAAGACGATCAACGTCAATCCTCGGCTGCGTTCGAGCACTCATCCTCCGAAAGGTCTCCCGCTCCAAGACCAGCGGTATCACACCCGAACTTCCTCCCCACCAGGCGCAGAGTCTTCTGAATATCGCGCTGGACGGCGACTTCGCGCTCGTCCTCCAACAAGGGCTCGACCTCCTTCGTCATGACCTCGGTACGGATCTCCTCCGCCATCTGGAACCGCTCCTCGACAAAAGCAAGGGAATCTCGGAACTCGGCCACTCCGGCCGCCTTGGCATCCTCAAGGCTGCGCTCAACCAACGACAGCCGCTCCACCTCGCTCCGCAGGAAACTCAGCTCCCCCTCCATGCGAAACATCTCCCCCTGAGCCTCAGACAACTGACGAAGCGCATCCTGGGCAAGCGCCTTGTCTCCACCATACGCCTCCTGCAGCTTCTCAACCTCAGATTGGGAAGAAGAGAGGTCGGCCTCCAGCTGCTTGACGCGGGACAGATCGCGATCCCTCCTCTTCTGCAAAGCAGACATGTCCCTCTTCATCACGCTCAGCTCCTCCTGGAGGGAAATGTAGCTGTCCTTGAGGCCCACGTAACAGTCGTTCCATGTGAGAGCAACATTGGTCAGAGCGTTCGCCTGCAAGCACGAAGGAAGCAATCAGGAAACATAAACAACAAAAGCAAAGACAAGTTAAGACCCGAGTAAGGAGAGATTCACTTACCGCAAAAGTCATCGCCTGGAGGGACGAGGAAACTCGCCTCGACGGTGGAAGAGGAGGAGGTGGCGGCAAGTCTCCCTGCGCAACCTGCTCTGCAGTAGGGGTGGCCAGAATCTCGACCTCCGGGTCGAGAGCAGTCGGCTCCCCCCGACGGCGGCTCGGACCAGCTTCATGATCGTGGCTCCTAGGCTCCGGCGGAGCAGAACACGAACCAGGAGTTCCATTCCTGAAAACAATCTTTCTCTTCCTTCCACGATCTAAGGGAACAGCGGCCTCCCGCTCGGCATCCCAAGAAATCCCCGCCGAGAGTAGTCGGCTCTCCTCCACGCAGCTATGAATACAGAACAGAGCCTTCGACAAGCCCTCCCGACCAGGGAAACCGGGAATAGGAAGGAACTCATCTTCCCGCCCGGTCAGCCGACGGCAGCGACCAGGGAGCGCTCTCCAAAGCTCCGGCAGCTCCCAGCGATTACGGACATACCCATAGAGGGTGTTTCCGTGACGGTAATCTGCTTTCTCACCAAAGCGGAACCAGCTCTTGTTACTACGGACCTCGATACGACCACCCGAGTCGGTGGAAACCTCGCACCAGTCCTTCAAAAGATCGAGTGAAAAACGTGCGCTGTGCTCCCGGAAGAAGACAACAAGCCCCATGATGTTCGCCATCCCAGCAGGCGTAAACTGTGTAATTGGGACGCCACGGAACCGGAGTATCTCAAGAACTTCATCGGATGGAGGAATACGGAACCCGGACTTCAAGCAGCTCTCGGAAAGAGTCATAAAACCAGTAGGCGGATTCTGAGCGCGCTCCTCCACCCCCGGAATCTTCACCTCAGTATTAGGCGGCAATCCAAACCGTTTGCGCCATATCTCGATTCGCGCACCATCAAGAGAAGAGCGCAGGCGCATCGGCCTCGAGTGGCCGCCCCGCTTCGAAGCCTGATAAAGAAATGTATATGAACGCAGGCGCTAAGATAGACAAATAAAACGACCAAAGCAGGGCGAACCACACCGCCGCCCAAGAACGCGCAAATTCACGCACCATCTGTATAAACAAAAACAGTGCGCAAACTCCGAGCACGCACGAGAGCCGGGCGACACACGCCCGCCGCCGACTTCGCTCAAGAACGCGTGCAGGCACCCGCCGCACGCGGGCACCACGCGCGGGAACCAGCCCCACGCGGGCACCACGCGCGGGCACCGGCACCGCGCGCGGGCACCGGCACCGCGCGCGGGCACCGGCACCGCACGCGGGCACCGGCCGCGCGCAGGCCGCGCGCGGGCACCGGTCGCGCGCCGGCCGCGCGCGGGCACCAACCGCGCGCCGACGGCGCGCGCGCACCGGTCGCGCACAGCCGCCGCGCGCGGGCACCGCGCGCGGTTACCAACCGCGCAGCGGCCGCCCGCGGACGCCCGCCGCACGCCGACGCCGCGCGCGGGCGCCAGCCGCGCACCGGCACCGCGCGCGGGCACCGGCCGCACGCCGGCCGTGCACGGGCACCGGCCGCCCGCCGACCTCGCCCAAGCACCGGCCGCGCACGGGCGCAGGCCGCGCGCGTCCCCCGCCTGCTCTGGACCGCGCGCAAGCGCACGCACAGACGCCGCTCGAGCGCCGGCCGCCCGACCCCCCGGCCGTCATTCTCGTTTTTCCCTCCAAGCCATTTTTTCAAAAAATAAAAACTTACCTCCGGCATCGTCCGTTACACCACGCAAATATTCAAAAAACCCTCGCACTCCTTCACGAGTTCTGGACTCCGACGGTTTTGGGGGGCTTATGATGGGGGCTCGTATAACGGACTCTTATTTATAGGCCGCAATGGCAGCAGATATTTCCAAAAGCGCTCCCCCACCAGTTTGGCAAGGAATCCGGGGAAATAAAGCCAGAGTTGCCATACGGAGCCACGCCGAGAATGGCAACGGGACCGCCTCCTATCTTGAAGCCGACCCACGCAACCGCGCCACCTCACGGGGCGCGGCCGAGCCGCACACCCGCAAGGGGCGCGGCCGAACCCGGGGTGCGGCCTCGCCGCCGCACCCCCATGGGATGCGGCCTGGCCGCACCCCCCTCGGGTGGGGTGCGGCCTTGCCGCACCCCCCTAGGGGTGGGGTGCGGCCTTGCCGCACCCCCCTGGGGAGGGGTGCGGCCCGGCCGCACCCCCCTTGGGGTGCGGCCCGGTCGCACCCCCCTCGGGTGGGGTGCGGCCCGGCCGCACCCCCCTTGGGGTGCGGCCTGGCCACGCCCCCCCCCCCCCCCTTGGGTGTGGCTTGCCGCACCCCCCCCCCCTTGGGTGCGGCCTGGCCGCGTCTCCCGGGAACGCGTCCCGTCCGCCTTCCCTCTTTGCGGGGGAGGGTGACCGTTTCCTCCCCCTCCTTCCCCCCTTTCCGACGGGGGGACTCACGGGGCGCCTTTTCGGGCGAGCTCCTCGCCAGGAAAGACGGGCCCCGTTTTCCTTCTCGGATCGCGACCAATCGCCTCCCCGTTCGCTCGGAATGCTCCCGCGCTCATTGCGCGCTCAGAACGTCTCTCCGTTCGCTCAGAACGCCCACCTGCTTATTGCACGCTCCGAGCGCTCCCTCGCTCGTTGCGCGTTCAGAACGCTTCTGAGTGCGCACTTCTCACTTTCTGTCTTTCTGACTTCTCACTTTCTGTCTTCCTGACTTCTCACATTTTGTCTTTCAGGCGTCTCACATTTTGTCTTTCAGGTATCTCACTTTTCAGGAACGGCCAGTCGCCTTTTTCGCCTCCAACAAAGCTGCCTGAACTGCCCGAGCCGCCCAAGCTGCCCGAAGGGCAAGGTGGTCATTTACGAAAAATGGCGATCCGTGTGCCCCAAACCGGAAAATATGATTCGTCCACCTAGCATTTATGGAAACTGCCAACGACAAGGTTACCAGACTACCCCCGGCCAAAGCTATAAAAAGGGGCCTGGGGGTTCATTTGAAAGGACCTTGGCTTCTAGACCTGGGAGAGTTCCTTGCAGACTTTTGCGGAATTCTCCTTCGGTGCTTGAAGATTTCCTCTCCGGACTTGAAGATTTCCTTCATCCCGAAAGGCGACGCAGCAGCTCACTTTTGTTCCCCGGAGCAGCTCACTTTTGTTCCCCGGAGCAGCTCACTTTTGTTCTCCGGAGCAGCTCACTTTTGTTCCCCGGAGCAGCTCACTTTTGTTCTCCACCTTTCTCAGAAGGAGAAAAGGACTTAGTTTTTTTCCAAGAGACGGCCTGTCGCCTTCGGATCTCTCTATCTCTCTACTGCTGTAACGAGTTGCGGCCTGTCGCACTCGAGTTCTAAGTCTCACTTTGTAACCCCGCTGAAGATAGTGGAATTTGGTCGGCACAGCTCCGACCACGTGGTTTTTTACCCTTTCCGGGTTTTCCACGCTAAAAAGTCCCAGTGCAATCAACGAATCTCTAATTGACTGTTTGCGCGCTTAGTCCGCTCACGAGCTAAGGCGGTTCAATCAAATCGGTCTACAAGTGCCCTAAGCGTTCCGCAACAGTACCCATGTACAAGTAACTGTGCCCACCGTAGATCATGGCAGATATAGAAATCGGAAGCAAGTAATAACTACTAATGTGTTGGGTGTTTGTGACAACCAAATGAAATTTTTATATGTTTTACCTGGTTGGGAAGGTTCATCATCAGATTCACGAGTGTTACGCGATGCGCTAGAAAGAGCAGATCGATTTGAAGTACCTATTGGTAAGCCTTAGTTTTGTTAGTAACATTTTATTCATTTTTCAATTATTTTTTCAGTAATTTATGACCTAAAAAATAATATTGATGGAATATGAAAGTACTACCTTGTGGATGCCGGCTACACCAATGGTCCAGGTTTCCTTGCACCCTATCGATCTACACGTTATCATCTACAGGAGTGGTCAACACAAGGAAACAACCCGACAAATTATAAAGAATTGCTCAATTTGCGTCATGCCAGAGAACGAAATGTCATAGAGAGAACATTTGGTTTGTTGAAAAAACGTTGGGCGATTCTTAGACAACCATCTTTCTTTCATATTAAAGTTCAGGTGCGAAGTTAGTATGTATACATTCATCTTTGCATTGTTCACCAGATTATAATCCAATAATTATAATTGCAGGTGCAAATAATAAATGCATGTTGCGTCTTACATAATTTTTTAATCGAAAGGAGACTAACTACTGATTCACAAATGCTCGTTGAGGTAGATGTTGACTTATTAGCTACAGAGGTTGTCGAAGAAGAAGAGATCTACGAATATGATGATAATATTAATCCGATACAGTCATCTAATGCATGGACACAATTTAGAGACAACTTAGCAATGGAAATGTTTGCAGAATATCAAGCTCATAGTTAGATTTATTACTAGACATGTGCTTGTTATCTATTTGTATGCTCATGGTTTATAATCTATTTGTATGCTCATGGTTTATTATCTATTTGTATGCTCATGGTTTATTATCTATTTGTATGCTCATGTCCAGTATATATAATATTTTATTATTACACTCATGGTTGCAGATAATCTAAAATGGATAGAAATTCAGCAAAAGAAAAATCATATGTACATTGGACAATGTAAATGGATCGCACTATGTCCAGTGTATTCGTAGAGGAGCATGGGAAAGGTCACAAAACACCGAATGGCTGGAAAGCGGTGGCATTCACAGTAGTAATTAAAGCTATGAAAGATTTTCATAATTTGGACTTCACCAAGGAAAAGATCATGGCCAGACTCAAGACATGGAATAAATATTATAGGGAGGTGTCCACAATGTTGGACACAAGTGACTTCAGATGGGATTGGGAACGAAATATAGTGAAAGTTGACAGCGAAGAAGTATGGGCTAACTATGTGAAGGTATATTCATTTGTCGCATTATATATTTTTGTTTTAATTGTATGACTTTAGTTCATGTTGAGTACTTATTCTGTGCAGGCTCATCCTACTGTGAAACACTACAGAGATAAGGTAATCATTAATTGGGCGGACTTAGGGATATTATGCGGTAATGACAAGGCAACAAGTTCTTTTGCGGCGACAGCAAACGAGACAGTCAATGAGCTGAATGGAGATTCAGTAGGTGAAGAAAGCAACTTCGCAGCAGAGCCTTCATCAGGTGGAGGCAGTATGTAGAGGAAGAGGAAGGCAACTCCTGGAGAGTCAATTGCAAACGCCATAAGTAAAATGGCAGATAGTATGGAGCACGCAGCGGCCGCAATCATAAAAAGCAAAGAAGCACCGTTGGTAGCAAGTTCTGCTCAAATCTATGAGGCACTTGCTTGTCTACCAGATTTGCAAGAGCTTGAATTAGTGAAAGCCATGGATCTACTAGGTGCCAGTCAACTGAAGTTCGACACGTTCATGGCTCTACCAGAGCGCCTCAGGACAACGTGGCTTCACGTTCAATTCTATGAATTATGAGTGCATGACGACAACGTACTTTTGTTAGTGCGCAGCTTAGCGGACTGTTAAATATTACATAGTTTTAAATTCTTGTTTTTAATTTTGTGTTGTTTATTGGAACATTTCATGTTTGATGGATCTTTAATTCATGTTGTTGTTATGTTTATGCTACTACGAAATATTTGTGTTGTTGTTAAGTCTGCAAATTTTATACTTTTAATTAGAATTTTTAATTTTATGCAATTCCTGTGAATGAATTTTATCCTACATCCGAACAGCAAAATTGCTCAATTCCAATTCCTGCAGCTTAAAACCTTCCTGCAGCCGAAAAACTTTTTTGGAATTCAGCAAAACCAAAACCTGCTGGTTTTTGGTTTTACTGAATTCCAATTCTTTAAAACCAAAACCCGCGATCCGAACGGACCGTAAATGTTTTCTGCGGAAAACAAATACAAGGCTGTCAGGCTGCCACTCACTTTCCCTCTCTCTCTCTCTCGCTCCTGTTCACAGGAAAGAGAAAAAAACAAAACTTTTACAACTTCTCTATTCACGGCAGGCTTAAAACAAATACAAAGAGGCCTACTTATAAGCAAACTACAAACAACCAAATTTCTCTCTCCGCAATAAATGCGGGCTCTCTCTCTCCTCCACTTATACATAAATATATATAAAACACCATATAAAACCGTTGACCTGGTCAACACAGCTCAAACCAACAAACTCCCCCTCAAGCTTGGCCGCACATGCCGAGATTGCCTTTGAGCTTCGCGAACGTCTCTGCCTTCAGCGCTTTGGTGAAGATGTCCGCGACCTGCTCTCCGGTAGGGCAATACACAACTTCCACTGTCTTCTGCTCCACCTTCTCACGAAGGAAATGATATCGAATCTCGATATGCTTGCTCCTCCCATGCAGCACTGGGTTCTTCGCGAGCTGGATGGCCGACATGTTATCTACTAACATTGTCGTTGGCCAGTCCTGCACATGATGTAGCTCCTCTAATAGCTTCCTGAGCCAGATGGCTTGGCAGGCGCATGCCGTCGCCGCTATATACTCCGCTTCGCATGATGACAAGGCTATAGTAGCCCGCTTCTTCGAGCTCCATGAGAACGCCGCCGTCCCCATGTGAAAACAGTATCCGGAAGTGCTCTTCCGATCATTGACATCTCCACCATAGTCGCTATCCGAGTAGACGACTAACTTCAACTCTCCTCCTAATGAGTACTTCAGGCCATGGTCCCTTGTTCCGTTCACATATCTTAGGATTCGCTTCGGCGCGGTGAAGTGATCCTGCTTGGGCTCTTTCATGTACCTGCTTACTACCCCGACCGCATACATGATGTCCGGCCTAGTGAAGGTCAAGTACCTTAGACTCCCGACTAGGCTCTTGAACATCGTCGGGTCCACACCTTCCTCCTCAGAGTCCTTCCTCAACTTTGTCCCTGGGCCCGCTGGAGTGGAGATAGCCTTGCTACCCTCCATCCTGAACTTCTTCAGAATTTCTTCTGCATACTTCTTCTGGGATATGAAGATCACGTCTTCCTCCTGCTTCACCTCAACCCCCAGGAAATAACTCAGTTCTCCCAAGTCCGTCATTTCGAACTCCTTCTTCATAAGCCTCTTGAACTCCTCAAGCATGGTTGGGTTGTTCCCGGTGAATATCATGTCGTCCACGTATAGACACAAGACCACGATATCCCCGTTCTCCTCTATCTTCACATACAGGGCATACTCGTACGGGCACTTCACATATCCATGCTTCTGTAGGAAGGCATCTATCCTTCAATTCCACGCCCTTGCTCCTTGCTTCAGCCCGTACAAGGCTCTGTCTAGCTTGCAGACTTTTCTCTCCTGGCCCTTTACCACATACCATGGAGGCTGCTCGATGTACACATCCTCTTCCAGGTACCCATTCAAGTACGCCGCCACAGCATCCATTTGCAAGATTGTCCACCCATAATGAACCGCCAGTGCGATGATCAGTCTTATGGTATCGATCCGCGCAACCGGGGCGTAGACTTCATCATAGTCCACTCCTTGGACTTGCCTATACCCTTTCACCACCAACCTGGCCTTGTTCTTCTCCACAGCGCCGTCTTTGTTCTTCTTCACCTTATAGACCCACTTCACCCCGAGGGTTTTGTGGCCTGCCGGTGGATCCACTAGCCTCCAGGTATCGTTCTTCTTGATAGAAGCCATCTCGGCATCCATCGCCGTCCTCCAAGATTTCTCCTGGGCAACTTCTTCATAGGACCTTGGCTCACAATCTGCTAAGAGGCAATACAATGAATAGTTAGTATGGATTGGGGTCGTCTCCTCATAGAGCTCCCCCACCCTCTTCATCCTGGGTGGTGGACTCTCGGAGTCACTCCGGCTCCCGCTGCCTCCTGCAGAATTTCCTCCACTTGAGCTTTCCCCTCTTAAGTGGGAGGTGGAAGCTCCCCCTGAATTCCTGCTCGGTGGTGATGGTGACTCCACTCCACCATCCTCGGCTCCAGCCTCATGACCTCCTTCATCTTCATCCTCGAAGAACATGCCCTTTCATGCTCCTCGTCTTCTCATCCCAGCTCCAGCTGCTGCCTTCTTCGAACACCACGTCTCTTGAGACGATGGCCTTCCCCGTCACCGGGTTGTAGAGCTTGTATGCCTTGCTCTCCGGAGCGTAGCCAACAAAGATACACTTCCCGCTCCTATCATCGAGCTTCTTCCTTCTCTGTTCCGGGATGTGAGCATGAGCTACACACCCGAAGACCCTTAGGTGCTTCACGCTTGGCTTCCAGCCACTCCATGCTTCAAGTGGCGTCATGAACTTCACGCTCTTTGTGGGGCATCTGTTCAGTTGATACACCGCACACTGTACTCCTTCCGCCCAGAAACTCTTCGGTAGCCCCTTCTCCTTCACCATGCTCCTCGCCAGGTTCATGATGGTGAGGTTCTTCCTCTCTGGCACTCCGTTCTGCTGCGGTGAGTACGCCGCCGTCAGCTGGTATAAGATTCCCTTCTCCTTGCAGTAGACATTAAACATCCTCGAGGTGTACTCCCCACCTCGATCTGTCCTTAGCACCTTCAGAGCCTAACCGATCTCCTTCTCCGCCATAGCCTTGAACTCCTTGAACTTGTCAAGGGCCTCAGATTTCTCCCTTAGGAAATATACCCAACACTTCCGACTAAAGTCATCCGTGAAGGTTATGTAGTATCTGCTTCCGCCTATTGAGGTGGTCTCAAACGGACCCGCAATGTCCGAGTGAACCAGTTCAAGCTGCCTCCTTGCTCTCCAGGACTTCCCTCCTTCAAAACTCTGCCTCTTCTGCTTCCCCTTCATGCAAGCTTCACACACCTTCTGGGGTGGTGAGATCATTGGCAGATCTGTCACCATCCTTGAGTGAGATAGCAGCTTCAACCCCGTGAAGCCCAAATGGCCCATCCTATGGTGCCATAGCCATGCTTCTTCCTCTTTCTCCGTTCTCGCGAGACAAGCTGTCTCTTGAGCATCCATCTTCAGCGTGAAGAGACGGTTCGCCGTCATTTCCACCTTCACTACTTCCTTCCCTTGACCATTCTTCATTGCCAGAGACCCATCCTTCATCTGGACGCAATAGCCTTTCTCCACTAACTGCCCAATGCTCAAGATGTTGGTCTTCAACCCTGGCACATAGTACATATCGTTCAGGTGTACTCTTTCCCCGTTCAGCTTCGTCTCCACCAAACCCTTTCCTTCCAAGGAGATCTTTGACGCATCCCCGAAGCTAACCTCACCCCCAATGGGTTCAAGGTTTGTGAACCTCTCTCTATCTCCATACATGTGGTTGCTCGCCCCTGTGTCCAGGTACCACACTTCACTTCTCCCTTCTTCCGCACCTCGGTAGGTTAGGAACATCATCGGGTTTCCACCTCCAGCATTGTTCCCATTGTTCCTAGCCTCCGCATAGTGGTTAGCTTCTTCTCTCTTCCTCGGACTCCAGCAGTCGTAGCTCATATGTCCATACTTGTTACAGTTGTAACATTGTACTTGGGACATATCTCCTCGGCCTCTTCCTCTTCCTCTTCCAACTTGAAAACCTCCTTGAGGTCGCTCCGCCTCTTTCTGAAAGTTTTGGTTTCTACCTCCTCTTCTTCCTCTGCCTCTACCTTGGTGACCTCGGCCACGCTGGCCGCCTCCTCTTCCTGAACTTTCCCCAAAGTTCAACTGGGTCTGGAGTGCTTTTCCCAAGCCACTCGCTTCTTCATCATCCTGCAGCATCCTGTACTCATGAGCTTGCAAAGAGCCTACAAGCTCATCCACGGCCATCTCGGTGAGGTCCTTCGACTCTTCAATTGCCACCACTATATGGCGGAACTTCTTCGACATAGATCTCAACAACTTCTCCATGAAGCTCACATCTTCGATCGTCTCCCCATTGCGCTTCATCTCATTTGTGAGCGTCCGCAGACGGGTCACATAGTCACCGACCTTCTCGGTGCTTTGCATCTTTGTTACTTCATACTCCGCACGGAGGGACTGCAGCTTCACCTTCTTTGCCTTCTCAACCCCTTGCATGGAGCGTTGCAACACCTCCCATGCTTCCTTGGAGGTTCTCGCGTCTGAGATCTTCTCAAAAGTTGCTTCGTCAACCCCTTGGTACAACAAGAATAGAGCATTCTTGTCTGCCTTCCTTGTTTCTCTTAGTGTTGTCTTCTGGCGTTAGTCAACGCCGCCTCTGCTGCAACAGTGCGCTTCTCATACCCATTCTCCACTATATCCCACAACTCCTTTGATGCGAGTAGTACTCTCATCTGGATGCTCTAGTTCCCATAATTTGTTTTTGTCAACTTGGGGACTTGCCCCGGCATGGCTCCACTAGTCTCCATCGCTACTACTCCTCAAACCTTCCGAGTCACCGCAAAGGTTTGGAACCTGGCTTTGATACCACTTGTTGGAAGCGAGACCCCACGACGATCACACCAACACGCACGAACACACACCCCGTAGGTCACCTTCTTCTCCCGGCGAACTGTTGAAACCGACAACTCGGTCTCTGTGGAGTTCGGGGCCCTCAGCGAGGCTGAGGGGCAACCAACCCTTACTTCCCCCAAGGGAGAGCTCTAGGTTGAAGGTGTCAGAACTAAGGACTGGACCAAGGGCTTAGCGGGGAGGTCCCGCCACATACCCGGAAGTCCCCTTGGAACTTCCCCTCCCAAGCCACTACTAAGTTTGGGCACCACTGGAGCCTCTCCTCACCCCCTAGAGAGACTTGGGGAGGGAGAGGGAGAAGGAGAGAGCTAGCCTAGGATGAGAGATCTCTCCAAATGGTGCCCCCTTGGTCCTATTTATAGGATTTTCGGATCTGGGCTGCAAATAACCTAAACTGGACTGCAGAATACCCAAAATACCCTCAGATTTGGACTGCGAATAGCCAAAACCGGACTGCAAATAGCCAAATCCCGCTGTTCTGGGATACTAAACGCAGACCGACACCTCCCCCCGAAACTGGGCGAGAGAGGTACCTCGCGGGGCTCGGCGAGCCCCCTAACTGGGGTGGGGCGAGACCCGGGGATGCCCCCCCCCCTGCTGGTCTCGCCCCTTAGCTGGGGCTGGGCGAGACCCTGCCAGGGGCGGCCCCCCCCCCTGGCCGGTCTCGCCCCTTAGCTGGGGCTGGGCGAGACCCTGCCAGGGGCGGTCCCCCTGGCCGGTCCCGCCCCTTAGCTGGGGCTGGGCGAGACCCTGCCAGGGGCGGCCCCCCTGGCCGGTCTCGCCCCTTAGCTGGGGCTGGGCGAGACCCTGCCAGGGGCGGTCCCCCTGGCCGGTCTCGCCCCTTAGCTGGGGCTGGGCGAGACCCTGCCAGGGGCAGTCCCCCTGGCCGGTCCCGCCCCTTAGCTGGGGCTGGGCGAGACCCTGCCAGGGGCGGCCCCCCTGGCCGGTCTCGCCCCTTAGCTGGGGCTGGGCGAGACCCTGCCAGGGGCGGTCTCCCTGGCCGGTCTCGCCCCTTACTGGGGTTGGGCGAGACCCAGCCAGGGGCGGCCCCCCTGGCTGGTCTCGCCCCTTACTGGGGTTCTCCCCCCCTTCCTTGGATCCTGCTGAGGAACGATGTTCCGAAATGCCTCTTGGCTCGAGTACCTACTCGGCGAATACAGGGTTGTACACAACACTTCCACTCAACGATGAAACCGCCACTTGCGATCTTCACCACCGGCGGGAGAGACACACTCGCCGAGCTACACTCCGGCGAGCTGCAACACTTCCGCGAGCTCCCTCGACTCAGCGAGCTCCAACTCTCCTGCGAGCACACAAGGCGAGATCCACCGCTACAACTCACCGCCGAGCACTATTTCCATCATTCGCGAGCTCACACATCCGGCGAGACACACCTCCAGCGAGCACTTCACAATACCGCGAGACACACCCCACTCAACCACTCCGGCAAGCTCTTTCACGCGAGACCTCTACCTCACGCACCCTCAACTTCGGCGAGATGGACGGACGAGAGATGCTCCCAGCGAGATGGACACCGGCGACTTGGGTGGCAAAATCTGCTGCTCGGCGAGATGAAGCTTGCGAGAGAAAATGGCGAGGGCGAGAACTGTTCCTGCGGGAAATAAAATGAAAGCTTTTCTCTCTCTTAATAACTCTCCCTCTCTCTCTCTCTCTAAATGTTTTCTGCGGAAAACAAATACAAGGCTGCCAGCCTGCCACTCACTTTCCCTCTCTCTTTCTCTCTCTCTCGCTCCTGTACACAGGAAAGAGAAAAAAACAAAACTTTTACAGCTTCTCTATTCACGGCAGGCTTAAAACAAATACAAAGAGGCTTATTTATAGGCAAACTACAAACAATCAAATTTCTCTCTCCGCAATAAATGCGGGCTCTCTCTCTCCTCTACCTACACATAAATATATATAAAACACCATATAAAACCGTTGACCTGGTCAACACAGCTCAAACCAACAGTGATTTAGGCAACTAGGTATCAAATAGACCTAAAAGTACAAAGGTGTATTCACTCCTTAACATATCTGATCTGGTTTGGATGCGGATCTGATTCAACAGCACAAGAAATCACCACATTGGTTCATGATATGGAGCGACCACCTACAAGAAACATCATATACATGTTGACTTTTTGTGTGTCGTCGTAGCACAGATTGCACAAGGCAACAACTGCTTTGTACGTGCAGTTGTTCTGGTTACATTAAGATCAACTGTGCTTATTCAAGTCGAGAAAAGTAATAAGGTGTGTTTTTTTTCATTCGTTCAAACTTCGTAATCCCTATTTACCTTCTCATAAATTCAAACTTCACTCTTTAGTTGATTCTTTCAAATATCTGGTATTTCCTATTATATTAACATTTCACAATCCATCAACTGATTCAATCAAGTTATTAGTCATTGTAAAAGTCAGAGTGCATGTATTCACTTTTTTTTTACTTTTCAATGGAGTTCTATGTTTATCGGTCCGTAGATTTAAAACATGCATGAAGTAACACTATAAAGCTAAAATGTTTTTCCTTCTTCAAACCCTATGTCATACATGTATTGATTGTTCTGCTACTACCTCACATAAAGGGTATTTCACAATGATCAAGAGTTCGCAGCTAAACAAACCATTGACAATTACAACTTTGTTTGGAGCATCTCACTGTGGCACATTTGAGAAACGAGGAACGTCTTCTTCAAGTAAACTATCCCTACATCCTAAATTCATTATGTTTAACGCTCAATTAGCATGTGATATTTGACACTCATTGATGTCTCCTATTACATTTCTGCTTTGTGTTTGACATTTTGTTGCGGGTTCTTTTTCTTTTGACTTCTTTGATTATTTGCAATCTCATCCTTGGTACATTCATTATGCTCTCTCCCTCTAATTCCATCTACATTGAAAAATGAGAAGTGGAATGCATTCTCGCATGCACTTCGATTGCGATCGTCAGGTGACTCACTTTACTTTCTTTTTATTCGTTAACTAACACAACAAATCACCCGATTAATTATTATTTGCTTCTTTCAACGCTCAAATTTAACTCTTTTGCAAATTTAACTTGACTAAGCCCTGCCAATTTAACTCTACTTAATGATGCCTTGTCAATTCCATCCATGGTCATCAAGTCGAGATCCACAGTCATTTGTCTGCTCTCAGCAATTCCTAAACCATTATCTATTTGATTGTCCATGGACGAGCGGTGGCCATTCGCAACCTATGCGAAGCCTGTTCGCGGCCGGAGGACGTACTATCGCGGCCCTATCGAAGCCCCTTGTGCGCTATCACCAGTGTATTCCACTTTCAATAATGAGAATTCCACTTGTAAAGCTAATGTATTAATATAGCTATCGAATTATTATGAAAAAGGTGTTATTGATATTTTGTCTTTGCCTTTTTGGCTCCCGTGCTATTAAAGTGGAATGCTTTTGGGATGAAAAAGAGAAATATTAATTGAGTATGATTGACATAGAAAAGGAAAGGACCGTAACTTTATTCAATTTTCTGCATAATATATATATATAAGTATATGACCATTTATCTTTTATTCAAAATATATACATATGAGTATTTAAAATGACCGTAAAAAATATATAAATCAATATTTCTATTTTTATTTTGTAAAAAAATACAAATTTTTATTTATAAAATTAATTTCTCTCTTCCTTTCTCTTCTCTCCACATCTCCCTTTCTCTTCTCTCCACATCTCCCTCTTACCCATAAATATAGTTATATGAGTGCTATAAAGATTCTCTCTCCCCTTCTCTCTTCTCTCTTCATTGGATGGTGGAGATCAAAAGCTTGTCACATATGGATGACTAAAATTAATTCTACAACTCCAAAACAATTCTACATTGTGTGTGTGTGTGTGTGCGCAAGCGCCGTCTAATTTTGAAGTAATCATATATTGCACAAGTTTCTCAATTGGATTTCAATGCACTCTACGGCTCCGTTTGGCACGGTGGTGGCGGTCATGAACGTAGTGGTTATAAACTGTTGTTCGTAAATGCCCAACCTCACCTAAGGAACTTCATCCACTTTTATGTTCAAAACTAGTTTTCTTTTTTTGGTGGCGGTCACAACCATTGTCTTGCCAAACACGCATTCTATGATAGTCACACTTTTTGTCTAAACTTATCAGAGCAAAAAAAAATCTGGCCAAACAGAGCCTAGGACACAGAATTCTAATGCAGTCCAATAAAACCTCGTTGGCGGATGAGATATTCCTCTAAGTAATGTCTCAAACCAATTCCAGAAGATTCATTCGAGCAAAGAATGCCTAATTCTGTTACAGGCGCAAAACACAATCAAACAATGAAATCATAATTTTTACCCTTTTCTTATTTTTTTAGTAAACAATGATGTGATTGCAAGACACTATAGGACCGCAATAAATCTATAATATAAACTGGTTGATAATTAGAAAATTTCAAAAGCCAGTTGAATAATTAACCTGCCATGAATGAAAGGAATATATATAATGAGAAAATTAATTTGTGCAAGAAGAAGAAAAAAACAATTAGCTAACTAGTATGAGGTGAGCGAATGGTACCAGGAGGCCGAAGTTAAAGCCAACGACGACAGTGTTGGCGACGGACATGGAGGCGAGCTGCAGGTCGCCAAGATGGCCGGCGAATGCCTGAGTGATGACGTTCATGCTGTAGGTGACCACCCTGCCAAAGATGGCCGGACCGGCCACCCTCCACAGCATCTTCGACTCCGTCCACACCTTCTTCCCTAAACTCCGGTCATCGCCGCCGTCGTACCGTCCCGGCTGATTCCTTCTCAGAAGAGCCTCCTTCATCTCCTCAGCACCGGTTTCCGCCATGTGCTCTCCCTCTCTGCCTTCAACCGTTCAGCTGGATTTTGTTATATGCTTGGGTTGGATTGTAATTATGCGAGGCTGGGTTCTATAAAAGTAATGGCGCAATGAGCCGTCGCTAAATAATTTAAGAAGCAGAACAAACAAAAAGGGGCAGCCTTTTCAAATAATCGTCGTAACTATTTGCATTTGTTTTTCTTATCAGATGCGGAGTTGGTACTGAAGTTGACCAGCTGACCGTCACTATGGTTTGTTTTATGATTTAAACGTCAAATAATTATTGAAAATAAATTGTGTGCCGTTCCCTCCGAATAATAGAGGAATAAATACTCTCTTAGACAAATCGGGCTCACCGCTTTCCTTCCTCTCGACTCGTCTTCCCGAACGGTTCCTCGATGGTTTCTTTCTCTTCCCAAGCGTAAACTAAGCACGGAATCTCCCTCCAAACAATATCCCTACGCGCCGCCTCACCTCCCGCCTCTGTCGCCTGCTCACGAGATTTCGGCTGCTTTTCTGTTCTTTTACACATGTTTCTGCAAGGGATTCCGCCCGTAGGCCGAGCAGCATTCTTGCCCGCAGCAACATGTCATTGGAGAAGGGGAGTAATTAAACGGAGATTAGCAGTGTTGATATGGACAGGATACAGAAATTATAACTGCAATTTCAAAATTCACCTGATACAATTGTACATTGAACATAAAATACAACTGCAATTTCATAATTCACCGGATACAGTTGTACAACAACAACACTCAAGCATTTATCCCACCACAGTGGGGTCGGCTATATGGATACTTTGTCGCCATTGCGCCCTATCTTTAATCATAGTCCCACTAATGCCTAAGCACGTAATGTTTTTCCTTATAGTTTCACTCCAAGTCCTTTTTCGTCTACCCCTCCCCTGCTTAACATGTCTAGTGACTAAACTCTCATAACGCCTAATAGGTGCCTCTAATGGTCTCCTATGTACATGTCCGAACCATCTTAAACGAGCTTCTCGCATCTTCTCTACAATTGGCGCCTTGGCGCCCACTCCCGTCTTATCCCCGATACATTCATTCCTAATTTTATCCAGTCTCGTGTGACCACACATCCACCTAAGCATTCTCATCTCAGCAACTCCCATTTTTTGCTCGTGTACACCATTCACTGCCCAACACTCAGAACCGTAAAGCATTGCTGGTCTAATTGCAGTACGATAAAACTTGCCTTTAAGTTTTAATGGTATTTTACGATCACATAAGATCCCAGACGCTCCTCTCCACTTCAACCAACCCGCTTGGATTATATGTATCACATCTTTATGTACATCTCCATCTTTTTGAATTATTGATCCCAGATATTTAAAGCACTCATTGCGGGAAATATTTTGGTCACCCAATTTAATGGCCGAGTCATCCGACCTTGCACTACTAAATTTAAGCTCTATATACTCCGTCTTTGTCCTGCTCAACTTAAAACCCTTCTTTTCTAAAGTGTACATTGAACAGGAAATAAAACTGCAATTTCAGAATTCACCAAATACTATTGTACATTGAACAGAAAATACAGCTGGAAATATGTTATAACTCAAACTCACACAGAGAATGGAACTGCAAATTGGTCGTAAATGTAGATTCGGACCTAGGAATAAAGTTACCTGACCTTGAGACTATGACGCCGCAGAGGTGGATACACAAAATAGCTGGCCTACGTCCTCTTCACTGAGGTAGGAGATTTCAAAATGGTCGAGGGAGGATGTCGTACGCGCCGCCTAGGTTACCTCTGAAAATGTCGAGCGATCATGGAGCGAAACAGGAAGGAAGAGGGCCGTATTAGGTGGGTCTTTCTGTCGGAGATCACGCGCTTTCTGTCGGAGATCCCGTCGTCATGGTTTCACCTGAGAAGGGGTTTCAAAATCGTCGAGGAGCTGTTCGGGAAGACGAGTCGACCGGAAGGAAAGCGATGTGCCCGGTTTTTTCAAGAGAGTATTTATTCTCGTATGGTTCAGAGGGAACTACACCCGTATTAAAAAAATTGCCTATGTGTGAGACCGTTTCTTTCCATGTTGTGGGGGTGGTTCAAATTTACTTCCGCATTCAATTACGTTTTAAATTTAGGCTACTGTTATTTGCTTTACAAAATTGACTATTAGTTCTCAAAAAAACTATTTTTAGGGTCTCAAAACATGTATCCGCACTCTGGAAAAAAAAACCTATCCGTCGCCCTCTGTCTCCCGATTCCTGCACTCGCCACTCCTTCACGCTCGCGAATGATGACGCCTCGCCCCCTCTCGAATGCATGTCGGATTCCAGTCATTTCTTCCTTACCGGATCCTAACCATACCGTTGAAGCTAGGAACCTAACCACAGAGCAAGCTAGGAACCTAACCACAGAGCTCAGACTTGGGTATGGAAAGAGGTTACTGGCTCACCGAATTAGCTAGCTGCAATCAATGACGGAATAGAGCAAACTGGAGGAGAGATGAGTCACAACTTGTAGGTCTCACCTCACACCCGAGAGTGTATAGAAACTCTCATTCTCAAACTAAATGTTGTGCTTGGTTAGGAGGGGAAATGCAGGCTAGCTGGACGCACTGGCGAGCTCATAGGTCCGATGCGAGGTTTCTTGTGGATCGATGACACTGCCTTTCCCCTCGACGGTGTTCGTATTTATTAGCAACTGAGACTGGGGTGGGGGTCTAGCGACAATGGTCAACTACCACCCGCGTCCGAGATTGGCCATATGACTGATTAGTTGCTGCGAGTTGACTTCCTGCCTGACGAGCTGCAATGGGTGACCTCTGCGAGTTCCCAACAAGTTGGGTAGGATGCTCGTAGGGTTGTCTCTGGTTTGCGTTCTCTCCCTATCGTCTGACTATACTTGTTGAGAATTGTGAAGTGAGTTAGCGCAGGCGCTAGCACTAGCGTCGGCGCTAGCCCAACTTCCAGGTGGCGGCTCCGGAATCTATTAATATGGGGCAATCCCCCTACAGAGTACATCAGAGAAAGGAGGAGACTTGAGAGGTCTGAATAGGTGGTCTCAGTGAGAGCGAACTTGGAGTAAGTTCGGCAGGAGAGCTTGGGCGGTCTGAATAGGCGGTCTCAAGTGGGAGTGAACTCAGAGTGAGTTCGGAACGACCTAGAGCAAGGTTAGTGAGCTGTGTGATATCGTTGAGATAGTGCAAGCGCTAGGAGTTAGTGCAGGCAGTAGCGGCTTGTTGTGATTTGGCAGTCTGCATCTGCAGTCTCGTCAGGAGAGTGTGCAAGCAGCGAGCTCACGCAGTCTGAGATAGCGCAGGCGCTAGCGAGGAGTAGAGAAGTGGACTCTGTCCACGACCAGTTGTTGTTTCTTACTCTTGGTTGTTGTGAATCAAGTTGTATGCAACTTGTATTCAGCCCATTTCACTTGTAATTGCTGTAACTACTTGTCAAGTAATAAAGAGGTGTTTTTGTGTTCATTCTTGATGTGATTGTCTTAGTGTTCCATAAATCTTGAATATTTCACATGGTATCAGAGCAAGGTTGGAACAAGCACTGAGTAACAAGTACTGAGCAACCAAGATGGGCGGAGGAGGAGGCTATGCGAGAGGTCTTGGAATTGAGCTACTGACCCAGACCAACTACAAGAAGTGGAAGTCATGCATGGAGAGCTACCTTCTTGGAGAGGACCTATGGGATGTCGTTGGTGGAGATGAGCAGGAGGAGGATCTGGCAATCAAAGGCAATGGTACAGCTGTAAGGGCTTGGGGGAAGACCAACGCCAAAGCAGAGTTCATCTTAAAGAGAGCTATCTCACCTGACTTGTTCGACCACATCATGGGTTGTAAGTTAGCAACTGAGATCTGGAAAGCCCTCGACGTGTTGTTCAATAAGAAGAATGTAGCTCAGCTACAGTTCCTGGAGAATGAGTTGGCGCGGTCCACTCAATGAGAGTTATCAATATCCACCTTCTTCCTGAAGGTGAAGAATCTATGTGCAGAGATCTCGGCATTGGATCCTGATGAGCCGATCTCTGTGGCGAAGTTGAAGAGGCACATACTCAGAGGCCTGCAGAAGGAGTATGTTTCCTTCATTACTTATGTGCAAGGATGGGCTACTCAGCCCTCCCTACTAGAGCTGGAGAATCTGCTGTCATCATAGGAGAGCTTGGCGAAGAAGATGGCGGGAGTGTCTATCTCAGGGGGAGATAGCGAGGTGTTGTTCTCAGGCTAGAAGAAGGCCTAGGACAAGAAGAAGAAGAAGAACTCCGGAGATGGGCCGTCAATGTCATCTCAAGGAGATAGAGGGAAGCTTCTCCCTGCTCATGATGAGAAGGGGAGACCTCTTTGCTATGACGTAAGAAGTACGGGCACATGACAAAAGACTGCCGGTCTAATCTAAAAGTCGGACACGTTGCTAAGAAGGAAGGAGGTCACTGGAGAGGTGGAGCGAGAGGTGGAGGTCACCAGGGTGGTGAAGGCGGAGACAATTGCTTCCTGGTTGAGATGACGGTCACGCCTATCGATGTCTTTGCCTCCGTAAATTTTGAGAATGTCTGGATAGTGGATTCCGGTTGCGGGCACCATCTCACTAGAGATGTGTCCAAGTTTGCCTCTCTAAAGGCATATGGAGGAACGAATGTTATTATCACTGCGGATAATACGGTGCATCCAGTTGAGCTAGAAGGGATGGTATCCCTTGGAAGTGATGAGAAGTCGGTGACACTGAAGAGTGTGTATCATGTGTCGGGCATGAAGAAAAATCTCTTCTCGGTTGCAAATGCAGTGGATGCAGGTTACCACATGCTGATTGGACCGAAGGAGGTGAAGTTCCTGAAGAACCTATCGTCTGTCGATGCTGATGTCACGCTCACCTGGAGAAGGGTGAAAGAGTAGTATGTTCTGTCTGCAAATGCCTATGTGGACAAGCTGAAGACGAATGATAGCGCTGCGATCTGGCATGAGAGGCTAGGTCATGTGAGGATGGACAAGCTGAAGATGATGGCTGCAAAGGGCCTGGTGTGTGGCCTGCCTAATCTCTCTTCCTATGACGACATCCATGTGTGCAAGGGCTGTCAATATGGAAAGTCACATTGACTTCCGTTTGACAAGTCGGAGACAAAGTGTAAGGCACCTTTTGAGTGTGTACATGCCGATGTGATGGGGCCGTGCGCCACCCTTACTTATGGAGGCAATAAGTATGCGATGGTTCTGACGGATGACTACACCCGCTACACGTGGGTTTATTTCTTAATGAGAAGTTAGAAGTGTTTGAGAAGTTCTAGGAGTGGAAGGAACTTGTGGAGGGGAGGCTGAACCTAAGAGTGAAGAAGCTGAGAAGTGACAATGGGGAGAGTTTACCTCCAACGTTTTTGCTTCTTTCTGCAGGAAGTTCGGCATTCGGCGAGAGCTCTCTTGCGCCCACACCCCTCAGCAAAATGGGGTTGCAGAGAGGAAGATCCACTATCTGGTGGAGACGACCAGGAGTTGGCTTCATGCCAAGGGGATTCCCAAAGCCTTATAGGCGGAGGGAATGATGTGTGCTACCCACGTGATCAATCGGCTACCTCTGAGTCCTAATAGGATGGTTTCTCCACATCAGCTCATATTCCGGGAGAAGCCAAATGTGGGTCACATGAGAGTGTTTGGTTCTACCTGCTTCGTGTACGTCCCAGATGCCCAGAGAACCAAGTTGGAGCCGAAAGCACATAAGTGTGTCTTCATTGGCTACGATGAGCAAAAGAAGGGGTGAAAGTGCATGAATCCGCAGACCCACAAGTTCGTCGTCTCGCGCGATGTAGTGTTTGACGAACTGATCTCATATCAGGGAGTCTCTTCTGTGGTGCTGCCAGAGAGTGGAAATTCTAGCAGGAGTGAAGAGAGAGTCACTGAGGATTCTAGTGTGGAGTTGGAGCTGTTGGAGCTTGCTTTCCGCATCTCTTGGTTTGAGAATAACAAATACCATGATGTATTTGATCTACTCTTTTGTGTGTTTATAGTGTATAGGTGATACATGTTAAATAAAGAAACACGTCCTCGTTCATGGATCAAAAAGACAAAATGACGAGTTTTGTATGTTAAACTTCAAACGGCAATAACTTTCAATCCAGGAAGAGTTACGGAACGTGCCACCCCATTTCGGAGATGAGAACGACTCCATCTATAGTCTGGAGAAGTTTCGGACGGAAAAAATGAAGAGGAGCAATCGGATTTCCGACAGCTAGCTAACGGATTTCCGACAGTGCACGATCTTCCCGTAACTCTACGACGTGCAGCAGTTACGCAAGCTAACGGATATCCGATAGTGATATCGGATATCCGACAGCTCCACGACCTCCACTTCGTGCAGAAACTTCGAATCAGTGGGACACGTGGCAGCCTCTAGAGATATTGAATTTTAGCGATAGCTAGCTAACAGATGGCGTTAGCTCTCTTTTATAAAAAGTGCTCAAAACTTCGTGGAAAATGAGGCTTTGAGATCTCCAAGTTCATTTCCTGAGTTTCTAACCTCCAGAGAGCTTCAGAGACCGAAAACTCCCAATCTTGTGAAGAAGGATCGTGATCGAAGCCGAGACCGGACGCGTATTTCAAGATCGATCATCTCAAGGCTTCTCCGGCTTGCTGGTTTTATATTTTCTGAGGGATATTATCTTTAGTTGTATTTTCTCATTCATTTTGATTATATTGTAATCGTTGGGAAAATCGCCGTCTTGCGTGCGGCGTCCAAGTCCTTGTGTGGCTTGGTGGGGAAATCGTCTCCTTGTGCGTGACGTCTAAGTCCTTGCGTGGCTTAGGGGAAAATCGCTTCCTTGTGCGGAGCGTCCAAGTCCTTGCGTGGCTTGGTAGGATATCACGGCCTTGTGTGCTACGTCTAGATCTTGGGAAGATCTAGAGGATAGGCTAGTGGCTTGATCTAGGGAGAGATACGTCATAGCCTTCCGGTCCTTAGTAGAAGGACCGGTAAAATTGTAAAAGTTTTATTTTACCATTATTGCCTTGATCTTAAGCTTTATTAAGATCGTTATGTTCTTGTATGTCTTTGTCATATTTAATAAAATTATGAATGTTACTTTATTGAAAATTAATTGAGTATTTATTAACATAAAATTTGTGTTTGGAAAATTTCGATTAATTATTTTCAGAAAAGTGAAATTTGGTGAAAAATTTCAAGTAAAATACTTAAATATAAACGCACCCTTATTCACTCCCCCTCTAAGGGCGCCACAAGATCCAACACGTGGTATCAGAGCGAGGTTATTCCAATACGGCTTCACAACCGGGAATAATGGCACTTCATGATCTCGCATCTTCTAGAGGGGATAATTTTTATGAAAATGAAAAATCATTATGTCCACCATTATTTATGGGTGAAAATTATAATTGGTGGAGAATACTTATGGAAAAATTTCTTAAATCCTTGGATATATAATTTTGGAATATTACAATTAAAATGCCCCCAAATATTTTAAATAAAGATGAAATGTTTTTAAATGTCAAACCATGTTCCTTCCGCAGATGATGCCTGTGAGCAATTCCTTATGGATCCAAGAGAAGAAGACAACGTCACAATATTGGACTCAGTTGATGGCAAAACATCAAGCAAAAGAGAAGACGGAAACTATAGCAAGGTAAGAAAATCTAAATCTTCTCTTTTAGTAACTAATTCTATTTCTACATTTCGTGTGCTTAAATTTGCTAAACGTAAAATTTCAAAGTTGAAACATGCTAATTCCAAATTACGTTTAGAAAATAAAACTTTAAAAGCAAACGCTAAAGTAGAATCTTATATTGATGTTTCAAATTCTTGTTCATGCTCTTTAATTGAAAATGCTAAACCTTGTTTTGATTATAATACATTTAAAGAAGAACTCAAGGTTTTGGAAAAAAGTCTTTTAACTTCAAAAGAGCATAATGAAAAACTGTTAAAAGAAAAAGATAATTTAATGGATAAATTAGAATCATTAAAAATGTTTATTCAAAATTTTTCATATAATAAAACATCTTTTATTTCTAGTTTATCAAATTATCAAAAGTCTAAAAGCTTAACTTCATATTATAAGAGTACGTCTATAAGAAAGAGTGAAAATGAAAATTATCAAAATAAGAACCAATCATTTAAAACATATTGTAACCCACTTTTTCAACATTCAATTTTTAAGAAAGATCATCACTCTTATAAACTCTCAAAGAATCAATATAATAAAATTCATTATGATTATCAACATCAATGTGTTGAAACCAGCAACTGGTCTCTTGAGTTCGGACCCACTGGGGGTGTAGCCGATGCTTATTTCTCCCTCACTAGACTCTCCTGACGGTGGATGCTGGAAATGGGATAGACCCAAGGCTGAAGCGAGGAGGTCCCGCCACACACCCGGAAGATCTTAGAGAGCTTCCCCTCCCAAACCAAAGCTCAACCGGGCACCTTGGAGGGCACTGGCTGCCCACCAAAACTAGCCTAGAGGAGAGGATTCTCTCAAAATCGGATCTCCTCCAAGGTGCCCTTAAGGGTCTATTTATAGTTTTCCTAGGCTGGTCTGCAAATAACATGAATCCGCCTTTTAATTCTACTAACAGCACCCCAAATTGGTCTGCTAATAGCCTAACTCCGCTGTTCTGAAGGGCTATTTGCAGCCCACCAGGGGTATTATGGTCATTTTCCCCTCACACCCATTTGGACGAATGGTCCGTGAGGGCACCATTCGCTGGGCACCCGCCTGGCTGGGCGAATGCCCACGCTTCTGGGCGAGTGGTCCGTGAGGGCACCACTCGCCTAGCGCCTTCTCTCCTATAGCTTGCCTCCACCATCTTGGGGGCATTTTTACCTCACTTAGCCTGGGCGAGTGACCCGGCGAATGATCCGGACGACCCAGGTTTCGCCAGTTGGCTGGGGGGGCCCACTCGGCGAATACGGGTTGTACACAATCCCCGCTCTTTACGAGCGGTTCCTACGGTCGTAAAGAACAGTCCAACCCTATATTCGATGAGTGCCTGCTGACTGGATCCATAAGATTCCGTGGGTCCCACCGCCACCTTATATATATACCCTCATGTCAGGTTTTCCTGGACCACTCTCTCATCTCGGCTCGGAGTTCCTCCACTTTCCAATGTCTTTCCACAAACCTTCTGCGAAACCCCTCTCACGAGAGATGATCGACCGCCTAGCTGCGGCCCAAGCTGCGACTGCCCCCAGGGCATCCAAATTTGCTCCCTGGCTAATGTCTAAACGGGATCCGAGCGCCCCCTATGTCTCGCGTCGAGCCAAGACGATTCGGCTGAATCGTCAGAGAGGCGAGACTGCTTCGGAGTCTCCGGCGGATACTCCACCGGCGAATACGCTGGCGGATGCCCTTCCGGACCCCGCGGTGCTGGTATGAGGATTCTTCTTGTCTCCATTTGGTTCCTGTCCCTTACCCTGCACTTATTCCGACCATTCGCAGGGGGCTTTGGTACCTGAGGACGGCCATGGGGCCGTTCTGAGCAGTGTGGTGGTGCCACCTCCCGCGGACGAGGTACCTCCTCCCGATTCGGATCTTGCTCCTCCGCCTCCTCCTGGGGAGACTGTACCCCAATCCCGTGAGTTGTGAACGTTCTCGCTACTTCCTTTTATGTTGTCGGCTACTAACCACTATCTTTTCGCAGCCCTCAACACTAGCGTCCTGCTGCGGGACTCCATTCCTCCCAGTCCCCCTGCTCAGGTGAACCTTTCTGTCACCGCGAATGAACGGAGGGTCTCCCCTGAGCGAGAGCTGGATCAGCATCTCTGTGCTGATGACCGTGCGGAGGCTCCGACCCCTTCTTCACAGCCTTACCGTCCAGGAAAGGGAAAGGTCTTACCTCCCGCCTGGCTGTTTGGGACGCACCCCCATTCGTCTCGTCCTTCAGGTCACCTGGACCCCACCCCAGGTCAGTTTACTCACCCGCCTCTATCGTACTCGCATATTTTATCACCACTAACCTAGTTGTGATTCCGCAGGCTATCGAGAAGCCTCCCCCTTCGACTCCTACTACGAGGGGGGAGAGGGAATGCTCTCGCCTCTCCCTTCCCCTGGGGATCTCGCTGACTTCCTGGGTGATTCCTCGGATCACGCGACCCTGAAGGATCGGATCTCGGACGTCCTGGGGAAGCTTATCCATATCCAGCGAAACGTCGCCGGTCAGGTGGATGAGGTGCGGCTGGGAGTCACACGGGAGCTGAAGGACCTTCGACGAAGTCACTCGCATCTTCTCGCGGCGGTGGAGCGGTTGGGGGGTGAAGGAGGGGAGTTGTCTCCCGAAAGGCATGTCGCGCGAGCCCGGGACCAACTCCACCTTGCTTCCCAGGAAATCACCAGTATGCTCACGTACTACCGCCCGCGAGTGCCCATGGAAGTTGGGTCGCGAAAGCGAGGTCGGTGGATCTGGGAGGAGATCTGACCTACCCAACGTCCATCCCTCTTGTTGTTTTCTTTTCTTACCTTATGCTGCGAATGTTGAACGTTGTTTTTATCTGTAATAATTTTTCTATGCTTTGCGAATGCTTCTTTATTCATTTTTCGTGTCTCATAACTCTGCTTGGGTTTTGCCGAGTGATAACTTATAGCCGGATGCTCTTCCAACTTCGTTGCGTAGCCGCGGAATGAATAGACATAGGGCATTTGCCATTAATGGGCGAGAGGGACCGGCTCGGGCTTCGAGGTGTCGGGAGGGCGTGATGGCTATCCGCACACCCGAGGTCTCGAAAGTCCAAACGCCGTTTAGTCCCTCTATAAATAGGTCTTTCAACCACCGTATTAAATACCTAACCATCCGCTTTCTTTCCCTGCGCTAGCACTCACGCTTCTTCCTCATCTGTTGCTCCTCTTTTCTTCTTCACTCGCAAAAATGGGTGGCGATGCGGAAGGCAGAGCCAAGTGCGCCAGCGCATTCGCCAACCACGTCTTTGATTCCTGCGACCTCTCTGAGGAGGCCTACCTGACTGCCGTCGCCGACTATGTCCCGCCGGGTTTCGAGGCGCGAAAGCCCAGGCCGGATGAGCGCCTGAATTCCCTCTCGCCTTGTGCTCTCGCGATCCCGCTAGAGCACTTCGAGGTGGGGTTTCGCCTCCCGATCTGGCCGGAACTCCGCCAGACCTTCAGGTACTACGGGGTCGTGCCTGGCCAGCTCAACCCCAACTCCATCGCTATGCTGGTTGGGTACGCGAGCTACCTGCGAGAGGAGGGAATCGAGTTCTCGCTGCCCGTCTTACGCAAGCTCTATACCTTCCGCTGCACCCATGGTATCTCGTTCTTCTCGGGACAGAGCCCCCTAAAGCACTACGGGCTCCCGAACAAGAACCATGACTGGGTTTGCCGCTTTATTTTCGTAAGCGGGAACCTGGGGAACACTCTTCTCGCGCCGGTGCAGGAGGAGGAGTCAACCTTCCGCCCCCCGACCCTAGGGGGGCACGAGGCCAAACTTCACCAATACATTCTGGAGCATGGGATGGATCTCGTCCACCTCCGGTGAAACGTCAACTCGCTTCCACCCATTCCGCAGGGCGAGGGTAAGTGTTCGAGACTTCATTCTCTTTCGCTTTGTGATTTTGACATCATTCGCTAGAACCGTTTGTTATATTATGCAGGTGTGCGTCATTTCCCTCTTCATCCGCCGCGTCCTTCCGGATCTACCCTCTCTTTCGCACAGGCCGCCGCGGATGCCTGCCGGGAGGAACCTTCTTCCTCCAAGCCTGGCGGGAAGAAGCGCAAGCCAGCGGCGCCGACCCCTTCCACCTCCAAGAAATCTAAAAACCCCCCTTCCGCCAAGGGGAAGGGGGTCCTGGGCGAGACCCTCGCGGCGAGTGCTCAGATCCAAGCACTGGGGACGAGTGCGCCAGGAGAGACCACCCCTCGCGCGGGACCGTCGTTGCCGCCGCCCCCACTTCCCAGGGACCATCGGAACTTCCCCAGCGGCGAGAAGTACATGGACCCCTCGGGGGCTTCCTTGGTCAAGTGGGACAGGAATGCGAACCGGGTCTCGCTCTCCACCCTCCATCCGTCGTGGATAGAGAGCGATCTTGCTAGCGGGGAGGCTTACGCCATCGCGTATGCCCTCTATGGCCGAGAAGACGCCGAAGTATACGATGCCGAGACGACCCAGATTCTCGCCCACGAGAGTGTCAGGGCCATGCTGCGGGCGCTCGAGCTCGCGCACATGTCTTCGCGCCGGAGCATCAAACTGGCGCGGGACTTGGCGGCGGTGGAGGAGTCCCGGTCCGTTGCCTCTACTGAGGCGATGGAGCTTAGGACCAAGCTGGCGGCTGCGGAGACCCTTCTCGCCAACCGCCCTGTCGCAGAGGTATGTATGTTTTCTTCTTTCGCGAATGACTTGTTGCCGATTGACGAACTTTATTCTTACCACCTTTGTTATTATTTTCAGGATACCATGGTCGCTGAGATGCTCCGCGCTCGGGTGGCCGGCCTTGAGGATGAAATCCGTCTGGCCAAAGCCGAGGTCCATCGATTGCGAGAGGCTGGTGCGTCAGCACTCGACCCAGGGAGCGGGGGCCATTTTTATCCCCATCACGAGTTGGAGCAACTGATGCAAGAGAACGCGCAGAATGCCGTCAAGCATGCGCTGCAGGTGCTGAGGCGAGCGGGATACCTGAAGGCGGAGGCCGAACGCCTTTCCGCTCGTCAAGTCGTCCCCGAGCTTTACATCCCAATTCCCTTTCCTGAGGATGACCACGTCGAGCCGCGAGAAGATGCCCTCATCCCAGACTCTGGCGAGAGCGGCGGATCTTCAAGCGAGAAGTCTGTTGATCCTTGAGAAGGGCTTCTTGTATTTCCTCTTTTTGCGTTTATACTTTTGATTGTAATCTTGAACCGGCGAGTGCTTGTAAAAGATGTACTTCATTGATTACACTTTGCACTATTCTCAGCTTTTTTCTCAATCGCCGCCATACCTCGCTAGGCTCATTAGGACGTCGATTCTTCTTATTCGCCGCCACACCTCGCTAGGCTCATTAGGACGTTGGGTCGTGATGCGACTGTCTTGGCCACCCCGCGAATGCTCGAAGATGACTTAGGTCGGTCGTTCCCCTTCGATCTCTCGCTACCAAGTGAACCTTACCATTCGCGTATCACGGGGTTTCGCTTAAGTAGTCAAGAGAGTGGGGTGTGATCCTCTCTCCGGCGCGTGGTCTATGCGAATGCTCTTGAGATCATCTCTTGAGAACTTAGAACCTGCCACCGAGTGAGCCTTCGGACCTGCCAGCTAGATGAGAGCCTGGACAGCGGGTCTGCTCGGGGCCAACCTCTGGAACATAGAGCCTGCCACCGAGTGAGCCTTCGGACCTGCCAGCTAGATGAGAGCCTGGACAGCGGGTCTGCTCGGGGCCAACCTCTTGAACATAGAACCTGCCACCGAGTGAGCCTTCGGACCTGCCAGCTAGATGAGAGCCTGGACAGCGGGTCTGCTCGGGGCCAACCTCTGGAACATAGAACCTGCCACCGAGTGAGCCTTCAGACCTGTCAGCTAGATGAGAGCCTGGACAGCGGGTCTGCTCGGTGCCAACCTCTTGAACATAGAACCTGCCACCGAGTGAGCCTTCAGACCTGCCAGCTAGATGAGAGCCTGGACAGCGGGTCTGCTCGGGGCCAACCTCTGGAACATAGAACCTGCCACCGAGTGAGCCTTCGGACCTGCCAGCTAGATGAGAGCCTGGACAGCGGGTCTGCTCGGGGCCAACCTCTTGAACATAGAACCTGCCACCGAGTGAGCCTTCGGACCTGCCAGCTAGATGAGAGCCTGGACAGCGGGTCTGCTCGGGGCCAACCTCTGGAACATAGAACCTGCCACCGAGTGAGCCTTCGGACCTGCCAGCTAGATGAGAGCCTGGACAGCGGGTCTGCTCGGGGCCAACCTCTTGAACATAGAACCTGCCACTGAGTGAGCCTTCGGACCTGCCAGCTAGATGAGAGCCTGGACAGCGGGTCTGCTCGGGGCCAACCTCTTGAACATAGAACCTGCCACCGAGTGAGCCTTCGGACCTGCCAGCTAGATGAGAGCCTGGACAGCGGGTCTGCTCGGGGCCAACCTCTTGAACATAGAACCTGCCACCGAGTGAGCCTTCGGACCTGCCAGCTAGATGAGAGCCTAGACAGCGGGTCTGCTCGGGGCCAACCTCTGGAACATAGAACCTGCCACCGAGTGAGCCTTCGGACCTGCCAGCTAGATGAGAGCCTGGACAGCGGGTCTGCTCGGGGCCAACCTCTTGAACATAGAACCTGCCACCGAGTGAGCCTTCAGACCTGCCAGCTAGATGAGAGCTTGGACAGCGGGTCTGCTCGGGGCCAACCTCTTGAACATAGAACCTGCCACTGAGTGAGCCTTCGGACCTGCCAGCTAGATGAGAGCCTGGACAGCGGGTCTGCTCGGGGCCAACCTCTTGAACATAGAACCTGCCACCGAGTGAGCCTTCGGACCTGCCAGCTAGATGAGAGCCTGGACAGCGGGTCTGCTCGGGGCCAACCTCTGGAACATAGAACCTGCCACCGAGTGAGCCTTCGGACCTGCCAGCTAGATGAGAGCCTGGACAGCGGGTCTGCTCGGGGCCAACCTCTTGAACATAGAACCTGCCACCGAGTGAGCCTTCGGACCTGCCAGCTAGATGAGAGCCTGGACAGCGGGTCTGCTCGGGGCCAACCTCTGGAACATAGAACCTGCCACCGAGTGAGCCTTCGGACCTGCCAGCTAGATGAGAGTCTGGACAGCGGGTCTGCTCGGGGCCAACCTCTTGAACATAGAACCTGCCACCGAGTGAGCCTTCGGACCTGCCAGCTAGATGAGAGCCTGGACAGCGGGTCTGCTCAGGGCCAGCCTCTTGAACATCCAGGGTCTCTCCTGCGAGCTGTAGCATCATTTTCATACACATAGTTTAAACAAAATGCTTTCATTCAAAAAAAAACATCATTATTACATGGTACTAAGGATAAAAGCGTTTAAGGTCGTCGCCACTCCATGTGTGGCTGAGGAGTTGGCCCTCCATATTCTGAAGGCGATACCCCCCAGACTTTAGTGCTTCTTCCACGACATAGGGGCCTTCCCAGTTGGGGTTAAGTTTTCCCACCGCGGCGGATCTCCCAGCCGCGTCGACCTTCTTGAGTACCAGATCTCCCTTCTCGAACTGCTTGATCCTGACGTGCCTGTCAAAATACTTGGCCATCCGCCGCTTGACCTCTTCTTGATGGATGGCTGCTCGATCCCGAGCTTCTTCGATGAGGTCGAGGGAGAGCCGCAACTCCTCCTCGTTCTCGGCTCTCCAATCTTCCTCTCCATTTGCGGCGACCGTTACCCGTGGTGTCGTAATCTCGAACTCTATGGGGATGACCGCCTCGCGGCCGTGAGAGAGCCTGAAAGGGGTCTCTCCCGTGGCGGTGTTGGGGGTGGTTCTTAAAGCCCATAGGACCGAGGGGAGCTGTTCCACCCAATTGCCCTTGAGATTTTCCACCTTCTTCTTGAGCAAGTTCACGATGACCTTGTTCGCCGCCTCTACCTGCCCGTTGCTCCTGGGATGGTGGACGGACACAAACCTAAGGTCTATCCCCAGCTGGCCACAGAAGCTGATGAATTCCTCGCTTGCGAACTGCGGTCCATTATCCATGACTATGGCCTGCGGAAGCCCATGTCGACAAATGATCTCCCCCCATACGAAGTTGCGGATTACCTGGGAGGTGACCTTAGCCAACGCCTTGACCTCCAGCCACTTTGTGAAGTAGTCAATCATGACTAGGAGAAATCTCCTCTGCCCACTAGCCTGGGGGAAGGGTCCTACCAGATCCATTCCCCATATGGCGAATGGCCAGGGCGCCGTGATACTCTTCAGCCTCTGAGCTGGCATGAGCTGAAGCGGGGCGAACATTTGGCACTTCCGGCATCTCTTGGCGAAGGCTGCCGCGTCTTTACTTAGGGTTGGCCAGAAGTACCCCTGCCTCACTATTCTTGCCTCCAACATCCTGCTCCCCGAGTGGCTGCCGCACTCGCCAGAGTGGACTTCTTCCAAGATCCTTGGGACCTCTTCCTCCGAGATGCATCGGGCCAGGAGGCCCGAGAGGGTCTTCCGATACAAGTCACCCTCATGGAGCATGTAGTAGGCAGACTTATACCGGAAGCGCCTTTGGTCCGGAACTTCTTCCGGAAATTTTCCCGTTGCAAGGAAGGTGACGAAGGGATCCTTCCAGGAGGGCCGCTGTTCTACTTCCATGAGCTCTCCCTCTTCAATCGAAGAACGGAATAGGTCTGTCAGGGTCCCTCCGGCTCGAGGACCAGATTTTGCCAACCGATCTGCCGGGGTGCTCTCCTCTCGAGGGACATGCCGGATGGAGAAAGTTTTGAACGTCCCCACGAGACCTTTGACTTTTGCTAAGTACTTCATGAGCACAGGTTCCCTTGTTTCGAACTCTCCCCTTATCTGAGAAGCTATTATCATGGAATCAGTGAGGACCTCCACGTCATGGACCCCGAGCTCCCGGGCCAACCGCAGGCCGGCGATTACAGCCTCATACTCCGCCTGGTTGTTGGTGATTGGGAAGTGTATCACTAGCGTCTGCTCTATCTTTACTCCGTGGGGACTCTCCAGCACCACCCCTCCTCCGAGAGAATTCTTGCCCGAAGCCCCGTCCACCAGCAGCTTCCACGGAATGTGACGAGGGGCTCCGTCTTCTTTCATCTCGGCCACAAAATCTGTCATGAAATCAGCCACCACCTGCGCCTTCATAGATAATCGAGGGACAAAGGTAATGTTGAATTCACTTAGCTCGATTGACCATTTTGCGAGTCTTCCTGAGTGCTCCACTCCTTCGAAGATCTGGCGGAGAGGATGGTCCGTCACTACTTGGATCGAATGGGCCTGGAAGTATGGCCTGAGCTTCCTCGCTGCGATGACCAGGGCAAAGGCCAACTTCTCTAAAATTGGGTACCTGAGCTCCGCTTCCCTCAGGACCCTGCTTACGTAGTAGACTGGCAGCTGCTTCTTGCCTTCTTCCCGAACCAGGACGGAGCTTACGGCCTCCGCCCCGACCCCGAGATATAGATGTAGATCCTCCCCCTCTTTGGGACTTTGCAGTAGCGGAGCCTTGGTGAGTTGGCTCTTCAAGGCCTGAAAGGCCTCCTCGCATTCTCTCGTCCACTCAAACTTCTGATTGCCTCGTAGCGCTTTGAAGAAGGGGGAGCATTTTTCCCCTGCCCGGGAGAGAAACCTGTTCAGCCCGGCGAGTCTTCCGGTCAAGCGCTGAACTTCCTTGGCGTTCCGTGGCGACCCCAGCTCCATTATAGCCCTAACCTTGTCCGGGTTAGGTTCTACCCCCCAGGGGGTGAGAAGGTGCCCGAGGAACTTCCCTTTGCTGGCCCCGAACACACACTTCAGGGGGTTCAGGCGCATCTTGTACTTGCGTAGGGTGGCGAAGGTCTCCTCGAGGTCCCGGATGTGAGAGCTCACACACTTGCTCTTTATCATAAGGTCATCCACGTAGACCTCCAGGTTCCTTCCCCTTTGCTTCTTAAATACCCGATCCATCATCTTCTGGTAGGTTGCTCCTGCATTTTTCAGCCCGAAGGGCATCATCTTATAGCAGTAGCATCCCTCCCTGGTGATGAACGAGACATCTTTGACGTCCGGGGGGTGCATTCTTATTTGGTGATAACCTGAAAAAGCATCCAAAAAACTCATCACAGAAAAACCGACGGCTGAGTCAACCAGCGCGTCGATCCGAGGCAAGGGATAACAATCCTTAGGGCAGGCCTTATTTAACAATGAAAAGTCCACACACATACGCCAGCGGCCATCGGCCTTTTTTACCATTACGACATTGGAGACCCAGCCTGGATACTGGATCTCCGTTACAAAACCTGCCTCGAGGAGTTTCGCCACCTCCTCGCGGATCGGTCCTTCGAGCTTGTCAGCTATAGTCCTTCTCTTCTTCCGGATGGGGCGGGCTTCTGGATCGAGGTTGAGACGATGGCAAGCCACGCCCGCCTCGATGCCTGGCATGTCCGCTGCGCTCCATGCGAAGATGTCCATGTTCTTCTGGATGCACTCCAGCATCCTTCTCTGGTCCTCCGGGCCGAGGCCCCCGCTGATCCGCACCTTCTCCACCCTTCCTGCCTGGGTGGTAACCTCCATCTCTATCACCTCTTCTGCCGCCTCGAGCCGGGCTGGCTCTTCCCACTGGCCCTTTGCTTCTCGCCCCTCCTCCCGGGCCTTTTCCCCTGCAGCTCCTTCCGCCTCCCTCGGCTCGACCTCCTGCTCCTCACGAGCGAACTCCATCAACTCCTCTCGGGCATCGCCCTCTCCCCCTACTTCTCTCTTCTCCACTTCCTCTCCTGGCCCCTCCGGCCTCACCATCTCTTCATCCATCTTTTCGGCATCCGCCATCCATGAAATGGTGTTGACGGCAGTCACGTAGCACTGCCTCGCCACCTTAGCATCTCCTCGGACGCGGATCTGGACTCCTCCACTATGGAGCTTTAAGCACTGATGGTACGATGAGGGCACGCACCGGAAGGCGCTGATGAGGGATCGTCCGAAGATGGCGTTATAGCTGCTCGGAGCGTCAACGATGACGAACCGGCAGTTCCTGGGGACTCCTCCTAGCGTCACCTGGAGACCTACGCCTCCCTCGACCTCCTTCCTCTCTCCCGAGAAACCAAACAGTGGTCCGTCGGAGGCCTGCACTCTCTTCTTCTCTACCTCCATCGCGTCGAAAGCTTTTTTGAAGATCACATTCACCGAGCTCCCGTTGTCCACCAGGATCCGAGAGACCGTGAAGTTTTCTATCGCCGTCTGGATTACCAGGGCGTCGCAGAATGGGTCTTCGTAGTCTGGCATATCTTCTGAGGAGAAGGTGAGCTTCTCAGAGGGGTGTGGGGTCTGGGAAGTCGACGCGACGTCCCTTCGGAACATGGCCTGGAAGCTTCTCTTGCGAGAGGCCTCTATCCCAACCCCACCGTGAATCACCCCGATTCCCCCCCTGGTTCCTGTATCTGCCCTATCCTCACACCGGTCCTCTTCTGCCTCTGGGAGCACTTCCTCAATTCTGGCCTGCTGCCGCCGTGGCTGTCCTCTTTCCCTCATTTCCAAGAACTCTGGGCAGGTGGCGATCGCGTGACCTTCTTCCTGATGAAAGTCACAGTAAGGCAACGCCACCCTGTCCTCTCTTCCAGCTCTTCCTCTTCCTCCTCTTGCTCCTCTACCTCTTCTCCCTCGGCCTACCGCCATGGCTTGCTCCCTCAGGGGGTGAGGGGGTCTGGGACCCTGCCTCCACCCCTGATTCACTCCTCCTGCCTCCCTTCCTTGGTACCTTTCATCCTGACCTCGCGCTGGTCCTTCCTGGTTCCTCCAGCCCAACCTGTTGTTGGGTTCTTGGTTCCTCCAAACCCGAGGTGGTCTTTCGAACCCGTGACCCCTGGGCTCCTCTCGCCTTCTTCCCTCTGGCTGCCTCGCCTCGGGCTCGCTCATCTTTGCCAACCTTTTGTAGAATTCGGGGTTGGCTGCCTCCCCTTTAATCTCCTCCGCGGCTCTCTCCATCAACTCCTCGAAGGATACAGGAGGTCTTCTCTTCAGGTCCATCTTGAAGAACCCCTCTCGCAGCCCTACGATGAATGCCATCTGGAGGGCGAATCCCGGCACCTCCTGCACTAGGTGTATCTCCTCCTGGAACCTGTCCACGTACTTGGCTAGGGATTCCCCCTCCCTCTGCCTGATCTTGAAGAGAGCCTCCGCATCCTTCTTCCTCTTCTTTGACGTCGAGAAACGCAGTCGGAAGCTTCGGCGCAGATCATCGAACGCATAGATGGAACCTGTGGGAAGTTGGTGGAACCAGTCCCTTGCTTTCTCCTTCAGGGTGGTCGCGAAGAGTCGGCATTGGAAAGAATCCGACATGGGAAGGATTGAAGTCATGTCCTCGAACCACTGCAGGTGCACAACTGGATCCTCCTTGCCGGTGTAGTAGGACATCTCCGGCCCACGAAACCCTTCTGGCACTGGGGCCGAGAGGATCATCTCGCAAAAGGGGCTCCCTTCCCCTGCTCGGCGAGTGGTCCTCTCGCGCGGGACCAACTCACACACCTCAGCACTCGCCGGACTGCTGAACAGCTGCCGTCCGGGGAGATCTCGCGCACTTCCTTCTGCTGGCACCTCCTTCCCCGGCCGCTGCCCCGGTGCGTTCTCGCCGATCTGCAAAGGCGGGACCACTGGGACCGCCGGGGTCTCGCACTCGCTCCTTGCCGTGAGAACTGTCTGCAGGACCTCTCGCTTGAACTTCTCAAACATCTCCAGCCACTCTCCTGCCGCTGGTGGCTGCGAGTGCACTGAGTCAGAACCATTTCCTCCATCTCCTGTCATCGAAACCAGCTTGGGATTTTCTTTCACCGGCTACGGTCCACGCTCACCGCACCAAAAATGTTGAAACCAGCAACTGGTCTCTTGATTTCGGACCCACTGGGGGTGTAGCCGATGCTTATTTCTCCCTCACTAGACTCTCCTGACGGTGGATGCTGGAAATGGGATAGACCCAAGGCTGAAGCGAGGAGGTCCCGCCACACACCCGGAAGATCTTAGAGAGCTTCCCCTCCCAAACCAAAGCTCAACCGGGCACCTTGGAGGGCACTGGCTGCCCACCAAAACTAGCCTAGAGGAGAGGATTCTCTCAAAATCGGATCTCCTCCAAGGTGCCCTTAAGGGTCTATTTATAGTTTTCCTAGGCTGGTCTGCAAATAACATGAATCCGCCTTTTAATTCTACTAGCAGCACCCCAAATTGGTCTGCTAATAGCCTAACTCCGCTGTTCTGAAGGGCTATTTGCAGCCCACCAGGGGTATTATGGTCATTTTCCCCTCACACCCATTTGGACGAATGGTCCGTGAGGGCACCATTCGCTGGGCACCCGCCTGGTTGGGCGAATGCCCACGCTTCTGGGCGAGTGGTCCGTGAGGGCACCACTCGCCTAGCGCCTTCTCTCCTATAGCTTGCCTCCACCATCTTGGGGGCATTTTTACCTCACTTAGCCTGGGCGAGTGACCCGGCGATTGATCCGGACGACCCAGGTTTCGCCAGTTGGCTGGGGGGGGGGGCCCACTCGGCGAATACGGGTTGTACACAATGTATTTTGAAAAATAATTTGAATAAACATAAATCCCAAATGAATTATTTTTCAAACAACTATCATTCCAAAAAGATGTCAAATAATCATAATATGAATTTAAAAGATAAACAACCAAAGTATGAATGGAGGCCCAAAATTAAAAACAAAACACTAACTCCACTTGTAAAGGCCCATTCAACACTATCTCTTCAAAAGCCTACACGGTGTATTTGGGTACCCAAAGGAACCATCACACTTGGTCCTCTTTGGATACCTAAGTCTCTCATTCACTAGGAATCATTATATTGCATGAAGTAGAAATTAATTAAAAATGAAATATCAGTACTCTACTTCATGATATGCTTAATTGCTTTTTCTTTTGTTTGTTTTCTTATTTTTGAGCCAAAACGCTAAGGTCACTTAGATATATTATGAAATATGACTTTTACATTTTAAGCCTAATGTTTATCAAATCAAAATTGAATTAAATTGAACATAAAGTCATAATTTTTAAGTGATCTATCTTTTCTTTTTGTTTTATCCTTTTTAAATCCTTTGCCTATAAATGTCTTATATTATCATTATAAATTGAATGCTAAATTTTCTAAATGATATTATCAAGACTAATGAAATTACTTTCAAAATTGGATTTAAATGGATTTTTAGGGGTCTTAGGCTAAAATATTAAATGCGCAACTAATTGCATATTTGTCTATTTTTCGTTGCTGCATATAATAGCCATATATTGAAAATCATAATCGAGAAAAATCAGAATCAAATAATATCAAAAACAATGTGTTTTAAATCAAATATAGTAACTCTGTTGCTAACGTCAGGCGTTATCACTAACGCTGGCGGTAGCATTTTTTCTAAAAATTCTGATTTTCTCTAAAAAATTATTTTTACTATCATTGTTGTCAAATACCTTGTATTTGTTTTGTCTAATTTCTAAAAATTAAAATCAAAAAGAAAATTTACAAAAATGATGAATATGATTTCACAATCACCACCATGATCTATTAATATCATATGCTAAAATTCACTATAATCATATATCATAATTCATGATCCATCAAGACCTATCATAAATCAACTAATTCTATCAACCTTAGGAATTATGAAATATATGATTGCAATTGGTATTATAGTTTCATATCTTATTTTGTGTGTGTGATGTGCATCTTTATTGTTTGCATGAATCTAATTATCTTTAGACCTATGAATTAACTTGATATCAACAAGATGAAATCAAATAGAATTGTCACTTCTTTCTAGGTCTATGAAAATTCAAAACTCTATGTTTGAATACATGCAACTCAATCTTATATTTGTCCATCTTTACTTAGCTTTGCACCATGTTGCCCTAATTCATCACACTAGCATTATCACGTACCATAGATAGAAATCAATGCTCATGCTAGTTATATCTTGCAATGCTAAAGTAAATTATATCATTAAAATATAAAAATCATATTTTCCTTTATAGTTATTTGCATGAATAAAACTTTTCTAAATGGATTTAAAATCAACAATCTTCGATAAAATTGTAAATCCAAAACTAATCATGAAATTATAACACAGTTAATATATTTAAGGCTTACACGCTTAGTATGTCCATAATCAATAAACCTATGACATGTGTCTCACAATAGCGAGGGCGTAGGATTGTGTGCATTAGAGACCTAACCTCTAAGTCATGTCTTGTCCTTAACCGGGGAGGGTTCCAGTGGGGCCTTGAGAGGCACTAGGGGGAAAGAGTGTTAGCACTACTAGAAAAATAACTTTTAGCCACACTTTTTTTTGCCACGGGTCAAATATCGTGGCTAATAGTTAAGTATTAGCCACGACCCCTAATTCGTGGCGAATAATCAAGTATTAGCCACGGATGCTTAATTCGTGGCAAAAAAGGAATTATTAGCCACGGTTTATCGAATTCGTGGCTAAAAAGATACTATTAGCCACGGTTTCCTAATTCGTGGCTAATATTTTTGCCATAATTCGTAATTCGTGGCAAATACAGAAGTATTTGTGACGGTTTTTTGCCGTGACAAAAAATTAGTATTAAATAATTGACTAAAATTTTGTTTTTTTATTCATAACATATGAGTAAATAATGATAATTACCCAAAAAGGTGTGATCGAGCAAACGACCTCAGAGAATTATCGTTCGGATGCGGTCTGTGAATAACGTATTTATCCACGATGGTGAAATCTAGCAACCGGCCTCAGAATTCACCTCAGTCAATTTTGTTAGAATCGTGAAGATTATACGAGTTCAACAAAGTTGTCAGCGCTCGATTCAGATGAGAATCAACGAATTTATGAAGTGAACGCGAGATAAAATAATGTTAATTACCCAAAAAGGTGTGATTGAGCAAACGACCTCGGAATTGACCCCAGTCAGTTTCGTTGGACTCGTAATAATAATACGAGTCCAACGGTGTCATCAGTTTGAAAGTTTGACTTCGTTCAACGAGTTTTTAATGTTACGTAAAATTAGGTCATGAACGCTCTAGAGAGCATAAAATGAGCAAACAATCTCGAAATTGATCTCGGATCGTTCCGATGGATGTGTATCGACGAGACGGTCGTAACGAGCCCCTCCGGGATAAATTTTGGGCCCTATAGAGCGATATATAAGCGTTTGAATGCATTATTAATAATAAAAATATTAATATTCATAACATTATATATTATATATTATGTATATATATATTAAATTAGGTTAGATAACGTTTAGCTCTCCCAGCCGCAAGGCACACCCTCCCCCTCCTGCTGCGACATGACGGCGGAAACGAGAGACCCCCCTCTTCGATCCCTCTCATCTCCGGCGAAGTCCTGCCCACTCTCTACCGTCGACCACCTTTAGCTCCGGCGAGAGCTCCGGCGAGAGCTCCGGCAAGATTCAAGCTCTTTCTCTCTCTCTCTCTCTCTCTCTCTCTCTCTCTCTCTCTCTCTCTACAACATCCATGGTCGAAGCTCTCCTCCATTTCCAGAGAGATCCCCGCTGAGCCCTCCTCCGGCGCCTTCTCTCTCTCACAGATCCACTCTCCACTACAACAAACTGCACTTATAGTAAGGACCTAATTCGTTACAATAAGTGCCAAAATTCGTTACAAAAACTCTTTGGTAACGAAAAAAACTTTAAGTAACGGTCCTCCTCTAAAGCTCGACGCTAAAGGTTATTGTAACGAATGTATGCATGTCGTTACAAATAAATTAATTGTAACAAACGATTCTTTCTCACCAAAAAGATATTCTTCCTCACAATAAATTGGTCACAATAAATATTATTTTGTTACGAATGTTTTTTTTCCTCACAAAAAAACAGTTACTATTAAAACTATTTCGTTACAAATGTTTTATTTTTTCCTCACTAAAAATAAACCAACTTCGTTACAATAAAGTATAATAAACATTATTTCGTTACAATAGATTAAATAATAGTAACGAAAAAATCGTTACATTTGTTTTCCATTCTTCTTACTACAACCAATTCATTTATATATAAAAAATATTCCATTTCTATTTTTTTTGTACCTGAGATTTTATTACAAATAATAATCTTGAAAACACACATATATTTAATATTTCGTAACAAGATCAACATGTATTTATTCACACCAAAAAGTATTACATAGAGTACAAGTTATTATTATCTCTTCTAAAATAATACAATATTACATTACAAGATAACATATTTCTAATAAATCTTCCGTCATTTTTTGAAAAATGAATCATCCATCACTTTCTGACTAATGAATCTTTCGTCACTTGCCGGTCAATGCTCGAGCACCCTACAAATAAAAGAGAGCAATTAAGATCAACCTACAAATAAATGAGAGCAGAAACATCCATACAAACTCACATCCATACACACCCCATTAAACTTGCATCTTCTTCCGTTACTCTTCGTTCCAAGCTCCAACTCCCTAGAAATAAAAATTGAAGGGGGCAGCAACACTTTAAAGGGGGCAATAAAAGTTGAATTTAATAAAAAAAAGTCCTCTGAGAAGTATTAGAGGTTTTACAACTTGTAGTCTCACTGCATTCTGGTAATAAGAAGAGCACACCACGAATAAAGGGGACGTTATCTTGCAATTATTTACGAAATAGAATGTAATAAAAATTTATAAAATGAAAAAAAAGGGTATTGCCAAACCATGATGTGAAGTTTCAGAATCATTAGCTTTATTTTGGTCCTTTCCCTCTTCAAGAAACTGATACTCATAGTATTTATAGTTTGAACAACTTGTATCAAATAAAAACCTATAGAGAAAATAATAAATGTTACTGAAACAATCAAGGATCAACGACTGCATAAATGATTCTGTGACTGGTCTTATGCGGACCGAGTATTGTTAACACAACAACAATCATGCATATGGTTAACACAACAACAACTGGGTTTGGATCGCGAATGCTGGATAGTAAAAGGCCCTTCGCCTGTTGTGGGCTTCGAGGTATCACAACCTACAAAATCTAAACCTTTTACATATCATACAAAATAAGATTTTATGAATGCATTAACTAATTTTTGCAGAAATGTTGCTCAAGATTCTCTTTTCACCTTTATTATGTATAAATAGTCCTGCAGGTTGCTTATTTATGACTATATAGGCTTAAAGCTCATCAATCGCTAAGCCTCGAGCTTTCTTCTCATCCCAAATTTTTAATACACTTATATTCTATTATGCTCCATTCGTTTGTACAAGGCCCTAAAATTAGAATTGGAGGTCCATTTTCATTGAAATTTGATCAAATTCCAATTATAAAATCTCAATTCCGTCCAACCGAAACGGCCCTTAATGATTTATTTGAGTGGATTTGCTTTTGTGCAGTTCAACCAATAAGACTTAGAAAAAAATGGTAAAGACTAGGAAAAAGACCAGCCTTGAGACCAGGAACATGACAGAAAAAAGCCTCTGGTGACTGTGAGTGATAATGACCACCATGGCCAACTGCTCCATATGGTGTTCTTATAGTCAAACCTGCAGAAACAAATCATTATATGATATCAGCCAGAAGAATTTAAAAGATCTTACCTCCACAGTTGAACTCATTACCACTTCTGTATCTAAACTTAGCTGCTTCATTAACAATCTGCAGGGTGAAAGAATAGGTTAATGTTTAGATGACTTTCAAAACACTACCTGATTCAAGTAGGCTTGTATATATGATCAGGCTAATGTTTACAAAAGCATCAGATATACACTATCGACTAGGTATTTATTTTCTTTTCACCATAAGATGAAGGCATCCTAGTTTTATATGCTAAAGAAACTTACATTATACCAATTGCTCGTAATAAGATGAAGAACATACTAAACATTAAATTAACAAAAATCACTACAAAAATTTAGTATGAGAGTTTAGCTTTGTAGTTCCATATTTCAAGCAAATGATATATACTCACCAAGAAAGCATGTGTTATATGCACACAGAACTCAACAGCAATTCCTATTGACATGACAAGGTTCACAACAGAAATTGCATTCAACTGGATTTTCAAGATAGCCATCACTCCCTGCAAATTTAAAAAATGTTAAGAAAAGCTTTCGAGCGTTTCAAATTATGGATGAAAGCAATAAATGTACTACTGACTGACGAAGACGAAGCAATAAATGCATAAACAAGAAGAAAATGTTACAATAAATGGACAAGATTTTTGTCCAATGGACGTATAAGTAGTGTGCAATTGTTACCAATAAAAATACAACCTACCAAAAAAATAATTGTCGCTTCCTATTAAACAACCAAAGAATTTTAGAATGGGATTTTCTTCCACGGTAAGAAGAAATGACACATCAACAAAGCTTGCAATGCATTATAGAAGTTGCACAAGACAAAACAATTTTAGGTACAAATTAGTGTATGCTAATATAGCCAAAAATTGTGAGGTTTATAATCATCAATATGAATTTCTTTACACAATCATTGCTCTGGTTTTCAGACCTACCAAAACTTCGAGGGAGGGAAGGTTGTTGCCAGTGGCGGAACTAGGATTTTGAAGTCGCTCGGGCACAATAAATTTAAACATACATATAAACAAACCAATCATTTTGTACATTCTAAATTGAAAGCAAAATAACTATTAAATGCATGCAAAGTTGCAGTTGGAACATCATTATAAGGGAGAGGCAAAACCAAAAGGTAAAGGAGTGTATAGAGGAAGCATTTGGCATAGGCTAATTTTCAATTTCTATGATATTTAGAAATTGGCAGTAACTCTTGAAATAAATAATGCAGATAACTGAATTAATTCAATAAGCATGTCAAAAGGCTAAGCTTTGCCAGTTTTCTGTTCAATTTTACTCAGATTCTTACTAAAAATGACATGAATCACATTCTCATTTTGTTATTTTACTTGTTAAGTTCTGATCAGAAATGCACATCATAAAATAACGCAACTGGAGCTAAGGAGAGGTTCACTTTAGCCATTTAGGCATCATAGCCTCATAGGAGTTTATATAAGAATCAATATAGGCAAAAAAAATTCCAGACCTGGAGCTTAGGACTTAGGAGGTGTTCAACGCAACCAGTGATTAAGATTTCAACATTCAAGACTTGCTGTTAAAGCCTGCTGCTCTTGCTCTGTTTGATTGAATCAAATAAAAATGAAGAAAGGCTTGCTGTTAAAGTCAGTTGCTCTGTTTGACTGAACAAACAGGAGAAGTGGAAAATGAAAACCTAAATCGCAAACCTAAAAATGAAGACAAGCTGGACCTCTGGTGCTTCGCCCTTCGCTACTGCCAACAGATAACAAGAAATGGCCGGGCACCTCCGACTGCAAAGTCGCCGACTGGCGACTGCCGTCTGCCGTCTGCCGAGACGGGAGAAAACAGAATGGGGGCGCCGCGCCGCCGCTGATCCTCCTCGCTGGAAACTGGAAAGAATAAAGGAGATGGCCGATGGGACAGCGAGTGTCGACTGTCGGAGAAGAGGCAGAGCTGCTCGGCCTCGGGGTCGGGCACCGTCGTCGCCTTGCTCGTCGCGAGCCTCCTCGATTCCTCATCGCAGCTCCTCGGTTTCTTCCATTGCTTCTTCCAGCCAAATGACGGGCGAATATTAACTGTGCTCCACCAACAAGTACCAGGAGGTGAAGCGGCGTCGTGAGGAGATCGCGTGGTGGCTGTGGGCTTCGGCGCTGAAGAGTTTGCAGAAGCGGCGTCGTTTGGAGATCGCTGAAGCGGCGGCGTGAGGAGATCGCGATGACCTAAGGGAGAGTGAATAGAGGGTATTGCAAAAAATGAAAAGAATTAAAAAATTCCAATGTTTTATTAGAGAGAAATGAAATTTTTGGAGGGAAACTAAATTTTCCCTCCACATATATTTCTCCCTTAAATAATTATAAACGAAATTTTGAAAGCAAATATTTTGCTTCTAATTAGCTAAAATTATTGGATAGATTTGCATACTCGAGACAAAAAAATGCGCTCCCGAAAAAATGTGCTTTGGTACAAGATGTTCCCAAGCGAAAATGTGTGTGGGCGAAATTGTGCTCCCGAACAAAAAAGTGTGCGCATGCGAAACCGCTTCCGCGTGAAAAATGAGTGCGGAGTCAAAAAATGTGTGTCCGGGCGAAAACGCTCTCCCGCGATACCATGTGCGCGTTTAAATTTTTTGGTATGTTTTTGCAAAATTTTATGGAGTCAAAGAACAATTGATTTGAGAAATTGATTTGAGTTTATTTGGGGGTTTTAATTTTGGAGTTTACTTTTGACCCAAGAAAATTATGGAGGGAAATTTCACTCCAATTATGTGCGTGATTATATATATAACTGAATGAAATTTAATATTAATTACAATTATAATTAATTAAATTAACATTAACATTAAAACCCCGACAATGATGGAACCTCCGCCCAAACTCTCCCGCTCTCGGACGCTCGCTCAACTAACAGTGCATATATAGGGAGCGCTTGTGCCCCGCCTCGATAGTGTCCCAACGCGATGACGCTCCTGCAGCTCGCAAACCCCTGCGCGCGAAAATACCCATGCCATAATAGTACCACATGTCTACGACGGTCACGCACGGGGGTTTGCGAGCTGTAGGAGCGCCATCACGCCGGGGCAATATCGAGGCGAGGGTACTGTCGCGCGGGTAACATGGCTTCCTGTGCACTATCAGTTGATCGAGCGTCCGAGAGCTAGCGGTTGAAATTGGGCGGAGGTAATTCGTGAGTCCATGTCTATCTATGTCTGTGCCTGTCTCTGTGTGAGTGTCTCTGTGTGCCTTGTGTCTGTGTCGTCTGTGCCAATGTGACGTTACCCCCACCTCAATAGTACTAGTACTGTCCTAATTATGCGACGACGCTCCTGCAGCTCGCAAATCCTGTGCGCACGAAAATACTCATGCCGCAATAGTACCACATACATGTCTATGTTTAGACTTAAAAGTAAATATTATTTAAAAAGTAAATAATGCTAGCTTAATTATTGAACCACGTATTTTATTTTATTTATGACATGTATTTATGATTATCGATATGACATGTATTTAAAGTTTTATTAAAGCTTTATATAACAATTTTTATAAAATTTTATAAAAAAAATTTATAAAGAAACTTTATATATCTTTAACTACTATATATAAAGAAACTTTAAAAGGATTTTTTGTTAAAATATAAATGTTTTTTGAAAAAAATAATTATAAAATATTGATGTATATTTTTTTGCGGTCATTTTGAGTACTCATATGTATATGTTACGGGCGAAGCCCGTCGGGGGCGGGCGAAGCCCACCGTCGCCGGTCGGGTACTGTAGAATGTGAGCGCAGCCCGCTCGAATGCGGGCGCAGCCCACTAAAAGCCAGCGAGCACGGGCGAAGCCCGTCCGGAGCTGCTCGTAAAGTTTTTATTTACTGCTCGTAAAGTTTTATTTAAAAACTTTATATGAATTTTTTATAAAAATGTTTTATAAAGTTTTACATAAAATTTTATACACGTTTATATATAATTAAAATACATAAACGGATAAACCTTATTTAAAAATACATAAATTTTATTAAAAGCTCATGTGCACTGTCGGGCAATGTCGAGGCGGGGGTATTGTCGAGCGGGGAACATGGGCCTCATGTGCACTGTCAGTTGATCGAACGAAAAATGAGAAATAAAACGCGCATCCGAGTGAAAAGCACGCGCTCGACCGAAAAATGGGCGCTCGAAGGGTACAATTATTTCACCCCTGCACACAATGAAAAAATATGCGTGCATGCGGGGCCAATACGCGATCGTTATTTTTATTCAAAAATTATATTAATATGTTTTAAATTTTTTGATTTGTTTTGTGCAAAATTTTATGGAGGAAAATTTCCCTCCATATATTTCATTAATGTGAGAGGGAAGGAAATAGACAAAACTTAATAAACTAGAGGAAGAGAACGGCGCGCGGCGACGGCCGAGAAAGAGAACGACGATGGCGGCGGCCGTGGAAGAGAGAGGCGACGGCGGCGGCGACCGTCGAAGAGATGGGAGACAACGGCGGCGGGCGTACGTGAAATACATTGCTACAGCTCGCAAATGGATGTTTGTGTGTGTTTGGTTGTCTGTGTCTGTGTGTGTGCATGTGTCTGTGTTTGAGCCCCGACACATGCAATACGCGCTAGCTCTCAAGCAAAAAAAGGAAAACTACACGCATGGGAGTGCATTTGCGTGCGCACGAGAGTGCATTTGCGTGCGCGCGAGAGTGCATTTGCGTGCGCGTGAGAGTACATTTGCGTGCGCGCGAGAGTGCATTTGCGTGCGCGCGAGAGTGCATTTGCGTGCGCGCGAGAGTGCATTTGCGTGCACGCGGGTTCGTGCGTGATTTTATTTTAATTCCAAATTTATATTAAAAAATTAATGTCATATTAATTTGCATTCATTTTTACATTTAATATATTTTTAATTTTTAGTTTAGTTTTGTTCAAAATTTTATGGAGGGAAATTTTCATCCGTATATTTCATTCGTTCATGTGTGAGAGAGAGAGAGCTGCATGGGAGAGAGGCAGAAAAACTTTTATAAAAAGTTAAAGATTTATAAAAAAACCCGTACGAGCAAAAATACATGTCGCAATAGTACCACATATCTGCGACAGCCGCGCACAGATGTTTGCGAGCTGTAGGAGTACTGTCGTCGCGTTAGAGCACTATCGAGGCGGGGTACTGTCACGCACATATAAATTTTTTTTTTTTTTCAAAAAAAAAATAATAATTCAAAAGTTTGATAATTAAATAGTACAAAATTGAAAATAAAATATGATACTTTTTGTAACAAAACTTTAATAATAAAATATTACTATTAGTAAGGACAATTTCTTTGTCACAAAAACTTTCATGATGTGGTTACAATTGATACTTATTGTGAGAAAAGTTTTATATTTGTAACTTAACATTAGTGTTGTTACAAATACTTACAGTTATAGTAACGAATTAATTATTATTGTAACAAAATTTAAAATATTCGTTACAAAAAAGTATTTTTTTGTAACCAAAAAAATTTGTTACTAAATATAAGTATTAGTAACAAACTGTGTTTCAGTTATATTTCAGTCCTTACAACAGGTGCAGTTTGTTGTAGTGCTCCCTCCCTCTCTCTCTTCCTCTCTCTCTCTATAGCCATCTCATGGCCGAAAACATCCATCTCCTCTGAGCAGCTCTCCCCTCTACGGCGAGCTGCTGTGCCGGCCAGCCCTTCAAGAAAAACTAAGAGCTCCTCTTCTTTTTCGGAAGCTCCTCCAAGAAACTCAAGATCTGAAGGGTTCTCCTCTTTTTCTCCATCTCCGGCAAGATTTACTCAGGCCAACACCACCTCCTAGCAGCCCTAGATCTAGAGATCTCTTCCTCCGACGATCTCCGAACAACATATGGTGCAATGTTCCTTGAGCTCGTAGTTTGAGTGTATCCTATTATAGATTGGTCGAGTGCCACAATCACAATCAAAGACCAAGTGAAGCACAAACTGCAGCAACCAAAGCCAGTGGATGGTATCATGATCCTCATTATCTCTTATGTTATTTTTTGTTTACTTCTCTTTGAATGTCTTGGTGCACATCTTTGTTCGTAGATGTTTACCTACCTAAATATACTTAATATATGTTTGTATACTTAGTGTAGTCTTCTGATCTTACTTTTATTTAAGCGCATCTATAAATTGGGTATTTTGTATGTTTATGTTTATAGATTATTCTACATTTTGTCCAAAAGAGTTTACATTAATTGCTAAATTCCTCTTACTTCAAGCTATTCATAAATAGAGAAATGTTTGTATCAGAATATTTATAATTAAGTTCCCTTAGTTTCTATCATAAACTAGATATTATACTTGTTATGTTTCAAAAAATTACATGTCTGTTTTCATGTGATTCAGTGTCCTCACCCCCACCCCCACCCCACCTGTGGAAAGAATGCATGAAGGACCATGAGAATGAAACTATCTCTCTCTAAATGTTGCAGTTTAACTATTTGTTGTTATGCCAGTTTCATGTTTTTGCATCGCCTTGTTTAGCTTAGGGGAGGTTGCAAGATTTAGCTTTTGGTTGCTGGTATTGCCATTGTTGCCAACTGGCTTCGTCTGTGCTAGGTAAATCATCCAGACTTTAGCTTTCTCTGCTATGCTAATTTGTTCATGTGATATTTGTTTCTGCTCCACTGTTTTCTGCTTACATCAACTAAAATTAACATATAAATGTATGTTATTTTTTGTTATGCCTAATTTCCTATGCACACAATCTTTTTGTTCAAATGTCAACAGCAAACCTATTCACATGGAACATCATCACTTCTTTTATGGAATCTCACCATATTAACCTTCAATAGATCAATAAGTGGGTTTGGGTTTTATTGTGATCATAATAGTCAAGGGCATATATCATGGTTGGCAAGGGCTTTCAATTACTGATCTGAGAAAAACACTGTTAAGGTTAGAAATTTTAGATGATGTTTTTATTATTTTCAATTTGGTTAATTAGTTCTTTGGTTTATGCTATTTGCTATTTAACATGATGGGATCAGTTGGAACTCAGGGTATTAGAAACAATCAAAGCAATGTTGCGATGATATGATTGTTAATGAACTCAAGACATTGACAAGGTGTTGCATATAATCTACTCAATCTTTATCCCAAACTATATGTATTTGATTATGGATGTGATATATTGTATGTTGATGAATATGAGTTACCAATGATTGTAGAGAAATGTTAGCTAAATAATATTTCTCCACCTTATTATACCAGGAGAATATTCGAGGCTTCAAAATATTTGATGACATGTTTTAGAAAGAGGGCCTACCATTTCAGATCATAGGAGGGGAAATGAATGGAGACCATTACAAGTGGATATAGCATGCATGGAGACCACTACAAGTTGCTGCCGATGAAGAGACAACAATCCACACTCAGTGGAGGCTCCAACCTGACTATTTTTCTATTTTAGTTTCCAAATTTTGCAATACATCATGATGTTATTGATTATAGCCATTTTTAGCATGTCATAAAATGTATTAACAACAATATAAACTAATAAAAACATTTACTGCATATATTTTGTCGGGCTTCTTAATTAAGTTTACATGATGTGATAGTCTGCAAACATGATAGTTTTTGACACTATATTCTTAACTCATGTGATTGTATTTGTCATAATCTTAGTATGGATTCAGATTAAGGGATTAGTTATAGTTGATCGGCCAATCTTTCATATTAGAGGTTTTGGAATTATCATTGGTGCTTATTCTAGGATTTAGTTTTTATGCTTGCTCCTACTCATGAGGATTAATTATTGCTTCAGGACTGATCTTCTCAGGCACAAAACGAGCATTGTTAGCGTGATTTGTTTGAATTTGATGCTCCTCTCTTCTTCTGATCGTGTATTTGCTTCCACGATCACATTTGTCGCTTGACTGAAGTCTTACGCGACGCAGGACGATCCTTTCGGGGGGGAGGAATAATGGTAAATTTTTTTTAAACTCGGACAAGTATTTGCCACGGTTTAAACTGTGGCAAATGTTTTTTAATTAAATCTTCTAAGTATTTGCCACGGTTTCAAATCGTGGCAATTACTTTTTTTTAATAAATCTGCTAAGTATTTGCCACGGTTTGTTACCGTGGCTAATAATGGACTTTTAGCCACGACAAGGAAGTCGTGGCTAATAGCTGCTGAAATCAAGCCCTTTAGCCACGATTTAAAACCGTGGCTAAAAATCGTGGCAAAAAAGTATTTGCCACGGAATGAGCGTGGCAAATACTTTTTGCCACGCTCGCATTGCCCAAGCCCATTCGCCATGGGCAGGCCGTGGCTAAGAGTTTTTTGCCACGGTTTTGGACTTTTAGCCACGGCAATTTGTCGTGGCTAAAAGTCCATTTTCTGGTAGTGTAGGTTGAGCGTCGTCTTTTGTATGCATATGGGATTAACACCCCAACCTACGGCATGTGTGCAGCTCCTCATGCCCATCCGTCACTTAGTACGGGGCTAGAGTGTAGTCATGTAGTTAAGGTATCTTGATCTTAGATATACTTATATTATATTCATTGCATGAACATTATCTCACTTTTTATACATAAATCATGCATATTTTTTTATTCTAACATTGCATCATGTATTTGCCTATTTTAATATTTCGAGCTTTAATGATTTTACCAAACACAAGTATTTGAAAAATCACCAAATACATGTTAAAAGAGCCTTCAAATCGAATCAATATACTCTGAAATTTCAACTGAATGAAGGTCTCTTTATAATACAAATGAATTGAGAAAAATATTTTTCAAAACATCAAGAAATGCAGTTCTGTTTTGGCGTTAAGAAGTTAATGCCTGGCGTTAGCTCCTTTGCTCCAAAATATTTTTTTTGTTTTGAATTATTTCTGATATTATTTTAATATTTTGTATGTTTGTAAAAAGTTTTCTATCTTTTTATTCCTTTTAAAACAAAATTTTATTTCTTTTAAAATATATATATATGTATTTTCTCATACATTATTATTTTTTATTTCTCTGGCATAGAATATCATTTACTGAAAGAGCGATTAAAGACTTCTATGATTTCCAGAGAATATATATATAAAAAAAACAAATACAAAATTACAAAACAATTTCAACGAACAAAAATATGTTTTTCTTTATGTGTGTTTATTGTTTTGTGCATATATACAAAAAAATTTCAAAAATTTATTAAAAAAAATTGATTGTTATTCATTGCCATTGTCAAGGATAGATGATTAATTATATCAATTAAAGATTAAATACAATGTTTAATTTAACTTTCAAGTTTCTTAAAAACATTGTTTCGTATTTGTCATGCCTTGAAAATTATCTTGTTATGTGCAATGAAATTGATTGTAGATAAACATGTATAGAAATGTTTAGCATGCCTCTAAGTATGAGTAATGTATTATGTTTGATAATGATTCATTCACTCACTTATTTTTGATAACCTACATGTGTTTACAATCTTATTCTTATATGATTGTGTAGTGTAATAACATAAATAATTAAAATGCCTAAATAGATTACCTACACAACATTGAATTGGTTATTACAATTCTTTGTCTTTCATGCACTTATTCTTTAGAGAAATGTGGTTTAAAATGCTATGTTTGCAAAATAAGTGAATTCGGAGTCCTTAGTCACTAAACTAAAAAGCAAATAATAAATGACAAGGAAAACTCCACCAAGCACTACTCACCCTCCTGATAAGTCTTAATGAGCATTGTGAGGTTGAGCACCTTGGCTAAGAATTGTAAAGTGTCTTGTATCAAACAATTTATACACCATTCTCTTTTGTACACCGGATCACAAAAACAATTGAAAATAAAGCTAAAAAGTATAAAAGTGATCTCCCGAGCACTACTTTGCACCCCGATAAGTCTTAATAAGCATTGTGTGTGTGGAGCGCCTTGGTAGTTGTACTATTTATTCATGTGCATTGAAATAGTGTGGAAGTAATATTATTTGTGTATTTTAATGTTGTGTTATTTCATTATATATGTCATGTGTTTTTGATTGATTCACTTGTATACTTTATCAAAACACTACTTTGTACACATCATTATCTTTCATAAAACTTCTACTCATGAGAATTGGATCCTAATGCTCATCTACTCAAATCTCTACAAACTTAAGTAAATGCACTAGATAACAAAGCATGACCGCTACAATATTTATGTTTACTTGAAATGCAAATTTTATTACATTGTAGTTTTTGTATCTTTTCTTGATATTATGAAATCATGCTTGCAATTTTTTTTATCTTAATGGAATAACATCTTTTCAATCTTTAACTCAAACATCAACTTTTCAAATTTAAAACTCATTATCCTTTATATGGTTTTATCTTCTAAAATGATGTTTATGTTTAAGAGTGCTTATTATTTTTAACACCGTGTTTTCCTTTAAGCAAGTGGTATCTTAAAATAGAATGCTTACTTTATCATGTTAGCTATGTTGCTTACTACTTTATGTTACATCATGCTTATATTTTTCTCAACAAGTAGTATTTAACAAGCTTTTGATTGCATCCTATTTTTCTTCTCGACATAAAATCTATTACTCTTATATACTCTCATATTTATTATTTCTTCATAATTATTCATTCTTTATTTTAAAATAACTTTTGATAATATCAAAAAAGGGGAGAAATATAAATTCAAGAAATCTCTTACTAATCTCAATTTTTCAGAATGCACCATTGCAATTAATTATAACATTTAGGGGGAGCATACATTTAGGGGGAGAATACAATTTAGGGGGAGTATATTAAAAAGTTTTCATGGAAAGCGTAGAGGGAGTGATATTGCTCGATCATGACAACCCACTTTTGGTAATAACAAAAGGGGGAGAATAAAATGAGAAATCTAGTGACATAGATATTTAGGGGGAGTAAAATATATCACGCAGTAATCCTTATAAAGAGTTTTGTCTTTGTGTAGTAAATCTATCACGCAGTAAACCTTTTATTCATGCATATCTTTTATCGCACTTATCTATAAATTCACTAATTTCTCATATGGGTATTTGTTATTATCAAAAGGGGGAGATTGTTGGAGCTTGCTTTCCGCATCTCTTAGTTTGAGAATAACAAATACCATGATGTATTTGATCTACTCTTTTGTGTGTTTATAGTGTACAGGTGATACATGTTAAATAAAGAAACACGTCCTCGTTCATGGATCAAAAAGACAAAATGACGAGTTTTGTATGTTAAACTTCAAACGGCAATAACTTTCAATCCAGGAAGAGTTACGGAACGTGCCACCCCATTTCGGAGATGAGAACGACTCCATCTACAGTCTGGAGAAGTTTCCGACGGCAAAAATGAAGAGGAGCTATCAGATTTCATACAGCTAGCTAACGGATTTCCGACAGTGCACGATCTTCCGGTAACTCTACGACGTGCAGCAATTATGCAATCTAACGGATATCCGATAGTGCTATCGGATATCCGACAGCTCTATGACCTCCACTTCGCCCAGAAACTTCAAATTAGTGGGACACGTGGCAGCCTCTAGAGATATCAGATTTTGGCGATAGCTAGCTAACGGATGGCGTTAGCTCTCTTTTATAAAAAGAGCTCAAAACTTCGTGGAAAATGAGGCTTTGAGATCTCCAAGTTCATTTCCTGAGTTTCTAACCTCCAGAGAGCTTCAGAGACCGAAAACTCCCAACCTTGTGAAGAAGGATCATGATCGAAGTCGAGACTGGACGCGTATTTCAAGATCGATCATCTCAAGGCTTCTCCGGCTTGCTGGTTTTATATTTTCTGAGGGAGTTTTATCTTTAGTTTTATTTTCTCATTCATTTTGATTATATTGTAATCGTTGGGAAAATCGACGTCTTGCGTGCGGCATCCAAGTCCTTGTGTGGCTTGGTGGGGAAATCGTCTCCTTGTGCGTGACGTCTAAGTCCTTGCGTGGCTTAGGGGAAAATCGCTTCCTTGTTCGGAGCGTCCAAGTCCTTGCGTGGCTTGGTAGGAAATCGTGGGCTTGTGTGCTACGTCTAAATCTTGGGAAGATCTAGAGGATAGGCTAGTGGCTTGATCTAGGGAGAGATAAGTCATAGCCTTCCGGTCCTTAGTAGAAGGACCGGTAAAATTATAAAAGTTTTATTTTACCATTATTGCCTTGATCTTAAGCTTTATTAAGATCGTTATGTTCTTGTATGTCTTTGTCATATTTAATAAAATTATGAATGTTACTTTATTGAAAATTAATTGAGTATTTATTAACATAAAATTTGTGTTTGGAAAATTTCGATTAATTATTTTAAGAAAGGTGAAATTTGGTGAAAAATTTCAAGTAAAATACTTAAATATAAACGCACCCTTATTCACCCCCCCCCCCCCCCCCCCTCTAAGGGCGCCATAAGATCCAACAGGAGCTATCTCCCAGTGCCCCATCGCCATCTGGCTCAGTTGGAGCTTCAAGTTCTAGAAGCAGTGGGAGCAGTGCTCCAAGATATGATGGCAGAAGAGTTGCAGAGGAGGAGTCTACCGGAGTGGTAGAGAGTGGCCAAGCCTTGAGGAGGTCGAAGCGGACCATCGTCCCGCCTTCTCGCTATAAGGGGAGGAACTTCATGAGTTTGGTCTCTTGCTTCTTCGCAGGACCACTCGACGAGAGGGAACATGCCCTCTTTGAAGATGCAGTTGGCATTAAGGAGTGGGACGTGGCAATGAACGAAGAGATGGAAGCTCTGGATAAGAATGAGACATAAGACCTTGTTCCTATGGTGGACGACATCAAACATGTTACCTACAAGTGGGTGTATAAGGTTAATAAGAAAGCTAACAGAAGAGTAGAGCACTACAAGGCTAGGCTTGTCGCTCGAGGTTTCTCGTAAACCTATGGAGAGGACTACGAGGAGACGTTTAGTCTTGTAGTGAAGATGACATCGGTGAGGACATTCATTGCTCTAGCAGCGTGCCGAGGGTGGAAGTTGTGGCAGCTTGATGTGAAGAGTGCGTTCCTGTACGGAGAGATTGACAAGGACATATTCATGATGCAACCACCTGGATACGTGTCCAAGTCACACCCACATCATGTGTGCAAGCTGAAGAAGGTCATCTACGGGTTGAAACAGACGTCGAGAGCCTAGTATGGGAAGATTGTGGAGTACCTGCAGTTATGTGGTTATGATGCCTCAGACTCTAGCATGTTCGTGAAGAAGAGTGGAGATCTTCATGTTCTGTTGATGTTGTACGTCGACGACATTATCATGACCGGGAACAACAGTGAAGAGGTCGCGACGCTGAGACATCAGTTATCTATTTGCTTTGAGATGAAGGATCTTGGTGAACTGCACTATTTCCTTGGACTTCAAGTTGAGAAGAGAAGTGGCGGACTGTTCGTTTCCCAGAGAGCTTACGCTGAGAAAATCGTCGAGAGATTCGGCATGAAGGAGGGGAAGAGTAGCTCTGTTCCACTGGAGGTTGGGTTGAAGCCTCGGAAGGAAGAAGGGAGGATTCTCTCTGATCCGAAGGTCTTTCGGGCTCTGATGGGGAGTTTAATCTACCTGACTATCACGAGGACGAACATCGCTTTTGTCATCGGCCGAGATAGTCGGTACATGTAGGAGCCGCGAAAGCCTCATCTGGAGGCAGCTATAGGAATTCTGAAGTACGTGAAGGGGACCCTTGAGATGCGGTTGTCTTATGGAGAGAAGTCTGACTTCAAGCTGCATGGGTACAGAGATGCAGATTACGGAGGTGACGCTGATGATCGCAAGTCGACCACAGGTCATGTGTTTCTTTGTGGAGCTGTTGCTATCTCGTGGTGTAGCAAGAAGCAGAATTATATCTCCCTATCAACCGCAGAGGCTGAGTATAAGGCGTCGTGTTTAGCATCCCAGGAGTGTGTCTGGCTGAGGAGGATGGTGGAAGACGTGGACGAGAAAGTCAGTGGACCTACTGTTCTTCACGGCGACAATAAGAGCGCCTTGAAACTGGTAACCAACCCAGTGTGTCACACAAGAACAAAACACATAGAGATCGAGCATCACTTCATCAGAGAGAAGGTATTGAGTGGCTTGATTGCGGTGGAGCATGTGCGGAGCGAAGACAACATAGCAGATTTTCACGAAGCCCCTATCTGCGGGGCCATTCAGGAGTCTTTGCTCGCTGCTCGGAGTGGTTGATGGAGCTCACTTCAAGGGGGATTGTTGAGAATTGTGAAGTGAGCTATCACAGGCGCTAGCGCTAGCGCCGGCGCTAGCCCAACTTCCAGGAAGCAGCTTCGGAATCTATAAATAGGGGCAATCCCCCTACATAGTACATCAGAGAAAGGAGGAGACTTGAGCAGTCTGAATAGGCGGTCTCAGTGAGAGCGAACTTGGAGTAAGTTCGGCAGGAGATCTTGGGCGATCTCAAGTAGGAGTGAACTCGGAGTGAGTTCGGAGTGACCTAGAGAAAGGTTCGCGAGCTGTGTGAGATTGTTGAAATAGCGCAGGCGCTAGGAGTTAGCGTAGGCGGTAGCGGCTTGTTGTGAATTGGCGGTCTGCATCTGCAGTCTCGTCAGGAGAGTGTGCAAGCAATGAGCTCACGCAGTCTGAGATAGCGCAGACGCTAGTGCTAGCGAGGAGTAGAGAAATGGACTCTGTCCGCGACCAGTTGTTGTTTCTTATTCTCGACTGTTGTGAATCAAGTTGTATGCAACTTGTATTTAGCCCGTTTCACTTGTAATTGTTGTAACTACTTGTCAAGTAATGAAGAGGTGTTTTTTGTGTTCATTCTTGGTATTCTTATCTTAGTGTTCTATAGATTTTTAATATTTCACAATGCTGACCTTTGATAATTATCGTTGACCGTCAATTTCATCTCTAAGGAGGAGATTTTGTGTAGCATTGTTATGTGAGATTAAAGCAAAATGAGAGGGAGACAAAGAGGAGATATAGAGGGCACGAGTACCTGAGTGCTTAATGGATTGGAACTACATGTGGAAGACATCAGGTCTCCTTTGAGACCTCTGCGAATCAACTTGCCAACTTCATGTAAGATCCCTCTCCCGCACCTGGAGAGTTTCCGGATCTTATGCCCAGAACCGCCGCCTTACGGTGACACTAACACCCGAGTTAGCAGCCTCCGCAAGACGCAGATCCTGCCGGCATGAACGATCAACAGGTCAACAAGAGCTAAGAAGGAAAATAAACAAAACCAAGTCCACAATCACACATTTATACATCAAAATATAATAAGTCCATCAATGATTACAACAGGTAAAGGAGAGAAAAGGGCTTATGCCCAGTACATATCCAAATAAAGTACAAAAACTCTCTCACTCTACATCTATGTGGAAGCTAAACAAACTCTCAACTCTCAAACACCTGTCTTGTAGTAGAAGTAATGCGCGGTATCTGCTCCTCAGGTCCTGTCTCCCATTCTAGCTGGGGCTCCATCACCTCGGGCACCTACGGTCACAACCGACCGTTAGTCATAAAGACTAAGCCGATTTTGTGCTCGCCCCCCCCCCCCCCCCCCCTCCCCCCCCCCCCCCCCCCCCCCCCCCCGCGACTCCTAGGCACCGTGCGGGAGGACGAAGCGGAGGAAAAACAAGGGGTAATAGAAACAAGGCAGGTGACAAGAGTTCTACGCTAGCAAGTATATAATATCAATTCTATACTAATAAGAGTAAGTGTGACAACGATAAGTAAGAGACAATATAAGTAAAAGAAGCAGGTGCAATAAATAAGAGCAGCTACAAAAGTAACCTTAACTTATATGCACACATAAAAGCACATAAGCTAAGGGATCTGACACTAAGGTAAACTCATCGTATAAAAGAGCCCATACTAATTTATTCGATGAGGTCTCTGTTTATGCAAGAATGCAATGTTATGATATGCAATGCAATGGTGCAACTCACGCACACGATTCTGTACATACAGACCTTTTATATTTCCCTCTGTTCGAGTGTGTCAACTCAGGTACCCAGTTGAGGCAAACAGGGCAGTGGACCGGGCTGTCCACTTCTAGGTTTGTGTAACACCACCCAACCTAGACCTTACGTACGCCCCTAAGAACACATGGGGTATCCGCGTACTATCTGGTAAGCACCACCTCTAGCCCTCTATTCGAGTCTCCGCTCAGGTACCTTGTTGAGGCAAACAGGGCAGTAGACCGGGCTGTCCACTTTTAGGCTTGTGTGACACCACCTAACCTAGACCTTACGTACGCCCCTAAGAACACACAGGGTATCCGCGTACTATCTGGTAAGCACCACCTCTATTGAAACACCAAGCTCTTGGCTCGGAGGACTCGACCAGTCCTTTCTTATAACCCGAGCCTACCGCTCGCAGGACTACTCTGACCTAAAATCTGCCATCTTATTACTCTTTATAACTTAGGTGTTTTCACGCCTCATTCCTAAGCAACCGTTCTCTTGAATGGTGCTCAATTCTTGAGATTCCTCGTCCTCTAAGTGATATAAACTCAGGTACTGATATAATCCAATTCTCACTGATTTTCTAAGTGATTTTCCTGACTCAATCATCATATCATGTTTTCACTAACCGCAGACCACGGTATTTGACTAACTTTGATTCCTATGATGAATTCTTGATAAAAATACTTCCAAATGACTTCCAATTTTTATCATATGATCACAATGGGTAAAATAGGAGTTGACTAGAGATTAAGTTTATTTCATACAATTTTGACCTCTATAAAAATTCATTAACCAATTGTTATCATTTAAAATGCAATGGGGGCATCATGCTAGTGAATTCAAACATGCTAAATATTCTTCCAGAGGTGATAGTTGACATAATAATAAGATTCCCAATGTTTCATAATTTTCCAGCAGTTATATAATCATGATTTCCAATTTTCAATAAATGAATGAAAATACAACTTTACACATCAAGTACAAGATTGTGACTTCCTAAAATTCTGAGAAAATTACAGTGGCCCTGAAATGACATAAAAACATTCATTCCAGAAGATCATAATTTTCCAGCAAATTTAAACCCATAATTTCTATTTATCATTAAAAGGGGGACTAAATGACTTTGTACAGAAAGTACTAGATATTGACTTCCTAAAATTCTGGGAAAATTAAAGTGGCACTATAATGACATAAAAACATTAATTCCAGAATATCATATTTTTCCAGCAAGTGTAAACCCATAATTTCTATTTATCATTAAAAGAGGAACAAAATGACTTTGTACAGAAAGTACTAGATATTGACTTCCTAAAATTCTGGGAAAATTACAGTGGCACTATAATGACCTTAAAACATTAATTTCAGAAGATCATATTTTTTCAGCAAATTTAAACTCATAAGTTCTATTTATCATAAAGGGGTGACAAAATGAATAAAGGGTATTTCAACATGAATAATGTGCCTAAAAATTCTATCAAAAATCTCAGAGATTTATAATTGTATTCTTAACTATATTCAATAGTTTTACAACCTTCTCATACATTTAGCTCAGTGAAATCCTATTATTCAGATTTGTGACCTAGGTGTAATTTTGTAATTTCCTAAAGGAAAGGCCTCTGAAATTTTCTACAAAAATTTACAGAGGTCCTGCATGACATAATAATAGGTTCCTCAGAGTTCCAAATTTTCTACAAGTTATTTGACATGAAAAATTCAAATATACCAAAATGTGACCTAATTCACATTAATCCAAAAACATAGGATTTTGATCCCCAAAATCCTAAGATTCTCTTAGATGGTGTGTTATATCATAAAGAAAGTATGACCAAAATTTCAAAGGCTAGCTCCAAGCCATTTGGTCAGAAAACACAAAATAGACTTTTTGTCTATTGGCACACCATAGCACATTAGGGTAGAGACATGCAAGTGGAATTTAACCTACATGCAGAGGTCCAAATGTTCTCAATTCTTAACCATGGACTAATATAGGATAAATAAGCATGACACCCAAATTTGGGGTCATTTGGAGTTATATAACTCTAGTTATTTCATTTATTTAATTTTCCATATTTTGAATAAAACTATAGAAAAGTTGTCTCCGAAAATTCTGATATTTGAACCTAAGCTAGGTATATGGCACATACATGCATGTCTAAAATCTCAGCTTCATCAGGCTTTACATTTAAAAGTTATGCACATTCAAAGATCTAGTTTCTCTTTTGACCAGCCCTACTAAAATCAGTGTCGTGGGCCCTACAATGGTCCAAATGGTCTGACTTAAATTTCAAATGAAAGTAGACATCAAGTCCTACAATAGTTATCTCGGGCAACTTTTCCTAAAAAAGCCTCTAAGGGCCTCAAAATCCAGCATGAACATGCATAAGAAAGTGTGACAGATTATTTTCATTAAATTAAAATGGTCTGCAATTATCTGATCAACTAGATCAGACGGCTGCCAGTCGTCTTCCTCCTCTAGACAATGGCTAGGATATCCCTGACCTGGAGCAACTTAGATCTCCATTTCCCATCCACCCAGCCACCTCCCTGGCCGGCCACCGCCACCACCACCTCCTTTGAGGTGGTGGCTATCGGCTGGCGGTGGTTTGGCCGCCGGAGGTGGCGGTTTACGGCGATCCGAGCATGAAAAAATCCATGGAAAAACAACGTTTTCCTCACTTTGAATCCGGCTCTGTTGAGTTAGATACCTCTCCTAAATGATCTAAGAAGATAGCACGGAGGGAGAGGAGAAGAAACCGGACCTTAGTGGGGCTTGGCGGCGGCTGTTGGCCATGGATCTTCTCTCCTCCGGTGACCCTTGCCATTTCCTCCATTCTCAGTTGATTCCTTCGATCCAGGGTAGCAGATCAACTCTTCCAGGCCCTCTGAAGCTGATGGTGTCGTCTAAATGGAGTGCGGAGGGCTCTATGTGGAGCTGCCATTAGGAGGAGCTCGGCCACACCTTGGATGTTCCTCCTAGCTGCTAAGTGGCACTGCTCCAGCCCAAATTCGGCCATGAACTGCTGTGGGGGCTCAGATCTAACCTTGGGTAGAGGAATGGGGGCCACGTGGCCTCCATTCGCAAATTTCCTCTTGTCCTTAATGGAGGAAGGGGGAATTTCCAATTTTGCCCCCATGCATGTCTTTGCATGTTGAAATAAGTGGGCAAAGTAGGTCATTATGCATTGTGGGCTTCAGAATGGGTCTTGGTTAAGGCTTTAATCCATTTGCATTTGGTTTGAATCCAATTTAAGCCCAATTTAGGTATAATTGACCCTATGTTGACTTTTGAGTTGACTTGGTCAATTGGGTGTGTTGACTGGTCCAAGATGTTGACATTGAGTCCAATGACACTACCCAAGGTTTGTTGCGTCATGGTGAAGGCCTACTTGAGCCAATTTGGCCAATATGTGTGATTTTGACCAAAATTGAGGAAAGGTTGACTTTGGTCAATTTGGTCAAATTATTGACCCCATGATGGGACTTTTGGGTCCATAGGGTTCCTTTAATTGTTTATAATCCATTGGTGGAATCAATTTGTAGGTGTGAGTTCATGTTGAGCTAGTTTGACTTAGGTTGACTTGAGTCCTATAGGAGATCACATGTGAGTTCACCTAACCTATGTGTCCTAAGGTTGCGACCTAGCACAAACTCACAGCACTCACCACTTGTCTCACCCTAATTGAAGTTGATGGGTCTAGAAGTTCTGAGGATGTTACACTTCATCAGGTCGTTCACCTCATCAACTTTAGCAGATCACCAGCCGACCTTAACAAGTCAATTCGTCGAGCTCGCATTGACCTCACATGGGAATGGGGTCCACCTTTTCATAGCAAGGTACCCCCCCCCCCCCCCCCCCCCCCCCCCCCCACCCCCCCACCCCACCCCACCACCACACACACACACACACACCACCACCACCACCACGTACTGCCACATCGATCTTTGTTTGGCGTGTTGTTTTTCTCCGCTCAGTTTGAACAAAAACGCTAGTTTCATAAAATGTGTTTGTTATGACAATGGTTATGACTGTCACCAATAAAAAACACTAATTTTGAACATAAAAGTGGATGGAGTTTCTCTGGTGTGGTCAAACGTTCATGAACGACGGTTCATAACCTCCGCGTTCACGACCGCCACCGCCGTGCCGAACAGGCCTTAGTTCGAGAAAGAGAGTTCTTACGCTCTTCGGGGTATGCCTCGGAACCTACACAATGTAACACAACCAACTTGTCAAACAACAAAATAGTCATTTGCATCTTCTTTTTCTCTATCTTTTGTGGTCACTCACAAACAGGTAAACCTTCGCCCATACTACAATCCAAACTTTGCAAGGTGAAACTCTGGCACCTAGGTGAAACTCTGGCACCTTGCTGACGGAGAAATCTTCTAAGCTCCAACATATATGCTTCTATGTTTAGGGGCAATAATTGCTTGAATATTGTCGGTGTATATTTTAATCCAAAAGGGAGGGAAACGAATATTATGTAATATATGTGTGGATGACGGTAAAGAAGCAGACGCTAAGTCCAAAAAATAATTAGCAAATTTTATGTTGAACAAAATGAGAGCCTGGTGCTGAAGTTGACCTGCAGACAATCACCATATATGGTTTATCTCTTTTTTGGAGCTATTGAAAATAAATTAATTCCGTGATGCTAATTCTTTGTCCGTCTCTTTCCATGCGGAGAGGGCGGTTCAAATTTACTTAATTCCGTGTTCAGTTTTGTTTTCATTTTATTTTAATTTCAGTTTAAATGTCCTCGGTAGCTCATTCTATTCGGCATATTTAGCCGGCTATATATTTTGGCGATTGTTATTCGCATTACAGTTTTGATTATCTGCACTTTTTTGTATAAATTATTACGTGTTTTTTTTTGAAAATATGTCTTGTGCGTGCATTTTTAGGAAAATTGTTCAACACGAAAGTTGTAGATCTCATAGAGATCTACAATTTTTGTGTTGAACACTTTTCCTAAAAATGCATGCACAAGACGTATTGCCGCCCTGATTGAAAAATACGCGTAACTATAACGATTTTTTTGGAAATACGCCTTGTACATGTATTTTTAGGAAAATTGTTCAACACAAAATTATAGATCCCGACGAGATCTACAGTGTTGAACACTTTTCCTAAAAATGCATGTACAAGACATATTTTCAAAAGGCGCGTAATAAATCATACAAGAAAGTACGGCTAGCCAAAACTGTAGTGCGGATAACAATTGCCTATATTTTTCTATTAATTAAAGTTAAACCGGCTGGCCCCTAATCATGGTAGTTCTACATAGAGTGCTGGCTGGCTGGCTTTCCCTTAACACACTTGACCCTGAGTCAGGTGCCGGAGCAGGCCCCAAGGCCGGTGTCGTTCCAGCTTCGGAGGAAGCCCCGTTGATCTTTTTCGCTCGAATCGGGCTCGATCTCTCTTTCATTTGAGCGACTTCCTACTCAACGGAGGCCGCACGCTTCCGTGTGGATTCCCGTCTCTTTTCAGCACGCAAATAATTTCCCATACAGATTTAAGATCTCTCCCAAATGCCATAATTCTTGATCTTCTTCGAAGGAATTGTGTTCAATCTCTGTACAAGTTCTTCGCATGCTTCTCTTTTTGATCTCTTGGGCTAGAAAAATAGAGTGACGCATTTATTTTATTGATTGATTTGAGTGAAACGGACGGAGACTATTGATAGGATCGTGTTTTTGTTTAATTCAATGTATATTTTTGTTTTTTATATATGTCGATGTAATATGTCGTGTGCGGATTGAAAACCTGTTGATTGAATAGAGGTGGTTAAACAGAGCTCTTTGAGAAGCTGCTTTGAAAAAATTGTATGCTTTTTGGAGAGTTTGTATATAAGTGCTGATGGAACATAGCTTTTTCATTTACGGCTATTTGATAGAACAACTTTTTTAGAGGGTGTTTTTTTTTCAAAACGTCAATAATATTGAAATGTATAATTAAAAATATTACAAGACAATTAAACATAACAATAAAAATATAAAATTTTCAGATTTATGTGGTTCGACACTTTGCCTATGTCCACGGCCGCACTAGGGTTTCTCCACTATATTTTCAGTTACATAAGCGAGATGCAAAGAAGCAATTTATACTTGAAGTAGGGCATGCTCCCTCACGAAAGAGTAAGGGAGGATTATTCTAGGCAATTGTTATTCGCAGACCATAAATGTCTATCTGCAGACCACCCTTTTCTAGTTTACAAATTATTATCCGCAGACCAATTTTAGGCTTGAGCATTCGATATCTTTGTTCTCCTGAGCAGGGCCCGACAAGGAAAGAACATCTCTGATGACCTTCTGAGGACTTCAATGTGTGCACAAATCGTGATTCATAAAATAAATGCGCGGATAGAGACCGGGTTGAAGAAAGACAATTTCTTCACAGTTCATGCGACTTCGGTTTCTTGGAAAACAAACTGGCAAAAGCCGCTCAAGATGAGTTGACGATTTCAAACTTCTTTCTAGAGATGAAAAATCTATGTGCGGAGATCTCTGTTTTAGACTCTGACGAGCCAATCTCTGAGGCGAAATTAAAAAGACACATTATTCGTGGCATGCGAAAGGAGTACGTGGCATTCATAACTGTTGTCCAGGGTTGGGCTACTCAACCATCCCTGGTGGAGTTGGAGAACCTCCTATCATCTCAAGAAAGTCTGGCAAGGCAGATGGCAGGAGTAACCCTCACGGAAGGAGAAAGTGAGCTTCTTTTTTCTGGGAAAAAAAAGCCGGTTGAAAAACAGAAGAAGAGCTCAGGAGACGGATCGTCATCGTCCTCTCAAGTAGATGGGATGAACTTCCTTCCCCGGTAAGATGAGCAGAACAGGTCGTTGTGCTTTGCCTATCGCAAGTACGGATACATAGCGAGAAACTGTCGGTCAAATTTAAAGACCGGACATGTTGCTGAGAAGGAGGAGCATCCAAGGCGAGGAGAACATGGAGAGGAAGGAGAACGAGGTGGATCCAAAGGAGATCGTGATTGGGGCAACTGCTTCATGGCTGATATGATGGCGAAGTCTGTCGATGCCCTTGCTTCCATCAACTTTCAGGAGGACTGACTCGGGTTGCGGGCACCATCTCACAGGAGATGAGTCGAAGTTTTCCTCTTGACACTTTTATAATGGGAATGATGCGATCGTGACTGCTGACGACACGGTGCATCCGGTGGAGAAGGAAGATTTTGTATCCTTGGGCAGTGAATGAAAGTCTCTCACGATGAATAGTGTGTATCATGTGCCAGGGATGACGAAGAACCTATTCTCGGTAGCTAACGCAGTGGATGCAAACTATCATGTTCTCTTCGGACCAAAGGAGGTCAAGTTCTTGCGGAACTTCTCTTCAATAAAGGGTGATGTGACTCACACTGGGCGGCGAGTGAAGGACTTGTATGTGCTATCATCAAGCTCCTACATTGACAGGATGAGGACCAATGACAGTGCAGTCATCAAGCATGAGAGGTTGGGGCACATCGGGATGGACAAGCTGAGGGTTATGGCAGCAAAGAGCCTGGTGAGAGGCTTACCTAAGCTGACCTCGGTTGGCGATGGGCACGTTTGTGAAGGATGCCAGTTTGGGAAGGCTCACAGCCTCCCATATGACAGATCGACTTCCAGGTGCAGGGCACCACTGGAGTGCATACACAGCGACGTACTGGGTTCATGCCCCACCCCCACCTTTGGCGGGAACAGGTACATGTTGGTACTTGTTGATGACTATACTCGTTTCACTTGGACTTATTTCATGAAAGAGAAGTCGGAAGTATTCAAGAAGTTTCAAGAGTTCAAGGAGCTTGTTGAAGGGAGGTTGCGGCTGAGAATCAAGAAGTTGCGGTCGGATAACAGAGGAGAGTTTACCTCGACAGAGTTCGCCAACTTTTGCAGGAGGCATGGGATCCAAAGGAAGATGTCGTGTGCTCACACCACCACCCCCCCCCCCCCCCCCACAGCAGAATGGAGTGGCAGAGAGAAAGCTGAGGCATCTGGCGGAGACATCCCGCAGCTGGCTGCATGCCAAGGGAGTTCCCAGGGCCCTATGGGCAGAGGGGATGTCGTGTGCAACTTATGTGATCAACAGGATGCCACTGAGCCCTGTGAACATGAAGTCCCCTTTGAGATGATGTGGGGAGAGAAGCCGAACGTGAGTCATCTTCGGGTGTTTGGATCTACGTGCTATGTGCACGTTCCAAATGCGACAAGGACCAAACTGGAGGTGAAGTCTTTCAAGTGTTTCTTCATTGATTACGATGAACGAAAAAAGGGTTGTAAGTGCATGAACCCTGAGACTCGTCAGTTCCTTGTATCGATGGATGTGGTGTTTGACGAGTTGGCGTCATATAGAGGTGTCTTTATTGTTCCAATGCAGGAAAGCAAGGAGGAAGGAAGAGTTGATGAGAGGAGAGTTGTTGATGACTCTCTCATGGAGCTACCTCTGTCCCCAGGTGCTCCGTCTCCATCAGGCTCAGGTGCCTCATAATCCAGAGACAGGGGGAGCATTGCTCCAAGGTAAGCTGAAGAAGAGAAAGAAGTTACCATTATTACTGCTGAGAGCGGTACGGGGTTGAGGAAGTCCAAGCGGACTATCATACCGCCGGCTCGCTACAGAGAAAGCAACTTGGTGAGCACTCATTCATGTTTCTTTGCAGGACCTCAGGACGAGTGAGAGCCGTCGTGCTTCGAGGAGACCACTAGAGTGAAGGAGTGGGAGGAAGCCATGAATGAGGAGATGTCTGCCTTAAAGAAGAATGAGACTTGGGACCTTGTGCCCAAGGTCAACGACATTACTCCGATCACATGCAAGTTGGTCTTCAAGGTGGAGAAGAAGGCGGACGGAAGTGTGGAGCGGTACAAGGCTCGCCTTGTGGATCAGGGCTTCTCATATCACTATGGAGAAGACTATAATGAGACAACCAGTCCTGTTGCTAAGATTACTTCCGTCCGGATGATGATTGCGCTGGCAGCAAGCCAGAGTTAGAAGATCTGGCAACTCGACTTAAAGAATGTCTCTCTTTACGGAGAGATTGATAAAGACATCTTCATGCCGCAACCACTGGGCTTTGTGTCTGAGTTGCACCATGGACACGTATGTAAGCTAAGGAAAGCGTTATATGGGCTGAAGCAGGCACCTCGATCCTGGTATGGAAAGATCGCAGAGTACCTACAGTTCTGTGGTTACTTTGCATCTGACTCAGACTCGAGCCTTTTCGTGAAGAAGAAGTGATGAATAGTAAATATACGCATTTTTCTTTATAATTTTTAGTATAATTTTAATTAGATTTCTAAATAATATATGTAAATTAATGAATAAAATGTTTGTTTTTGTTATTTTTGTTTTTAACTTAGTTTTATTTTAATTTTTGTAAAGTTTTTGTAATTTTGTTAAGTCACGCCCTTGGTCACGCCCGTGTCCAAGGGCGTGTTCACTAATCCCTAACATTTTCTTTTCCCTGCTCTTTTTCCAACTCAAACATCAAGTCACGCCCTCGGTCACGCCCGTGACCGAGGCCGTGTACATCAGTCACGCCCGTGTTGAATGACCAAGCCCAGATTCGAGCCAAGATGTCAATGTCACGCCCACTGTCACGGCCGTGATCGGGTCACGCCCGTGACCGAGGCCGTGACCCCTCAATTTCTTTCGGAAGAACAAAGGACACGCCGCCCGTCACGCCCAGCAGCCGACAACACAATGCCGACATCGAACACGCCCGTGTTACTTGGAACACGCCCGTGTACTTCCGAAGTCGCCGGTCAAGCCTTCCAGATGCCTGCCTGGATCCAGCTGTTCTGGCTATTCGCACCCCAAGCCGTGTCACGCCCTCAGACACGCCCGTGTCCGAGGGCGTGTAATCCAAAAATTTTTTCTATAAATAGCCAGTTTCAGCTGAGTCCAAGGGTTCAAAATTTTGGGAGCTTCTCTTAAGGTTTTGTTCCATTTTGCTGATTTTTGGTGTTTTGTAATTTTTGCAATTTTGTGCTCTTTTTCTCTCTTGTTTTTTGTAATCTTTTTATTATGGAAATGAAATAGTTGGCTTGTTTTGTCACTCTCTCTCTCTTTGTTTTGTTGGAAGTGTGTGTGTGTTTTCTTTTTCTTTTTCTTTTTATTTTTAGTTTTTTGTAATTTAGTAATTTAGTAATTTTAATTAGTTTTCATCTTTTTAATTTGTGTGTGTGAGTGTATGAGAGTAATTTGTATTTATTTTAGTTTTGTTTTGTTGTTAGTGTGGGTGAGTGTATGAGTACAACTTTTCTTTTCTTTTAACTTAGTTTTCATTATTGTTGTGTGTGTGAGTGTATGAGATTAGTTTTGTTTTATTCTTAATTAGATTTCATTAAAGAAGAGTGTGTGTGTTTATGAGCATAGATTTTATTTTCTTTTAACTTAGATTTCAATTTCAAGAAGAGTGCGTGTGTGTAGGTGAATAAATTTTGCGCCTTTTTGGTAACCGAATAGTTTCTATTTCTGTCACGCATTTATTTCCCGCCTATCCGTTTGGATAGGACTTGCTCACGCATTTATTTCCCGCCTATCCGTTTGGATAGGACTTGCTCACGCATTTATTTCCCGCCTATCCGTTTGGATAGGACTTGCTCACGCATTTATTTCCCCTCTACCTATTTGGGTAGGGATCGCATTTCTTCAATTTCTGCAATTTACCGCTTTAATTTTAATTCCGTAGAGTGCGTGAGTTTTCAATTAGTGCGTCTTTTATCTTTTATATATTTGCTTTTTGCTTAATCACGCGCCCCGCTCAATCGCTAATTATCGCCGTAGTTATCATTATAGTTTCATAAAACCCTAAAAATTTCTAAGCAAAACTACTTTTCAAATTAACGTTTTCGTTCTTTTTCTTTTCATCGCTTTTCTTGGTTTTTGCTAAACGCACACCAAGCCCGCGATAGTTATCGTTTTCGTCACTAACTTTTCTATAAAATCATAAAAATCTTCAAACTCTTCTCGATAAGATAATAGCGCGTTCCTAACAAGTAGAAATAATCGATACGACCTTGGAAAAATACGACCTTGATATTTCAAAAGAAATATCCTATACTACTATCGATAAGGTCCACTTGCCTTTATTGATTTTAGTCCGAATAATTACATAAACCCAAAAGCTTTCTCTCTAAAGCACTCTTTAAAACTCTTTTAAAAACACTAAAAAATTGTTGCAACGCCTCTTTGGTTGTTGCAACTAGCTCAAGGTAAAAGAAGTTTTAAAACGCTCTTAAAGAATTGTTGCAACTACTTAAAAAATTGTTGCAACAATATTTTCAAAAAGCTTTCAATTTAAATTTTAAAAGTAAAGTAGCTTTATTTTTCTTTCCATTCTGCCTTCAAAGGACGCGGCCGAGGAGGAATCCTCGATATTTCGAAAGAGAAAGAGTCCGTTACTTCTATCCTTCGATAGGATAACGGATAATTCCTCGAAGTAGGATTACTCGCGGGGCTCTTCGAAAACGTCCGCCCAAGGTTGAATCGAAAAGGAAGAAAGAGCTTTTCCTTTTCTTTCTCTCTTTCTAACAAAGAAAAGAGAGAAACAAACCAATTAAAAAGCGTATCAAGTTTTTGGCGCCGTTGCCGGGGAACTTGTGTCGTTATTTTGAAATAGGAAACGCTATTAATTTTATCTTATATTTCATCACTTTTTCTATCTAAAAAACAAAAAAAAAAAAACAAAAACAAAAATATATCTAAGTAAAGAAAAATAAAAAAATATATAAACACATATTTTTCAATTTTCTTTTTTTACATATATTTTGGAATATAACTACTTATATGTTCATATAAAAACCAAAAAACCAAAAAACAAAAAAAAAAAAAACAAAAACCAAAAACCAAACCAAAATCACAAAAACAAATAAAAACCTTATCTTTTTCTTTCTCTTTATTTTAAATTCCTCCTAAAAGTAAAAGCCCCACAAAAATCAAAAATATATATATATATTTTTTTTACTTAAGTAAAGAAAAACCAAAAAAATATATTACTTTCTTTCACTTATTTTTCTTTTTTTCATCTTTGTAAAAATATCTCTAAAACAAAAAACCAAAAAAAATCTATAAAAAGAAAAACTCTCTTTTTTCAAAAAAAAAAATTTTGCGAATAGTGTATGACCCGAGGCGATTCTTCGAATAATCCAATATTACCTTTTGATCCCGAAATCGAGCGCACGCTTCTCGAGCGCCGCCGATCTCGTAATCAAAATCTACAAATAGATCCCGAAGAATCCGTCGGCGATATACATATAGGAGTAATGGGCGATCCTAATCCACCTGCGGCTCCGCAGCGGACCATGGCCTACTATGCCAGGCCGAATTTGGAGGATACAGGATCGAGCATCACTCGCCCCGCGATAGCAAATAACAATTTCGAAATAAAACCCAGCACCATTCAAATGGTACAGCAGTCGGCTCAATTCGACGGCTTGCCAGATGAGGACCCAAACCTTCATCTATATAACTTTTTAGAAATTTGCGACACGTTTAAAATTAATGGCGTCAGCGATGACGCCATTCGCTTGCGCTTATTTCCCTTTTCCCTGCGGACAAAGGCGAAATCGTGGTTGACTTCTCTTCCGAGAGGGTCCATAACCACGTGGGCCGAATTGACGGAGAATTTTCTAACTAAATATTTTCCTCCGTCAAAAACCGCCAAATTACGCACCGACATCGCATCATTTATACAATTCGATTCCGAGTCTCTCTACGAGACTTGGGAGAGATATAAAGAATGTCTGCGTAAGTGTCCTCATCACGCGCTACCACCTTGGCTACAGGTACAAACGTTCTATAACGGCTTAAATTTCTCGACTCGACAAATGATCGACGCGGCCGCCGGGGGAACGTTAAACAACAAAACCCCGGAGGCCGCTCAAACTTTGTTCGAGGAAATGGCCATGAACGCATACCAGTGGAATGTGCCAAGAGCGCGTCCTTCTAAAGCGGCTGGGATTTTTGAAGTGGATGCCACTACTCACTTAGCCTCGCAGGTAGAGCGGCTAAGTAAGCAAGTGGCGGAGATGACTGCTTCCTCCTCCACCCCCGCGTGGGCTAATAATAATAATAATAATTTTAATAATCTTAATAATATTAATAATAATAATTTATGCGAGGAATCGGTGGATTACGTGGGTAACCAAGTGCGGGCGCCCTTCAACCCTTATAGTAATAACTATAACCCGGGTTGGAGGAATCACCCGAACTTCTCCTGGAGTAACCCAAATAATGCGCAACGCCCTCCACCTGCGATCCCGCAAGGATTTCCGCATGGATTTCCCCAAGGATTTCAGCAAGGTTTTGCGCCTCCCCCTCCAAAACCTTCTCCGCTCGAGGAGCTTTTTGCAAAATACATGGCTTCCAACGACGCAAATATCCGGAATATAACCGGATCGCTAAAAAACTTAGAAATACAGGTAGGCCAGCTTGCAAAAATGGTCTCCGAGCGGCCACATGGAGCACTGCCGGGGAACTCGGAGCAGAACCCGCGTGAAAATGCCCACGCCATTACCCTTCGCAGCGGCAAGGAGGTCGACTCCCCATTGCGGGTTGAGCATCAGGTAACTGTTTCGCCTCCGACCCCTGCACCCTCGTCTTTTATTTTATTAGATACGGAAACAAAATTAGCGCCGGGCGTCTCGAGCCCGCAAATTCCGTACCCCGCAAAACTTAATAAAAAGAAGGAGGACGAACATTATAAAAAGTTTTTACAAATTTTTAAACAAATTCAAATTAACGTCCCCTTCTGCGAGGCACTCTCACAAATGCCGAAATACGCGAAATACCTTAAGGAGCTCATTTCTAATAAAAAGAAGCTCGAGGGTATTTCGCGTGTTTCCTTAAATGCGGAATGCTCGGCGGTCCTACTTAATAAATTGCCGCCAAAACTAAACGACCCGGGAAGGTTTTCCATCCCGTGCCTTTTTGGCAATTTATTAATAAAGTACGCCCTAGCGGACCTGGGAGCGAGCATCAATTTGATGCCCTTCTCCCTCTTTAAAAAACTTGATTTGGGTGTTCCCACCCCAACGAAAATGAGCATCCAACTCGCGGATCGCTCGATAAAATATCCTATCGGGGTAGTGGAGGACGTTCTGGTCAAGGTTGACAAGTTTATCTTCCCGGTAGACTTCGTCATCCTCGACATCGAGGAGGACGCCGAGGTGCCAATTATCCTCGGTCGCCCTTTCCTCGCGACCTCCCGCGCTTTAATTGATGTGAGTAACGGTCGCCTCCTCCTTCGGGTAGGGGACGACGAAGTTACCCTTCTTATTAATCCCTCGATGCGAAATTCTTTATCGAACGACGATTCTTGCTTTCACTTAGAATCCGCGTTCGAGGATGAGTGTTCTTCGCTTTATGAATTACTCGCTTTAAATATAGACGAACCGGATTTGGCGGACCTCGCCCCTTTGGACGAGCTACCGCCAGATTCGCCTTTCGAATCTTTTAATTCTAAAAGTTTAAAAATAACAACCTCTTACGAAGAACCCCCGGTCTTGGAGCTTAAGCCACTCCCCGACCATTTAAAATACGCTTTTCTCGCCGCGGACTTAAAACTCCCGGTTATTATTTCGTCTTCCTTATCTGATTCGGAAACTTCCGAATTAGTTAAAGTTTTGTCCACGCATCGCCATGCAATTGCATGGCAGATTTCCGATATTAGGGGGATAAATCCCTCTTTTTGCACGCACAAAATATTATTAGAAGATAATTCCCGCAAAACCATCCAGCCTCAGCGACGATTAAACCCAAATATGTGGGAAGTCGTTAAGGCTGAAGTAATAAAATTACTGGATGCGGGGATTATCTACCCTATTTCTGACAGCACGTGGGTTAGTCCCATTCATGTCGTGCCTAAAAAGGGCGGTATAACGGTCGTGGCAAACGAACATAACGAATTAATTCCAACTCGTACTGTTACGGGTTGGAGGGTGTGCATCGATTACCGAAAATTAAATGATGCCACCCGCAAAGACCACTTTCCGTTACCGTTTATCGATCAAATTTTGGAGCGGCTATCGGGCCATCCTTATTATTGTTTTCTCGATGGTCTATCGGGATTTTTACAAATTCCTATCTCCCCCGAAGACCAGGAGAAAACAACCTTTACGTGCCCCTTCGGTACCTTTGCGTATCGAAGGATGCCATTCGGCCTCTGCAACGCGCCAGCTACATTTCAACGATGTATGCTAGCGATATTTGGAGAGCTCGTAGAGGATATTATGGAAGTCTTTATGGATGACTTCTCGGTTTTTGGAAGCTCCTTCCAAAACTGCCTCCAAAATTTAGATCGAGTCCTCCAACGATGCGAAGACACGAACCTGGTTTTAAACTAGGAAAAGTGTAATTTTATGGTTCGAGAAGGCTTAGTTCTCGGCCACAAAATTTCTGAAAGAGGGATGGAGGTCGACAAGGCCAAGGTCGAAATAATTGAAAAACTCCCCGCGCCCTCAAATATTAAATCAATCCGTAGTTTTCTTGGCCACGCGGGTTTTTATAGGCGGTTCATCCAAAACTTTTCTAAAATAACAAAACCGCTAACCCACCTCCTGGAGAAGGAATCTCCATTTATTTTTGATAACGCGTGCGTAGAGGCATTCAATGCCATAAAAAATAAACTTATCCATTCTCCCATTCTGGTGGCGCCCGATTGGACCCTTCCGTTTGAGATAATGTGCGACGCGAGCGATATAGCGGTAGGGGCTGTATTAGGCCAACGCGTAAATAAATATTTTCATCCTATCTACTACGCGTCCCGCACGCTCACGGCCGCACAGGCTAATTACACGACAACGGAAAAGGAACTCCTTGCCGTCGTCTTCGCCATAGATAAGTTTAGGCCCTACGTCACGCTTTCAAAAATTATTATATTTACCGACCACTCCGCCCTAAAATATTTATTAGAAAAAATGGACGCTAAGCCCCGCCTTCTTCGATGGATCCTCCTATTACAAGAATTTGATTTAGAGATCCGCGATAAGAAGGGGGCCGAAAATTTAGCGGCCGACCACCTTTCTCGTTTAGAGCACCCAACCGCGGAAGCGCTCTTCGAACCGGAAATCGATGATCGATTTCCCGAGGAGCGTCTTTTAGCTTTAAATAATTTACAAACTTCTCCCTCGCCTTGGTTCGCAGACTACGCCAACTATTTAGTTGCGCGGGTGCTCCCGAAAGACTTTTCAAAACAACAAAAGAAGAAATTCTTTTCTGATTTGAAAAATTACTTTTGGGAGGACCCTTTCTTATTTCGCGTCTGCGCGGACCAGGTCGTGCGGAGATGCGTTTCGAGCGAGGAGGGTGCGCAAATTTTGCGGCACTGCCACGAAGGGCCGGCCGGGGGGCATTATCAAGCCAACCGGACCGCGCAGAAAGCGCTAGAGGCGGGCTTTTATTGGCCCGCTCTCTTCAAAGACGCTCACACTTTTGTGAGCACATGCGATAGCTGTCAACGGTCGGGTAACATCTCTCGTCGCGACGAGATGCCCCAAAATTTTTATTTAGAATGCGAGATTTTCGATTTATGGGGCATAGATTTCATAGGCCCCCTACCTCCTTCATATACAAATCGCTACATTTTAGTGGCGGTCGACTACGTATCTAGGTGGGCGGAAGCGCAAGCTCTCCCCACCAACGATGCGAGAGTCGTCGTCAAATTTCTTAAAAAATTATTTTCTCGCTTCGGTACGCCCCGTGCGATAGTTAGTGATAGGGGTACGCACTTTTGCAATGCCCAGTTTGCAAAAATATTAACCAAATATGGCGTCACGCATAAGCTCGCCACCGCCTATCACCCCCAAACGAGCGGCCAAGTGGAGGTAGTAAATCGGGAAATCAAACGCATATTAGAAAAAACCGTTTCAACTAATAGGAAGGATTGGGCACTTAAATTAGACGACGCGCTGTGGGCTTATCGTACGGCGTACAAGACCGCAATCGGTTGTACGCCTTATCGATTAGTCTACGGCAAGGCATGCCATTTGCCCGTAGAATTAGAGCACCGCGCTTTTTGGGCGTTAAAACTCTTAAATCTCGATCATAATTTAACCGCCGAAAACCGGAAATTCCAATTAAACGAACTCGATGAATGGCGTGCGAACGCTTACGAGAGTAATAAATTTTATAAGGAACGCTCGAAATTTTACCACGACCGCAAAATTAAATTTCCAAAATCATTTGCGCCGGGCGATCTCGTCCTCCTATATAACTCACGTCTTCGTCTTTTTCCGGGGAAACTAAAATCCCGTTGGTCCGGCCCCTTTCAAGTGAAAGAGGTTTGGCCATACGGGACCGTCCTTATCACCCACCCGGAAAAAGGCGACTTAAAAGTTAACGGTCACCGACTAAAACTCTACCACGCGGGGGATCATCTGGGAGGGAAGTTAAATTCCATACCCCTCCCCCACCTCTAAAAAGATCGTACCCCGCCAACGCGTCGAGCTACGAGACGGTAAACAAAGCGCTCGTGGGAGGCACCCCCATATTTATCCAATTACGCTCTTTTTTATAAAACCAAAAAAAAAATTATGAAATAAATTTTCATTTCAAAAAAATAAAAACTTAAACAAAAATAATAATAATAAATAATAATAATAATAAATAATAATAATAAATAAATAATAATAATAAAATGAAAAAATAATAATAAATATTAATAATTATGCATATTTTAAATTATCATTATTTTTTTTCAAAGAAAAACATAAAACAAAATAAAATAATGCAAAAACTTTAAAACGAAAATCAAAAAGAATTTTGGGAAATTTTCAGATAAGACAATAGGAAGTTTCTCAAAGTAGGATTACTCGACAGACCCGAGAGGGGATTTTTGTCGATATTTCGAAACAAGAAAACCCCGTTGCTTTTACCTTTCTATTTCTCTTATTTCTTCCTTGGTTTTTATCTTAAAGTTTTCTCTTTATTTTCTTTATTTTATCCTTCTTAAAATTTAGATATATTTTAAAACATGCATTTTCAAATTAAAACCAAAACAACAAAAAAAATATTTACAATATAAATCATAACATAAAAAGATGATAAACATTTATTTTTATCATACCCAAAAAAATATATGATCACATATATACTTTTAACTTCTTCTATACGTATTTTATTCGTGTTTTGTACATTTCGGAAAACTAAAACAAACCAAAAAAACAATTTTGTATATATTCGTGGAGTCCCTTTTTTTTTATTTTGTAACTATTCTTGTAAATTTTTTTTCTTTCTTGTAATTAAAATCTTCGTCTTTTTTGTAAATATTTTCGTTCCTCACACTTACCTTCAACATTGAGGACAATGTTGGTTTTAAGTATGGGGGAGTACCTACAGTTCTGTGGTTACTTTGCATCTGACTCAGACTCGAGCCTTTTCGTGAAGAAGAAGTGATGAATAGTAAATATACGCATTTTTCTTTATAATTTTTAGTATAATTTTAATTAGATTTCTAAATAATATATGTAAATTAATGAATAAAATGTTTGTTTTTGTTATTTTTGTTTTTAACTTAGTTTTATTTTAATTTTTGTAAAGTTTTTGTAATTTTGTTAAGTCACGCCCTTGGTCACGCCCGTGTCCAAGGGCGTGTTCACTAATCCCTAACATTTTCTTTTCCCTGCTCTTTTTCCAACTCAAACATCAAGTCACGCCCTCGGTCACGCCCGTGACCGAGGCCGTGTACATCAGTCACGCCCGTGTTGAATGACCAAGCCCAGATTCGAGCCAAGATGTCAATGTCACGCCCACTGTCACGGCCGTGATCGGGTCACGCCCGTGACCGAGGCCGTGACCCCTCAATTTCTTTCGGAAGAACAAAGGACACGCCGCCCGTCACGCCCAGCAGCCGACAACACAATGCCGACATCGAACACGCCCGTGTTACTTGGAACACGCCCGTGTACTTCCGAAGTCGCCGGTCAAGCCTTCCAGATGCCTGCCTGGATCCAGCTATTCTGGCTATTCGCACCCCAAGCCGTGTCACGCCCTCAGACACGCCCGTGTCCGAGGGCGTGTAATCCAAAAATTTTTTCTATAAATAGCCAGTTTCAGCTGAGTCCAAGGGTTCAAAATTTTGGGAGCTTCTCTTAAGGTTTTGTTCCATTTTGCTGATTTTTGGTGTTTTGTAATTTTTGCAATTTTGTGCTCTTTTTCTCTCTTGTTTTTTGTAATCTTTTTATTATGGAAATGAAATAGTTGGCTTGTTTTGTCACTCTCTCTCTCTTTGTTTTGTTGGAAGTGTGTGTGTGTTTTCTTTTTCTTTTTCTTTTTATTTTTAGTTTTTTGTAATTTAGTAATTTAGTAATTTTAATTAGTTTTCATCTTTTTAATTTGTGTGTGTGAGTGTATGAGAGTAATTTGTATTTATTTTAGTTTTGTTTTGTTGTTAGTGTGGGTGAGTGTATGAGTACAACTTTTCTTTTCTTTTAACTTAGTTTTCATTATTGTTGTGTGTGTGAGTGTATGAGATTAGTTTTGTTTTATTCTTAATTAGATTTCATTAAAGAAGAGTGTGTGTGTTTATGAGCATAGATTTTATTTTCTTTTAACTTAGATTTCAATTTCAAGAAGAGTGCGTGTGTGTAGGTGAATAAATTTTGCGCCTTTTTGGTAACCGAATAGTTTCTATTTCTGTCACGCATTTATTTCCCGCCTATCCGTTTGGATAGGACTTGCTCACGCATTTATTTCCCGCCTATCCGTTTGGATAGGACTTGCTCACGCATTTATTTCCCGCCTATCCGTTTGGATAGGACTTGCTCACGCATTTATTTCCCCTCTACCTATTTGGGTAGGGATCGCATTTCTTCAATTTCTGCAATTTACCGCTTTAATTTTAATTCCGTAGAGTGCGTGAGTTTTCAATTAGTGCGTCTTTTATCTTTTATATATTTGCTTTTTGCTTAATCACGCGCCCCGCTCAATCGCTAATTATCGCCGTAGTTATCATTATAGTTTCATAAAACCCTAAAAATTTCTAAGCAAAACTACTTTTCAAATTAACGTTTTCGTTCTTTTTCTTTTCATCGCTTTTCTTGGTTTTTGCTAAACGCACACCAAGCCCGCGATAGTTATCGTTTTCGTCACTAACTTTTCTATAAAATCATAAAAATCTTCAAACTCTTCTCGATAAGATAATAGCGCGTTCCTAACAAGTAGAAATAATCGATACGACCTTGGAAAAATACGACCTTGATATTTCAAAAGAAATATCCTATACTACTATCGATAAGGCCCACTTGCCTTTATTGATTTTAGTCCGGATAATTACATAAACCCAAAAGCTTTCTCTCTAAAGCACTCTTTAAAACTCTTTTAAAAACACTAAAAAATTGTTGCAACGCCTCTTTGGTTGTTGCAACTAGCTCAAGGTAAAAGAAGTTTTAAAACGCTCTTAAAGAATTGTTGCAACTACTTAAAAAATTGTTGCAACAATATTTTCAAAAAGCTTTCAATTTAAATTTTAAAAGTAAAGTAGCTTTATTTTTCTTTCCATTCTGCCTTCAAAGGACGCGGCCGAGGAGGAATCCTCGATATTTCGAAAGAGAAAGAGTCCGTTACTTCTATCCTTCGATAGGATAACGGATAATTCCTCGAAGTAGGATTACTCGCGGGGCTCTTCGAAAACGTCCGCCCAAGGTTGAATCGAAAAGGAAGAAAGAGCTTTTCCTTTTCTTTCTCTCTTTCTAACAAAGAAAAGAGAGAAACAAACCAATTAAAAAGCGTATCAAGAAGGGGGAGCTGCACGTGCTGGTGTTGTTATACGTTGATGACATGATCGCAACGGGCAACAATGATTGGGAGGTGGCAAAGCTTCGGGCGAAGCTATCAATCCGGTTTGAGATGAAGGATCTTGGTGAGTTGCACCATTTCCTTGGTTTGGAGGTAGAGAGGAAGGAGAGCGGAGTGATCGTATCCCAGAAGGCTTATGGGAAGCAGATCGTGGAGCGCTTCGGCATGAAGGAGGGGAAAAGCTACTCTACTCCGCTTGAGGCCGTGCTAAAGCTGGGGAAGGATGGGGGGAGAATCCTTCCAGACCCGAAAGTGTTCTGAACCCTGATGGGGGGAGCTTGATCTACTTGACTATTACTCGACCTGACATCGCTTTCTCTATGGGCCTCGTTAGTCGGTATATTCAGGAGCCGTGGATGCCTCACCTAGAGGCAGCGAATAATATTTTGAAATATGTAAAGAAAACCATGAACTTTGGACTGCTTTACAAAGCGGGTGTAGAATTCATGTTGCATAGGTACACATATGCAGACTACAGGGGAGTTGCGGATGATCGAAAATCAACATCTGGCTATGTGTTCATGTGTGGGTCGGCTGCCATCTCTTGGTGCAGCAAGAAACAGAGCACGGTGCCCTTATCAACTACAGAGGCAGAGTATAAGGCGTCATCCTTGGCAGCCCAGGAGGGCGTTTGGCTATGTAGGTTGGTAGGGGACATTCATGAGGAGGTGAGCGAGTCGACGTTGCTCCGCTGCGACAACTCAAGCGCCTTAAAACTGGTAACCAATCCAGTATGTCACGCACGGACAAAACATATCGAGATTGAGCACCACTTCGTGCGGGAGAAGGTGATGAATGGAATGCTAAAGGTGGAGTATGTGCCTAGTCAGGACAACATTGCTGACATATTCACGAAGGCTCTATATAGGGGGCCATTTGAGCGTCTTCGAACTCTTCTTGGTGTTGTTCATCGGGCTCACTTCAAGTGAGAGTGTTGAGTTTTCTGAAGTGAGACCGGGCGGTCGGTACTGTAGGCCGGGCGGGTTGTTCCTGAAGTGAGACCGGGCAGTCTGTGATGTAGGCCGGGCGGCCTGTTCATGTCTTGGAACTTGCTGGTGGGTGTTCTTGGCGGATCCGTTGTGTGTTTGGTGTTTGTTGTTCTGGCTCTGGCTCCTATAAATTGGTGGTGTGGTCTCCTTCCAGTTAGTTTTTTAGGGAGCAGGTTTATGCAGGTTGATAGAGAATTCAGAAATCCTTGGAAGTGGAGCTAGGCTGGGCGGCTAGAAGGAGGAGACCGGGCGGTTTGTCCTAGTTGAGGAGGGTTGGAGATGGTGTGAGTTCGGGCAGCTTGGAGTGGAGGAAAGTCGGGAGACTAGAAGAACGAGACCAGGCGGTTTTTCCTAGTTGAGGAGGTTTGGAGGTGGTGTGAGTTCGGGAAGCTTGGAGTGGAGGAAAGCTGGGCGGCTAGAAGGAGGAGACCGGGCGGTTTCGGGCGGCTTGCAACGAGATTTCTCACACCTTGGTTGTCGGGTCGTGCTCAGGAGAACAAAATTATTGAATGCTCAAGTCTAAAATTGGTCTGCGAATAACAATTTGTAAACTATAAAAGTTGGTATGCGAATAGACATTTATGGTCTGCAAATAACAAGTGCCTTATTTTACTATGGCCTAGAAGAGACCCAACCAAAACCATAACAAAGATGTTGTATATGGCAAGCCCGTGGTAAGGTATCCAAGAAAATTATACAATGTAATTTGTCAAGATCTAGACACAAGCCTAATAAATGAGTAATCAAGAGAAGTGGTCCATGACGGCGAGATTGAGATGCATGAGGATAGCAACATACCCAATTTCTGAACGGTAAAGTAGTGTCCAAGCTCTTTGGAGACCAGCGAAGAAGAAGGTTCCAACCAAGCCGACTGACCAGCAAAGAAGAAGGGGAAAAACAATCCAAGCCTGCGGCCTGACTGGCTAAGAAGAAGGGTATGTGATCCGACGACTAACCAGCAAAAAAGGAAGGTAGAACTTGTTGATGTATATTTGAATACATAACGGTTCGGAGGCTTAACGGCTTCGGTTCGGATACCGAGATATCTGATACCCGTATTAAACCTAGGGTTTGCCTATAAAACCCAAGCCTAGGGCAACGGGTAGGGAGTTCCACTTTGACCACCACCCGGGATACTTCGAGCAACCTAACAATCTCAAAGTTGCCCTAGTTGCTCCTAGCCGCCCGCTTCCAAGGAGGAACCGCCCGGCTCTCCTCCCGCTTGCGCCCGCCGTCACTGCCGAAGGATTGCACCCGTCGTGGCTGCCAAAGGGCTGGCCCACCACCGCTACCGCCGATCTCGAGTCGCCCGCATGAACCCGCAACCGCCTGTCCCGCGCACTTCAATGCTCTCCGCCGCTCGTCCACCGTCGCTGCCGCTCAAGGCAGCGTCTGATCGCCCCCGGGCGCGCCTCCAGTCGGGCTCCTTCCTATTGAGCTCCTCCGCCGCCGACGCCCTACCCGTCGGGATCCCACACCGCTGGCGTTTGCTACCGCCCCGATCCAGAGCCGCGTCGACAAGGATGATCTCGCCGCCTCTGCCCGATCCCGAATCTCGGATCTTACGTTGTGCCGCCGTCGTCGTTGCCCGATATTGCTACCGTCGGCGTTAGTTGCAGGAAAAATTATGGTACTGTTCGATCCCGTCGTCGACTCTAAGCCCGGGTGTCGTCGTCTCCATATTTTTTCCAGGATCGAGGTCGATTCTCTCTTGGGGATGCACAATGATGAAGGAGAGTAATTTCTCGTCCCTTGTTCCGATGATAAAATTGGAAAGATTCACGGCGAGTGAGTTCAATGACTGGAAGTTGAACACCCAGTTTGGGATGAAGTACCTGAACGTGTTCTACACCGTTCAGTCTGATCGTGTCGATATTATTGGGACTGACAATGAGGCATAGTGGATCGCCGATGAGAACTTTTGTCGCGACTATTTGCTGAACGGCCTTTCCTCCACCCTGACAAAGACTTACCTCAAGTTGAAGATTGCCAAGAAAATCTGGGAGGCCCTGGAGGAGCACTTCAAGCAGGAGGAGGATCTGTTCAAAGCTCACTTGGTGGATAAGTTTTATTCTTTCACGTTCGACGAGCAGAAAATGATTCTCTCTCAGGTATCTGAATTTGAAAATTTGGTTGATTCTCTGCACAATGAAAATATTTCTCTGCCAAATAGTTTTGTTGTTGACACTATTATCTTTAAATTGTCATCCACGTGGTACAATTTCAAAACTAAAATGTACCAGTAGAAGATGTAGGTTGGTTTAAATGACCTCAAGCGTTTTATACGCATTGAGAATGAAAATAGGACTAGACATGCGTTAGAAGTCATTAGAAAATAGAAAGTTGTTGCTAACATGATTTCTGGCTCTATACGCACGCCTAACCCTAAAAAGACCAAACCTTCTCATAGTAGTTCCTAGGTAGCAGACCCGAATAACAAGATCAAAAAAACTCAAGTGCAAATGTTTTAACTGCTACAAGTGAGGGCACAATGCATCTGATTGTAGGCTTCCTAAGAAGGAAAGGACCAAAGAACCACAAGAAGGCAATCGGGCCAGCACTGAGTGGTACTTGGATTCGGGGGCAACATGTCATGTTTGCAACAATGCTAATATGATGATAGGGCTCACTGCTGCAAAAGAGTCCGTGACAGTTGCAAATGGTGAGACAACTGACATGCTAAAGGTGGGGAATGCAACTTTGCTGTTCTCCACAGGTAAAACTTTAACCTTAAAGAATGTTAAATTTATTCTCTCACTAGATGCAAATTTAGTGTCTATTAGTTTACAATGTGATGTCGGTATACCTTTTAATTTTTGTAGTGGTATAGTAACACCGTCAGTTAACTCACACTATTTTGGGTGTGCATACGTCCAAAAATAGAATATACCAACTAAGTCTAGCAAATGAAATAGTTTAACAAGTATAATCAAACTTAGTTAGCCCTAAGACTCTACATGAGAGACAATGACACGTGAACTATAGGAAGATGTTCCAAATTGCTAGAACTCACCAGATCACCTTAGGCGCTATAAACAAAACTGATAAATGTGAAGTGTGTGCTCAGACCAAGATCACTAGGAAACCTTTCAGTGCAGTTACAAGGCACAACACCTCTAGAGCTCATACATTCTGACATCTATGATTTTAAAAGTTTTATCACCAGAGGAGGTATGAAGTATATGATCACCTTCATACATTCCGACATCTGTGATTTCAAAAGTTTTGTCACCATAGGAGGTATGAAGTATATGATCACCTTTATAGATGATTGTTCTAGGATTTATCACATTTACCTTCTTAAAACTAAAGATGAAGCATTTAAAAATTCTGTATTTTCAAAACCAGGCCAGAAAACCAACTTGCCTTGAAAATCAAAAGATTTAGAAGTGATAGAGAAGGAGAATATATGTCCAGTGAGTCAAATATTTCCTTGTCCATCAAGGAATCATATCAAAAACCACTGCTCCTTACTCACCTCAATCTAATGGCATAACTGAGCAAAAAAATAGAACGTTAACAAAAATGTTGAACTTTGGGCTCTTGACTACAGGCATGTCTTCTGCTTATTGGGGAGAAGGAGTCTTAACTGCAAACCACATTATAAACAAAATTCCTCATGTCAAGTTAGAGGTTACACCCAATGAGCTTTGGTTTAAGAGACCCTCAAACAACACTAGACTTAAGACATGGGGCTGCATAGCCTATGCTAGGGTTCCTGACCCTAGAAGGTCTACGATTAGACCTAGGACCAACAGTTGTGTCTACCTAGGTTGTGCTGAAGGTAGTGCTGCAGATAGATTCTTAGATATTTCTAATAATGTCGTTATAAAATCTAAGGATGTTGTGTTCTTTGAAGATAAATTCCTTAAAGATAAGAACATGTCACTCCCAAGCATGCAAGTAGCTATTACTGACGAAGATCCTGAATCAGTACTGAGCACCTCCTATTCAGCTCCTATAGACAATCTTGTCCTAGAGTCTCTAGGAGAACTTCCATAAGAGAGAGAAATCTCAGAACTTTTGGTAGTGATTTTGTCACTTACCATGTTGAGACAAATCCATCCACCTAAAAGGAAGCGATGAGATCAAGGGACTCACTTTTCTGGAAAGAAGTTATTGATGAAGAGATGAATTCTCTATTTCAGAACAACACCTGGGCGTTAGTTGATAAGCCAAAAGGGGCTAAGACCATAGGGTGTAAGTGGGTTCTAAAATAGAAATTAAATCATGATGGTAGCGTAGCTAAGTATAAAGCGTGCCTGGTGGCTAAAGATTTCACACAAGTCAGTGAAGTGGACTATTTCGATGTATACTCACATGTGTGTCACCTAGCAACCATTAGAATCCTCCATGCCATTGCATCTATTGAGAACTTTATTGTTCATCAAATGAATATTAAGACTGTGTTCTTAAATGAAGATCTAACCGAAGAGATCTACATGAATCAACCTGAAGGTTTCATTGTAGAAGGTCAAGAAAATAAGGTTTGTAAGTTACTTAAATTTATATATGGACTAAAACAAACACCTAAATTATGACATGAGAAATTTGACTGTAGTTTAAAGTCCATGAGATTCATGCCGAGTCTTTTTGATAAATGTCTTTATATACATCACGGATCAAATAAAGTCGTTTTAATATGTTTGTATGTAGATGACATGTTAATTTTAGTGTCTGAAGTGGATGACGTGAAGTCAGGCCTCATAAAAGAATTTAACATTAAAGGCCAAGGTGTAGCTGAAACTACACTAGGCATGCAAATGAGCTTTGGGAAAAATGACATCTCCCTAAGTCAGAGCCACTACATAAAATCCATGTTGGATACGTGGGGATACAGTGAAAGTAGAACATTAGAGACATCATAACAATAACCATCTAAAGCTCATTGAAGGAGCTACGGTTAGACAGTTAGATTATTCTAAGCTGATTGGTAGTCTCATGTATGTTATGGTTTGCACTAGACCTAACATATATAGCCTTCACGGTAGACATGTTAAGAAGGTTACTAGTAATCTTGGACAAGACCATTGGAATGACCTTGATAGGTTGATGAGATACTTAAAGCACACCCAAAAGTATGTTTTATGTTACAATAGTCATCCCTCGGTTCTTAAAGGATATTCTGATGCATCAGGGTGCTCAGAAATAAATGAAAGCAAGTCCACTAGTGGTTTTATTTTCACAATAGGAGGAGCAGATGTAGCCTAAAAGTCCAAGAGACAATCATGCATTGTTCTCTCTTCTATGAAATCTGAACTCTGCGCTCTAGCTTCCACAGGAGAAGAAGTAGAGTGGATAAGTGATTTGGTTATGGACATTCCACTAACAAGCCTGAAATTGAATTCCGTTGCAGTTTACTGCGATAATCAGGCTACAAAAATGATTTCTACGAACATTTTGTTCAATGGCAAAAGAAGGCAACTAAGGATGAAACAAGCCTGGTTGACATCCCTTACAAGTCAAGGGATTATGACTATGATTAATGTGAGGTCAAAGAATAATATTGCAGACGCTCTGATCAAAGGTTTAAATAAAGTTCTCACAATCAAAACATCGGGGGAGATGAGATTAAAATTCCTAAAGATATGAAATTTTCCTCCTATGTTTATGCTTTGATGGCAAGTACATATAACTCCAAAGATTCAAGCATCAAATAACATACTGAAAACCCCAAATAATTTTCTTGATGATAATCCAACATGGTTAGATGCTAGTCATTCCACTCTTGATGACTTAATATCTTTCTCATTGCAAGTTGATTCAAGGATTATTCAACTGGGAATAGAAAGTCGTTGTAAAAAGGTTAATCTAACATTAATGATCATTGCACATTATTTCACACTTGATAATGTTGTGAATGATGTTGTGACAAATCATTCCACTTTGTTGATTAGGTACATAGTGATCATTAATGAGTAAGATAACAAGATTTGATTTATTAAAATCATCACTTGACCAGTCAAGTGGTCATTAATGATAGAGATGCTGACAGTGTTACTTCACTACTGCTCTAAGTACTAAGCTCATTTAGGTAGAGCTAGCTTACTTTAGATGTTACTGCATATGTTTATGAATTCATAGAGTCTAAACTCATGAAATTCCTTGCAGACACTGGTGAAGACGGATGAGATAAAGTAGATCTTGACCTGGATGATGATGATCTACTCTTTGAATAGAATTGTTACCTGTTGATCCATGCTATTTGTTTTTTCAGACTTTTACACTTGTATTGCATTTTTATGTGTGGTGTTTGCTTTTATGCAAAACTCCTTTATTATGCTTTTAATGTGTTATATTTTCTGTATAAACGAGCAAAGTCTGAATTTTGATATGTTCTACTTTCTTGCACTCTAAAACGTAAACGTTATATATCACAAATATATTAGGAGATTGTTGATGTATATTTGGATACATAACGGTTCGGAGGCTTAACGGGTTCGGTTCAGATACCGAGATATCTGATACCCGTATTAAACCTAGGGTTTGCCTATAAAACCCAAGCTAGGGGCAACGGGTAGGGAGTTCCACTTTGACTACCACCCAGGATACTTCGAGCAACCTAACAGAACCGTCGTGAGAGAGAATCGTTCAGACATCGAACTAGCAAAGGCGCAGAAGGAAGAGCTAAGATGCGTCGGTTGATTATGAATGCGGACAGGTCTTTTAGAAAGCTCTACAAAGTTCATTCTTGAGTAATCATATGTGTGTCACACAAATTTCTATAGAGCAAGAGAGAGTGAGAGAAGAGATATATGAGAGAGAAATAGGAGTGGGGCCCAGATATGAGAGAGTGAAAGAGAGAGGGGAAAGAGGAGTTGTAATGTCCCTCATTTTCGAGTATTATTTTAATTGTTTTAATTAATGTAATTATGGCGTAAGGGCGTTACAGTGTCGGATTATTAGTGGAGTGTCACCGTTAGTGCGTATTTTGAGTTGTAGGTCGTGTCGAACAAATTTCAAACTCGTCAGAATGAGGATTTCAGGGTCTAGAAAACTAAAGGAATTAATTTTAGTCGCGTACGTGAAATTTCGCAGCATTCCGAGCTAAATTGAGGTCTCGGTGATTTTTTACAAGATTTATGGTGGGTTTATCTTCTAGAATTTTTACCCCGAGTTTGGTGCGTCGGATCGGAATTCCGACTTCGCCGTTGGATTCGGAGCGCCGACATTTAGTTTCGGTGCGAATGTTGTTGAAATCCGAGGTGGTGTGACCACGCTCGTCTCTTTAATAAGATCCTTTACAAAATAGAAATATAATAATAGATATAAAATAATATAAATACCCTCTTAAAACCCTAAGCCCCTATTCATCTTCTCCCTCAGCTGTTTTTGACCGAAAGATGTGGGCGACGGCGAAATCCTTATCGTGAACCTTCCGACCATCAATCCGAGAGCTACGGTGCTCGAAATCGCTAACGGATGGTAGATTCAGAAAGCTCTCGCCGAGGGCTTTGCGCTCGTGGTAAGTATGTCAAATTTCGTGGATTTTTGGAGGTTTAGGTGGTGCCCTAATCCCCCGTTTCGACTTGAAAAGTTTCAGGAAATACTCCCTAGGTGTTCTTGTGGCCGTTCCTTGAAGATTAGAGCGAAGGGGGCGTTTTTTTTTCGAGGATTAGAGGCAAGTGGTGTTTTCTTGCTTCCCTTGTTTGATCTCCTTATACTTCTGAGATAGATTGCCTATTGCCTTGTTAATCTCTTAGAATCTCCATTACGATCTTGTTTTTCCCTAGTTTGGGAGTTGATAATCCATGGTTTTTGTTTTCAAATAAATGGTTACCCCAAACTATATGAGTATTCCTGCGTTTTAACCTTCCTGGAAATACTTGATTCTGCTGTGGGTTGGGAAATGCGTCGAGAAAGGAAGTATTCGCGTCTAGTCGCTACCGCCCGGCGCTAGCCAGCTACCGCCGGCGGTAGCCGTTGGGTCGAGAACCCGGACTTGTGTCGACTTCCGTCGACAAGGTGATGCGTCGAATAGGGGGAGGGAAGCGTCGATAGCTAACGCCGGTGCTAGTTAGCTACCGCCCGGCGATAGCTCACGTCGAGTGGTGTCGACTTGCGTCGACAAGAGGTGCGTCGATAGGATGTGCTGCGTCAAGTAGGGGCAGGATGCGTCGAGACGATACCGCCCGACGCTAGCTAGCTACCGCCAGTGGTAGCTCTCGATTCCAGTGTTGGGCTGGTTTGCCTAGAGTCCAGTCCTGGTGGACTTAGGAGTACCCTTGGTATGGTTTTGGTGAATCCTATCGGGTTTTGAATAATTTTGGAAATCTTAACGATAAATTAGGAGCGATAAATTTTGGACTGCGAGGGTTAGCGGATCATACCGTCGTAGCAGTGCCTGTTTTTGTGGATCATTGCACCTGGTAGTTTTAAAGTTCCTGTTGACTGCATCTTCTCTGCATAGTCCTTTGCCGACTGCATTCTCCTTCATCGACCGTATGAACGTGTGCTTCATGAACTTGTCCGAGTCCTTTTATCAAGTCGCCTGATCACCTTTGTATGGTTTAATGTTTGTTATTAGCATTCTATATATGAACTGCATAACTTGACGCTTCATGTCATCCGATCGACCTATTCCTAAAATTTGACTGTATTGCCTGATTAACAAATGTCGTGTCGACTGTATGTACAAAGTAAGTTTCCTTGGGGTCAACTGCCTGTATGAAGATGTTTTGTTCCGTGATGACTGCATGAGGGTCCTGAACCGCTAGTGCTCTGATAATTGCACGCGTAAGATTTCTGATTGCAAAGCTCCATTTGTACTTCTTCCATCGACTGTTGGGTCCTGATCCTTGCCCTTTTGTTTAATCTAAAGCCTCTGTCGGATGCTTATCGGTCAGGACGGTACCGGTTATCGATCGTTTGCTTATTCTTCGGTAGCGGTTGCATTGGTCATATCCTTTTAGGAATATACAACGTTTGAGTATGTTCAGCTTTTGCCTTATTGTGTCTTCTCTTCGTAGTGTTCCGACGCCAAGTCTTGTATGGCGTCGTCTTGCTGGAATCCTCAACTCGCTTATAAGTAGAGTGTTGGTCTGAGTGCTGAACTTTGAATAGTGTGCTTCTAGTTGTCGTGATAACTTGATCGTGGTGTCTTTTGGATTGTCGCCTCGTTAGGCGAGATGAATTAACTGGATTGTCTCGGTATCGGAATACCGTCAGATGGCTAGTTTTTCTCTGTTTATTCAGGAGGTATGCGTTGTTAGGGCCTTGGACTTGTACATGGATGGTTTGTGTAGTTACGTCGACCGTATATTCAGTTTGGCCTAAGTTCTTCGTCGACTTCGTAGTTCAAAACCGTCATAATAAAATGCTATATTGAGGGTTGTGCGCGGTGCGGTTTTTACCCCCGGCATGATGCTTCCTAACCGTAACCTAAATGTGATGGAGGCCGTACGCGGTGTGGTTTTTGCCCCCGGTGCGGTGTTCTTTTAAGCTTTTGTGTTGGAGGCCGTACGCGGTGTGGTTTTTGCCCCCGGTGCGGTGTTCTTTTAAGCTTTGATTGGGAGGCTGTACGCGGTGTAGTTTTTACCCCCGGTGCTGTGTTCTCTTAAGCTTTTGATTGGGAGGTCGTACGCGGTGTGGTTTTTGTCCCCGGTACGGTGCTCTTCTTTTGGATGAGCTGATCAGTCTCTTATTAATATGAATATGAATAGAATTTGAAATCTGGTAAATATATATATATAGTTATGCATCTCTTTTGCTTCTGTTAGTGAACTCTCTTGATTTTAGCTATTTAGCTGGTTTCTCTTCCCTGTTTCTGCACTCTAGTACTGACGTCTGTTGCAGGCTGTTGGTTTACCTCTCGTTTACTTGGAGGTTTGTTTAGCTCTTTTTGCTCTCTTGCACCACTTGCAGCTTGTTTCTGAGGTGTTCTTCTTTTGAATGTCTCAGGTTCAGAGCAGTAGCAGGTTCGTCTGGTAGAGCTCGAGGTTTCTGTGCTGCAGGTAGTGGCAGCGTTTGTTTCACCTCCTTCTGTGAGGTAGTTTTGTCCTTCCTGACTAGATTTGCTCCTATGGGTTTGTGTCTGTTTGTGGACGCCCATAGTGTTTTGTCTTGGATGTTAGACTACTTGCTAGCGTTTACTGCTGTTACCTATTGTTAGCTCTTACTCTTGCTCTCTGGGGAGGTTTTATGTTAGGATCCATGTTAGTTACTTTAAATATAAAAAGTTGCATTTAACTTAGATTCATCGCATATCTTTAACTGAAAGCATCATATTTTTGAACATTTTAAAACCTTTTTATTACTTATAATAAATCTAGAGTCATGCATAACATTAGTTGTACGTTAGGTCTTTGGGCTCATATAGGACCATAAAAGAATTGAATCAAGTATTTCTCCGCTGCGACTATATATACTTTTTACTAGTGGACTAGTTGATCCACTGAACCGAGGGACACGGTTCTCAACTTAAACTTAAATATTGTTTTATCATAATAACATGTGTTTTCATAATAGAGCATTAGATTTAGGAGTTTGCCTGAGCGTCTGCAGTTGTCCCCTGCACGGCGTGGCATCACGACACGTATTTTCTCTCACTCTGATACATTTTAATTATTGTGAAAATGCGGGTTGTGACAGTTGGTATCAGAGATAGGTTCTGTGAAAAAGGTAGTTGGGTGGTTTAGCGTGTGAGCCAAACAACCGCTATCCTAAGCAGAACTTCATAAGACCATTTTATTGTATACACACACCGATATGTCATCAATATGTCTTGACTGAAGCATGGACACAACACTCATAACATGATAAGAAGTATACGGGGCATATTATGTAGTATGGGATGCATAATATGTGTTTGTATATGGATCCACCATAGGTGGCAACATGTGACGGTTATGTAGTATGGGATGCATAACTACCATTACATGGATGCCCATTAGCACGTTTTCTTTTTTTCGTTACATGTAATGTTATGTAGTATGGGATGCATAACATTACATGTGTACGCCGCTCATAACATGCATTAAGGCCTCTTTCTAGAATGCATAGCACTGCATACATTCATACCATCGCATAAGCACGTGTGCCAAGTTAAAGACATACCAGATGACATATGTACACACATGATTTCAGAAGAGAATAAAGAATACATGCATTCATATCATAGGCACAAGAGTCAAAAGGGATGACAGAGCATCATCCCAAGTATTAGAGCATAATGTCATTTATGAAATCCCAGAGCAAGGTAACAGTAAGTGCAAGTGTCTATACATTTCTGATCTATTTGAGTTAGATGATTCTAGTTTCCTAGTTGAGGTAGTTAGCTAGGTAACTAGGTATAGATGAGATGTCCGTTCGTAATCGCAGAAGATGACTTCAGAGCGTTCTTCCCGATTCAGTTTCGTGGCCGATTATCGTTAGATTTTCGATCGTTTAGTTGATTCCATTAGTGCTATATTCCCTTCTAAGTGGTTTTTATCGCTTAGGTTGATTTGGATGTGTTGGATTTAGAAGACCTTGTCGTGAATTTTGATCATGGTTTGGGTGTTCTGTTCTGACGTAGACAGGGATTGTGCTTGCGAATGGTTCATGAAATTTAAAATTTTATAGGAAGAATTACCCTACACTCACCATTAGTGTTTTAGTGTAGTAGCTGGCAGAGAGAATTTCATTGGCAACTGTTGGATGCAATATTATTGTTGACCAGCTTAGTGTCGGGAGAGCCTTTTATAAAGTGGAATTGTGTTTCATTCGGGGTTAAGTCTAATGCAAATATTTTCTGGACTTCTTGAGAAAGATATGATCACGTAGGAATTTAGAAGTAAATATTATATTCCTGCTATTGAGGATATTCGGGCAAGGATTTGTGGTGAAGCATAAAGTTCTAGTGTTGCCTACCATTTTGATTTCAAAAGAAATGTATCGTGATCTGAAGGAAATGGTTTGGTGTTAGGAAGTTCAAGTTGGCTTAGTGAGGCTTATATCTAAATGTTGTGCCTGCCAGCGTTTTGAGGCAGATCTTGGAAGCTTGGGTGGATTTGAGTGTCGCGGTTTCGCTTATCCGTGAGGAGCTAATGTTGGCTCAGATGCGTATGAGAAATTTGTAATCAGCGAAGTGCTAATTTAGAGCTCGTAGTTGGGGGCATGATTTTGTAGATAGTTTCTCTGATGCCAGAGTGAGTGCATCAGAGTGTCTGCTGTTAGGCTGTGTTTGCCTGCTTCTTCCCCTGGTGTTCACGGTGTGTTTCACGTGAGCCAGTCGTGAAAGTTGTGTTTTTGTTATCTGGCCCCTAGCTCGATAGTTATGTTTCAGCCTAATCTTTTCTATGTCAAAGAGTCTGTTTGTGTTCTGGAGACGTAAGATTGAGTGCTAAGTAAGCATCTTATCCTCATCCGTTTTCCTAGTCTTCTTCGGGTAGCGTTCATATCCAGCGAATTTAAACCTATCTTTCTTGGCCTCTAGTTTCATTTTGCGTTCTAAGTTTCGGGACGAAACTTCTTTTTAGGGGGAGTGGTTGTAACGCCCCTGATTTTGGAGTATTACTTTAATTGTTTTAATTAACGTAATTATGACGTAAGGGCGTTACGGTGTCGGATTATTAGCGGAGTGTCGTCGTTAGTGCGTATTTTGAGTTGTAGGTCGTGTCGATCAAATTTCAAACTCATCAGAATGAGGATTTCAGGGTCTAGAAAACTAAAGGAATTAATTTTAGTCGCGTACGTGAAATTTCGCAGCATTCCGAGCTAAATTGAGGTCTCGGTGATTTTTTACAAGATTTATGGTGGGTTTATCTTCTAGAATTTTTACCCCGAGTTTGGTGCGTCGGATCGGAATTCCGACTTCGCCGTTGGATTCGGAGCGCCGACATTTAGTTTTGGTGCGAATGTTGTTGAAATCCGAGGTGGTGTGACCACGCTCGTCTCTTTAATAAGATCCTTTACTAAATAGAAATATAATAATAGATATAAAATAATATAAATACCCTCTTAAAACCCTAAGCCCCTATTCATCTTCTCCCTCCGCTGTTTTTGACCGAAAGATGTGGGCGACGGCGAAATCCTTATCGTGAACCTTCCGACCATCAATCTGAGAGCTACGGTGCTCGAAATCGCTAACGGATGGTAGATTCAGAAAGCTCTCGCCGAGGGCTTTGCGCTCGTGGTAAGTATGTCAAATTTCGTGGATTTTTGGAGGTTTAGGTGGTGCCCTAATCCCCCGTTTCGACTTGAAAAGTTTCAGGAAATACTCCCTAGGTGTTCTTGTGGCCGTTCCTTGAAGATTAGAGCGAAGGGGGCGTTTTTTTTCGAGGATTAGAGGCAAGTGGTGTTTTCTTGCTTCCCTTGTTTGATCCCCTTATACTTCTGAGATAGATTGCCTATTGCCTTGTTAATCTCTTAGAATCTCCATTACGATCTTGTTTTTCCCTAGTTTGTGAGTTGATAATCCATGGTTTTTGTTTTCAAATAAATGGTTACCCCTAACTATATGAGTATTCCTGCGTTTTAACCTTCCTGGAAATACTTGATTCTGCTGTGGGTTGGGAAATGCGTCGAGAAAGGAAGTACTCGCGTCTAGTCGCTACCGCCCGGCGCTAGCCAGCTACCGCCGGCGGTAGCCGTTGGGTCGAGAACCCGGACTTGTGTCGACTTGCGTCGACAAGGTGATGCGTCGAATAGGGGGAGGGAAGCGTCGATAGCTAACGCCGGCGCTAGTTAGCTTCCGCCCGGCGATATCTCACGTCGAGTGGTGTCGACTTGCGTCGACAAGAGGTGCGTCGATAGGATGTGCTGCGTCGAGTAGGGGCAGGATGCGTCGAGACGATACCGCCCGGCGCTAGCTAGCTACCGCCAGCGGTAGCTCTCGATTCCAGTGTTGGTCTGGTTTGCCAAGAGTCCAGTCCTGGTGGACTTAGGAGTACCCTTGGTATGGTTTTGGTGAATCCTATCAGGTTTTGAATAATTTTGGAAATCTTAACGATAAATTAGGAGCGATAAATTTTGGACTGCGAGGGTTAGCGGATCATACCGTCGTAGCAGTGCCTGTTTTTGTGGATCATTGCACCTGGTAGTTTTAAAGTTCCTGTTGACTGCACCTTCTCTGCATAGTCCTTTGCCGACTGCATTCTACTTCATCGACCGTATGAACGTGTGCTTCATGAACTTGTCCGAGTCCTTTTATCAAGTCGCCTGATCATCTTTGTATGGTTTAATGTTTGCTACTAGCATTCTATATATGAACTGCATAACTTGACGCTTCATGTCATCCGATCGACCTATTCCTAAAATTTGACTGTATTGCCTGATTGACAAATGTCGTGTTGACTGTATGTACAAAGTAAGTTTCCTTGGGGTCGACTGCCTGTATGAAGATGTTTTGTTCCGTGATGACTGCATGAGGGTCCTGAATCGCTAGTGCTCTGATAATTGCACGCGTAAGATTTCTGATTGCAAAGCTCCATTTGTACTTCTTTCATCGACTGTTGGGTCCTGATCCTTGCCCTTTTGTTTAATCTAAAGCCTCTGTCGGATGCTTATCGGTCAGGACGGTACCGGTTATCGATCGTTTGCTTATTCTTCGGTAGCGGTTGCATTGGTCATATCCTTTTAGGAATATCCAACGTTTGAGTATGTTCGGCTTTTGCCTTATTGTGTCTTCTCTTCATAGTGTTCCGACGCCAAGTCATGTATGGCGTCGTCTTGCTGGAATCCTCAACTCGCTTATAAGTAGAGTGTTGGTCTGAGTGCTGAACTTTGAATAGTGTGCTTCTAGTTGTCGTGATAACTTGATCGTGGTGTCTTTTGGATTGTCGCCTCGTTAGGCGAGATGAATTAACTGGATTGTCTCGGTATCGGAATACCGTCAGATGGCTAGTTTTTCCCCGTTTATTCAGGAGGTATGCGTTGTTAGGGCCTTGGACTTGTACATGGATGGTTTGTGTAGTTACATCGACCGTATATTCAGTTTGGCCTAAGTTCTTCGTCGACTTCGTAGTTCAGAACCGTCATAATAAAATATTATATTGAGGGTTGTGCGCGGTGCAGTTTTTACCCCCGGCATGATGCTTCCTAACAGTAACCTAAATGTGATGGAGGTCGTACGCGGTGTGGTTTTTGCCTCCGGTGCGGTGTTCTTTTAAGCTTTTGTGTTGGAGGTCGTACGCGGTGTGGTTTTTGCCCCCGGTGCGGTGTTCTTTTAAGCTTTGATTGGGAGGCTGTACGCGGTGTGGTTTTTGCTCCCGGTCCGGTGTTCTCTTAAGCTTTTGATTGGGAGGTCGTACGCGGTGTGGTTTTTGCCCCCGGTACGGTGCTCTTCTTTTGGATGAGCTGATCAGTCTCTTATGAATATGAATATGAATATGAATTTGAAATCTGGTAAATATATATATATATAGTTATGCATCTCTTTTGCTTCTGTTAGTGAACTCTCTTGATTTTAGCTATTTAGCTGGTTTCTCTTCCCTGTTTCTGCACTCTAGTACTGACGTTTGTTGCAGGCTGTTGGTTTACCTCCCGTTTACTTGGAGGTTTGTTTAGCTCTTTTTGCTCTCTTGCACCACTTGCAGCTTGTTTCTGAGGTGTTCTTCTTTTGAATGCCTCAGGTTTAGAGCAGTAGCAGGTTCGTCTGGTAGAGCTCGAGGTTTCTGTGCTGCAGGTAGTGGCAGCGTTTGTTTCACCTCCTTCTGTGAGGTAGTTTTGTCCTTCCTAACTAGATTTGCTCCTATGGGTTTGTGTCTGTTTGTGGACGCCCATAGTGTTTTGTCTTGGATGTTAGACTACTTGCTAGCGTTTACTGCTGTTACCTATTGTTAGCTCTTACTCTTGCTCTCTGAGGAGGTTTTATGTTAGGATCCATGTTAGTTACTTTAAATATAAAAAACTGCATTTAACTTAGATTCATCGCATATCTTTAACTGAAAGCATCATATTTTTGAACATTTTAAAACCTTTTTATTACTTATAATAAATCTAGAGTCATGCATAACATTAGTTGTATGTTAGGTCTTTGGGCTCATATATATAGGATCATAAAAGAATTGAATCAAGTATTTCTCCGCTGCGACTATATATACTTTTTACTAGTGGACTAGTTGATCCACTGAACCGAGGGACACGGTTCTCAACTTAAACTTAAATATTGTTTTATCATAATAACATGTGTTTTCATAATAGAGCATTAGATTTAGGAGTTTGCCTGAGCGTCTGCAGTTGTCCCCTGCACGGCGTGGCATCACGACACGTATTTTTTCTCACTCTGATACATTTTAATTATTGAGAAAATGCGGGTTGTGACAGGAGTGGGGCCCAAGAACCACCATGGGAGAACCGCGGCGTGTAAGACAGAAAAAAATTAAGTTGAAAATTTGTAAAATAGATTAAAGAAATAAAATTAAAGAGAACTATAAAAAGACATGGATTAGTATGTGCTCAAAGACTTTGATTAAACACTGGGTTCGGATAAAAGTAAATGGTAATCAATCAAAGACATGGATTAGTATGTGCTCAAAGACTTTGATTGATCGACCTGTTGCTAAAGTTATATTTTATTTATACGAGCATTGTAGCATGTGCTCGATGCTTTCCGCAGCAACAGTATCTCAATAGTGACGGTACCTCCGCCCAAATTCGCCCGCTCTCGAACCCTCAATCAATTGACAATACACTGCACGAAGAGCTCACGTGCTCCGAACAACGGTTCCCCACCTAGGCAGTGTCCCGACGCTCCCACCGCTCGTGAACCACCGTGCGCATGACAAAATCGGGACGACCGAGCAAATTACTAGGAAAATAATAAAAATAACTATTAACCAAATAATTGCATTGGAAAATGATAAAAATAACATTCAATTATAGGATACTATTAACCAAGCATTCTCATGTGCTAAAAAAGACATGGAGTGGGAGAAGTCTAAGATTTGATTGAATCAAACTTATGCATCAAAAAGAAACACACGTATGACGAAAGCACAATGTGTTGCTCAGCAAGATTCTAATCGAGAATGTGCACGAGAAAGAATTGAATAGCGCAGACGAATTTGTAGTCATGATACTGAATATAATAATATCTTATGAATATCATATCATTAACTTACAAGCTTCATTAACATTTATATCTCATCTTTCAATAATTTTATCTCATTCTTCAATAATTGTATACATTTTTATGTTATTTTGTTCTTCCCTTTAATATATAGTCTACATTATCAACTGTTGCCCATTTTTTTGGGAGGCTTCCTTGGCCTTGGATCAATACAAAATGTTACTTATACCTGCTTTTAACTTTTATTCAAAGTTATATTCTGATAATATTATTTTCATGTATATTCAAGGGAACTGATATTATTTTCATGCATATTCAAGGGAATGCCCAATTTGCATATGTACTACTTTTAATCACATTTAATTAGTTTTCAGTATATTATACATGTCTGTTCTTGCTTTTTTTCTCTCAATAATATTGTTTATAGTACAATGACATGATAAAAATTAAGAAGATTACTTATAGAAAAATAACCAATTTGCTTGCTTCTCCTACTAGAATAGAACCGAAGATAGGAGATATCTTCTGGTTTCGCCCTCTTGCGACATTGTGAGTAATAAGTCCTAAATTATCCAGCACAACTTGAAAACCCAAAAAATTTCAGAGAGAGATTGTTTTCTCAATTTTATGAAGAATAATAGTGACCTGATAAGTCTCTAATCATTCCCTCTTCCAAAATTATAGTTTGGAATCCAACACTTTACAAAATCTCATATTGAAGTGGGCTAACAGGAATACAAGTATCTTCGCATAGGCTACCGTCCGTGCTCGATGCTCTCAATTTCGACAGTACTCCAGCAGCGATGGTACCTCTGCCCAAACTCGGCCGCTCCAGGACGATCAGTCAATTGACAATGCATGGGTAGCCCATGTGCCCCGCGCGACAGTACCCCCACCTCGACAGTGTCCTCGCACACGACAAAATCGGGACAGGGAAGAGCACCGGGCACAGGGGTTCACGAGCGGCGGGAGCACCGTCGCGCCGGAAACTGTCAAGGTGGGGGTACTGCCACGCGGGGCACGAGGGCTGCCCATGCACTCTCAATTGATCGAGCGTCCTAGAGCTGGCGAGTTTGGGCAGATGTACCGTCGCTGCTGGAGTACTGTCGAAGTCGAGAGCACCTAGCACGTGCGGTAACCCGTGCAAAGATGCTCGTGTGTGTGTGTATTAAAAGGGAAAAGATGTCTTTGATTAAACATTATGACCATTTCAATAAAAAAATTTATTATTTTGAAAGAGAAGAGGGAGAGAGAGAAAGAGAGGAGAGAGGGGGAGAGAGGGCGGGGAGGGAATTAAAAAGGAGGAGGGAGAGAGAGAAAAATAATAAATTTTTTAAGTATATACATATTTTTTTACAAAATAAATCTTTTAATATTTATGTATATTTTTTCCGGTTATTTCGAGTACGTACTCATATGTATATGTTGCAGGCGCAGCACGCAGACACATCGAGCACGGGCGAAGCCCACCTGGATGCGGCCGAAGGCCATCCGAAAGCATCGCGTCGGGGGCGGGCGAAGCCCGCCGTCGCCGGCCGGATACTGTCGCGCTTGGTCGTAGGGGTGGGGCTGCTTTCGCAACATATACATATGAGTACTTGAAATAACCGTAGAAAAATAAACATCAATATTACAATATTTATTTTGCAAAAAAAATATGTGTATATTCTAAAAAAGATTTTTTTTCTCTCTCTCTCCCTTTCCGCCACACTTTTTCCCCATCTCTCCTCTTTCTTTCTTTCTCTCTCTTTATTTCTTTTTCAGCAATTCAACGGGACTCGGGAATTTTGCCCGAAGGGAGTGAGGAGGAATCCTGAGAATGACTATTCGCAGTTAAAAATCATGATTTGATTTTGGAATGAACAGACAGAATTTGTGCGATGGTTTTAAAATGTATGACTTTTAGAAACAATCTCATATTTCTTTTTGATAGTATAGATGATTTAATTTTGGAATGAATGAACAGAATTTGTGTGATGGTTTTAAAATGTATGGCTTTTAAAAGTCATCTCATATTTTTTTTAGATAGTATAGATAGATATATCTATGACTACTATATACAAGAAGTTGTCTTTGGTGCAACATTCAAAATTGTCAAATATAGTCTCATTCTTTTACTCTAATGACTTAACATATATTATGAAAAAAAATTGAAAATTCATAAAACATAATGGTATTTGTGTAATTATATTATATCCCTATAATAAAAATGATGATAAAAGTTCATAAAATCCAAAAGCTTTTTAGTAGACCTCCTACACCTACCATGGTAGGTAATCATTAGACCTCTCAAACCTACTTTAAATTGATTTTTTGTTAAAATATAAATGTTTTTGAAAAAAAAACAATTATAAAATATTAATTAAAATTTTTGTGCGATCATTTTGAGTACTCATATATATATGTTGTGGGCGCAACCTGCTTGATGCGGGCGCAGCCCAGAGCGTCATGGGTGGGTGAAGCCCGTCGTCGCAGGCCGGGTACTATCGTGCTTGTCTGGGGGCGGGCGAAGCCTGCCGTAGCCGGCCGGGTACTATCACGCTTAACAGTAGGGGCGAAGCCCCATGCCTGTCACTCGCGTGTGTATATATAAGGGAATTTTAGAGAGAAAATCAATTTTCTCTCTAAGCTCAGAAGATCACAATCATAGCTGTCCGAGCTCATCGTACCGCAATCTTCAATACATATACGATGGGATGGGCGGCTATGATTGCGATTTTCTGAGCTTAGAGAAAAACTGATTTTCTCTCTAAAATCTGTGTGTGTGTTTGTGTGTTTGTTGGGATATAATACGGAAACAATCTCTAGGCGCAACCAAATAATACAAAGTAACAAGCGCATGTAATCTGAACAAGAAACGCAGCATAAATAAATCATATAATTGCAAAATATATAACAAGAAATGTACCGACGTCCGTTACAGAATACACCGCGGAGAGCCGGACTCGCTCGACCCGCGGGAGAGATAATAATCTGGACTGCAATCCGCTAGCACAGCGGACGCACAAGGTTCGCCGAACCTTCAACGTCGACGTCCAACGTTCAACCGCACCACCACCGAAGAAGCACCGTCGAGGCCAACTGCACCCGCGCACGCCTTCGACACCAAGCCGCACCACCGGAGAGAAACTCCGTCAAGGCCACTGCACTCCCGCATGCCTTCACCATCACGCCCGCACCACCGGAGAGAAACACCGTCAAGGCCACTGCACCACCGCAAGCCTTCGCCGCCACGCCCGCACCACCGGAGAGAAACTCCGTCAAGGCCACTGCACCACCGCAAGCCTTTGCCGCCTCGCCCGCACCGCCGTTATCTCCTCACGTAGCCGTCATCGCACGGTGTTGCACCAACGACAACCACCGGCGGAACCTCTACAGGGGTCTCCCAGACCCCTCCCCTCGCGGCACCAAGAGCAAGACGATGACGGCGGCGGCAGCTCTTCCTTCCAACGCTAGCAAGGCGGCTCCTATTTCTCCCTGGCCATTCCAGCGACTTCTCTCCCAGGCTGCTCCTGTTCAATCCATGCGGATGATAATTCTTCTATTCAAGGCATGGCGGGCAAGCTATTTATATAAGTTATCTCACGGTGGTGGGTTGATTCAAAACCTAAATCAGATTTATTAATTACCATATATAATATATATATATATCCATATGTATGTATATATATGTTTCCATATATGCATACCCCATATATATATATAAATATATATAACCAAAAATGATGGATCCAAATAAGGGATCCGAACCAAAAAATATAATAATTCACCACCTTGGTTCGAGATCCAGAGCCACCACCTGAACGAAGCATCAACTGCACGAAGCACCAACTGTGTGAAACAACACTGCGCGTAGCACCACCTCAAAGACCTGAGGCGTCAGCCGACCTGCTCTAGTCGACTCATCTCTGCTCTGGCTCAACCCGTGAACGTCGTCGCAACCTGATCGTAGAAACTGACTTGCAAACCCCGAGTCCCAGAAGGACGATCCTCTGCACCACCACGACAATCCACCATGTCGTCCACAGAAATCATGGGTGCACCACCACACATCATGGTCCCCATTAGCCGGTACAAACTACCGCACTGCACAGCTCTCCTGAGCATGGTACGCCGTCACTCCACCATCAGGACTCCTCCTCAGGCCACCCAACTGTAGCCACCTGAATCCAATCCGCTCAGTAATGTCAAACATATAGCTGTCAGAGTCGCACAGACTCTCACTGATGGTGAGGACCTCATCACTCTGCACCCTGACCCAGCTGTCACCCTGTCTGCACCCTAGCCTCGAGGCCTTTTGCACGCTGCGAACTCGCTCTCCTGTGTGACTGCACTGTCTGCAATGGTAAAATACCATACCCTCCTTCGGCCCGGATCGAGATCGTGCTCCACTCAATCCCTTGCCAAACTGCCTCATCTTACCCATCCGCTGCTGCCAAGATGTGACCGCCCTCAGGAGTAGGGCTCACTAACATCTGTCTGGATAGCACTGCGATCGTGACCTCCACCAGTTCCACCGTATCCTTCTCATACAAGAACATCGTCACTAAGGACGGGTAAAAAAAATGAGCGAGGTAAGAAGTGAAAATGGGCCTTCACGTCCTCCTCCGTCTCTGCACCAGCTGTCTCTAACTGGCACAGAAACAATTTGAACACGTCTTATGTTCCTCCAGATAATCACCTCCCTGTAACAAATCCGCGGTTATCATGACCATCTCATGCAGCACCACCTGTCATAGGTCAAACCCGCCACTGTCGCACTTCTTCAAAAAAAAACTGTCCAGAAACATGTTCTTCCCTGTCATGGTTGTCCTACGGCACTACCAGGAGACCTGATTAATTCAAAGGTCAGAATTGAAAAGATGGGGAGCGGACCTAGTCGTCACCCACCGTAGTCAAACCTTTCCTCGAATGTCCAATCAGTCGCCTACGAACCTCCCTCTGATACCACTTGTTGGGATATAATACGGAAACAATCCCCTAGGCGCAACGAAATAATACAGAGTGACAAGCGCATGTAATCTGAATAAGAAACGCAGCATAAATAAATCATATAACTGCAAAATATATAACAAGAAATGTACCGACGTCCGTTACAGAATACACCGCGGAGAGCCGGACTCGCTCGACCCGCGGGAGAGATAATAATCTGGACTACAATCCGCTAGCACAGCGGACGCACAAGGTTCGCCGAACCTTCAACGTCGACGTCCGACGTTCAACCGCACCACCACCGGAGAAGCACCGTCGAGGCCAACTGCACCCGCGCACGCCTTCGACACCAAGCCGCACCACCGGAGAGAAACTCCGTCAAGGCCACTGCACTCCCGCATGCCTTCACCATCTCGCCCGCACCACCGGAGAGAAACACCGTCAAGGCCACTGCACCACCGCAAGCTTTCGCCGCCACGCCCGCACCACCGGAGAGAAACTCCGTCAAGGTCACTGCACCACCGCAAGCCTTTGCCGCCTCGCCCGCACCGTCGTTATCTCCTCACGTCGCCGCCATCGCACGGTGTTGCACCAACGACAACCACTGGCGGAACCTCTACAGGGGTCTCCCACCCCTCGCGGCACCAAGAGCAAGACGATGACGGCGGCGATGGCGGCGGCTCTCCCTCCAACGCTAGCAAGGCGGCTCCTATTTCTCCCTGGCCATTCCAGCGACTTCTCTTCCAGGCTGCTCCTGTTCAAACCAAGCGGATGATAATTCTTCTATTCAAGGCATGGCCGACGAGCTATTTATATAAGCTATCTCACGGTGGTGGGTTGATTCAAAACCTAAATCAGATCTATTAATTACCATATATAATATATATATATATATCCATATGTATGTATATATATGTTTCCATATATGCATACCCCATATATATATAAATATATATAACCAAAGATGGTGGATCCAAGTAAGGGATCCGAACCAAAAAATATAATAGTGTTTTCTGAGCTTAGAGAAAAAACTGATTTTCTCTCTAAAATCTGCGTGTGTGTCTATATATATATATATATATATATATATATATATATATATATATATATATATGTGGGTGTGTGGGTGTCTGGGTGTGTGGGTTTGAATTTCATGTTGATGTGTGTGAGAGAGAAAGAGAGACAATTTTTGTAGATAAATAATAATGTGTGGTTGCAAAAGTGAGAGGAAGATGTGAAGAGAATGGGAATAAATAAGGGTGATGCTATAAGCACTGTAGTTTTGGCTATCCGCACTCAATTTGTACAAGTTATTACGCGCCTTTTGGAAATACGTCTTATATATTCATTTTTAGGAAAGTGTTCAACACGAAAGTTGTAGATCTCGTCGAGATTTACAACTTTCGTGTTGAACACCATTCCTAAAAATGCATGTACAAGTCGTATTTCCAAATATTCGCTATAATTATGCCCATATTTCAATCAGAGCGGCAATACGTCTTGTGCGTGCATTTTTAGGAAAAGTGTTCAACACGGAAGTTGTAGATCTCGACGAGATCTACAACTTTCGTGTTGAACACTTTTCCTAAAAAAAATGTACAAGACATATTTCCAAAAAAACGCGTAATAACTCGTACAACTTGAGTGCGGATAGCCAAAACTGCAGTGCGAATAGCAGCACCCATAAATAATAGTGTGAGGTTGCAAAAGTGAGAAGCAGATGTGAAGAGAGTGGGAATATACAAATATTGGCTGGTAGCCGTTATGTATGTGATGATGAGTGATGATACGATGCGGATAAACATGACAAGGAAAAGAATGCCAAAAAAATATACAATAATAATTAAAAAAAGAAAAGAAAAGTAGTAATAATAATGACATTATTGTAGTGGGCGGTGGGCCCACGAGTCAAGTGGATGAGAGGAGTCGTCCAGTGCGAGTCCGGGTAGTTCCACATCTGCCCGGTCAGACATCTTTGACCGCTATCCTTTTTTCCTTTATAATAATAACTCTGAATTTTCTTTTATATTTTATACACTCAAAAATCAAAATTAGAAAAGCCTGGCTCCCCCCCCCCCTAATTAAGGATCTGTTTGCCACGTCAGTTGCCGGTCGTGAACACGGTGGTTATGAATCGTCATTCGTGAACATCTGACCTCACCTAAGGAACTTCGTCCACTTTTATGTTCAAAACTAGTTGTCTTTTCATGGTGGCGGTCACAACTATTGTCTTGCCAACCATGTATTATATGATGGTGGCGTTTTTGTCCAAACTCACCGGAGCAAAAAACCGCACCAAACATAGCCTAAGAATAATGGTGTGTTTGGGCCGGTGGTTGGGATTCAAGATGGAGCGGTTGGAGCTGAAAGTAAAATCGTGTTCTTGAATAGAGCTCTCTTCCTGCGAGTAGAATCATGAACAACGGCTATCCAAATAGGCAAGAAAGAGAATGAGTTTTTTTTTTTTAAATGCAGGGAGAAAAAATGTCCAAGCAAACAAAGCCTACGTAGATCTTCTCCCCTACCGGCATTTCAATGGGTTTCTATCTTATGATATCTCCCGCGATTAAATACATATCATTATATGATTAGATACTTATGTGTTCATTGTTGAAATGTAATTAAAATGCATCTTAATTCACAATATTGTCATGTGATAACATTAGTTTGAAATGTAATTAATATATGTATAAATATATATCTATCTATATATATTATATATATATATACTGTATCATATCTAAAAATATTATCTAATGCATTTTCTCTATCAAAATTGTCTTAATTAGGAGGCAACACTATGGCTCATGAAGCCCCTCTTTTCAAGAAATACAATTACTCAATAATTACTGGGATAAAATAATAAAGAGTCTGATTTGGAGGGAAAAAGAGGAAAAAAGGATATGCTTCAGCAGAGAAAGCCGAAAACATCAATGTTGTTGTTACTAATAACAAGGATTATATATACACAACCAACCCTACATGTACAAGGCAAATAGACCTAAAAATGGAAAACCAGACTTACAAGGAAGAGAAGGGGTTTCCTAAAACAAAAAAAAAATAGTAAAAAATTAAATAGAACAAACAAATTTAGAAACAAATATACGCGTTGAACCCATGAAATGTCTATGGACGGGGATGACTTTACTCAATGGTTGTTGAAAGCATCAGAGGCGGCTAGAGATCACCGGATTTCCCATCACACACTCAGTAGAGCGTCAAACGTGTTACGTGTGCGCCCCCTCCAAAAAATGTAATGGTATCCTGATTCCAAATAAAATTGGAAGGAGAGTCAAAATGGGACTCTAATAAAAAGTGAGAGTGATGTTGATGCATGTATTGTTCTCAGACTATATATAAAAACATTGACCCAAGCGTGTCACTGTGCTTTGCTTGTTAGTGAAAAACTGGGTTAGCCGCAATATGAAATGTCGTTTGACTATCACAATACAAATACATTGACCCAAAATGATCAATACCAAGTGTCGACATCAAGCTTTTCAACCATTACAATTCACAAAACATGGTATCCACGGATTTGTATTCTGCTTTGGCAGACGAGTGAGAAACCGCGAGTTGTTGTTTTTTCCAAGATATTGGTGAAATTGTCAAGAAATGTAAAATACCATGTTATCGACGTGTCATTGGCCAACTAGCTACCCCAATCAACATCACAATATGCATAGAGCCAAAGACCATTGTTTGCATGAAGCGAAAGGCCTTGCCCCAAGTGACCCTTCAAACACCAAACAATGTGAAGTCCGCTTTCAAATGATCAACACAAGGTTGTTGCATGACTTGAGCCAAGACATGAACACAATAGCAAAGCTCTGCCTGAGCGATCATCAACTAAATGATATGAATCTGGTTGTTTAATAATCAGACTATCAGATAATGCAACTTGATGATTTTGTTCTAGCGGAAAACCAACAGGCTAGCAGCCTCCCAACAACCTGACTTTGGTAATGATATTTAACACATATTTTTGTTGATAATCAAACTGCTGCTCATAATAAAACTCTAGTTCAACCATCAAGCCAGCTTCATCGAGCCTTTCATCAGGATTAATTGATGCTACCTTCGCATATGAAAATTCAGTTTCCACAAAGGTAATATCCAGAGACACAAAGTATTCTCTTTTTTCAATATCATAGAACCTGCTTTTTTCTCATAAGAATACATAATGAAGACGCATTTCCTACTACAGTTCTGAAAGATTTGGGTTTGATTAAAAATACACCTAGAGGGGGGGTGATTAGGTGTTTTCAAAGTTATTTAGTCCTTTAAAAATATTTAGCACATCGCACAAGCAAACTAAAAAACACACAGAGATTTATAGTGGTTCTCTTCCAGATAATATGTCAAGAGGTAGTCCACTGTCTCTCCCACATATCTAGCAATGTGCTAGACTAGGCAATTTTTCCAAAAACTCAGATCTCTTTTACAATACAGCAGATCTTACAACTCACATCACAAAGGATCATACCTCAACCCTCACACAGAAAAGCTTACTCTCAGATTACAAAAACCTACCAATAACTCAGACTTGACAAATTCTACCAAACACTCAGATCTTCGCCAAGATCCAACCAAACTCAGACTCACTTAGAACCCTACAGAATGAGAAAGTTATTTTGCTGTTGTACAAGAGAAGGCTTCAAAGATAAGCTTTTTACTGAGTGGTCTTCTTCTCTTCTAGCAGATGTAGCCTCAGAGATCTTTTGGATCACTAAAGTTTTCTTGAGAATCTTCTTATGAAAATATCAGATTATCTTTTCTAACCAAGGGAGATGATTTTTTCTTTGATCTTCACAGCACAGCAATAAAGACTTCTTGTTCAACACTTTTCTCCTTTCTGAATGTAAGTGTGAGAATAAGAGAGTAAGAGCAATAGAATTGTTAATAAATTTCGAAATTCTCTCTATTTATATTTCTCTGTACTTATGCATAAAAAGCCTTCAATAATTTATTTCATAATTAATTGGGTCATTAAGAAATATTGACTGAAATCGCAGAATAATATGTCATAAATGCTTTGTCGTTTTTGGAACTTGCATAATATAGAAGTATTTGATATTATTTTTTGATTGCTATGTAACAGCTAGATCTGCAGGAATATTTCATTAATTATTCCTTGATTGGAGCACAAGATAGGTCGCGTGCACATTTCCTGTATAACAATTTCCAAGAAAATTTGTGCATAAATGCAACTCGATCTGCATCTGTCAAGACAATAAACTTCCTTCAAACCGATATCGTCTTGATCATCTAGACGATACAAAGTCTTCAAGCCGATATCGTCTTGATCGTCTAGACGATATAAAGTCTTTACACAGATATCGTCGAGATGCTCATTTCTTCAAGACTTAACATAGTCTTCTACACTATATGACTTCTTATAGACGATATTGTCGAGTTGTTTCTTTATACACGACTAATCTTTAATCTTCAAGTCAATAAGACTTCTTAAACAATATTGTTGAGAAGCTGTCTACACGATTTGACTCAGCTGTCTACACGATTTGACTCAGCTTTCTCAGTGATAAAGCTTCTTCAAGACGATATCGTCGAGACTGTCTCGACGATATCTGTCTCAACGATATATGTCTGTTAAGACTCAAGCCGATATTTGACTTAGTGATTTTTAACTTCTATTATAGGCTTTATACTAATAATATAGTCTTGATATATCTGTCACATCATGAACTAAAAGACAATATCAAAAAAATTTTGCTTATCTATACTTGTGTTCCTTCTTAAAATCAAGGAACATTGAGTGCACAATACCCAACAAGTTCACAAATTTGTCTTTGTCATTCCACATAAGTGGGTGACAATAATTTTGACTCGAATTTCTTGTTATATTCAGTTTCTTTTTCAATTTTTTCAATTCCTCTGAATCAAAAAAGATCTAAGGCAGGTGAATTAACTTTAGTTATATGTTTGTAAGTACTCTAGTTATAATTCATTATGTAATTTTATTTTTAATATAATATGTATATGATAAAATATTATATAAGAAATGAAGATGAATATTTTATTTCCATAACTTCTATTTCTCTAGCTGGCTTTCCCAGCTGATATATTTCTCAGATTTAAGGGTCCGTTTAGGAGGGCGGAGGCGCACCGGTGTTGTGGACGGTAGGGAGGGCGTCGTGTTCTGAGACGCTCCGTTCAGCCGTATTTGCTCGGAAAAATCCCCGGAGCACACCCCCGGTGGCGTTAGCTCCCGCACCGGATCGCAGTCATCCTCCTAAACAAAGCCATACAACCTCTCATGGGGGGAAGTGTGCCTCTACACATCATCTCTTAATTTGAAAAAGATTATGTATATATATAATAAATGATAATGTTAAGGGCCGCACAAGGTTCCATTTTTGACTGGCCTGCAGGCCTTACAACCCAACCCATCTCCACACACGGAGCACGGTCCATGTGCAGCGGGTTGTTGAGGTGGGATCTTGAACCCGCGACCTCCTAGATAGAGGTACATAGCGCCGGCCTCCATCACCAAATGAGCTGCAACTCAACTGGTGATGGAGGCCGGCGCTAAGTCCATCTATCTAGAAGATCGTGGGTTCCAGACCCAACCTCAACAACCCGCCGCACATGGACGACCGCGCTCCATGTGCGAAGATGGATTGGAGTGTACGGTCTGCATGCCTGTTCAAAAATAAAACCATGGGTGAACCGTAACAAATATAAAAATGATAATAATAAATTCATAAAAATTGGCATCCAAAACAAGTTGCAAGTCATGAGTGGTGGTAGTTAAATCATAGAACTGTAATGAGATAATTAAATAATGTAATCACCATCCTCATAACATGAGATGCTTCGAATCTGGTTGTAGCAAAACTGGTGTGAGTTGTTTAGCACCGTTGGATTGCTTTTGAAGTTTTACTCCATGAAATTAGCGCATAAAATTTTACGACCGCTCCATTTTCTTCGTAAAAAATATACTCGATTTTTTTTTGTTTTTTGAGTGCAGAGAGTCAATTCCGTGTTGCCGTTAACAATTAAATATAATTATAATCCAATAATTAATGTGGAAACGATAGTCTCTTATCATTTAGGCTCCATTTGGCACGGCTATGTCTGTCGTGAACGCGGTGCTTAAGAACTGTCGTATGTGAACGCATGACCTTACATAAGGAATTATGTTTTTTTATATTCAAAACTAATTTTATTTTCTTGATGATGGTCATAATTGTTGACATGTCAAACATGTATTATATGGCGGTGATATTTTTGTCCAAACTCATTGGAACAAAAATGATATGCCAAACAGAGCCTTAAGTACTTTTATCAAGCGTTCAATAACTTTTATCTTTTACATTAAGTAACTACGTTCTTTGGCAAGATTTTTTTAAAGTGTATTTCCGCTAAGAAATTAATAATTTCAGAATATATAATATAATTACAAAAAGTATATATATATATGTCATATTCTCAGGAGACTAGAGGTCCTGACTCCTGAGGATAGTATAAATGTCCGATATTATTAATTATATAACATATAACAAAAAAAATATTATGTCATTATGATGAGTATTTGATCTGAGGAGAGTAGGTAAAATCATATCGTAAATAAAAAAAAATTATTTTGTAATTATTGTATAACTAAACGAATGGCCAACGGTAAATACAGATTTTACTGACAGAAGTTACGAATAACGGATAGATTTTACTTTCAGTCAAAAACTCGATTGAATTATCATTTCTTATATAAAAATAATAATGCGTAGGATTTTTTAGCAGCGAAGAATCCCAGAGGGACAGAGAATGCAGAGCGGAGACTGGTAAAACTAATCTACGCTTCGTTTTTAGTTTTTACCCTTTCTCCCCCACTGACGTTCAAACCCCCGCTTCTGTTCTTAAGCCACTGATTCCTCCTCCCATGGAGGAGGTGTCGGAGATGCCGGCAGGCGGCGAAGGTGACCGGGGAAAGGGATTGCAGTGCTTTCCGGATCCCGGCGGCACAGCCCCACAGCTGCTCTTCTTCGACCATATCCTCGAGAACGTTCTGGAGAACGTGCTGTGCTTCTTGACCTCCCGCCGTGACCGCAACGCCGCATCGCTCGTCTGCAAGTCGTGGTACCGCGCCGAAGCCCAGACACGGATCGAGCTCTTCATCGGAAACTGCTACGCCGTCAGCCCCTCCCGCGCCATCGACCGCTTCCACCGGGTGCGGTCCCTGGTTCTGAAGGGGAAGCCCCGGTTCGCGGATTTCAACCTCGTTCCGTTGGAATGGGGGGCGCGGCTCACTCCATGGCTCACTGCCATGGCCCCTGCTTACCCCTGGCTCGAGCAGATCTGCCTCAAGCGAGTGACGGTCGCCGACGACGACCTCTTCCTCCTCGCCTGCTCCTTCCCCCGTTTCCGCGACCTCTCCCTCATTTGCTGCGACGGATTTACCACCGCCGGCCTCGCCATCATCGCGGAAAACTGCAGGTATGGTATCCATCTCAATACACATATTCATTATTTATTTATTTATTTATTTTCAGTCATGGAGATTGCATTGGCGACCCGAGGGGCGAAGATTTTACCAATTTCAGTTCTGGTTTTCTTCTTCAAGGAATCTCCGATCTTTGGATCTGATTGAAAACGACGTGGAGGACGACGAAGACGAGGCGGTGGACTGGGTGTCGATGTTTCCGCCGGGGAACACTTGCCTCGAGTCCCTGGTGTTCGATTGTGTTGCGTGTCCGGTGAACTTCGAAGCCCTCGCTTCTCTCGTAGCCCGGTCGCCATTTCTTTGGCGTCTGAGAGTTAATGAGCACATCTCTATCAGCCATCTTTGCCAGCTCATGGCCCGCGCACCGCAAATCACCGACCTAGGCACCGGCTCCTTCGCCGCATCGGGAGAAGCCGGAGATGCTGAAACCGCTCTCGAATCCGCCTTCCACGCTTCCAAATCACTATCCTGCCTGTCAGGTTTTCGAGGTATTGCCCCAGAGTACCTGCACACCATCCACCCGGTCTGCGCCCATCTCACCTCACTCAACTTCAGCTACGCCCTCATCTCTCCCCAGCAGCTCAGCCCCGTCATCACTTGCTGCCATAATCTCGAAACATTATGGGTATTGATTGAATAATCCATGTTCCCGTTACTCCCTTATATTTTGAATAGGGTTGTTGTAGATTCATTTTTTGTTGTTGTTCATCAGGTCCTTGATTCCGTGGGCGACGAAGGGCTTCAAATGGTAGCCGCATCCTGCAGGAAGCTCAAGAAACTGACGGTTTTCCCCCTCGAAGCCACTGAGGATTCGGAGGGTTCTGTATCGGATGTCGGACTGGTTGCTATCTCCGCCGGCTGCCGGAATCTGCGCTCGATCCTCTACTTCTGCCAGAGGATGACAAACAATGCTGTCGTGACCATGTCCAAGAATTGCCAAGAGCTCGTGGTGTTCCGGCTCTGCATCATGGGCCGTCACCGCCCCGATCACCTGACCGGAGAACCCATGGACGAGGGCTTTGGCGCCATCGTGAAGAACTGCAAGAACCTCACCAGGCTCGCTGTTTCCGGTCTTCTGACCGACGTAGCCTTCGCCTACATTGGAAAGTACGGGAAGTTACTGAGGACTCTTTCGGTGGCTTTTGCTGGAAATACTGATCTGAGTTTGAGGTATCTGCTTCAAGGTTGCCCCAGATTGCAGAAGCTGGAGATCAGGGATTGTCCTTTTGGAGATGCCGGTTTGCTATCCGGAATCAACCATTACTACAACATGAGGTTCCTCTGGATGTCTTCCTGCAGGCTCTCGCTCAATGGCTGCAAGGAAGTCGCTCGGGTATTGCCTCGAATGGTGGTCGAAGTTATCAAGGACACGCCGGGCGCTGAGAATGACTCCGTTCAGAAATTATACATGTACCGATCTCTTGTTGGCCCGAGGAATGATGCCCCGACTTTTGTGAACATATTATAGCGTCAAGGGGCCGGAGCGCTGATGTCTCCGTCGCTGGGAGGTTTCGTGATCCGCCGGAGTTCTCCAGTGTCACATTTATGAACTTTCTCTACAACCAAATCTTCAATCGAAGCCTCAATTTTTATAAAGATTGGTTGTGAACATCCTATACCATTTCTGCTGCTTAAAGCTGAGCATGAGCAACACTGAATTGAATCTCCATCCCAGGGCAGGCTTTTGTTCGTGGTTAACACCTGAGGTGATTTAACCCTAGAAATTTAGAGTTTTTTTTTTTTTTTGCTTTTCAAATAAACATTTTATTCTGTATTTGTAGGACTCGGTTAAAGTTCTGTGTGTTTAGAATCCTTCGTATTAAGTTCGTCTGGAGGTCTAATTATTTGTTCAACATAACAATGTTTATCCAGGATTGAAATAGAAATTTGTTTCCTTTTCTCTGATGCCACTCTTTTTCTATAGAAACCGCCCAATATCTGTGTGTGGGTTTAAACAACCTATGATTAAGAAATCCTCTGATTTATTTCTAACATTTGAATATATTTTTTTGAAGTTTGAAATTGAATGTTCATGATAAGATTTGAATTATTTTGCAACTGGATTGTTTGTGCTGTTGATTACATCAGTGGGAGCAATTCATTTGTTCACATGAAGATTAGTGAGCAGGTGAGGTGCATCTATCATGAATTGCATGCACCTGATGGTGCTCCTCCCATCTTATTTGTCCATTTGCAACAACAAATTTGTGCGGCCATGCTTGCCGCAACACCAAAGAATAATCCAAAAGGGGGTCTACTTCAACCTCGTCGTCTTGAGAATCCACGCCCTTTCGGATCGGGGACGCCTTTACAGCCACCCGTGTTCTTTACCTAATCTCAGGGGGGTATTTTGGTCTATCCCGGATTAAACTGAGGAGTAGGAAGGATATATGTGGAAGGTTATGGTTGCAATGAATAGGGGCAGTCAGTGTATTATTATTATTGACCGGAAGAAAAAGTCGTCTTGCGGCCTGAATCATAATTCGGGGGCACTGTTCTTTCTGATGCTGATTAATGGCGTGCGGCCCCCCCCCCCCCCCCCCCCCCCCCCACTGATGATTGAAGGAAAATGACAGCTTCATCATCTTTATTGCTGCGGCCACTAAAGTTTCGTAACTATAAATACAGGAGAAATGCCAGGGTAAGAATGGCAACAACTTTTTGGACATATTTATGTTTCTGAAATTAAAAGATATTATTTACTGTGACGATGATTTGCCTTTGGGTTTTAAGGCGGCACCTGCGTAATATTCAACTATGGTTGGCAATTAATTCCCTTTTGGACTCCCGTTTGGCGGCAGCATTTCTTTTTATTTGTAGCAAACTCATTTCTGCTTCTTGCAAATCATTACTAACTAGCAAATCATAAAATTCGAGAATCATTATTTGAAATCAAATTGATTATTAGCAAACCACCGGATTTTTTTTAAACGAAATCTCTGCTCTTTTTTCTACTCCTCTTTCGTAACCGTTTTCGCAACCTCTGGAAGCTCCTCCACCTCCACATTTATCAAATGCCTTTAAATTGACTGGAGCTCAATTGCCATTGTTGACTTTAAAACAATTTCAACAAATTTTTTTTTCAAGGGCTGAGGCTCCAGAAAAAATTAAATTGACCGAAGCAGTGGAGCTCCTGACCAAATCTTTTGTCTGTTGAAATTGGTATTCACTGCCATTAAATTGAGTGAAGCTCCACTGCTTCAGTCAAAATTAGCCCTCGAACCTTCCACTGCCATTGTTGACTGGAGCTGCTGACCTTGAGCTTCACCGCTGCTTCCAGCTTGCGTGCACTCCAGTCTCCAGGCCACTTGCTTCCTCTGTTCCGTAGCAGAGGCGAATATGCTATTTTTCACCAAAGGAGGCCGGTCCAGTTATCACCACCGTGGAGGAGTGCCATCGAGATGCAATGTAGGATCTCAGAGAGATATAGTGGGAGCCCAAGAGGATTTTGTGACCAGCTCCAACGGAAATGCGAAGGACCGTAGCTTAGGAAACTGCTTTTCAGAACGCACCGCTTTTCCGAAGACTGAGGAGCAGAAGGATTGAACTCGACGACGAAAGGGTTTTGGGAGAGTTTTGCTAGTAGCTTTTTTAGTAGACAAAAAGATGTGAAATTTCGATGAATCGGATTTTTTTTGTTTGCTAGCATTCATAAGAAGTTTGCTAATAACAACAGCCTCTTTTCGATGAGTTTTGACAAAAACATCACCACTATAGAATGTATGTTTGGCATGAAATGGTTATGACCGCCACCAAGAAGAAAAATCATAGTACAATGTGTATTTCCAAAAGGTGCGTAATAACTCATACAAATAGAGTGCGGATAGCCAAAACTGTAGTACGGATTGTTAATAAAACTATAGGTGTGTGTGTGCATTGAGAACAAAACTGCAGAAAGGTTATCACAGTACAACCGGATGGGTCCTTCTATAGAATCGACGACCTTTAGCTCAGTAATAAAGTGCTTAAGCCACACAGCATGAGTAGAAGCTCCAAAAAGGGCGACAAACTCCGCGTGCATGGTGGATGATGTAATGAGTGTCTGTTTGACACTCTTCCATGAAATGGCTCCGCCGGCAAACTTAAATACATAACCCGAAGTAGACTTTCTATCATCCTCACACCCAGCAAAATCAGAGTCTGTATACCCCACCAATTCAAGATTCTGAACTTTATGGTAGACCAACTTAAAATCTTTCGTCCCCTTCAGATACCTTAGGACCTTCTTGGCAGCCACCCAATGACAAAGCCCTGGGTTCGACTGATATCTTCCTAGAAGTCCTACTGCGAAGGCAATGTCTGGTCTTGTACAGACCTGGGCATACATCAAACTGCCTACCGCACTAGCATAAGGAATGTCCTTCATAGACTCTCTCTCAGTGTCGTTCCTGGGGCATTGTGACAAGCTAAGCTTATCACCCTTAATCACAGGCACGTCACCAGGCTTACAATCGAGCATGCTAAATCTCTCAAGTACACGTTCTATATAGGCTCTCTGAGAGAGTGCTAATGTATGGTGAGATCGATCCCTAATGATCTCAATCCCTAAGACGAAAGATGCTTCACCAAGATCCTTCATATCAAAATGCTTTGACAAAAATTGCTTTGATTCATGCAACAATGCCAAATCACTGCTCGCAAGCAAAATGTCATCTACATATAAAATTAAGAAGATGAATTTACTCCCACTGATCTTGAGATATATACAGCAGTCTACCTTGTTCTCTTCAAAACCAAATGAAGTGACTACCTCATCGAATTTCAAATACCACTGTCTAGAAGCCTGCTTCAGACCATATAAGGACTTGTTAAGCTTACATACAAGTTGGTCACTATGACCGGACTTGAATCCCTCGGGCTGCACCATATAGACTTCTTCGGCAAGATCGCCATTCAAAAATGCGGTCTTAACATCCATCTGGTGTAGCTCCAAATCATAATGAGCTACAAGCGCCATTATCACTCTAAAAGAGTCTTTAGAGGAAACAGGGGAAAAGGTCTCGTTGTAATCGATACCTTCTCTCTGTGTAAATCCCTTGGCAACCAGTCTGGCCTTAAACCGCTCGATCTTCCCTTTGGAGTCCTTTTTGGTCTTATATACCCATTTAGAACCAATGGGTCTGCAACCTTTAGGTAACTCAACCAACTCCCAAACTTTATTCAGCTTCATAGACTCCATCTCGTCTTTCATCGCTTCCCACCACAGATCAGTTTGAGGTCCAGAGACAGCCTCATTAAATGTCACTGGGTCAACCACATGACCAATATCAAAATCACTCTCACCTAAGTAAACTTCATAGTCAGAGGAAATCGCCGACCTTCTTTGCCTAATGGATCTCCTAGCAGGCGGATGATCCTCCTGAATCTGTGGAGGAATCTCAATTGGAATCGGTGGTAAAACCGGCTCCACTTCCTCTACAGGTTCTATCCTAGGTTCAGGCACCACCAAGTTCTCCAATAAAGGCACACATAGATTAATGGGCACAATTTCCTCGACTTCACTAACTGGGTGAGAGCAACTCGGTTCGTCAGCAACATCTAATTCCAAGAATTTGGCTGTTTGTGACTCTACTATTCTGGATCCTCCCAGAGGGGAATAAAACCTAAATCCCTTCGAATGATCTGGGTAGCCTATGAAGTAGCAACGACAAGACCTAGGGGCAATTTTACTCTCCGATGGATTATAAAGACGGACTTCTGCAGGACAACCCCAGACACGCAAATGATTAAGGCTGGGTCGCCTACCAGTCCACAACTCGAACGGTGTTTTGGGTACTGACTTTAAAGGTACTCTATTGAGGATATACACTGCAGTCTTAAGCGCCTCACCCCACAAAAACTCAGGAAGATTCGTCCTACTCATCATGCTCCTCATCATTTCCTTAAGGGTGCGATTGCGCCTTTCGGCCACACCATTTTGCTCAGGACTACCCGGCATGGAGTACTGGGCAACAATGCCGCAGCTCTCCAAGTATCTGGCAAACGGACCTTTATGTTGCCCGGAGGCATCATGCCTACCAAAATACTCGCCACCTCTGTCAGACCTAACAATATTGATGACTTTCCCTATTTGCTTTTCAACTTCAGTCTTGAAAATCTTGAACTTGTCAAGAGATTCAGATTTTTCTTTAATCAAGTACAAATATCCGAAACGGGAGTAGTCATCAATGAAGGTAATGAAGTAAGTGTTCTTACAGAGGGTAGATGAATACGGGCCGCTAATGTCTGTATGAATAACCTCCAATAAGTCTGAACTACGAGTTGAGCCTTTCTTTTTAATCTTGGTCATCTTACCTCTACAACAGTCAATACACGTCTCTAGGTCACTGAAGTCAAGGGTAGGGAGAATATTTTCCTTAATTAATCTCTCTACTCTTTCCCTAGAGATATGACCTAATCTTTTATGCCATAACATGAATGACTGTTCCTTAATTAGAGGTCTTTTACTGGCAATATTTTCTACATTATAGGAAGTAGCACAAAAGTTCATAGGAGATAGACATAAACTATATAATCCACCAGATAATAAACATTGGCCTCTATAACTCGCGATTCAAAAGAAATATCAATAGAACCAGCATTAATGTTAAAGCCAAAATGAAGTTTATCTAAAGCAGATGCAGAAATCAAGTTCCTTCTAAACGAAGGAATATAGAAAATGTCTCTTAACAAATGTTCAAATCCAGAAGAAAGAACTAAACGAACATCTCCTATGAACTCCACCTCCACCTCAGCGTTATTGCCAACTGTCAGTCTGCACTCACCCCTGCTTGGCCTCCTCCTTTTGATGAACCCCTGTAATGTGTAAGCAACATGATTAGTTGCTCCACTATCGAGCCACCAGGAACTTGATGGGGCTTCAATTAAATTGGATTCACAAAGGACAGAGGCTGAGGGATTACCTGAAAGTGCAAAACCGCGCTTTTCCATCCAAGACTTAAACTTTCGGCACTCGTTCTTCGCGTGTCCCTTCTTCCTTCAGAAGAAACAACTCAGAGGCTTCTTTTCATCAGCGCCCTTGCTAGAGGAAGCGAGCGTGTCAGGAGCTTTAACGGGAGCTTTGGACTTCTTCTTCTTGGCTTTCTTGAATGCGGGCTTGGAGACAAGAAGAGCAGTATGAGTCTTCTCATTCTTGAGCTTTTCCTCTTCAGCGACACAGCGAGTGATTAAGTCGTTTATCTTCCACGCCTCGTCCTGGGAATTGTAGGTGGTCTTTAGTATGCTGAATTCTACAGGGAGGGTGTTGAGCGCTTGATGCACTATCAACGCTTCAGGGAGACTGATCTCCATCTCCTGCAACTTGGTCTGAAAGTAGACCATCTTCAGAATATAATCACGGACACCGCCTCCTCCCGAATACCTCATGGAGAAGAGGTCCTATATCAGCGTCCCGATCTCAGCATTCGAAGACACCTTATATCTCTGCCCAACGGTAGTCAGGAAATCCCTAGCGACGATCGTGTCAGGCAAACCACTTAGTAAATGCTCCGGGATGGAACGTTTCATAGTCAACAAGCATATCTTGTTGGACTTGTTCCAGGCAGCATAAAGGTCTTTATCAGCTTGAGTGCTGGTCGCTGTGAGCTCTGCAGGCTGGTCGGTACTCATGGCCATCTCAATATCAGCCATCTGAAGAGCGAACATTATGTCGGACTTCCATCTCTTGAAGTTCGACCCAGTGAGCTTCTCTATGGTCGCCATGTTATTATGGACTGTAAAGGTGACTGGAAGTAAAGAGAAAATAAAACGGATCAGACTAATAGAGCAACAGTGGCTAAAAACCCTAAATAGCACACTAGGCGAAGAATCCAGGCGCGTCAGCGGGCAACACCTTTGGGCAGACTACGTGCCACGCAATTAGTAATTCTTCACACACGAACTAGCAACAGTTACACTTAAGCTTTTCGTAAATCTACCACCTTTGGGCGAATAGAATACTAGAGCCCGTGCTACCGTCCAAATGTCCGAGTGTATCCCTCCGAACCTATTGGGCAAGCACCTCCTTTGGGAGAATGATTGCGCACTAGTCTCAGAGAACTCCCTAACACATGTGAAACCGTAATCTCACAAATTGACTCGAAAAGGCCACTTTGGCGGCTACAGTTCTTATCAATCCACGAGACCCTTTCACACCGGGATATCTGAATATTGCTCTAAACTTAATGTCGTGTTTTCTTATGAATGACGTGTGGGCACTTAATCGCCGTAAGTAAACACGACGACTATCTTTGACTGTTTTGCTAAACGCACTTTTAAAACAGTTCCAAATTTTATTTCTCTTAAAATAAATAGGGTTTTATATTTGGTGTTCTCACTTAATTCTATTAGAAAAGATTTAAAATTTCAAATAATTAAGGAGACAAATAATTTTGAAATAAGTTCGCTCTGATACCAACTGTTAATAAAACTGAAGGTGTGTGTGTGCGTCGCTGCGTAATATATATATATTATCGAAAATTAAGGATAATTGATTTTACTGAATGCAGTGACAACACAATACACGAGGATCGTTCTTACACAAAATTATTTATCTCAAGTGGAATTTAAAAAAAAAACGCAGGCAATAATTTCTAATTGAGAACACAAATTGAGAAGCACACAAATATTGTAAAACTAAATAGAACGGTGAAATAACTGAAGTGCGGAATTAATTTATACCGTTCTTTGATTTCTGCTCATGCTTCATGATTGCGGATATTCGCAACAGCTGAGAAGCATTGTTCTTAATGAAATCCGCCGCGGTCGTATGGTTCGCTTGCATGTAAACGTGTCTACGGGTTTTCTGAAAAAGAAAGATTAGCACGAGTGAATGCATAAACAATTGCAAAATCCGATTACCACTACATGCAGGCGCAAACACGGATTTATGCAAATAGAAGGTTTAGGAAATCTCCTAATAGATCTGTGATCTTATAACCAGCAAAGTTTCTATCTTCAGCAAACACACAAACAGGAATTGAATGCCATAGGTCTAGGATGAAACCAAAAGGAGCATATCACTAGCAGCAGATCAAATATATATATGGATGTGTATTTGCATACCTAAATCTGGAGTGATGAAGATACGAAATACTCTCAATCCGCTCTGGACGATGGAGGAGAAAGCGCTACAACAGATATCCCCAAGATCCGATGATGAATGCCGACGAGCTTTTGCAACAGATGAAGGCCGGCGGTGGTCTCTCTCGCAAAACTGGGATAGATGGCGGTTACAGATTATGAGAACTGGGAAGAGAACGGCCCCTAGAGTTCTCCGATTTCTCCAACACCAAAAGTATGGAGTTCAAAGCTTTGATGGCAGCAGTTTCACGAGGGAGGCAGATGAAGTTGAGGACCGGCTTTGGGCTTCTTCGTTCTCGATCTGCGTGGAGAGGAGAAGAGGAACCTGCAACCCACCGGCGATGAGGAGGAAAACTGCAAACCCTTCGCAAAAGCTCCTATCTACCCTAGCCGCTCCTGTTCACGAGAAGATGGGCAAGCAGAAGAAGAAAAGGCAGTTTCAATGGAGGAAAAATAACCCACGATTCAGCCCCTGTTCACAATCAGAGAAAAACCGAAAAGCTGTATTTGGCATAAACTTTTGCAGGCTTTAATAGGGAGAGCCATATTTGGAGTTACCAAAAATGAGTTGATTCTCATTAACTCCAAATAAATGATTTATGAAACCCATTAATTAATTGGATTTCTAAGTTATGCCAAAATTCGTGCCAGGGGTGAGTCCGGGTTCGCGTACTGAAATTACGAGACAATCTAGCCCACCTATCACAGGCGTCGATCGATCGCGCGACTAAATTAACGCGCGCTCGTGAGAGTCTGAATAGACCTTAATTTTCGCGTACGACTTTATTGGGACGTCTCGATGAATCGAGTCCACTAAACGGAAAATTTCCAACATTCTCCCACTTGGACTCATATTCATCGTAACTTATGACGTTCAGTATAAAATCTTCACTAAACTTAAGGGTACCATTAGCGAACGCGATATTAAGAGTCTACTCCCACGTCAATCCGGTCCAACCAAATCCTTCACTCCGAATCATGGCGGCAACCGCATCATTAAGCGACACGGGACCTTCCATGGTCACAGTAGCTTCCAGATTCAATTGACATGGACAAAGCGCGGTTAGGATTTAGGATAACATTATGAAGAATGTGTGCACACGTAATTGTTATCCTAGTTTGGTGGTCAACCAATTTCTCGAATGAATGCACTAAACCATGCTTTGAGAAATTATTTATGTGCTCAAAAGAACACGTATGTCTCTTTCTTAAGAATTCACTTAATGTGTCATAATGGGCATACAAAGGCTTAATGAAAATAAATGAAGTGCCCATAAGCCTTATGCTCAGACTGACACTCGTCCGAGTCTTTTGAATGAAGTGTGATATATCACAACGCGTTATGAGTATCGCTACTTAATGATACTCAACACGAATATTTTTCTTAATGTTTGATATCAAACTATCAAATGCAAAGTGCTTAATTAAACGACAGATGTATGAATCAGAGCTTCACATAGCCTCCCACTAATCTAGCATATCAATCGACTCCTTAAGCCCCATACTGCAGACATGTTTTTGAAACACGTTGGGGCGAAGTCCCTTAGTAAGTGGATCGACTATCATGTCATCTGTTCCTATATGCTCCACCGTAATGTCACCTTTTTTAACCATTTCCTTAACTGTCAGAAACTTAATTTCCATATGTTTGGACCCTGTGATGCTTTTATTGTTCATTGAGAACAAAACTGCAGAAAGGTTATCACAGTACAACCGGATGGGTCCTTCTATAGAATCGACGACCTTTAGCTCAGTAATAAAGTGCTTAAGCCACACAGCATGAGTAGAAGCTCCAAAAAGGGCGACAAACTCCGCGTGCATGGTGGATGATGTAATGAGTGTCTGTTTGACACTCTTCCATGAAATGGCTCCGCCGGCAAACTTAAATACATAACCCGAAGTAGACTTTCTATCATCCTCACACCCAGCAAAATCAGAGTCTGTATACCCCACCAATTCGAGATTCTGAACTTTATGGTAGACCAACTTAAAATCTTTCGTCCCCTTCAGATACCTTAGGACCTTCTTGGCAGCCACCCAATGACAAAGCCCTGGGTTCGACTGATATCTTCCTAGAAGTCCTACTGCGAAGGCAATGTCTGGTCTTGTACAGACCTGGGCATACATCAAACTGCCTACCGCACTAGCATAAGGAATGTCCTTCATAGACTCTCTCTCAGTGTCGTTCCTGGGGCATTGTGACAAGCTAAGCTTATCACCCTTAATCACAGGCACGTCACCAGGCTTACAATCGAGCATGCTAAATCTCTCAAGTACACGCTCTATATAGGCTCTCTGAGAGAGTGCTAATGTATGGTGAGATCGATCCCTAATGATCTCAATCCCTAAGACGAAAGATGCTTCACCAAGATCCTTCATATCAAAATGCTTTGACAAAAATTGCTTTGATTCATGCAACAATGCCAAATCACTGCTCGCAAGCAAAATGTCATCTACATATAAAATTAAGAAGATGAATTTACTCCCACTGATCTTGAGATATATACAGCGGTCTACCTTGTTCTCTTCAAAACCAAATGAAGTGACTACCTCATCGAATTTCAAATACCACTGTCTAGAAGCCTGCTTCAGACCATATAAGGACTTGTTAAGCTTACATACAAGTTGGTCACTATGACCGGACTTGAATCCCTCGGGCTGCACCATATAGACTTCTTCGGCAAGATCGCCATTCAAAAATGCGGTCTTAACATCCATCTGGTGTAGCTCCAAATCATAATGAGCTACAAGCGCCATTATCACTCTAAAAGAGTCTTTAGAGGAAACAGGGGAAAAGGTCTCGTTGTAATCGATACCTTCTCTCTGTGTAAATCCCTTGGCAACCAGTCTGGCCTTAAACCGCTCGATCTTCCCTTTGGAGTCCTTTTTGGTCTTATATACCCATTTAGAACCAATGGGTCTGCAACCTTTAGGTAACTCAACCAACTCCCAAACTTTATTCAGCTTCATAGACTCCATCTCGTCTTTCATCGCTTCCCACCACAGATCAGTTTGAGGTCCAGAGACAGCCTCATTAAATGTCACTGGGTCAACCACATGACCAATATCAAAATCACTCTCACCTAAGTAAACTTCATAGTCAGAGGAAATCGCCGACCTTCTTTGCCTAATGGATCTCCTAGCAGGCGGATGATCCTCCTGAATCTGTGGAGGAATCTCAATTGGAATCGGTGGTAAAACCGGCTCCACTTCCTCTACAGGTTCTATCCTAGGTTCAGGCACCACCAAGTTCTCCAATAAAGGCACACATAGATTAATGGGCACAATTTCCTCGACTTCACTAACTGGGTGAGAGCAACTCGGTTCGTCAGCAACATCTAATTCCAAGAATTTGGCTGTTTGTGACTCTACTATTCTGGATCCTCCCAGAGGGGAATAAAACCTAAATCCCTTCGAATGATCTGGGTAGCCTATGAAGTAGCAACGACAAGACCTAGGGGCAATTTTACTCTCCGATGGATTATAAAGACGGACTTCTGCAGGACAACCCCAGACACGCAAATGATTAAGGCTGGGTCGCCTACCAGTCCACAACTCGAACGGTGTTTTGGGTACTGACTTTAAAGGTACTCTATTGAGGATATACACTGCAGTCTTAAGCGCCTCACCCCACAAAAACTCAGGAAGATTCGTCCTACTCATCATGCTCCTCATCATTTCCTTAAGGGTGCGATTGCGCCTTTCGGCCACACCATTTTGCTCAGGACTACCCGGCATGGAGTACTGGGCAACAATGCCGCAGCTCTCCAAGTATCTGGCAAACGGACCTTTATGTTGCCCGGAGGCATCATGCCTACCAAAATACTCGCCACCTCTGTCAGACCTAACAATATTGATGACTTTCCCTATTTGCTTTTCAACTTCAGTCTTGAAAATCTTGAACTTGTCAAGAGATTCAGATTTTTCTTTAATCAAGTACAAATATCCGAAACGGGAGTAGTCATCAATGAAGGTAATGAAGTAAGTGTTCTTACAGAGGGTAGATGAATACGGGCCGCTAATGTCTGTATGAATAACCTCCAATAAGTCTGAACTACGAGTTGAGCCTTTCTTTTTAATCTTGGTCATCTTACCTCTACAACAGTCAATACACGTCTCTAGGTCACTGAAGTCAAGGGTAGGGAGAATATTTTCCTTAATTAATCTCTCTACTCTTTCCCTAGAGATATGACCTAATCTTTTATGCCATAACATGAATGACTGTTCCTTAATTAGAGGTCTTTTACTGGCAATATTTTCTACATTATAGGAAGTAGCACAAAAGTTCATAGGAGATAGACATAAACTATATAATCCACCAGATAATAAACATTGGCCTCTATAACTCGCGATTCAAAAGAAATATCAATAGAACCAGCATTAATGTTAAAGCCAAAATGAAGTTTATCTAAAGCAGATGCAGAAATCAAGTTCCTTCTAAACGAAGGAATATAGAAAATGTCTCTTAACAAATGTTCAAATCCAGAAGAAAGAACTAAACGAACATCTCCTATGAACTCCACCTCCACCTCAGCGTTATTGCCAACTGTCAGTCTGCACTCACCCCTGCTTGGCCTCCTCCTTTTGATGAACCCCTGTAATGTGTAAGCAACATGATTAGTTGCTCCACTATCGAGCCACCAGGAACTTGATGGGGCTTCAATTAAATTGGATTCACAAAGGACAGAGGCTGAGGGATTACCTGAAAGTGCAAAACCGCGCTTTTCCATCCAAGACTTAAACTTTCGGCACTCGTTCTTCGCGTGTCCCTTCTTCCTTCAGAAGAAACAACTCAGAGGCTTCTTTTCATCAGCGCCCTTGCTAGAGGAAGCGAGCGTGTCAGGAGCTTTAACGGGAGCTTTGGACTTCTTCTTCTTGGCTTTCTTGAATGCGGGCTTGGAGACAAGAAGAGCAGTATGAGTCTTCTCATTCTTGAGCTTTTCCTCTTCAGCGACACAGCGAGTGATTAAGTCGTTTATCTTCCACGCCTCGTCCTGGGAATTGTAGGTGGTCTTTAGTATGCTGAATTCTACAGGGAGGGTGTTGAGCGCTTGATGCACTATCAACGCTTCAGGGAGACTGATCTCCATCTCCTGCAACTTGGTCTGAAAGTAGACCATCTTCAGAATATAATCACGGACACCGCCTCCTCCCGAATACCTCATGGAGAAGAGGTCCTATATCAGCGTCCCGATCTCAGCATTCGAAGACACCTTATATCTCTGCCCAACGGTAGTCAGGAAATCCCTAGCGACGATCGTGTCAGGCAAACCACTTAGTAAATGCTCCGGGATGGAACGTTTCATAGTCAACAAGCATATCTTGTTGGACTTGTTCCAGGCAGCATAAAGGTCTTTATCAGCTTGAGTGCTGGTCGCTGTGAGCTCTGCAGGCTGGTCGGTACTCATGGCCATCTCAATATCAGCCATCTGAAGAGCGAACATTATGTCGGACTTCCATCTCTTGAAGTTCGACCCAGTGAGCTTCTCTATGGTCGCCATGTTATTATGGACTGTAAAGGTGACTGGAAGTAAAGAGAAAATAAAACGGATCAGACTAATAGAGCAACAGTGGCTAAAAACCCTAAATAGCACACTAGGCGAAGAATCCAGGCGCGTCAGCGGGCAACACCTTTGGGCAGACTACGTGCCACGCAATTAGTAATTCTTCACACACGAACTAGCAACAGTTACACTTAAGCTTTTCGTAAATCTACCACCTTTGGGCGAATAGAATACTAGAGCCCGTGCTACCGTCCAAATGTCCGAGTGTATCCCTCCGAACCTATTGGGCAAGCACCTCCTTTGGGAGAATGATTGCGCACTAGTCTCAGAGAACTCCCTAACACATGTGAAACCGTAATCTCACAAATTGACTCGAAAAGGCCACTTTGGCGGCTACAGTTCTTATCAATCCACGAGACCCTTTCACACCGGGATATCTGAATATTGCTCTAAACTTAATGTCGTGTTTTCTTATGAATGACGTGTGGGCACTTAATCGCCTTAAGTAAACACGACGACTATCTTTGACTGTTTTGCTAAACGCACTTTTAAAACAGTTCCAAATTTTATTTCTCTTAAAATAAATAGGGTTTTATATTTGGTGTTCTCACTTAATTCTATTAGAAAAGATTTAAAATTTCAAATAATTAAGGAGACAAATAATTTTGAAATAAGTTCGCTCTGATACCAACTGTTAATAAAACTGAAGGTGTGTGTGTGCGTCGCTGCGTAATATATATATATTATCGAAAATTAAGGATAATTGATTTTACTGAATGCAGTGACAACACAATACACGAGGATCGTTCTTACACAAAATTATTTATCTCAAGTGGAATTTAAAAAAAAAAACGCAGGCAATAATTTCTAATTGAGAACACAAATTGAGAAGCACACAAATATTGTAAAACTAAATAGAACGGTGAAATAACTGAAGTGCGGAATTAATTTATACCGTTCTTTGATTCCTGCTCATGCTTCATGATTGCGGATATTCGCAACAGCTGAGAAGCATTGTTCTTAATGAAATCCGCCGCGGTCGTATGGTTCGCTTGCATGTAAACGTGTCTACGGGTTTTCTGAAAAAGAAAGATTAGCACGAGTGAATGCATAAACAATTGCAAAATCCGATTACCACTACATGCAGGCGCAAACACGGATTTATGCAAATAGAAGGTTTAGGAAATCTCCTAATAGATCTGTGATCTTATAACCAGCAAAGTTTCTATCTTCAGCAAACACACAAACAGGAATTGAATGCCATAGGTCTAGGATGAAACCAAAAGGAGCATATCACTAGCAGCAGATCAAATATATATATGGATGTGTATTTGCATACCTAAATCTGGAGTGATGAAGATACGAAATACTCTCAATCCGCTCTGGACGATGGAGGAGAAAGCGCTACAACAGATATCCCCAAGATCCGATGATGAATGCCGACGAGCTTTTGCAACAGATGAAGGTCGGCGGTGGTCTCTCTCGCAAAACTGGGATAGATGGCGGTTACAGATTATGAGAACTGGGAAGAGAACGGCCCCTAGAGTTCTCCGATTTCTCCAACACCAAAAGTATGGAGTTCAAAGCTTTGATGGCAGCAGTTTCACGAGGGAGGCAGATGAAGTTGAGGACCGGCTTTGGGCTTCTTCGTTCTCGATCTGCGTGGAGAGGAGAAGAGGAACCTGCAACCCGCCGGCGATGAGGAGGAAAACTGCAAACCCTTCGCAAAAGCTCCTATCTACCCTAGCCGCTCCTGTTCACGAGAAGATGGGCAAGCAGAAGAAGAAAAGGCAGTTTCAATGGAGGAAAAATAACCCACGATTCAGCCCCTGTTCACAATCAGAGAAAAACCGAAAAGCTGTATTTGGCATAAACTTTTGCAGGCTTTAATAGGGAGAGCCATATTTGGAGTTACCAAAAATGAGTTGATTCTCATTAACTCCAAATAAATGATTTATGAAACCCATTAATTAATTGGATTTCTAAGTTATGCCAAAATTCGTGCCAGGGGTGAGTCCGGGTTCGCGTACTGAAATTACGAGACAATCTAGCCCACCTATCACAGGCGTCGATCGATCGCGCGACTAAATTAACGCGCGCTCGTGAGAGTCTGAATAGACCTTAATTTTCGCGTATGACTTTATTGGGACGTCTCGATGAATCGAGTCCACTAAACGGAAAATTTCCAACATTCTCCCACTTGGACTCATATTCATCGTAACTTATGACGTTCAGTATAAAATCTTCACTAAACTTAAGGGTACCATTAGCGAACGCGATATTAAGAGTCTACTCCCACGTCAATCCGGTCCAACCAAATCCTTCACTCCGAATCATGGCGGCAACCGCATCATTAAGCGACACGGGACCTTCCATGGTCACAGTAGCTTCCAGATTCAATTGACATGGACAAAGCGCGGTTAGGATTTAGGATAACATTATGAAGAATGTGTGCACACGTAATTGTTATCCTAGTTTGGTGGTCAACCAATTTCTCGAATGAATGCACTAAACCATGCTTTGAGAAATTATTTATGTGCTCAAAAGAACACGTATGTCTCTTTCTTAAGAATTCACTTAATGTGTCATAATGGGCATACAAAGGCTTAATGAAAATAAATGAAGTGCCCATAAGCCTTATGCTCAGACTGACACTCGTCCGAGTCTTTTGAATGAAGTGTGATATATCACAACGCGTTATGAGTATCGCTACTTAATGATACTCAACACGAATATTTTTCTTAATGTTTGATATCAAACTATCAAATGCAAAGTGCTTAATTAAACGACAGATGTATGAATCAGAGCTTCACATAGCCTCCCACTAATCTAGCATATCAATCGACTCCTTAAGCCCCATACTGCAGACATGTTTTTGAAACACGTTGGGGCGAAGTCCCTTAGTAAGTGGATCGACTATCATGTCATCTGTTCCTATATGCTCCACCGTAATGTCACCTTTTTTAACCATTTCCTTAACTGTCAGAAACTTAATTTCCATATGTTTGGACCCTGTGATGCTTTTATTGTTCATTGAGAACAAAACTGCAGAAAGGTTATCACAGTACAACCGGATGGGTCCTTCTATAGAATCGACGACCTTTAGCTCAGTAATAAAGTGCTTAAGCCACACAGCATGAGTAGAAGCTCCAAAAAGGGCGACAAACTCCGCGTGCATGGTGGATGATGTAATGAGTGTCTGTTTGACACTCTTCCATGAAATGGCTCCGCCGGCAAACTTAAATACATAACCCGAAGTAGACTTTCTATCATCCTCACACCCAGCAAAATCAGAGTCTGTATACCCCACCAATTCGAGATTCTGAACTTTATGGTAGACCAACTTAAAATCTTTCGTCCCCTTCAGATACCTTAGGACCTTCTTGGCAGCCACCCAATGACAAAGCCCTGGGTTCGACTGATATCTTCCTAGAAGTCCTACTGCGAAGGCAATGTCTGGTCTTGTACAGACCTGGGCATACATCAAACTGCCTACCGCACTAGCATAAGGAATGTCCTTCATAGACTCTCTCACAGTGTCGTTCCTGGGGCATTGTGACAAGCTAAGCTTATCACCCTTAATCACAGGCACGTCACCAGGCTTACAATCGAGCATGCTAAATCTCTCAAGTACACGCTCTATATAGGCTCTCTGAGAGAGTGCTAATGTATGGTGAGATCGATCCCTAATGATCTCAATCCCTAAGACGAAAGATGCTTCACCAAGATCCTTCATATCAAAATGCTTTGACAAAAATTGCTTTGATTCATGCAACAATGCCAAATCACTGCTCGCAAGCAAAATGTCATCTACATATAAAATTAAGAAGATGAATTTACTCCCACTGATCTTGAGATATATACAGCGGTCTACCTTGTTCTCTTCAAAACCAAATGAAGTGACTACCTCATCGAATTTCAAATACCACTGTCTAGAAGCCTGCTTCAGACCATATAAGGACTTGTTAAGCTTACATACAAGTTGGTCACTATGACCGGACTTGAATCCCTCGGGCTGCACCATATAGACTTCTTCGGCAAGATCGCCATTCAAAAATGCGGTCTTAACATCCATCTGGTGTAGCTCCAAATCATAATGAGCTACAAGCGCCATTATCACTCTAAAAGAGTCTTTAGAGGAAACAGGGGAAAAGGTCTCGTTGTAATCGATACCTTCTCTCTGTGTAAATCCCTTGGCAACCAGTCTGGCCTTAAACCGCTCGATCTTCCCTTTGGAGTCCTTTTTGGTCTTATATACCCATTTAGAACCAATGGGTCTGCAACCTTTAGGTAACTCAACCAACTCCCAAACTTTATTCAGCTTCATAGACTCCATCTCGTCTTTCATCGCTTCCCACCACAGATCAGTTTGAGGTCCAGAGACAGCCTCATTAAATGTCACTGGGTCAACCACATGACCAATATCAAAATCACTCTCACCTAAGTAAACTTCATAGTCAGAGGAAATCGCCGACCTTCTTTGCCTAATGGATCTCCTAGCAGGCGGATGATCCTCCTGAATCTGTGGAGGAATCTCAATTGGAATTGGTGGTAAAACCGGCTCCACTTCCTCTACAGGTTCTATCCTAGGTTCAGGCACCACCAAGTTCTCCAATAAAGGCACACATAGATTAATGGGCACAATTTCCTCGACTTCACTAACTGGGTGAGAGCAACTCGGTTCGTCAGCAACATCTAATTCCAAGAATTTGGCTGTTTGTGACTCTACTATTCTGGATCCTCCCAGAGGGGAATAAAACCTAAATCCCTTCGAATGATCTGGGTAGCCTATGAAGTAGCAACGACAAGACCTAGGGGCAATTTTACTCTCCGATGGATTATAAAGACGGACTTCTGCAGGACAACCCCAGACACGCAAATGATTAAGGCTGGGTCGCCTACCAGTCCACAACTCGAACGGTGTTTTGGGTACTGACTTTAAAGGTACTCTATTGAGGATATACACTGCAGTCTTAAGCGCCTCACCCCACAAAAACTCAGGAAGATTCGTCCTACTCATCATGCTCCTCATCATTTCCTTAAGGGTGCGATTGCGCCTTTCGGCCACACCATTTTGCTCAGGACTACCCGGCATGGAGTACTGGGCAACAATGCCGCAGCTCTCCAAGTATCTGGCAAACGGACCTTTATGTTGCCCGGAGGCATCATGCCTACCAAAATACTCGCCACCTCTGTCAGACCTAACAATATTGATGACTTTCCCTATTTGCTTTTCAACTTCAGTCTTGAAAATCTTGAACTTGTCAAGAGATTCAGATTTTTCTTTAATCAAGTACAAATATCCGAAACGGGAGTAGTCATCAATGAAGGTAATGAAGTAAGTGTTCTTACAGAGGGTAGATGAATACGGGCCGCTAATGTCTGTATGAATAACCTCCAATAAGTCTGAACTACGAGTTGAGCCTTTCTTTTTAATCTTGGTCATCTTACCTCTACAACAGTCAATACACGTCTCTAGGTCACTGAAGTCAAGGGTAGGGAGAATATTTTCCTTAATTAATCTCTCTACTCTTTCCCTAGAGATATGACCTAATCTTTTATGCCATAACATGAATGACTGTTCCTTAATTAGAGGTCTTTTACTGGCAATATTTTCTACATTATAGGAAGTAGCACAAAAGTTCATAGGAGATAGACATAAACTATATAATCCACCAGATAATAAACATTGGCCTCTATAACTCGCGATTCAAAAGAAATATCAATAGAACCAGCATTAATGTTAAAGCCAAAATGAAGTTTATCTAAAGCAGATGCAGAAATCAAGTTCCTTCTAAACGAAGGAATATAGAAAATGTCTCTTAACAAATGTTCAAATCCAGAAGAAAGAACTAAACGAACATCTCCTATGAACTCCACCTCCACCTCAGCGTTATTGCCAACTGTCAGTCTGCACTCACCCCTGCTTGGCCTCCTCCTTTTGATGAACCCCTGTAATGTGTAAGCAACATGATTAGTTGCTCCACTATCGAGCCACCAGGAACTTGATGGGGCTTCAATTAAATTGGATTCACAAAGGACAGAGGCTGAGGGATTACCTGAAAGTGCAAAACCGCGCTTTTCCATCCAAGACTTAAACTTTCGGCACTCGTTCTTCGCGTGTCCCTTCTTCCTTCAGAAGAAACAACTCAGAGGCTTCTTTTCATCAGCGCCCTTGCTAGAGGAAGCGAGCGTGTCAGGAGCTTTAACGGGAGCTTTGGACTTCTTCTTCTTGGCTTTCTTGAATGCGGGCTTGGAGACAAGAAGAGCAGTATGAGTCTTCTCATTCTTGAGCTTTTCCTCTTCAGCGACACAGCGAGTGATTAAGTCGTTTATCTTCCACGCCTTGTCCTGGGAATTGTAGGTGGTCTTTAGTATGCTGAATTCTACAGGGAGGGTGTTGAGCGCTTGATGCACTATCAACGCTTCAGGGAGACTGATCTCCATCTCCTGCAACTTGGTCTGAAAGTAGACCATCTTCAGAATATAATCACGGACACCGCCTCCTCCCGAATACCTCATGGAGAAGAGGTCCTATATCAGCGTCCCGATCTCAGCATTCGAAGACACCTTATATCTCTGCCCAACGGTAGTCAGGAAATCCCTAGCGACGATCGTGTCAGGCAAACCACTCAGTAAATGCTCCGGGATGGAACGTTTCATAGTCAACAAGCATATCTTGTTGGACTTGTTCCAGGCAGCATAAAGGTCTTTATCAGCTTGAGTGTTGGTCGCTGTGAGCTCTGCAGGCTGGTCGGTACTCATGGCCATCTCAATATCAGCCATCTGAAGAGCGAACATTATGTCGGACTTCCATCTCTTGAAGTTCGACCCAGTGAGCTTCTCTATGGTCGCCATGTTATTATGGACTGTAAAGGTGACTGGAAGTAAAGAGAAAATAAAACGGATCAGACTAATAGAGCAACAGTGGCTAAAAACCCTAAATAGCACACTAGGCGAAGAATCCAGGCGCGTCAGCGGGCAACACCTTTGGGCAGACTACGTGCCACGCAATTAGTAATTCTTCACACACGAACTAGCAACAGTTACACTTAAGCTTTTCGTAAATCTACCACCTTTGGGCGAATAGAATACTAGAGCCCGTGCTACCATCCAAATGTCCGAGTGTATCCCTCCGAACCTATTGCGCAAGCACCTCCTTTGGGAGAATGATTGCGCACTAGTCTCAGAGAACTCCCTAACACATGTGAAACCGTAATCTCACAAATTGACTCGAAAAGGCCACTTTGGCGGCTACAGTTCTTATCAATCCACGAGACCCTTTCACACCGGGATATCTGAATATTGCTCTAAACTTAATGTCGTGTTTTCTTATGAATGACGTGTGGGCACTTAATCGCCTTAAGTAAACACGACGACTATCTTTGACTGTTTTGCTAAACGCACTTTTAAAACAGTTCCAAATTTTATTTCTCTTAAAATAAATAGGGTTTTATATTTGGTGTTCTCACTTAATTCTATTAGAAAAGATTTAAAATTTCAAATAATTAAGGAGACAAATAATTTTGAAATAAGTTCGCTCTGATACCAACTGTTAATAAAACTGAAGGTGTGTGTGTGCGTCGCTGCGTAATATATATATATTATCGAAAATTAAGGATAATTGATTTTACTGAATGCAGTGACAACACAATACACGAGGATCGTTCTTACACAAAATTATTTATCTCAAGTGGAATTTAAAAAAAAAAACGCAGGCAATAATTTCTAATTGAGAACACAAATTGAGAAGCACACAAATATTGTAAAACTAAATAGAACGGTGAAATAACTGAAGTGCGGAATTAATTTATACCGTTCTTTGATTCCTGCTCATGCTTCATGATTGCGGATATTCGCAACAGCTGAGAAGCATTGTTCTTAATGAAATCCGCCGCGGTCGTATGGTTCGCTTGCATGTAAACGTGTCTACGGGTTTTCTGAAAAAGAAAGATTAGCACGAGCGAATGCATAAACAATTGCAAAATCCGATTACCACTACATGCAGGCGCAAACACGGATTTATGCAAATAGAAGGTTTAGGAAATCTCCTAATAGATCTGTGATCTTATAACCAGCAAAGTTTCTATCTTCAGCAAACACACAAACAGGAATTGAATGCCATAGGTCTAGGATGAAACCAAAAGGAGCATATCACTAGCAGCAGATCAAATATATATATGGATGTGTATTTGCATACCTAAATCTGGAGTGATGAAGATACGAAATACTCTCAATCCGCTCTGGACGATGGAGGAGAAAGCGCTACAACAGATATCCCCAAGATCCGATGATGAATGCCGACGAGCTTTTGCAACAGATGAAGGCCGGCGGTGGTCTCTCTCGCAAAACTGGGATAGATGGCGGTTACAGATTATGAGAACTGGGAAGAGAACGGCCCCTAGAGTTCTCCGATTTCTCCAACACCAAAAGTATGGAGTTCAAAGCTTTGATGGCAGCAGTTTCACGAGGGAGGCAGATGAAGTTGAGGACCGGCTTTGGGCTTCTTCGTTCTCGATCTGCGTGGAGAGGAGAAGAGGAACCTGCAACCCGCCGGCGATGAGGAGGAAAACTGCAAACCCTTCGCAAAAGCTCCTATCTACCCTAGCCGCTCCTGTTCACGAGAAGATGGGCAAGCAGAAGAAGAAAAGGCAGTTTCAATGGAGGAAAAATAACCCACGATTCAGCCCCTGTTCACAATCAGAGAAAAACCGAAAAGCTGTATTTGGCATAAACTTTTGCAGGCTTTAATAGGGAGAGCCATATTTGGAGTTACCAAAAATGAGTTGATTCTCATTAACTCCAAATAAATGATTTATGAAACCCATTAATTAATTGGATTTCTAAGTTATGCCAAAATTCGTGCCAGGGGTGAGACCGGGTTCGCGTACTGAAATTACGAGACAATCTAGCCCACCTATCACAGGCGTCGATCGATCGCGCGACTAAATTAACGCGCGCTCGTGAGAGTCTGAATAGACCTTAATTTTCGCGTACGACTTTATTGGGACGTCTCGATGAGTCGAGTCCACTAAACAGAAAATTTCCAACACGGATATCAGCGCCCTAATATTACGAGTTATTTCTAATATCTTTTTATGAGGGATGAAGTGTGTTGCGTAATCCGTGTGCCGCCTCCTCCCTCGGATCCCCAAAATTCCGCCAGCATTCACTCCTCCCCAATTTCAGCCGGAATTCCCTTTTATGGGTTTTCTCTTGAATTGCCAACATGACAACCAGTTTTGAAAGGAGATATTTCTTCTTCAATGGTGATTGTCAGACCCTCCTCTCCTTCCTAACCCGACCTAAGATTTTCTCCTATTTATGGAGAGATATGGTCGGCCATCTAAGAAGGGCAGTGCAGAGGTGTATCAGCAGCAAAGTTGAGAGTACGTTCTCCTTCCCGGCGGACGGTTTTGCGGGTTCTTCGTCTCAGCGGCATCCTTTTCTCGGCCGGCGAGCTTCTCTCGTCGCCGTGTTCTTCCACCGCCGGCTTCGTCTCCCGCCGCCGATTTGATTCTCGTCGCATCGCGTACGACCGGACCTTGGAGGATTCAGACCGCCATCTAAATTTTTGGTCTATTCTTCTCCTCCATATTTAGCCGTATTGTATGTTTGAGAATTATAATATTTGATCTCTGCCTGCACAGTGGACGTACCCAAATTTTGGGGAACCACTTAAATCTTGGTGTTCACCTTTTGTGGTGCTTCCTCTTCAGGGGTGTTCGCAGTGCGGTTTGATGCGGTTTTGGCCCAAACCGCAACCGCACAGCAAGGACGTGGTTTTGGCTAGAGCAAAACCGCACCACACCAAAATTACGCGGTGCGGTATCGGTTTGGTGCCGTTTTTTGCGGTGCGGTTGCGGTTTCGGTGCGGTTTTTAGCATGTGTTATACATAGACACCTAAAAATAATGGTAGGTAAAATAAGATGTAAAATTTGGGTAAAAACATAATTACATGAGTTATATTATCATGAAAAAATGTATAATACATATATTTTTAAATACAAATATTACAAAATCAAGCACGAGCTAAAAATAGAGATTCGAATAATAAAATCCTCATGATATGACTACTTTAGTTGCATATGAAATGACACATCAAATGCAAATATAATGAATCTGAATGGCTTTAAGTCCTAGAAATGCACATCACTCATATAATTGTAGTTTTATTTATCCTTCAAACAATGAAATATTAAGAAAAGGCTAGTGAATACACATTTATAGTTAGATGAATCATTAATTATGATACTATTTACACTTAACAAAAGCTTGCAAATCAGCAAATTCATCAATAAATCAAAAGAGAACAAACAAACTAAATCAACTAAAGCAAGAAAACAACTATATACAATAATATAATTAGTTAATTACTATTATTAATTAATAATTTATAAGTTGTACTTTTATTTAGATGTATGTTATATGTCAAGTGTTTATGAAAATTAAAAAGATGTAATTAGTCGGTGCGGTGCGGTTTTTGCGGTTTTCAAGATCCGAAAACCGCACCGAGTCGTGCTCGGTTTTTAGAAGTTCAAAATCGCACCGCACCGAAACTACACGGTGCGTTTAAAAATCGGTGCGGTTTGTGCGGTGCGGGCGGTTTTTGTGATTTGCGGTTTTTTATGCTCATCCCTATTCCTCTTTATATCTTGTCCGTTATTATTTTCCCCGTAAACTCGTTCTTGGCCGTTAGAAATTTATTTGAACAGGAGATCTCATATCTGCACTCGGACATCCGATTTTCATAACAAGTGGTATCAGAGGGAGGTTCGATCATCTTTCGTTTGGACGTTATGTTTCGAGTTGGGTCAACGGTAGGTGACGACATAGGTCCGCTCCCTATCTTCCCAATCTTGATCCGTGAATTTATTCGGTCGCTTCGGTCTCCGTGCAGATTTCTTCAATTTATTTTCTATGGCGACTTCCACCCCCGACGCGAAGTTTGAAGTTACGAAGTTCGACGGAAAACTCAATTTTGTCCTGTGGTAGGTCAAGGTCCGAGCACTACTTATCAAGGAAGGTTTACACTGTGTTCTATTGGGAAAGGCCAATAAGGATGTTGAGGTTACCGATCGCATGCGGGAGGATTTGGATCTCAAAGTTATGTCCACCATACAACTTTGTTTATATAATGATGTGCTATATGGAGTTCTTTCAGTGACGACTGCCTCTGGTCTTTGGGCAAAGCTGAAGAGTATCTATATGACAAAGTCTCTCCCCAATCACTTCTACCTCAAGCAGCAGTTGTACAAGTTCAGCATGAAGGAGGGTTCCTCTCTACATGACCATCTGAACAATTTTAATAAACTGTTATCTGAGTGTCTCAGCATGGATATCAAGGTGGAGGAAGAGGACAAGACAGTTATTCTTCTGAACTCTCTTCCAAAGTCCTACGAGAGCATGGTCACTACTCTTACCTACAGTAAGAACATTTTGGACATGGAAGAGGTCACTGCAGCCTTACGCTCAGATGACATCTGAAAGAAGTCTTCCGGCTCAGGAGTTGCTGAAAGTTCAGCTTTATTCTCTCGGGGTCAGTCTGGTTCAGGCAGAGGAGGCAAGTCTAAGAAAAGTTCGGATAGCCACAGCAATTAACTGCAAAAAGAAGGGTCATGGAATCAAAGATTGCTGGAAGCTTCAGAACAAGGAGAAAGGAAAATCCCTTACTGATGATAAGGAAAAGTATGTCGCATCTCTATGCCTTGAGGATGTCGATGAGGACGTTCTGTAGTGCTTTTCACCTATCTTTTTCCCTTGTTCTTGTATTTTTTCTTCCTGCATTTTTTATCCTTTCTGTTTTTCCCTTCATTTCCTCACTATCATTTCATTTCTATTTTTTCCTTATCATGCTAGTTTTATGTTTGTTTTTCGTATAACTCTTATTTTTGAGTTATTTTTTCTAGTCAAGAACTTCATTGTTGAATGCGTTTATGTCCCCATATTACCTAAGTTATTTCATTGTTACTCCTCATTTTTGAGCTTAGAGTGTGTCTAGTCCACCATTTTCGACTAGTTCTCATAGGAGTTCATCTTTCCATGTTGAGGTCAGTCTGTTTGCATTCTTTCTTGTTGTGTTTGCATTTATCAATTTCTCTCCCGCGCGCACATTAATAGCCAAAAGTCTTAACAGATTCAGTTTTGCTATGGGAGACCACCGCTGGAGGTGGATCAGTTGGTATTTAGCTCAGGGTGGAGGGTTTTCTAAGGCAGTCATGTCAGTCCAGTTTGTGTGCCACTTAGAATCAGAAGAGTTCTTTTGTGATCCGTTATCAGCCGAAGTTCAGTCAGACAGTTTCTCTGGTTTTGGATCTTGGTGATCGTTGGGCATTTTGGAGTTATCTCAGCCAGGTGGAGCTCGCCTTGGGAGAGGCGTCAAGGTGGAGATTGTTGCGTAATCGTGTGCCGCCTCCTCCCTCGGATCCCCAAAATTCCGCCATCATTCACTCCCCAATTTCAGCCGGAATTCCCTTTTATGGGTTTTCTCTTGGATTGCAAAGATGGCAACCAGTTTTGGAAGGAGATATTTCTCCTTCAATGGTGATTGTCAGACCCTCTTCTCTTTCCTAACCCGACCTAAGGTTTTCTCCTATTTAAGGAGAGGTATGGCCGGCTATCTAAGAAGGGCAGTGCAGAGGTGTATCGGCAGAAGGTTGAGAGCACGTTCTCCTTCCCGACGGGCGGTTTTGCGGGTTCTTCATCTCGGCGGCATCCTTTTCTCGGCCGGCGAGCTTCTCTCGCCGCCATGTTCTTCCGCCGCCGGCTTCGTCTCCCGCCGCTGATTTGATTCCCATCGCATCGCGTAAGACCGGACCTTGGAGGATTCAGACCGCCATCTAAATTTTCGGTCTATTCTTCTCCTCCATATTTAGCTGTATTGTATGTTAGAGAATTTTTGAGAATTATAGTTGTTGCGGGTTGCTCGGGTGCTCTGGTAGACCGGTCGAATTGAACCACCTTAGCTCGGAAGCGAACCGAGCGCGCAAACAGTCAATTAGAGATTCGTTGAGTACACTGAGACTTTTTAACGTGGAAAACCCGAAAAGGGTAAAAAACCACGCGGCCGGAGCTGTGCCAACCAAACTTCACTATCTTCTGAGAGCTTACAGTTAGGTACTTAGAAGTCGAGCGCGATAGGCCGCCGCTCGTTACAATAATAGAGAGAGAGAGTTCCGAGGGTGACAGACCACCTCTCAGAAAACTAAATCTTTTTTCCTTCTGAGAACTGTGGGGAACAAAAGTGAGAATGCTCCGGAGAACGAAAGTGAGAATGCTGAGTCGCCTTTCGGGATGAAGGAAATCTTCAAGTCCACGAAGGAGATCTTCAAGCGCCGAGGGAGAATTCCGTGGAAATCTTCAAGGAGCTCTCCCGGGTGCCGAAGGCGAGGTCCTCTCAAATGAAGGCTCTGGGCTCATTTTATAGCTTTGGCTGGGGGTAGCCCGGTAATTTCGCCGTCATAACAACCGTAACTATTGGACATGTGTGTCACATCCCTTTGTTTGAGAATAACAAATCCCAAATTGTATTTGATCTTGTATTTTGTGTGTTTATAGTGTGCAGGAACTATAGGTGCAATACTCCACAGGTAGAAAGCAGCAGAATTAAAAAATCTGGAATAATGCACTACCGCCGGCGCTAGCGTTACCGCCAGGCGCTAGCCGTTCGACGAAATTGAAGCTGCGTTCGACGAAAATTTAGGTCGACGAAAATTCCGTTCGACGAAATTTCGTTCGACGAATTTGTCTCCGTTCGACGAACTTGAAGCTCCGATCGACGAAAGTTCGTTCTGCCATGCCGCCGACAATTTTCGCTACCGCCAGCGCTAGCGCTACCTCCTGGCGCTATCTCAAATTCGTGCACAGCGCCACGTCGCCGACAGTTTCGCAACCGCTCCATACGAACGCTACCGCAGGCGCTAGGAGCTACCGCAGGCGCTATCTCCAAGTTGTATAAAATGATGGGCTCTCTCTCGTTTCAGCTAGTGCTTCCAGAGAGATTACTTGTGCCATATTTCCAGAGCTGCTACTCTGCCGAAAGTTCATCTCCCACTCAAATTCAAAGAGGATTTCTGGAGAAGGAAGCCACCAAGCTACATCCGAAGGACGATCGCTTCAACCACGCTTATACTACAGCGATCCTTCATCCTCAACTTCAGAGATCTCATATAGGGAGTTTCATTATTGTTAATTTTATTTTCATTCCATATTCTTTTGTAATCGTTTAGTTAATTCGCCTTGGGTTGACGACTAGGTCTGGGTAGGACTTATGGGGAAATTCGCCTTGTGTTGGCGACTAGTTCTAGGTGATTAGATCTAGGGGGCTTGAGGTCATATCCGGGGAAGGATTGGCTAGAGCGGCTTGAGGCCTTATCCTGGGAAGGATATGTGAGGCCCCCATTTGGACCCCACATACATTTGTATCTAAGCTATGTTCATACATGTGTCCCAGGTTGAAGTGCGGCTAGTAAATACAGAATAAAAACACATAATAAGAATATACTTTCGTACCTTATATTATTTGTTGAATATTGTTCCTGTTCTACCATATCAGTTCTTTTTACTTTTATGTGTCCAAAGTCACGTCCGTTACCTACAAAATTTGACGACGGGCTTAGTCATACGAATATGATTAAGTGAGGATAAACCTCTTTCATTACTGTATTAAGTAAAGTAAAACTCACGCATTTTAAAACATATTTTTCATTTCATACTAACCAGTTGTCTGTCTTAGTAGTCAACTTAGTATGTAATTGTAGAAACATGTTAGTACCAATAAAACAGTATGAGCAGTATAGGATCATAATCATATCATGTAACATTAAAACAGTGTATCAGTATATCATGATAGCCATATATCAGTATTTCAGTGCAACAGTATATCAGTGTATGCAATAATTTCATGTATCAGTATATCAGTGTAGCAATAATAAATCATATATCCGTATGTCTATATCAGTATATCAATTTATCATATCAGTGTAGCAATAATAAATCATATATCAGTATGTCTATATCAGTATATCAATTTATCATATCAATGTGTCTGTATTTCTATGAATGTTTTATTTCTTAGGATATATTAGGGGTGATTTGAATCCTTTTTCGTTTCTCCTTTACCCTGAAGGGTCCTTTACCCCGAAGGGTCCTTTACCCCGAAGGGTCCTTTACCCCGAAGGGTCCTTTACCCCGAATGGTCATCATTTTCCAAAACCAGTACGGACAATCCGCGTTTATGCCTTTCGGCTCGACTGGTTTGGCAATTCATCATATTCATTTCATTCATGTACATGCACTTCAATTCGCCCGTAATATAACCTCGTGTCGACACGTTTACATAAAGTGAGTTATTCATTTTTTAGAATCCCCTCAGAAATATCATTCGCCAGTTTGCCTTTACCAAGGCCATACATTAAAGCGACAAATAGTATCAGTGATATCAACTAGGCATGTAACATCCAGTATAATATGAGTGCATATGTAGAAAGAAAATAAAGCAGTAAAGCTTAAATGAAACAGGTAGCTCTCACCATTAGTATCAGTGTTCATAGCATTGTCATGTCTATTTTGAGGTGCCATCCTCCGCGATACCTTGTATCAAAATCATATCCTTTATGGTCATTTATATTGGGGTTGCACCTCGCGATAATTACAATATTAACCTCTATGATAACATCATTTGGAAGCTACGTAACTTAACCAACCTTCTAGTTTTCATAAAAGCAATGAAATAACCTCATTTAACCCAATGTTGTACATATAAATACTCATTGTGTTAACTAATAGCAGATGGTTTAGAAGGAAAGTAAAGCCCAAAGCATAATATAATATACGTTCCCCATTACTCACCCAGTTAACATCAAATCTTTTAACAGCCTCATTAATCGAAGCAACAATAGCAGGCTGCATCATACCCATATAGTTCTTCTAATTATAAACAATATTAAGAGCAATTTCTGGTAATGAGGAGCTCTTACCCAAGGCATCTCATTAGTTATAGCAGCTGAGAGAACATCCCCAATATTTAAATAAAAAGAGGGGCAGCAGTTATACTAACTCCACTGTTCATATTAAGTCAACAGCCGGCCAAGTTGGACAAGAGAGCCAGCACAAAGGAATCCCCCTTAAGAAAAACCACCCATGCAGCCGACAACATCAGAATACTCCCAACTAAAGGAAATGATAGCAGTTATAAAGAGTTCCCCCATAAAATTTATAACAACATTTAATTGAACTCCCCCCTCTAAACAGGAATCAATAAAGCCATAGTCACCATAGCCAGCAACCAAAATCTAGGAAATCTAATAGCATAAGAGAAAAAGAGGAAAAAGGAGCTCACTATGAGATGATCTCAACCTAAACTGCCGGCCAACTAAAAGCCCCAAATAACTTTGCCCTCCAACAGCCTTGTACGCAAAGCTTAAACTTGAGAAAATCTGAGGAAAACAATTCATATGACTGCCCTAATTGATTTCTCTCTTTCCCCTCCAAACAACCATTTTTGCCATCTATTCAACAGTTCACTAAACAGAAAGGAAAAAGAGGAGGGCTTACAGTGAAGAATACGCAACTCCTTTCTCCATCTTCCGGCTAGGGTAGAGACCAGCGCAAACAGAGAGCTTACTCCTTGCGAAATCCAATTCAGAAGGAGGAAGATTGGCGAGGAAGAGCGGAGGGAAGGCGATCGGGCACCGCTTCAGCACATCAGTACGGGCTCGACTAGCTCGGAACCGTGAAGCCTTGCCCAAACCTTGATCCCAGCCAAACCCTTGAGATTCCAAGAGATGTCGAGACATAAGGTAAGAGGGGGGGGGGGGGGGGGGGGGGGAAGGCGAAATGAAGGGGACGATCGGCTCTGAAAGCCCTAGCTGCGACATACATGAGGCGCGAGAGAAGGTCGGCAATCGGCAGCGGTAAAAAAATTGAGTTAAGAAGAGGGGAGCATTTCGGCCTTTATAAAACCACCGCCTTACAAAATAATTAGCCATATTATTAGCAGCCTAATTTTAGATCTCTATTGGCACACCATATGAGCTTTTAGCATGAATTAAAGCAAACCAAATCAACATGGCTAACATGCTAGTGGCACACTAATTTGCATATAAGCACACCACTTCATCACTTTCCTCTATTAGCACCCCACTTTAACTAGGAGGCAACTTCTTAAACCATGTACATGCTAATAAATATGGTCATATATAAATACATATATACACAACAGTTATACCAATATAAACATAGCGACATACATCTTTCCGCAAAATAAAAAGGAGATCAAACACATTCTTAGCGACACCGAGTCGACACTGATTTATATTTTCATCATAGGGTATATATATATAAGAATTATTGAGTTTTATCATCCATTTATATCAATTCACATTTGGGGCCGTTACAAAATCTTCCCCTCTTAAAGGACTTTTCGCCCTCGAAAATAAGACATTTATCACTGGTTTCGAATTAGTGATCGACAAACCGTCACAATTAACCAGAAAAGAAAATCAGTATTTCATAATACATTTATCACTTTTCCATACCTTATTCATTCACATTGTCAAAAACACCTTCGTCTTGCTTTCTCGTTTTTCGCATTCCTACATATTAACAAACCGTCACATGTAACTATATAAAAAAATAGTGTTCCATGAAGCATGTAGCACCTTTCAATATAAAACATTTGCGTGAAACATTTTCACATTTCTTTCTTCATTCCGTATGTGGACTTGTATCTTTATTTGTAATCACTAAGAATGATAACATCATGATATGCACATTACGATCGCTTCCGTTACCATTTGACCTATGCACATGTCATCACTCATCCTTATAATTCCTTTACTTGCTATTCCTTCTTACGTCATTTCCCTCCTATATACTCTTAAAACATTCATTATTCCTAATCGCATCCCGCAGTCAAATTTCTCAATTGTTGATTTCTTTTCGTATTTCTTATCCTATCATTCTCTCTTTTTATAACACTTCGTACAGAACGACCTATATCTTATAGGGTGTCAGTGGACTTTCATTCTTCTTAATTTAGTATTTTCTTATTCATATTATACCTCAACCACGATTTCGGTTATAGTTTATAATGCATTACTTACTTTTCCATTACTCGTCGTATAATTGTAACTTTCCATTTTCATCGCACTCTCCTTTGTTAAATTTCCTAAAGCGTTGATTTCATTTCGTATCTCATTAAAGATTCGACCGACATTCAAGATAGACTTCCCTTCAATGTTACTTACCCAACATAACTTTCTCCTTTTATTCTTAGCAGTTGGCAGTAAGTATTTCATAATCCTTAGCTCAACTTCATATAGTCTTCATTACTTTTACATTGAATGCAGTGAGTTAGACTTACTTCAAATTTTCAAGAGTGCTTCATTGAAAACAATCATGTCGTTTGGGATGTTAGAAACATTTTTATTTGAGTATTCTTCATGAGCTATTTCACTTTTATCTTTACTTATACTTTTGCTATTTTCAGTACCCCTTGATCTTATGCTTAAATACTCATAAGCACATCGTTCTTCATTCTTTAGTTTTACTTCAAATCGCAATACTGTTAAAGTTGCATGACTTCATTTCAAAAGGAATCTCAATCAATATCAATTTTAGCTTGAGGACTAAGTTGCAGCTTGTAACACGATTAATCTTCACCTTAATGTTTCAGTCTTCACATGGTATATTTTATACACATTCTTCGAAATATGTCAGCTCTACGAAATATTTCTTGAAAAACATATCCTTCGCCATTATTACAATTGGCCTAAATGACGCGATCATTCATGTTGGACTTTTATTTCACCTTTTTGCCTATGCAGACACCATAATGACAAATACAACAATCCTCGGCATTGTTTCATGTTATCTACTCAAACTTATTGTGATTCCTACAATAGCATCATAAACTGAATTTGATAGATTTACTCAATCAATATTCGCTACAGTATGTCAAGAAAATACATTTGAGATATACACTCATTTTGTCGTTATGATAGTCGTGATTTTATAATATGCACTTCATCCTTACTGGAAACAAATTCATGTAGGAAGCATTTATTTCTTACTTCAGATTATTCTAAAGGTACAATCAGAAAGATAATCATATATCTGAGAGAAACATATCGTTACTACGTTATCTTGTCTGCTTTACACACTTCATATTTCCTTGTCAAATCACCGTATTTCATTTTCTTTATATATGTTTGTGTCTCACGCTGTTTCAAAACTGTATATCCTTTAAGCTAGCCCTCGGGAGCGGTCTGCTCGGTTCTGAATGGGCGGTACAGCCTTCTCGAACTGTTGTTGCTGTCCCTTTCTCTTGCGACACGTATCCTCAAGTGGTAGTGGGTTTGCCGATGCCGGGAGATTAGCTTTTCTGCCAATGTGGGGGTTGCGCGGCACTCTCGCACGCCTTGCTTCTCAGAATTTGGTTTTGGTGACGGGTCGTAGTTGATCCAAAGGAGCTCGGCTGCGGCCGCGTCGAAGCCACGAATTGCATCCCTGAGGATTCTCCCTTTGTTGGCCATGCGTCCAGACATGGAAACGTCGTGGTCCAGGGCGTCGAGTAGGAGGCTCCCAAATATTGCGTCGTAGGGGGAGTCTGCCTCTGCGATGACGAACTGAACGTCATACTGGATTGGTTCCGAGCGCATCCCTACTTGGACGGGGAGGGTGACGACTCCTATGGTGGATACCATTGTTCCGTCTGGGAGCTCTGCGTCGCTGGCCCTGAGCTTGAGGTTCCCGCTTAAGAGTTTGAGCCGCACCACGACTGCCACGAACAGGATGTTGAACGAGATGCGATGGGTTATCAACGCCCTTCTTAGCTCGCAGGCTGGATTGCCTTTGCTTGCGTCTAAGGCGAAGTCCAACCATCTACGGGGACGCTCTTGGTGAAAGCTTGTGTAGATCTTCTCGTGCTGCTTGCTCCGCTCCGCTTTCCCTAGGTGGGGCGACTCGTCCATCTCGGGCTCTTCTTCTTGGATCCTTGGCACGCGCGCTTCGTGTCATTCAACGAATAGTTGGGACAACTCGGTGAAGTTGTGAATCGCTCCGTTTGGCAGGGATTGATACCAGCGGAGGGCGTCTCCGCGCAGTGTCTCGGTGAAGATTTTGCAGCTGATTTGGTCGGGAAGTCCGAACGTCTGCACCGTTATCAAGAGAAGTGATTAACGTGCCCATACGGGTCCTCTGCTTCGTGGAACTCCTAGAAGTGCGGGAGCTTTAGCCACGACGGAACTGGGTTTGCCAAAATTGACTTTAATTGATAGGGGGATCGCCTTTGCTGGTGTGTGACATCGTTCGAATCCTGCCCCGCTACGAGAGGGGCCAGCTTGCTAGTTGATCCAATCCGATGGGGCTGGATGGGTGCAGCGATGAGCGCTCTTTTCGTCGGGCCTTCAGGGATCGAGGAACTGCATGCGTCGGATAGTTCGGGAGAGGTGTCCACTCTTGCTGGTTCCGTGAACTCAGGCGAAGCGGGCGCTGCGTTCGGAAATCCTTTGCTCGGCATTTGGGAATTCGATTCCCACAGACGGCGCCAAACTGTTGCGGGTTGCTCGGGTGCTCTGGTAGACCGGTCGAATTGAACCACCTTAGCTCGGAAGCGAACCGAGCGTGCAAACAGTCAATTAGAGATTCGATGAGTACACTGAGACTTTTTAACGTGGAAAACCCGGAAAGGGTAAAAAACCACACGGCCAGAGCTGTGCCAACCAAACTTCACTATCTTCTGAAAGCTTACAATTAGGTACTTAGAAGCCGAGCGCGACAGGCCGCCGCTCGTTACAATAATAGAGAGAGAGAGAGTTCCGAGGGTGACATGCAACCTCTCGGAAAACTAAGTCTTTTTTCCTTCTGAGAACTGTGGGGAACAAAAGTGAGAATGCTCCGGAGAACGAAAGTGAGAATGCTGAGTCGCCTTTCGGGATGAAGGAAATCTTCAAGTCCACGAAGGAGATCTTCAAGCACCGAAGGAGAATTCTGTGGAAATCTTCAAGGAGCTCTCCCGCATGCCGAAGGCGAGGTCCTCTCAAATGAAGGCTCTGGGCTCCTTTTATAGCTTTGGCGTAGCCCGGTAATTTCGTCGGCGTAACCACCGTAACCACCTGGCGGACGAATCACATTTCCCGGTTCGGAGCGCATGGATCGCCATTTTTCATAAATGACCGTCTCGCCCTTGGGCAGTTCGGGCAGTTCGGGCAGCTTTGTTGAAGACGAAAAAGGCGACAAGTTGTTCCTGCAATCTGAGAAATCAGAAAGACAAAAAGTGAGCGTGCCCGAAATGTGAAAGTGCTCTGAGCGCGCTCAGAAGTGTTCTGAGCGCGTAACGAACGGGGAAGTGCTCCGAATAGAATCTGGAGCCCGAAAAGCGGGCTGCGAGCCAGAAGAGGGGGGACTCACCCCAACCTTGCTACGAGGGAGAGTGGTTCGACCGCACCTAAAGGGGCGCGCGGCGCGGCTGCACTCGAGGGGGGTGCGGCTTTGCTTGGCCGCACCCCAAGGGGTGCGTCCGGGCCGCACCCAAGGGGGTGCGGCTTGGATTGGTCGCACCTTAGGGGGTGCGGCCTGGCTTGGCCGCACCCCACATGGGGTGCGGTCTGGCCGCACCCCACAAGGGGTGCGGTTTGGCCGTACCCCCACTATGGGGGTGCGGTTATTCGGGCTAATCGCACCCCAGTAGTGGGGTTCGGCTATGGCGGCGTGCTCCGTGCGTTTCGTGCGTGTTCTCGCACTGACGGTTGGCGGCGGAAATGGCGGGGTCGGTTTCTTCAACTTGGGCGATCATGCGTTGACCGTTGACCCCACCTCCCTTCAGTGGAGTTTTCTCTAGACGCACTCCAAGGCCTTTATGGATGTATAACAATAATATTGATCTTTGTCTGCACAGTGGACGTACCCAATTTTTGGGGAACCACTTAAATCTTGGTGTTCATCTTTTGTGGTGCTTGCTCTTTATATCTTGTCCGTTATTATTTTTTCCGTAACCTCATTCTTGAATGTTAGAAATTTATTTGAACATGAGAGCACATATTTGTACTAGGACATCCGATTTTCATAACAGACGTGTACCACCTTATTAGAGAATCTATTCACTAATAGCACATGGTTAGAGCCCCAAGTATATTGAGTGCACAAAAATCTCATTACAAGGTTTATTTAAATATCTTCCCAAAAAGTCGCAAGAAATAGGAGTGGCTTTATATAATCAATCAGTATTCTAGTATTATCCTAGCAGGTCATCATACACTTATATACTACTCATATTGCATCATTTTTGCCAATATTTCACGATTTTGCCTCTCAAAATGGAGAAATGTGTACATATATGCAACCTGAATATTTTTGTCCACTGGATTGACGATCCGATCATCTTCCATTCGCCCAAAAAAAACACCGCGCGATTAGCAGGGGCTTTTAATCCTAGCCGCTAGCCCGCTACCCGTACAAAGAGCAGCATATATGTACATGTATTATGGGCACGCAATTTCAACCGGCGAATTAAATTAATAAAGAGGCCAGCAATTTTGCAATATTGGCGATGCGGGACTAATGATCTCCAGCTCTTCTATGTTGGCCATTTCTTATAATTTAAGTGCATATAAAATAATAATTTTTCCTTTTTTTTGGTCACATTATTATATTTGACAGATTTTTTTGAATATTTTAAATTTTTGAAGGAATATAGCTGAGTGAATCTAGCAGCAAGTAAATTCCACATAACAAGTAGAAGTTCAGCACTCTTCTTTGTGTCATATTGTGATTGAACCGAGCTGTACAAGAGTGGTGATGCTCGTGAATGTAGTGGGCAGAAGCTCGATTTATCATTAGGAGCCACGGCGCAACAGCCCCAAAATATAGTTTTGAAGCCAAATGTCGCCCAAGAACGATGCACATGTGTTTTAGTCAGCCAATTCGCGATCATCGAAAAGATGTCATAATGTCGCTTCTCCCTATTATATATATATATATATATTTGTTTATGGACTCGGTAATGAATGCCACGATTGCCCTACAATCCTGAATGAAATGCATATAGAAAGTATCCAGACATTTAAAATTGTGTTCATTTTGCACAGTTCTTCGATCTACTCTTCGTCGGCATGAATTTCATCCGCTGAGACGACAAAGTTTCATCAACATAAATTGCAATTCTTTAGCTTCACATTGTGCTCATTTGCAACACTCGTAACATTCCCTCTTAAATGCAATCAACAATTGTATCATTTTTTATGTGTGCCCTAATAATACTTCTCAAATGTTCACCCATCTCAGGACTACACCTCTCACCTGCAGAGTTTCTAACACAACTCATCCAATGCATTATGGGTCATTACACATTTGTCATGTCACATCCTTCTTACCAAAAGGGTATGAACAATACACAGACTGTGTTAGGTTTATTAATAATATATGTGCACGCGTGTTAGGACCGACTCGTAACGACCCGACAGGTTATGTGTCACTAGGGTTAGGCTCTACGCTGGAGATACTACATAAGGTCATTCCACACCGATGAGTCTTAGTGAACTATCTTGAGCGGAGCCAATTACATTCTCAAGATACGGTTAGGATTTTCCGCTCCGGAGCTCTGCGCCGCGTGCGTCGTTCCCGATTTGCGATTTCCGAAAGTTGTTTCCCGTCGCCGATCATAAGAGGGATTCTCTTCTTTCGTTCGTGATTCCCGTCCGTGAAGGTGTGATCCATCGCCGATCGCATAAATCCTTTCTCGCCGCCGATCGCAAGGAAGATCACATAAATCCTTTCTTGCCGTCGATCGCCGATCTGGAAGAAGGAAGATCGCGTTTCTTTGTGCAACGCCGCTCCCGAACGCTAGATCGTCGCTGTTCTCACAAGCCCTCGTCGCAGCCATCACCGATCGCGACCTTCCATTCGCGTGCTCCCGCTTTCGCTATTCTCACGCCTGTTCCAGTCGCTGTTTTTCACGTCTGTTGCTGGATCAGAAAGTCGCCGCTCTGTGGATCGGAGGAAGGTCGTCTCTGTCGCTGGATCGCAAAGCCCAGATTGCAGATCCGGCCTTTGTGCTCCAAGTGCAGATCGTCTGTTTTCTGTGCAGATCTGGCCGCCTTCCTTGACAAAGGATTTCTACAGTTTCCTTTTTCTTTAAGGGCAGAGCCGATCCAGATTCTTTCTTTGGTCTTCTCTTAGTGTGAGGAGAACTCTGTTTGTTGTTCAGATCCAGTACAAGTTTGTGGCCGGAAATTTAGATTTTTCTCTTCTTCCAACCTTCTGGGGTTCTCTTCCAATTCTTCAGATTGGAGAGGTGCTCAGCCGGAAAGGAGGAGTAAACGGTTTACTGGATTGGATCCGAAGTTTCTCGGTCGTCTCCGCGCGAATCAGGTGACTTTATTTCAGTTTTCTGTTTTAGAACTCTGCTGCGATGTAGAAGAAAAGCGCGCTCGACGTCGCCAAGCTGCAGTCGTTCGACGCCTCCGATTTCCTTAGTTGGAAAATACAAGTCCAGCTAGGAATGAAGGAACGCGACATCTTTTACACTGTTCAGAGCAACTTTGCTTCTTCTGGCGTGGGCGTAGACGAATATCAGTGGAACAAGGATGAGGATTTCTGCAGGGACTACCTGTTGAATTCACTCAATCCTCGTCTCGCACTGACCTACCACGCCTACAAGACCGCAAAGAAGATCTGGGATCGTCTCAACGCGCACTTCCAGAAGGAGGAGGTATTGTCCAAATCGCTCATTGAGGAGAAGTTCTTCAACTTCTGCCTCAAAGCGAACCTGCCGATCACCTCCCAGATCATAGAGCTGGAGAACTTGCGCAACAAGCTGGAGGACGATCAGTCGAAGATGGACGACAACCTTTTCGTGTATCTGATTCTTAGCAAGCTACCTACGGAGTGGCTGACCTTCAAGACTGAGATTCATAGGCGGAAGGAGAAGATCACTCTGGATGAACTCAAAAGGTTCATTCACATTGAGGATCGGAACATCGCTGGAAAGAACGCGGAGCAGGTTGTTCAGCCCCACAGGCTGTCAACTTCATTTCTCGACCTAATAGGCCTTCTCAGAAGCCCCCGCCACCTAAGGGTGACACCCATGCCTAATTGGCGGTCAAGAAACCTTCTCTCAAAAAGAAGAAGGGTAAATGCCACAACTGCGGCAAGTGGGGTACTGGGCCACTGAATGTAAGGGTCCGAAGAAGCAGAAGGATGAAGCTCCACAACAGGTGGCGAACATGTTGGTCGACAACTCTGATCCCAAGTCCTTCGTGGCTATGATTGGGAGTAGTCACCGCAGTGCGTCTTCTGAGTGGTGGCTGGACAATGGTGTTACCTGTCATGTTACGAATGACAGGGGTATTCTCACAGACGTCAGAGCAGTTCGAGACAGAGTAGAGAACTGCAATGAAGGAGAGACAGTCGTTACTCATGCTGGGACGGCAAAGCTAGTTCTCTCTTTAGGTAAAATTTTAATTTTGCAAAATGTTAAATTAGTTCCAAATTTAACTAAAATTTTAATTTATATGAGTTTGCTAGATAAGTCTGGAATGTCTTTCACAACCATAAGCGATAGAATAACACTAGCGGTTAATTCACATTACTTTGGTTGCACTTATCTAATCAATGGAATGTATAGACTTAGCCTAGAAAACGAGTGCATAAATCAAGTGAGTTCGTCTTTTTTAGATCCAAAGCTACTTCACAATAGACTTGGACGCGTTCACTATAAGAAGATGCGCGATCTAGCTAAGAGTCACAACATTCTGTTAGATTTCTCTATTCGATTTTATAGGTGCGAGGTTTTCTCCCAGACCAAAATAACTAGAAACCCTTACAAGACTGTTTCTAGGAGCACACAATTTATGAAATTGATTCATTCCGACCTCTGTGACTTTCGTAGTCATGCCACTAGAGGGGGAAGGAAGTATCTAATTACCTTCATCGACGATTTCTCCAAATTTTTTCATGTCTATCTATTGAAATCGAAAGACAAGACATTCGAGACCTTTAAAATCTTCAAATCTAGGGTAGAAAACCAATTAAATTTAAAGATTAAGAGACTTAGAAGTGATCGAGGAGGAGAAAATACTGCAACTGGGTTTAGGGAGTTTTGTGTTACTGAGGGCATAATCCTTGAAACTACAACTTCTTACTCACCTCAATCGAATGGCGTTGCTGAGCGTAAGAATAGAACGTTGACAGAAATGTTGAATTATATGTTATGACCGCTGACATGCCTAATTCCTTCTGAGGGAAGCAGTCCTTACTGCGAATCACATTCTGAATAGAGTGCCTCACTCGAAGCTCAGTTCTACTCCGTATGAGCTGTGACACGGTCATCCTTATAGATATAACACTCTTAAGACTTGGGGCTATATCGCTTATGTGCGCATACAAGACCTTAAAAGACCTAAGGTGAGGCCTAGAACGACAACCCGTGTCTATCTAGGTAGTGCAGAAGACAGTGAACCTGACTGTACAACCCTCATATTTTCCGAGTCGGTGTGACCCGACACAGATGTGGTCGTGACGGAAAAGGGGACCGCGACGCAGCAAACCGAACCAGCGGAGGTCGTCAAGACCAAAAAGAGAGGCCCCGGGGGGGGGGGGGGGAATTCCCTTGGTCGAATGGACCTTGGGTCCACTCGACCAAGGGTGTGGGCGAGTGGACCAAGGGTCCACTCGCCCAAGGATGTGAGCGAGTGGACCCTTGGTCCACTCGCCCCATGTAGTTGGGCGAGTGGACCAAGGGTCCACTCGCCCAAGGATGTGGGCGAGTGGACCCTTGGTCCACTCGCCCCATGTAGTTGGACGAGTCGACTAAGGGTCCACTCGCTCAAAGGGTGGAGTGGATCGTGAGGTCCACTCGCCCAGTCAGGGCGGTGGACCTCGATCCACTTGTTCGACCCCCAGTAAGGGGGGGGGGGGGGGGGAGTGGACGTCTCATCCTCCACTCGCCCCCTCTCTCGTTTTGATCGTCCAGGTTCGTGGTTGAGATGCGGATAGCGAAATTTTGGCTAACCGCAGCCCCCTCTCTCGTACCCCCCTCCATCGCGTGTGAGCAAGCACTACCCCTCCCCTCCCCCTGTCATTGAAGGTGGGCGGTGAGGTGATCCTTAGTGCCCTCCAAGGTGCCCAGGCTCAGCATTGGCTTGGGATGGGAAGTTCCTTGAGAGCTTCTGGGTATGTGGTGGGACCTCCACGCTGCAGCTTAAGGGTCCTTTCGTGGACTTAGGTGATTATTTAAGGGCAAGGTTCTCCGTTTCTTAGTGACTGGTCAAGGGTCTAGCTCGGGTCAAGTAAGGGTTAGTTGCATCCCTCTTGCGAACATCGAGACCAGTTCTCTGGTTTCAACATTATGGTGCGGTGAGCTTGGAAGCAGCAAGTTCGTAAAGCTCTGGGCAAGTCTCATGGCTGGAAGCGAGGAGCTGAGGAACTCACCCCTGCCGGCGAGTGCGTGAAGAAAGGTGGCTTCGAGGAGTTCAGGAAGTCAATCCAGGAAGTCTTGCAGGTCGCACTCCCCCTTCAGGGCGAGTGCTCGGCATTGCCAACACCTGTGCTCGCCTCGCCGTCTTTGATGGAGATAGAGCAAGCATGTCAGCAAAGGAAGGGGCCAACCTCGGAGGAAGGCTTGAAACTCCAAGCGCAAGAACTCTTCAACAGCTCTCCTGGGGCCAGCTGCCCCGAATGAGGGGGTAGGGAGGATGCCTCTGTCTCACCAGGAAGGGGTCGGGGTCCCTGTTCCTAATTCAACAAAAGCACGGGGAGACACAGGGAAGCTACGCATATCAGTTCCAGGGGCAAGTCTTCAACCTCCAGGTTGACCAGGGAAGCATGAAGGACCAGGGGAAAGAGAAGGAATGAGAAGGCGGAGAAATTGGAGGAGGTGATAAAAGAGATGGCCGAGATGCATGTGGCCAAGTAGGCGTAAGAAGGCGCATTGTAATAGATATGTAACCTCCCCATGTTGAATGAAAAGTAGGTAGATATAGAACCTTAGGTAAAGCCTTCAAGAAGGTGTTGAGTTCCTCTGCCTCCAGGTGAAGGTAAGCACCTAGGATGTGGATGGGTACTCCGCCCCCAGTTGGTAAAATCCCCGACTAGAGACCATTCTCCGGGCCTAGTTATGCCGGTAGATGGGAGACTCGTCGGGTCGACTGATTGGTAAAATCCCCGACTAGAGACCATTCTCCGGGCTTAGTCATGCCGACAGATGGGAGACTCATCGAGTCGACTCGCCACATGCGGAGTGGCTTGGGAAGGTGTTGGGTTCCTCTGCCTCCAGATGAAGGTAAGCACCTAGGATGTGGATGGGTACTCCGCCCCCAGTTGGTAAAATCCCCGACTAGAGACCATTCTCCAGGATCAGTCATGCCGGCAGATGGGAGACTCATCGGGTCGACTGATTGGTAACATCCCCGACTAGAGACCATTCTCCGGGCTCAGTCATGCCGGCAGATGGGAGACTCATCGGGTCGACTGATTGGTAACATCCCCGACTAGAGACCATTCTCCGGGCTCAGTCATGCCGGCAAATGGGAGACTCATCGGGTCGACTGATTGGTAAAATCCCCGACTGGAGACCATTCTCCGGGCTCAGTCATGCCGGCAGATGGGAGACTCATCGGATCGACTGATTGGTAAAATCCCCGACTAAAGACTGTTGAAGCCAGGAAAATCCTAGGCTCCAAAATTCGGACCAATGCAGCCGAAGACTACTTGCCAAGCGGCTCGAAGAGACGACTTGACTGACAACTACGAAGAAGCTAGAAGAGCAACAAACAGGACCCCAGGTGCCACGGCAGGGAGGTCCCACCACGTACCCATAAGCTCAGAAGAGACTTCCCCTCCACAACCAAAAAATGGCCGAGCAGGGTACGAGGAAGGCACCGACTTGGCTAATACTGGGAGTAGCGGCCAAGTGTGATGAGTTCCAGAATGCAAGAGCAGGGTTTCAAAAGCTAAAGTCTAGGTTGAGATGATGGCAGGCAACCTCTGGATCGATCCCTGGCATCTCAGCAGCACTCCAAGCGAAGATGTCGACGTTCTCCTGCAGGCACGTCGCCATCTCCATCTTCTCGCTGACCTACAGCGATCCTCCAATCTTCAGCAACCCAGGTACTCCTGCCTTGGAGAGTACCTCTGTAACGATCCAGCCCGCTAACACGGGACCCAGCTGGACCGCCAGCACCCTCCCGGCCCAGGCCCGCCAACACGGGACCCAGCTGGCACCAGAAGGGTTCAGCATAACTAGATGGTCTGCAGACCATGCACCCCATGTAACGATCCAGGCCCGCCAAGACAGGACCCAGCTGGACCGCCAGCACCCTCCCAGCATAGGCCCGCCAACACGGGACCCAGCTGGCACCGGAAGGGTTCATCCTAACTAGATGGTCTGCAGACCATGCACCCCAACCCCTCTCTGTCCCACCACAGGGTACAGTGGGTTGTTGGAGACCGCAGTCCCCCTTTGATGAGAATTGAGCCAGTTAAGCGGCAGCGCGTGGACTTCCCAGGAGGTCACCCATCCCAGAATTGCTCCAGCCCAAGCACGCTTAACTATGAAGTACTTTCACTTCTCATCACTAATTGATCTGCAGCTCAATTGGTGATGAAAAGTGAAAGAACTCCATAGTTAAGCGTGCTTGGGCTGGAGCAATTCTGGGATGGGTGACCTCCTGGGAAGTCCACGCGCTGTCGCTTAACTGGCTCAATTCTCATCAAAGGGGGGACTGCGGTCTCCAACAACCCACTGTGCCTTGTGGTGGGACAGAGAGGGGTTGGGGTGCATGGTCTGCAGACCATCTGGTTAGGCTCAACCCTTCCTATGCCAGCTGGGTCCCGTGTTGGCGGGCCTGGCCTGGGAGGGTGCTGGCGGTCCAGCTGGGTCCCATCTTGGCGGGCCTGGATCGTTACAAAAAGTGCATTCCTGGAGCTCAATTGGTGATGAGAAGTGAAAGTACTCCATAGTTAAGCGTGCTCGAGCTGGAGCAATTCTGGGATGGGTGACCTCCTGGGAAGTTCACGCGCTGCCGCTTAACTAGCTCAATTCTCATCAAAGGGGGACTGCAGTCTCCAACAACCCACTGTGCCCTGTGGTGGGACAGAGAGGGGTTGGGGTGCATGGTCTGCAGACCATCTGGTTAGGCTGAACCTTTTCGGTGCCAGCTGGGTCCCATATTGGCGGGCCTGGGCCAGGAGGGTGCTGGCGGTCCAGCTGGGTCCCGTGTTGGCGGGCCTGGATCGTTACAACCTCGATTTCTTCTATCTCCTCGGATGCCTCCAGCCTGGCCGTGCTCCCCAGCATCTTCTCGAACTCCTCTGCCTCGTCCATCCAGCTGATAGTGTTGACAACGCTGAGGTAACACTTGTGGGCGGCTCTTGGATCGCTCCTGATCCTCACCTGAATGTCTCCCTGGTAGTACTTCAAGCACCGATGGTAGGAGGATGGAATGGCTTTGAAGGTATTGAGAAGCGGCCTTCCGAAGATGGCCTTGTAACAGCTCGGGGCATCTACAATGACGAAGCAGAAGGTAAGGGGAGTGCCGCCGAGCGTTACGAGGAGATCTACTCCTCCCTCCACCTCTTTCTTCTCTCCGGAGAAGCCAAAGAGGGGACCATCCGATGCTCGGACTCTTTCTGCTCCGACTCCCAATCTGGCGAACGTCTCCTTGAAGATGACGTTCACGGAGCTACCGTTATCAATGAGGATTCGATCCACGGTGAAGTCTTCCACTGCTGCTTGGACTACGAGGGCATCATGGAAGGGGTTCTCATTCCCTAGCATGTCCTCTTCAGAGAAGGTGATCTCCTCCAACGGGGGCGGTGCCTGCGAGGTCGAGGCGACACTCCTCCGATAGATTTGATGGAGACTTCCCTTGCGGGAAGCTCCCAGCCCTGCACCCCCGTGGATCACCCCCACTCCTCTGCCTCCCTGGGCCACATCTCCTCGACCTCCATGGTCGACTCGGTCCTCGTTCCTCCTTCGACCGATAGCTTGAACTGTCGGTGGCTCGACAGGGGCTTCAGTCCTCGGAAGATCCCCTCCTGCTTCCCCTGCTGTCAACCTTTAACGAGCCTCCCAAAAATCCGGGCAAGCCATCGTCCCATGACCTGCCACCAGATGCAGGTCACAAAAGAGGGGGATCTCCTCTTCCTGTCGCGTCTTCCTCCGATTCTTCTTTCCCTGCCGGTTGCCACGCCTGGTAACCGCCATCGCTTCTTCCCTCCTTCTTTCCTGACGCCTTCCCGGTTGATCATAACGCCTTCTTTCCGGGGATCTCCTTCCCCTTTCCTGACGATGAGATCCCCCCGCCGGTCTCCAAGGTGGCCGGTTAGCGGGGATTTGGTAGCGCCTCTCCTCCTCCCGTCGCTCGGGGGCTACGATGAGCCTCCTCTCATCGTTTCTTCTTGGATCCTCCTTTCTGGGCTCTCTTCTCCCTCTCTCTCCCCTGCTCCTTTCCTCTGGCTTCTGTTTCACTGCCCTCCTGGGCTCTTCCTTCTTCCTCTTCTCGGGGGACTTCTCCTCTTCTTCCTCCTCCTCATCTTCCTTGGTCACTCGGGTGAGCCTGGCTAGGAAGCCGCGGTTGGAAGCCTCTCCCTGGATAAACTGATTGGCCCTCTCGATGAGATTGTCGTAGGAGTATGGAGAGATCCTACCGATCTCCAACTTAAAGAGGCCTTCACGAAGGCCGAATGTCAGGGCCAGCTGCAATGTGCGACCATCCACCTCCTGGATGTCCAACACCTCCTCCTGGAAGCGGTCGATATAATCTCCCAACGTCTCCTTGGCCCCTTGCACCAGGTGGAAGAGGGTCGTTGCCTCCTTCTTCAACTTCTTGGCCGTGGCAAACCGCATCGTTAGCCCCTAGCAAAGGTCTTCAAAGCAGTAGATCGAACCTGCGGGCAACTGGTGGAACCAGTCCCTAGCCTTCCCTCGGAGGGAGATGGCAAAGAGCCGACATTTGAAGGCATCCGACATGGTCCTGATGGAGGCTACATCCTCGAACCATTGGATGTGCCGGATAGGGTCATCCCTCCCCGAGTAGTAATTCATCGTGGGATCCCTGAACCCCTCCGGCACTGGTGCAACAACGATCTCTTCACAAAAGGGGGTCCTTCCTCCCACTTGGCGGCGATCCTCTACTTGGCGTGTATCACCCCCATACTCGCTATAGGGGCGAGTACCGTAGTACCTCGCCTGCTCCTCCTCATCTCGAAACTGGATCCCGCCAGCCCCTTGCGAGGTTTGCGGGCAGAATTGCGACTTCCTTGGTCGCTCGGGCTCTTCTACATGATCCTTCCCTGCTCGCCGGGAGGGAGCACCTTCTTTGATCAAAACCGGATGAAGGGGTGAAGTCGCTGAACCCTCTGCGCGAGTTTGAAGAACTGCTTGAAGGGTTCCTTCAATTCGTCGTGTGAAATCTTCAAAGACTGCCAAAGTCACGAACTCGCCACCACCGGCCAAGTTGCCGACAACCTCCTCATGGTCGCCTACTACCACCATCTTTTCTTTCCACTAAGTTTTCTTTCCCTGGCTACGATCCACGCTCACCGCACCAAAGTGCTGAAGCCTGGAAAATCCCGGCTCCAAAATTCGGATCAATGTAGCCCGAGGTTACTAATCCTGTGGTCCAACTCCACGGCTCGGATAGCTAAAATAGGAGAGAGAAAATGACTATAAGCACACCCCAGGTGCTCCAGCAGAGAGGTCCCACCACATACCCGGAAGTTTGGGAGAAACTTCCCCTCCGCAACCAAAAAGCTGGGCGAGGTACTAGACGGGCATGGACTTGCCGAGTATCCAGCTTGGGGAGACCTCGACCACTTCCAAAAAGGTGCCATTTCTAGTACCCCTGGGGTCCTATTTATAGGAAAACCAAGGGGTAGGGGTTTTTATAGCCCAGCCTCTGCCCGACAACTAGCGACATTGAGGCGATCTCCCCGGGCAAATGGGCGAGTATCACCTATGGTCGCCCACCTTTTGGCGAGTATCCGGGCTACTCGCACGAGTGCACCCCTACTCGCCTAGACCTTCTTCTACTCCTGCGCTCGGCGAACTATCTGAAGGCTGTGTTCGACGAACTCTGGAAGGCTGCGTTCGACGAACTCATCTACTACTCCTGCTGGCTGACTTTGTCTTGGTGTCTCGAACTGTTGACTTCTGTGTTGACCTTTTGACTTTGACTTCTGCCTACGTGGCTTTGAATGGGCCCACCCTTGGGGAATGAGGGTTGTACAAAGACCATTCTCCGGGCTCAGTCATGCTGGCAGATGGGAGACTCATCGGGTCGACTGATTGGTAAAATCCCCGACTATAGACCATTCTCTGGGCTCAGTCATGCCGGCAGATGGGAGATTCATCGGGTCGACTCGCTACTTGGCTAAGCGACTTGGAAAGATGATAAGCACCTCCGCCTCTAGGTAAGCTAGGCCCCTAGGACGTGGATGGACATTCCACCTCCAGTTGGTTTGAAAAAGTGTTGAGCTCCTCCACCCCCAAGTAAGCTAGGCCCCTAGGGTGTGGACGGGTACTCTGCCCCTAAATGGTTTGAAAAGGTGATGAACTCCTCTACCTCCAGGTAAGCTATGCCCCTAGGACGTGGATGGGTATTCCACCTCCAGTTGCTTTGATAAGATGGTGGAGTTCCTCTGCCTCTAGGTGAAGGTAAGCACCTAAGACGTGGATTGGATCTCTGCTCCAGTTGCTTTGATAAGATGGTGGAGTTCCTCTGCCTCTAGGTGAAGGTAAGCACCTAAGACGTGGATTGGATATCTGCCCCAGTTGCTTTGATAAGATGGTGGAGTTCCTCTGCCTCTAGGTGAAGGTAAGCACCTAAGACGTGGATTGGATCTCTGCCTCAGTTGCTTTGATAAGGTGTTGAGCTTTCTCCACCTTCAGGTGAGCTCGGCTCATAGGAGGGTTGTTAAGTGGAGAAAGGTTTGACTTCTACCTCAGGTCGAGCTCGGCTCGACTAGAGGTGTTGAGTTCTTTTCCACCTAAGGTCAATTTCAATTCGACCTAAGGTGTTGAGCTTTCTCCACCTCCAGGTGAGCTCGACTCATATGAGGGTTGTTAAGTGGAGAAAGGTTTGCCTTCCACCTCAGGCTGAGCTCGGCTCGACTAGAGGTGTTGAGTTCTTTTCCACCTAAGGTCAAGTTCAATTCGACCTAAGGTGTTGAGCTTTCTCCACCTCCAGGTGAGCTCGGCTCATAGGAGGGCTGTTAAGTGGAGAAAGGTTTGCCTTCCACCTCAGGTCGAGTTCGGCTTGACTAGAGGTGCTGAGTTCTTTTCCACTTAAGATCAAGTTCAATTCGACCTAAGGTGTTGAGCTTTCTCCACCTCTAGGTGAGCTCGGCTCATGGGAGGGTTGTTAAGTGGAGAAAGGTTTGCCTTCCACCTCAGGTCGAGCTCGGCTCGACTAGAGGTGTTGAGTTCTTTTCCACCTAAGGTCAAGTTCAATTCGACCTAAGATGTTGAGTTTTCTCCACCTCCAGGTGAGCTCGGCTCATAAGAGGGCTGTTAAGTAGAGAAAGGTTTGCCTTCCACCTCAGGTCGAGCTCGGCTCAACTAGAGGTGCTGAGTTCTTTTCCACCTAAGGTCAAGTTCAATTCGACATAAGGTGTTGAGCTTTCTCCACCTCCAGGTGAGCTCGGCTCATGGGAGGGTTGTTAAGTGGAGAAAGGTTTGCCTTCCACCTCAGGTCGAGCTCGGCTCGACTAGAGGTGTTGAGTTCTTTTTCACCTAAGGTCAAGTTCAATTCGACCTAAAATGTTGAGCTTTCTCCACCTCCAGGTGAGCTCCGCTCATAGGAGGGTTGTTAAGTGGAGAAAGGTTTGCCTTCCACCTCAGGTCGAGCTCGGCTCGACTAGAGGTGTTGAGTTCTTTTCCACCTAAGTTCAAGTTCAATTCGACCTAAGGTGTTGAGCTTTCTCCACCTCCAGGTGAGCTCGGCTCATGGGAGGGTTGTTAAGTGGAGAAAGGTTTGCCTTCCACCTCAGGTCGAGCTCGGCTCGACTAGAGGTGTTGAGTTCTTTTCCACCTAAGGTCAAGTTCAATTCGACCTAAGGTGTTGAGCTTTCTCCACCTCCAGGTGAGCTCGGCTCATAGGAGGGTTGTTAAGTGTAGAAAGATTCTCCTTCCGCCTCAAGTTAGGTTCAGTTGAAAAACTCGGTAGGAGCATCCCGTTGGCAGGGCCCTTCGTGGATCACTCCAGGGTCCCACCTACTCGTCAAATAGGTGGGTTGGACTTTCTTTCCGAGCTTAAGGTAAGCTCGAAAAGAGCTGGGATTGTGTATAACCCTCATATTTTCCGAGTCAGTGTGACCCGACACGGATGAGGTCATGACGGAAAAGGGGACCGTGACGCGGCAAATCGAACCAGCGGAGGTCGTCAAGACCAAAAGAGAGGGCCGGGGGGGGGGGGGGGGGGGGGGGCAAATCCCTTGGTCGAATGGACCTTGGGTCCACTCGACCAAGGGTATGGGCGAGTGGACCCTTGGTCCACTTGCCCCATGTAGTTGGGCGAGTGGACCAAGGGTCCACTCGCCCAAGGAGGTGGGCGAGTGGACCATTGGTCCACTCGCCCCATGCTGTTGGGAGAGTGGACCAAGGGTCCACTCGCCCAAGGATGTGAGCGAGTGGACCCTTGGTCCACTCGCCCCATGTAGTTGGGCAAGTGGACCATGGGTCCACTCGCCCAAGGATGTGGGCGAGCCATGTAGTTGGGCGAGTAGACCAAGGGTCCACTCGCCCGAAGGGTGGAGTGGATCGTGTGGTCCACTCGCCCGGTCAGGGCGGTGGACCTCGATCCACTTGTTCGACCCTCAGCAAGGGAGGGGAGTGGACATCTCGTACTCCATTCGCCCCCTCTCTCATTTTGATCGTCCAGGTTCGTGGTTGAGCTGCGGATAGCAAAATTTTGGCTATCCACAGCCCAATTTTTGGAAGTCTATAAATAGACCCCCATGGGCACCTTGGGAAGGGATGTTGGTATCCCCCCCCCTCCCTCGCGTGTGAGCAAGCACTGCCCCTCCCCTCCCCATGTCATTGAAGGTGGACGGTGAGGTGATCCTTAGTGCCCTCCAAGGTGCCCAGGCTTAACATTGGCTTGGGAGGGGAAGTTCCTTGAGAGCTTCTTGGTATGTGGTGGGACCTCCACACTGCAACTTAAGGGGTCCTTTCGTGGACTTAGGTGATTATTTAAGGGCAAGGTTCTCCGTTTCTTAGTGACTGGTCAATGGTCTAGCTCGGGTCAAGTAAGGGTTAGCTGCATCCCTCTTGCGAACGTCGAGACCAGTTCTCTGGTTTCAACACTGACCGGTTTCTAGATCTATCAACTAATTCAGTGATAGAATCTAGAGATGATATCTTCTTTGAACATAAATTTATCAAAGATCATGGCCTAACTGTCCCTAGATCTACTGACATGATCTCAGAATCTACTGTAGAACCTGAAGCTGGCCCCTCTGGCACTGCTCCCCAACCTATAGAGGTCGAACCTGTTCCTCTTAGAGTATCTACAAGAGATAGAATCCCTAAGGATTTTGGTGAGAATTTCATCACCTACCACTTAGAGGATGATCCATTCTCCTATCAAGAAGCGATGAGATCGAGAGATGCGTTAATGTAGGCAGAAGCTATCGATGATGAGATGAACGCTTTGCTACAAAACAATACATGACATCTAGTGGACCTACCGAAAGGAGCTAAAGTCCTGGGATGCAAGTGGGTATTAAAGAAGAAGTTGCATAGTGATGGGTCTATAACCAGATGCAAAGCACGGCTAGTCGCTAAGGATTATAAACAATAGGGGGAAATTGACTACTTTGATGTCTATTCAGTTGTCTGTCACCTATCCATTATAAGGATTCTTCTAGCCTTAGCCTCTGTCGAGAACTTTATAGTTCATCAGATGGACGTGAAAATAGCCTTCTTAAATGTAGAGCTAAATGAAGAGATCTACATGGCACAACCTGAAGGTTGTGTCCATACAGATCTAAAGAATAAAGTGTGCAAACTCGATAAATCCATTTATGGGCTTAAACAAGCGCCTAAGATATGACACATGAAGTTTGATCAAGTGGTAAAGAGCGTTGGATTTCAGTCCAATCTCTCAGACAAGTGTCTCTATTACTGCTCGAAGTCAAACCAAACAGTCATCATATGCCTATTTGTGGATGACATGTTGATTCTGGGGTCAGACCTTGTTGTCGTGAGGGATACTAAATCCGCTCTCGCAAAAGCATTAGATATGAAGGACCTTGGTCCTGTAGATACCCTACTAGTATGAAAGTAAAAGTAGATAAGGGACGTGTCACTCTAAGTCAAGCTCATTACATAGAGCAGATTCTTAATACCTGGGGTTATAAAGATTGTAGGCATGTTGAAACACCAATTGATCCGAACGTCAAGTTGCGTCTGAATGAAGGGATAAGCGTTGATCAAGTCAAGTACTCAAAGATCATTGGAAGTCTCATGTATGCCACAAGTTGCACTAGACCAGACATTGCCTTCTCCGTAGGCATGTTGAGTCGCTTTACCAATAGTCCAGGCAAAGAGCATTGGGAGGCCTTAGACCGACTGATAAGGTACCTCAAAGGTACTAAAGATCACGCTCTGTACTACACTGGTCACCCTCCTACTTTGGAAGGGTACTCTGATGCCTCCTGGTGTTCAGAAGTTGGAAACAGCAAGTCCATAAGTGGATTCATATTCACCTTGGGTGGCGCTGCAGTTACTTGGAAGTCCAAAAGACAGACGCGTATATCCCTCTCGTCTATGGAAGCCGAGTTGTTTGTCTTAGCTTCAACTGGTGAAGAGACAGACTGGATCAGGAATTTGATTTTATACATTCCCTTGTCTAGACTTCAAGTCAATTCTGTAAGCTTGTACTGTGATAATCAGGCAGCAGTCCAAGTTGTTAAGAATGTCCTCTTTAACACTAAGAGACGACATGTACGACTGAGACACGCTCTTTTGAATTATCTTAACGAACAAGGCATTACTACTTTGGTCGATGTGCGATCGAAGGATAATCTATATAACTAATCCATTGACAAAAGGAATGCCCCGAGACCGTTCAATCAAAACTGTCACGGCCCGTCTCAACAGAAGTCAGAGTGCGCTTCGGGGCGGGCCTTGATGCTACAGGCATGGGCGAAAAGAAAACCATGCATGCTAAGGCGGAAACAAAGAAGCTGATAATAAATTTTAAAATAGTTACTTTTGAGAAAAACAGTTCGTTTTGTTGCGGAAGCTTTAAAATATGATAATTTGAAACATGTGTACATGCATTTTGCAGAAGAACTTAAGATACAAGTTTTGGAACAGAAATTTATGCAAGGATCATCGCAGATGAATGAGCATGCAACACATGTTAAATTCTAGTACATATGATATTTAGCCTAGCAGTTGTCTATGAAACAGGAGAAAATGACTGATCGTAATTACTACATAACAGAAATATCCGACAGTAAAAGAAATGTAACATAAACACAAAACCTGAAGCATGATGCAGATCGGCCTTAGAGAGCAGGCGGCGCAGACACGAACACTAAGACAAATCCAAACAGAAGGAAAATACCTCAGAACATGAAAATCAACACTAAACAAGCTATAAATTTAGGTACGTGCATAGAAAATTAGAAATTCTAAGGTACCAATTAATCTCGAAGCAAGACAGTGAAATAGGCAAGTAACTGAAACAAGCAAAACTATCTGGAAATATTAGCCTACTCAGGAGTATAGCATAAACATTCTTGCAACGACATAAGCTGTAATTGTTGAAATGCGTAGGTGTTTACAGTGGGTGCACATGGTTCACACTCAAGTTCAAGTGTAAGTCTTACTAGAATAAGAGTATTTCTTGCTTACCGTGACCATGCAATCAAGACGATGCACAATCTAAACCCTAGCTTCCAAGATTTACTTATGACACGCAGGACCTAAGTGATTCAGAAATTTAAGCTTGTTATGACCGGTCCTTTGTTCCCTTTAGGGATTCAAGAGGGAACCCAAGTCAAAGAGTTTCATCAATTAAACCCTACCTTTCAATGTTAACTTACGTTATTAATGACTTAGCGCAGGATTTCGTGGATTCTAGCATATTAAGACATGTAACCAAGATATTGATTCAGATATACAATAGTATATTTTACTCGTGAAACAGGAGGAATCAAGTTATAGAACGTTATTTAACCAAGTCTTGCGTTCAAGTATACCTAAGGAGCAAGAGGAGCTGTTGATACCCAAAAATAGAGAGTTTTGAATCTTGCGAGTCCGAGAGGCTAAGGATTTTGGCTCCGTTTGGAGGGACTTATTTTCACCGGTCAAGCAGTTACGACCGCATGAATCAGACCTTAATTAAGGTCCAGTTCATGCGGTCGTAACCGCTTGACCGGTGAAAATAAGTCCCTCCAAACGGAGCCTTTATTAACAAAAAGATTATTCATGCAAAATGCGCAGGAGCAAGTTTGACATGCATCGATTCTGGGATAACCAATACTCATTTTAATAAACCATTCTCTTGACATAAATATCTTCCAAGTAACACATGTGGTCGATATGAACAAGACATCAAACAACAATCATTCAACCGCTAGCAAGGTAATCTTAACAGTTATCTTTATAATTAATTAATGATCGAGCTCGAAAACCAACTAGTCTTCTAATTATCCATCAAATGAGACAAAATTCATCTACGTGAACATCCAAACAACGATCATTCACATTCACAACTCGTGTTATTTCAATCGCGTGAACCTCAAACTAAAAATAAGTTTATTTAGGGATTTAATGTCTAAATTTATTTGACGAAACAAGCATTCAAAGGTGAATTAATATAAACATATATAAGAACAGACAAGACAATTAAGTTCAATGTTTGCAAGAGAGGATGGTCTCTACTTGCCTTAAATGAGGTCGAATCTGATGGCGGCGGATAAGCGGCGCAAGCAAAAACAGAAATCATAATCCGAACCTGATCAAGCACAACGAAAGCGATGCATCATAAATTATCATGCTAACACATGCTTTCTACGACGCAGAATTTAACTAATGAGGGTTTAGGAAAATTCCCTCCCTCGAAAGCGAGGGGAGAAGGAATTACAACGCGGGAACCGGAGATTTGGCGGCGCTTTAGGCTAGGAAAAAATCATAAATCGGAAGGGTCCTCAAGAGATCCCACCAATTGGAGCGACGAACGGCGTCGGGGAGCAGGAAAAACCTAGAAATTGGACGGTTAAAAATCAAGCAAAAATCTTGAATCGCAAAAATATCTGAATTTGGAGCGCAAACTTTCCAAGCAAACGCAAGGAAATCTGAAATAGGAGGGGAATGAGGAATTCCTTACCCAAGGAGGCCAAAACCGAGCCCAAGGAGGAACATCTCGCAAACACCAGCCCAAACGGAGTGGAAGAGGGTTGCCGGAGGAAGAACGTTGTTGTCCACAAGGAGGAGAGGCTGCCAAAGGGGAGCAGAAACGGCTGTCGGCCCTTGAAGAGGCTGTTGCCGACCTTGGAAGGGGAAGAGGAAGAGTTGTCGGCGGCTTGCAGGAGGGAGCATCGACGGCCATTGCAGGAGGAGGCGCAGGAGGAAGGCTGCTAACAGGAAGGAGGCGCAAGAGGCGACGACCACATCTGGAGGAGTCGCCGGCGAGCAGGGAGGTGAAAGGTGCACGCGGGAGCACCGAACGGGAGACGGAGGGGCGCGCGGGAGACGGGGCTGCGGGAGCCCTAGCTGAGCGGAATCAGGATTAAATCGGGGGGGAGGGGGGCTGCTCGGGATTTAACAGAGGAGGGGGCTGGGGTGCGGATAGATAAAATAAACCCTTTCCTTTCTTGATTTAAAATTAGGGGTGCAGCTAAAAGAATAAGAGAGAAATACGGGATGTTACATTCTCCCTTACTTAGCAAGTTTTGTCCCGAAACTTTGAGGATTCCCTGAATGGGACCTCTCATGGCAAAGATTCAGATGTCATTTATTCCAAACAAGATTCGCAGATCAAGACACTACGAATGTGCTGAAACAAATAGGAAAACAAGCGCGAAGACTTACCAAGATCAAGAGAAAATTTGCGGATACTTGCTTCGCATATCAGATTCAAGTTCTCGAGAGAATTATTCGAACTTTTCATGCATTCAAAACACAGTTATCATAAGGATGATTTTTCTTTCGAAGCTTGCATACTTGATACTCAACGATCTTAACGGGTATGGCAAGGTACGAAGGATTGGATCCAGGGAACACAAGAATTGCTTCACTTGGCTCGGAATTGAGAGGTAAGACTCAAGAATTCAGGAGCCAAGAATCTTTGCATGAAGGAGGGGTAACTTACTTGCGATGTTGACGTTTAAGAGCTTTCTAGAAGGGGATACTGGAGAATAAGATGAGATCGATAGACAAGCCTACGACACAGAATTTGACAAAGGAGGGTTTAGGAAAATTACCTCCCTCGAAAGCGAGGGGAGAAGGAATTACAACGCTGGAACCGTAGATTTGGCGGCGCTTTTGGCTAAGAGAAAATCCTAAATCAGAAGGGTCCTCAAGAGATCCCGCCAATTGGATCAACGAACGGCGCCGGGGAGCAGGAAAAACCTAGAAATTGGACGGTTAAAAATCAAGCAAAAATCTTGAATCGCAAAAATATCCGAATTTGGAGCGCAAACTTTCCAAGCAAACACAAGGAAATCTGAAATAGGAGGGGAATGAGGAATTCCTTACCCAAGGAGGCCAAAACCGAGCCCAAGGAGAAACATCTCACAAACATCGGCCCAAACGGAGAGGAAGAGGTCTGCCGGAGGAAGAACGTTGTTGTCCACAAGGAGGAGAGGTTGCCGGAGGGGAGCTGAAATGGCTGTCGGCTCTTGAAGAGGCTGCTGCCGACCTTGGAAGGGGAAGAGGAAGAGCTATCGATGGCTTGCAGGAGGGAGGCTGCTAACAGGAAGGAGTCGCAAGAAGCGGCGGCCACGTCTGGAGGAGTCGCCGACGAGCAGGGAGGCAAAAGGTGCACGCGGGAGCACCGAACGGGAGACGGAGGGGCATGCGGGAGACGGGGCTGCGGGAGCCCTAGCCGAGCGGAATCGGGATTAAATCGGGGGGAGGCTGCTCGAGATTTAACAGAGGATGGGGCTTGGGTGAGGATAGATAAAATAAACCCTTTCCTTTCTTAATTTAAAATTAGGGGTGCGTCTAGAAGAATAGAGAGAAATACGGGATGTGCGATCGAAGGATAATCTAGTTGATCCATTGACAAAAAAATGCCCTGAGACCGTTCAATCAAATCAATAGGGGAAATCGGACTCAAGGCGGTTTGAGATCAGCCTTAGTCTGAATGTTTTGATTCCTTCCTTTGTCAAATCTAGCATGTTGTGCTCCGTTGGTGTTTAGGTTGCTGAGTACGAATCTGATAAGTTGTTTCATTCCACATTTGATGTTAACAGACACATCAGGATTCGTCTTCCTTAACTTGGAGGAGAGGGTTATTCCACATTTGATAACACGGTCTGACTTATTTTGGACCTTCTTCCGTTGATTGCTTTCATTCCACATTTGATGAGTTTCAATTAACTCTAGAAGAACAGTAACAATGACATCACATGTAGGAACACAGATATAGCTGCGTTGTCCAGAAGTCTAAAATCGTTTCAGTTAGAAACAGTTAATAGATTATGCGGTTAAACCAGAAATACTCTACTTTAATGTCCTCTTAGCATATTCAAAGTACTATGTTCTTTTGTAGAACTAGATACATGTACATTTTCCATAGTCGAATTCATTCTGAATGAAGTTCTCTGTTGGAAATTACAGGAGCTGCTGATGTAGGAGGAGCACTTGCAGATTGGGATTCTTAAAAGGATGATCTGCTGGATGATGGTTTCTAGAGTATCTGTTTGGTTTCTTTCTTTGGCTTAGAGCATTGCTTTTAGCTCTCTTTACCTATTTTTGTTTGGGCTATTTCCTGTTCTTTTGTTGATCATGAGACATTAGGTCTTCTGGTACCTATTTCTCTGATTGTACTTTTGACTTTTATGTGATGTTGCTTAGTTTATATTTTATTCTTATGCGTGCATACATACCTATATTTCCTTCAGTCCAATATGTTATAACAGGTGATTGCAGACACGATTGTGTAATGAGTCGAATTGGTTGAACACTACACACACCAACCCCTTTTCTGGCGTTAGGTTTACCGCGGACATGGGAGGAGATTGTTAGGTTTATTAATTACAGACTGATGCTCACGTGCATATAACTCTTTTATAACCATCTCACAACTTGCGTGCACATAATTTTAGGTTACTCATTCTACAATTGGAGGGGTTAGAAAGAAAATTTTGTTGCCAAACCAATATCGTAATATTACAAGTGATTGCATCATTATATCAACAAATAGACAATTAAAAAATCAATGAATAGATAATCTAATTGAATTTGTGATTGGATGGGTGCCTTAGTGCCTTCAGTTTGAGTTGTTTTACTACTTCCAAAGAGAACATATTCTCTTGATTTCAATCATTGAACATCCACGATCACTTGTTCATTAATAAATTTTAGACGAATTCATTAAGCGTTCTACATTCTTCAAATTTGTGACGCATCATCTAGGTATGTATTGATAGAGAAAGAAACTCAACACATTTCAATTATTTACGGTCTTACTGATGGGGATCATAGTTCACGGGCATGCCGGCCCGTATCGGAACCAATTTGGGTTTCCACCCGTAGTAGGAGGGTTGGGGTAGTCGTATGGAGGACCCTAGCCCGTCGCCGTTAAGAGTGTCAACGGGACATTTTCTCTGTGTTAGCTCTATTTTTTCATATATTATCTATGCACATTTTTGTGTGTAATGTGAAGGCCAATCACATCCGTCCATTATGTGTTTCTAACATATAAATATATTTTGTGGAGTTCTTTTGGAGCAATGCAGAATTCGAGAAAATCGAAGTATTGTGATCACCGCGGTGCTAAATCCGTGGAGTTCTCCATGGAGTTCTAGGTGATGAATCCTAGAGCAATACTTTTCCCAATTTCCATTTGATTGATACCCTCATCGTCCACCTCCAACCGCTCTCCCTTCATCAAAAACAGTTATTGCCCTCTAAAACCGAGCACTACTGGCATTAATCGTTGGTAACTGCCGACAGTTTGCAATTTTCTCCCTCCAAGACCGAAGATCGTGGATTTCCTATAGCTTCCGCGGGCTAGGAAGCCCGCGGTCCTTGCAATCGTGAGCCATTCACCTCCTCCTCGCTCGAGCTAGATAACTCTTATTGACTTGTGCATTCTTGATTCTCATGCGCTGACCATAAACCTTCACTTAGGATATTGTGAGCCTAGCCTCCGCTCTGATTCCATGTCAAAATTTTGGAATAATTTCATCTATGATTCCAAAGTATATATATTTTTCCTACCACATATGCATTAGGCATTATACACAAATACATTCCCCATGGTAGCAGGGGCGGATCCACGTAGGGGCGAGCGTGGGCGGCCGCCCACACTGAATTTTAAACATATTATATTTCGGTAAATAAAAATAAGTTCTTTACCATGGTGAACTTGTTACGTATTACGTTTATTATATGCTACATAAAATTAGTACTATATTATTGTTAGTTTAGTTGGCTGACTATAAATATTTTGGCCTTTTGGTCATGGGTTCAATTCCCACCAACCACAAATTTTTTATAATTTTTATTTTATTTTATAGATATAGTTTTCTTTTGCAATATTATTGTTTAAAAATATAACCAACAATAATATTTTTTATTTGCACACCAATAAATATGAGATTAAAATTCAAAATACATGGAATTAAAAACACACAATTATTTATTACTCACACACAAATATTTGTTATTCACAGTCCAACAAAAAAACTATGAAAATCTTACATTTCTAAATACTCCTCTCCTTTAAGCATATCTCAAACCACTTGTTCTCGCGTCCCCACGTACTCATACACACACACACACACTAATACTTTGTTCTCGTTACTCATTTTTCTAATTAAATTTTATTTTAAAAGTTTAATTAATTTGTATTGTAATTATTAAGAAAAATAATTTTAATATTGTTTTTTTTTTTCAAATTATTAATTCTTTTAATAAAAGATAATTTTATATTAAATAATTATTTGTAAATATTAGAAGTTTATTGAATATGATAAAAAAATAAAAGAGATTATATAATCATTTCTAAATATTAGGGATTTATTGACTTTGGTAAGAAAGATAAAGAGGTTATATACTTATTATTAAAAATAAGAGGGATTTGACTATGATGTAAAAGATAAGAGAGATTATCAACAATTTACTCTTATACTTATCAATTTCTTTATTTTCGAATATTTTTGTACTCCGCCCACACTAGAAAAAATTTCTGCGTCCGCCACTGCATGGTAGAGTTCTTGTCATGACAAAGCATCTTGTAGAGCCAAATAACTTCTTTACCAATTACCAAAATCAATGTGTAGTGGTTTATATTCACACCCGCTGGTTTTCACAATGTTTGAAGCAAATAGAATCAATAATACCACCTAATGTAGCTAGAAAATGTAGATCGTCAAGAATAAGCAACTCGCACAAGAATCTAAAATTATGATCTTCACTCACAAAGAGACCACATAAGAAGTCGGAAGAGGAGGCCTACTCTTCGAGCTTCACGAGGGGAACAATACGGGCCCAAGCCGATCCGAGCAAACCCAAGTTTTATTTACCTGCATAATACTACAAATATACCCGGAAGGGCACATTTCGCTGGATGGTTTTGGTAGTGTTGAATTGAAATTGAGGGTAAGTAATTCCATTCAAGAATGTTTGGCTTGACAAAATTCCAATGAATTTGAAATGGTCCGATTGCAACGGTTTTCAATTTTACCTAAATCGAAAGATTCTCACTTGTCGTCTATTTCATTTGTTTTTGGAAAGATTTCAAACCCTCAGTCTGAGTTGAACCTCCAGGGCGAAACAACGATTGCTTTGAAGGAGAAAGAGATCTATAGTTTCAACATCATATATCCACGTTTCAACATCATATATCCGGAGCTCAGACCAACAAATTTCTCGGGGGCTACCACAAGTATTTTGAAAAGTGCTGCATTTACAGCTGCTATAAATTCAGTGAAACCGAGATTTCATACTTGCTGTCCCAAGAATGCAAATGACGCTTAACAGCAACAACTGGCAATGCACAGCTATTAATGCTGTGTATTCAAAGCGCATTTATGAAGCACTTGCTCAACTGCTGGATCTAAAGGAGCAAGAAATACAAACATTTTTTATGATTGCATTTAAATTTCAAGACTATTTGATTGCATCGCCCCAAAAAAAAGGATTTTAAAAATATAATACTCCCGATTGAATTCCTTCTTACAATCAAACAAAGGAATTGGCGAAATTCTAATTATGTTGTCTGAATTCCAACGACAGCATAATTGGGATTAAAATTGGAAAGAGCATCACACAGATGAAAACTTGTTCAAACCTGTCTAAGGCTCTATTTGGGACTTTGGCGGCGGCAGGGAGAACAGTATTTCGCCGTTCGTGGGGGGCCGGGTTCGGAGGAAAAACAGGAGCAGACGCCACCTCCGTCTCCCTAAATTTGCATTCCGTCAACGGTGGTAAAGCAAACAAGCTATTCCAACGCCAACCGCAACCACCATCATGAAAGCAGAGCACACACTACTGATAACAATAAAAAACAGAGAGAAAAGGAAAAAAAGTAATGGCAATGGCGACAGCAACACACCGCAACAGAGAAAAAGGCCCGCCTACAACTGGATTACAGGCATCTGATTCTGTTGCCACTCCGCACGCTTCACAGTCAAAAGAACCCCCAAACTCCCCCCTCCTCATCCGCCATGAAAAACTCTTTATTGCAACAACACGTCAACGCTCTGCCGCCATTGCCAATATCCAATCCCCTAACCACAATCACTAGCTACTCATCCGGCTTATTCGAGATTTTCATACTCCAGCAACTATCATTTCATACAAGCCCTGCCGCCGCCGCCGCAGCCGTCCAGAACTTCTGCATGAATCTTGAGGGATTTAAGATAGCGTATGGCATCGTCTAGCACGGCAGCCGCGCCCTTGCCCTTTCCACCCGGGACGATCCTTCTCAGAAGGTTGACCGTTGCCTGTATCCTCTCCCGCTTGCCGCAGGCTATTTTGTAATTCGGACTCTCTTCCAGCTTGCTCCAACTGTCGGCACAGCTTAGCCCCGCTCCGTCGTCCCCGGTACGAAAGCGACGGCACGGAACCACCGTGGAGCTCGCGGTGTCGGTCAGAGATGCGTCGAGCTCGGAGTGTTCCAATTTGCGGCGCTTCGGAGGGACGGGGGAGGTGCATTCTTCTGCGTCTTCCGCGATGCCCAGAGGAGAATGCCCCGTGCTGGCTTCTTCCGAGTCGAAAGAATTTTCAGAGTCGGAGTAGAGCAGGGCGTCAATTTCCTCGGTATCTTCGTGCATCTCTTCGCGCCCCTCGGAGGGTTCGTGGCAATCCGAGGCGCCGGTGCGGGTTTCGTTGGTGGGAGGCGGGGTCGGGCTCACAACCCGCTGTGGATTCCCCACAGAGCGGAATACCAGGTTTGTTCGACCCCCCGAATGATCAAATATGAGAAATCTCTTCGACTGAGTGGTGCATCCCAATCCTAAGCAGCCATTTGCAGGGGCAGCTCCCCTTATTCCTAAAGCTGAACCATTTGCTGGATTAAGTGCCCGCGGATTAAGCTGCTGAGTGAATGCTGAATTCAATTGAAGGATGCGGCCATGGGGGGCTCCAAATCCAGGGAAGGCGTCGCTGCCACTCACAGATAAGCAGCCATAGTTGTTGGCATGGCTGGGATGGAAGAAAGGTGTTGACTTGTGCTGCGGCGGGGCATCAGGTGGCCAGATAGCACAGCTAGAGTTTGAATTACTAAACTTCCACATCTTTGCAAAACGATTAAACCAAGTTTCCAGAAATATAAATCCCTATATTAATCCACAGAAGCGCGAACACAGCATAAAAATTTGATGCAGCTAGAAACAAAGAAAAGCAGGAAACTTACAGGAGGAAATGCGGTGATGGAGAGTTCAGATCAGAAATTCTTGAGGATATGTAAAAATATCTCAATTTATTTGAACGGGGGAGAAGGAAAGGTGGCCTACGTCACTGGCTTCAGGAGGTGACGGAAATACTCAGCCTGCCGGAAAGAAAGAAATCAGAATCAAAACTGGCAGCCATAGAAAAAATTGAGCAGAGAAAGAGTGAGATCATTCGCGATTTGAAGTACCTGGCAATCCTGAAGCGGTTGAAAGCAAGCTATGATTCTAACTATGATGGTGGCAAACCCGGCAATTCCATTTTCATGCTTCAATGCTCGAAATCTAGTCTGCGCAGCTGCTTGGCACACCATTACTACTCTTATTCCCTTCGAGTTGCGCGTCCACCGAGGAGCTTTAAGAAACTAAACGGAGAAGAAGAAGAAGAAGCAAGGAAGGAGAGCGCGCAAGATCTAAAGTAGTCGCTACACAGTGAAGGAAGAAATCCGGAAGCGGAACTTTTGGGGAGATTTTAAAAGGATCAGCTTTTTTGAGTTTTAGCCAACACTCTCAGCTCGTTTCGATGGAAAGAAACGTTGGTCCCATGGATCAGATCGGAAGAAGAGAGAGATGGAGGGAGAAAGAAGGGGGAAAGCGTTCAGTGATAAGGGGGAAACCGAGTTACAGAATAACCCTGCAATACAAGTTCAGGGAAACCACTTTCCTGTAAACGTCGACGGAGAGGCTCAACCAGCGCATGCTGCTGCTCAAAATCAGAATCCCTGGAAGAAAAACAACAACAACTAGAAATCCAGATGCATCAGTAAAGAGCCCAGCTAAAACAAAATCGAAATCCCTTTCATCTTCACAGAAGGGAGAAAAAAAAACATTAGATTTAACCATCTACATCATCCGGAAGAACAGTAAAAACGCAATCCGATTTCAAAGCCAATCTTCTCAAACAAAAATCTAATAAACTGGGAAATCCCGGCAACTTACAGCAGGAGGGATGAGGATTTGAGAAGAAAACCCTAGCCGCCTTGAACCGTACTGAGGAAGAGAGTATCGTCGGAGGTTGGAAGAAACCGGAGCGCTTTCAGTCTTCTAGGAGGAGGTGAGAGGAAGGATTTTATTGGCCCTTTATGACGAATGTGCTGCCACTGTTCGGAGATTATTACGGTTTTTTAATTAATGAATTAGTCAATGTGATATCTTAAATAAAAGTATCCTTTGCATGGAAATTTGAGATAGGGTTAGGTTAAATGTTAACCGCGGTCTGCGATTTAACTGCGGTTAGGTTTCGAGTTTTCTGGAGTAAAGCTAAGGAGGCGAATCTCATCGTGCAGGCATGCAATCATCTCGCTGGAATCTATTTCTTTCCCATAATATCTCCGGCTGTATGCTATAATATCGATAATGCCATCACTGATGTCAGCCCGCATCCCAAAAATTTAATATAACTAAACTGGTTATATATCATGTACTTCACCTTTGAAGGCACGGCGGTGAAATTGAAGGAAAATAATAATAAATTGATAACAATATTAATGAATGCTACACTATTTATTGAGATGGTCTCTTTCGACCACAACTTAAAAACCAACTTAAAACATTTGGGCTCTGTTTGGACTCCCATTTAGGGGCCACTCAAGCGCATCTCGGCTATGTTTGGGCAGCACCGATTACTGCCGGGCGTTTGAGAAAGGAGTATATTTGCGTTTTAGATTAGTGTTTGTCCCGTCTAGCCGACCAACGCTCTTTTTGCCGAGAACCTGTAGAGGGAGACCCGACTAGGGCTTAAGTTCAAGCTTCCTCTGCCAAAAATCTGCAAGAGTGTTGCTGACCTATGGTGCTTGGTCGAACGGGAGGTGGTTTAGGTGAAGTCTGGTAGGGCATGTTGTCCTTGCCGATTGGTGTAGCCGAGAGCTTGACTTCCCGAGAGAACGTTGTTGAATCCTTGCCAAAATCAGCCCTTACCGAGCAAAGTTCGTGTCAATGATTGTTGCGGAAAGCTATTTTAGGAGCACGAATTGTCGAGGGAAAATTGTTATGACCGTCGTCATGACTCCAAAACACGCGCTAAGGGTAATGATTCCTTTTCCCGGTCTTAGGACCATACTTTTGCTATTTTTGTATGCTTGTGATGATTTTTGTGCAATGAGAGTCCCCTCACACCGTTTCGGTTGAGGACAGGGACTCCGCCGGGGCGTGCGATTGCAACCCCGATGTATGTTTGTATGAGCTGCACGTAGAGTCCCTCTCCCCCTATGCGGTGGAGAGCGGGGACTCCGCCAGGGCGTGGAATTACGACCCTGGTATAGTTTTTTTGCTTTTACTTTGCTTATGAGGGCCACCCGCCTTCAATTGGACGCGATGTGTGTTTCTCTCGGTTCATTGCGAACCCGCAGGTCGATTGTGTCCGTCCCCAACATAAATATGGATTTGTGATCCGACGTGCGAGTTTGGATTTAGGCATGTTGTGTGAAGCCTACCTGTGGCGGTAAGCCCAGATCGGTGATGTTTCTGTGATGTGCATTATGATTAGCCATAGGTACGCGAACGTCAATGCCTCATGTTATTCGTCGTAGTATTGCAGGAATTAATGGGCGTTATTCATGAATGCCCTGTTCCTAGGCGGGCATGTGTTGGGCCTGGTAGAACAACATTTTGCACGTGGGCTTTTGTTGGACGGGCGGATCCCCGTCCCTGCATAGATTGCGCTTCCCTAGACCAGTCCTATGCCACTTTGAAATGACAGTTGTAGGTCGTATCCTTCCAAACCAGTCCTCTGTCACTTTGAAAAGTGCAGTTATAAGTTGTCTTCTGACAAGTCCTATGCCGCATCAAAAAGGCAGTTGTAGGTCTTTATCCCAAACCAGTCCTCTGTCCATTCTATAGGACAGTTGTAGGTTTGGTCCCGCCCGTCGCTACGATTGACCGAGTCACGGTCGTACTGTTATACTTATCATTGAGGCTTAGATTGTGCGTTTCCGGTGTGTTCATGACACGTGCGTAATAGCTTAAAAGGTATCGCTTAGCGTGTCCCCTGGATCTTTGTCCTTCGTTCCATGTTTGCATATTTTGATTTGCGTGCGTACTTGCAGTAGAGCATGTACTCACCCCGGAGTTCGCTTGGATGGCCGGGGGGGAGGAGTCATTACGCCGTGTTGGTCAGCCCCATGCTGACTTTCATTTGCCGCCCGTTTGTTCTTGGTTTCAGGTGACGTAGCTCGTAGTGGTGAGTAATGGGCTGGAGCCCAAGAGCTGCTGAGGAGCTGGTGATTCGCTTCTCCCTTTTAGTTTGTCTGTATTTCTTTTTTAAAGTCATGTAAGGCCTTAAGACCACGTCATTTCATAGATGTATTCCTATTAAGTGTGGACATTCGGGCCCCCTTGTTTTGGGCTTTTGTTTAACTCCTGTTTCTGTTTACTCTGAGTTGTGTTAGTATGTTTTCTTGTATCAATTATTAACGTTTTAGGCTTTGTGGATATTATATATCGTGGGGTCCCGGCCGGACCCATGTTATATTCTATTTGCAAACCAGAGATGTTACATGTGGTGTGGCCGATTATGTGATTAGGTGCTTTTTCAATTCTCTCACATCCACGAGCGTACTAGCTGGCAAGTAGTCGCCACTTGCAAGTCGAGCAGAGTATTGATGCAGGCGAGGAGCAGGTATCACAACAAATCCTTCCAGAGTTCTAGTTATTGTTTCCTTCGATTTAAATCCTTCCTGCTTCTGAACAGGGGAGCATATGCTTCTAAGTTCTACCCGATTTGGCATTTCCTCTTTCCTCCCTCGTCCCCGAGCTGCCGAGCATTCGCTTCTTCATTTCTTCAGTTCTTCATTTCTTCTCAATTTGTAGGTGACAAGGTGAGTTCACAACTTCAACTCTTCTGGTTTCAGGTTGCTTAGTTGCTTGATGTTCTTCCGGTTTGAGCTTGCTTTGTGGCTTGATATTCTTCTGATTTCAACTAATCAACTTGCTTCTATTTTCTAAGTTCTGCACAATTCTTTAGTGTTAATTGATAATTTATTGCTCTGCATAAATGTTCTGCAAATTTGTTAATTGGTACTTTTTTGTTGACAGAATAGAAAAACTTATCTATAATTTCTGCTTGTTTCGATAAATAATCTATGATTTCAATTTTCAACTTGTAATTAATTGATAATTTATTATTAATTGATAATATATTGTCAGTTAATCGAAGTTTTGTTTCAGTTTATGAAAAATGATAATTGATAATCATATTATTTAGAACTTTTTAGAGTGTGAATATGTGAGTAATTGTGCAATGGAGAAGTTTTTTCAAAAGAAGCAGTTCAAAGTTCTGTGGATTTGCAAGAGTTGATTTTAGTCGATAAAAACATAGAATAAAAATTTAGACTGAAAGATTTACCTTCAAATCCGGGTTTAAGACATCATATAAGTTACTATGAGATCAACCATCAAGACTCAACAAGAAGATATTATATTGGCGACATGGTTCTTTCCAACCTCATTTAGATATGTTCTCAAACAGAAATCGGACACCAAGCTTTTAGTTTCAATAAGAATTGGTTTAATGACTTTACAGATTGGTTCGAGTACAGTAAAAAAAGACGCAATATTTTGCATTAACTGTTACATTTTCCCCCAAAGAGAGAATGAGTCTACTTTTGTCAGTATGGACTTTAGATATTGGAAAGATAAGACAATACTTAATAGTCATGTTGGAAATCATACGACTCCTTACAATACTTTTAGAAAGATGAGAGTATTTCATGAACCAAAAATTAGGTATTTAAATTGCATTTTCTAGACAAGATGAGCAACAAAGTATATAATATCGTGTTTGTTTATGTGCATCGAATAATTGAGTTCGATTTCTTTTACTCCAAGAATTGCATGTCTTTTAGTAGTCATGATGAGACTAAAGAGTCTAACAATCAAGAAAATTTTCTTAAGTTCTTGGAATTTCTAACATCACATAACCATGGTTTCAAATCACTTGTATTCAAAATGCTCCTAACAATTATCAACTTATATCACCAAAAAATCAAATGGAAATAATGTCACCAATTGCAACAGAGGCAACAAAACGAATTATTCAAACATTGAAACAGATTGCTTTACCATTTTAATGAACGAATCCCTTGATGTATCGACGAAAAAGCATATATATGTCTGTTGCGGGTCGCTCGGGTGCTCTGGTAGACCGGTCGAATTGAACCACCTTAGCTCGGAAGCGAACCGAGCGCGCAAACAGTCAATTAGAGATTCGTTGAGTACACTGAGACTTTTTAACGTGGAAAACCCGGAATGGGTACAAAACCACGCGGCTGGAGCTGTGCCGACCAAACTTTACTATCTTCTGAGAGCTTACAAGTAGGTACTTAGAAGTCGAGCGCGATAGGCCGCCGCTCGTTACAATAATAGAGAGAGAGTGAGAGAGTTTCAAGGGTGACAGGCCACCTCTCAGAAAACTAAGTCTTTTTTCCTCTGAGAACTGTGGGGAACAAAAGTGAGAATGCTCCGGAGAACTAAATAAAGTGAGAATGTTGAGTCGCCTTCTAGGATGAAGGAAATCTTCAAATCCACGAAGGAGATCTTCAAGCGCCGAAGGAGAATTCCGTGAAAATCATCAAGGAGCTCTCCCGGGTGCAGAAGGCAAGGTCTCCCTAAATGATGGTTCTGGGCTCCTTTTATAGCTTTGGCCGGGGTTAGCCCGGTAATTTCGTCGTTGTAACCACCGTAACCACCTGGCGGACGAATCACATTTTCCAGTTCGGAGCACACGGATCGCCATTTTTCGTAAATGACCATCTCGCCCTCGGGCAGTTCGGGCAGCTTTGTTGAAGGCAAAAAAGGCGACAAGCCGTTCCTGCAATCTGAGAAACTAGAAAGACAAAATGTGAGCGTATCATAAAGACAAAATGTGAGCATATCAGAAATACGAAAGTGTTCCGTGCGCGCAAGCGCGCTCAGAAGCGTTCTGAGCGTGCAGCGAACACGGAAGTGCTCCGGACACGCTTAGAGGCGTTCTGAGCATGTTACGAGCGCGGGAGCGCTCCGAGTGAAATCTGGGGCCCAAAGGGCGCACAACGAGCCTGGAGAGGGCGGACACCCCCGAACCCATCCGTGTGGAGGGGGCTTGCCCGCACCCCACTAGGGGTACGGCTTGGCCGCACCCCAAAGGGGGTGCGGTTAGGCTGCGCCCCCGTGGAGGGGCGGCCTGCGCGCTACCGTGCGGTAGCGCCGCGCGGTAGTGTTGCCACGCGGTTGCGGGTAGTCCGACGAGGGCGGTTGGTCTTGGAGAGAGTGGGCTTGCCCACTTCCCCACTCTCCCCTCATCATGATAGTGGCCTTGGGGAGTAACCACCTCTTCTTAGGCATATAAATGAATAAGAGTCTTGATGAGTACGCATCAATGTCTGTTATTTTACGTATGTGGATTCCAACGGCATGATTATAAAGCGTCTTCTTAGTTTTGTTCATGTATCTGATATTGCGACGATATCTCTAAAAATTGTTAGTGATAATTTATTTATGAAATATGATCTTAGTATTTTTAAATATTGCATATAAGGATATGATGACACTAGTAACATGAAAGGTGAGTCTAAAGAGCTAAAAACTTTAAATATGAAAAAAAATAGTTGTTCTTTCTATGTTCATTATTCTGCACATCAACTACAATTGATACTTGTAGCTATCACAGAAAGGGATTCTGATAGTTCTAAGTTTTTCACATTTATTAACACAGTATTGAATATTGTTTGTGGCTCGTGTAGACATCGTCATTCCCTTAGAGGCTTGGAAGTTGATGCAGTTGCTAGAGAGCTTCGTTGCGGTGAGTTAGAAATTAAGTGACGGAGAGTTGAATAAACTTGTAGAGACTTTTAGAGATTAAAAGATCTAGAGACACAAGATGAAGTTCACATTATGGTACAATTATAAATATTATCTGCATATTTTTGTCAATTGTAGATGTTTTTGAAATTATCATAGTTGATGCGACATATGGAATTAAAGAAGAATGACAAGCAATTTTTTATAAGTTATCTTGACTTTTAAATTCGTATTTGTTATTCATTTGATGAAATATATTTTGTCAAAAACAAATGATCACAAATCTTGCAAAATAATGATCAAGATATTGTCAACGCAATTTTGTAAAGTTGTCAAAATTGTTACTATTAATGATAAGAAATGACTAAATCGATCGAGTAACAATCCTTTATGGTTGAAGTCTCCACTTTATTTAGTAAACATATCATAGAAGTTTCATATATGAATGAGAAATTTGTTCAGCCAGGTAGATCAAGACGCAGCGCACGTGAGATTACAAATATACATAATTTTAGAATTGAAAATTTTAATATATTGTTTGATTGGATGCTAAATGACTATTTTGATTATGTAAACATAGAATTGCTTTTATGTGTCGCTTGCCGTGACTCAAATGATCAATTTGGTTTTTATGATAAACGTAAATTAATTTGTCTGGCTAAATTATAGTTATATATATAATTTTACTCAAATAAAATTGCATTACTTAATTGAAGGTCAGCATGATATATATATATATATATATATATATATATATTCTTGCAATGCGCTCTACGCCGATGAACACATTTTTCGAAATCAACAACTTCTTAAAAAGTTTGTGTAGTTAAAAAAACAAGAAATATAATTATCGATTATATTTTAGACTATTTAAGTTGACATATGTCTCTTACCAACAATCAGTGTTGAAAGGATGTTTTCTACAATTAAGATAACAATGAAAAGTATGCAAAATATGATGAGGGATGAATGAAAGAATTATTGCTTGATTGCTTATATAGAAAAAGATTTTGCGTAAACAATTACAACTGATATAATTATTTCATTTTTTCAGAGCACATGTCACCGCAAAGTAACTTGTTGATGTGTAAGTTTATTTTTCTGAGTTTTGTTTTTATAACTTGCATAATCATTTTATGATATAGTTCAAAGATTAGAAGATTTTCTTGTATTTTGATTTTACATTTGAGGAAGAACAAAAAAGAGCAACATTTTTAACAATAATTTGTATGTTCAAATTTATTATCCCCGGGCTGCAACGAAATCCTAGTCCGCTCCTGTATAAAAAAAAATTTTGTACGATCAAAGTCAAAAGTATGTCTTCTGTTAAAAAATGTGTTGCCCTAAGATCATTGTGCATATTTTCAGTTCAAGTTTGTTGCGGCAAAATCAACCCAAAGAAATGTCCCAAGACCCGTTGGAACCACAACTTGCACAAGTCATCATGGTTTGTGAACTACTAGCAGCTCTCCTGCCAACATTCAGTTGCGGCAAAATCAACCCCAAGATCCAGCTCTCCAGCCAACATTCAGTTGCTTCGTAGAAGCTCTTCCGCCAACATACAGTTCTCCCGCAAAAGTCGCAGAAGCTCTCCGGATCTGTTTTTTTGTGTCAAAGAAGTTTGTATGTCCTAACTAAATTTAATATAATCCGGCTACTGCCTATTACCAGTTTCATTATTGTGAACTACATAATAAAGTACTTTTGAAGAGCTCGCAAGATTTGTGTTGTAAATACCTGCACTTTCAGAAAGAAAAGGCCTCACGTTGAAAGAGATTGTGGGGAAGCATTATAAAGAATATAATGTATGCCATCTTAAGTGCAAACTATCTCGCCGGAGAAGCTCGCCGACTGCGATGAAGAGAAGCTCGTCGGCTGCGTGTTTGTGGTTTTTTGGAAGAATTATAATGTGAGAAGCTTGCCGGAGAAGCTCACCCGCTGCGATGAGGAGAAGCTCGCCGACAGCGATGAAGAGAAGCTCGCCGGAGAAGCTCGCCGGCTGCGATGAGTAGAAGCTCGCCGACCGGCAAATTCCGCATGAGCTCATCCAGATCTCTTTATGCGAGCGTAATTTTCTGTAGGAATAAAATCATGGCCAATGAATTTAATCGTGCGTCTGTGATTTCCCGAACTCGGGAACTCCAGGGGATCCGGATCCCTCTCCCCCCTCTCTCTTCTCTCTCTTTTTTATCTCTTCATTGGATGACTGAGATCAAAAACTTGGCACATGTTGGATGGCTAAAATTAATTCTACGACTCCAAACTACTCCTTTAATATATATATATATGTACATATGTACGACTCTGTATTCGCCGAGTGGGACCCCAGATCCCACGAGGTATTTTTGACATCGTTTTTAGCAAGTTTCAGGGCAGAGAGAGAGGAGGGCGAGCGGTGGAGGTAGAGGCCTCCCGCTCGCCCAGCACGTGTAGGAGGCGAGCAAGGAGGGGGCGAGCTTCTCTCGCCCCGCTCCCAACAAAGGGGGGCGAGAGGAGGTGGGGCGAGCCCCCCTCTCGCCCCCGCCCCCAGCATGGGGGGGGGGGGGGGGGGGGGGGCGAGAGGAGGGGGGGCGAGCCGCCCTCTCGCCCCCTCCCCCAGCATAGGGGGCGAGAGGAGGTGGAGCGAGCCGCCCTCTCGCCCCCTCCCCCAGCATAGGGGGCGAGAGGAGGTGGGGCGAGCCCCCCTCTCGCCCCGCCCCCTGCAAAAGGGGGGGGGGGGGGGGGGGGGGGGGGGGGGGCGAGCCCCCCTCTCGCTCCCGCCCCCAACATAGGGGGGGCGAGAGGAGGTGGGGCGAGCCCCCCTCTCACCCCCGCCCCCAGCATAGGGGGGCGAGAGGAGGTGGGGCGAGCCCCCCTCTCGCCCCCGCCCCCAGCATAGGGGGGCGAGAGGAGGTGGGGAGAGCCCCCCTCTCCCCCCCCCCCCCCCCCCCCCCCCCCAGCATAGGGGGGCGAGAGGAGGTGGGGCGAGCCACCCTCTCGCCCCCGCCCCCAGCAAAGGGGGGCGAGAGGAGGTGGGGCGAGCCCCCCTCTCGCCCCCGCCCCCAGCATAGGGGGGCGAGAGGAGGTGGGGCGAGCCCCCCTCTCGCCCCCGCCCCCAGCTTAGGGGGGCGAGAGGAGGTGGGGCGATCCCCCCTCTCGCCCCCGCCCCCATCATAGGGGGGTGAGAGAAGGTGGGGCGAGCCCCCTCTAGCCCCCGCCCCTAGCTTAGGGGGGCGAGAGGAGGTGGGGCGAGCCCCCCTCTCGCACCCGCCCCCAGCTTAGGGGGGGGGGGGGGGGGGGCGAGACAGGAGGAGGCCGAGCCCTCCCTCTCGCCCCCATCCCCAGCAGTGGGGCGAGACAGGAGGGGGCCGAGCCCTCCCTCTCGCCCCCATCCCCAGCAGGGTGGCGAGACAGGAGGGGGCCGAGCCCTCCCTCTCGCCCCCATCCCCAGCAGGGGGGGCGAGACAGGGAGGAGGTCAGCCCCCTCTTGCCCGGCCCCGGGAGGGTGTTTTGGTCTGCGTTTAGCGCTGCAGAGCAGCGGGATTTGGCTATTCGCATGCCAAATCCGGGGGCATTTCGGTAATTTCGCATGCAGTTTTTGGCTATTCGCAACCCAAATCCAGAAATCCTATAAATAGGACCAAGGGGGCACCATTTGGAGGCAAGCTTGTTCTAGGCTAGCTCTCTCTCTCTCTCTCTCTTTCTCTCTCCCTCCCCAAATCTCTCTCTACTGGAGTGAGGAGAGCCTCCAGTGGTGCCCAAGCCCGGCTTTAGCTTGGGAGGGGAAGCGCTCAACGATCTTCCGGGTATGTGGTGGGACCTCCTCGCCGAGCCCTTGGTCCAGTTCATAGTTCCAACACCTTCAACCTAGAGCTCTCCCTTGGGGGAGTAAGGATTGGCCACCCCTCAACTTGTTGGGGGCCCCGAACTCCACAGAGACCGAGAAATCGGTTTCAACATTATGGTGCGGTGAGCGTGGAGTGTGACCGATTCAAGAAACTCTCAAGATGAGTTCCATGGACGGAGGTGGAGGAAGATCTGACCCAGGTCACTCGCAACCCCCGGTGGCTGGAGTGACATTGGAGATGTTCGAAAATCTCAAGCGGGAGGTCATGCAGACCTTGCAGGTAGCTTTCGCCTCGATAGGCGAAGACAGGAGAGAAAGTGGTCCGGAGACCTTGCCTCAGCAGGTTGGCGAGATCACCCTCGGCCAGCCATCCAGGAAGGAGGTACCAGCGGGGGGGGGGGGGGGGGGGGGGGGGGGAGAGTGGGTAGGCATTCAGCCCCCACTCGCCCGGTCCCCTAGGAGGGGGCGAGTGGGGAGGCGCCAGGCCCCCACTCGCCCACCCCCAAGGGGGCGAGTGGGGAGGCGCCATGCCCCCAATCGCCCAGCCCCAAGGACGCGAGTGGGGCGGGGGCCAGCCCCCACTCTCCCAGCCCCAAAGGAGGGCGAGCATAGGAAGTCCTTTGTGTGAGCTGATTCTCTCGGCCCCGGTTCCAGAGGGGTTCGGAATGTTGGAGATGTCTCACTACTCCAGCAAGGATGACCCCGTCCTGCACCTACAGTGGTTTGAGGTTATGGTCTCCATCAGGCCCATGATGGACGCTTTCAAGTGTCGACTCTTCGCGACAACTCTGAAGGAGAAGGCTATAGATTGGTTCCACCAGCTCCATACGGGATCCATCTATGCCTTCGAAGACTTGCGCCGAGTTTTCCTGCTACACTTCTCGACGTCAAGGAAGAGGAAGAAAGATGCCGAAGCACTTTTCAAGATCAAGCAAGAGCCAGGGGAGTCGCTGGCTCACTATCTGGAGCGGTTCAGGGAGGAGGTTCTCCTCGTCCAAGAAGTGCCCGGATACACCCACAAGCTTGTCTTCACGTTGGGGCTGCGGGAGAGCTTCTTCAAGATGGACCTCATAAGGAGAACTTCTTTGTCCTTTGAGGAGTTGATGGAAAGGGTGGCAGAAGAAGTTGAGAGTGAGGAGGCCAACCCAGAGTTCATGAGAAGGTTGGCCAAGCTGAGTGAGCCGGAGGCAAGGCAGCAGGGGGGGAGGGCAAGGGCCCCCAAGAGGAAGTTTGATCAGGAGGAGGCCAACTTCCAGGGAGAGGGGGCCGACCTCCCAGGGTGGAGGCAGGGAGCGAGGGCACCCTCTCCACCAATCCAACAAGCTATGGTGATCGGCCACAGAAGAAGAAGAAACCGTAAGGGAGGAAGAGGGGGCGTCCCGGTGGAGATACCTTACTGTGACTTCCACGATGAGGAGGGTCACGCGACATCCGCCTGCCCCGAGTTCTTGGAAATGAAGGAGTCGAGGTGTAAGACCCTGTTTTTTCTTTTCTTTTCAAACACCACCGGGTCTTAGGCCCAGAACCGCCGTTTTGCGGTGACACCCTCGTTCGGGAAGGTCGCTACTACAAAACGCCGATCCTGCCGGCCAAATCGATCACGAAGAAGAGAGTATACATGAACAAATAAGAAGCTCAAGTCCACAATCACATACTATATAAGCGTCCACATGATATAACTGATTAAAAGATAACAAGGGTTACAATAATAAAGGGCTCGTGCCCTGTACATCATGTCCTCACTACAAGATCACTCATAAGGTAAAACTAAAGCTAATCGCCACCTTCACTGAAACGGAAGCACCCAAACTAGTCTGACCCATCCCTGCAGACTCTGTGCTCCACTGGTGCTGCAACACTGAATGCTTCTTCTCTTTTGGCCTGCGGTCGCTGCCTTGCAAACCACGTCTACGTCTTCGCCTTCGGCCTCCTGGTCGCTGAGCTGGTGGGGTTCCACCCATCATGGGACATCTGACCCGAGTATGTCCCGGTTGGTGACAATGGTTGCATGTCCATGGGGCCCACCCTGTCGGATCCTGCTGCACCTGTTTCTCTCCCATTCGGTACGCCTAAAATATGGTGGTCAAACGACCGTCAGTCAAACTAGACTCAGTCAACAATCCCCCACCCCTAAACCCGTGGCTCCTAGGCACCGGGCGGAGAGGAGTGAAGAGGAGGACCAAGGGCAGAGTGGAAACAAGCAGGTGACCACTATCCTAAAGAAAGTACAGTAAAAGATTCGCAAGGTTTATAAATTTAACTGACAAGAGTAGTAGTGTGTAACACGATTATAGCTAAAGTAAGCATGAGTGCATGGTGTAACAAGGTAAGAAGTAACGTGCATAAAGTAAGCACAACAGTAAGTAAGTAAGTAAGAAAAGAAACCATTGATTTATAGGGATTACCCCTATAGACCAAGGGGTCGTTTTGCAGGGCCTATCGTATAAAAAGTCCCATACCAATTTATACGATAGGGGTAGGGGTTGAAATGCAATGTTTATGCTATGATATGCAAGGTATGCTGTTATGCTATGTTCATACAAGTGCAACTCACTCATTACGACTCTATGCGCATAGACCTTTAGTTCCCCCTTTTTGGAGCTAGCAAGACTCCCAGGATACTCCCGTAGTGGCAAACGGAAGCGGTGGGTTGGGCCTCGCCCACCTCTAGGTTGGTATTCACACTACCTAACCTAGACCTATCGTACGCCTCAACGCAAAACCCGCGGAGCATCTGCGTACTCTTGCTGGCTGGACCACCAGACTTTCAAGGCTAAGTGTAAATACCACACTTGCCGAGTCAACGTATTGACGTCGGTGTGAACGAACGTCCAATACCGAAGACCCACCACCTTCAATGCACATGCAACATGTTCTACTTCCTACCTCCGAGCCATAAGCTCCCTGGGCTAACCTGCCCGACATCAATAACCTCTCGAGCCACCGGCTCGCCGGACCAACCCGTCCGTACCAACAAACACTACGGAGCCACAAGCTCACCTGACTTATCAATCCGCTCTTACTACCACCGAGCCTACTGCTCGTAGCACCAAACCAGCTAAACTCCCGGAACCACGGGGTGTGGGTGAGTGTGTTATTAAATTCTTCTTGCATAACATTTTACTCCTACAGGTTATGGTTAATCTTGGACTTCCCGAGGGTTACCCTGTAAGGGGCTCACTACGGTACTAGGAGTTATAATGGGATGACACCCCAAGGCTCCCTTTCTCAAGACACTTAATGTTATTAGTTACTACCCATAAGAAGCCCACTTAATACTCCACCTGGATTAATCTCAAGTGCTTTAAGACACAAAAGGGGAAAAGACGATCTTTCGTCATTCCCAGGACGACCTACCCCGAGGGTGGCACCCCACCACCCTAGGACTCATCAAACCCAAATTTACTCCAGGGATCCTCACATAGTCATATGATCACCATTCAACCCTTACATCTCCAAATCAATACACTCCAATTTGACTCGTAACCCCAAGATGGCCAAATTGCTAAACGCAGACCATCCTTAATGTTTTGATGCTCATGAAGGGAGGTTCATTAAATAATCAACTCAATGACCTAATATTTTTAATGGGGGTCCATGCTACATATTCAAGAACAAATCCAGAGTTTCATAACTTCCCCACGTTATTAATATTTAAAACAATTTTCCCAAAATATAACTTCCTAAGGTTTGAACTACAAGTGCACTTTTCTGGCTTCCATTGCCTACCAATCTTTTTACATAAATCAAGGGTACCTAATAATCAGTACATATGAATTTGTAGGAAATTCCAGCAAGTTTTACTATTATTAAAAATTCCAAAACCCATTAACTTTCAATTATTTCCAAAGGAGGTACCCTCATATGAACTCCAAACCTTATGCAAATTTATACAGAGGTGATTGATACTAAAATATTCATCCCTGCAAAATTTGACCATATTCCATAGAGGTTACATTTGTAATTTCCACAAAGGATGTATTTGCAATTAATTCCAAATCGAACTAGAAGTACCAAAAATATCAATATAAAAATTATGAGAAAATTACTGAGGGTTTATAATGGTATGAAATGACATCCAGCAAAGTTTCATGAAATTACAGAAAAACTAACACCCTAAAATTTATCATCCCAAAAATTGCCAACAATAAGAATAATTATACTTTGGACCTCCAAAAGTCTTCCAATGGTTCTAATAGAATCTCTAGGGATTAATAACATCAAAACTAAGGCTTCGTTTGGAGGGACTTATTTTTACCGGTCAAGCGGTTACGACCGCATGAATCGGGCCTTAATTAAGGTCCGGTTCTTGCGGTCGTAACCGCTTGACCGGTGAAAATAAGTCCCTCCAAACGAAGCCTAAGTCGGTGACAGAAGATGGTTAATCACTAAGTATTAATCTTTCCTAAATCCCCAAAACCTAAATATTTACAAATCTACCCAAGAATTTATTCCCTAGGGTTGGCAACTCCAAACCCCACGAATTTCTCATAGGAGGACTCTCTGGCCACCATGACCATCTCCCCAAAATTTTAGGTCAAACCATAAAGGTTTGACCCCTCTTCCTTCATTGACCTCTAAATGCACCCCTTAGGGTTTACCCAAGGATTATGGTCTATACTTCCCCAAATCCACCCAAACTTCTAGTGAGGGTGTTATATCACTCATAGAACTCAGAGGAGTCTATTACACTCCTCTCCAAGGACAAACACTCATATGTCCTTCATAACCCCAAATTCCACTCCATAGGGATCAACCCTATGGCCTTGGGCAAATCAACTCCAATGCTCACCAATTTCCTCATGGGGTCTCAAATTGATCCCACTGACCTTCCCAAGAAGACTCAAGTCTCTATGGGCCCATTTGGCCAATGGATCTCTACTTGGCTAAATGCACCCCAAGGGGCTCCAACTCCATGTCCTAGGGCAATCCAACTCCCCATGACCCCAAAACTCACATAGAGGTGATTTGGGTGGTGTTAGGGCAGTGACCAAAATTCCACTCCAATTGGAGGTGGCTTGACCCCTCAATTTCAACTTAGCCCCTTTAGCCTAATAATTTCCTTAAAGATCAAAACTTGAGCCAATTAATTACCTGGTCAAATCAACCTCAAATGGCTTGAAATTTTAACCAGGGGCTTATCATGACCCTAAGAACACCCCACCAAAATTTGGTGGAGTTTGGAGGTCATTTGACCCTCCAAATAATTTATACATTGTTTATTAAATTTTTACAAAAACTTTAGGAAAATGTTTTCCAAAAAATCTCATTTTGGATATGACCTATATATAGGTAATAATAGCCCACACACCAAATTTCAAGTCATTTTGATGACTGCTTTGAAGTGGGGAATTTTTCTAAGGTCTGGACATCCCTATGGATAGACCTCACCAAAATGAGTGCTGCGGTCTAACCAGGACTCCAAATTGAGTGAAATTAATTTTAAATTAAACTAGACATCAAGGGATACAACTTTGATGTTGACCACTTTTTCTGTAGAGGGCCCTAGGTATTTTCTATAATAATATCTATCTACAGCCAGTTATAAAATAATAAAATTCATCACATAAACTTTCCTGTACAGAAAATTGAACGCTCCAGATTGCGTCTTCTCCGATGAACCAACAACCATTACCTCTTCTTCCTGTAGCTTTTCAAGCGTTGCCGCCGGCCATCCGTCCACCTCCCTGGCCGGCCACCACCACCACCACCTCCGTTGAGGTGGTGGCTATCGCCGGGAGGCGGCACGGCCGCCGGAGGGGCGGATTCCGGCGAACCCGAAACATGATTTTTAATGGAAAAATCTGAATTTTAACTCTCCGATCGGGCTCTTTTGAGCCCGATTTCTCACCTAATTTGATCTAAGATTCTAGCACAAGTAAGGAGGAGGAGGATCAGACCTTGTTGAGGGTTTTGGTGGCTCCAATCGCCGACCACCATTTTTCCTCCTCCAAGCTTTGGGTGCCATGGCTTCTTGTGCATAGGGGGCTCTAACCTTTCGAGAAATTGAGGGGTTTCACTCCTCTGATGGTTGTGAAGATGAAGGGAGGTTCAATTGAGGGGGAGGGAGGCTTTAACCAAGAGAGCCATTAATGGCCTCTTGGTCTCCCTCCCTTGGCCGACCCTATTCACTCTCCCCCCCCCCCCCCCCCCAATAACTCTTGGAAACTGCTGGAATCTTCTCAAATTCATCAGAGAAGATGAATGGAAGAGTAATGGAGGGATACCAAGGGGGTGTATCACCTTAATGGCCATGAGTGGCCTCTTTCTCTCTCCTTAAAATTGGGGAAAACCTCCATTTTCTCTCTCCTAATCACCATGGCCGATTTTCCACTCTCTCCTGTGTTTAATGTCAGCCTACTAGGCTGGTTGACCACTCAATTGAGCTAGCCCAAAGGGATTGGGCTAGGTTTAAGTGGTTTGACCTAATTTGGGCAAGTTTGACTTTTGGTCAAATTTACCAATTGGGTGACCCTAGGATGGGGCTTTTGGGCCCATTGGACTCCAAATTAAATTTAGAAACTACTGCTGGGGTCAATTTGGTCACATGAGCCTTAGTTGACCCAATATAAGTTGATTTGACCAAAACAGGCTAAGTTGACTTTGGTCAAATTGAGCCCTAGGGTTGACCCAGTCATGGGGCTTCTTGCTCCACTAGGTCCCCTATGATAACATAACACTATGGGTAGGGTCAATTTAATATGGTGGTGGTTAATTAGGGCACTTAGTGAAGAATTGTCATTTTGACCTAATTAGAGCTTAAGGTTGACTTTGGTCAATTTGGCCTCTTTGGTTGACCCCAATGGGCCTTTGGTGCCCTAAGGGGACCCCTAATGGGTTAGAGATACTATGGTGGGGTCAAATGGTCAAGTTGAGGCCCTAAAGTCCAACCCTAAGCTTGGTCACTGGAAATTGCTATTTGCAGTCCAAGGCACTTTCAACCCTAATCTTTTCTAAGTTAAAGGGATTTCTACATTACCAAGGACTTGTCATGACCTTGTCAAGGCAGATTCACCTGGGGGGTCTAGCTGTCTGGGGGATGTTACACGAGGGGTCCAAAGTCGCAACGTCAGCAACCAGAGGAGGTCGAGGAGGACCATGCCTGTGAGTAGAAGTCCGAGTCCTGGCCTTCATGCTTGGTTTTATCATTAAGTCCATGTACTATGACGGTGTGTTTCCATCCTTAGTTTTTCTTGCGTGTAACCGGATGACTAATGTAATAAAAGTTTTTCCAAGTGTTCTTCACCCCTCGGATGGTTTCGCTGATCGGGCTCTCACTAGCCGGCAGGTGCAGGTTGACCTCCCAGGGAGGCTATATTCTTCACCCCACGGATGGTTCCGCTGATCGGGCTCTCACTAGCCGGCAGGTGCAGGTTGAACTCCCAGGGAGGCTATGTTCTTCACCCCTCGGATGGTTCTGCTGACCGAGCTCTCACTAGCCGGCAGGTGCAGGTTGACCTCCCAGGAAGGCTATGTTCTTCACCCCTCGGATGGTTCCGCTGACCGGGCTCTCACTAGCCCACAGGTGCAGGTTGACCTCCCAGGGAGGCTATGTTCTTCACCCCTCGGATGGTTCCGCTGACCGGGCTCTCACTAGCCGGTAGGTGCAGGTTGACCTCCCAGGGAGGCTATGTTCTTCACCCCTCGGATGGTTCCGCTGACCGGGCTCTCACTAGCCGGCAGGTGCAGGTTGACCTCCCACGGAGGCTATGTTCTTCAACCCTCTGATGGTTCCGCTGACCGGGCTCTCACTAGCCGGCAGGTGCAGATTGACCTCCCAGGGAGGCTATGTTCTTCACCCTTCGGATGGTTCCACTGACCGGGCTCTCACTAGCCGGCAGGTGCAGGTTGACCTCCCACGGAGGCAAAGTTCTTCACCCCTCGGATGGTTCCGCTGACCGGGCTCTCACTAGCCGGCAGGTGCAGGTTGACCTCTCAGGGAGGCTATATATGTTCTTCACCCCTCGGATGGTTCCGCTGACCGGGTTCTCACTAGCCGGCAGGTGTAGGTTGACCTCCCAGGGAGGCTATGTTCTTCACCCCTTGGATGGTTCCGCTGACCGGGCTCTCACTAGCCCGCAGGTGCAGGTTGACCTCCCAGGGAGGCTATGTTCTTCACCCCTCAGATGGTTCCGCTGACCGGGCTCTCACTAGCCGGCAGGTGCAGGTTGACCTCCCAGGGAGGCTATGTTCTTCACCCCTCGGATGGTTCCGCTGACCGGGCTCTCACTAGCCGGCAGGTGCAGGTTGACCTCCCACGGAGGCTATGTTCTTCAACCCTCTGATGGTTCCGCTGACCGGGCTCTCACTAGCCGGCAGGTGCAGATTGACCTCCCAGGGAGGCTATGTTCTTCACCCCTCGGATGGTTCCACTGACCGGGCTCTCACTAGCCGGCAGGTGCAGGTTGACCTCCCACGGAGGCAAAGTTCTTCACCCCTCGGATGGTTCCGCTGACCGGGCTCTCACTAGCCGGCAGGTGCAGGTTGACCTCTCAGGGAGGCTATGTTCTTCACCCCTCGGATGGTTCCGCTGACCGGGTTCTCACTAGCCGGCAGGTGTAGGTTGACCTCCCAGGGAGGCTATGTTCTTCACCCCTCGGATGGTTCCGCTGACCGGGCTCTCACTAGTCGGCAGGTGCAGGTTGACCTCCCAGGGAGGCAAAGTTCTTCACCCCTCGGATGGTTCCGCTGACCGGGCTCTCACTAGCCGGCAGGTGCAGGTTGACCTCCCAGGGAGGCTATGTTTTTCACCTCTTGGATGGTTCCGCTGACCGGGCTCTCACTAGCCGGCAGGTGCAGGTTGACCTCCCAGGGAGGCTATATTCTTCACCCCTCGGATGGTTCCGCTGACCAGGCTCTCACTAGCCGGCAGGTGCAGGTTGACCTCCCAGGGAGGCTATGTTCTTCACCCCTCGGATGGTTCCGCTGACGGGGCTCTCGCTAGTCGGCAGGTGCAGGTTGACCTCCCAGGGAGGCTATGTTCTTCACCCCTCGGATGGTTTCGCTGACCGTGCTCTCCCTAGTCGGCAGGTGCAGGTTGACCTCCCAGGGAGGCTATGTTCTTCACCCCTCGGATGGTTCCGCTGACCGGGATCTCACTAGCCGGCAGGTGCAGGTTGACCTCCAGGGAGGCAAAGTTCTTCACCCCTCAAATGGTTCCGCTGACCGGGCTCTCACTAGCCGGCAGGTGTAGGTTGACCTCCTAGGGAGGCTATGTTCTTCACCCCTCGGATGGTTCCGCTGACCGGGCTCTCACTAGCCGGCAGGTGCAGGTTGACCTCCCAGGGAGGCCATGTTCTTCACCCCTCGGATGGTTCCGCTGACCGGGCTCTCACTAGCCAGCAGATGCAGGTTGACCTCTCAGGGAGGCTATGTTCTTCACCCCTCGGATGGTTCCGCTGACAGGGCTCTCACTAGCCGGCAGGTGTAGGTTGACCTCCCAGGGAGGCAAAGTTCTTTTCCCCCCGGATGGTTCCGCTGACCGGGCTCTCTCTAGCCGGCAGGGCAGGTTGACCTCCTAGGGAGGTTAAATATTTTCCCCAACATGGCCCCGCTAGCCGGGCACTCACTAGTCGGCAGGATGGCCCTCCCAGGGGAGCCTTAGTAAAATTTCACCAGGATAAAGGGGAGTTTTCTCAATTTCTTTCAGTGCCACTCGCCGAATGTGCAGGGTTGGACTTTTCTTTCCGAGCGTGTACCTCGCTCGAAAAGAGCGGGGATTGTGTACAACCCTGTATTCGCCGAGTGGGCCCCCAGATCCCACGAGGTATTTTTGACATCATTTTTAACAAGTTCCAGGGCAGGGAGAGAGGAGGGCGAGCGGTGGAGGTAGAGGCCTCTCGCTCTCCCAACACGTGTAGGAGGCGAGCAAGGAGGGGGCGAGCTTCTCTCGCCCCGCTCCCAACAAAGGGGGGCGAGAGGAGGTGGGGCGAGCCCCCCTCTCGCCCCCGCCCCCAGCATGGGGGGGGTGAGAGGAGGTGGGGCGAGCCCGCCTCTCACCCGCGCCCCCAGTATAGGGGGCGAGATGAGGTGGGGCGAGCCCCCTCTCGCCCCCGCCCCCAACAAGGGGGGGGGGGGGGGGGCGAGAGGAGGTGGGGCGAGACCCCCTCTCTCCCCCGCCCCCAGCATAGGGGGCGAGAGGAGGTGGGGCGAGCCCCCCTCTCACCCCCGCCCCCAGCATAGGGGGGCGAGAGGAGGTGGGGCGAGCCCCACTCTCGCCCCCGCCCTCAGCATAGGGGGGTGAGAGGAGGTGGGGCGAGCCCCCCTCTCCTCCCCCCCACCCCCTCTCGCCACCGCCCCCAGCATAGGGGGCGAGAGGAGGTGGTCCGAGCCCCCCTCTCGCCCCCGCGCCCAGCAGGGGGGGGGGGAGAGGAGGTGGGGCGAGCCCCCCTCTCGTCCCTGCCCCCAGCATAGGGGGGCGAGAGGAGGTGGGGCGAGCCCCCCTCTCGCCCCCGTCCCCAACTTAGGGGGCGAGAGGAGGTGGGGCGAGCCCTCCTCTCGCCCCCGCCCCTAGCATAGGGGAGCGAAGAGGTGGGGCGAGCCCCCCTCCCCCCCCCCCCAGAATAGGGGGCGAGAGGAGGTGGGGCGAGCCCCCCTCTCTCCCCCGCCCCCAGCAAGGGGGGGGGGGGGGGGGGGCGAGCCCCCCTCTCGCCCCTGCCCCCAGCATAGGGGGCGAGATAAGATGGGGCGATCCCCCTCTCGCCCCCGCCCCCAGCTTAGGGGGCGAGAGGAGGTGGGGCGAGCCCCCCTCTCGCCCCCGCCCCCAGCATAGGGGGCCCCCCGCCCCCAGCATAGGGGGGCGAGAGGAGGTGGGACGAGCCCCCCTCTCGCCCCCGCCCCCAGCTTAGGGGGCGAGAGGAGATGGGGCGAGCCCCCCTCTCGCCCCCGCCCCCAGCTTAGGGGGGAGAGACAGGAGGGGGCCGAGCCCTCCCTCTCGCCCCCATCCCCAGCAGGGGGGCGAGACAGGAGGGGGTCGAGCCCTCCCTCTCGCCCCCATCCCCAGCAGGGGGGCGAGACAGGAGGGGGCCTAGCCCTCCCTCTCGTCCCCATCCCCAGCAGGGGGCGAGACAGGGAGGAGGTCAGCCCCCTCCCGCCCGGCCCCGGGAGGGTGTTCTGGTCTGCGTTTAGCACTGCAGAACAACGGGATTTGGCTATTCACATGCCAAATTCTGGGGCATTTTGGTAATTTCGCAGGCAGTTTTTGGCTATTCGCAGCCCAAATCCAGAAATTCTATAAATAGGACCAAAGGGGCACCATTTGGAGGCAAGCTTGTTCTAGGCTAGCACTCTCTCTCTCTCTCCCTCTCCCTCCCCAAATCTCTCTCTAGTGGAGTGAGGAGAGCCTCTAGTGGTGCCCAAGCCCGACTTTGGCTTGGGAGGGGAAGCACTCAACGATCTTTCGGGTATGTGGTGGGACCTCCTCGCCGAGCCCTTGGTCCAGTTCATAGTTCCAACACCTTCAACATAGAGCTCTCCTTTGGGGGGAGTAAGGGTTGGCCACCCCTCAACTTGTTGGGGGCCCCGAACTCCACAGATACCGAGAACAGTGGGATTTGGCTATTCGCAGGCCAAATTCGGGGGCATTTCGGTAATTTTGCATGCAGTTTTTGGCTATTCGCAGCCCAAATCCAGAAATCCTATAAATAGGACCAATGGGGCACCATTTGGAGGCAAGCTTGTTCTAGGCTAGCTCTCTCTCTCTCTCTCCCTCTCCCTCCCCAAATCTCTCTCTAGTGGAGTGAGGAGAGCCTCCAGTGGTGCCCAAGCCCGACTTTGGCTTGGGAGGGGAAGCGCTCAACGATCTTCCGGGTATGTGGTGGGACCTCCTCGCCGAGCCCTTGGTCCAGTTCATAGTTCCAACACCTTCAACCTAGAGCTCTCCTTTGGGGGGAGTAAGGGTTGGCCACCCCTCAACTTGTTGGGGGCCCCGAACTCCACAGAGACCGAGAAATCGGTTTCAACAATATATATATATATATATATATATAGAGAGAGAGAGAGAGAGAGATTCTTTTTCTCATGCTTAACAAGCACAAAACTAAAAAACTCAACCTTGCCAATGTCATATTTGCCAATGTTCTTGGTTTAATATTATTATAAGTGTCAATACACAAACAAGTAGTGGTTCAAAACCCCTTGAAGGATAATTGGGCAGAATTGAAACAACTCAAATCACATATTTGCTCTTCTACACAATATTAGAGTTCATTTGTACGTGTTAATTGACACATCTATTTCCATAATTGACACATCTATTTCCATAATTGACACATCTATTTCCATAATTGCCCTGATGTTGTTAAATCTTTCTCTCCATCATTTCAGGTTTTTTACATGAGTCACCGTGAATGAGCATTTTTAGTGTTGAGGGTTTTGGTGATGTTTTGAAGATTGACCGACTTGTAGCATTAGCATCAATCATCAATGATAGATGTGATCGTCGCCTGATTTGATTGTTTTTTTGTGTGTGTGTGTGTGTGCGTGCGTCGCCTGATTTGATTGTTATTTGTGTGTGTGTGTGCGTGTGTGTGTGTGTGAGAGGTTAAATATTGATGAAAAATGACAAAGCCTGCCAAATTACTTTATGATATTCCAATTTTATCGTTTGTAACGACTCTGCATTGAAAGGAGTACTGCCCCCTTTCGTTACAAATATGGATGGAAAGTGATATAATCTGCCAACTTTTTTATGCCAAAGATGGGGAGTGTGATATATATATAAAATTGCTCGAGCTAGAGAGATGAAAACAAGAGATTTAAGCCAAGTTAAATGCATAAATGATGGAACATATATAGTTTTGACGGATGATGTAGCTATTAAAGAGTGGTGGAAAAGATGTTTTTACCAACTCTACAATGAAAAAAAGACAATGAACTGAACTTGAAAGAGTTAAGTAAATCGAAAGGAGTATAGGAAGATAGTGTTTTATTGTAAAATTCAAGTATCAGAGGTAAATGATGCTCTAAAGAAAATGATAAATGAAAAGCGGTTGGGCTAGACGATATACTCATCGAAGTATGCAAATGTCTAAGAAAAGAAGGAATTGTGTGGCTTACATGTTTCTTCAATAAGATACTGAAGTAAAAGAGAATGTAGGACAAATGAAGAAAAAGTATCTTGGTACCTTTGTATAAGAACAAAGGAGATATACAAAATTATATTAATTACAAAGGAATTAAATTAATGAGTCATACTATGAAACTATGAGGACGAGTAATAGAAGAAGAGTAAGATGAGAGACTAGCATCTCGGAGAATCAATTTAGATTCATGTCATGGCGGTCGATAATGGAAGCTATACATCTCTTGAGGAGACTCATTGACAACCATCGTGAAAGAAAACATGATTTGCATATGTTGTTTATCGATCTTGAGAAGGCATATGATAGGGTTCCAAGAGAGATCTTATGGAGAGTCTTAGAAAAGAAAGGTGTAAATGTATCATACATTGACATAATCAAAGATATGCATACAAATTCAGTGACGAGGGTGGAGACATATGGAGGATTAACACAGGAATTTCATATCATTGGTGGCTTACATCAAGGTTCAACTTTAAGCCCTTATCTCCTTATCCTTATCTTAGATGAGATCACCAGACATATCCAATAAGCAATACCTTTGTGTTTATTGTTTGTGGTTGATATCGTTTTGGTCGATGAGACGCGCGAGGGTGTAAATGTGAAACTTGAATCTTGGCGAGACACTTTAGAAAAGAAGGGTTTTAGGCTGAGCAGGGCAAAGAGGGAGTATATGGAGCTTAAATTTAGCAGTGTAAGAGGACGGATGACTTCGTTATTAAGTTGGGTGATCAAGATATTTCCCGCAGTTAGTGCTTTAAATATCTTGGATCGATAGTTCAAAAAGATGGAGGTGTTGATAGAGATGTGATACATAGAATCCAAGAAGGTTGGTTGAAGTGGAGAAACGTGTCAGGGATCTTATGTGATCGTAACATACCATTAAAACTTAAAGGCAAGTTTTACCGTACTGCAATTAGACCAACGATGCTCTATGGTTTTGAGTGTTGGGCAGTGAATTGTGTACATGAGCGAAAAATGGGAGTTGCGGAGATGAGAAAGCTTAGGTGGATGTGTGGACACATGAGACTGGGTAAAATTAGGAATGTATGTATCAGGGATAAGTCAGGAGTGACATCAATTGCAGAGAAGATGCGAGAAGCTCGACTAAGATGGTTTGGACACGTACAAAGGAGATCATTAAAGACACATGTTAGGCGTTGTGAGAGTTTAGTCACTAGGCATGTTAAACGGGGGAGGGGTAGACCAATAAAGACTTGAAATGAAACTATGAGGAAAGACATGATGTACGTAGGCATTAGTGAGATTATGACTAAAGATAGGGCACAATGGCGACAAAGGATCCATATAGCCGACCCCACTTTAGTGGGATAAAGGCTTGAGTGTTGTTGTTGTTGTTCCTATTTTACCCTTAGTAATGACGCTACATTGAAAGGGGTGCGTTATATTTTACCATTTGTAATGAATTTAGAGTCATTACAAAATGATAAAATTAGAATATCATAAAATAATTTGGCTAATTTTATCACTTTTCGTCCATATTTCTAACGGAAGGGGTATTTTGTAAACCGAAAAAAGTTATAGGGGAGGTAAATGTAATTTCAAAAGATAGAGGTGTCTGTAATTAACCATATACTATATTAAAAGGAAATAAACACCCTTTGGTGAAGCATTCAACTTTATGATTTTACTCATTCTTATTATAGAAGTTTCAATTTCAATAATTTATGCATTTTTTTTAATTTTAAGAAATGTGATCTCATATAGTTAAAATTCATTAACTATAATAAAAAATGTGCTCTCTCCGCCGCTTGCAAACCTCTGTGCACACGGAAAAAATAAGCGACGACGGAGTATAGCGCTTGGGGTTTACGAGCGATGGGGCAATGTCGTGGCCGAAGTACTGTCACGCGGGGCATTGGGGGGCCCCGTGCACTGTCACGGTCGGGTTACTGACACGGTTGGACGTAGGGGCGGAGCCCCGTGCCTCTCACTCATGTGTATCTGTGTGTTTATACATATTGCATTTTAAAAAATACAACTCAATTCTAGTTAGTACATAAATGTAAAATCTACGAAGCAAATTCAAATGAAGGCTCCTTTTGGCGCTGTGGTGGTGGTTGTCAACCGTCCAATGAATTGTGTTTTTTTTCAAATGAAGGAACTTCATCAACTTTAATGTTCAAAAATAATTTTTTTTCTTGGTGTCGATTATAACGATTGTCTTGTCAAATATACATTCTATAAGTGCGACGTTTTTATCCAAATTCACCTGAGCAAATTAAAACGCAACACCAAACGAACGGCCCAGAAATGTTATCAAATGCGTGTATGTGCATATATGCATACACCCTATTATAATATCCTGTGTTAAAATTTAGAAGCAAATTTTCAGCTTTGTTCTAAAAGGGGGCACATTTGCATTATTATATATAGTAATACTTAAGAACATATAAAATTAATTTAGGCAGTGTGCATTAATTTAGTCGATTAGAGTCCAGTTATATACCTACCGTATCTTTGGGAGCAGACGGAGGAAGATCCACCTCCTAATTGTTATTAAGTGCTGATTAAATTACTTAATTAAGTTAATCAGTACTTTAATTAACGAGAGGACCCACCTCTATCACGCCTTCTTGCTTAGCGTTGAGGAAGCAAACTAACCTTGCTTGCCTTTAGACTTTTGATTAACGCCTCTTTATTTTTCTTTAAGCTTTAATGATTATTATAAAAATAATTATTATGGTGGGTAACGGCTGGAACTTTATATCTAAAAGTACTTTAATCTATTTAAAATATTTACTATTATTGATTTTTCTTTTCTTCTTCGGTCACGTGACCGATCACTTTCTTAATCATGCATGGAGGGGTTAATTGGAGCATTTTGTTTGCTTTATTAATCTCTCTCTTACGCCTACACGTTTCATTCCAGGCATGACTTCACGTACACTTGTCGTCTTCTGATTGGTTTAGACTCGCATGGTATTTAACTCTTTCAATTTAGCAGATGCGAAGAGCCTATCTAGCAGTACCCACACTGACAAAAAAAATCTGATACCTATCAGGTTTTAATTATTTAAAAACAATAAAACATTAGTATATTAATCTTTTCTATATTAAAATGTAAAAGTTTATTATTTTTATCTAATTACTTAATATATATTATAAATTAGTTGAGTAAATAAAATACAATGCTCATTTAAGTAATTACATCATATTCTTAAATTAAAAGTAATGATAAAAATTTGTAAAATTGAAAAAGTTTTTAGTAGAGCTCTTATGCAAACTATGATAGGTTATCATTACATATGTCACCTTTATTAAAATTAATTTGAAAAGCAATGATAGAAACAAATTAATTTAATTTGAAAAAAAATGATGAAAGATTAATAATATATGAATAATCATGAGATTTTTTTTAAATGCATAATTATTTTTCACATTAATTAATTAATTATGTGTTTATTTTAAACCGCATTAATTAATTGGGGCGAAGTCTCGTGCCTGTCACGGTCGGAGTACACGGGGGTCGTGCGGCCGCGAGCTCGCGACAGTGTCATGGTGCGACAATACTCCGGCGAGCTCGCGACAGTCTCGGTGTGATATCCTCCTCTCTCTCCTCTCTTCGTTACTTCTCTCTTTTCAATGTCACATTTATTTTTTTTGACTTCATGCAATAATTAGATAGTATAATAATGAAAACTTGATTTTTAAAACTTATTGTTTCTTTTTCTTTTTTGGTTGCATAACTGTATAGATTGATGTCATAATTTAAATTATTTTAAATATAAAAAAATTTTGATGACATTTGATGGGTTCCCCAAAAAACGGTTCGATAGAGCCGGAGATTTTTTGGCGCGATCTCGACCGGCTCGCTGGTACAATTCTAGTGGACCAGTGCACGCGGAATGTCGAGTCCATTTGGCCTCCCAAACGGACGCCGAATCACTCGAACGCATGCGCACAAGTCGCGCCGTGTTTAGTTGCGTAAGCACCGCGTGCAATGGCCATTCGGGCGTGCAATGGCCGTGTTTAGTTGCGCAAGCACCGCGTGCAATGGCCATTGGGCCATTTGGTCCTTGTACGGGTCCGGGAGGACTCCGAGGAGAGACGAAGAGTCCGTGTTGGAAGTCGTGGATGCGCTGGGGAGGGCGGCCATGATGGTATCGAGTTTCGCGTCCATGCGTATTAAATTGATGGGTGGGAAAGAGAGGGAGAGGAGAAATTAGGAGAGATAGAAAAGATAAGTCTCAAGAGTTTTCATTCCAAAATCAAGATACTCAAACTACAATAGCTATCAGCTTATATAAGTGTCATGCTCAAGTACATAAAAGAGATACAGCCCATTGGGCGTTGACCCGTTCAATGCCAAAGCTGGGCGCTGACCCGGTCAACGCCAAAGCTGGGCGCTACTTTGAGGCAGCGCGCCTCTGCGCGGACACCTCCACGTGCGCTCCTCTGCGTGTCTCCTCCGTGCAATCCTTTGCATGAACGTTTTCCTCGCCGCGCTCAACGACACGCTCACCTTCATGCTCAACTGAGCGCACACCTCCGCGCTCACGACGCACTCACAACGCCTTCGCGCTCACGGAGTGTACAGATGCCTTCGCGTTCACGACGTGATGTAGATCCAACGGAGGCCTTCAGCCTAAATCTCAACCACGCGGGGAGAGGGGAAGTCGGCGGGGACGGAAACCTTCCGGTTCGAAACTCTTCGCGCGGAAAAGGGGGAAGATGGCGGAGGAATAGGGTTTACCCCAAATGTATTGCTCAAAAACTGCATATAAAAACAACAAAGATCCCTCTTATACTATGAGGGGGGGGGGGGGCATTGCTAACAACACACCAAATAAAGATGTTTCCTCAAATATTATGAGGAGCGGTACATAAGTAATAGTACACCAAACACCAAATAAAGATGTTTCCTCAAATATTATGAGGAGCGGTACATAAGTAATAGTACACCAAATAAAATAGTCAGCAATACAAAATAATAACAGAGAAGTGTCGCTTAAACGGACCGCGGGATCTATAGCGGGTCGTTCAGCTCCAACCAAGCGATCCCAGTCTCGTTGTGGTCCATAATCGCGGGAAGTCCTCCATTAGTCGCCTGGCCATGGAGAGCACTAGACCCCGAGTGCTTAGGATAAAGAGCCACGTTCGGGTAGAAGGCGGACATGTCGCTCACATTGAATGTCTTGGAGATGGTGAGGTCCGGCGGGAGGTCGACCACATAAGCGTTGTTGTTTATTTTACTCACCACCGGGAACGGACCATACTTTTTTTGGCATCAATTTGTGATGGTTTCCCGCGGGAAGCCGTTCCTTGCGGAGAAAAACCATCACCAAGTCCCCAACTTCGAATACTTTGTCGCGACGATGTTTGTCGGCGGAGGCCTTGTACTTGGCTTTGGATCGAGAATGTTTTGACGAGTTTCAGCCTGGATGTCACGGACATCTTCCGCAAGTTGAGCTGCGGAGGGAGGGGCGGTGGGAATGCGGGCCAGATCCATTGCGTGCTTGGGAACCTTAGAATACACGATAGAGAACGGAGAGAGACCGGTGGAGTTGTGCACGGCATTATTGTAGGCGAATTCGGCCTGAGCGAGAGCGTGATCCCATTGTTTCGGACGGTCCTGGCAAATGCAGCTAATAAGGTTGCCCAATGTCTTGTTCACTACTTCCGTTTGACCGTCCGTTTGGGGGTGGGCGGTACTACTGAATTTGAGGGACGTGTCAAACATTTTCCATAGCATTTGCCAGAAGTGGCTGAGGAACTTGGGGTCGCGGTCAGAAGTAATGGTGGTAGGGACACCGTGTAAGCGCACCACTTCACAGAAGAAAAGGCGAGCGATATGAGAAGCATCAGACGTCTTGCGACAGGGTAGGAAATGGGTCATTTTGGAGAAGCGATCCACCACGACAAACACTGAATCCACCTCGCGTTGGGTGCGCGGGAGGTCCAAGACGAAATCCATGGACAATTCCTCACAAATGCCCGAAGGATCCATGAGAGGCGTGTAGAGACTCGTGTTTTGTGCTCCCCCCTTGAACTGTTGGCACACAAAATATTTTCGGACAAAGTTGCCAACATCCTTTGTCAGCTGTGGCCAAAAATACCGCTCTTGTAAGCTCGCGAGGGTCTTGTCCAGGCCTAGATGGCCACTCAACCCGCTTCCAGGCATATCGCGGATGAGCTTCTCCCGCAACGAGAGGCGGGAGATACACAATCGGTTTTCCTTTAGCAAGAAACCCTCTAGAATGAGGAACCCATCATGGGAACCGCCCAACGAGCAGGCGTGCCAGACGTGTTGGAAATCGACGTCGTCGGTGTAGAGATCGGCAAGAGAGTCAAACCCGATAATTTCATGGCTCAACATGGTCAATAAGGAGCTTCGGCGACTGAGGGCGTCGGCGACCACGGTGCTAGTTCCGGGTTTATGGTGGATGATATATGTAAACCGTTGCAAGTAGGTGGTCCACCAGAGGTGCATGTCGTCCATATGCTTTTGGGTGTTAAGATACCAGAGGGCTTGTTGATCTGTGTATAGGATGAACTCCTTATGAAGTAGGTAGTGCTCCCAATGCCGGAGGGCCCGAACAACCGTATAGAATTCTTGATCATAGGCGGACCATTTTCGTCGAGCGTCACTCAATTTCTTGCTGAAGAAGGCCACCGATCATTTTTCTTGCGAGAGGACAACCCCAACTCCAATTCCGCTGACGTCACAATGGACCTCGAACAGTTTGTCAAAACTCGGTAACGGGAGGACGGGAGCTGAGTCGTTGCTTGATCGTTTCGAACGAGTGAGAGGCTTCCTCGCCCCAGGAAAATCGCACCTTCTTAAGGCAGTCGATCATCGGTGTCGTGATGGTGCTGAAATAGCGGATGAACCATCGGTAAGTCATGGCCAGACCGTGAAACAAGCGCAATTTCGTAAGCGTCTTCGGGGTCGGCCATTCCCGAATGGCCTGGATCTTCTCATCATCAACACGGATGTGTCCATACCCACATTGAAACCCAAGAAATTCAGTCGCGGTGCGAGGAACGTACACTTCTTGAGGTGCACAAATAATTGATTTTATTCCAATACCGTCAGCATAGTTCGCAGATGAGACAAGCGCTCCGTTCTAGTTTTGCTGAACACCAAGATGTCAACGAAGTAGACCATAACAAAGTCTCTCAAGAATGGTCGTAAAACCTACGTCATTAGGCGCATAAATGTACTAGGAGCATTAGATAAGCCGGAAGGCATTACCTTCCATTCGAAGAGGCCGCCTGGTGTTTTGAAAGCGGTCTTTCGCTCGTCACCGGGTTTGATGCGAATTTGGTGGTACCCGCTTTGGAGGTCGATCTTGGAAAAGAGTTGAGCACCATCCAGCATGTCTAGCATATCATCGAGGCGCGGTATGGGGAAACAATATTTGATAGTGATTCGGTTGATCGCGCGACTGTCCACACACATCCTCCAGGAACCGTCCTTCTTCGACACCAGAAGTGACAGTACTCCACAAGGGCTAAGACTCTTGCTAATGAAGCCCTTCCGCAAAAGCTCTCCAACCTTCTCGCGCAGTATTTGATGCTCCTTTGGAGTCATGTGGAAATGAGGGTGGTTCGGGAGAACCGCTCCAGGAATTAGATTAATTTGGTGTTGGATGTATCGTAATGGAGGGGGTGGTCGGGTTGGTCCTCCGTGGTGATGACCTTGAACTCTTGCAGTAACTTGTGCACGTCCGCCGGGGGGTCACTCGTGGTTAGCTCGTTGGTGGCATATAGACCGTACAGAACGAGGGCCACCACCTCATTTGCCTCTGCCATGTCCCGTTCGAATAGGGTCGGTTCTGAGTGAATCACCAAAAGGCCATGCCCTTTGTCGGTGGTCGGGCTAGCCTCGGGTTTGCTGCAGACCCGGTACACGATCTAGATTTTCTTGGCAGCCCAAGTGAAAGAATAGGTGTTCTCACGCCCCTTGTACGTCACATCCGTGTCATATTGCCACGGTCGCCCCAAAAGGAGGTGACTCACGTCCATCTCTGCAACATTGCACCAAACGTCGGCCTTGTCATGTTTTCCAATGCTGACTGGGACGTGCGAGCGATGTGTTACACGAACCGAGGGCCCTCGCTGAATCCAGCCGATGGAGTAAGGGTAAGGATGGGGTTCCGTAAGCAATTGTAGGTAAGAGACCAACTGTGAGGCCACAAAGTTCTCGCAACTCCCGTTGTCGTTCAACAAATCACAGTTCTTCCCCTTGATGGTGCAGTAGCTCTTGAAAATGTTGCAGCGTTGGGCCTGCTCATCCAGATGTGGTGTGTGTAGCAGTCGGTGAACCACACAAGCGAAAGTCACCGTTCTCATCATAGCCGTCCACGACTTCATCGGCTCCCTCTAGGTATTCCGCCTCCGCGTCGTCATGGTCGACGGTATGGACTGGTTGACGTAGCTGCGGGCAGCGAGCGACGATGTGACCCGGCTGTTGGGTATTGTATCCACAATAGCCCTGATTTGAAGAAGTCCCCTTCAAACTAAGACGAATTGTAATTGTATTTGATTATGCACTTTAGCTGTGATGTGACAGGTTATTCCACTCTAAGTACAAACCAATGTCAGGTTTCAATGAGTCGTCAAACACAGGCCTGTGCAATGTAATCCCTCATTGTATAGACCAAAGTGTTGGCTCATGTGAAATCTCTCTAATGGGATGTACTTCATTTACAAAGTGCTAGAGAAGAAGGACTGGAGCTGATGATGGAATCAATTGAGAAAGGAAAATAACCTAAGTAAAATTCGATTATATCATTTAGAACATATAGTCGAATTCGACTATATGGTTTGAATGGATATAACCGAATTCGGCTAATCCCTGTCCGAAAGGTTTATTTTTCTAAGTATAAGAATAGTCGAATTCGGTTATTGTAATTCAGTGAATCTGTTTAGTCGAATCCCTAGAGCTGCCGAATTCGACTATATGGTTTAACCGAATAAATTCGGTTAATGCCATTCGGTTAATCCATTTCGCCGAATCGGTCTGCAGGTATTCTCCGGTTCAATTCGACGACGTATTCTTTAGGGCATTCCCCATGTACAGTACACGTGGAGCTAGATCCCTAACCCGCGCTTATGACCGTTGGAAGAAGACTCTATAAATACCTAGGGTTTATTTCCAAATAACCCTAATTTTGCTAATCGCGAATTGTGAAGACTCTCTCGCAAACTACGATTGACGGCTGACTATTCTTGCGCAAACATTTCGTCTCCGTCAAAGCCAGCGATTCGTGATTCGTCTTCAAAAGTTCAATCGTCAAGATCAAGATCTACTGATTAGCTCTCATCTTCCTTTGATCAAGTCGATTCAAGTTCTCAGATCTAGTTTCAAATCGTCTTCAAGATTTCTTCATTCTTCATTTTCAAAGAACTGAAGTTTATTGCTAAGAAGAAGAAATCTATCTCTCAAGATCTGAAGAAGAACTTCATCAGAAGTTTAAGAAGATTGTTTTTCAATTTACTGTGTTGTTGTAAGAACCATATCTTAAATCTTGTAGGAAGCTTGCTTCCGAGTTTTTGTGTAGATCCTTGTTTGAGGATCGAGTTGTAGGAGTTGTTTTACTCCGAGTTGTAGGAGTGGTGTACTCCGAGTTGTAGGAGTTGTTGTACTCCGAGTTGTAGGAGTTTTGACTCCGAGGTGTAAGATTATTTTTAATCTGAGATTGGTGAAGTAGCCGAGTCTAGCCTCGAAGTGCTAGATAGGCGAGGCGGGAAAGAGGACTACCCACATCGGGGAACCTCTATAAAATCCTTGTGTCTGTGCTGTGCTTTATTGTGTGTATTTCTGTGTTATATTTTTAATTCCGCGTAAAGACATAGAATCCACCTATTCACCCCCTCTAGGTGATTTAGGTCGCAACTAGATACTTTCAATTGGTATCAGAGGTGGGGTTGTTCGCTATAAGGCTAACACCTTGAACAAGACCTCCTCATCTAGTTGCTGAAGCAAGTATGTCTGGAATGGATAAAGCCAAGGATTTCGTCAAGCTGCCAGTCTGCACCAAAGAAAATTTTCCAATGTGGAAAGAAAGAGTTAGATTCTACATGGAAGCTGCTGACCCAAGAATCTTTCAGATTGTGGAAGAAGGTCCCCATGTTCCAATGAAATCATCTTCAATAAACTCCGCCATCATGATTCCCAAGAAGATGTTGGAACTAACCAAAGATGAGATCGCTCTTGTCGCTCTGGACAAGAAGGCAAAAAATATCATAGCTGGTGCAGTGGATGACTCGATGCTGCAAAATCTGATTCACTGCAAATCTTCTAAAGAGATGTGGGATTCTCTAGTTGTTCTGATGGAAGGTACTGAAGAAGTGAGGGATGACCGAATATCGTTGCTGAACCAAGAGTACGAAGCTTTCAAGCAAGATCCAAGAGACTCCATTTCTGAAACCTATGAGAAGTTCTTTAAGATCGTAAATGGTCTTAGGAACTATGACCGTGAATTTTCTGTTGGCGAACTGAATGATAAATTCTTGAGATCCCTGACGAAAAAATGGGATACCAAGGTCATTGCAATCAGAGAATTCAGCAAGTTAACCACCATGGAGCCGCAAATCTTATTTGGAAAACTTCTGTCACATGAGCTCAAGCTCAGCATCAGGAAAGCTGAGGAAGAGGGCAACAGGACATCTGGGAAGGAAAGATCCATGACACTGAAAGCTGAAGGATCAAAGAAAAGCAAGGTCAAGAAATCCATAAGAACTCCGCCATCAGAAGAGGATGATGAGTCTGTAAGCTCTTCGTCAAACTCTGACATGTCTGATGGAGAATTCTCACTTCTCTCCAAGCATTTCAAAAAGCTTCTGAATAAAAGAAAGCAGAAGAGAGGCCAATCTTCTACTTCAGATCACAAAAGATCAAGACGTGATGGTGATCATCACAAGAAGGACTACAATAATGACAAGTATAAATCTAAACCGAACAAACATGATTCTACTGACATTATTTGCTATTGCTGCAATAAGCCAGGACACGTAATTGCCGAGTGTCCATACAAGAAAAAGGAAGGATCGAAGAAGGAAGAAAGAAGATCCTTCAAAGGAAAGAAGAAGGAAAAGAGCTTCCTCGCCAAAAAGGCCAAGACTCTGAGCGACAGCGACACTGATGCGTCAAGCTCAGAAGAAGAAGCCTACTTTGGGCTTATGGCACAATCAGATGAAGAAGTAGGCGACTCCACTTATAAGGGGAAGGTAAACTCTCATACTCCTCTTTCCGCTTCTGAATGTGACACTGCATCCATAGCAAATGAAGGCTACTCTTCAGAGGAAGAGTCAAAATTAATGACTCAGTATAAAGCCGTTTTGAAGGGATTTGACAAATGTCGCAAGGTTGTCAGATCCAAGTCAAAAGAAATTGAATCTCTCAAGACAGTGGAACTAACTTTGAGGGAGGAAATTGAACAATTAACTCCTCTCAAAGATGAAATCCAACTCTTGAAAGATGAACTGAAAGGCTCTACTGAATTATTAATTCTGAAAGAGAAACTTATAAATGATTTGGAAGAAAAGCTAATGGCGGAAAAGAAGATAGTTGAAAGCTTCAACAAGCCAAGAACTGTTCTTCCTCTCATTGATAAATTTTCTGCTCCTGCTAAGGGTAGTGGCCTTGGCCATGTGGCTGAAAGTAGTAAGACTGCTAAGAAGCGGGCCGTGAAAGGAAAAGGGAAAGCTGATCAAAGTCCACCTTCATTCAAGAAGGTAGTTTTTCCATCAAATCCATTCGACCTTGACTCATCCTATGGTCACTTTGCTAGACCAACACATGTTGAATCTAGCAATAGATATCAAGGATGGAGCCGACCCCGGAACTTTGACACGACTCCTTTCAAAGCTCCTTATGAAGAAATAATTCTCAAGGATCATGGTCCATTTGTCCATGGATCAGCTGCTAAGAAAGCACCAAAAGTTAAATCTGTCGGTGCCAAGACTGATGAGAAGAAGGAGCCTTGTGTTTGCTACAATCATGAGGCCTCTACTTCTAAGAAGGTTGCTCCTACTAGACCTCCCTTTCAAAAGGTAAAGAAGGAGAACAAGATAAGGTACAACAGATTTGACTGTTGGTGCTGTGGCAAAGTTGGTCACTTCTCCATTGATTGCTGGTTTAATTATAATTATGACAAGACCCCACGAGGTAACAATGCAAGAGTGACTCCTCGCAGTGTTAACACTCCAAATGGCGGTTATCTGACAAGAAGCCAAGGACCCAAATCTGTTTGGGTTCCTAAGGGCAATTGATTATTGATTGCAGGTATGTCCAAAGACCAACTCAAATCCCATATGGTACTTGGACAGTGGATGTTCTCGGCACATGACCGGAACAAGAAGTCTATTACAAGAGTATACCCCTGTGAAAGATGGACCAAAAGTTATTTTTGGCGGGTCTGATCGGGGAATCACGAAAGGCTACGGTATGATTACCAACGGTATAGTCTCTTTCGCAGATGTAGCTTATGTTAAAGGATTATAACATAATCTTATTAGCATAAGTCAACTATGTGACAAAGGCTATATGGTCGAGTTCTACAAGGACAAGTGCTTGATAAAGTCGTCTGATACGTCAGAAACTATTTTAACAGGCACTCGGAGTAGAAATATTTTCTGCTTAAATTTCCTTTGTTTAGACTCTTCTACACCAGTGTGTCTGTTAGCAAAAGATAGTGCATCTCTTTGTGACCAGTGGCACAAGAGACTAGCACATATAAATTTCAAAACTATAAATATGTTATTTTCTCACAATTTAGTTCGTGATGCTCCAGATGTTAAGTGCATTAAAGAAAGACCGTGTCATGCATGCCAAATGGGTAAGCAGACTCGGGCTACCTTTAAAAGCATTATTGACAAAGATTCTACTAGATGCTTATATCTGCTCCATATGGACTTGTTTGGTCCCATGTCAATCCGAAGTTTAGGAGGTAAGTCTTATACGTTGGTTATTGTTGATGAATACTCACGCTTTGCTTGGGTATTCTTCCTGAAACACAAGTCAGACGCCTTTGCTTCTTTCACAACATTCGTCAAGCAAATCCAGAATGAGTTGGAATGTTCTGTGGTCAAAATCAGAAGTGATCATGGTACAGAATTCAAGTCTGGAGCTATGACCGAATTTTGTGAAAGCCTAGGTATCTTTCATGAGTTTTCCTCTCCATGTACTCCACAACAAGAATCATCATAAGACTCCTTATGAACTTCTGAAGGGCAAGAAACCAACTCTGTCTTATTTTAGAATTTTTGATAGTAAATGCTTCGTACTTAACAACGGGAAATATTACAAAACTAAATTTAGTGAAAAATGTTTTGAAGGTATTTTTGTAGGTTATAGTAGTCATAGTAAGGCATACAGGATTTTCAACAAGAAAACCCTGGTTGTAGAAGAAACTTATAATGTTATATTTGATGAGACGAGTATGCTTCAAAGCAGCTCTTCTAGTGTCTTTGTTGAAGATGCAGATGCAAGGTTCAAAGAACTAAACTTAGAAGAAGTGGTAAAGGAAGACGTCCCAAAGTCTATTGAAGTAAATATTCCGTCTACATGTGAGGAAGATGAACCTCAAGAAGATGAAGATGTACCTGAAATGCAGGAACCTCATGGTCATCTAAATGCTGGAATGCTCAGACATTTAATGGACCATCCTGCTGAGCAAATTATTGGAGATACCCATGTCGATGTAAGAACTAGAAGAGGTACATCTAATGAAGTTTTGCATTTAAGCTTTCTATCACAGGTTGAGCCAAAGAAATTCGATGAAGCAAAGAACGATGCTTCATGGATCATCGCAATGCAAGAGGAACTCAATCAATTTAAGAGATGCAAAGTGTGAAAGCTGGTACCCAGACCCAAAGGACAGAATGTCATCGGAACAAAGTGGGTATTCAGAAACAAGCTGGACGAAGATGGTGTGATCATCAAGAACAAGGCCAGACTTGTTGCTCAAGGGTACAGACAAGAAGAAGGGATCGACTTCGATCACACATTTGCTCCCGTAGCAAGGCTCGAAGCGATTCGGTTGTTTCTAGCGTATGCTGCTCACAAAGGATTTAAGGTCTATCAAATGGACGTGAAGTCAGCCTTCCTTAATGGTGATATAAAGGAAGAAGTATACGTAGAACAACCCCCAGGTTTCGTTGACTCCTCTTTTCCTGATTATGTTTATTTCTTACGAAAAGCTTTATATGGTCTCAAGCAAGCTCCCCGTGCTTGGTATGAAACGTTGTCTAGCTTTCTTCTTGAGAACAAATTCACAAGAGGAAAGATAGACAAGACATTATTTCTTAGGGAAGTAAAAGGCAAGATTTTGCTAGTGCAAATCTATGTCGATGACATCATCTTTGGATCTACCGATGATAACCTCTGCAAAAAGTTCTCTAACTTGATGCAAGGGAAATTTGAAATGAGCAGTATGGGAGAGCTGAAGTATTTCTTAGGACTTCAGGTAAAGCAATCTGAGGATGGAATTTTCATCTCTCAGACGAAGTTTACCAAAGAGTTAATTAAGAAATTCGGAATGGAGAATGCAACCTCTATGAGGACTCCAATGGGTTCAGCTATGTCTCTAGACAAGGATGAGAAAGGGAAACCTTTTGATGAAACCAAGTTTAGAAGCATAATTGGATCCTTGCTCTACCTTACTGCGAGTAGACCGGATATAATGTTCTCAACATGTGTTTGTGCTAGATTTCAGGTGAACACTAAGGAATCTCACTACTCCGCTGCAAAGAGGATTTTGAGATACCTTAAAGGCACACCAAATCTTGGCTTATGGTACCCAAGAAGTAATGATTTTGAGCTAACAGGTTTTTCAGATGTTGATTTTGCAGGAAGCAAAGTCGACAGGAAAAGTACTTCGGGAACGTGCCAATTCTTAGGGAAACGGCTTATTTCCTGGAGTAGCAAGAAACAGAATTGTGTTGCTATTTCAACCGCTGAATCGGAGTATATCTCTGCAGGCAGTTGTTGTGCACAATTGTTGTGGATAAGAAACCAACTTGAAGACTACAATTTGAAGCTTAAGGAAATTCCTATGTACTGTGATTCATCAAGCGCTATTGCAATTGCCAATAATCCGGTGTCTCACAGCAGGACGAAGCACATTGAGATCCGTTACCACTTCATCCGGGAGCATGTGGAGCACAAGGACATTGATCTTAGCTATGTCCCGACGGATCTGCAAATTGCAGACATTTTCACAAAGCCGCTCGACGAATCAAAGTTCAACTACTTCAAAATGGAGCTTGGCATGTTAAACAAAGAATCTTAGAAACAAGCTCAGAAAATCAGAAAATTCCTTCTCCTAGAAGACATGAATTTGAATAGTCGAATTTTTCAGAAGATATCATCGAATTGCATTCGACTATACCATTTAGTCGAATTCGGCGAATTCAATTAATCGAATTCGGCTAATCGAAACTCTTTAACCGAATTCGGCGAATCCTATTAATTGAATTCGACTAATCCAAATAGCCGAATGACGAATCTTCCGGAATTCATATTTCCCTCTTATCATTTATTGGAATTCAAAGAGACACGATTCAAAACATCAGGTACGCTCTCTCTTTCCTAATTTCCAACTCTATATAAATGATTCTTAAAAGAGAAATCCGAACGCTTCGCACCCCCGAATTCGTCCGACGCTTCATTTCCGACTCCGAATTCCGTTCGTGCGATCCTTCCGCCGGCTCGTCTCCTTCGATTTTTCTTCTCCAAAATTCCGTTGGCAATGTCTAAGAAGCAGTCGAGCAAGTTGCTCTCCGACAGTGAGCTCGTAAGAACTGGGTTCGACAGTTCGGTGGATGAATTTCGCAATGTCGTGTTGGCTCTCGAAGTCGCAGGACTAGGCTTCATTCTCGAGCATACGTGCAAGGTTCTTGAGAAGGAGGTGTTGAAGTTCTTCAAGCATGCAGAGCTCAGGAAGCAAGGGTCAGTGATCAAGAGCAGGATAGGCGATTTCCCAGTCAAAGTTTCTCCCTCTAGATTGACTAAACTTCTCAAACTACCAATGGTAACTGAATCAGATGATTTCTCTTCCAAGGACTTCAAGAAGGCATTGTCGTTTTGTTGATTGCCTAAAGGAACTAAATCCATCTATAGGAAGCAAATGAATGAGGAAGGGAAACTGCTCTCAGATATTATGGAGAAAGTTCTTCTGTGTAAAGTTGGCTCTCATGATTACATTTCAAATGATATGTTCAAATTGCTCGGTTCAGTGATCTGCAGGACAATGGTTGATTGGGGCAGCGTGTAGTTTGACAGAATTTCAGCTAGTCTGAACACTCCTAACTTTGGAAGAATCCTCTCCTTATATCTCAATCGCTTGGACAAAGTCAGATTCAGTATGAAGACAGGAACCCCTCTCCACCATTTCAAAAGAATAGATTCCTCCATGATTGAAAGATGGTCCAGGAAAGTTGGTGAGACCAAGGTGCTGACTCCCGTTGTTTCAAAAGCTAAAAAGATCCTTTGTGATGATTCTGAAAGGAGCTTCGACAGTAACTCTCCAGTCTCCTCTCCTGAAAAAGAAAGTGACAAAGAAAGTGAAAAAGACAGTGAAAAAGAACGTGAACCCTCCAAGGGGGAGTGTTCTAAGCTACCAGAATCAGGCCAACAAGATTCTCATGTAATTTCCCCGGCTCCATCTCCAAAGATTCCTACTCCTCACACTCTCCTTCCAAGGCAGATGACAATATTGGTGGAAATGATGATAGTGATGGTAATGATGAAGGGGGAGATGACCCTGATGCTGATACAGTGAAGATAGCTAAGTCAGCTAAGAGCAAAGATCCACTTCCAGAAGATGAAATCCCTGCTCAGATTGAGGGGGAGAATGTCCATTCTGATCATTCTCATTCTGCCACAGACAAGCAAGATAAGACAGAGCCAACTCCGCCTCCTGGAAATATTACAATCATTATTGAAGATGAACATGAAGCAGGGCCTTCTACCTCTACATCAAGGATGAAAGAGAAATCTGTGCCACACCCCAAGATTCACAAAATTCAGATCACTGTTGAAGATAAGAGAAATGAGGCTCCACCCCTCCTCCAGTTCAAAATGATGACACCCTCGATGCTCTTCAATTTTATCACTATATGAATGATGTAGATTCAAGTGATTTTCTGGTCGCTGAAGATGATTTTGGAATATCCTCTCGATTCCAAGCTCAACATCCCTCTGCTGAAGACTCCATGATGATCAATTTGGAAGAACTGCTTGTAAAGCTGAAAAGATTCTCTGAATTTGCTCTCCATCAGGTTTTTGACAAGACCAGAGCCATAGAGAAGGGAATGGGCAATCATTTACATTCAGTAGCTCACAGTTTAGACAAGGTCAAAGAAAAGCAAGATGAATATTTCTCGATGGGTGCCTCCACCCTAAAGCATGTAGTGGATGGATTACACTCGATTTGTGATAATACTACAAAACTTTCTGAAAATCAGCAGTATATTTTTGAGGATGCAGTGAGGGGAAGATCGACCGTTCAGAATGTTGGAGCTCTAAATATACTACAATACTCTCTCCAAAGTGCAAAGAATGAAATTATCCAAACCCTCACTGAAGAAGTCAGAAAGGGGGAGGAAAGATTGCATGAAATGATTCAAACGCAAATTTTTGATTTGAATAGAGAGATAGAAGGAAGGATTCAAGAGTCATATATGAATGTTCAATCCCAACTTTCAGAAATCTCAAGAGGTATTGATGTCAAGTTTCAAGATCTATATGGTTATCTGCATCAAAATCAAATGTGGTTGCACAATGAATTGCATCAAAATCAAATGTGGTTGCACAATGAATTGCATCAAAATCAAATGTGGTTGCACAATGAATTATCAAGAGGCTATGCCCATGGTCTCCAAGGGCCAGGTCAATCTTCTGCGCAGCCAGCATTTCCGTCTGAAGAATTCCATCCAGAAATTCAATTTGCTGCTCCGTCTGAACCTTTTATTCCTCCTGAAGTTTATCATTGGTCAGACGATGAAGAAGAAAACTTCAGAAAAAGAGCTAGAGTTGATCAAGGAGGATCAAGCTCAGGTGGTTTTATGCATGATGCTAGAAGGGCTGCAGGTCCCAGATTTCTAGAACCAAGAGCACCTCATCCCAGGAAGATTGTTGGAGAACTGTGGAGTCCGGAATCCAGGAATATTATTTTGGACACTTATAATCTTGTTATGAACTCTAATGAGTCTGTTGACAATCACTATTGTACAACCCTTATTCTCCGAGGGTAGGACCCACTCAAGGCCACGTAGGCAGGTCAAAGTCAAAGAGGCAAGACAAATCAGCCAGCAAGAGCAAAAGATTGTTGGCGAGTATTGGCTAAATACTCGCCAGAAGGGCGACTATGGTCGAAGATACGTACCGAGTATCCCGTATGTCGCCCCAAAGTGTCCGGCAACCACAGAAGACCTGAGCGAGTATCAGCCAGGCTTGTGCGAGCAGCAGCAGATACTCGCCAGATGGGCGACTATGGTCGAAGATGCTCGCCGAGTATCCCATATGTCGCCAGGTCAGGGCTGGGCTATAAAAACCCCCCCTACCCCTTGGTTGCCTATAAATAGGACCCCAGGGGTACTTGGATTGGCACCTGTGCTTGAGCTTCTGGAACCCCATTTCCGAATTCTTGAGCCCGTCACCCCTGCTTGCTAGCCAAGTCGGTGCCTTCCTCGTACCTTGCTCGGCCATTCTTTGGTCTTGGAGGGGAAGTCTCTTCGGAGCTTCTGGGTACGTGGTGGGACCTCCCTGCCGCAGCACCTGGGGTCTTGTTTGTTGCTCTTCTAGCTTCTTCGTCGTTGCCAGCCAAGTCATCTCGTTGGACTGCTGGGCGAGTAGCCTCCGGCTGCATTGGTCCGAATCTTGAGGTCAGGATTTTCCTGGCGTCAACACTTTGGTGCGGTGAGCGTGGACCGTAGTCGTTGGAAGAAAGTTCGGCAAGAAGGCGAGATGGTCGTAGGTGGCGACCATGAGGAGGAGGTCGGTAACTCGACGGGAGCTGGCAGGTTCGTGACGCTGGAGGTTTTCGAAGCCTTCGCGCAGCGCATGGAGGGAGCCATGCGAGCAGTGCTTCAGCCGCGCGCCGAGGTCACTGCGACCTCGCCGCATCGCCCAGTTCCGTCCGAGGGAGGGAGTCCCCCTCGGCGAGCAGGAAAGGAGCACATGGAAGATGAAACCGAGCGACCAAGGAGGTCGCAATTCTACCAGCCAACCTCGCAAGGTATTCGCTTCCGCGAGCCGTGCGAGCAGGGGAGGTACCCGGATACTCGTCCATATGGCGAGTATGGAGGTGATACTCGCCAGGTTGAGGATCGTCGTCGGGCAGGAGGGAGGAGCCCCTTCTGCGAGGAGATTCTCGCCGCGCCAGTGCCAGAGGGGTTCAGGGACCCTGCCTTGAACTACTATTCAGGGAAGGAGGACCCCGTCAGGCACATCCAATGGTTCGAGGATATAGTCTCTATCCGAACCATGTCGGACGCCTTCAAGTGCAGGTTGTTTGCCATTACCTTCCGCGCAAAGGCCTGGGACTGGTTCCATCAGTTGCCCGCAGGCTCAATCTACTGCTTCGAAGACCTGTGTCGTGGGCTGACGACCCGGTTCGACACGGCACGGAAGCTAAAGAAGGAGGCCACAGCCCTGTTCTACCTCGTGCAAGGGCCAGATGAGGCCTTGGGCCCTTACATCGAGCGCTTCCAGGAGGAGGTTCTGCAAATCCAGGAGGTAGATAGCAACATCCTGTTGCTGGCCCTGACATTCGGCATCAGTCAAGGCCTCTTCAAGTTGGAACTCAGTGAGAATCCTCCCTACTCCTACGACAACCTCATTCAGAGGGCCAATAAATTTGTCCGGGGAGAAGCCTCCAATCCTGACTTCTTGGCAAGGTTGGCACGGGTGACCAGAGGCGACCGTGGAGAGAGGGATGGGATCCCTGAGAAAAGGAAGAGAGAGGAGCCCCGAAGGGAGGGAAGGAAGTGGCCGGAGCGACAAGAGGAGAAAAAGGAGGAGCTCAGGAGGAAGGAAACCGGGAGGATCGTGGAGAGAAGGCCCGTCGAGTCCCCTGAGCGTCAGGAGGAGGGAAGACGCTACCAGGTCCCCGTCAACCGGCCACCTTGGAGGCCGGCTGGACGGCACCAGCGTCAAGACCAAAGGGGGAGATCCCCAGAAAGAAGGCCCTTTCGCCAACCAGAGAGGCGTCAGGAGAGGAGGAGAGATGAAGCAATGGCGGTAGCCGGGCGAGGCCGCCGCCAAGGAAGGAAGAAGCCGAAGCCTAGGAGGCGTCAAGCAGAAGAGGTTCCTCTCTACTGCGACTTCCACCAGGTGGGGGGACATGCCATGGCTGCCTGCCCAGACTTTTGGGAAGCCCGGAGGAGGTTGGCAGCAGGAGAGGCTGGAGGAGAGCAGAGGAGGATAGAGGCCCCTGCCGAGCCACAGGCAGGGCAGGCCGCAGTCGTTCGCAGGAGGAACGAGGATCGGGTCGACCAGGGAGGCCGGGGAGACCTGGGCCAGGGAGGCCGAGTTGGAGTAATCCATGGGGGAGCAGGGCTGGAGGCTTCCCGCAAGGGGAGCCTTCATCAGATCTACCGCAGGAGTGTCGCCTCGACCTCGCAAGCACCACCCCCGATGGAGGAGATTACTTTTTCCGAGGAGGACATGCTAGGGAACGAGAATCCCTTCCATGATGCCCTCGTGATTCAGGCCGCGATGGAGGACTTCACCGTTGATCGAATTCTGATCGACAACGGTAGCTCTGTAAACGTCATCTTTAAGGGGACGTTTGACGGACTGGGAGTCGAAGCTGCCAGAGTTCGAGCATCTGATGGTCCCCTCTTCGGCTTCTCCGGAGAGAAGAAGGAAGTGGAAGGAGGAGCAGATCTCCTGGTAACACTCGGTGGCACCTCCATCAACTGTCGATTCATCATCGTCGACGCCCCGAGCTGCTACAGAGCCATCTTTGGGAGGCCGATTCTCAACACCTTCAAGGCCGTCCCATCCTCCTACCATCAGTGCTTGAAGTACTGTAAAGGAGACGTCCAGGTGAGGATCAGGAGCGATCCAAGAGCCGCCAGGGAATGCTATCTTACCGCCGTCAGTACCATCAGCTGGATGGCTGACGCGGAGGAGTTCGGGAGAGTGTTGGAGAGCCCGGCCAGGCTGGAGGTGGCAGAGGAAGTGGAAGAAATCGAGGTACTCTCCGCAGCAGGAGTGCCTGGGTTGCTGAAGATTGGCGGGTCGCTGAAGACCGAGGAGAAGATCGAGATGGCGGCGTGTCTGCAAAAGAACGTCGACATCTTCGCTTGGAGTGCCGCCGAGATGCCAGGAGTCGACCCTGAGGTTGCGTGTCATCACCTCAACCTGGATTCCTCTGTCCAGCCCGTCCGCCAAAAGAAGAGAAGAACCGCCACCATCCTCGCCAAGCCAATTAGGGAGGATGTTAAAAAACTGCTAGATGCAGGTTTTGTGTCGGAGATCCAGTACCCAGGCTGGGTCTCTAATGTTGTAATGGTGACAAAGGCGGGGGGAGGCTGGAGAATGTGTGTGGATTTTTCCTTAATGAATAAAAGCTGCCCGAAGGATTGTTATCCCTTGCCTCGAATCGACGCGCTGGTTGATTCAGCCGTCGGTTTTTCTGTGATGAGTTTCCTTGATGCGTTTTCAGGATATCACCAGATCCGGATGCATCCCCCTGATTGCCGCGATGTCTCCTTCATCACCGACGATGGCTGCTACAGCTACAGGATGATGCCCTTCGGTTTGAAGAATGCGGGAGCCACCTACCAGCGGATGATGGACCACATCTTCAAGGGGCAAAAGGGGAGGAACCTGGAAGTGTACGTGGACGACCTCTTGATCAAAAGCAAGAACGTCCAGGAACACATAGCCGATCTGGTGGAGACCTTTGAAACGTTGAGGAGGTTCAAGATGAGGCTCAATCCGACGAAGTGCGTCTTCGGAACAGGAAAGGGAAAGTTCCTGGGACATCTCCTAACCCCGATGGGAGTAGAGCCTAACCCCGACAAGGTTAAGGCGATCCTAGAAATGCCGTCCCCGAAGACGATGAAGGAAGTCCAAAGGTTGACAGGAAGGCTGGCGGGACTTAGCCGCTTCCTCTCAAAAGCCGGAGAGAAGTGCTCTCCGTTCTTCAAGACGCTCCGCAAAACAGAAAGCTTCGAATGGACCGAGGGATGCGAGATAGCATTCGGAAGGTTGAAGGAGCAATTGACTCAGACACCTCTCCTTCAGAGCCCGAAGGAAGGCGAAGACCTGCTCATCTACCTTGGAGTGGGAGCAGAGGCAGTTAGCTCCATCTTGGTCCGAGAAGAGGGGAGGAAGCAGCTACCCATCTACTATGTCAGCCGGGTGCTGAAGAAGGCGGAACTAAAGTATCCAATCCTGGAGAAGCTTGCCTTCGCCTTGGTGGTGTCGGCGCGGAAGCTCCGGCCTTATTTTCAGGCTCACTCCATCCGAGTGGTAACTGATCATCCTCTCCGCAATATCCTGGAGGGAGTGGAGCATTCGGGGAGGTTGGCGAAATGGTCGGTAGAACTCAGCGAGTTCGACATTTCCTTCTCCCCCCGAGTGGCGATCAAGGCTCAGGCAATAGCAGACTTCCTGGCTGACTTCTCGGTGGAAGCGGAACCTGGAGAAGAGGTGCTCAACCCAATCCCTTGGAAGATGTTTGTTGATGGAGCTTCGGGCAAAAGTTCTGTGGGGGTGGGCATCGTGCTCGTCAGCCCACAGGGAACAAGGATCGAGCAAGCCGTCGAGATCCTCTTCCCCGTCACAAACAACCAGGCAGAGTACGAGGCCATAGTGGCAGGCTTGCGCCTTGCCAAGGAGCTGGGGATCCGTGATGTCCGGGCTTTCACGGACTCAATGGTGGTCGCGTCGCAAATCCGAGGAGAGTTCGAGGTGCGTGACACCACCCTGCAGAGGTACTTGGTAAAAGTGAAAGGACTGATTGGAGGCTTCCAGTCCTTCTTCGTCGAGCATGTGCCAAGAGAGGAGAACTCGGCAGCAGATCGCCTCGCCAAGTATGGGCCGAGGACCGGAGGAACTATCACCGAATTATTCCACCCGTCCATTGAGGAGGGAGAGATGATGGAGATCGAGCAACGCCCCTCGTGGATGGATTCCTTTGTGGCATTCCTGGCCAGCGGTCAGCTCCCAGCAGACGAAAGGGATCAAAGAAGGTTTCGGTACAAGGCGGCATACTACCTCCTGCAAGATGGAGAGCTGTACCGTAAAACCATCTCGGGTCCCCTGGCCAGATGCGTTTCTGAAGACGAAGTACCCCGAGTATTGGAAGAGATCCACTCGGGAGAGTGTGGAAGTCATTCTGGGACTCGCACTTTGGAGCAGAGGGTCTTGAGGCATGGTTACTTCTGGCCTACTATCCGAAAGGATGCTGAGGCCTTCTCAAAAAATGCCAAAAGTGCCAGCTCTTCGCCCCCCTTCAGTTGCAGCCAGCCCAGCAGCTCCGATCGATCATCTCCCCATGGCCGTTCGCCATCTGGGGGATGGACCTGATCGGCCCTTTCCCTCAAGCAAGCGGTCAGAGAAAGTTCGTTCTCGTCATGATCGACTACTTCTCCAAATGGATCGAAGCCAAAGCTTTGGCCAAGACCACCTCTCAAGTCGTGAAGAGCTTCATCTGGGGAGAGATCGTCTGCAGATTCGGGATCCCTCTCGCCATCATCACCGACAATGGTCCCCAGTTCGCCAGCTTAGAACTGGAAGACTTTTGTAGGCAGCTAGGAACCGACCTTCGGTTCGCCTCCGTACATCACCCAAGGAGCAATGGCTAGGTAGAGGCCGCCAACAAGCTGATCATCAACCTACTGAAGAAGAAGGTGGAGAACCTAAAAGGTAACTGGGCAGACCAGCTCCCCTCGGTCCTGTGGGCTTTGAGGACCACTCCTAGCTCAGCCACAGGGGAAACGCCGTTCAAACTCTCTCACGGGTTGGAAGCTCTCATCCCAGTAGAGTTCGAAGTCAGAAGCCCAAGGGTGGTAGCCGCGGAAGACGGAACCGAAGAATGGCGACTAGAGAACGAAGAGGTTCAGAAGCTATCTCTCGACTACATCGAGGAACTCCGAGATTTAGCTTCAGTCAGGCAAGAGGAAATCAAGCGCCGAATGGCGAAACATTTTGACAAAAATGTCCGCCTCAAGCACTTCCAAGCAGGTGACCTAGTCCTGAAGAAGGTGGACGCAGCAGGAAGGTCCGCCGCCGTCGGGAAGCTCAATCCGAATTGGGAAGGACCTTTCATCATCCGGGAGGCGCTCCTGACAGGAGGGTACCATTTGCAAAACCAGGAGGGCGAACTGCTTGGGAGCACCTGGAACGGCGATGACCTAAAAAGGTTTTATCCCTAAGGGGAGATGTATATATCCCATCCTTGTAAATTCATTCCTTTTGAATAAAATTTACGTCGCCCTGAAACATGGGACGAGGAAGCTTCCTTCGCATCAACAAAACCTCAAAATAAGGAAGTCAGGTGAAGTCAATCTCCACGCTAGGTTAGGAAACAGGCCTCTGACTTAACCCTCGTAAAAACTCAGAACGGATGATGGGACAGTGCCTCGGGTGTGCGTTCCCTTAAGACCAAGCCTCTGCAATGACGGCCGAGATCAGCTCCCCCCTTGCATGTTGGCCGCGGTTCCCACCGACTGCATTTCTCGTCCGACTGTAGAGATTACCGGGAAGAAGTCTGGACGCCGACCTTCCGATTCGGCGAAGAGATGATCGATTTCACTAACTCAGGGGACCCTTGAAAAAAGGCGTCATGTACCCTTCGAAAGCTGAAAAGCTCGCAGCAAAGCATTTCATTTTCTAAAGTTATTGTGTTAGATCATATGAGTTTGTGCTTAACTCCCTGCTAAACTCATTGAGCAACAGGAAGCAGGTCCGATCCACATCCAGCATCCAAGTAGGATGGAGGCCTCGGGATGGTGTGTCCCCTTGGATCTCCCCGACTGCCACTCCCTGCTTGACGCCGTCCTGCATCAACATTCGCCGCCGCAGGTTGGAAGACGAGCCTCCGACTTGACCCTTGTAAAGACTCAGAACGGATGATGGGACAGTGCCTCGGATGTGCGTTCCCTTAAGACCAAGCCTCTGCAATGACGGCCGAGATCAGCTCCCCTCTTGCATGTTGGCCGCGGTTCCCACCGACTGCATTTCTCGTCCGGCTGTAGAGATTACTAGGGTAAAGTCTGGAAGCCGCTACTCCAACTTGAGAAGGGGAGCGATCGATTCGACCGGCCAAAGGATGGAGACCTCGGGAGGGTGTATCCCCTTGGATCTCCCCGACCGTCATTCCCTACTTAACGTCACTCTTCGTCGACATCCGGCATCCAAGTAGGATGGAGGCCTCGGGAAGATATGTCCCTCCAGGCCTCCCCGACTGCCGTTCCCTATCTCTTTCCCCTTCAAAATTTATTGAACGAGTCTAATGAACTCTTCACCAGGCACAGAGCGAGGCCTTGAGAGCATGTGTCCTTCGGAACCCTCCAAGTCGCCTCCACAGCTCGACTCCACCAAGGGAGATATTGAAGAGTGCGAGTATACGTGCATGAGTACCTAGGCGAGTATACAGGTGCGAGTATGATGTGCGAGTATACAGGTGCGAGTATACACATGCGAGCATGCGGATGCGAATATGCAGGCGCGAGCATTCGCTCCCGCCTCGAGCCTAAGAGCCTAGCGAGCACTCAACCTCGCCTCGAACCTAGGAGCCTAAAGCCACATATAAGCAAGGAAGTAAAAGCACAAAAGGAAGGAATAGGCGAGTAAGAAACTTGTCAAAATTCCTTTTCATTTTTACAAAAAATCTGTACATGCTGCAGGTGTACAAAAAGGTCGCCGGGCGAGCAAAAAAGGAGCCCGGGCGACTAGGCGACATCCTCGCCATCAAATATCTGCATCTGACTCGTCGCCATCGTCGCCATCATCGGCGTCATCGTCATCGTCATCATCATCATCAACCTCATCATCGTCGTCCTCGGCATCGCTAAGTCGCGGCGATGATGCTCGCAGGGGGGAGGTGGACTCCTCGGCGAGTATGGCCGGGATGAGGTCTCCCACCGTCAATCCCATCGCCTCCGGCTTCAAGAGATCGTCTGCCTTCAGCTGATTTAGGATGACCTCTCCTGTTGCTCGCGCGATCTCCCGGCGAATATGGGGCATGTCGTCGCCATGCATCCTGACCTGCTTAACGAACCGATGAGGGCCCGACCCCGCCGGCTGTTGCTCGGCAGGCCGAGTTTCTAGCTCGGCGATGCGGATTTGGGCGGCTTCCAAGGCCGAGCGAGTATCCTCTAGCTCCTTCTCGGCCTGGGACAGTCTCTTCGCTGATTCCAGCTCGGCAGCCTATAGAAGACGAAAAGAAAGAAGGTAAAGCTTGACATCGTATAAAGAGGCGAGTATTCCAGAAAGCGCAAAAAGTCGCAAAGACGAAGTACCTCGAACCCCTTGATCCTCTCCGCCATGGCGATCATTTTCGGCCCCTGCACCCTGATCGCCTCCTCGTACATCAGCAGCCGCTTCGCTGTTGAATGTGCGAGCTCGGCAGTTCGCAAGATTGAGCGCGAGGTTTGATGAGCAAGATGCTCGGCAGAGGCCTCCTGCAGCAGCTCGGCGTCAGTACGACTGTAGATCGCATGGAGCACATCGAAGGCCTCCCCCTTGTCCTCCCAGTCCTCGGACCAGACGGGGAGGTTCGAGCTCAGAGTCACCTCGTGAGCGCGATCAGACCAGGTCACCAATGGGCGACCAAAGTCGTCCTCGCCACGGGTGCCCTCGTTGAAGAAAGGATGGTTGCTCGGCTCGCCAGCCTCCGAGGGATCCGCCTTCTTGCCCAGATCCCTGTGGGCGACCTCCTTCTTCTGTCTCTTGGGCTCAGAGGCCTTAGCCTTGCCCGTTCGCTTCTTCGAGGTCCCGGCCCCACCACCGGCGACATCCAGATCGTCGCCTCCTGGCGACAAGTCGATTGGGGAGGAGTCCCCAACCTCGCGCGCCGAGGTTCTCGCACCCCCTTGGGCGACAGTGGTCGCCTTCGCCGCGAGAGGAAGAGCATCACGCGGAAGAGCCTGCACGCCTGTAAGAAGATCGAAGATTAGTCACCAGAACGAGGCCCTAGGGCGAGTATGTCTGATGCTCGCACGAAAGATACCTTCCCCTGGGCGAACTTCCGTGAGCTCGTCTACTCGCCTCCTCCAAAGCATCACGTCGAAGCGACGATTCCTAAAGCAGGCGAGCAGCTTCATCTGGTCCTCGGCGAGCCAGGGAACCGTGAAGACGTTCTCTGAAGGTTGAATGGGCGAGCTAGAGATGCCCGCGAAGTCGCCCTCAATGGCGACTATCCGCTCGACCCAGCGATGGTTCTTATTTAAAGTCCCCGCCAGTGTACAGACGTGACTGCACAAGAAGATGACGCCCTCGCCGGTCGCCATGATGGTGAATATTCGCCTAAAGACCGAAAGGTCGAAGACGACGTTCTGCTCCCGAAGGTAGCACAGGAACCCCATGATCATCGCCACTCCGTTGGGATTGATCTGGGCGGGCACTATCCCATAGAACACGAGTATCTTCCGAAACTCGGGCCATATGGGAAGTCGCAGGCCGACCTCGAAGTGTCGGATTGGGAAGATCATCGCCATCTGCGAGGAGGTGTTTAGTCGCTCAGACGGGCGAGGAAGCCTGGCGACATATCCTGGAGTCGCGAACTTGGAATTGAACTCGTCCAAATCTTTCTGATTCGTGATCGGCTTCTTGAACGAGCTCTCATCGAAGTTCTTCGCATGGTTAGCTCGCCTGATGGCCGCCTCGTCGATCATCTTGGGAAGAAAGGGAAGAGAGCGAGTATCGTAGAAGGGCGAGGATTGGAAGCCTGGAGGATGCTCGCTCAAGGAAGCTAGAGATCGCTAAAGGCGTATTTAAGACTCACCCACCCCCCCCCCCCCTATTTATAGTAGTCGGTTAGTCTGGCTTGTCGAACACGACGCCGCGAGCACGATTAGGGGTGGAGAGTATCTAAGAAAAGTCGCCCAAAGTTCAGAGCGCGCCAACCGCCGACCTTCATCTAGCGAATACCTACATCACAGAAACATGAAGAAGCTCGCCAAAATATAGGCGACATTCAAACAGATACTCGGCAAAAAGGAGATGGAAGAAAAAGCAAAATAAAAGAAGATCAAGTAAAACAAAGATAAGATTGAAGGGCGAGTATTCAATTACTCGGCAAATCAACACTGCTTCAAATAAATCGTTTACAAGATTCAAATAAATGCTCGCGAGGAGCTACCAAGCTACATGGAAGATAAAGATAAAGAAGAGCAGCATCTAGGGTTGCGCCTGGATGTTCGCCTGGGGATCCTGGATCTGAGGTTGTCGCCCGACCCATCCCAAGCCGCGAGCTCGCCTGAAGTGCTCAGAGGCCACGGACATCGCGTCCTCGCCTTGTCGCAGCTGGTCTTCGATCCTCGCCAGCCTCCCCACCGAGCCCATGCTCGCGCGCATCCCGACTAGCTCGTCATGATGCAGCTGTTGCCGATGCTCGATCCTCGCCACCCTGCGCTCCAAGTCGCTGACAGACTGGAGGCGAGCTTCAGTACCCGACAGGCGAGTATCAAACTCCTCCAGCCGGGATACTCGCACCTCCAAGTCAGTTAGGCGGCGATGAGGGTCACTAGCCGCCAAGCGCTCAACCCGCGACTCCACCTCAGTTAGGCGGCGATGAGGTTCGCAGATCGATAGCCGTTCTATCCGGGATTCCAAGTCCAAGATAGCGCGAGTAGCCTTTTCCTGGTACTCGCGAGGTGGGAGCCCAACGGCATCGATCAGAGCTCCCACCGGAGTATGCGCGCGACCTGCGAAAAAAGGCAAAAAGGGGCAGAATTTCAGTAGAATTCAGAAAACAGTGGCGACTATCCTAAGGCAGCGATCAAATACCTGGCCGAGGACTACGCGATCGTCGGCGAGGAGGGCTGCGAGATCGTCGTCGAGGAGAAGACCTTCCTCGGTGTGGGGAGGGAGAGTGATAGACGCCATCTCGGCGAGTAGAGTGGTTGCCGGAATGATCCCGGTTGGAGGGCAGGTCCCCTCGACCGCGACCATCTCCTGGTCGCCCTCCACCCCTTGGAGCGAAGAAGGCCGAAGACCCTCCAGTCCCGCCCCTGCGTGAGGACTCCCCCTGGTGGGAAGAGGGAGCAGTTGTGGTAGAAAGACGTTGATCGCCTGGAGGATTCACTGGCGGCGGGAGTCCAGGAGGAGGAGGCGGCAGCGCGATCACAGGCCGCTGTGTGTTGCTCGCCGGCTCTGGTCGCGAGTTAGGTGGAGGAGGAGGCGGAGGAGGAGCGATGTTCGCCAGAGGAGCCCCATGCTCGCTCATCGGCCTCTTCTCCACAGAGGAGCTGTGGAGAATCCTTACCGCGCGACCACTCCGAGACCCACCCTCAGGCGAGATCATCGGGGATGATCGCAGCGGTATTGCAGTCAAAGGCTCCTCCCGAGCCTCGGTATTCGGCGGATCTACAGATAGCAACAAAGACGTCAGAATGTCGCCGGAAGACAGCATTGATCGAAAAAGGGCGAGCAAGGAGCTCACCTCGGGCAGGGGGAGGGTCCGGTTGGGTTTGAGTTTGGATTTCATCCCTACTCGCCTCCGGGGCGACCTCTGCCGAGAGAGGAGCGGGGGGAGGAGCAGGCGAGAGCCCTTCGAGGCCCAAATCCTCCAGCAGCTGCTGACGCTGCTCACTCAGCGGATCGGCGACGTTCTCCTTAGTCGCCTCCTTTTCTCTCTCTCTCTTCTTCTTCTTCGCCGCCCTCTTCCTCTTCTTGTTCGTGAGGAAGGCGTCTACCTCGGCGTCCATGCGAGGAGGAGGAAGGGGCACGCCGATCAGATTCGCAAGGTCGGCCTTGGCCTTTTTGGCAGCCTCAGCAAAAGCTAGCGACATTGTGAGCGAGTACAGAAAGGTGGTTCCATCAGAGACCCCCCCCCCTCCTTTATATAGAGTCCGGGCGTCGGACAGTCAAGATCCGAGTATCTCCTTGTACTCGCCAAGGCAGAAGCTCGTCGAATAACGGTTGGATGTTTCTTTCCGAGCAACTCCGTTACTCGCAAAGAGCGGGGATTGTGTACAACCCTTATTCTCCGAGGGTAGGACCCACTCAAGGCCACGTAGGCAGGTCAAAGTCAAAGAGGCAAGACAAATCAGCCAGCAAGAGCAAAAGATTGTTGGCGAGTATTGGCTAAATACTCGCCAGAAGGGCGACTATGGTCGAAGATACGTACCGAGTATCCCGTATGTCGCCCCAAAGTGTCCGGCAACCACAGAAGACCTGAGCGAGTATCAGCCAGGCTTGTGCGAGCAGCAGCAGATACTCGCCAGATGGGCGACTATGGTCGAAGATGCTCGCCGAGTATCCCATATGTCGCCAGGTCAGGGCTGGGCTATAAAAACCCCCCCTACCCCTTGGTTGCCTATAAATAGGACCCCAGGGGTACTTGGATTGGCACCTGTGCTTGAGCTTCTGGAACCCCATTTCCGAATTCTTGAGCCCGTCACCCCTGCTTGCTAGCCAAGTCGGTGCCTTCCTCGTACCTTGCTCGGCCATTCTTTGGTCTTGGAGGGGAAGTCTCTTCGGAGCTTCTGGGTACGTGGTGGGACCTCCCTGCCGCAGCACCTGGGGTCTTGTTTGTTGCTCTTCTAGCTTCTTCGTCGTTGCCAGCCAAGTCATCTCGTTGGACTGCTGGGCGAGTAGCCTCCGGCTGCATTAGTCCGAATCTTGAGGTCAGGATTTTCCTGGCGTCAACAACTATGATAGAGATGAGATCTACAAATGGGAGATGGCTAGGCTCAAGAGAAGAATTCACTACAGGAACCATCAAGATGATGAAAAGCCTCCTTCTCATCCTCCAAGATACTATCCAAAGCCAAGGGACTATTTTACCAGACAATTGAAGAAGATTCAAAAGGGAAAGACAAAAGAGAAATGATGGATGCTTGATCGCTAGACTCTATTTCTCTTTTAAGAACATTTATATATTGTTGTCTAATTAATTTTTGGTGGACTTAAGTTTTTGTTTATGATGCTTTTATATATCCACATAGCTCAGTTCTTTACTTGCTTATATTTTTTTTTGTGCAATTCACCTTAGTAGATATGGTTCTTACTTCTTCAAATAGGGGGAGATTGTTGGGTATTGTATCCACAATAGCCCTGATTTGAAGAAGTCCCCTTCAAACTAAGACGAATTGTAATTGTATTTGATTATGCACTTTAGCTGTGATATGACAGGTTATTCCACTCTAAGTACAAACCAATGTCAGGTTTCAATGAGTCGTCAAACACAGGCCTGTGCAATGTAATCCCTCATTGTATAGACCAAAGTGTTGGCTCATGTGAAATCTCTCTATTGGGATGTACTTCATTTACAAAGTGCTAGAGAAGAAGGACTGGAGCTGATGATGGAATCAATTGAGAAAGGAAAATAACCTAAGTAAAATTCGATTATATCATTTAGAACATATAGTCGAATTCGAGTATATGGTTTGAATGGATATAACCGAATTCGGCTAATCCCTGTCCGAAAGGTTTATTTTTCTAAGTATAAGAATAGTCGAATTCGGTTATTGTAATTCGGTGAATCTGTTTAGTCGAATCCCTAGAGCTGCCGAATTCGACTATATGGTTTAACCGAATAAATTCGGTTAATGCCATTCGGTTAATCCATTTCGCCGAATCGGTCTGCAGGTATTCTCCGGTTCAATTCGACGGCGTATTCTTTAGGGCATTCCCCATGTACAGTACACGTGGAGCTAGATCCCTAATACGCGCTTATGACCGTTGGAAGAAGACTCTATAAATACCTAGGGTTTATTTCCAAATAACCCTAATTTTGCTAATCGCGAATTGTGAAGACTCTCTCGCAAACTACGACTGACGGCCGACTATTCTTGCGCAAACATTTCGTCTCCGTCAAAGCCAGCGATTCGTGATTCGTCTTCAAAAATTCAATCGTCAAGATCAAGATCTACTGATTAGCTCTCATCTTCCTTTGATCAAGTCGATTCAAGTTCTCAGATCTAGTTTCAAATCGTCTTCAAGATTTCTTCATTCTTCATTTTCAAAGAACTGAAGTTTATTGCTAAGAAGAAGAAATCTATCTCTCAAGATCTGAAGAAGAACTTCATCAGAAGTTTAAGAAGATTGTTTTTCAATTTACTGTGTTGTTGTAAGAACCATATCTTAAATCTTGTAGGAAGCTTGCTTCCGAGTTTTTGTGTAGATCCTTGTTTGAGGATCGAGTTGTAGGAGTTGTTTTACTCCGAGTTGTAGGAGTGGTGTACTCCGAGTTGTAGGAGTTGTTGTACTCCGAGTTGTAGGAGTTTTGACTCTGAGGTGTAAGATTATTTTTAATCTGAGATTGGTGAAGTAGCCGAGTCTAGCCTCGAAGTGCTAGATAGGCGAGGCGGGAAAGAGGACTACCCACATCGGGGAACCTCTATAAAATCCTTGTGTCTGTGCTGTGCTTTATTGTGTGTATTTCTGTGTTATATTTTTAATTCCGCGTAAAGACATAGAATCCACCTATTCACCCCCCTCTAGGTGATTTAGGCCGCAACTAGATACTTTCACCGGCTGTTGACATTGAAACTGTTGAAGGGAGGATGCGTATCAGGTGGCTGTCCGCGAGGAGTCGGGGTGGTGACGGGAGCCCGAGGAGCGGGGCCCTTGCTAACTCTAGTCTGGGGGCTGGATGTGGAGGCGTCAACCCAAGGTCGGCCCCCGCTCAAACGGCTTGGCGTCTTTTCCAACTGCTCGGCCTTAAGGGCCATGTTGTAGGCTTCCTCAACGGTGTGCAACACATGAAGGCCAATTTTCTCGCAGAGGGACGGACACAACCCATGTAGGAATCGGGTGACACGTTGTTCGTCCGTTTCGGTCAACCCGTTGCGGTCCACGAGGCGGCTGATCTCCGCTAAATAGTCGGTTACTGTTCGCTGGCCCTGGGAGCAACTCTGGTATAATTGGATTAGGTGTTGGTCGTAGTCAGGCGGGAGGAAACGATTCCGCAATAACTTCTTCATTTTGGGTCAAGTTCGCACCCGGGCCTTGCCCTGGCGGTTGCGGTTATAATGCAATTGGTCCCACCAAACGGCCGCACCAGACTTGAGACAGTAAGCGACCATTTTCACCTGTCGGTGGCCGTCCACTTCGGCCATCTCGAAGAAACACTTCACTTCTGAGAGCCAATCCAGGAAGTCTTCAATGCCCAAGTTGCCATAGAAATGGGGAATATCCGCTCGCAGGCGATACCCCTGGGGTAGATAGGGTTGCGGGTCACACCCCCCCCCCCTCGTGGAGGGTTGGCGGCGTCGGGGGGCTCTTCCTCAGAGCTAGAATCTGAGTAGATGGGCCCGCGGTCGGGACCAGCCGAACGCGATGGTGGGAGTGGCGGGTTGCGCCGCCGGTGGAACTATTGACCGAAAAAATGGTCCACCGGGGCAGCAGCGTCGGGTGCGCGCGGAGGCGGGTCGGGCGGTTGCTGAGCGCGGACGGGTTGCAGTTCGCCGAGGGTTGCGGTGATGCTAGCCAACTGAGTGGTGATGGCGTTGATGTCCGTCCAGAGGTCGGCGTTCGTCGGGGGGGGGGGGGGGGGGGGTTGTCCGCCATCAGGGCGCGCGGACACGAAGTGGGGAAAACGGAGGAAGGGCAGTCGAGCGCACTCCTCTGATACCAACTGACGTAGATCCAGCTGAGGCCTTCCGACCTAAATCTCAACCACGCGGGGAGAGGGGAGGTCGCCGGGGATGGGAACCTTCCGGTTCGGAACTCTTCACGCGGAAAAGGGGGAAGATGGCGGAGGATGAAGAGCGGTACATAACTAATAGCACACCAAATAAAACAGTCCGCAATACAAAATAATAACAGAGGAGCGACACTTAAACAGCCCGCGGGATCCATAGCGGGTCGTTCCGCTCCAACCAAGCGATCCCAGTCTTGCCGTGGTCCATAATCACGGGAAGTCCTCCATCACGGCGCCCTCAGAACGTCTTCGTGTTCGCATCACGTTGAGAACGCCTCCGCGTTCACAGGGCGCTCAAAACGGCTCGGAGTTCGCAGCGCGCTCAAAACACATCAGCGTTCTCGGCACTCTCAAAACGCATCCGCGTTCATGACACGCTCAGAACGCTTCCGCATTCGCATTGTGCGCGACACTTAACCTTATTTGCTTTTTCATATCCACAAAGATTGCACACCCGTTCAGTTCCATGATCATCACCGCCAACAGAGCTGCCCAAATTGCCCGAGAGTCAAAACCGTCATATCGGCAAAAATGTCGATTCGTGTGATCCAGATCGTGCAATCTTATTCGCATCTCCTGTAGTTTTGGTGGTTACGACGACGCAATTACCAAGTCGTCGCTCATGACAAAAAATGTTAAAAAAGCCCAGAGCTCTCATTTGAAGGGACCTTGCTTTCAGTGCTCGAGAGAGTTCCTTCGAAGATCCCTCAGAGTTCTCCTTCGATGCTCGAAGAATCCCTTGAAGATCTCCTTCGGCCTTCGAAGATCTTCATTCGACCCTTGAAGTTCTCTTTCCCCTTTGGAGATTCCTCCTGCGGAACTTGAAGATTTTCTCTTTCTCATTCTTCTCTGCATCCCCTGTGACGAGCGGTGACATGTCACTCTTGCACATTCTACTTGTTGCGGTCCACTCAAGGCTCCGGTAGATCGGACTAGATTGGACCGTCTTAGCCCGGGAGCGTTTGAGCGCGCAAACAATCACAGAAAAAGAGAAAGCTAACAAGACAATTTTTTTAACGTGGAAAACCCATCAACTGGGTGAAAAACCACGCGGTCGGGTCTGTGCCGGCCGAAACCTCCACTATTTGCAGGTTGTTGTACAAAGCTACTTTAAAGAACTCGAGGGCGACAAGCGCCTCTCGTTACAATTGTTGAGAGAGAGATACTCAGAGGGTGACAAGCCACCGCTTCTGGAGCTAAGACTTTTGTCTGATGCAGAAGGGGATGCTGCGCTCTAAGCGCTCTAGAGGTTTTGACTGCAGCCTGAAGGTTGGATCGATGTGCTCTGTGCGTCTTTGTCTCTGTCGGTTGTCTCCTGCTGCGTGAGAGGAGTTTGGAGTGATGTTCTTACTGGAGGCTGGAGCGTTTGTTCTTGAGTGCGCGGAGTGCTTGTTGCTGAGTACACAGGGTTATGCTTGGACGGTCTTGAGAGCGGAGCGCGCAGAGGCGCTCTTGGAGCAGTCTTCAGAGCGGAGCGCACAGAGGCGCGCTTGGAGCAGTCTTGAGAGCGGAGCGCGCGGAGGCGCGCTTGGAGCGGTTTTGAGAGCGGAGGGCGCGGAGGCGCGCTTGGAGCGGTCTTGAGAGCGGAACACACTGAGGCGCGCTTGGAGTGGTCTTGAGAGCGGAGCGCGCAGAGGCGCTCTTGGAGCAGTCTTCAGAGCGGAGCGCACGGAGGCGCGCTTGGAGCAGTCTTGAGAGCGGAGCGCGCGAAGGCGCGCTTGGAGCGGTTTTGAGAGCGGAGGGCGCGGAGGCGCGCTTGGAGCGGTCTTGAGAGCGGAACGCACTGAGGCGCGCTTGGAGTGGTCTTGAGAGCGGAGCGCACGGTGGTGCGCTTGGAGCGGTCTTGAAAGCGGATCGCACGGTGGCGCGCTTGGAGCGGTCTTGAGAGAGGAGCGCACGGAGGCGCGCTTGGAGCGGTCTTGAGAGCGGAGCGCACGGAGGCGCGCTTGGAGCGGTCTTGAGAGCGGAGCGCACGGAGGCGCGCTTGTGAGCGCGCAAGGAGGAGGCGCGCTTGGGAGCGCGCAAGGAGGAGGCGCGCTTGTGAGCGCGCAAGGAGGAGGCGCGCTTGTGAGCGCGCAAGGAGGAGGCGCGCTGGTGAGCGCGAAAGGAGGACGCGCGCTGGTGAGCGCGAAAGGAGGACGCGCGCTTGTGAGCGCGCAAGGAGGACGCGCGCTTGTGAGCGCGCAAGGAGGATGCGCGCTTATGAGCGCGCAAGGAGGACGCGCGCTTGTGCGCGCAAGGAGGACGCGCGCTTGTGAGCGCGCAAGGAGGACGCGCGCTTGTGAGCGCACAAGGAGGACGCGCGGTTGTGAGCGCGCAAGGAAGAAGGAGGAGAGAGAAAATCCGTAGGAGGATTTTCCCAGCTGGAGAGAGAGAAAGTCTCAAAAGGGGAGAGAGATGGAGGAGGAGAAGATGGAAAAAAGAGAAGCCTTGGGGTTCTATTTATAGTTTTTGAGGGCGACACTTTCTTAATTAAATGGGTGGTTATGGTAGTTATGGTGGTTATGCGGTTACCCGCACACCATAACCAATTTATGTGTTATACGCACACTTATCATGAATATAGCTACGCGCACACAAGTTTGTATAGTTTTGCGGTGATATGTATTCATATGACGGATATGGTTATGCGCACACCATAACCATATTATTTGCTATACACAGACCGTATTGAAAGATTTTACTATTTGCACCCCCATGTTAGAGGATTTTACTATTTGCACTCCATGATGGAGGAATTTACTATTTGCACCCCTATGTTGGAGGATTTTACTATTTGCACCCCATGATGTAGAATTTTACTATTTGCACCCCCATGTTGAAGGATTTTACTATTTGCACCCCCATGTTGAAGGATTTTACTATTTGCACCCACATGTTGGGTGGTTATGGGGCTAGTGGGGTTTCTTTGGATAACCGCACACCCATGAATGGGGTGCGGTTAGCGCCTTCAAGGAAACCCTATCATTTGCCCCCCAAGTCCCCGAAGTTCAGTGCCGGGGCGAGAGAGGTGCGGGGACTTTTTGTGCGAAATAGTTGTGGCGATTGTGGTGGAGTCAGCAACGTGGTATGAAAGGAGGTGCTTCGAACCGTTTGTGAGCACGAGGGGGCAGGCCATGGCGACGCTGCAACCTACTGCGGGTAGAAGGGCAGACCCATTGTAACTTTGCTTGGTCGATCATCAAGGGGGGCAGGCCCCTGACGATGGCAGGCGGAGGTCTGGCGACCTTACCTATTGTAACTTGGCAGGGACCGATCGTCAAGGGGGGCAGGCCCCTGACGATGGCAGGCGGAGGTTTGGCGACCTTACCTATTGTAACTTGGCGGGGACCGATCGTCAAGGAGGGCAGGCCCTTGACGATGGCAGGCGGAGGTCTGGCGACCTTACCTATTGTAACTTGGCGGGGACCGGTCGTCAAGGGGGGCAGGCCCTTGAAGATGGTAGGCGGAGGTCTGGCGACCTTACCTATTGAAACTTGGCAGGGACCGATCATCAAGGGGGGCAGGCCCCTGACAATGGCAGGCGGAGGTCTGGTGACCTTACCTATTGTAACTTGGCGGGGACCGATCGTCAAGGGGGGCAGGCCCCTTACGATGGCAGGCGTAGGTCTGGCGACCTTACCTATTGTAACTTGGCGGGGACCGGTCGTCAAGGGGGGCAGACCCTTGAAGATGGCAGGCGGAGGTCTGGCGACCTTACCTATTGAAACTTGGCAGGGACTGATCGTCAAGGGGGCAGGCCCCTGATGATGGCAGGCGGAGGTATGTTATCTGAAACATATGAAGTTAATGAAATCAGAAAGTAATTCGCAGGAACCACGTGTAGAAGTTAAATCACACGTCTTTATTGAATGCTGATAAAGCCGGCATGAAGGAGAGGAGGTGCAAGTACAACTTGGTGAATAGGGAGGGAGCTTTCTCCTGGTGCGATTACTTGTAGGGGTTGCCCCCCAGTCTTTCCAGGTAAGCGGGCGGCCGATCTCTTGCTTGCCCAGGTGTCGTCAACCGATTTAAGGTTCTGCTTCACGAGAATATTTTCAGAAGTCCTTGTCGAATAAGACGTTCGATTTCCTTCTTTAGCTTTGTGCAATCTTCCGTGTCATGCCCGCGTCCGCGGTGGAACTCACAGTATTGTGATTGGTCTCCTTTGTTTGGAGCGATCGACTTAGGCCTATGAAGCGCCACCTTATCTTGGATTGCGTAAAGTACGTTTGTTCTGGAGGTATTGAGGGGCGTGTTTCTCTGGAGCTGCCGAGGTTGTGGGTTGACGTGACGTTCATTGCTCCTCCCGAAGGCTGATGAAGCCTCTTGTTCCCTTTGCCTTTTCATGCCTCTGTCAAACTGCTGTTTATGTGCTTCGATTGCTTCGTCGGCAGTGATCTGGGCGTCGATCCGTTGAACGAGATCGGGGTAGCTGGGTACAGTCTCCCGTATTAATGCAGAGTGGAAGCCACCAGGGCGGAGCCCTGCGAGTAAAAACCCTCGCAGGAGCTCTAGTTTTGCTCCAGGAATTTGTCGTGCCTCAGCGGTGAAACGACGGAAGAAATCTTTAAGGGTTTCCCCTTCGCTTTGATGGATCCCGGACATGTGGGAAGGATCTTTAACTATCCGGCGGCTAGCGATGAACTGGTCTGTGAATTGTTGAGGCAGCTCTGCGAAATCCCTGATTTCTCCCTCCCCCAAGGATAGGAACCAGGTGCGAGCCTGTCCTTTCAAAGTTGCCGGGAATGCCTGACACAGCAGTGAATCTGTGGCATTACAGAGTTGCATCATGATCGCAAAGTGTCTGACGTGCTCCGATGGGTCGCTCGCTCCGTCGTATGTCTCAATCTTTGGGAGCTTGAAGCCAAGGGGGATTGGATGTGCCAGAACTTCAGGTACAAATGGTGAGCGACAATGGAGAGGGCGAGGGGCCAAAGCGGCATGCTGCGTTGCTCGTTCGTGCTCTTCAAAAATTATGTGACAGACTTCTTCACGTGTGAGACTCCCATCTGCAGGCTCATGGCCTGTCACTTTAGGGCAGTTGCGGTGATATTGAGTTTCTGGACTTCTGTCAGGATGGGCCACACGGTCTTGGGCATTCGTACTGGAGAGCTCTCCTTCGGGTTTGCTGATAAGCGAGTGGAGGAGAGCCAAATCAGCATGCCCCTCGGGGATTGATTCTTCACTTGTGCGGATGGCTTTTCCTGCCATGATCTCTAGTCACGAGTACCATTGTGCAACGGATACTGTCTTCAGAGTCTTCTTCAAGCTTTGGGGGAACTCGATTCCCACAGACGGCGCCAAACTGTTGCGTTCCACTCAAGGCTCCGGTAGATCGGACTAGATTGGACCGTCTTAGCCCGGCAGCGTTTGAGCGCGCAAACAATCATAGAAAAAGAGAAAGCTAACAAGACAATTTTTTTAACGTGGAAAACCCGTCAACTGGGTGAAAAACCATGCGGTCGGGTCTGTGCCGGCCGAAACCTCCACTATTTACTGGTTGTTGTACAAAGCTACTTTAAAGAACTCGAGGGCGACAGACCGCCTCTCGTTACAATTATTGAGAGAGAGATACTCGGAGGGTGACAAGCCACCGCTCCTGGAGCTAAGACTTTTGTCTGATGCAGAAGCGGATGCTGCGCTCTAAGCGCTCTAGAGGTTTTGACTGCAGCCTGAAGGTTGGATCGATGTGCTCTGTGCGTCTTTGTCTCTGTCGGTTGTCTCCTGCTGCGTGAGAGGAGTTTGGAGTGTTGTTCTTGCTGGAGGCTGGAGCGTTTGTTCTTGAGTGCGCGAAGTGCTTGTTGCTGAGTACGCGGGGTTATGCTTGGACGGTCTTGAGAGCGGAGTGCGCAAAGGCGCTCTTGGAGCAGTCTTCAGAGCGGAGCGCACGGAGGCGCGCTTCTAGCGGTCTTGAGAGAGGAGCGCGCGGAGGCGCGCTTGGAGCGGTCTTGAGAGCGGAGCGCGCGGAGGCGCGCTTGGAGCGGTCTTGAGAGCGGAGCGCACGGTGGCGCGCTTGGAGCGGTCTTGAGAGCGGAGCGCACGGAGGCGCGCTTGGAGCGGTCTTGAGAGCGGAGCGCACGGAGGCGCGCTTGGAGCGGTCTTGAGAGCGGAGCGCACCGAGGCGCGCTTGGAGCGGTCTTGAGAGCGGAGCGCACGGAGGCGCGCTTGGAGCGGTCTTGAGAGCGGAGCGCACGGAGGCGCGCTTGGAGCGGTCTGGAGAGCGGAGCGCACGGAGGCGCGCTTGTGAGCGCGCAAGGAGGAGGCCCGCTTGCGAGCGCGCAAGGAGGACGCGCGCTTGTGAGCGCGCAAGGAGGAGGCGCGCTCGTGAGCGCGCAAGGAGGAGGCGCGCTTGTGAGCGCGCAAGGATGAGGCGCGCTGGTGAGCGCGCAAGGAGGATGCGCGCTGGTGAGCGCGCAAGGAGGATGCGCGCTGGTGAGCGCGCAAGGAGGAGGCGCGCATGTGAGCGCGCAAGGAGGAGGCGCGCTGGTGAGCGCGCAAGGAGGATGCGCGCTGGTGAGCGCGCAAGGAGGAGGCGCGCATGTGAGCGCGCAAGGAGGAGGCGCGCTTGTGAGCGCGCAAGGAGGAGGCGCGCTTGTGAGCGCGCAAGGAGGAGGCGCGCTTGTGAGCGCGCAAGGAGGAGGCGCGCTTGTGAGCGCGCAAGGAGGAGGCGCGCTTGTGAGCGCGCAAGGAGGAGGCGCGCTTGTGAGCGCGCAAGGAGGAGGCGCGCTTGTGAGCGCGCAAGGAAGAAGGAGGAGAGAGAAAATCCGTAGGAGGATTTTCCCGGCTGGAGAGAGAGAAAGTCTCAAAAGGGGGGAGAGATGGAGGAGGAGAAGATGGAAAAAAGTGAGGCCTTGGGGTTCGATTTATAGTTTTTGAGGGTGGCACTTTCGTAATTAAATGGGTGGTTATGGTAGTTATGGTGGTTATGCGGCTACCCGCACACCATAACAAATTTATGTGTTATACGCACACTTATCATGAATATAGCTACGCGCACACCAGTTTGTATAGTTTTGCGGTGATATGTATTCATATGACGGATATGGTTATGCGCAAACCATAACCATATTATTTGCTATACGCAGACCGTATTGAAGGATTTTACTATTTGCACCCCCATGTTAGAGGATTTTACTATTTGCACTCCATGATAGAGGAATTTACTATTTGCACCCCTATGTTAGAGGATTTTACTATTTGCACCCCATGATGCAGAATTTTACTATTTGCACACACATGTTGAAGGATTTTACTATTTGCACCCCCATGTTGAAGGATTTTACTATTTGCACCCATATGTTGGGTGGTTACGGGGCTAGTGGGGTTTCTTTGGATAACCGCACACCCATGAATGGGGTGCGGTTAGCGCCTTCAAGGAAACTCTATCAATACTACTTGTAACACCTAGAGATATAGTGCAATTTGGTCGGCATGATCCGGCCCAGTGATGATTTTTCACATTAAAAATCTTCTTGCCAAATGTTGGTCTCCACTTTAACTGTTTGCGCGCTCGGCTTACTCTTGAGCTGAGACGGTTCAATTCGACCGGTCAGTCGGAGCGTCGAGTGACCCGCAACAACATTAGATTAAAAATAGGAGTAATAATGTAATATTGACATTACAAATGTTTCACAAAAGAATTTTTTTCCTTTTTAGTATAGATATCTTTTTATATTTGCTAGCTTTGACAAATTTTTTATATTTAAATTTGTTCTCCAAATTCATTTATAAAATAGAAAATTTAATACAAAAAGTGATGTCTTATATTTTCAAACTGGACTTCTAACTAATAATATTAAATATTATCGTATAATTAGTTTAACATATGATTAAAAACAATATAAATACTATCAATAGTTAAAATTTTCATAGTGACGTGGATGCCATTAAATGGCGTGATGTAATGAAATATTCATAAATATTCATAACGTTTCAAGTTTATTTTAACCAGAAATAATATTTGTTAGATGTTTTCTACAGAATGGATCTGATTTTTGCTAGGGCTAGTTTTGAAAAAACACCACCGCCGTATAATATATGTTTGACATGACAACAGTTACGGTGCCAACCAAGAAAAGAGAGCTAAAGTTACTTAGGTGAGGTCGGGCGTTCACGAACGACGGTTCGTAACCGCCATGTTCCGACCTCCACCGCCGTGCCAAACGGAGCTGGCAGCTCGAATATATTCCACCTTTAGCTAAAACTGAAAGAATGATTAATTACAATTTTATTAAGATAAATAAACTTAATATTTATAATAAATGTTCAAACACACATAACTATATATTAAGAAGAGATGCATATTTAGTGTGAGACAATGAGACCAAGAACTAAATCACAATTGACCGATAAAATAGTGATTGCAAATGAATTGTGAATTTATTTACAGTCAATGATTATAAAACAAGATTGTGTCCACATTTTACACGCGCACGTAACATATGCATGCGGGCCGGGCGACCTGATCTCTGTTGCTCTTACCGTGGCGGGGAGAGGATTGTGGTTGCAGCGGAGTCCCCGGATCTTCACTTGTTGCAAGTGACTGATACATCGTTTAGAGGCTTGCGGATGAAGAGTCTTTGAGGCGATCAATTTTTTTCGTTAGTTATAGAATAATTTGTGTACCGCTTTTGCGATGATTGAGCACATAAAAATTTGTTTCTTTCTTTATATATATTTTGTTCTGAGACTAGCTAACATATAGTTTGAGAAGATCTCACGGGTGGCCTACCAATCCATCAATAGACAAAATGTGTCAAAACTAATTGCAATGTATGTAAAGAAATTTTGATTATCGTGCTGCGAGTATCAAAGTGGTGTACAAATAAAATTTAGCAGACTGCGAAAAGGTTGAGACGTTGCGCTAATGTAAACACCCAAAAAAAAGATGTGTGTATGCGCCTACGTCCATTTCACGCATGGACTCAACATGTATGCAAGATTTGACGGGGATAACACAAATCGACCCGTCGGAGGCCACGATCTCACCCTTTTGGGTAGGGGCCTCAACGATGCACGGAACGGACTAGAACATGTCCAAATGAGGGTAAAGAGGATTTTACCCTTAGACGCCGCTTCGAAGCCATGGCTTGGTTTTTGGCACGGTTGGAAAGGAGCGTCTTGCCCTCCTCTACGCGTAGCCACTAACGTTGAGGGAATCGGAGTAGTGTAGCTCCACCAAAGATGAGCTCTAGGGTTGGGAAACCCTATTCATCTTTTTCTCCAAAGCTCTCCCTCTCTCTCCAAATTAAACCCTTAGTGGAAAGAGGAATAAAGGGGGTTTTCGGCCTTTCTATGCTAGCTCCCGAGCCAATCAACCCAAAACCAGCCCCAAAAGTCCAAGTGTCATCAATGCCCACGATTTCGGCTGCAAAATACAATTTGGAGCTGTCGCCAAAGAACCGACTTCGACCAGTCAACGCCACCGCTGCGAACAGTGCATGACACGTGTCACGGTGTCGCCAGCGTTAGACTTGCCGCCGCGCGATAGCATCTCGACAGAGGCCTTCACGCCAGACCGCTGTCGTCGGGCGATAGCCGATATCGCCAGCGACAGCGCTGGATTCCAGAAATCCAACTTTCTGAAATGGGGTCTTACAACCCTCCCCTCCTTATAAAAATTTCGTCCCAAAATTTGTAAAAACAGGCATATATATATCCAAAAAGGTCTTTACATAAGGGGAAAAAGAGAGATAAACGTCACCGAAACAGCTCGGGGAACTCCTCAATCATGGTCTGCTCACGCTCCCATGAGAGTTCCTCGCGACCGCAGTTGTCCCAACGGACCTTTACCATACGGATCGCCCTGTTCCGCAACTGACGCACCTCAGCATCCTCGATGCTAACGGGCCTGACCGCCGTCCTAAGCCCACTATCCACGGGCACCTGATCCGCCGCGACCACCTGCGTAGGCTCTTGCACTGCCTTCCGCAACACGGAGATGTGGAATACATCGTGTAGTCCGCTCAGTTCCGCCGATAGTGCAAGCCTATAAGTCGCCTCGCCGACGCGCTCGATGATCTCAAACGGTCCAAGGTATCTCGGACTCAGCTTTTTCAAGCGTCGAATCCTGGATACACCCTTGAACGGCCTGATCTTCAAGTAAACCCAATCGCTAACCGCGAACTGGACGTCGCGGTGCTTCGCATTATAGTACTTCGCCTGCCTATCCTGCGCAACCAAAAGCCTCTCCCGGATCATACGCACCGTCGAAGTCGCCTCTTCGACGTCTTTCCTCTTGAAGAGCTTCGTCTCGCCCGTTTCCGCCCAAGCTGAGGGAGTGCGGCACTTCCTGCCATAGAGGGCCTCGAAAGGCGCCATCTGAATACTCGCCTGGTAACTGTTGTTGTACGCGAACTCAACAAGAATGAGGTGATCTTCCCACCCCTTGCCGAAATCCAGGATGCACATCTGGAGTATGTCTTCCATCGTCCTATTGGTACGCTCAGTTTGGCCATCCGTCTGAGGATGAAAGGCCGTGCTAAACTGCAGCTTCGTACCCAATAGACGGTTGACTAGCCTCCAGTCGCTCGAAGTAAAGCGTCCGTCTCGATCACTGACGATGCTACGGGGCACACCGTGCAGTCGTACTATTGTATCAACATACAGCTTTGCCAACTTCTCCACCGAGTCATCCCTCCGGTTGGGGATAAAGTGCGCCACCTTCGTCAGCCGGTCTACGACTACCCAGATGGCATCGTTCCCGCTCTGCGATCTCGGCAGCCCATGCACGAAATCCATGGAAACGTCATCGAATTTCCACTCTGGAACCGGTAATGACTTAAAAAAGCCATCGAGCTTCTGACATTCTGCCTTCACTAGCGCACAAGTGTGGCACTTGGCCACGTAGTGAGCGATGTCCCCTTCATACCCGGCCACCAGAAAAGGACCTTCATGTCCTTGTACATCTTCGTGCTCCCCGGATGAACTGAATACCTGGTACGATGCGCCTCGTACATCAACTCATCGCGCAGCTCACCCACCTTGGGGACGCACAAACGGTCGCCTCTCCACAGCAACCCATCACGCACCTGAAACTGGGCATCCGGCCCACCACCAGCCTCCTCCGCGTTTAAACTCAGATCGAGTTCTAAAGCCTGGCGGACTCTATCTGCGAGGTCGTACTGTACCTCAGTCCAACTCAAATGGGCACCGGCACTGCTCCTCTTCTCTACGCAAGAAATACCCAAGGCCTCCAGGTCACGTATCAGGTGCTCATCATGCATCTGAATCCAGTTGGCCCGCGCTGGAGCCCTGCGACTGAGCGCATCTGCGACAACATTCCCCTTCCCGGGAGTATAGTGGATCTCGAAGGTGTAGTCCCCAAGGAACTCCATCCACCTCTGCTGCCGCATATCAGCCCCTTCTGCGTCAGAAGGTACTTCAGGCTCTTATGGTCCGTAAAGATGTCGATCTTCAAGCCATACACATAATGCCGCCAAAGCTTCAGGGCAAATATCACGGCCGCCAACTCCAAGTCGTGGACCGGATAGTTCCGCTCGTGCACCTTCAGCTGGCGAGAGCCGTACGCTATTACCTTGCCATGCTGCTGCAGAACACAGCCAAGGCCGCTCCCAGAAGCGTCGGTGTAGATCTCGTAGCCTTCCGTGCCGCAAGGCAAACATAAGATCGGAGCCGTGGTAAGCTGCCGCTTCAACTCCTCGAAATCCTGCGCACACGCGGGCGTCCAAATAAACTCCTGCATCTTCCGTGTCAGCGTCGTAAGAGGCAGCGCGATCCGGGAGAAGTTCTCCACGAAGCGCCTGTAATAGCCGGCCAGCCCGAGAAAGCTACGGACCTCCGCTACAGTAGAAAGAACAGGCCACTCCCTGATGGCCGCAACCTTCACCGGATCTACCGCCACACCCGCTCCACTAACCACATGGCTTAAGAACGCCACGGAAGGTAGCCAGAACTCGCACTTCTAGAACTTGGCATACAGCTGGTTCCTCCTCAGAACCTCCAAGACTACTCGCAGGTGATCACAGTGCTCCTCCTCGGACTGAGAGTAGACTAGTATGTCATCAAGGAAGACGACCACAAACCGGTCGAGGTACTCTCGGAAAGTCCGGTGCATCAAGTCCATAAACACCGAAGGCGCATTAGACAGCCCAAATGGCATCACGGTGAACTCATACTGCCCGTACCTGGTACTGAAGGCAGTCTTCGGGATGTCGCACTCCCTGATCTGCACCTGATAATAGCCGGACTTCAAGTCCAGCTTCGAGTATACTGTCGAACCAACGAGCTGGTCGAACAAGTCGTCTATCCTCGGAAGAGGATACTTGTTCTTCTCGGTCAGCTTGTTCAGCTCCCGATAATCGATGCAAAGCCGCAGGCTACCGTCCTTCTTTTTAACAAAGAGGACCGGTGCACTCCAAGGTGAGGAACTCGGACGTACGTAGCCCTGCTCAAGCAGCTCCTGCAACTGTAGCTTCAACTCCGCCAACTCCTTCGGAGCCATACGATACGGCGAGCGGGCCACAGGCTTAACGCCTGGCACTAACTCAATCGTAAAATCTATCTCCCGCTGCGGTGGAGCACCAGGGAGATCGCTCAGGAACACATCGGGGAACTCTGAAACTACCGGAACATCCACTAGGCTGGGCCTCGACGTTGAAGCCTCCAGTAGAGCAAAGAATAACTCTGCTCCTTGACGCACTGCCTTGGACACCTGGAGAGCAGACATCAGCATCTTGCTCGATCCACGCATGCCCGCAAAGACCGTCTCACGATCGGCACACTGCCCAAACCTCACCTCCTTGGTGGTGCAATCGATGCACGCACGCTGTTCCGACAGCCAGTCCATGCCGAAGATTACATCGAACTCAACCAGGGGGAGTAACGATGCTTTCAGGTCATACTCCTGGCTCCCAAATAGAACCTACACGCAGCAACCCCTCTCCACACGCATCGAATATCCATTCGGCAGTAGGACCTCCAGTCCATCTGCAGAAGCAATCGACGACGCACCAATACGTTGGACGAAGTCCGACGATAAGAAGGAGTGCGAAGCTCCAGTATCGAAAAGCGCTCTCGCGGGAACGCCTAAAACATAAACAAAGCCTACGCCGCCAAACAAGGTTAGCATGAACACTAAAACAGGTATATAAAACAGTAAGGACTGTTTCTTAAATTATACCTATCACGACGTCCTTGGCTTTGATAGCCTCCTGCTGACCAAGACTGAAGACTCTGGGCTGCGGGGGAGCCATACGGGAGGCAGTGGACTCAACCGCCTTCCCCTTCTCAGAAAAAGATGGCCCAGTCTTCTTCTCTGACCTTGTAAGCCCACTGCGGCAATCCCGAGAGAAATGGCCAGGCTTGCCACAAGTGAAACAAATAAGAGGGCCACATCCAGACGACGCGCCCGAAGCAGAGGGAGCTGGCCCAGATAATCGAGCCTTCTTCCAGTGATTCAACCTCCGCAACTTCGCCTCACTCGGCGCCTTGCCCTCCGGCACTGCCTCGACCACAGCCACCTTGCCCTTCTCCTTGAGCATGTCCTGCTCAAGCGCTCGGGCTGAACCAACGAGGGTCGTGAAACCCTGCGTCAACGGCCCTGTCAGAAGGTACCGCAACTCACTACGCAAGCCACCGTAGAACCTGTTCACCCTTCACCCCTCGTCATCGAAAGAAGTTCCAGCGTAACGCCGGAGGCGGGTGAACTCATACAGGTAGTCGTCAACCAGTCTATCACCCTGCATCAGAGCCAGGAACTGGTTCTGCATCGCGATCTGCTGCGACGGAGGCACATACCTTGCCAGGAAGATTTTCGAGAACTCTTCCATCAGCACATCAACCAGTCGCCTTCCCGCGAACTGGCGCCTCTCTACCTCATCCCACCACCGCCTGGCTTCCTTTACCAACAAGAAAGTAGCGAAGGTCACTTTCTGCGCTTCATCCGACTGTGTCGCTGTCAGAATTCGCTCCACATGCGACAGCCAGTCCTCGGCCTCAACTGGGGATTCAACCCCGGGAAACGGAGGAGGTCGAAATCCCAGGAAGTGCATCAGTTGTTGCTCAGGAGCACGCCTCACGGGGACTTTCTCCACTCTTAGTGGCTCTATGGCCACTTCCTGCACCAGTGGTTGACCTTGCCTTCCCGGCTGGCCATTCAATGCAGCTAGAACGGCTTCTGTAACTAGCCGAACCATCTCAGCAGACTGAGGTGTAGGAGCCTCAGCAGACCCACTGCTCTCGTTCATATCACGGGGGCGCGACGGTCCCGCTGCACTTCGAGTGCCCTACACAAGTGCATCACACAGTTAGGCGACAGCACAGTCGCAACTAACAACAAAAGGAACACTCAAGTTCCAAAATCATGCAATAATTGTTGGTTTGTTGTTACATTTTATTCCTAAGTGGACATTTTTGGGTTTATTTTACGTCTCGACGGTAGCGCACACACGTGCTCACCACCCCTTACAAGAATTCGTCCACGAATTCCTTAGAAGGACACAAAACCTTAGAAGCTGATACCAATTTGTAACACCCCCATCCGTTACGAAGCATATGACAGAAGGTCCGGTCGGGGCCCCACGTCATATACTACAAAACAAACGGGAACGTCACTTAATTGAAATATCGAACGACACTATACAACGATGCCTAACTCAGAGCATTCTATGCGGAAGCTGAAAAGAGACAAGATAAACCCTAAAACCCGTACCCGGGTATGTCCACTTTTACTAAAATAGGAATAAATGTTTTACAACACAAAATTTAGGCACGACGGCCTTACAATTTACCAACATCGGCGCGCAGGCTGGCCATACATGAAAAGCAAAAGGAACATCAAAAGGCCTTCAAGGGCCGCAGCAGCACAAGGGCTTCAGCCCGCTATGAGCCCGCTATGTTCCCGCTCGGTCCAGCACCTGTACAACAAGCCCACCAAAAACGGTGGCAAAATAGGGCAACGGTCAGCTAAAGCTGACCAAATTATAACGACCCCACCCCTTCGAGGGGGTGGCAGTTCTAATCATCCCTGCAAAACAACCTCAGCAGCATATATATATATATATATATATATATATATAAGAGTGCGACTAGCAAAGCCCACAACAGTTCATACATATGCAACAATCACAAACGTGGGAATGGCCTCCACGTCTCGTGCTCTCAGGCACTCTTTGGTGTACTCCGCCTTCCACCACCATCCACTCTTGATGGCTTCTGCCCTTCGAGGCTAAAGTCGGTGGCCCGAATACCAGGGCTCCCCCGTTCTTTAATTGTGAACATCCCGTAGTCCGAAGACTCTTTCCCATTGCTTCCCGACATGCTGTACGAGACTCACTAATCAGGTGCTGCAATGGTGCGGTTTCAGGTTCGCCAAATGCCCGTTGTTCACAGCTCTCGTTGTACAACACGAAGAGCGGGTATGATGTCCCCTCAGCCCAGGTATTCTCAATTAGCCAGCTCTACGGGACGCTAAGTCATCCACCAGGACACCCTCACAGGTCGGGCACTCAGGCCTCAGGTCCTCTCAACAGGTGGGCACGACAACATCACCAGAACCAAGTCTGGGAGCTGTCGCCTGGCGATATCCAATATCGCCAGCGACAGTGAACAGAACTCCATTTTGGCTTCTAGCTGTGGGTGCTTCCCGGGGCACACCCCCAGGCATTGCTGCACATGCAGTAGCACTCCCACTGCCTCAGAACGCACAAGATCACCAGAACCAAGTCTGGGAGCTGTCGCCTGGCGATAGTCAATATCGCCAGCGACAGTGAACAGAACTCCTTTTCTGCTTCTAACTTCAGGTGCTTCCCGGGGCACACCCCCAGGCGTTGCTGCGCATGCAGTAGCACTCTCTAGTCCTACGAAGCAGGATATCAACACGGAGTTTTCCCCCGGCACGCACAATATCAAAAAGCATCACCAATCCAGACGCACCGTCTCGGATAGGCTTCACACAGCGCGCCTACATCTATTTCACGCATGGACTCTACATGTATGCAAGATTTGACGGGGATAACACAAATCGACCCGTCTGAGGCCACGACCTCACCCTTTTGGGTAGGGGCCTCAACGATGCACGGAACGGACTAGAACATGTCCAAATGAGGGTAAAGAGGATCGTTACCCTTAGACGCCGCTTCGAAGCCATGGCTTGGTTTTTGGCACGGTTGGAAAGGAGCGTCTTGGCCTCCTCTACGCGTAGCCACCAACGTTGAGGGAATCAGAGTAGTGTAGCTCCACCAAAGATGAGCTCTAGGGTTGGGAAACCCTATTCATCTCCTTCTCCAAAGCTCTCCCTCTCTCTCCAAATTAAACCCTTAGTGGAAAAAGGAATAAAGGGGGTTTTCGGCCTTTCTATGCTAGCTCCCGAGCCAATCAACCCAAAACCAACCCCAAAAGTCCAAGTGCCATCAATGCCCACGATTTCGGCTGCAAAATACAATTTGGAGCTGTCGCCCGGCGATAGCCGCTGTCGCCTAGCGACATCGGTAGAGAACCGACTTCGACCAGTCAACGCCACCGATGCGAACAGTGTATGACACGTGTCACGGTGTCGCCAGCGTTAGACTTGCCGCCGCGCGATAGCCTCTCGACAGAGGCCTTCACGCCAGACCGCTGTCGCCAGGCGATAGCCGATATCGCCAGCGACAACGCTGGATTCCAGAAATCCAACTTTCTGAAATGGGGTCTTACAGTTGTGATATTTACTAAATATACCAACGCATTATATTTGTTTTACTACCTTGCACGATTAAAAACTAGGAATCATAATCTCTCGATCATTGAATTCTCATAACCTAGACTTCTCTAGTTATCTCTAACTTAGAAAAATGCAAGGTAAATTAAATCGCTCAAATCCCTCATGCTAATAAAGTGATGGAATTTCTTCCTCTCTCTTCTATTATATCAAAATTATGATGCAAACACACCGCTCCTCTCTCGAATCTCGCGGCGTAGTATAGAAGTAAAAGATTTAAATTAGATATCTATGCGACTCATCTCTCGAATCTCGCCGTATAACATTAAGTATTTATCTTAAATAAATCGTGATTCCTCTCTCGAATCTCACAACGAAATATTGATGATAAACATTGTTCAAATCTTTTGAAATAAGTCATAACATTGATAAAGATAGCAAACCAAGAAATCATACGGAGAAATTATAAATTATACATCACAACAAAACCTAGTACTCACAACATACAAAGTAGGAAAGTTTAGTTCATATCCCTTGAAATGACAAACCAAATTAGAAAGATCTTACAAGACATTGTTCGGGATCTAGATATTAGCACAGGAATTCGTCCTCGTATTTGCCAATCCGCAAAAATCTGTCTTCTCTTCCTTCTATCAAAAGCCCTCACACTTTCTCGTTTTCTCTCTCCCTTTTCAAAGAGTAACCCGTGTCTCCTTTTCTCTCTCCAAAACTGCTTTTCAATCTCTGCACGCTACAGTCTTTTCTTGGAAACGGTGCGTCCTTTCGCAAAGAAACTGCTGGCCCCCCACTTTGAGTTTTATCTGTACGTTTAGTTCAGCAAAATTAATTTAAACCGACATGTTACGACCAGGTCATGACCAAGCTGTTGCAATCTGCCCAGCACTTTAATTCCAGCCTACAGTTGCCCGTTCTTTCATGGATTTCTCGCATTCCTGCACAAATATATTACACATTTGACGATAAAAATGTCCACAGTTAAAGATATAATGTTTATTAGTCAATTAATCGTTATCTTTCGTATATTTTCTCAATATTCACTAAAATAAAAGAGTTAATAACTTCTTTTTGAGAAGTTATCAGCGGTCTGAGCGCGCAACGAACACGATAGCGTTCTGAGTGAACGGAGATGCGTTCTGAGCGCGCAACGAGCGTGGGAGCTCTGAGCGCGCAACGAACACGAGAGCGTTCTGAGCGAACGGAGAGGCGTTCTGAGCGCGCAACGAGCGCGTGTTGGAAATTGCATTCACAATTACCTTGATTTGTGAGAAGTCACCCTTAAACTAAGATTGAATTGCTTTTGTATTTGATATGTTTTTCTAGTATTGTCTTGCAGATTATCATGGCTAAGTGTAAGCCAATGTCAGGTCACAATGGGTCTGCAAACACAGTTTCATAAAATGTAATCCCTCATTATATGAAACATGGTGATGACTCATGTGTGATCTCACTATTGGGGTACACTTCTTTTTCAAGACTATTGAAGACTTTGGAGTGCGGCTGCAGCATGTGTTCAAGAGAAGAAAAGAAATTTTTGTGAAACAAATTTTTTTCCTAAGGATATGTCTCGAGAGATCAGACATGTCTCGAGAGATCGTGTTTGTCTCGAGAGATCTTAAGTCTGAAATCTTTGCAATGTCTCGAGAGATCATCGAGTTCTCGAGACATCCCTTTCCTGCTCTCTCCGTTTCATGTCTCGAGAGATCCCTTATGTCTCGAGAGATCCCTTATGTCTCGAGACTTCTGTCCGTATATTTTCTGTTTCGTTCTCTCTGTTCTGGACGGATCGTGATCGCCCCTTCTCGTTTCTAACGGCTATTTTGAGTACGTTTAAGACCGATTTAACCCTAAATTGCTCCTCTCTATATATAGGATTGCTCTTGGGTTATTGAGAAGAAGTTTTTTTTAGAGAATCGTTCTAACCCTAATCTCTCTCTCCCGATCAAAAAGAACGAGAAAAACGCCGCTCGCCGTCGTCTACGTTTGGAGATCGATCTACTCTTTGGAGTTGCCGATTTCCATCAAGAAGGATTCGATTGATCCATGCTCAGGCTCTACCATCTCTATTGGATCGTTTCGGATTGCCAAAGACAGATTTGAAGGATCGTTGTTCTTCCTCATCGTTCTCAAAAGCCATTCAAGAAGAAGGAAGAAAACGCCTCTGTTATTCAGATCTGGTTTAGTATTGTTCAAACCCTTTTCAATTTATTGTAGGAGTTGTTATCTCCGAGTTGTAAGAGAAGTTGTTATCTCCGAGTTGTAGGAGAGGTTGTTCTCCGAGTTGTAGGAGAAGTTTTCTCCGAGTTGTAAGAGAGGTTCTCTCTGAGCTTGTAGGAGTTTGACTCCGAGACTGTAGGATCGTTCTTGATCCGAGATTTAGTGAGTAGTCAAGTCTAGCTGTGGTGCTAGATTGGCGAGGCCGGCAGTGGGGTACCCAAGTACGGGGAACCACTATAAATTCCTGGTGTTATCTGTGGCTGTGATTAATTTTGTGTGCTGTGCTTTACGTTTAATTTTTAATTCCGCAAAAGACGTAGAGATCACCTATTCACCCCCCTCTAGGTGATTTAGGTAGGCAACTAGATACTTCAATTGGTATCAGAGGGTCGCTGTTCGTTGCTAGGTTAACACCTTGAACAGGATCCATCCTTCTAGTTGCTAGCAAGCCATGGATAGAGTCAAGGAATCCTCTCTGAAATTGCCCATCTGCACTAAGGCCAACTTTCCTATGTGGAAGGAAAGAGTCCGTTTTTATATGGAAGCTGCAGATCCCAGACTTTTCCAAGTCGTGGAAGAAGGTCCCCATGTGCCAATGACTGCTTCGTCAACAAATCCTACTGTTCAGATACCTAAGAAAATGATGGATTTGACTAAGGATGAGATAGCTCTTGTTGCTCTTGACAAGAAGGCTAAAAACATAATTGCAAGTGCAGTGGACGATTCCATGTTGCAAAACTTAATTCACTGCAAATCAGCCAAAGAGATGTGGACATCCTTAATTGTTCTAATGGAAGGTACTGACGAGGTAAGAGAAGATAGAAGGTCTCTACTTAATCAAGAGTACGAGGCGTTTAAGCAGAATAAGAAGGAGTGCATTGCTGATGCGTACGAAAGATTCTTCAAGATAGTCAATGGTTTGAGGAACTACGACAGGGAGTTCACAAACGGTGAACTAAATGACAAATTCTTGCGTTCCCTAACGAAAGACTGGGATAGCAAAATTGTTGCTATTAGAGAGTTTGGAAAACTGCCAAGTCTAGAACCTCAAAATCTGTTCGGGAAGCTGTTGTCTCATGAATTACAAATGAACATACGAAAGTCTGAAGAGGATGTAAATCGAGCTTCAACAAAGAAAGAACCTTAGCTTTGAAGGCAGAGAATTCAAAGAAGAGCAAAGCAGTGATACCGATCAGAGAAAAGGAATCTGATATTGAAGAAGAATCGGAAGCCAGCTCTTCCTGTTCCGAACTGTCTGATGGGGAGTTCTCTTTAATCTCCCGTCAGTTTAAGAAACTGCTGAACAAGCGGAGGCACATGAACAACAAGCCATCTTCCTCGGATCATAAATATTCTCGTCGTGGTGGCGAATATCACAGGAAGGGCTCAAGCAATAATGACAGGTATAAATCCAAACAGAACAAACACATTTCTTCTGACATTATTTGCTACTGTTGTAATAAGCCAGGGCACATAATTGCTGAGTGTCCCTACAAAAAGAAAGAAGGTGGAAGAAAAGAAGACAAGAAATCCACTCATGGAAAGAAGAAATCAGATAGAAGCTTCGTCGCTAAGAAAGCCAAAACTCTGAGCGACAGTGACTCCGATGAGTCGAGTGATGAAGAAGAAGCTTACTTCGGTCTGATGGCTATGTCTGATGATGAAGAAGCACCCCCGTACACCGGAAAGGTAAATGATCACACTATCCTATCTGATTCTGATTATGCTTCGGCTGAACAAAAGGATAACCTCTCAGACGATGAATCTGAGCTCATGTCTCAATATACCAAAATGCTCCAAAGATTTGACAAGTGCCGAAAGGTTGTCAAAACTCAGGGTAAGGAGATCATGGCTCTCAAGGAGGTGGAATCTAACTTGAGAAAAGAAGTTGAAGAACTTTCTTCTCTCAAAGAGGAAGTCCAAGCCTTGAAAGGCAAGATCAAAAGCTCGGAAGAGACTCTTGCCTTGAGAGATAATTCGATAAAAGTCTTGGAGGAACAGCTTGCGGCTGAGAAGAAGTTGGTTGAAGCATTCTCTCAACCTAAAACTGTTCTGCCAATTATTGGTACTTTTACCACTAAGGCAAAAGGAAGCGGTATAGGGCATGAAGCTAGTACTAGCAATTCTTCAAAAAATACAATTGCTAAGAAGAATGGTCTGGATGCTAAGAAAGCTACTGCCAAAGAAAAAGGGAAAGCTCATCAAGAGCCTGTAGCATTCAAGAGAGTCATATTCCCTACGAATGCTTATGATTTGGAGAGTTCCTATGGTCATTTCACACGACCAATTCCTTTTTCACCTGTGAATGATCATAAGGAATGGGCTCCTCCCCGAAACTTTGGTGATAGTGCTTTTCAAGCACCCTATCAAGAGATTAATCGGAAAGGGTACGGTCCATTTGTTCATGGTCCGAGTGCTAAGAAAGCACCAAAAGTGAAGGCTGTTGCACCAAAGCCGAAGAGGACAGTACCACCTTGTGTGTGTTGCCCCCATGAGGCATCCTCATCTAAAAGGGCTGCTCCTGCAAGAGCTAACGTTCAAAAAATTAAGCAGGAGAGTGTAAAGAGAAGGTACAACAGATTCGACTGTTGGTGCTGCGGTAAAATTGGTCACTTTGCCGTTGATTGTTGGTTTAATACAACGTATACTAGGAGACCACAAGTGAACGTTGCAAGGCAGACCACTCGCAATGTTAACATTTATCGTGGTGCTCAACTGACACGGGACCAAGGACCCAAATCTGTTTGGGCTCCTAAGGCGAAATGATTTGTTTTTGCAGGTATGTCCAAAGGCCAATAAAAATCCAATCTGGTACTTGGACAGTGGATGCTCTCGGCATATGACCGGGACAAGAAGCCTTTTGCAAAACTTCATTCCAGTTGCGAACGGTCCAAAAGTTATTTTTGGCGATTCAGACAGAGGAATAACTAAAGGCTATGGTATGATTTCTAATGGTAATGTATCTTTTTCCGATGTAGCTTATGTGGAAGGATTACAACATAATCTGATAAGCATAAGTCAACTTTGTGATAAAGGATACATTGTTGATTTTCATAAAGATAAGTGCTTGATAAAGTCGGCGAAAATCATGAAACGATTTTATCAGGCATTCGCTGTAGAAACATATTTTGTTTAAATTTTCTTTGTATATCATCTTCTACACCAGTTTGTCTTTTGGCAAAAGATAGTGCATCTCTTGTTGACCAATGGCATAAGAGATTAGCACATATAAATCTCAAAACTATTAATAAATTGTTTTCTCAAAACTTAGTGCGAGATGCACCAGATGTTAAGTGCATTAAAGATAGACCTTGTCATGCATGTGTAAAAGGCAAGCAAACAAGAGCTACCTTTAAGAGCATTATTGGCAAAGATTCAACCAGGTGTCTATACCTACTCCATATGGATTTGTTTGGTCCTTTGCAAATTAGAAGTTTAGGAGGAAAATCCTACACATTGGTTATTGTAGATGACTACTCTCGTTTTGCCTGGGTATTCTTTCTGAAACATAAGTCAGATACCTTTGACACTTTCACTAGTTTTGTCAGGCAAGTCCAGAATGAATTTAACTGTTCGGTGGTCAAAATCAGAAGTGACCATGGTACAGAATTTGAATCTGGAGCCATGACAGAATTCTGTGAAAGCCTCGGTATCTTTCATGAGTTTTCCTCTCCTCGAACTCCACAACAAAATGGAGTAGCTGAGAGAAAGAATAGAAGACTTATTGAGGCTTGCAGAACCATGTTGAGTGACTCTTCACTACCTGAATATTTCTGGGCTGAAGCTGTCAATACTGCATGCCATGTGCAAAACAGAGCACTCATAAATAAAAACCATGAAAAGACTCCGTATGAACTTCTAAAAGGCAAGAAACCGACCATTTCTTATTTTCGAATCTTTGGTAGTAAATGCTTTGTGCTAAACAATGGAAAGCATTACAAAACTAAGTTCAGTGAAAAGAGCTTTGAAGGTATTTTTGTAGGTTATAGTAGTCATAGTAGGGCATATAGAGTTTTTAATAAGAAAACCCTGGTGGTAGAAGAATCTATTAATGTTGTATTTGATGAGACGAGCATGCTACAAAGCAGCTCCTCTAGCATTTCTTCTGCAGACACAGGTTCAAAGCTGCAGGACTTAAGCTTGGATCAGCCAGTTGAAGAAAATTCTCAACACTTCATAAAAATTCCCCCAATAACAATCTATGAAGAAGATCATCCTGATGAAGAGCCACTCCAAGTGGAGGAAGATACTCCAACAGTAGAAGAAACTTCTATTGGTCCAAATCATGCAAGAAACCTCGGGCTACGACACATGAGGGATCATCCAGTTGATCAAATCATAGGAGATCCTCATGAAGGAATAAGAACAAGACGAGGTACCATTAACGAAAATATGCATTTAAGTTTTCTTTCGCAGGTCGAACCAAAGAAATTTCAAGAGGCAAATGAAGATCCATCTTGGATAATTGCTATGGAAGAAGAATTAAATCAGTTCAAACGATGTAAAGTATGGACACTTGTTCCAAAACCAAAAGACAAAAATGTCATAGGAACAAAGTGGGTGTTTAGAAACAAGCTGGATGAAGAAGGAACAATCATAAAGAACAAAGCCAGACTTGTAGCTAAAGGGTACAGACAAGAGGAAGGCATCGACTTCGATCAGACGTACGCTCCAGTAGCAAGGCTCGAAGCAATCAGACTCTTCCTTGCTTATGCTGCTTTCAAGGGTTTCACCGTATATCAAATGGATGTCAAATCCGCGTTCCTAAACGGAGACATTAAAGAGGAAGTATACGTTGAACAACCCCCAGGTTTTGTTAATCCTGATCATCCCAATCATGTTTATTTATTACAAAAAGCTTTATATGGTTTGAAACAAGCTCCTCGAGCTTGGTATGAGACGCTGTCTAACTTTCTTCTTGAGAACAAGTTCACAAGAGGAAAGATAGACAAGACATTATTTCTTAGGGAAGTAAAAGGCAAGATTTTGCTAGTGCAAATCTATGTCGATGACATCATATTTGGCTCTACGGATGATAACCTCTGCAAAAAGTTTTCTAAACTTATGCAAGGGAAATTTGAAATGAGCAGTATGGGTGAGCTGAAATATTTCTTAGGACTTCAAGTGAAACAGTCTGAAGATGGAATCTTCATTTCTCAGACAAAGTTCACTAAGGAGTTGATTAAGAAATTTGGAATGGAGAGTGCAACCTCTATGAGGACTCTAATGAGCTCAGCTACGTCTCTGGATAAGGATGAGAAAGAGAAACCTTTTGATGAAACCAAGTACAGAAGCATAATTGGCTCATTGCTCTACCTTACTGCCAGTAGACCTGATATAATGTTCTCTACATGTGTTTGTGCTAGATATCAGGTGAACTCTAAGGAATCACACTATACTGCTGCAAAGCGAATCTTGAGATACCTTAAAGGCACACCAAATCTTGGCTTATGGTACCCAAGAAGTAATGATAGTGAACTAATTGGTTTTTCAGATGCAGACTTTGCAGGTAGCAAAGACGACAGAAAAAGCACTTCTGGGACGTGTCAATTCCTCGGAAGGAGACTTATTTCCTGGAGTAGCAAGAAGCAGAATTGTGTTGCAATATCAACCGCCGAGTCGGAATACATTTCTGCTGGCAGTTGTTGCGCACAACTTCTCTAGATAAGAAATCAACTTCAAGACTACAACATGAAGCTCAAAGACATTCCTATGTTTTGCGACTCTTCCAGTGCAATTGCTATCGCAAATAATCCAGTCTCTCACAGTCGGACAAAGCACATCGAGCTACGATATCACTTTATCCGGGAGCATGTGGAGAAGGGTGACATAAATCTGAGTTATGTCCCCACGGATAAGCAAGTTGCAGACATCTTCACGAAGCCACTGGATGAGACCAAGTTCTCTTTCTTCAAGACGGAACTTGGAATGCTCAACATGGAGTAATGGTCAAGTCAATCAAAACCTTGGCGACAAGAAGTTTTCTAATGACAAGTCATGTTTCGGGACCTGGCAGGATTTCTCGAGACAAGAAGAAAATTTCGAGATAAGGTGATGTCTCGAGACACGGGTAATCTCTCGAGACATCAATGAAGAAAATATCTCCTGAGCTCTCGAGACATAGCCGATGTCTCGAGACATAAGTTTTTTTTAAGGAATCCCAAACGACAGGTACGCGCTAATTCCTATTTCTAATTTTCTATTTTTCGTAAAATCAATATATATATATATATATATATATATAAACACGAAATCGGAAACTTGATGTTCACGCGAGTCATCTCCCGAGACCTCCTCGACCTTTCGTCTCCCTCTCGAGCAGTGATCGTCCGCGACTCGACTCTGCGTTTCGGCGGTTTTCGGTGGTTCTCGGTGGCTCCTGGTGCTTCAGCTCTCTCCGTCGGCATCTCTCCCTCCCTCTTGCTGCTATGGCTCCCTCTCCTCATCCGAAAATTGGAGTCGGCAACGAGGTTATTCGGTCAGGTCTTGCGAGTTTATCCGATGATTTCAAGTCTCTGTTTTGCTTACTTGATGCCGCCGGTCTCACTTTCGTTCTTGAGCATCCTTGCCGGATTTTGTTTGATGAGGTTGAAGAATTCTTCATCAATGTAAAGCCAATCAAGGAAGGAAGTATGTTGATCTCTTTCGTTAAAGGGTATCAAAATCAAAGTCTCTCCAGAGACTCTCGCTAAGTATTTGCAGTTGTCTGAAGTGGAAGCTGAAGAAGAGCTAGTTGACATTGATTGGTTTACTACAACAAGGTTCTGTGGTCTTGATTCAGATTTTTCTACAGTTAAAAGGAATAAGTTGAATGCTGTGGGGAAGCTCCTGCTGGACATTATCTCAAAGGCACTCTTCTGCAAGACAGGCTCTCAAGGACATGTGTCTGAAGAGATGTTTCTGTTGATGATTGGCATTGTTACTGGAAAGAAGAGAGATTGGGCCTCAATCTTATTCTCAAATATCAAAGCTTGCATAAACACTCCTAACTTTGCCCGGATTATCTCACTGTTTCTAAATCAGTTTAACCCTGCTATTTTCAACATGTCCAAAGGTACAGTTATCCATCACCTTAAGAAGATCGATGTCAACTCCTTGCAGAGATGGGACATTCGTATCAAGAAGCCGGAAATGGCTGGTGCTCCTTCTGAGGGGGAGACTCTTAAATCTGCAGTTGCAAGAGAAGCAGAAAATCCAGCTCCTTCTTCTGAAGATCAAGCACCCTTCGTAACATCATTGCCACTTTCATCTCGGACTCGCTCTAAAGCTTCAGGTCGAGCCAAGCTTTCAATCCGTTCTAAAGCAAAAGGTCAATCCTCATCAGCTCCAACAGAATCCCTTCCAGTATCTGAAGAGCACAGTCCCAGTGGCCAACAGGCAGGGTCTGGTGCTGATTTTGTTTTTAACATAGATGATGATGATGTCATGTCAGTTCATGAATTGTCACCTCCCCTAGTACATGTTGAGGGGGAGTCAGAGTTTGACACAACCAAGAATGCTCCAGATGAGCTAGGTTGTGCAGAAGATTCTCTTCTAGGAAAGATTGAAGCACTGCTCAAGAAACAGAGTGCACAGTTTGAAAATTCTTTGACAACTGTTCACAGGAAGATTGCCTCAGTTGAAAGTGAACTAGGCAGAGAGTTAGCTAAGATAAAATCCAATTATGAAAATCTCTCTGATTTGATGAGCCTAGGGAGCAAGCAAATTGATCATGCAACTGAAGGTGTAGGCACAGTGTTGACTCAGACTGTTATACTGACAAAGCTTCAAGAATCAGTGTCTGACAAGGCTGAAGCCAATACGTTCAGAATTGTTGATGACGTCGGAAAGTTCAAAGATGATACTCTCCAAACCCTATCTGTAGAAGTCAGAAAGGGGGAGGAAAATATAGTAGCTCAAATGACAGATTTGATTGAAAGCTCCGTTTCTGCTCTTCAAAGCTCATGGAATTCTCAGTTTGAGCAGTTCTCTTCCAGGATGTTGAAGCAAGTTGCTGATATTAATGCTTATTCATTCAAAACAGCAACGTGGCTTCATAATCAGATTTTTCCTGAGTTGGCAATTGATCCAGATGTTCCTGTTCCTCAGTTTTCTCCCAGGCCAGACGAACTACTTGGGAAGGCTCCTATAGTTGAAGATCAATCAGATAGGGCTGGGACCAAAAGAAAAAGAAAATTTGGTGAAGGTTCTTCTGCCAGTCGATCAGTTCCTAGTTCTAGCTCTACAGGTCAGTGCAAAGCTAAGGCTGAGAAAAGTTTTCCAGAAATCTGGAGCCCAGTCTCAAAAGACATTATTCTTGAAACCTATAAGTTAGTTCATGAAGGTAAAATGAACAGATCTGAATGCTACAGCTCTCAAGAATGGGAAAAACATGAGACAGCTCAAAGGAAGCGAAGGATTCATTTCAGAGCTTTTGGTTATAATAATTCTGATGCTCCGGATCCGCCTCCGTTTTACCATCCCAAGCCTCATGCTTATTTCTCCAGACAAGAAGAAAAGAGGAAAAGGTGGTCTTGAAGGATGATGATGATGATGCTGACAAGACATATTTTGTTTTCATTCTGATTTAGCGAACATCAAGTCTTCTGAACAATTCAATTTAGCTATATATATATATATATATATTTGATGTTTTGATGTTCTTTACTTTTTCATTTCTATATCTTTGTGTAGTGTAGCATATTTATTCTTTAACTGCTGTAATTCAACTTAGTGTACAGGGTTCTGACTTCTACAAATAGGGGGAGATTGTTGGAAATTGCATTCACAATTACCTTGATTTGTGAGAAGTCACCCTTAAACTAAGATTGAATTGCTTTTGTATTTGATATGTTTTTCTAGTATTGTCTTGCAGATTATCATGGCTAAGTGTAAGCCAATGTCAGGTCACAATGGGTCTGCAAACACAGTTTCATAAAATGTAATCCCTCATTATATGAAACATGGTGATGACTCATGTGTGATCTCACTATTGGGGTACACTTCTTTTTCAAGACTATTGAAGACTTTGGAGTGCGGCTGCAGCATGTGTTCAAGAGAAGAAAAGAAATTTTTGTGAAACAAATTTTTTTCCTAAGGATATGTCTCGAGAGATCAGACATGTCTCGAGAGATCGTGTTTGTCTCGAGAGATCTTAAGTCTGAAATCTTTGCAATGTCTCGAGAGATCATCGAGTTCTCGAGACATCCCTTTCCTGCTCTCTCCGTTTCATGTCTCGAGAGATCCCTTATGTCTCTAGAGATCCCTTATGTCTCGAGACTTCTGTCCGTATATTTTCTGTTTCGTTCTCTCTGTTCTGGACGGATCGTGATCGCCCCTTCTCGTTTCTAACGGCTATTTTGAGTACGTTTAAGACCGATTTAACCCTAAATTGCTCCTCTCTATATATAGGATTGCTCTTGGGTTATTGAGAAGAAGTTTTTTTTAGAGAATCGTTCTAACCCTAATCTCTCTCTCCCGATAAAAAAGAACGAGAAAAACGCCGCTCGCCGTCGTCTACGTTTGGAGATCGATCTACTCTTTGGAGTTGCCGATTTCCATCAAGAAGGATTCGATTGATCCATGCTCAGGCTCTACCATCTCTATTGGATCGTTTCGGATTGCCAAAGACAGATTTGAAGGATCGTTGTTCTTCCTCATCGTTCTCAAAAGCCATTCAAGAAGAAGGAAGAAAACGCCTCTGTTATTCAGATCTGGTTTAGTATTGTTCAAACCCTTTTCAATCTATTGTAGGAGTTGTTATCTCCGAGTTGTAAGAGAAGTTGTTATCTCCGAGTTGTAGGAGAGGTTGTTCTCCGAGTTGTAGGAGAAGTTTTCTCCGAGTTGTAAGAGAGGTTCTCTCTGAGCTTGTAGGAGTTTGACTCCGAGACTGTAGGATCGTTCTTGATCCGAGATTTAGTGAGTAGTCAAGTCTAGCTGTGGTGCTAGATTGGCGAGGCCGGCAGTGGAGTACCCAAGTACGGGGAACCACTATAAATTCCTGGTGTTATCTGTGGCTGTGATTAATTTTGTGTGCTGTGCTTTACGTTTAATTTTTAATTCCGCAAAAGACGTAGAGATCACCTATTCACCCCCCTCTAGGTGATTTAGGTAGGCAACTAGATACTTCAGCGCGTGAGCGCTTTGAGCGTGCAACGAACACGAGAGCGTTCTGAGTGAACAGAGAGCGTTCTGAGCGCGCAACGAGCGCGGGAGCTCTGAGCGCGCAACGAACACGAGAGCGGACTGAGCGAACGGAGAGGCGTTCTGAGCGCGCAACGAGCGCGTGAGCGCTCTGAGCGCGCAACGAACACGAGAGCGTTCTGAGTGAACGGAGAGGCGTTTTGAGCGCGGGAGCTCTGAGCGCGCAACGAACACGAGAGCGTTCTGAGTGTGCTAGGAGGCGTTCTAGGCGGAATCCGAAACCCGAAGAGCGGGCGGCGAGTCAGAAGAGTGGGGATTTGCCCTAACCCCGTTGCGGGGGAAAGTGGCTCGGTCGCACCCTAAGGGGGGCGCGGTGTGGCCGCACCCGAGGGGGTGTGGCTTGGATTGGCCGCACCCCAAGGGGGTGCGTCCGGGCCACACCCAAGGGGTGCGGCTTGGCATGGCCGCACCCCACATGGGGTGCGGCTGGGCTGCACCCCACAAGGGATGCGGTTTGGCCATCCCCCCTTATGGGGGGTGTGGCTATTCGCACCCCACTAGTCTAATCGCACCCCAGTAGTGGGGTTCGGCTATGACGGCGTGCTGCGTGCATTTCGTGCGTGTTCTCGCACTGGCGATTGGCGACAGAAATGGCGGGTTCGGTTTCTTCAACTCGGGCGATCATGCGTTGACCATTGACCCCACCTCCCTTTAGTGGAGTTTTCTCTAGATGCACTCCAAGGCCTTTAAGGATGTATAACATAAGCCCCCCAAACCTTCGGAGTACGAATTTTTGCGCGGAGGAGTTCGGAGGTTTCGATTTTTCTGTGGCGGCTTTGATCATTGCTCTCTTCGTGGTGCCTTGGGTAGGAATTGTTGTCGAAGGAAGAGTGTGTGGTTGCTTTTGCTTTCTTGTTCTGTTTAGACGTTTCTTGCTCCGCGCTGCTTTGCGATAACACTCTCGTGGCCCCGCTGCCCTGGCTGTTGTCGAAGTGTCGATTGAGGAAAGGTGTTTCAAGATGGCTGGCGAAGGATGTTCGTACTTTGGGATTGTTGCTGGCTTGCTATTTAGCGTTGATACCTGAACAACTTGATGACCTTCTACAAAATATCGGACGAACCTAAGCGAGTCTTAGTAGAATATTACTTGGCGCGAGTCTGAGCTCGCGGCTTTTTACATAATAGAAAAAATTAGTTTACGCGAGTCTGAGCTCGCGGCTTTTAGATAATATAAAATTAGTTTGCTCGAGTCTGAGCTCGCGACTTTTACATAATAGAAAATTAGTTTGCGCGAGTCTGAGCTCGCGGCTTTTACATAATATAAAATTAGTTTGCGCGAGTCTGAGCTCGCGGCTTTTACATAATAGAAAATTAGTTCGCGCGAGTCTGAGCTTGCGACTTTTATAATATAGCAAATTAGTTTGCGCGAGTCTGAGCTCGCGGCTTTTACATAAAAAATTTGGCCGGTAAATAGCAGGTGTATTCAAACCGGGGGTGAACTTAGGGGGGGGGGGGGGCAGGCCCCTACGACGCCGGGACTCGACGGCGGAGGAGAAGGGCGAACTTTCAATCGACGGCGGTGCAAAGTCCCCGGGGCAGGGCCCCAAAGTTGCCAGTGAATAGCGGGTGTATTCAAATCGGGGGCGAACATAAGGTGGCAGACCCCTACGACGTCGGGACTCGATGACGGAGGAGAAGGGCGAACCTTCAATCGACGGCGGTGCAAAGTCCCCGGGGCAGGGCCCCAAAGTGGCCGGTGAATAACAGGTGTATTCAAACCGGGGGCGAACGTAAGGGGGGCAGGCCCCTACGACGTCGGGACTCGACGGCGGAGGAGAAGGGCGAACCTTCAATCGACGGCGATGCAAAGTCCCCGGGGCAGGGCCCCGAATGGGTTCCTGCAGTAGAATAGCTTAGGACAGGTAAAACATAATTAGAAAATGAACATTGATACATGCGCAAGTGCAATCTTGCGGCTTCTGAGCTGATTAGATTCTTATACAAGTTTGAGGAGAGAGAAGGTAACATCGAGCTCCCTTTGCGCGACGCTTGCTTGAGCTCTTTCGGTCGTTCAGCATGGTGGGCGGCGGGGACCCGGTGACCGCCCCTCGGTGGCGTCCTTCTGTGCTTCTTCGCGGAAAGCCTCAAGGTGTCCTGACTGAACAAGGCGCTCAATTTCTTCTTTCAACCTGGCACAGTGCTCTGTATGGTGCCCTCGGCCTTTGTGGAAATTGCAGAATGGGGATTGATCTCCCCAACGCTGGGGGAGCGGTCTGGGCCAGATGATGATTTTGTTGTTGTAGTTTATGGACAGTATATGCTCGCGGGGGCATTTAACAGGGTGTAGATCCGGGAGCTTTGTTTTGCTAGCCCTCGGGAGCGGTCTGCTTGGTTCTGAATGGGCGGTACGGCCTTCTCGAACTGTTGTTGCTGTCTCTTTCTCTTGCGACACGTATCTCCAAGTCGTAGTGGGTTTGCCGGTGCCGGAAGATTAGCTTTTTCTGCCAATGCGGGAGTTGCGCGGCACTCTCGCACGTCTTGCTTCTCAGAAGTTGGTTTTGGCGACGGGTCGTAGTTAATCCAAGGGAGCTCGGTCGCGGCCGTATCGAAACCACGAATTGCATCCCTGAGGATTCTCCCTTTGTTGGACATGCGTCCAGACATGGAAACGTCATGGTACAGGGCGTCGAGTAGGAGGATCCCAAATATTGCGTCGTAGGGGGAGTCTGCCTCTGCGATGACGAACAGAACATCGTACTGGACTGGTTCCGAGTGCATCCCTACTTGGACGGGGAGGGTGACGACTCCTATGGTGGGCACCATAGTTCCGTCTGGGAGCTCTGCGTCGCTGGCCCGGAGCTTGAGGTTCCCTCTTAGGAGTTTGAGCCGTACCACGGCTGCCACGGACAAGATATTGAACGAGATGCGATGGGTTATCAACGCCCTCCTTAGTTCACAGGCTGGATTGCCTATGCTTGCGTCTAAGGCGAAGTCCAACCATCCACGGGGACGCTCTTGGCGAAAGCTTGTGTAGATCTTTCCTTGTTGCTTGCTCCGCCCCGCTTCCCCTAGGTGGGGTGACTCGTCCGCCTCGGGCTCTTCTCGCTCTTCTTATTGGATCCTTGGCGCGCGCGCTTCGTGCCATTCAACGAACTGTTGGGACAACTCGGTGAAGTTGTGAATCGCTCCGTTTGACAGGGATTGATACCAGCGGAGGGCGTCTCCGCGCAGTGTATTGGTGAAGATTTTGCAGCTGATTTGGTCGGGAAGTCCGAACGTCCGCATCGTTATCAAGAAGTGATTAACGTGCCCGTACGGGTCCTCTGCTCCGTGGAACTCCTTGAAGTGCGGGAGCTTTAGCTATGACGGAACTGGGCATGCCGAAATTGACTTTGATAGGGGGGATCGCCTTTGCTGGTGCATGACATCGTTCGGATCCTGCCCCGCTATGAGAGGGGCCGACTTGCTAGTTGATCCAATCCACTGGGGCTGGATGGGCGCAGCGATGAGCGCTCTTTTTGCCGGGCCTTCAGGGATCGAGGAACTGCATGCGTCGGATAGTTCAGGGGAGGTGTCCACTCTTACTGGTTCTGTGAACTCAGGCGAAGCGGGCGCTGCGTTTGGAAATCCTTTGCTCGATATTTGAGAATCCATTCCCACAGACGGCGCCAAACTGTTGCGGGTCGCTCGGGTGCTTTGGTAAACCAGACGAATTGAACCACCTTAGCTCGGAAGCGACCCGAGCGCGCAAACAGTCAATTAGAGATTCATTGAGTACACTGCGACTTTTTAACGTGGAAAACCCGGAAAGGGTAAAAAACCACGCGGTTGGAGCTGTGCCGACCAAACTTCACTATCTTCTGAGAGTTTACAGTTAGGTACTTAGAAATCGAGCGCGACAGGCCGCCGCTCGTTACAATAATAGAGAGAGAGAGTTCCGAAGGTGACAGACCACCTCCAGAAAAACTAAGTCTTTTTTCTTCTGAGAATGTTGGAGAACAAAAGTGAGAATTCTCCGGAGAACGAATGTGAGAATGCTGAGTCGCCTTTCGGGATGAAGGAAATCTTCAAGTGCACGAAGGAGATCTTCAAGCGCCGAATGAGAATTCCGTGAAAATCTTCAAGGAGCTCTCCCGGGTGCAGAAGGTAAGGTCCTCTCAGATGAAGGCTCTGGGCTCCTTTTATAGCTTTGGCCGGGGGTAGCCCGGTAATTTCGCCGTTGTAACCACCGTAACCACCTGGCGGACGAATCACATTTTTCGGTTTGGAGCACACGGATCGCCATTTTTCGTAAATGACCGTCTCGCCCCTCGGGCAGTTCAGGCAGCTTTGTTGAAGGCGAAAAAGACGACAAGTCGTTCCTGCAATCTGAGAAATTAGAAAGACAAAAAGTGAGCGTGCCTGAATTGTGAAAGTGCTTTGAGCGCGCTCAGAAGCGTTCTGAGCGCGCAACGAACGGAGAAGCAATCTGAGCGACTGGGGAGGCGTTCTGAGAATGCTCAGAAGCATTCTGAGCGCGCATGAGCGCGAAAGTGTTCTTAGCGTGCAACGAACATGGAAGCGTCCTGGTCGTGCTGTGAGCCGTTCTGAGCGCGCAACGAGCGCGGGAGCGCTCTGAGCGAACGAAGAGGTGTTCTGAGCGAGAAACGAGCGCGGGAGCTCTGAGTGCTCAACGAACACGAGAGCGGTCTGAGCGAACAGAGAGACGGTCTGAGCGCGCAACGAGCGCAGGAGCGCTCTGAGCGCGCAACGAACACGAGAGCGTTCTGAGTAAACGAAGAGGCGTTCTGAGCGCGCAACAAGCGCGCAACGAACACGAGAGCGTTCCGAGCGAACGGAGAGGCGTTCTGAGCGCGCAACGAGCGTGGGATCGCTCTGAGCGCGCAACGAACACGAGAGCATTCTGAGTGAACGGAGAGGCGTTCTGAGCGCGCAACGAGCGCGGGAGCTCTGAGCGCGCAACGAACACGAGAGCGTTCTGAGTGTGCTAGGAGGCGTTCTAGACGGAATCCGGAACCCGAAGAGCGGGCGGCGAGTCAGAAGAGAGGGGATTTGCCCTAACCCCGTTGCGGGGGAGAGTGACTCGGCCGCACCCTATGGGGGCGCGGTGCGGCCGCACCCGAGGGGGGTGCGGCTTGGCTTGGCCTGGCCGCACCCCACATGGGGTGCGGCTTGGCCGCACCCCACAAGGGCTGCGGTTTGGCCGTACCCCCCCCCCCCCCCCCTATGGGGGGTGCGGCTATTCGCACCCCACTAGTGGGGTGCGGGCTAATCGCACCCCAGTAGTGGGGTTCGGCTATGGCGGCGTGCTCCGTGCATTTCGTGCGTGTTCTCGCACTGGCGGTTGACGGCGGAAATGGCGGGTTCGGTTTCTTCAACTCGGGCGATCATGCGTTGACCGTTGACCTCACCTCCCTTTAGTGGAGTTTTCTCTAGACGCACTCCAAGGCCTTTATGGATGTATAACAATAGTAATACTATAATAACTACTTAATTATGACTAATTAACGAATGATTATAATTAAAAGTTTTTTAATCATAAATTTATATATATTCTGAGTATGACGTCATATTCTTCGAATTAAAAGAATTAAGAGATATATATTCAGTATATAAGATCCCAACATACACATGAAAGGCACCTAACGGTTTACCATCTTCTTCGTCAAATTGAAACCAGTTATGTTGCAGTTAACGGTGCGTATATTGTGCGTATATTTAAATTGTTCGCTTGATTTTTTTTTGAAATGTTTTTTTTTTGTCCAAGCAGAAGGATTTTTTTAATTAGCTTAAAATATATATTAAATTAGAGTTTATTAAGAACTAATTCTCAATTTGATATCATTTTTACTCATTTAGGTTCATTAATAACTTTTAATTTGTTAAAAGTAAAAAATAAATATCTCCGATTTGTTAAGAAAAATATAATTTTATGACTATTTTTGTTTGAAGTTCAGAAAATTAATTTCGCAAAATAATAAAAATAACTATAAATTTTTATTTCCATATAAAGAACGGTCATAAATAATTTTAAAGGACTTCAAAATTTCCTTGAAAAATACTATTTATTAATTAAACATGATATTATCGTCAAAACAATGGAACGGGAGTCCAAATATATATTTGATGGGATTCCCCAAAAAATAGTTCGGTGGAAGTAAAGATTTTTATTCGCAATCTCGATCGCCTTGTCGAGACAATTTCAACGTGCTCATTCTCGCGCAATTCTGAATCCAATTGGTACCCCAAACGGACGGCAGAACAACTCACATGTGTGAGAGGCCCCCGACACGCTCCCTCACGCGGGCGCAGCCCCCCGCGCACACCAGCGCACTGGGATCTCAATCATGTGCGCATGGAAGCATAATCCACACGCACGAGCATGTGCCCCCCCTCGTGCACCAACGGGAGGAGGGGGGGTGGTGGGTGTGGGTGTGGGGGGGGGGGGGGGGGAGGGGGCTCCCTCCCGTTCGCATCAGTGCGCGGGAGCGCCTCCGGCGTGAGCCAGCGTGCGGGAGCGCCTCCCGCGCGCACCAGCCATGCACGGGAGCGAACACGGGCCTCCCTCCTGCGCGCACCGATGCGCGTGGGCTTCCGTCCTGAGCACACCGGCGTGTGGGAGCACCTCCCGAGCGCTTCCCGCACGCACCAGCGCCCGGGGGGGGGGGGGGGGGGGGGGGGGCTCCCTCTCGTTCGCGCCAACATGCAGGAGAGAAATCAAGTAAACACAAATTTGATTTCAATATTTTAGAGATAACGCCAAAGGAGAGAAATCAAGTAAACACAAATAGAGACATGATTGTATTTATATAAAAAAAGTGTTTACATAAATTTGATTTCAATATCGCTAGAAATTGGAGGCGTACAAAAGTAAATATCTTTTCCTTTTCTATACCGACTTGTATCCCCACAAACCGGTTGACTTTAGCCTATCCTTCCCCGGATATGGCCTCAAGCCGCTCTAGCCAATCCTTCCCCGGAAATGGCCTCGAGCACCCATAGATCTAATCACCTAGACCTAGTCGCCAACACAAGGCGAATTTCCCTCTAAGTCGTACCCAGACCTAGTCGCCAACACAAGGCGAATTCTCTAAACGGTTACAAAAAATATGGAATGAAAATAATGATAACAATAATAAAAACTCCCTATATGAGATCTTCTGAAGTTGGAGATGAAGGATCGATGTAGTATGAGCGAGGTCGAAGTGATCGTCCTTCGGATGTAGCGTGACGTATTCCTCCTCCAGAATTCTCCTTAAGCTTTTTGTGGGAGATCCATCTTCGGCAGCATAACAACACTGGAATTGTGGCACAAACAACCTCTCTGGATGGATTTACCAAAACGAGAAGCAAAACTCCAATATATAGAACTTCTCGCTAGCGCCTGCGGTAGCGTTCGTGTGAAGCGGTTGCGAAACCGTCGGCGGCGTGGCGCTGTGCACAAACTTGAGATAGCGCCAGGCGGTAGCGCTAGCGCTGGCGGTAGCGGTTGCGAAACCGTCGGCGGCGTGGCGGAACAAACTTTCGTCGAACGAAATTTTCGTCGAACGAAATTTTCGTCGAACGGAGCCCCAATTTCGTCGAGCGGAATTTTCGTGGAACGAAAATTTTCGTCGAAAGGAATTTTCGTGGAACGAAAATTTTCGTCGAACGGAGCTTCAAGTTCGTCGAACGAGCTAGCGCCCGGCGGTAGCGATAACGCTGGCGTTAGTGTTGCTCCTTTCAAAAGTTTGATTCGATGATGCCTTCTACCTGTGGAGTGTTGCACCCATAGTTCCTGCACACTATAAACACACTACAAGCAAAATCAAATACAATATGTGATTTGTTATTCTCAAACAAAGGGATGTGACACACATGTCCAACAATCTCCCCCTTTTGATAATAACAAATCCTATAAGCAAGAAATCAACAATAGTGTTTATAGTATAGGATAAGCAAGATGATAGTGCAACTATAGTATATGATAAGCATGATAATGTGCATACTCCCCCTATCTTAATGCTCCCCCTACATAAATGCAATTTATGTTTTACTCCCCCTAAATGATAGATTACACGAATTATTCTCCCCTTAATCTTCTATATTTCACATATATAGATTTCTTCAATTAATCTCCACATTTTGGTATTATCAAAAGAAGGTGGGGTGGGGGTAGTAAGGAGACATTTCTTATAAATGATAAGGCATGATCGAGCTTTTGTAATATATGAAATGATAAAGAGTTTAAGCATAGTATATATAAGAGATTTCAAATAAAAAGATAAGAGTTGTAGGCAAGCGGAAGATTATAAGAAACATCTTTTTGTAAGCATGAAAAAGCATAAGTAAAAATATGAGTTATAGTTCAAAATTGAAAGATGTTCTAACCTTTTTGAAATCTCAAAGTTTTTCATAAAGATACCAAGCATGAAATGAACATATCAAAGAGAGATTATACTACAATGTTACTTAATTTTAAGTTCAAGAGATACCAAAACATTGTAGAGATCATGCTAGGTTATCTAGTGCATTTTGTATATAAAGAGTAGTATAGATAAAGCATTAGAATCCAATACTCATGAGAAGAAGTGTTATGAAAGAGAATGATGTGCACATAAGTGTATTTTGGGCAATGTTAACAATTGATTTAAATCAACAAAATACAAGACCTATGTAAAGTAAAGTGCACAATAAAACACAAGTAAATTACTTTCACGCATTTTTAATGCACATAATTTATAACAAAGTGGTGTAATAACCAAGGTTTGCACAAGACACTTTACTATTCTTTCCAAGGTGCTCAACCTCGCAATGCTTATGAAGACTTATCAGGAGGTTCAAGTAGTGCTTGGTGGAGTTATATTTGTCTACATATATAATTCTTTGTTCACATTTGTGAGACAACATTCTCCGAATACACTTGTTTTGCAAACCCAAATTTTTAACTTAACCACTTTTCTAAATTTCATAAGTGCAATTCAAATGTAGTGTAGGCAATAAACTTATGCAAGTTTTAATTCATTGTACAAATACAATACACAAGCAAGCATTTTTAGATTTAAACACACATGTTGATTACCAAAATAAGTGAGTGAAAGGTATCATTATCAATCATAATACATTTACTCATACTTAGAGGCATGCTAAGCTTGGTTCTACACATGTTTTTCAATACAATTGATGCACTTTAAATAGATATATCAAAGCATGATAAACAAAACAATGTTTATAGAAATTTGAAGAAATAAATTTTAACATCGTAAATAATTCTAAATAATAGAATTCATTCATGCTTGATATTAGCAATAAGGATCATACAGTTTTTTTGTTGTTTTATCATTTTTAATGAGATAAAAACAGAAAATTCACACAAACATATTTTTGTATTTTTGACTTTTGAATTTTTGTAGTTGATTTTTCATAATGCAAATAAAAAAAATTAGACAGAAACACAAAAATAAATTTGTACATATAAACTAACATATTTTTGTTGATTTTTAGACATTTTAAAAAACAGAAAAATCACAAACCCACGCTAGCGACGACGCTAGTGATAGCGCGACAAACAGTACGTGATTTTTTGAGAATTTTAAATTTTTTATTTTTGATATTGATTAGTGTCCTTAGGGTAGTTCCATGCTGAAATTTTAGAATTTTTGGAGATCTCTAGGTGGATCAAATTTGCATGAAACTTTGGCTTTTTCAAATTTTTGTGTTTTACAAAAATAACATTTAATCATGAAAAGATAAATTATGAAGACACAAGAGGACATTTTTTATTAAACAACCCAAAATATGCATGATTTAAGTGATAAGTAAATAAAATGATCATGGAAAGAGTATTATAAGTATGTCCTAAGATTAAAGACTTCCCCGACTAAATGTCTACACCCTAGCCCCGTACTAAGTGACGGATGGGCATGAGGAGCTGCACACATGCCGTAGGTTGAGGTGTTAGTCCCATATGCACACACTAGATAACACTCAACCTAGCACTCTTCCCCCCCAGTGCCTCGCAAGGCCCCACTGGAACCCTCCCCGATTAAGGACAAGACATGACTTAGAGGTTAGGTCTCTAATGCATACAACCCTACGCCCCCACTATTGTGAGATATGAAGTCAAAGGTGAATAATCTGTGGACAACCTATGCTTTTTAAATCTATGGGTTTTGTTTAATGTGATGAGTTATATATTGTCGCATAGTTTTTCTACTTTTATGAGATGACGATATGAGATAACTAGCACATTTACTAATATTCAATAAGTGATAAAGCTAGTATGATGAGTTTTGGGTTTAATGTCATGTCATAAGATTAATATTAATATTGCATGTATTCCAAAATAGAATTTCAAACTATAGATCTAGAATTGAGTGATGATTAAGTTTGATTTATCTTTATTATTCCTAAGCTAGTTCTAGAATCTATATATATGTGAGATACATGCAATCAATATCCAAGCATATCCATACACCAACTAATGTAAAGAAAGCAATATTCATATTTTTATCATAAGATTCATAATTCTTATTATTGATTTGAGATATTTCTTGATAGAACATGAATTATGATTTATGATTATAGAGAATTTTGCATAGAATATATATTAGATCATCACGATGTATGTGATTTCTATTCTTTCTAGACTTGCGACAATATGATTTGGTGATTTTCTTTTGAATAAGCATGTTTGATTTTTAAGTCTAGAAAATGATGATCATGTAATCATATTAAAGACAAAGATCACATATAGAGTGTTTTGAAATTTATAATAAAATTTGCATTCAATAATTGAATCTATTGATCTTTGATTTTGCATGATAATATATGATTTATGATACAATATTCATATATATTCTAATGATTAATCCATAAACTATGTGTGTTGGAATTTTAGTATTCTATTATAATTTCAAATCACATAGTTATCATCAATTTTAAATAACATTGTACATGTTATACCTAGCATATAAATTTAAGCATAAAATAAGAGGTGATGCTAGGATGATGAGTTTGAATGTAATGTTATAACATGGGATTAATGGAGATAATGTTGCATGTAGTATAAAATGTTTCATATTAATTTTTTTTAGACCAAGAATGAAATGATTAAACTTTTGATTTGAACTTAATGATACAAGACGATTCTAAGGTTTAAATAACATGCAAACAATGGTGACACACATTAGACACAATATACAAAGGATATCATGTGATGAAAAAATTCATAAACACAGAAATTTCCAAATCAAGCAAACTAAGATAGTTTTCTTAAAAACGGAGTTGAAATTGGGCAAATTGACAGCACCAAACAAACTCAAATGGGCAAGTCTAGTTTGCCGTTGGATGGAGATTTCTGTGCTCTTTCCGAAAATATATTAAACGCGAAAATCGGACGAGCAGATCAAAAGATATGGCTATTTGAAGTTTTGATCTAAAACTCGCAATTTTGAAGGATTAAACATGCGTTTTGTGAATTTTTGTTTTCGATTTTATTTGATAATATTCTTCATTATAAGGGCTATCATATGCAGCAAACAAGATAGAAAATAATCAAAACATTGCGCATTTTAATTTTTAACATAAGCCCTTTAATAAACCATTTAAATCCATTTTTTTAAGAAAATAATTTCATTAGTCTTGAAAATAATTTATGTAATCTAATTATAATGTTAATTCAAGACATTAATGGGTAAAGGATTTAAAAGGATAAAGAACAACAAAGACGAGAGATAGATCACTTTGAAAAATATATGACTTAATATTCAATTTTAATTCAAATTTGATTTGATAAACATTAGGCTTAATATATGAAAGTCATATTTCATGATATATAAAGTGATCATAACATGTTTGTTCAAAAAATAATTAAAAAATAAACAAAAGAAAAGAGACAATAAACATATCATGAAGTAGAGTATTGATATTTCATTTTTAATTGTTTCTACTTCATGCAAATGAATGGATACTAATGAATGAGAGATTTAGGTATCCAAATGGGACCAAGTGGGATGGTTCCTTTGGGTACCCAAATACATCGTGATGGCTTTTGGGAAGATAATGATGAATTGGCTTTTTCAATTAGAGTTGATATGCCATTTTTCTTTATGGGTCTCCATTCATACATTGGTTGTTTATTACTTAAATTCATATTATGATTATGTGACATCTTTATATGATTATATTTGTTTGAAAAATAATTCATTTGAGATTTATGTTTATTCAAATTATTTTTCAAAATAGATTAATGTTGATAATCATAATGAATTTTATTATATGGATTCTTTGAAAGTTTATAAGAGTGATCGTCTTTCTTTAGAATTGAATGTTGAAAGAGTGGGTTACAATATGTTTTAAATGATTGGTTCTTATTTTGATGATTTTCAATTTCACTCTTTCTTATAGACATACTCTTATAATATGAAGTTAAGCTTTTAGGCTTTTGAAGATTTGATAAACTAGAAATAAGAGATTTTTTATTATATAAAAAATTTTGAATAAACATTTTTAATGATTCTAGTTTATCCTTTAAATTATCATTTTCTTTTTTCAATTTTTCATTATGCTATTTTGAAATTAAAAGTCCTTTTTCTAAATCCTTAAATTTTTCTTAAAGATCATTAAAATCAAAACAAGGAGTAGGAATTTCAACTAAAGAGCATAAAAGAGAATTTAACACATCAATATGAGATTTTACTTTAGCGTTTGCTTTTAAAGATTTATTTTCTAAACGTAATTTGGAATTAGCATATTTTAGCTTTGAAATTTTACGCTTAGCAAATTTAAGCACACGAAATGTAGAAATAGAATTTTTGTTATAAAAAGAGAAGATTTAGATTTTCTTACCTTGCTATAGTTTCCGTCTTCTCTTTTGCTTGATGTTTTGCCATCAATTGAGTCCAATATTGTGACTCTCTTAGATAGATCTTCCTCCAAGCATGAGTCCTCATCGGTTTCTTCTCTTGGATCCATAAGGAATTGCTCTTGTTCATCATCTGTGGAAGGAAGACTATAAGTATTCTCAAGAAATTTCCAAACTTCATAAGCAGTAGGAAGTGTATAAATAAGTTTGAAAATATTTTGATCTAATGCACAATATAGACTATTCATAGATTTGGCATTTAAAAACATTTCATTTTTATTTAAAATACTTGGGGGGCATTTTAATTGTAATATTCCATACTTTAATATCCAAAGATTTAAGAAATTTTTCCATAAGAAATTTCCACCCATTATAATTTTTGCCTTCAAATAAAGGTGGTGCTAAAGATTTTTCATTTATAAGAAAGTTTCCCCTACTAGTTGAAGCGAGATCATGAGACGCCATTATTCCTGGTTTTTAAACCATTTGGAATAACCTACCTCTGATACCACTTGTTGGATCTTACGACGCCCTTAGAGGGGGGTGAATAAGGGAATAAAAATTCTTTCTTATAATTTTATGAAAATTACTAAATTATTTTATAATGTGAGAAAGGCAAAATGACAATTTAGCTAATTTGTGAGAATATCATAATCTTCAAGTTTAGAAATAAGTACTAAATTGCTTTATGATTAATAGATTGAAACAAACAATTTAGATAAAGTAATTTGAATTGAAAACTTTGTAACCAATATTTTAGAGATAATGCCAAAGGAGAGAAATCAAGTAAATACAAATAGAGACATGATTGTATTTATATAAAAAAAGTGTTTACATAAATTTGATTTCAATATCGCTAGAAATTGGAGGCGTACAAAAGTAAATATCTTTTCCTTTTCTATACCGACTTGTATCCCCACAAACCGGTTGGCTTTAGCCTATCCTTCCCCGGATATGGCCTCAAGCCGCTCTAGCCAATCCTTCCACGAAAATGGCCTCGAGCACCCCCTAGATCTAATCACCTAGACCTAGTCGCCAACACAAGGCGAATTTCCCCCTAAGTCCTACCCAGACCTAGTCGCCAACATAAGGCGAATTCTCTAAACGGTTACAAAAAGTATGGAATCACTACAAGAAAGTTGAGTTTTAGCTACACTTTTATTAGCCACGGATCAAAAATCGTGGCTAATATTATAGCATTAGCCATGACGAAGAAAATCATGGCTAATAGCTACATTTTAGCCAGGGATAAATAAATCGTGGCTAATACTGAAGTATTAGCCACGATAAAACATAATCCGTGGCTAATATTAAAAATAATAGCCACAACAAAACATAATCCGTGGCTAATAATAAACTATTAGCCACGGTAAATTTTAATCAGCCATCGATATTTATTCTACCGCACACACTCCTGTAACCTAATCCTGTCTTCCTCTCGACAGATCGTGACTTCTCTTCGACAAAGCAGGTCCTCTGCCCCCATTCTCCTCTTCCCTGATTCGTTCTAAGGTATTCTGTTCATTCAACATCGTGTTTTGCCCTCCAAATCGTGATACCCCCTTTCTCACCCTTCTCTTCACGTATTTCGTGGATGCCGAAGTCAAACACCTCTGTAAAGGAGAAGCCCGATGATTACTACTTCAAACGTGAACCTCTCTGACTCCTAGTAAAGGCGATCCTCTCTGACTTCTACCATACCTCGCCCATCCTTCCAGCATGATGCTAGGGCCTCTTCCTAGAAGATCATCTTCAACGGCGAAGTCTCTAAAGACCTACCTAACACCACACCCATCAAACCTCCGGTAAGTTCCCTTTTCCTGCAGCATTACTCTCATCTTCTCACTTCTTAGTATACTCTGATTTGGTTTATGTATTTTGTTGATTTATAGTACGCACATCATGTTCGATACAATGCCTAAGAGAGTCTTAAAAGACAGCCCTGGATCCACGACCCTCAACCTTTTTCTGGACTACCTACTATTGGCCATTTTAGCAATCTCTGAATTTTTTCAAGTTTCGTTCATTTCTCTTTTAAGTTTTCCTCTAACTCCCCTATTTTACTTTTCGTTTTACTTCTCATTTATTCAATTATTCCGCTCTATTCTTGTTTTTTGTCCCTTTTGGGTCAAATTTATGACCTGGTATTCCTGGATGGGGATTGGTAAGGCTGATCTTGTGAGAGGTGGTGAATTAACAATTCTGGGGTCAAATTTTGTATGATGCCTAATCTAGAGATCCTTATTTATTTATTTAAGTGTGTAATTTGAGCTTGTTATGTAAAAATAATAATTTTTATATTTGGCATATTATTGAGTTGGTTTCAGATTTTCTGTTGAGGACATTGTCCTTCTGTTGTTAATTTAGTTTGGGTTTAATTTCATGTTGAATGGTTTATTTAGGGATTTCTTTCACTTTGGACATTGTCCTTATGTTGTTAATGTAGTGTTTAATTTCATGTTGTTAATTTAGTTTGGGTTTAATTTCATGCTGTAGTTTTTTTAAAAAAAAATTATAATTTAATATTTGCCACGGTTTTAAACCGTGGAAAATAGTTTTTTTTTAATATTAAAATTACTATTAGCCAGGGTTTTAAACCGTGGCTAATAGTCAGATTATTTGCCACGCCCAAATACTGCGGCAAACAGTTCATTTTAATGTTATGGAGAAGTTTTTGCCAGGGTCTAAAACCGTGGCAAAAGGTCAAGGCATTAGCCACGGAATATATTTTTTTCGTTGCTAATACAATTTGCCACGGCCAATCCGTGGCTAAAAATCTTTCGCCACGCGACCTTTAGCCACGAATTTTTCCCGTGGCTAGACCGTGGCTAGACCGTGGCAAAAGCTCTTTAGCCACGATTTTGGACTTTTTGCCAGGGCAATTTGCCCTGGCCAAAAGTCTGTTTTCTAGTAGTGAATGAAAATAATGATAACAATAATAAAAACTCCTTATATGAGATCTTCTGAAGTTGGAGATTAAGGATCGCTGTAGTATGAGCGAGGTCGAAGCGATCGTCCTTCGGATGTAGCGTGACGTATTCCTCCTCCAGAATTCTCCTTAAGCTTTTTGTGGGAAATCCATCTTCGGCAGCATAACAACACTGAAATTGTGGCACAAGCAACCTCTCTGGATGGATTTACCAAAATGAGAAGCAAAGCTCCAATATATAGAACTTCTCGCTAGCGCCTGCGGTAGCTACTAGCGCTTGCGGTAGCCACTACAACAAAATCGCTTTACGACGACGTTTTTTTATGTCTTTAGTGACGATTTCAAAGCGTCGCGATAGTTTTCGTGACGTTTATAAAAAACGTCACAAAATCGTCGTGATTGCGCATGTCGCCGTAGCTCATTGCGACGCTTTCCCAAAAAAACGTCGTGTTTGCCAGTTACTCTACTGCGACATTTTTTTCAAAAACGTCATGATTGGCAATTGTTCTACCGTGACACTTAAAAAAACGTCATAATAAATAATTGCTCTATCGTGACACTTTTTCAAAAAATGTCGCAAAATATGTTCATCCTACCACAACGTTTCTTAGCCAACGTCACCAAAGCCAACTGTACAACAACATTTTTTTTCCAAAAAAAAAACGTCGCAAAATATTATATTTTAAAAAAAATGAAAAGAAATTATGATAATACTTCTCAAATAATCTAAATACTAATCAAAATTCCACTAAACATTTACTTTTTATTTTATTTTAATTTTAAGCATTCAAACATAAATAAATAAAATATTCAATAGCAAAGACAAGTGTGTTAAATATTCATTATTTTATTAATAAAAAAAGGGTGGGAGATTGCCCAAACCCCTCAATACAGACTAATAGTACTTTCATCTCTAATTAAACTAAATACATGAAAAAAAGTATCTACAAAGAAGAAAAATCTATGAATGCACATTCTTGTACATATTTGATAGTCAACTGATGTCTTCTCCTCTCTTCTTTAGATAATATCCACTAACACGAAAATCAAGCTACTACCTGCATCCCAAAATGCAAAAAATATGTTAAAAAATATTACTTGTATAGTAGTATCTCAGCACCAAGAATTTAGTAAAAGAAAAGATTCGGTATATCAAGGAGCTTCTAAGGACACTGATAGATATATGTTTTAGCATAGTAAACTAATTTTACATGCTTTCAATTAGTAAAAAATCATCAAACAAACTATATACAACAATAGGAAATTAAAAAAATTGGTGGCAATTCATCAAACAGTTGATATGTGATTGCTAAGTAGTTAGGAGAGAAAGAGCTAGTTAGTAGACTGGTGTATGGATACTCAAAATTAACACATTTCAAGCATAGAGTAATTGTTTCAATCACCATAATGTAAACTATACATAAAACTCTAAGTAATCATGTTTTGTCAAAGTGATAGATTTTAAACTAAATATAATTAACAAAACTAAATACTAAATTTATTATAAAAGAAATGCACAAAAGTGGAAGGGGTCGCACCTGAAAGATTCATGTATTTGCTAATCTTCAGCACAAAGACTACTGCATTCAGAGGAGTATTTGCTTTTATAAGAGCAATTGTAATAGATTATGAAAATTTATGAGCGAAACCTGGGTCGGAGTGGAGCTCTCCAACGGTGTTGACCAATCTTGGATCTCTCCGCTTCATCCCGGTCAAACCACTTCCTACAAATCAAATCGATGGGGTCTCCATGAATTATGCGTGTAAGTTTATCTATGCGAGCTAAAGTGTGTGGAAAAAAATCATAAATGCATAGAATGAAAGAAAAGATATATAAATAATTTGCAACTCTTAAAATGTATTAAATAATTTGCATGATTATGATGCTTATATCTTTAAAAAGTAACCTGAACAATCAAATGCTAGAAATCTGTAAAGATCAATTCAAAAAAATGTTGAAATTCAATAGCTTCAACCTTAAGAACCCACAAAGAAATTCTCACTATTAAACCTCGATTATCTAAACATATGTAGAAGAGAATGAACCAAACAAAGGGACGCACCTTGGCTGTGGAAGCAATGCAATATTTGGAACACACCTTGTGAGATGTTCCCCTCTACTTCTCTCCCGAGACAAAGAGGTAACACAATCAATAAATACATATGACCATCAAAAAAATTTATTGCAATTGTCATTGAGTGAACATGAGTTCAATGGAAACATCAAGTTCATACATAATGCTAGTTGATAAGGTTTGTGTTTATTCAACAGAGATCTTCAATTTTAAAAATACCTTAAATAGGTATATCAGACCATAAAACAATATGATATTAACAAATACCTATAGCATGAAATTTTTGGAGCATTAGAAAACGAAGTACAAAGTGAGTTAAATAAAAAATATACAGATTGAGCTGCCCGTCGCCGAACAATCTTTTCTAGTTGTTGAACAATCTTTTCCGGTTGCCTTCCAATATCCATATTGAGTTGCTTGATTCGTGTAGGTAATGTACCTGGACCTGAGAATGAGAAAACGACTCCTGCATCAGCATGTGAATCAGATATAAGAATTGCATGTGGATTAATGTGATAGAAAGCAATGCTTATGAATTAACAGAAATAATATCCATCCTTGCAGGCAAGTAGGTGACGCACATGCTCGACGCTCCAATCGGGTGGCGCTTGGTTTATTCTCTCTGGCTGTGGCGATGTATATATTTCTACAATTTTAAAAAAAGTAATGTATCATTTGCGAAACATATGGAAAAGTCGCACTGCATGCGCAAAAGCAATACCAACTTTAGATTAAAAAATAGCAAGATAAACATGCAAATTCATCATAAATAACAATAAAACATTGGAATTATAATACTGTATGTGAAGAGATCGGGTATCAAACACTCCTTTCAAATCCACCAAAAATTAACATTGCCTCATCCATTATACCAAAATGGCATAAAGCAGCACTGTGAAATTAGATTTCAAGAAGAAGAAAAATCTGAGTTGGCACAAAATAATGTAAGTTGACATTTTATTAAAGAAACCTAACAAAATTGAGGGGAGATAGGGTTGATTGCAAAATAACCTAAAAAAATATTGCATCCGAAACTTTAAAAATGCAGTTGTTTTTGCCGGGAGAATCCTAAGCTTCCATTTGTTGCAACCGAGCTTTTATCTATAATCCATACCATAGAGAGAACAAAACCATTTACCTAGTAGACAACCTAGTGTCCATAGGAGTCGGTGCCAGCGATCTGAAAAATGGGGAAGTGGGCTACATCTCTCAGCATTACTTATTTCAAATACAGAAATTATATAGATGTATACAAATTTATGAAATGAAAAGCTGAGAAAATACCTTAATCTATTAAATATAGCAATAAATTTCAACAAAGCTATGCAATTTATCTAAATGAACATTTGACAAAATACCTGAATTTCATTTATAGGCTTCATTTGGTTCAGCCGCTCCGTTTCGACCCCCACCTCCGTGCCTCCAGTTCGACCTCTCCGTTTGGACCCGCCGGCTCCTCCTGCGACCGCTCATTCAAACGAAGCATTAATATTAAACAATTTTCATGTGTGATCTGTATAGAAAGAAATTAGCTCATGCTTTTGCAGGTGTGATCTGTGTGTATAAAGAAATTATAGTGAGAAGGGGGGGGGGGGCGGTGTTATCGGTGGACCAAAAAAATATTTTTGTGATTGAGCAAAGAGAGCTCCATGAGGAGCACATCTAATGCCTTTCAATGGGAAGAACACTGTAGTTTTGTTTCAATGCCACTGAAAAAGCGACCAAATGTTCGATTGGTCTCAGTAAAAAAAAAGGGGGGGTTTAGAATTTATGCCAATGAAATATTTCACTGGATATTGGAAAGGAGGGTCGTTACCTGGAAGTATATTGCTTCAGGAATCGGAGGAAGGAATCGCCGCTGGAATCGGCCTGAGTCGGCGTGCTTTGGCGTCAGGATTCGGCGGGCTTCTAGGTCAGGACCAGGCGGGTTTCAGCAGGAGGACCAGGCGGGCTTCGACGGAGAGAGTAGATAGAGAATGGATTCCGTTGTAGGAGCAGGAGAAGGGATCGGATTTGAAATGCTTGAAGCAGAACGCCCAAAGAGAAACCTAGCTTGAACAGACTGAAGAGGAGAAGAGGATCAAAATAAGCTGGAATGGGCGGCGCCGCACCACCGTGAACAGGTGAGGGAAAAAAGAAAACCTAACCTATTAGCTTCAATCGACGGAGAAGGTGGAAAATGTCGCAGCTCTCTGGTTCCTCCTTTCCGAGCAAAACATGAGGGAGGGAGCTGCGATGGAGAGGTTGAGGAGGAGCTCTCAAGGAGGGTTTGCAGTGGAGTTTGCGGTGGATGAGCAGTAGTCGAGGAGTGAGTTCTCGAGGAACGATAAGAAATAAGCTTGCTTGCGGTAGAGGTTTTTTGAGAACACAAATTGATTTGATAGGTGATGGAGAAATGACAGAAGACCAAAAGAATTATAATATTTGAAATATAGAAGGGTGTTTGAAGGGCATTTTGATCTAGCAAATGTTTCACTATGGGTAGCTTTGATCTTCACTTATATAATAAAGAAAAGATATATATATATATATATATATATATATATTCGTCGGTTGGACAACACGGATGACGATCTTCGACACAAGTGCGATAAGGACGGGGACTTTTGATGTTTAGAGTGGCTAGGACGCAAAGTTGGCCAGTTTCACGAAGGGAGAACCTATGGTTTGCGAGTATAGAAAACCGAGTGAGAAAATTTAATGTGTTTTATAAAAAATTTTAGTGTACGAATAGTTATTTATGGGTTGTAGTTAATAATTGCATATATTATTTAAAAAGTGGGGCTAAAATATTAGTCACGTATTAGGTAACTGATTACGGGTTAGGGGAGGAAATGAAAAAGCTAGGGCTAATTTATGGGTTAGGGGAGGAAGTTGATCGCCGGTTAAGGGGGAGGAAATAAAAAATTAAAAAAAATCTAAAAGTGGCAATGAAAGTTTTGGAGGGAAACAAATTTTTCCCTCCATAAATAATTTTATATTAAAATATTACATGAAAATTTTGGAAATGTATATTTCATTTTTACTTAAAAACATGTATTTTGTAACAAAATAATTCATTGTTATTTTTGCACCAACAAAAATAGTTGTTATTTTTGAAGGTAAACGCAAAATTCATATACATAGGAGCATTTGATATGAGGTTATGATTTGTCATCTTAGACTTTGTTTAATCGACTCGTCATTGATCGACGATGCAGTCATTTTCATCGTTACGCAACTCATGATACAATATCGGAACATTCACCTAACGCCTCATCGATCAATGTAAACATATTCTCCATACAGAAAGAAATATCTTGGTATGATATATTACAAGGTATTCCATAACTAGTAACATTTGACAAGATCATTGAGCTACATGCCAAAGAATACATGGCTACATGATGTACGTATGTATGTTGACCCTAACAGTTGTGTACGTTTGTGGAGACATATATAATATCCACAGTGAACACATTCATATTATATATATTTAATTACTTGTATCAAGCTTACGATCGAGATTTTCGCTATCATCAATATACCTTCACTACCATCAAAAATATCATTATATATTAGAACTTTAACAGAAGATCGTATGTTTTGATGACGCCGCGCTCACCGTCTGCCGCAGCCGTCTCCCGATCATAGGAGTGCGGATAGTCAGGTGTATGGTGATGGGTGTGCGCATAGCAAAATACCCTATCATGGCGATGCGCATAGCAAGCGTATGATTATAGGTATGCGCATATAGCAAAACATGCACCCCCATCATGAGGGTACGGTGTGTGCATAGCCAAGCGTAGTAGTACGTTATGGCTGGTGCTCATAGCAATTAAATACCCCATCATGGGGGTGTGCATAACCAAGCATATGGTTATGGCGCATAGCGAAATACCCCATCGTACATGCATGCATGGGGGTGTGCATTCATATAGTTATGTGCGCATAGCAAAATATCCGGCCATCATGGGGTGCGCATAGCCCCAAGTGCATAATTATGGGTGCATGTGTGCATACAAATTACCCATAGCATTGGAGTACGCACATAACCAAGTGTATGGTTATGGGTGTGTGCATATAGATAAGGATGATATATATCATCAACTTAAACATGCATAATGTGCGTCGTATATGTACTTCATGATGTATTTCATGCATCATGCTCACTAAGTACATGACATGATTCATGTTCAATCATTTGATAAATGATAACTATATCACTTATATCCCTTTTAACAAAAGATCTTCTGAAATGTTTGATAACAAATTTTGACAGAAAATCATATGTTTTGATGACGTTTTTAAAAAAAATCGTCACGAAAAATAAACATGTATGCTGACGTGTTTTCATGCAAAGCGTGGCTAATGCTAAATTTTTATATTGACGACGTTTTAATAAAAAAATTGTCGCTAAATGTAAACGAACGACGACGTTTTCAAAAACTTCACAATAAAAACATTACTTTAGTGACGTTTTAAAAATAATCGTCACAAGAGCTCAACATGTATGGTGACATTTTCCCTAAAAAACGTAGCAAATGCTATTTTTTGCATTAACGACGTTTATGAAAAAAATCGTCGCTAAATATAAAACTAACAGCGACGCTTTCAAAAACGTCGCAAAAAAACGTCGTCGTAGAGACTATATCTTGTAGTGAGCGTTCGTGTGAAGCGGTTGCGAAATCGTCGGCGACGTGGCGTTGTGCACGAACTTGAGATAGCGCCAGGCGGTAGCGCTAGCGCTGGCGTTAGCGGTTGCGAAACCGTCGGCGGCGTGGCGGAACAAACTTCCGTCGAATGAAATTTTCGTCGAACGGAGCTCCAATTTCGTTGAACGGAATTTTTTGTCAAACGGAATTTTCGTCGAACGAAAATTTTCGTCGAACGGAGCTTCAAGTTCGTCGAACGAGCTAGCGCCCGGCGGTAGCGATAGCGCTGGCGTTAGTGCTGCTCCTTTCAAAAGTTTGATTTCATGCTGCCTTCTACCTGTGGAGTATTGCACATATAGTTCATGCACACTATAAACACACTACAAGCAATATCAAATACAATATGGGATTTGTTATTCTCAAACAAAGGGATGTGACACACATGTCCAACAACACAGGGGCGTCCCCTCGCGTGCTCTACCATGCCTCTCTCATCGCCTCTCGACATGCTCGCTGTCGCACTCATCGCCCACGACAGCACTCGCCCCCCGCCGCCGCACTCCTCGCTCGCCGCCGTCGTCTCCCGACCATAGGGGTGCGAATAGTAAAATATTCCATCATGTAGGTGCACATAGTAAAATCACACATCATTGGGTGCGGATAGTAAAATCCTTCATCATGAGATGCAGTTAGTAAATCATTCATCATGGGGTGCACATAGTAAAATCTCTCATCATTGTGTGTGGATAGTAAGATTCTTTATCATGGGGATGTAAATAGTGAAAAACTCCATCATTGAGTGCAGATAGTAAAATCCCTCATCATATGGTGCAGATAGTAAAATCCCCCATTATTGGGTGCGGTTAATAAAATCCTCCATCATTGGGTGCAGATAGTAAAATTCTGCATCATGGTGGCGCACATAGTAAAATCCCTCATTATTGGGTGCAGATAGTAAAATCTCTTATCATGGGGTGCAAATAGTAAAATCCTTCATCATGGGGGTGCACATAGCAAAATCTCTCATCATTGGGTGCAAGTAAAATCCTCCATCATGGGGGTGCAAATAGTAAAATCATTCATCATTGGGAGCAGATAGTGAAATCACTCATCATGGGGTGCATATAGTAAAATCCTCCATCATGAGGGTGCACATAGTAAAATCCATCATCATTGGGTGCGGATAGTAAAATCCTTCATTATGGCGTGCAAATAGTAAAATTCTTCATCATGTGGGTGCACATAGTAAAATCCCTCATCATGGGGGTGCGCATAGCAAAATTCCTCTGTCATGGGGGTGCGCATATCCAAATTTATAAGCATGGGTGTGCAGATATCAAGACTCCATAGCGCCATAATTACCAAAATGTCCTCTCAGAATCTATAAAAGAACCTAGAGCCCTCATTTGTGAGGACATTGTCTTCTACGCTTAAGAGAGCTTCAGAGTCTTCCTTCGAAGATCTCCTTGAGTTCTCATTCAACGCTTGAAGATCCTTTCGAAGATCTCCTTTAGAGTTTGAAGATTCCTTGAAGACGGTTCGAAGATCTCCTTCGGCTTTTGAAGACGGATCGAAAATCTCCTTCTGTCTTTGAAGATTCTTTAGAATCCTCGAAGATCTCCTTCGCTCCTCAAAGGTCCCCTCGAAGATAGCTCGAAGAACTTGTCCAGACCAGTCCTCCTAGCTCAGAGCCCCGTCGTTTCGGAGCATGCCAAATCTCCCGTCGTTTCCGAGCAAGCAAAAGCTCATGTCGCTTACGAGCACGCCCAAGCTAGCTCCTGTCGCTTCCGAGCACGCCAAATCTCCCGTCGTTTCCGAGCAAGCAAAAGCTCATGTCGCTTACGAGCACGCCCAAGCTAGCTCCTGTCGCTTCCGAGCACGCCAAATCTCCCGTCGTTTCCGAGCAAGCAAAAGCTCATGTCGCTTACGAGCACGCCCAAGCTAGCTCCTGTCGCTTCCGAGCACGTCAAATCTCCCGTCGTTTCCGAGCAAACCAAAGCTCATGTCGCTTACGAGCATGCTCAAGCTCTCGCCGCTTCAGAGCACGCCAAAGCTCACGTCGCTTCCGAGCGCGCGAAAGCTCCCACCGCTTTCGAGCGCGCCAAAGCACCCGTCGCTTCCGAGCTCGCCAAAGCTCCCGTCCCTTCCGAGCACGTCAAAGTTCCCGTCGCTACCGAGTGCGTCAAAGCCCCCTTCGCTTTCAAGCCCGCCAAAGCTGATCACGTCGCTTCCGAGCTTTTCACTTTGCAGAAAAGTCTCTTCTCTATTTCAAATTCATCATGACCTCTCACTCTTTCCCCACAGCTCTCCCTCCCTCGCTCCCTTCCCTCCCCCTCCCCGCTCTCCCCGCCATCAGACTCCCCGCCGCCGGAAGCCTGCTGTCGAACGCTCCACCGTCAGACAGTGAAGTGGAAGGTATCGGCATTTCCCCCATCTTTCCATTTGCTCTCGTTCTGAGGTTTCATTGACATTTTATTTGCGTTCTTTCAGCATTAAAGTTGACGGAGGCACAATGCATTGAGATTTGAGAATGACAGATGAGAGAGTTGGTCTAGATTTCAGTCACATGCTGTCAGGTTGAGGAATTTCTTTTTGAAGTTCTTTGGATTTATCAACTCATTGTGGTTTTAGCATTTGCATATATTAATTTTTTTGAAAATATTTTGTTGCATTTGCAGTTATTACGTCTCAAACTATGTTTAGTATAGGTTTGAAGCCATGAGAATTTTTTGAGCCATGTGAAGTTTTTGATGTTTAATGATATTGCCTCTATATATGCTTCACACTGCATTTTTGATGTTTAAAACATCACCTTTGTTCAATTTAGTAATTAATTTCTTTAGGGTCAATTTGGACATTCGACAAAGACTTCGGAAACCATGCTTTCATTGTTCATGAGGGAGTGTGTTTCCAATCTAAATTTTCTTTATGACAGTAGATTGTGAACACTACCATGATGTTATTGATGTATATTGATCCACCTTTGATAAAACAAGATGAATATCCTATAAGGTCCATCTTTGATAAAACAACATGAATATTCTATAAGGTTATAATTCATTTAAGACATCATTCCCCTACTACAATCTCAACATTAGTCGCCGCCCTCGTCGAATGATGCTGCTCGTCGAATATTGCCATCCGCCGAATGATGTCGTCCGCCGAATGTTTGTCGCACGCCAAATACTCGCCACACGGGAGGACATTCTTGAGAATTTCTATGCGGGCGCAACCTGCTCATATGTGGGCGCAGCCCGCTCAAATGTGGTACATCAGGTTCTCGAATCGGAATAATATGAGGACCACCTAAGAAATCGAAACAATAAGTTTTTGAAAACCATGACCTCCTTGACTTTCTTAAATTCATCCTCCACTTCAAAAGTATGTATTAAATGTCTGTGATCGATTGAGGAAACCTTAAAGTCGTGTGAAATCTCCATTTGTTAAGTCAAAAAAAGTTTTAAATGTCAGAATTGAGGGTCTCCCGTAGGCACATTTGGCTATCAAGGAGAATTTTAACGAAGTCGTAGCAAAAATCATTTCTTCCTCCATGAAAAATAGCTATTAGAACACCAAAGCAGAGAGCATAAGAGGCCGGTCCTGAAGACCGGAAGCGAGCGTGAGCCGAGCAAGAAAAACAACATTTGCATATGAAGAAACCTAAGGAGAGGTCATCACTGCAGCCATTCGGCCGCGCCGGCGAAGGATGACCGAGCCGCACTGTAGTAGCAATCAAGGACATCTACGCAATGGACAACAATCAAGGTGAAACTCAAACCCGAGGAGGAGAAACAACTCATTGTTCCTAACTTAATAAGTTCCGCTTTTCACTCTGTTGGGTTTGTCATTCTCCGACTTACGCATAATTATGTTGTTGCTCTCTACCATTTGAGTTATTTGTGTGATTTACAGTATCTTTTTAGCTGCTCTATAAGATTCTCAACATTGGTGATCTACATATACTGGTCATTTGAACTCAGTTCCTCGTTGCCTCCATCGTCAAATGTCACATAATCAGACAAGAGATGGACAAAGAAATCACAGGGGCCCCAAAACTACATGGTCATGACCAAGTCCGCCGACTCCTACGAGAAGTCGTGGAAGAACGCCCAATCCCAGAGATGCTATTGTTGTGGGTCGCTCGGGTGCTCTGGTAGATCAATCCAATTGAACCACCTTAGCTCGGAAGCGAACCGATCGCGCAAACAGTCAATGAAAGAAGTTAGTAAATAACAAGAGGACTTTTAACGTGAAAACCCAAAAAGGGTGAAAAACCACGCAGTCAAGGCTGTGCCGACCAAACTCCACTATCTTCTGGGGTGTTACAGTTTGAAATTAAGAACTCGAGCGCGACAGGTCGCTGTTCGCTATAATGGTAGAGAGAGAGAGAGAACTGCGATGGTGACATGCCACCTCTCGGAAAGCTGAACGCTTCTTCTTCTGAGAACAAGAGTGAGAACAAAAGTGAGATGATTGAGTCGCCTTTCTGGATCCGAAGGATTCCCAATTGCTTAAGAAGATTGTCTTTGGAAGCGAAGGAAATCTTCAAGCATTCGAAGGAGATCTTCGAAGTCTCGAAGGAGATCTTCAAAGGCCGAAGGATATCTTCAAGCGCTGAATGAGAACTCAGAAGAAATCTTCAACAGATCTCTCTCGGGTGTATAAGGCAAGGTGTCTTGAAATGAAAGCCCTGAGCATTCGAAGGAGATCTTCGAAGTCTCGACGTCGGGACCTTACTGTGGGGAGAAGGACTGGCCTTTGATCGACAACAGTGTGAAGTCCTAGGGGTAGGGCCCAGAGTGGCCGGTGAAGAGCGTATACGTTCAAACCGATGACGACCGTAAGAGGGGAAGACCCTTACGACATCGGGACCTTACTGCGAGGAGAAGGGCTGACCTTCGATCGGTGGCAGTGTGAAGTCCCAGGTGCAGGACCCCAAGATTAATGATAAAAAGTTTCTGTATTTTAAAACGTTTGCATCCGAGCGAGGGTCAGGCCCTTACGGTGTTGTGATTCACTGTGAAGGTGAGAAACGTACATAATAATTTTGCTCAAACATAGGTGTTAGTGTTAAAACATAGTTTTCATAGTAACAAGTTGAATTTGCGCGAGTCCGAGCTCGCGACTTCTTACATAATAGAAGATAAGTTTACACGAGTCTGAGCTCACGTCTTTTTACGTAATAGAGGATAAGTTTGCGCGAGTCTGAGCTCGCGATTTTTTACGTAATAGAAGATAAGTTTGCGCGAGTCTAAGCTCGCAGTTTTTTACATAATAGAAGATAAGTTTGCGCGAGTCTGAGCTCGTGACTTTTTACATAATAGAAGATAAGTTTGCGCGAGTCTGAGCTCGCAGTTTTTTACATAATAGAAGATAAGTTTGCGTGATTCTGAGCTCGCGACTTTTTACATGATAGAAGATAAGTTTGCGTGAGTTTGAGCTCGCAGTTTTTTATGTAATAGAAAATTCAAATTACTGAAAAAAGCGGCGCAGGTTCTGGGCGTTCCAGGTGCGTGGTAGGGTTTTCCCTTCCCCTGTTTTGAGCATGTACGTCCCGGGCTTCACGACTGTAGTGACAACATATGGTCCTTCCCAAGTTGATGAGAGTTTGTCCCCTTGTGGGACTTTATCGGCCGCCTCGATGCTGCATTGGAAAAAATATCCAACGTTGATTGGGCTGGGCTTCACCCTTCGATTGTAAAGTCGAGCCACGCGCATTTAGTAGTGAGCTATGCGCTGGGCGGCTGTATCCCTGACTTCTGTAATCAAGTATTCAAGTCTAGATTTTCTCGGAGCAGCTCGTCATTCTTTTCGGGATCGAAGGTTTTTTGCGCAATTATTGGGGACGCCGATGTCGATGTGGATGATAGCTTTTGTGTCGTAACAGAGATTGTACGAAGTTTCCCCCGTGGGAGTACTTTCCGTGGTACGGTATGCCCACAGAACAGTTGGAAGTGTGCCTACCCACTGCCCCTTCCTCCTGCAGGCGGGTTTTGAGTCCCTTGAGGATGGTGCGATTCATTACTTCAATTTGACCATTTGTTTGTGGGTGAGCTACGACCGTATGACGAAGGTTAATCTTCAGGTCTTCGCACATCTTGGTGAATGACTTTCCTGTGAACTGAGTGTCATTGTCAGCGACAATTATTGATGAGATTCCAAAGTGGTAGACGATGTTCTTCCACACAAACTATTTGACGCTCTCTTCAGTGATTTTGGCGAGGGGTTCAACTTCTACCCACTTTGTGAAGTAATCAATAACCATGATGATAAACTTTCTCCGGTCGGAGGCCATGGGGAGGGGACCGAGGAGATCGACCCCCACTGAGCAGATGGTCAGTCTCCTCGGAGTGCCCTAAGCGCTACTGCGGGTTGATGAGGGATGTTTGTGTGGAGCTGACAACTTTTACACCTTTGAACGAATTCAGTTGCGTCCTTCTTCATTGTCGGCCAATAAAAACCCTGACGCAGGATCTTTTGAACCATAGCTCTTGCGCCCAGGTGCTCTCCACATATCCCGCCACGAACTTCCTTTAAGGTGTATTCTGCCTCCGCTGCCGGAAGGCACTTTAGGTAGGGCCCGGAGAAGGCCCGCCTGTAAAGCTCCCCTTCAATGATAACGTACGAGGCGGCTCACATTCGCAACCGTCTTGCTTCTGAACGGTCGTCAGGAAGGTCTCCGCATTTAATGTAGGCTCGGAGGGGTGTCATCCAGGATGATCCTTCTTCGCTGATTTCGGCGAACTCCCATACCCCGTGAGTGTTGGGGGTCACGATGTCTTCGATTCAGCGCCTCTAATATTGATAGATAGAAGGAGACGTCATGAGTTTGGAGAGCGTGTCGACTCTGGAATTCTGCTCCCTAAGGATGCGCAAAATTTGGTACAATGATATTTTTTGTAGAAGAGATCTCACGAATATGAGATGTTGTGTCATTTGGTCGTTGTTTGCCTCGTAGTTTCCCTCGACTTGCAAGACCACCAGCTGCGAATCAATGTAGATTGTTAGTTTCTCTGCTTTGTAGTCAACGACGAGTCATATCCCGGCGATTAGGGCCTCATATTCAGCGATGTTGTTGGTTGCCGGGAATTTTAGCCTGAGGCCATATTCTAGAGTGATTCCCTCCAGACTAATTAGGAGCATTCCAGCTCCTGCTCCTTCGATCGTATAGGCCCCGTCGATGTAGAGAGCCCAACAAGCGGTGGAGACATCTTTAATGAGAGTGGTCTCCGGAGGAAGAGTATTTTCTATGATGAAGTCGGCGAGTACTTGTGATTTGATATCTGGCCGTGGTAGGAAGTGGATGTCGAACTCGCCCAACTCGACTGCCCACTTCACTAATCTCCCGGATACTTCTGGCTTTGGAGGATAGCCCGCAGCGGTAACTGAGTTAACGCCTTTATCGTATGAGCCTGGAAGTAGGGCCGAAGCTTTCTTGCAGAAGAGACGAGGGCGAAGGCCATTTTATCAGCCATCGGGTTTCTGGCTTTGGTGTCGGTGAGGACCTTACTGAGGTAATAAACAAGCCGTTGGACTCCTCCTTCGTCTTTCACCAGCACCGAGCTAACGTACGTGGGGGATATCGCTAAGTAGAGGAACAAGTCTTCACCAGGAATAGGTTTTTGTTGGGGAAATGATTTATCTTAACCCCTAGAAATGAGTAGAATATGTATTCTCAGAGTGAAAAATTAGTTTAAGAAAATATGCGTCGAATAGTAATCGACGCAACGTCGAAGTGTAGTCGACGTATCTCTCATACTGAGTCGAAGTATTTATAAACAGAATTCGACATAACCAAAGTCGACGTAACTCTGATTTCTAGTCGACGCACCTCTGTCGACGCTCTTTCCATATTTTCTTCTCGACGTCTAGCCGGGCTGAAATCGACGCTTACGTCGAATAGTAATCGACGCACGTCGATTTATATGACAGATTCAAAAACACGTCAGATCTCTTTCCTTCTTTCTGTAGATCTGAATTTTATGGAATTATATTATTCTTTTCTAGCCGTTCTGAATCAATCTTTCCTTCTAAATGATTCTTGGCTAATTTGATTAAGATTATTATGGACATTATTTGAAAATAGAATGATCTTTTCCTTCTACAGATATAATTATTATGGAAACTTTTCACTCTTACTATTTCTCTGACTGCTAATTGATTATTCTCCTATAGCAATATTTTGAATAAACAGAGCTATAAATACACAAGGAGGTCGGCAAAGAAAAACAAGAAGTGATCCACTCCATCCATTTGAAAAAGAGGAAAAGCTCCCAAGTGAAAAGTGAGAAAGCTGAGAAAAGTGAAAGAGTGCTGCAGCAAAGAAAAAGCATTCTTCTCCTCCTTCTAAAGTCATACTGCTGCCATTTCTGAAAGCTCTCACTGAAAGAGAAAAGGGCCTACAATCTCCTTCTCACTATAGAAGAGAGATTTCAAATTCGCTATACTTGTGCTTCTAATCTTCTTGCTAGGAAGAAGATTCTTTCTTGCCTCAATTATTTTTCTTCTACTTCTTCTTCTTATTCTTATTTCATTTTCAAATTGTGTAAAAAAGTTTTTAGAATCTCTCTTCAAAAAATTCAGTTGTAGTGGTTCTAAGAGTCTCCTTATCAAAAGACTCAGGCTGGTTCTAAGAGTCTCCTTATCAAAAGACTCAGTGCGAGATAGTGAATTCCTACCAAGGGGGTAGAATAGTGGACTACCCAAAGTTTGGGGAACCACTATATTTCTTTGCGTTGTGCTGTGATTTTCTTTTTGCTATTTCTTTATTTGCTTAATTCTTGTCGGTGTGTGGGAAGCTTAAATCTGTGAATATTACATATATATATATATTAACTTTGCACAAAATATTTTTAAATCTCTATTCACCCCCCTCCAGAGAATTCTAGTGAGGCTAACTGTGCACTTTCAATTGGTATCAGAGCTAGGTTGATCAAAAAGGTGTAACTCCTTGATCAAAAAGATCCTACCTCATATATATATATTTCTAAAAAAATTTATGGCACAAATCAAAGATTATGCTTCCACCAGACCACCAATTTGCAACCTTGAAAAGTTTGCACTTTGGAAAACAAGAATTAGGATCTATATGAATTCTATTGATGAAGATTTGTTTAATGTTATTTTGACAGGTCCTCCTAAGCCCTATAGAAAGGACTCAAGTGGTAAAGTGACTCAAACACTTGTCCCAAGGGCTGAGTGGATAGTTGAAGAGAAGAAGGCAGGAACAAGTGATGCAAAAGCTGTGAACATTCTTGTCTCAACCCTCTCGGATGAAATCTTTCAAAAGGTTGTTGACTGTGAATCAGTCAAAGAAATCTGGGAGGCTCTTACAAAGATAGTAGAAGGAAGTGCTGCTGAAAGAAAAGATAGAAAGGCTCTATTGATCTCCCAATATGAGAACTTTCAAAAGAAGCATGAAGAAAGCATATCTGAGATGTATGACAGATTCAGTCTGATCATCAATCAATTAAGGAGCTTGGATAGAGAGATCTCTCTCACAGAGATCAATGACAAATTATTAATGATTCTCCCAAGTTCATAGGACTCAAGAATATGGGCAATAAGGGATACTAGAGGACAAAAGGAAATCTCAACAGATGCCCTCTTAGGAAAACTCAAATCCTATGAGCAACTACTGAAAACCAGAGAAGAGAAGGAAAGAAGGAAAAACACTCCAACCTCCTCAAAAGATAGAAACATTGCATTAAGAGCAACAGAAGAGGAAACCCCTGTTACTGAAGAAGAATTATTCAGCCTCCTGGCCAGAAGATTCAAGAAATGGGTCAGGAAAGATGGGTCTAGAAGGAGAGAGTCAAAACCAAGTTATGATAAGACTCCTACTAAAGAAATTATTTGTTACTCCTGCAGGAAAACTGGACATATTGCTCCAGAATGTCCAGAAAATGCTGAGAAAAAGAAAAATCTGAAAAAAAAAAGATCTCAAGAGGAAGGGGAAGAAGAAAGAAAGAGGCTTCATTGCAGAAGCTTGGAGTGAAACAGACTCTGAAGACAGCACCTCATCTACAAGTGACAATGAAGAGTCTAAGCAAGAAGACCTATGTTTAATGGATCTTGGAAGCTCAGAAAAAGAATGTGTTGCTGAATCATGGAATGAAACAGGTTCAGAAGGAAGCATCTCTTCTGAAGATGAAAAAGAAGATAGCCTTATTCTCATAGAGGAATCTGAGGATAAGGATGAGGTAAGCATTTTTGATGAAATAGATTTTCTATGTGATGATTTCAAAAGTGATTTTAAAGGACTCTGTTTAGATCAACTAAAAGCTAAACAAGAAATTAAGGATCTAAAAGAACAAATCAATATGAGAAAAATAGAGGATACATGTTCAAAAAATTATGAATTAAGGTGTGAAATCTATAAAACAGAAAAGGAAATACAAAGTGCTAAAATAGAAAATCAACTCCTTAAGAATAAGGTTTCCCAGGCAAAAGATTTTGAAGAATCAATAAAAGTCAGAAGCCAAACACTTAAAGAAATCACTGAAAGACAAACAATCAGACATAAGAATCTGGGGCTTGGGGCTGATCCTTCAACCAGTTCAATACCATCTACCAAACCTGCTTGGATGAGCCCTGTTAAATTTACTAAACCCATAAAATCAACAAACTTAGAAGAAGACTCACAGAATAAAGAAGAAGACTTCATCTTCAAAGAGATAGACCATTTTGATGAAACATCATACTATTCAGATGAAGACTCTCAAACTCCTCCTAAGAAGGCTACTAGGCCAAAAGAAACAATTCATAAAGAAATAAATCCCCAACCAGAAAAAGGGAAGAATAAAATTTGTGAAGACACAATTGCGTCGACTTCATATCGACGTATGAATGATAGTACGCCGAATTCTACTCGACGCAATCTCTCGGATGCTTCGACCTCAAATCAACGCATGAATAAAATTACGTCTACTTATAATCGACGCAACTACTTCCATGCATTGATTCCAGATCAACGCAATCTAGAGAAAGCGCCGAATACATATCGACGCAACTCTCAACATACGTTGAATAGATATCGACGCATAAAACCTCAGAACAACTTAAATACGGGACATATCTATCCTTCAAAAATTTTCTATCTTAAACCCCATTCAGGACCCTTTTATCCTAATTAAAATTTCTATCCTAATCAAAACTGTTATCATAATCAACATCTCTATCCTTCTCTAAACTCAAATTCCCATAATCTAAAGACAATCAAGTGTTATATCTGTAATAAAACTGGCCACATTGCCAAACAATGTTGGCACAATTAATCCAAATGTCTATAAAATTAGTCCAAGGCTGACTTAGAAAACCTTAGGAAGAAATAATCTCTCAAGAAAAACTTGGAATTTTCAAGACAAGATAAAAGTCACGTCGATTTCTAAATCGACGCATCGTCGATAGGAAACCCTAAACATCTCAATTCATACTGTACCGACGCATACATTGACTTCCACTCGACGCAACGTCAATTTCATGAAAAAGAGCGGCAATGCTAAAATATTTTCGGTCACATCTACTGTAGTACCGAATAAACCTCGAGTTGTGACTCGTCTCGACGTTTCATCCGACTTAAATAAACTCTTCAGTTAGAAATCTACACACTCGCTGCATCTCTCATCCTTCTCACTTCTCACTTCCTCTCTCTCTCACTGACCAAAATGGCTCCCAAGATCAACTATGGTTTCGATATTGATCTTGACTCTTTCCAAGCCGCCGCCGAAAACTACAAGAGCATCATAGCTCTTTTCACTGAAGCCGGTCTAAACAAACTCATTTCAACAAGATGCAAACTCCTGGAAATAGAACTCACTGAGTTGATGAATCATGTTCAGATATCTGAACAAGGAGAGATTACAGGAACAATCCATGAAACACCTGTCTCAATCTCTGCAGAACATCTTAGGGATACCTTTGATCTTCCATCAGGTACACAAAAACACTATCCTTGTTCAAATCAAAAGGAAAGCAAATTATTTTCTAAGAATAGCTAAATGAATCTCCATCATTATTCCCTTATCAGGTAATGAACCCGTGGAACTCACTCCTGAGGAAATCAAAAACTTACTAATCACCATGAAATTCTCCAGAGATAGACCAATCAACCTGAAGTAAATAGACTTCTCTGATGAATATAGGCTCTTGGCAGACATAGTAGGAAAAATACTACTATGCAAAATCTCTGCCCATGATGCAGTGCCCAAGCAGCAACTAAATATTATGGGGGCCCTTGTGCTGAAAAAGAAGATAGACTGGGGCAGCTGCTTACTGAAGATGATAGGCCACAAATATTTTCACAAAGAGAATGCCTACATGAGGATCATGAGTCAGGTACTCCTTCACTCCTTCCCTGACCTATGTAGGTCAAAAGGAATTCCCATTCCTCCTGGAAAAAGGATGTCCATAGCCCTCTTCTCAAAATGGACCAGGCAAATCCCCAAGCCTGACTCCATTCCTGAAAAGACTCCCTCTCCTCCTAATTCTCCTGTGCATCCATCTTCCCCTCCTCCTCAACATACAGACATCTCTTCCCTACCAAAATCATCCACACCAATAGTGTAACATCCCGAATTTTATTGGGCCACTAGGCCCTAGTGAGCCCAATAAAAGTAGGCCCGAGCGATAGAAAACTACCATTTTAAGTGGTGTTGTGCGCCGCAACTAAGTCGTTGGGGTACAGTGACCAAATGAACCCCGATTTGACTCCTGTCAGTTCCGTTAGACTCGTATGAACAATACGAGCGCAACGGAATTCGTTGCACTTCGATCCGAGGTCGTTTGGAGAAAACGACCATTTCGGGTGTCGTAGCGCGCCACTACCTCATTATTATGAATAGTGACCGTATGAACCCCGAATTGACTTCTGTCAGTTCCGTTAGACTCGTATGAACAATACGAGCGCAACGGAATCCGTTGCAGTTCGACCCGAGGTCGTTTGGAGAAAACGACCATTTCGAGTGTCGTAGCGCGCCACTACCTCATTAGTATGAATAGTGACTGTACGAACCCCGAATTGACTTCTGTCAGTTCCGTTAGACTCGTATGAACAATACAAGCGCAACGGAATTCGTTGCGCCTCGATTCGAGGTCGTACGGAGAGTATGCCATTTTACGGCTATGTAGACCACCTCAGTGCAACGCACGAAATATAAAGCGCACGAACCCGGCATCAGCCCCGACAAATCATAATGGACCCCGGGACCATGGAAGACCCCTTCCTAGGTTGACCTCGGTCAAACCCCCCCCCCCCCCCCCCCCCCCCCCCAGCTGGAAATTATTGGAAAAAGAAAAGAAAGAGGGGGGGAGAGAATCCCCTCCCCCAAGGGAAGGGGGCTGCCCATGAATAGGCAGCCCCCTATTGGGTCAAGGGGGCAGGTGAGAGGAAGGGAGGGCGGGGGAGAAAAATATCTCCCCCCCCCCCACTCACCCTCCCTTATCCCCACGTGGGGAAAAGAGGAGAGGGGGGGGGGGGGAGGTATCCCCCTTCCTATAAAAGGAGAGCCACACCCCCTCCTTTCAGCACACCACCACCCTCTCTCAAGCCCTCCCCCTGCCGGCTAGCCCAGCCACCACCACCTAGCCGGAGCCCTGCCCAACCAAACTGTCGCCACCCTCCCTCCTCACCATGGCCGACCGCCCCTCTACCTCCCGAGCTCCACCTCCATCACAGGTAGAACTTCCCCCATCCTCCTTCTTACCTCCCGGAGGCAACCCGACCCCCTCCTCGTCGCCGGAGCGCCGCCAGCACCACCCCGAGGCTTGCAAGCCTCGGGGAGGAGGTTGGCCGTGGAAGCCAACCCCCCCCCCCCCCCCAGCGCCGGTGGTGGCGCTGGGGGAGCATGTCCCCACTCGGGGACCTTGGCGCCGACGAAGGGGAGGCGGCCGGGCCGCCGGAGGACGCAGCCACGGCGGCGCCCGAAGCCTCCTCCCCCTCCTCTGTTTTCCTGTAGGGAAAAACCGCCACCCCCCGGCGGCGGCCGGGGATCCAGGCCGCCGGACCCCCGTCGGAGGTTTGCCCCCTCCCCGGCGCCCCGACCAGGGGCGGCAGGGAGGGCCCTCCCCGAGGAGGCGGCGGCGGCGCAGCAAGCTGCATGGCCCATGCAGGCTGTGTCGCGCCTCCCCGCCCCCTTCTGCTCAGTTTTCCGGTGGGGTCCGGCGGCGCCAGTCCGCCGGACCACCACCAGAGTGGTCGCCGACCCCCGGCGCACCGTCCGGGGGGCGGCACCGGCACCCTCCCAGCGGAGGCGGCGGCACAGCGAGCCTGCATGGCACATGCAGGCCGCGCCACCGCCTCCCGCCCCTTCTACCTCCTTTCCCGGTGGTAGCCGGCGGCGCCAGGCCGCTGGACCACCCCTGGAGAAGTCGCCGACCCCCGGCGTACCGACCGGGGGCGGCGCCGGCCCCAGCCGACCGCTGCCCGGCGGCGGCAGCGGCCGCCTCCCGGTTAGCTATCGGGAGCCGCACGATCTCCCCAAGAGATCGGTCGGCTCCTGAATTCTGGTTTCCCGCCCCCGCCTCAAACTGAGTGCTCCCACAGCGGATCCTCCGCAGATCCGCTGTGGGAGCCGCGGAAAGGCGCAGGGTGCAAGACCCCTGCGCCTCCTCCCTTCCTCTAACCGCACCCCAATCTCCCTTCCCCCTTCCTCAATTTTTTGAGAAAAAATGAGGCAGATTGGGAAGAAACTTCCTAAATGAAAAATGTGCCCCCACCCTAAGGGGCACCTTCAGTATTTTTTTGGGAATTTTAGGATTAAGTTTACTATTTTTAAACCTAGTTATAAGGTTTATTTTAAGGAAATAAAAGCCCAAAAGAGTTGGGAAACATCACCAAAAAATTATAGGCCCTAATTAAGGGTGTTTTACAACTGCTATTAAAATTGGGAGGTGTGGTCTCCTATTTTGGTCCTCCAAAAGTATTTTGCAAGCAAAATAAACACCCGAAAAAGAGCGAAATTCATCGAAATAAACTGACGCCCTCTCGACGTATAATTTTTAAACGCATAATAAAGATTACGCGTATCGATCTAAGGCATCGACTAAGTTAAGATTATCGACGCAAAACTCGGGATGAAATCTTGGTGCGACGCCGCACTCCAACAATGCCGGAATAATTATAAAAGAACGAACCCACGATAAAAAGGGGAATTACTAAAAATATCATGAAATGTAAATAAACTCCCGAGACGGAGTAGAACCCCTATGAACGGGGAGAGAGCAGAACCTCCTCCTATGAACGGAGTTGACGTTGAAGCCCCCTCTTATGGAGGGATTGGACTACTAACCATTTCCTTATTTACTGCTTTCTGTACGTCTATTTAAATCCAGTCTCGTACTGGTCCCCTGCATTTACTTTCTGTACTTTTCTTTAAATCCAGTCTCGTACTGGTCCCATGCATTTACTTTATGTACTTTTCTTTAAATCCAGTCTCGTACAGGTCCCCTGCATTTACTTTCTGTACTTTTCTTTAAATCTAGTCTCGTACTGGTCCCCTGCATTTACTTTATGTACTTTTCTTTAAATCCAGTCTCGTACTGGTCCACTGCCTTTACTTTCGGTACTTTCAATTCTCCAGTCTCGCACTGGTCTTGATAATATGGCCTTTGCTTTCGGCCTAATTTTCTGCTTAATATCATGGCCTCTGCTTCGGCCTAATTTTCTGCTTAATACCATGGCCTCTGCTTTCGGCCTAATTTTCTGCTTAATATCATGGCCTCTGCTTTCGGCCTAATTTTCTGCTTAATATCATGGCCTCTGCTTTCAGCCTAATTTTCTACTGATATTATGGCCGCTGCTTTCGGCCTATTTTTGCTGCTGCACTTATTCCTATTTTGGTACTAGCTACAACCCTACGCTGTCAAGCGGTGCTTATCCTCCCTTGCGAGGCCTTAGCTGGGGAAAACCCGGAGTTGATCCACTCCTCCCAGGTTAGCCCCAAATAAGGAGCCCCCATACCGCTGAGCCTCCCGGTCAAAAGTTACGCAACCGGTCGAGTAAGAGTGTCGCATCAAGTTTTTAAAGCGCTCGCTTTAAGTTTTGAAGATTGTTTAAAAGTGGCGGGTCGGTCACGCCCACAGACCGTTCGTACCGGTGTGGGAGTGTTGACGACTGATGGCGACAGGGAGATGTGCGCAGCGGGTTATCTCCACTCCGAACCCGAAATTTTGCCTCCGCTGGTCGGCCTAAATATCGGTTCGCCGGATGTCGCTCACATCCAATTAGTACACCAAGTTGTACCAGAGGGCCTGAGTGATACGGTACGACTACACTCAGAAGTGGCAAGACTGGCCACTGTCACCGACGGCCACATCGGTGAGGCCCGCGGGGTTAGCTCCCCTGCTTGAAATAAAGCGGTCTAAACTGTGTCGACACAGGGTTTTTGTGTGTGTACAGGTTTGAATACCCGGGTGCGTATAGGCGCGAGATAGTGTTGTGTATTTACTATTCGGCGCGATTATGGACAATAGGGCGGGAGCCCCTTTATATATATGCATACCTGTTGCTAACTCTCTTCCTTGCTTCGGCTATTTACTTTTGTCCTTTAGCCGCCCCTGGATATGGATCCGGGGAGGGGATGTATTTTCTACTTAGTTATGTAACTAACGGTTATTTCGTATAACCAATCACAGGAGATGGGACACCGCGAAGCCCTCGCACCACAGGATGAGATACCAGCCTTGGAGATGGCCCGTTCGATTACCCCAGCCTCGCCCCCTATCTTCCGCGACGTGAGTCCTAGAATATAGGACTAGACTAGGATCTTTTGTTTCGTCGATGTAGCCCCCGAGGCAGTAGTTGTAAACATTAGGCTTCGGCCCTGTTTAAATATGTGAATATAAGCTGTGTGCTTATTTTTCTGTCTTTCGATTGCTTCCGATATGCGTTCTGATGTGATGTTATGATTCTTGTGCCTGACAAGGAGACCGCTCGGTGCTTAAAAGGGTGGGACGTTGCCACCCGGAAGGCGCTAAGTGGTCATCCTTGGGCAGTAAGATCCCCCCTCCCTGAACCCGGTTCAGTTTGAGGAGGGGGGGTCTTACAAATAGTCTCCACTACCCTCACATCCTCTCTACCTACATCATCTCACATACCTCATATATCAACAACCACTTCTCCACATTTATCCTCTCCACCATTATCTCCTTCACCAACACAACCTGAACCATCTCCATCCACTAAAACTCTCATCACTCAGTGTATCCAGTCAGCAGCCGGAAGATTTTAAGAAATGCTGGATGGACACTGCCTTCAAATTCACTCCTCAATCAGGCACATGCAAACCCAGTTGGGTGGGGTAAATGCCTCTGTGCAAGTACTCAAAACCTCTGTGTCTTCATCTAAGGTTACTAAATCATTCTTAACCTCCTTGGCTAAGAAGGTCAAGAAGGGGGAGAAGTTAGATGAAGAACAGCTCTCCAACCACAAATCTCACTCACACAAATCCTCTCCAACATCAAAATCTGATAGTCTTGCTCTGCCTAAGACCATTGGGAATGAAATAGTACCTGAGCTACATACTACAGAACAGCTAACAGATGTACTTTCTATAGCAAGAGAGACTGAACAACAAGTAGCTCTCTTACAAGGGGAGGCAAGTAGAGTAGAGAAAGAAATTGAACAAGAAGCTGAAGCTCAGGGGGAGCCAGATGCTGTCATAGCTGAAGCTGGGGCTGAGAAAGAAGATGAAGAAGCAGAAAAAGAAAGTATAAAGGAAGTTCTATCTCAGGGGGAGCAGACTGCTTTGACTCGGGGGGAGCTGAATGAACAGGAACAACTCACCTCTATAAAAAGACCTGATCTCTCTTTAGTACTCTCTAGAAAGAGAAAAACTCCTCCTACTCCTCCTGAATGTTGAACAATTTTGAGCAGAGCTCTATTTTTAATATTTAAGTATATGCTTGATCTGTACAAAAAGTCTGTTATATGATTTCTTTCTCCATTATCTTCTGATTACCTAATATATCTCTTTTCTATAAATATGCTTTGATGTGTTGATTACAAGCTGATAAAATATCTCTATGAATAGGGTTAAGACAAATAGGGGGAGATTGTTGGGGAAATGATTTATCTTAACCCCTAGAAATGAGTAGAATATGTATTCTCAGAGTGAAAAATTAGTTTAAGAAAATATGCGTCGAATAGTAATCGACGCAACGTCGAAGTGTAGTCGACGTATCTCTCATACTGAGTCGAAGTATTTCTAAATAGAATTCGACGTAACCAAAGTCGACATAACTCTGATTTCTAGTCGACGCACCTCTGTCGACGCTCTTTCCATATTTTCTTCTCGACGTCTAGCCAGGCTGAAATCGACGCTTACGTCGAATAGTAATCGACGCACGTCGATTTATGTGACAGATTCAAAAACACGTCAGATCTCTTTCCTTCTTTCTGTAGATCTGAATTTTATGGAATTATATTATTCTTTTCTAGCCGTTCTGAATCAATCTTTTCTTCTAAATGATTCTTGGCTAATTTGATTAAGATTATTATGGACATTATTTGAAAATAGAATGATCTTTTCCTTCTACAGATATAATTATTATGAAAACTTTTCACTCTTACTATTTCTCTGACTGCTAATTGATTATTCTCCTATAGCAATATTTTGAATAAACAGAGCTATAAATACACAAGGAGGTCGGCAAAGAAAAACAAGAAGTGATCCACTCCATCCATTTGAAAAAGAGGAAAAGCTCCCAAGTGGAAAGTGAGAAAGCTGAGAAAAGTGAAAGAGTGCTGCAGCAAAGAAAAAGCATTCTTCTCCTCCTTCTAAAGTCATACTGCTGCCATTTCTGAAAGCTCTCACTGAAAGAGAAAAGGGCCTACAATCTCCTTCTCACTATAGAAGAGAGATTTCAAATTCGCTATACTTGTGCTTCTAATCTTCTTGCTAGGAAGAAGATTATTTCTTGCCTCAATTGTTTTTCTTCTACTTCTTCTTCTTATTCTTATTTCATTTTCAAATTGTGTAAAAGAGTTTTTAGAATCTCTCTTCAAAAAATTCAGTTGTAGTGGTTCTAAGAGTCTCCTTATCAAAAGACTCAGGCTGGTTTTAAGAGTCTCCTTATCAAAAGACTCAGTGCAAGATAATGAATTGCTACCAAGGGGGTAGAAAAGTGGACAACCCAAAGTTTGGGGAACAACTATATTTCTTTGTGTTGTGCTGTGATTTTCTTTTTGCTATTTCTTTATTTGCTTAATTCTTGTCGGTGTGTGGGAAGCGTAAATCTGTGAATATTACATATATATATATTTATTTATTTATTAACTTTGCACAAAATATTATTAAATCTCTATTCACCCCCCTCTAGAGAATTCTAGTGAGGCTAACTGTGCACTTTCAATTTTGATAAAAGCGAGGGCGAGGCCAGGTACTGTTTGAGGTGCTCGAAAGACGTGTGACATTCGTCCGTCCACTGGAACCCAGAGTGACGTGCCCCCGGAGGATTTTGAAGAAGGGGAGATATTTATCTCCCGTCTGTGCCAGAAACTGTGAAAGAGCGGTGATCCTTCCATTTAAGCAATGTACTTCCTTGATGGAACGGGGTGGCGATATGTCTCCCAGTGTCTTGATTTTTTCTGGGTTTGCCTTGATCCCTCGATGGGTCACCATGAAACCCAGGAACTTTCCCGCCGTTACACCAAATGCACATTTGATGTGGTTGAGCCACATTCGAAAACGACGAAGGAGCTCGAAGCACCCTTCCAGATCTTCTAAGTGGTCACGACGGTAGATGCTCTTTAATAGCATGTCATCCACATAAACCTTCATTGTGCTTCCGATGAGGTCTTTGAATACTTTGTTCATTAGCCTCTGGTAGGTTTCCCCGGTGCTCATAAGGTCGAAAGGCATAACTTTGTAGCAGTAGGCTCATTTATCTGTTCGGAATGCGGTGTACTCCTCGTCCTCCGGATTCATCCTGATTTGGTTATAGCTTGAGTATGCATCCATGAAGCTGAGGAGCTCATGCACGATTGTTGCGTCGACCAGCTGATCGATTCTTGGAAGGGGGAAACTATCTTTTGGGCACGCTTGATTCAGATTACTGTAGTTGACGCACATCCTCCACTTCCCTGAGGCCTTCTTTACCATGACCACATTGGCTAGTCATGTGGGGTATTTTGCTTCACGGATGAACCGCGCTTCCAGGAGCTTCTCCACCTCTCCTTTGATCGCCTTGAGCCGCTCCGGGGTGAAGTTCCACTTCTTCTGGATCACTGGCCTGAACTGTCCTGTTTGGGTCATGCTGGGAGAGTGGTACTTCTATGAGTCCTTCGATGGGAGATCCGCGTTGTAGAGTGGTTTCGTCTCGTAGGTCAAAGTTGTCAATATTGAGAGTGATTGCTTCCATCGGTCGGGCCTGCTTTAGGAAACACGTTCGTGTTGCTTCTTGGTTTCCTCTTATGAACCATATCCCTGCGGCGGTCGAGAACTTCAGGGCTAGGTGCGGGATAGAGGGAATTGCTCCAAAGATGGATTGGAGCGGTCTTCCAAAGATGGCGTTGTAGGCAGAGGTAGACTCCACCACCAAGAACTGGATGTTGTGCGTTGAATGCCTTGGAAATTCGCCCAATGTGACTGGAAGTGTGATCAGGCCCTGAATCGGAACAGACCGGTTGTCGAAACCGTATATGGACCCGGCTGCGGGGTTGAGCTGATCCTTTGCGAGTTTCATGTTTTGCAAAGTGGACAAGAAAATGACATCGGCTGAGCTTCCGTCGTCGACTAATATCCTTTTATTTAACATTGAAGCAAGGGTCCCAATTCCTGCGCTGATCACGAGCGGGGCTTAATACGATAGTCGTAGTCTTTGTAGATCCTCTTCCCCGAAAGTGATTGTGATATCCTGTTTGAGCTTCTTGTCCTCGTAGTCCCTAGGGGGTTTGGCAATTGAGAGAATCTGTGCGGCTAGGGCGGGAGGTCCGACGATAGTCTCGATTTCTCCCACCATCGTCCTATCCCCTGCAGCGCCTCGGGGGGGGGGGGGGGATGTTCCCTTGCCTCCCTGGGTGGATGGGGTTGGTTGGGAATCTGGCCCTGCAGAAATCTTCCCAGAATTCCCTAACGGACGAGACGCTCGATCTCATCCTTGAACCTGGAATATTCTTCGGTGGTGTATTCGATTCCTCGGTGGAACTCGCAGTACTATGATTGGTCGCTTCTCGGATTCGGAAGTGGCACCCCTGGCCTATGAAGTTTCAGATTATCTTGGATGGCATAGAGCACGTTGTTTCTGCTGGTGTTCAATGGGGGTGTACACTCTGGGCGGTCGCGGATCCGGATCTCTCCGAGGATTGCGATGACGCTCGTCAAAGCGGCATTCTTCGCAACGCTGATCTTCCTGCCTTCCGGAGGCTTGCACTAGCCCTCTTTTCCCTTTCTGGTTGCCTTCAAACTGTTGTCGGTGTGCCTCGATAGCCTCATCTACAACTATTTGAGCTTCTACCTGATGAACGAGATCAGGATAACTTGGCACTATTTCACTCATCAAGGCTGAGTAAAAACTACTTGGACGGAGCCCCCCAGGCAAGACACCCCGCAGGAGCTCAGGATCAACTCCCGGGATTTGCCTGGCCTCTGTGGTGAAGCGGCGAAAGAAATCCCTAAGAGTTTCTCCGTCGTTCTGGCGGATTCCTGAAAGACGAGAGGGGTCTCGGACAATTCTGCGATTGACGATGAACCGGTCTGTGAACTGTCGTGCCATCTCTGCGAAGATGTTTTTGGCTCCTTCTTGCAGAGAGTGGAACCAAGTGCGTGCTTGTCCTTTCAAGGTTGCTGGAAACACCTGGCAGAGGAGTTGATCTGGAGCGTTGTAGATTCTCATGATAGTAGTGAAATGGTTAACATGCTCCAGTGGGTCGTCCGTCCCATCAAACGTCTCTATGCTGGGGAGCTTGAAACCATGGGGAACTGGGTGAGCCAAAACGTGAGGCGCTAACGGGGAACCATTGTGCAGGGGACGGCGAGCGAAAGTTGCGCGCCGCCCAACCTGACTGTACTCTTCTACTATTACGTTGCGGATTTCTTCTCGAGTGGACATTGTTACTGCTCTCGGAGGACCGATTCTTTCTTGGCATTGGTGATGGTGGTCGCTTTCTGGCGCTCGAGCGGGATGAGCGGAGCTTGCTGCATCCGAAAGTTCTTCTGGGACATTATCTTCCCGAGCCGCTGCTTCGATCGGAGCATGGTCCGGGCTGGATGGAGCAGAGCATTTGGCTTCAAAATTGGAGTGGGAGATCGAGGAACCTCGAGGTTACTTAGTAGGGTTAACATCTCAGTTTGATGCTCCTTCATTTGACGCACGCGTCCTTCTATCGCTACTACAGGAGGACTTCTTGGTTCGTCCACAAGGGGCGCGTTCATGAGTGAATGTGAGGGAGGTGGGTCGATGCGTCCCCCGGGGATTGATCCTTTGGTGGTCCTATTATTGCGAAGCGAATTCTGGCTCCGGAACTTCTTCGCAGAGTTTTGGAAGCACGCGTCCCACAGGCGGCGCTAAACTATTGCGGGTCGCTCGGGAGCTCTGGTAGACCGATCCAATTGAACCACCTTAGCTCAGAAGCGAACCGAGCGCACAAATAGTCAATGAAAGAAGTTAGTAAATGACAAAAGGACTTTTAATGTGGAAAACACGGAAAGGGTGAAAAACCACGTGGTCAGGGTTGTGCTGACCAAACTCCACTATCTTCTGGGGTGTTGCAGTTTGAAATTAAGAACTCGAGCGCGACAGGTCGCCGCTCGTTACAATGGTAGAGAGAGAACTACGAGGGTGACAGACCAACTCTCGAAAAGTTGAACGCTTCTTCTTCTAATAACAAGAGTGAGAACAAAAGTGAGATGATTGAGTCGCCTTTCTGGATCCGAAGGATTCTCAATTGCTTAAGAAGATTGTCTTCTGAAGTGAAGGAAATCTTCAAGCACTCGAAGAAAATCTTCGAAGCCTCGAAAGAGATCTTCAAAGGCCGAAGGAGATCTTCAAGCCCTGAAGGAGAACTCAGAGGAAATCTTCAACAAAGCTCTCACGGGTGTAGAAGGCAAGGTGTCTTGAAATGAATGCTCTGGGCTCCTTTTATAGTTTTGGTCGGGGGGTAGCCCGGTAATTTTACCGTCGTAACCACCATAACCATCTGACAGGCGAATCATGTTTGCCGATTCAGAGCACACAGATCACCATTTTTCATAAATGACCGTCTCTCCCATCGGGCAGGTCAGGCAGCTTCGTTGAAGGTGATGAAGGCGACGAATGAGACCTGCGATCTGAGAAATTAAGAAAGGTTAACTGCGCGCGTGTCGGGAACATGGAAGCATTCTGAGCGTGCGCGAAAGTGTTCTGAACGGGCAATGACCACGGGAGTGTTCTGAATGCGCAACGAACACAGGAGCGCTCTGAGCGCGCAATGAACTCGGGAGACGAGAAGTCGCGCTCTCAAAGGGGAAAATGGGCTCCAGCCGCACCCGACGAGGGGGTGCGGTTTCGGCCGCCTCCCCCGCAAGGCGGGGGGGGGGGGGCTTGGGCGCACCCCGACATGGGGATGCGGCTTGGCCGTACCCCCCCCCCCCCCCCCCACCCCCACAATGGTGGGTGTGGGATACCCGCACCCCACTCGTGGGGTGCGGGTTGATCGCATCCCAACAGTGGGGTGCGGTCTTGACTGCGCCTGGCGTTGATAGCGCGCGACGGGTTTCTCCACTCTCATGATCATGGGTTGGACTTTTACCTCACTAACTCCACATCTCCTTAGTGGAGCCTCCTCTAAACGCACTTCAGAAGTGTCTATAAATCTACGGGTGCACATCAGCTATCATCAACACGTATGTAAGAGTGAGGGAGGGGAGCCGTCCAAATCCACAACTCAACAATTGACGATTGGTGTCGGTGGAACCCTAATGATCGATCTCGTGGTGCCCTAGCGATCAGCGCTTGCGGTGGTGCCCTCGCGTCTGCTTTATTTGCTGCAGGCGACTCACGAGGGTGGTGCGGCGATGACGGGCTGGCTTCCCTTGCGGCCCACATCTGGCGGTTGGTGTCGCCTCCCTCTTCTTTAGTCGGCCACACTACGACGCTACTCCACTCTTAACACAAATAGATTCAATCATTTCATTCTGAATCGATAGGAATTGAGATCCTCTCTATTTGGACTCAGATGGGTACTATCCGTTTCGCGGTGGAGATTTATTTTTGTCTCATCCGACAGGTTTAGTAATTCTATCTTTTTTAGCTTTCATACAGCCAAATTATTTCGCACATCAAGTCCTCAATCAAAATATGGTGTGTGTCGCAATCTAGATGTCTCGGTCTCACAAAATTTCTACTCCTCAGCCATCAAACACTTGCGCCCATGTTCGACGCACGCGCGGGGTAACACCTACACTTTAGGGTTCTTTATTTTGATGGCTTAATAAGAATGGTGTTAAAAGCACAATAATATTAGCTAATAGCACATCATTAATGAACAAAATGACCTAAAAAATCCTAAGCATCCTAAAACTCCCTCTCCTCTAATCGCACTCCAACCCGACGGTTGTGACCCGCTTCCTTCTCGCGACACCTGGCCTCTCTCGCTGATGACCGCCGGAGATGCCTCCACCACCGCCTCTCTCCGGTATCCCCGCACCATTCCCTCTTTATTCTCCCCCGTCGATCGCGGGAAGGAAGTTCCCCTTGGGCTCGCTCTGTATACTCTCTGCCACCAACCGATCTGCTCTTAGTGATCTGTGAGTTCCCAGGATTTAGGGGAAAAGCAAGGAACGGAATGAGGAGAGTCTCATTGGATCATTAAGAGCTCGGTGAACTCATGTCCTTTCCCCTCCAGTGATTTTTTTTTGGAGCTTTTGCGACTTCGGCGGTAAGAAACAGGAAGAAGGCAGAGACACTCACATATACATGCTAGATTTATCTTAAGGTCCGTTCGTTTGGACGTAATTGGCTTTCTGGAATTGGCATTGGAGATTAGAAATTCAATTCTAGTGTTCGGCACAACGAAATTTAAGCGGATATTGACTTTCATGTGAAAACCCATGACTTTTACTATGAACTAAAAAATCAAATAGCAATTCTTACCTCCGCTCGTAGGTTTTCCGCATATTCAAATATTTTCGCTAGAGTTTTTCTACCTACGCGCGGGTTTTTCGCCCTAGCGTGCGTTTTCCAACAGTGCGTGTTTTTCAGTCTGGCACGAGTTTTTCGGTCGGGCGCGTGCTTTTCAACCGGACGTTCATTTTTCTCCTAGGCGGGCGTTTTTCGCCCGGGAGCGCGATTTTCCGCTCGAGCGCGCGTTTTTCAGTCGGGCGCGTATTTTTTTCCCAGCGGGCATTTTTCGGCCGACCGGGTGTTTTTCGGCCTGTTGGGCATTTTTCGCTCGGGCGCTCTTTTTTCGGTCGGGCGCGCGTTTTTCGACCCGGGCACACATTTTTTGACCAGCGCATTTTTCCGTCGGGCGCACGTTTTTCGCCTGGGCGCGCTTTTTCGTCCGGGCTCGATTTTTTCGTCGGGCACGATTTTTTTGCCCGGACTCTATTTTTTTCGCCCGGGCTCGATTTTTCGCCCGGGCGCGATTTTTCGCCCGTGCGCGATTTTTTCGCCCGGGCGCGATTTTTTCGCCCGGGCGCGTTTATTTCCCCGGGCGCTTATTTTCGCCCGAGCGTGATTTTTTCGCCCGAGCGCGATTTTTCCGCCCGGGCGCATTTATTTCGCCCGGGCGCGATTTTTTCGCACGGGCGCGTTTATTTCGCCCGGGCGCGTTTTATTTCTCCCGGGCGCGTTTATTTCGGACTGGCGCAATTTTTTCGCCCGGGCGCGATTTTTTCGCCCGTGCGCAATTTTTTCACCCGGGTCGCGATTTTTTCGCCCGGGCGCGATTTTTTCTCTCGGGTGCGTTTATTTCCCCCGGGCGCATATTTTCGCCCGGGCGCGATTTTTTTGCTCGGGCGCGATTTTTTAGCCCGGGCGCGTTTATTTCGCTTGTGCGCGTTTTATTTCTCCTGGGCGCGTTTATTTCGATCGAGCGCTATTTTTTCGCCCGGGCGCGATTTTTTCTCCTGGGCGCGATTTTTTTGCCCGGGAGCGAATTTTTCGCCCGGGAACCGATTTTTTCGCCCGGGTGCATTTTTTTCGCCCGGGCGCGATTTTTTCGCCGACCGCAATTTTTTGCCTGAGCGCGATTTTTTCGTCGGGCGCAATTTTTTCGCTCTGGCGAGATATTTTCGCTCAGACGCGCGTTTTTTCGCCCGGGCGCACGTTTTTTTCGCCCAGGTGCGCGCTTTTCGCCCGGGCGCGCGCTTTAAAAATTTGAGTTTTAAAAATTTCAATTCCAGAAAGCTAATTCCATCGTGCAGCCGAACAACTTACAGATATCAATTCCAATTCTGTTCACTGAATTCCATCCTACAACCGAACAGCAAAATAGGTTTTATGCACAAAACCAATTCCTGCAGATATTGGTTTTCTGGCCAAAGGCAATTCCAGAAAGTCATTACCTGCGCGCCGAACGGACCCTTAAAGATTTCTTAATCCGTCGTACTATCACGTAATTCAATTGTGAATTGCTTACTCTGAACGGTTTTCAGAGGTGAGATGATTGCCTTGATCAAGTACGGTGCTTTTTCTGGTTCACGTCATTTTTCAGGCTCAGCATCCCTTGACAATGAACGGCTGAAAGTCGGAGAATTGGGATTGGCTCAATTTCAAATCCGCATGAATTGGAATTAGCTCAATTTCAATTCCCGCATGAATTGAAGTGAATTTGAATTGAGACAATCTCAATTCTATTGTTCGGTTGCACTCAAAGATTTAATCATGAGAAACGAAATTAGTAATTATGTTGTTCTAACGTAGGAAAGAAGTGAAATTGAAATTTGACTTCTCACAACAATGAAAAAAATATGTGCATGTTGGGAATGTGAGCGGACAAACTCGACCAGAGCACCTGTTGCAACTTTGAGCGAGCACCTGTGCGACCGCGTTGAGCGGTATGCAAATTCGCAAAAGAAAATACGATGCAGAAAAATAATAAAAACACACAGAAAATTTTAACGTGGAAAACCCAATTGGGTGAAAAACCACGGGACGATTGGAGTCCAACCCGAAAAGACTCAACTAAAAATGTGTGAAAAACACACGCACAGAATACATGCTTTCCCTCCACCGATCCACAAAGGATCCCCACTTCTCCACCACAAATATAATCCACAATGGATTTACACCTCCCCTTTCCAACACGATACAAAATCACAGTATTGAAAAAGAAAAAAAAAACAAGAACGGTGATAGAGTCGTTACCCGGACGGATTGAGAAATCCGTCCCAACGTCAAAGATGACGTTCTCCAAATCCACGAACAAGAACGGCTATACGCAGCCCCTTCCTTCTTCGTCTTCAACCTCCAAGGCGTAAACTCCAAAGGCCAACACAAACAAGAGGCGGCGGCCCCTTCTTCTTCAACACAAATGGCAGGATCTCCTCCAAACAAGTGGGTCGGATCTCCTCCAACAAAGCAGCAGATCTCCTCCAACACAGCAGCCGACAGTCCCCTTCAGCACAGGAGCGGCGGCGGCCTTCTTCAACAATGGCGGCGGCAGCCTTCAACAACACAGGTGGCGACACTCCTTCAACACCACAGGCGGCGGCGGTTCTCTAAAGGAAAAAAACGAGAGAGAGAGAACTGGAGGGGGGTTGTGCGGCGGTTCCTGAAAACAGCGAGAGAGAGGGGAAGTTGGAGGTTGCAGCTGTTCACAAATCACGCCAGGGAGAGTAGATTAGGTTTTTATTTTATTTTATATATAAATATATATTTTTCTTCCTTTGGTTGCACCCATTTGGATATCCGCACACCATTAATATGATTATTTGTATCAATTTAAAATCACGAGCCGCACTTAGCGCGCCCGGTGGTTTTTACCGCCTCAGATGGGAACCACACCCAACAAATCTCCCCCATTCACATCTAGGCGGAAGAAACCGCCATTCCGGCGTTTCTAATGCAATGCTCAAACTTCCCCCTTGGCACAGTCTTGGCCAACATGTCTGCCCCATTGTCATCAGTGTGCACCTTCTGAAGATCAAGCTCCTTCTGCTCCAAGACATCTCGTATCCAATGATACAGGGTGTCGATATGCATCGACCTCGAGTGAAACGTGGGGTTCTTCCCCAGGTGAATAACGCTCTGACTGTCACACAGGAGTGTGTATCGGCTCTGAGTGAATCCAAGTTCTTTGATGAACCTCTTCATCCAAAGCAACTCCTTCTCAGCCTCAGTAACCGCAATAAACTCAGCCTCCGTGGTGGACAATGCAACGCACTTCTGCAAACTCGACGCCCACGAGACAGCTCCCCCTGCAAACAGAATCAAGTACCCGGACGTCGACCTCCTGGAATCCACATCTCCAGCCATGTTCGCATCAGTGTAGCCCAACAACTCTGGCTCACTGTCTCCAAATCTCAGTGTCAAGTCGGACGTCCCCTGCAGGTATCTCAGTATCCATTTCACTGCGCTCCAATGCTCTCTCCCAGGATTGGAGAGAAATCTAATGACTGTCCCAACCGCATGCGCAATGTCTGGACGTGTACACACCATCGCATACATAAGGCTCCCAACTGCAGATGCATATGGGACCTTCTGCATTGCCTCAGTCTCCTCGGGTGTGCTGGGGCACTGATCAGCGGTAAGCCTGAAGTGAGCTGCAAGAGGCACGCTCACCTTCTTCGCCTAATCCATATCAAATCTCTGCACCACATTGTGGATGTACCGCTCCTGTGATACCCAAAGTAATATGGCTCCTCTGTCTCTGCTAATGTGCATCCCCAGGATGGTCTTTGCAGCACCCAGATCCTTCATCTCAAAGGCGGAGCTCAACTGCCGCTTCAACTCAGCAATACGAGCAGTGCTCCTCCCGACGATCAACATATCGTCCACATACAACAGCAGTATGATGAAATCTCCTGGAGCATACTCCTTGATGAATACACAGTGGTCATGGGTGGTACTCCTGAAGCCGATCTCCTCAATGAAAGAGTCAAACTTCCTATACCATTGTCGTGGGGCCTGCTTCAGGCCATATAAACTCTTCTGCATGCGGCACACCAGACCTTCCTTCCCTTTGACACTGAAGCCCTCAGGCTGATCCATGTAAAGCTCCTCCTCAAGATCGTCATGCAGAAAGGCGGTCTTGACATCCATCTGCTCTATCTCCAAGTTTAGCCTCGCAGCGAGGCCAAGTACCACGCGAATAGATGACATCTTCACCACTGGTGAGAAGATCTCATCGAAGTCAACACCCTGTCGCTGTCCAAAACCCTTCACCACTAGCCTGGCCTTGTATCTGGGAGGTGTGGAGGAATCTCCCTGCTTCACCCTGAAAATCCAACGATTCTTCAAGGCCTTCTTTCCCTTAGGCAATCTCACCAGGTCATATGTGTGATTCTTCTGCAGCGACTGCATCTCATCCTGCACAGCAGTCATCCACTGGCGCTTCTCAGCACTCTCCACAGCCTCGTCATAGCTCTCAGGCTCCCCCGCATCAGTCAGCAGTATGAACTCTGATGCAGAGTATCTGGTGGAAGGATGCCTGACTCGATCTGACCTCCGCAAGGCAGGCTCAGGGGCCGGTGCAGCCACATCATCAGTAATGTCCTCAGCGACTCCTGGTTCACCACCAGTGGTGATATCATGATCTGGAAGGGTATCAGTACCCAGTGCTGGCTCAGGCTCAGTAGCCTCCTCAGTGTCATCATCTCCAACCATAGGTGACTCTACAGCAGTGCGAGAGTCAACCTCAAACTCACCAATCCCCTCAGGATCACCAACAGTCTAATCCTCACAGAAAACAGCATCACGGCTACGTACAAGCTTCTTCTCAACTGGATCAAAGAACCTGTATCCAAACTCTCCACTGTAGCCGTACCCCAAGAAAATACACTGTCGGGTTTTCGAATTCAATTTCGATCTCTCGTCCCTGGGGACGTGTACAAAGGCTTTGCAGCCAAATACCCCCAAGTGACTGTAAGAGGGGTCTTTCCCATACCAGACCCTATCGAGGACATCCTCCTGCAATGTTGAACTCGGCGAGAGGTTGATGACATGTGTTGCAGTAAGAAGAGCCTCGCCCCAAAACATCCCTGGCAACTTCGACTCAGAAAGCATGCATCGAACTCTCTCCATCAGTGTCATGTTCATCCTCTCAGCTACGCCATTCATCTGTGGCGTCTTGGGCGGGGTCTTCTCATGTCTGATGTCATGGTCCCTGCAGTACTCATCAAAGGGACCAATATACTCTCCCCCGTTGTCAGACCTGATGCACTTCAGTCTCTTCCCAGACTGTCTCTCCACCTCAGCGTGGAATCTCCTGAAAGTATCGAGAACCTGATCTTTGGTCTTGATGGCATAGACCCAAAGCTTCCGCGAATGGTCGTCAATGAAAGTGACGAAGTATGATGCTCCTCCTCTGGTCTGGACCTTTAGTGGTCCGCACACATTAGTGTGAACAAGCTCCAACGGCTCTGATCTCCTGGTGGATGTGTGGCTGTGGAATGAAATCCTGTTCTGTTTCCCAGCCATACAGTGGTCACACCTCTCCAAGTGATCACCAGAAATATCACTGATCAGCTTCTTCTTCGCCAGGCATCCCAAACCCTTTTGGCTAATGTGTGCCAGCCTCCCGTGCCATAAGGAAGTGGATGCCTCATCCCTGACGGAGTTGGCCTGAGCAGCTTCAGGCCTCGCCTCCATGTAGTACAGTCCAGAATCTCTATAGCCTCTGGCCATCACAAGCTATCCCCTGATCAGCTTCCAGAAGTCTCCTCCAAAGACACTCAGGTGTCCTTCATCTCCAAGTCTGCCAACTGATATCAAATTGAGGCGAATATCTGGCACATGTCTAACATCCCTCAGAACAAGTATGGCTCCAGTGCTCATCTTCAAGTGCATGTCACTACGCCCAAGAACCTTGGACGTATCATCATTGCCCATCCTCAACACCCCACAGTCATGAGTGGTGTAAGTGGCAAATAACTCCCTGTTGTGGGAGACATGCACAGAGGCTCCAGAATCAACGATCCAGCATCGGTCGTCACACGCAAGTGCAGCTGTGACGTCGTCGCCAACAATGATGACGTCGTCCACCTCAGTCGAAACGGTGGCTGTCGTGTGACCCTCATCCTTGCCCTCAGTGGCAATCCCCTTCTTATGGCAGTAGTGGCATTCCACGTTCTGATAACGTGACTTCGACTTACCCCTACTCTGACTCCTGTCCTCCTTCCTTCCTCGGCTCTTACTCCTTCCTCTCCCCTGGGCTCAGTATAGAGAACGTCAACTCGTGAAGAAGAGCCTGAAGTCCCCTGAGACTTTCGTCTCACCTCCTCATTCAAGATCCCAGTCTTGGCGATCTCCATGGTAATAATCCCCTGGGGGGAAGAATTGATCAGAGAAACTCTGACCATCTCCCACGAGTCTGGAAGTGACTTAAGTAGCCACAATGCATTCACCTCATCTTCAAAAGTCACCTTCATGGCAGTCAGACGATCTATAATCCCCTGGAACTCGTTGACATGATCCAAAATAGGTGAGCCCTCCGGTTATCTGAACTCTACAAGCTTTTTCAGCAAATACAACTTGTTAATGCCCGTGCTCTTGGCATACAAGGTCTCGAGAGTCGTCCACAGTACCTTTGCATCAGTGATGCTAGCTACATGGTTATAGACGTTCGGCTCCACGAACCGTCTAATGAACCCACACAGCTTCCGATGCTCCATCTTCCATTTTGCCGGATCCAGGTCCTCTGGCATCTCCTCAAAGACAGGAGCATGCCAACCCTTCACATATATCAAATCCTCCATCAGTAGATGCCACTGGTGATAATTGGCCCCATTCAACTTTACCATCTGTTCTGAACCTGATGTGGACACCATTCTGCTCTGCCAACTGGCCGGACCGACCACTGATCTTTGAGTTGACTATCTCAAAATATGCAACTGGAGAGGATAGCCAGCCGGCCAATGGTTGTAAACTACCACTCCCAATTGCACACCCGAGATCACAATCAACTCGTCCTGAAAACCCAAAAGGTCAGCCCGGTATCTGCTATGTCACTGAACCTAGCTTTGATACCACTTGTTGGGAATGTGAGCGGACAAACATGACCAGAGCACCTGTTGCAACTTTGAGTGAGCACCTGTGCGACCGCGTTGAGCGGTATGCAAATTCGCAAAAGAAAATACCATGCAGAAAAATAATAAAAACACACAGAAAATTTTAACGTGGAAAACCCAATTGGGTGAAAAACTACGGGACGATCGGAGTCCAACCCGGAAAGCCTCCACTAAAATGTGTGAAAAACACACGCACGGAATACAGGCTTTCCCTCCACCGATCCACAAAGGATCTCCACTTCTCCACCACAAATATAATCCACAAATGATTTACACCTCCCCTGTCCAACACGATACAAAATCACAGTATTGAAAAAGAAAAAAAGCAAGAACGGTGATAGAGTCGTTACCCGGACGGATTGAGAAATCCGTCCTAACGTCGAAGATAACGTTCTCCAAATCCACGAACAATAACGGCTATACGCAGCCCCTTCCTTCTTCGTCTTCAACCTCCAAGGCGGAAACTCCAAAGGCCAACACAAACAAGAGGCGGCAGCCCCTTCTTCTTCAACACAAATGGCAAGATCTCCTCCAAACAAGTGGGCCGGATCTCCTCCAACAAAGCAACAGATCTCCTCCAACACAGCAGCCGACAGTCCCCTTCAGCACAGGAGTGGCGGCGGCCTTCTTCAACACTGGCGGCGGCACCCTTCTCCAACACAGGCGGCGACAGCCTTCAACAACACAGGTGGCGGCACTCCTTCAACACCACAGGCGGCGGCGGTTCTCTAAAGAAAAAAAAAACGAGAGAGAGAGAACTGGAGGGGGGTTGTGCGGCGGTTCCTGAAAACAGCGAGAGAGAGGGGAAGTTGGAGGTTGCACCTGTTCACAAATCACTCCAGGGAGAGTAGATTAGGTTTTTATTTTATTTTATATATAAATATATATGTTTTTCTTCCCTTTGGTTGCCCCCATTTGGATATCCGCACACCATTAATATGATTATTTGTATCAATTTAAAATCACGAGCCGCACTTAGCGCGCCCGGTGATTTTACCGCCTCGGATGGGAACCACACCCAACAGTTCAGGCAATTATAAAGTGAAGAATGACCCCTTAATAGTCAAAATGACGTACCTGTGAGATTGTTTTAACTTAAATCCAATTCATTCAGCACCAATGTATCGCCTCTGAGAAAACCATTTGGCAGAAATTCAGTAAAATGATTGTTCCCAAGCCTCAAAATTTCAAGCTCACACACATCATCAAATCCAGGCAGTGGCCCTGACAACCTATTATAGCAGACTGCAACCAACATTTAGCTCATTAGAATTCAAACTTGTGAGCAAATTCCAATTGAAATCAACATTCACCGCAGCAGACTGCATCAGAAATTCCCAATCAACATCGCCACCCAGTTTGTTTCAGCTAAAATTAATTGATTCGAGCCTTGAAATCAAGTCCAGTCCAGATGGAATTCCTTTCTGAAATGCTGCCTTCAAGGAGAGATTCAGATACACCTATGAGAGAGGCTTCTTCTTCGACGCCGGCAAGGAACCAGAGAGAAAATTATGGCTCAAGTCAAACCAGAGAGAAAATCACCACCATCCTTCATCCCGCTCCGGAGCATCCTCGGAGGCCAGGCTCTTCTTCATCCTCATCTTTGTGAGGGGTTGCTCGAAACATCCGGAGGAATTGTCTAAGTGGAACTATCTCTCCGTTGCCTCCAGCTAGGTATATATAGTAGAATACCTAGGGTTTCCACACGCTTCTTTACTACACCGGTGCGTGGGAGAGCAGTTGAAGGATGTCGTCGCGGAAGAAGAGACACTTGATGTCGTCGCCGGTGAGGAGGAGACAATGGATGACGACGAAGAAGTGTCAGGTTTACAAAAGACGACGCCACTTCTTATGTGTAGCTAATCATGTAGGCCCCTTCATGACCCGACGGCTTCAGTGGAGCGATGTATCTCCACTTCTAGAATAGTGTGACTTAATGGACCTATGTCACATTGTTCAACATAAGACATGTACTCTAGTTTTCATCCCCAATAAGGATGATATCTTTGTAACCAAGGAGCATACATATAGTGCTAAACATGGCAAGTAACTAACATCAAGGAAACATGATCCTAAGTTAGAGCTCTCTCATTTATCTAGCAAAATACACCTAGCTAAGTAAAGATTAGCCTTCACTCACCATCAACATGAATCTGGTAGAGCCAATTGATCTAATATTTCAGGTGACCCAATTGAGCTTACGTGACAGACAATTGAGCTTACGTGACAGACAATTAAGCTAACTTGAGGCACCTGTGGCTCAATTGACAAAAAAGAAATGCGTGTGTGTAATTAAAGAGAGAACAAATCCATTGGAGAACCCACTGAGAACTTACATCTCTCCTCGAATTGTACTCGTGAACTCTATTTGTTTTATCTCGCAAGGACCTCAGAATCAACAACTTAAACTCATTAGTGAAATCACGTAAAATTTAAGTTCGTGTTATGTGAAATTAGTTTTTGTCTCTTCTTCCTTTTCTCTTGTTAAACTCTTTGTGAGCCAAGTATTCATTCACTAAACAGTTCACTTACAAGTACAATATCTATGTAAATTTAAGATTTCATATCCAAAATCTATGTAAATTATAAAAAATTCAAAGATTGTTTTTACAAGTACAATATGTGACATCAGAAATTTTCATTCGTTTGGAAGAGGTTCAAAAGCAGAAATTAGAATTAACTCGATTTCAATTTGGAATTGACACAATTTCAATTCTGCACAAATTGGAATTGACACAATTTCAATTCTGCACAAATTGGAATTGAGACAATTTTAAATATAATTTTCGGTTGCATTATACATGAGTCATATAGAGAAATTAGAATTAAAAATTTTACTGTTGAACTGCAAGTGGGAGTTAGCATGAGCTAACTATGACACTCCTGATTGAAAATAAGTGAAAATTTTCATAAATTAACAACCATGTTCTAATTAGCTAATATAAACCTAACAACATCACTCTCTTAAACCATTAAACAAGAACTATAAAGACTTCAGGAAGAAAACTCGAGTATCACAGCTTCATCAATCAGCGCTTGCTTGGAGAAGACACGACTCCGCTCAATTCTTCGAGCATTTGTGGAGGGAAGTTACCTTTCTCTTTGGCGGGAAGAGGTGGTGATGATGAAGGTCGATAGAATGGGACAATAACCCGAACAAATGAAAGATGAGGTTGGCGGACGAAGGGAGAGGCTTTTCTCATCGTCGGAGCGGAAGAAGTAGCGGCCGGAGGGGAGAATTCATCGGCGAGCTTGAGCTCCTTGCAACATCTAGAGAGAACCAGCGGGAGGTAGGGTGAGGATGAGCGCAAGTGAATTGCTTGATATTAATTCTCATGGGATTGAGATGAATTCCAATTCCATCCTTTTTATTAGGCGCACCGAACTTCTTCGGAATTTAACTTGGGTGATCAACTCATTTTTACCCCGCAATGTCGTCCTAACGAACGCAGTCTTATAGAGGGGCTAGCTTATGCTTTGGGGAGACTTTGGCAAGAGTTTGGGGGCTTTAAATAGCTTTAACTTGAGAGGGAATGCGCTGTTATCATTTATTGAGTATTGTGCTAAAATAGGTAAAATTTGTGGTATGTGCTATTTTTCCAATAAAATTATTTTAGACCATTTATGAGTATAGAACTTAGGAGAGAAAAATTAATCGAGACCATTGCTTTTAGGCCACACGGCCGTCCGAATTGTTCAAAGTCCATTATATATCATGGAATTGTTATTCGTGGGTCATAAATGTCTATTCGTAGATCAATTTTTTCTAGTTTACAAATAGTTATCCGCAGACTAATTTTAGACTGAAGTATTCGATATCTTTGTTCTCCAGAACAGGGCCCAGCAGCAACGAAGGATCATCTCTGACGACATTCTGAGCAATTCAATGTGTGCATGGATCGTGATTCATAAAATAAATGTGCGGATAGAGACCGAGTTGAGGTGGAAAGACGATCTGTGCACACATTGAAGTGCTCAGAAGGTCGTCAGAGATGTTCTTTCGTTGTCGGGCCATGCCCAAGAGAAAAAAAACATCGAATGCTCAAATTTAAAATTGATTTGCGAATAATAATTTATGGTCAACGAATAACAATTTCCTATTATATGAATTCCAGCGGTAGAATATTTCTGAATTTGGCAAGGCACGTTTAATATTCTCGAAGCAATAAAAAAAGAGCAGAGTGGGTGTCAGTCAAATCAGTCGGAGAAGCTGACGGATGGATACGTCCGGAAAAATCACGTTCACGCGCGGTCTCACACGTGCTCCCTTTATCTCCTCTATTCCCACGCGCGAGGTGAAAAAGTACCACGAGCAGATCGAAAAGATATTGACACGTGTCCGCCGCGCGAGCGGAAGCAAGCCGAAGCACGCGTGTCGGGACCCCAAGCTAGAGTCAAACGCGGGCCTTAAATGCGACACCGACGCGTTCCCCCTGCCTGCACACTTTTGAGCAAGCCGGCGCGAGGATTTCCTGTTTGCTCCCAACACGCAACAGTGATTGCTTTGAGGACACGTGCTTCGCTTGTGCGCCGTAGTAACAATATGAGAATTATTATTGCCAAAATATTTCTTTTTTATCTCTCTGTCTAGGCTTTAGAAAAACGTTTAAAATCTTTTTCTTATTCGAAAGCAGCCCTGTCCAAAAAGCCTGATCGAACCGGACTGGTACCGGGCCTGAAGGGCCCGGGCTTTTGCCAACCGGGCCCGGGCCTTGCTTTAGCCGGGCTCGGGCACCAGTCCCGATAACAGGCCCCCATGGCCGGGCCACGCCGGGCCTGGCCTTTTACTTTTATTATTTTATTATTTTTTAAAATAATATCTTTTATTTTAAAAGAATTTATAATAAATGAAATGAAATGAAAATTTGAGATAGACAAAAAAATCAAATTTTATTAATATTGGAAAAAATGTACACATTTACATCAAATTTAAAAAAAAATTGTTGAAATCAAATTTATTATTATTATTAATTTTAAATAAAGAAAATTGAAAAACTCACTAATTTAACAAAATACATATTTTATCGGGGACGCGCTTAAACATCTCGTAATTTTATTGCGTCCATCTCGTCTTCTACGTCCGACGAGCTATCTTCTATCGATGAAATGTGTTGTTTCCTCTTTGCAGCATCCAAGTGATCCTTGTAGCAGATGCAAATTTCCAGTGATTCTTCGTTGAGGCGACTCCTTCGCTCGTTCAAAACTCTGCCACTAAGAGAAAAAACAGACTCCGAAGCTACCGTACTTGCTTAGATTGTTAGTAAATCACGGGTCATATATGTCAAAATAGGATATGTATTAACTTTACCTTTCCACCATTTTAAGAGATCGAAGTTTTCAATCTCCTCCGTACTCATAAAATCACGAAATTGTGTTTTAGTATACAATCCTAATTCATTTAAACTACTAGAAGTAGATGTGCGCGTTTTTTCCTAGAAGCTAATTCTAAAATTTTATTTTTAAAAGTAACTTTTGTTCTGGGTTGCGAAATTTCTTCTCGGGGCCGCGAGCCGTATAGGTTATCATAATAGTTATAACATTCAGTAAAAATTGAATTAAATTTTAAAATACTAACGTCATCAAAATCCGCGAAAGTTATATTTAAGTTTAAATTATTATTTATTTCTTCTATCAAATTTACGCCGTCTACGCCGAATAGAGGATTTAAGGCGGCGGTGTTGAAACCAGTAACCCGGTTTCAGCATTCGAAAGGGGGATGCAGCTAGCCCTTACTTGACCCAAGCTAAGACCCTTGACCGGTCGCTAAGAACTGAGAGACCTTGCCCTTGGAGAACACCTAAGTCCACAAACGGACCCCTTAAGAGTCAGCGTGGAGGTCCCACCACATACCTGGAAGCTCTCAAGGAACTTCCCCTCCCAAGCCAATGTTGAGCCTGGGCACCTTGGAGGGCACTAAGAACCACCTCACCGCCAACCTTCGATGATAACGGTAGGGGGAGTGCTTGCTCACAAGACCACGCGAGGGAGGGGGTAGGAACCAACCACTCCCAAGGTGCCCATGGGGGTCTATTTATAGACTTCCCAAAACATGGTCTGCGGATAGCCAAGAATCCACTATCCGCAGCCCACCAACCAACCTGAACGACTGAACTCAAGGTCACCCCGCCTGCGCGAGTGGACGTCGATCCATTCGCGAACGTGGCCGCGAGTGGGTGGATCCCCACTCGCCCCTTTGATGGGCGAGTGGGGCGGTCCCCCACTCGCCCCTTGGGCGGGCGAGTGGGGGTGGGGGGATCCCCCACTCGCCCCTTGGGCGGGCGAGTGGGGGAGGGGGGATCCCCCACTCGTCCCTTGGGAGGGCGAGTGGGGGGATCCCCCACTCGCCCCTTGGGCGGGCGAGTGTGTGGGGGGGGGGGGGGGGGGGGGGGGTCCCCCACTCGCCCCTTGGGCGGGCGAGTGGGGCGGTCCCCCCACTCGCCCCGCTACTCTCTTTCGCTGGTCACCCCTCCACTTGCCCCGCCGCCTCTTTTTTTCTTGACTGATTTTGATCGTCTTTGAGTGGTTGTTATACTTGCCTCAGCTACCCTTTCTATCACGACCTTATCCGTGTCGGGTCATACCTACTCAAAAAATATGAGGGTTGTACACAATCCCCTCTCTTTTCGAGGTTGCCTTAAGCTCGGAAAGAAAGTCCAACCCACCTATTTGACGAGTAGGTGGGACCCTAGAGTGACCCACGAAGGGCCCTGCCAACGGGATGCTCCTGCCGAATTTTCAACCGAACCTGATTTGGGGCGGAACGCGAAACTTTCTCCATTAAACAACCTTCCGATGAGCCGAGCCCAACTGGAGGTGGAGAAAGCTCAACACCGCTGGTCAAGCCTAACTCAACCTGTGGTGGAGAAAAAACTCAACACCTCTAGTCGAGCTGAACTCGACACGAGGCGGAGAACGGACCTTTCTCCACTAAACACCCCTCCTGTGAGCCGAGCTCATCTGGAGGTGGAGAAAGCTCAACACCTTTAGGTCGAGCTAAACTCGACCGAAGGTGGAGGGAGACTCAACACCTCCAGTCGAGCTGAACTCGACATGAGTTGAGGAACAGAGCTTTCTCCACTAAACACCCCTCCTGTGAGTCGAGCCCAACTGGAGGTGGAGAAAGCTCAACACCTTTAGGTCGAGCTAAACTCGACCGAAGGCGGAGGGAGACTCAACACCCCCAGTCGAGCTAAACTCGACATGAGGTGAAGAACAGACCTTTTTCCACTAAACACCCCTCCTGTGAGTCGAGCCTAACTGGAGGTGGAGAAAGCTCAACACCTTTAGGTCGAGCTAAACTCGACCGAAGGCGGAGGGAAAAAACTCGACACCTCTAGTCGAGCCGAGCTCGACCTGAGGTGGGAGGTGGGAATTTCACACCTACCAGGGAGCCGAGCTCACCCAGAGGTGGAGGGAAATCAACAATTTCCCGAACTATCCGGGGGCGAAGAACCAGTCCACGTCCCAGGTGCTTACCCTCACCGAGGGACGGAGGGATTCAACCATCTTTCCAAAGCAACTGGGGGTAGAGATCCAGTCCGCATCCAAGGTGCTTACCTTCACCTGGAGACAGAGGAACTCAACCTCCTTATCAAGCCAATTACCCCATCTGAAACCTTGCCTGCAGCGAGTCGACCTGATGAGCCTCCCATTTGCGGACGCGATTGAGACCGACGAATGCTCCCTAGCCAAGGACCTTTACGATTTGAGGCGGAGTACCCATCCACGTCCTGGGAGCTTTGCTTACCTGGAGACAGGGGAACTCAACGCCCTCACAATCCCATTGGAGGTGGAAGTTGTTGGAGCATGCGTTTCGCACTCCTCTGGTTTGATAATAACAAAGTCCCGTTTGTATTTGATTCTATTTTTATCAATGGTGTGCAGATAACAGGTATGAGATGTTCACATTTCTGCTGGAGCTAAAATTGAATGTGGGAAAATTTCACTGTCGGAAAATTCCGACAGCCACTGTCGCCCAGGCGACATCAGAGAAGTTACAACTACTTCCCTCCACGGCAGATCGACGAAAGGCAGTTTTGCGCTGTCGGAAATCTGACAGCGATGTCGCCCAGGCGACAGCTCGGCGGTTACAACAACTGCCCACGTCTCCACCCACGACCGGCAGTTTTGCACTGTCGGAAATCCGACATCGATGTCGCCCAGGCGACAGCTCAACGGTTACAGCAACTGCCCACGACTCCACCCACGACGGCACTCCAGCGGCAGTTTAGCGCTGTCGGAAAATTCCGACAGTCACTTTCGCCCAGGCGACAGTGAATTTCTATAAATTGGTTCCTTTGGTTCGTGCATTCGAAGCTTTTGAGAATTCCAGTCCCTTCCTGAGTGCATACGAACCAGAGAGCTCCAGAACCTCCTCAACTCCCATTTGTGCAAAGAAGGATTGAAGATTGAAGACGAGATCGGGCGCGCTTCTACATCATCAATCATCTCGAGGCTTCAACAATCCGTTCAGAGATCTGATTTTCTAGGGAGTTGTTCTTTTCATATTGTATTTTCATTCACATATTTTTTATTTTGTATTGGTAGGGGAAATCGTCGTCTTGCGTGCGGCGTCTAAGTCCTTGCGCGGCTTAGGGGAAAATCGCTTCCTTGTGCGGAGCGTCCAAGTCCTTGCGTGGCTTGGTGGGAAATCGTGGCCTTGTGTGCTACGTCTAGATCTTGGGAAGATCTAGAGGATAGGCTTGGGCTTGGTCTTGGGAGAGACAAGCGATAGCCTTCCGATCCTTGGGAGAAGGATTGGTAAACCAAAATTGTAGAATTTTTAGTAAATATAATTGTGCCTTGATCTTAAGCATTGTTAAGATCATTTTTATTGTACTCAAATTTCATGATTAATATAATTATGTCTCTTTCTTTAATTATATATTTGATGGCATAATCTTTATCTTAGAAATTTGTGTTTTGGTTTAATACTAAAATTGCATTGGTTTGAAAGTGTTTAGAAGTAATTTTTTAGTAAAGTAAAATCTCTTTAAAAAAATTACTAAGTAAAAATTTAATTTTTAAACACACCCTTATTCACCCCCCCCCCCCCCTCTAAGGGCGTTATACGATCCAACAAGTGGTATCAGAGCGAGGTTACTCCAAAACGGTTTTACCACCGGGAGTAATGGCGCACAACGATCACGCGTTCGTTGAGGGGCAAGGAATTAGTAGGCCACCACTTTTTACGGGCACAGACTATAATTATTGGAAAACACGTATGTGTTGTTTTCTAATTGCGCTAGATATAGAAGTCTGGAATATGGCAGAATCTAGTTACACTTCTCCAACAATTGTTGTAGGAGATGTAACTATGGATAAGCCCAAAGATAAGTGGGATGATAATGATAAATTAAGATGTAAGAACAATGCAAAAGCCATAAATGCTTTATTTTGCGCACTAGATCGCACTGAATTTAATAGAGTTTGTGCTTGTAATTCTGCATTTGAAATTTGGAATTTATTAGAAATCACTCATGAAGGTACTTCGCAGGTAAAGGACTCAAAGCTATTTCAACTGGAATCTGAATTTGAAAGGTTCAAAATGGAGGTAGATGAAGAGATTGATACAATGTACACACGGTTTACAAAAATCGTGAACGACTCAAAGGTGCTAGGAAAGGTGTTCTCAAATGGAGATTTGGTAAGGAAAATCTTAAGATCACTTCCCCCGAAGTTCAATCCTAAAGTGACTGCAATTTCCGAGTCACATGATCTTAAGACCTTACAATTGGAGAGCCTCATTGGGAACTTGAAAACTCATGAAGTTGAATTAAAAATTCAACAACAAGAGTATATGGAGCCAAGGAAGAAGGGATTGGCTCTAAGATCAAAGAAGGAAGAAACTAGTGATTCTGAGGAGGATGAAGAAGATGAGGAAAGTTTATTTGTTAAAAAATTTAGAAAATTTATGAAAAATCCGGAGAGAATGAATTCGTTTAAGAAGTATTTTAAGGAGACCTTTAGGAAGAAAAAAGGAAAGGAGGGCGATGAGGAGGAAGAAAGACCGCCACCGGAGTGCTATCACTGCAAGAAGTTAGGACACATTCGAAGCAAGTGTCCAAAGTACTTGAAAGAACTTAAAGAAAAGAAGCACAAAGGGTCGAAGAAGGTATTGAAGGCGGAAACCTGGGATGATACTACTTCTGAGGATGCAAGCAGTTCCGACTCAAGTAAAGAGGAGGAGGCCAACATATGCTTAATGGGAAAGAGCGTCATATCTGATGACGAATGCAGTGTCCAAAGCGACACTGAGGTAACTCCTCCAACCTATGATGAATTGTTTTCTGAATTTTTAAAGACTTGCAAATTTTTTGAAAAAAGTTTAAAAGATAATGATCTTCTAAAATCTGAAAATGGAATTTTACTTAAAGAAAACAAAAAATTGTTAAATGAAATTAAGACTATTGGAAAAAGAGATATTTCTTGCCAAGAGTGTGATCACTTTTTGGGAAGAATTAAGGAACTTGAAGAATCTCTTTCCAAATCTCATTCTACAATAAAAGTACTTACTAAAAAGAATGAGATTTTAGAGAGAGATCTGAAATCTTCAATTTCCATAGTCCATGAGGGAAAGAAATCTTTTGAACGAAGATGCGTAAATCTAGTATCCGAGAATACAAAAATGAGAAACCAGATTCATGACTTAATACTAGCCATGAAAAAATTTGGAATGGGCCGAAGATCACTGGATATGATCTTAGGATACCAACGTCATGGATCTGGAAGGTTTGGACTCGGATACACGTCTGGAAGCTGTCGCCCAGCGACAACCACTGTCGCCAGCGACAGTGAAAAGTCCAGAAAATTTGTTTTAAAAAATTCTAAAATTAATGAATCATCAAATACTGCATCCTCATCCAGTAAAAGTCCAGAAAAGTTATACTCTTCTAAATACATTACTTGTGCCAAATGCAATAGATTTGGTCACACTACGGACTCTTGCTGGAAGGAAGGAAAAACTAAAATTAAATAAATCTGGGTGCCTAAGGCTTCTACCTATACTATGGGTGGAACCACTTGGGTAACCAGATCTTTACTCACCTCTTCTTTCTAGGTGTGTTGGCAGGCTAAGGACAAAGAAGACGTGTGGTACTTGGACTCGGGTTGTTCAAAGCACATGACGGGCAATAAAGAGAAGTTCCTTAGCCTGGAGATGAAGAAAGGAGGAGTTGTTACATTCGGTGACAATGGAAAAGGAAAAATCATCGGCATCGGTGTTGTGGGTAACGAAAATTTTTCAATTTCAAATGTTTTATTTGTAGAAGGATTAAAGCATAATTTGATTTCCATTAGTCAATTATGTGATAAGGGTTTGAATGTTTTATTTGAATCTTCTACAAATTTGTGCAAAATTATTAATTCCAAAACAAATGAAATTGTTTTTACCGCACCTAGATGTCATAATGTATATATGATTAAATTTCTTGATTTTTCAAATTCTACTTTGAAATGTTTTCTATCAAAAATTGATGAATTAGATTTATGGCATAGGCGACTTGGACACGCTAGTGCCAAGTTAATTTCAAAACTTTCAAAAGATAAATTAATTAAAGGTTTACCTTTGCTAAATGGAAATTTATCTTCTTCACTATGGGCCTGTTTGGGAGGACTTTTCAGAAAGGAGAAGGAGTGGTGGCAAAAGGATGGTAGGAAAAGGAGCTTTTGGAAAATGTCTATTGCAAAAGGAGATCTGTTTGGGTGAACTCCTTTTGCAGAGATTTTAAAAAATGAGAAACACTTTATAAACTGTTTGGTAAATCTCCGTTGTCATGACTTTTTTAAGCGCATTTTTCTCACGGGCGCGCATTTTTCGCCAGGGCGGACATTTTTCTCCGGGAAGCGCATTTTTCGCACCGAGCGCGCATTTTTCACCCTTGCACTCATTTTTCGCCTGTGCGCGCATTTTTGCCGGTGCGCGCATTTTTCGTCCGGGCGCTCATTTTTCGTCCGAACGCACATTTTTCGCCCGAACGCCCATTTTTTCGCCCGAGTAACCATTTTTCGCCCGGACAAGTATTTTTCGCCCGTACGCGCAATTTTCGCCCGAACGCCCATTTTTCGCCCGGGCTCGCATTTTTTCGCCCGGGAATGCATTTTTCGCCCGGGCGCACATTTTTTCGTCCGGGCGCGCATTTTTTTCCTGGACCCGCTTTTTTTGCCCGGACTCTCATTTTTCGCCCGGACGCTCATTTTTCGTCAGGGCGAGAATTTTTCGTCTGGGCGCGCATTTTTTCGCACATACGCTCTTTTTTCTCCCGGGTGCGCATTTTTCACCCGGTAGAAAAAAGAGCGGCCAGGCGAAAGAAATGTCGCCGCAAAAAATGCACGACCGGGAAAAAAATGCGTGCTCGGGCGAAAAAATGCGAGTCCGGGCGAAAAATGCGGGCCAGGGCGAAAAATGCGCGCCAGAGCGAAAACTGCGTGCCCGCGCAAAAACAAACGCGCCCGCGCAAAAACAAACACGCCCGAGCAAAAAAAAAGCGCGCCCGTGCGAAAAATGTGCGTCCGGGCTAAAAAATGTGCGCTTGGGCGAAAAATAGGAGTTCGGGCAAAAATTGCGCGCCCGGGGGAAAAATACTTGTCCGGGCGAAAAATGCGCGCCCGGGCGAAAAATACTGGTCCGGGCGAAAAATGGGCGCCCGGGCGAAAAAATGGGCGTTTAGGCGAAAAATACTCGTTCGGACAAAAAAAATGCGCGCCCGGGCAAAAAAATGGGCGCCCGGGCGAAAAATGCGCGCCCGGGCGAAAAATGCGCGCCCGGGCGAAAAATGCGCGCCCGGGCGAAAAATGCGCTCCCAGGCGAAAAAAATGCGCGCCTGCGTGAAAAATGCGGCACGGGCGAAAAATTCGCGCCCGGGCGAAAAATGCACGGGAGAAAAATTCGCGCTCGGGCGAAAAAATGCTCGCCCGGGCGAAATATGCGCTCCCGGGCGAAAAATGTGCTCCCGGGCGAAAAAAATTCGCGCCCGGGCGAAAAATGCGCGCCCAGCCGAAAAATGCGCGGTCGGGCAAAAAATTGGCGCCCGGGCGAAAAATGCGCGCCCGGGTGATAAAATGCGCGCCCGGGAAAAAAATGCGCTTCCGGGCGAAAAACGTGCGCTCGGTCGAAAAAATGCGCGCCCAGACGGAAAATGCGCGTCCGGGCAAAAATTGCGCGACCGAGCTAAAAATGCACGCCCGGGCGAAAAATGCGCGCCAGTGCGAAAAATGCGCTCCCGTGCGAAAAAAATGTGCGCCCGCGTGAAAAATGCGGCACGGGCGAAAAATTCGCGCCCGGGCGAAAAATGCACTCCCGGGAGAAAAATTCGCGCCCGGGCGAAAAAATGCTCACCCGAGCGAAATATGCGCTCCCGGGCGAAAAATGTTCTCCCGGGCGAAAAAATGCGCGCCCGGCCGAAAAATGCGCGGTCGGGCAAAAAATTCGCGCCCGGGCGAAAAATGCGCGCCCGGGCGAAAAATGCGCGCCCGGGTGATAAAATGCGCGCCCGGGAAAAAAATGCGCTTCCAGGCGAAAAAACGCGCGCTCGGTCGAAAAAATGCGCGCCCAGACGGAAAATGCGCGTCCGGGCAAAAATTGCGCGACCGAGCTTAAAATGCACGCCCGGGCGAAAAATGCGCGCCAGTGCGAAAAATGCGCTCCCGTGCGAAAAAAATGTGCGCCCGCGTGAAAAATGCGGCACGGGCGAAAAATTCGCGCCCGAGCGAAAAATGCACTCCCGGGAGAAAAATTCGCGCCCGGGCGAAAAAATGCTCGCCCGGGCAAAATATGCGCTCCCGGGCGAAAAATGTGCTACCGGGCGAAAAATGCGCGCCCGGCCGAAAAATGCGCGGTCGGGCAAAAAATTCGCGCCCGGGCGAAAAATGCGCCCCTGGGCGAAAAATGCGCGCCCGGGTGATAAAATGCGCGCCCGGGAAAAAATGCGCGTCCGGGCGAAAAACGCGCGCTCGGTCGAAAAAATGCGCGCCTAGACGGAAAATGCGTGACCGGGCAAAAATTGCGCGACCGGGCAAAAATTGCGCGATCGAGCGAAAAATTCGCGTCCGGGCCTAAAATGCGCCCATCGGCGAAGAAATGCTCGACCGGGCAGAATAATGGGAAAATTTTGCTCTCGGGCGAAAAATGCGCTAACCATGTATCGGGATGAGGAAGTGCTTTTCGAAAAGGTTGAAAAGTAGGGGACAAATGACTTTTCAAAAGGAGGAGAAAAAGGAGTTTTCCGCGGTAGCTTTTCCCACCGGTAGACAATCCAAACGGTTTTGTAAGTGCGGTGGCGTTTTTCAGAAAATGGAAAGGAGCTAAAAAGCCCTCCCAAACAGGCCCTATGTGTGCCTTGCCAAAAAGGAAAATTTTCAAAATCATCTTTCAAAAGTAAAAACATTATTTCTACCACTAGGCCACTTCAATTAATACATATGGACTTATTTGGGTCAATTGGAATTTCTAGCTTAGGAGGTAGAAAATACACATTTGTTTTGATTGATGATTATTCTCGTTTTTGTTGGACTTTATTTCTAACCTCTAAATCCGAAGCATTTTCAGAATTTTCAAAATTCTGTTTGCGTATTCAAAATGAATTGGAGTTAAAAATTAAACGCATACGATCGGATCATGGAGGAGAATTTGAAAATGAAAAGTTTATTTCTTTTTGTACGGTGTCAGGAATTAAACATGAATTTTCCGCTCCACGCACACCACAGCAAAATGGTGTAGTGGAAAGGAAAAATAGAACTCTTCAAGAGTTAGCCAGTACAATGTTATCTGAATTTAAATTACCAAAATCTTTTTGGGCTGAAGCGGTTAGCACGGCATGTTATGTAATTAATAGAGTAATGCTTCGCCCTATTTTAAAATTAACTCCTTATGAATTAATATTTAGTAAACAACCAAATGTTTCTTATTTCAAAGTTTTTGGTTGTAAATGTTTTATTTTGAATTCTAAAGATTCCTTAGGAAAATTTGATGAAAAATGTGATGAAGGTATTTTTATTGGCTATTCTTCAACTAGTAAAGCTTATAGAATTTTTAATAAAAGAACAAAAATAGTTGAAGAATCTATTCATGTTAGGTTTGATGAGTTTGCTTCATGTGTAGAAAAGAAAATTACAGGAAAAGAAGATGAACTCCTTCCCACGATGGAGAATGATGAAGAAGAACTTGGAGAAAATGAAGAAGAAAAAGGAGAAGAAAGAGAAGAAGAAAGAGGAGAAGAAGATAGAGAAGAAGAAGAAAGAGAAGGATATGTGCCTCCAAGTGAATTGAGATTCTCAAAGGATCATCCAAAGGAGCTTATCATTGGAGATCCGCAAAAAAGGGTTAGTACTCGTTCATCACTACATGTTTTATTTTCAAACATTTGTTTTGTTTCTGAAATAGAACCAAAAGATGTTTCCACCGCTTTAAATGATGAATTTTGGTTTTTAGCTATGAATGAAGAACTTAATCAATTTGAACGTAATAAGGTTTAGAATCTTGTAGAACGACCCAAAAACCGTCCTGTAGTTGGTGTTAAGTGGATTTTTAAAAATAAAATGGATAATGAATCTAGAATTGTTAGAAATAAAGCCAGATTAGTTGCAAAAGGTTATGCACAAATTGAAGGGGTAGATTTTGATGAAACTTTTGCACCCGTAGCAAGATTAGAAGCGGTTAGAATATTTCTTGCATTTGCTTATTTTAAAAGATTTAAATTATATCAAATGGATGTCAAAACCGCATTTTTAAACGGGTATATAAAAGAAGAAGTTTATGTAGAACAACCCCCTGGCTTTATAAATGAGAAATATCCAAATTATGTTTATAAATTAGATAAAGCGCTTTATGGATTAAAACAAGCGCCTCGTGCTTGGTACGATCGATTAACTCAATATTTGTTAAAGCACGATTATAAAATAGGAAGTGCTGATTCTACACTCTTCATTAAGCAAATTGATCATGATTTAGTTATTTTACAAATTTATGTTGATGATATTATTTTTGGAGCCACTAATGAAGAGTTGTGTAATGAAGTAGTTGAAATTATGAAAAATGAATTTGAAATGAGTATGGTTGGAGAACTTTCATATTTTTTAGGTTTTCAAATTACACAAAAACATGATGGTATTTTTATATGTCAAACCAAATATATTCATGATATGTTAAAAAGATTTGGATTTGAAAATCTTAAGCATGCAAACACTCCTATGAGTACTTCACTAAAATTAGGAAAAGATGAAAGTGGTGTTTCAATTGAACAAACTCTTTATAGAAGTATGATAGGGTCTTTATTGTATTTAACCGCATCTAGACCTGATATTATGTTTGCCGTTTGTTTATGTGCTAGATTTCAAGCTAATCCTAAAGAGTCACATTTAAAAGCGGTGAAACGTATCTTTAGATATCTCATAGGCACATCAAAATTAGGTTTATGGTATCCACATAATGATTCTTTTATTTTACATGGTTTTTCGGATTCGGATTATGCGGGATGTTCCTTAGATAGGAAAAGCACTAGTGGCACTTGTCACTTTATCGGCCCTTCACTTATTTCATGGTCGAGTAGGAAACAGAATTCTGTTGCCCTCTCAACTATCGAGGCCGAATATATTGCACTAGGTAGTTGTTGTGCCCAAGCTCTTTGGATGTCACAAACATTAGAAGATTTTGGCATGCAACAAAATAGTGTAGAATTAAAGTGTGACAATAAAAGTGCTATAGACTTAACTAACAATCCCATATTACATTCTAGATCTAAGCATATAGATGTCCGACATCATTTTATAAGGGATCATATTAAGAAGGGTAATATAAAAATCAACTTTATAGGCACGGAAAATCAACTAGCGGATATATTCACTAAGCCGTTATCGGATTCCCGTTTTTCTATGCTTAGGCTAGAATTGGGAATTCTAGACATTTCACAATGAATATATCACTATTTAAAGCCTATAAAATTTAAAAAAAAAATTATTATCACAAAACATAAACAATGTACAAAGAAAAAGCTAAAATCTTAAAAATCAAAACATAAAATTTCAAAAGACTTAACAAAAATCCAACATCATTAATATTACATCAATATTGTTCAAATAAAAACAGTAGAAACAACTTAAGGATCAAGTTCATTAAACAAAAGCAGAAATCTAAAGAAGTTCACTGTCGCCCAGGCGACAGTGGATGTCGGAAATTTCCGACATCGCCCAGCAGCAGCAGCAACATAAAACAACTCTGAATCTTCATAACCAGCCCCGCTGCTCTCTGGAAAATCTTCTGGAGGTCCTCGTCTCACGGCTTTACCACGGCGAGTCCGCCTCACCGATTCGCGTGGCGGTTCTTCGTCCGGAACTTGCCATTCGGCCTCTTCCTCCGGAGTTGGCTTTAACTTCAGACCCTTGACGAGAAACTTCATAAATTTCTGCATTCGACTACGGTCCTTCTTCACTTCCCTCTTGTGATCCTCTAATGAATCACGCAAATCATCAATGGACTCTCGTAGTGATCCTGCCCTAGAAATGGTCGGCTCTCTAATCTCAATCCCCGGATGAGCTTTTCTCTGCGGCTTCTTCACCTTCATTGAACTCGTATAATATATTTCCGGATAACAATCATCCAAATAAGCACCTTGCACTATCCATCCATACTTCTTATAAAGTACACGTTGTATTACCGCCCCCATTGGCAGCGTATGAAACTTCACCCATCTTGGATGCTTTAATCTATACGCATACCTAATCTGGGAGAGTATGAAGTCCGCCACATCAAAAAGCTCATCCTCCATAATATAGTATGTAAAGAGGGTCAACTGAGCCGTAATACTTCTTGTGTCTCCACTCTTCAACATCACTGAATTCCTTAATATATCTTGGACTAAGAACGCATCCGGAGTAAGTGAGGTAACTTCAGTGGTAAGAGTCTTTTTTTGATTCCCATGTAAACTCATGTTTACAAGGGTCCAATCTCTATCCTTTCGATAATTCTCTACTATATCAGGCATATTCTCACTCATCACTAGTCCGAATTCCTCTCGTAGATCAACATGTGTTATTTCCACGTGTTGACCTTGGATCCTTGATCTCACTCCTCCATCCAATTCAGTGAAATTTGGGTCTTCCAAATGGTTATAAAATTCACGAATGAAAAAGGAAGAAAATCCCTCTGGTGTGATTATTGAAATTATACCTGCGTTCGCAAGCCGATCATAGATATGATCGTGCTTTGGCGACTCAAATTCCACATACTTCGCTATTCCAACAATAGCCTTCTCCACCCCAGGAAAAACTTGATATGAACTACGTGCATCTTCCGAAGTACTCTTTCGAGCTTTGGAACTGGAAGCCATTCTGCAAATAACAAAAAAAAAATAGATCAAACATGTGTTGTGCACTGGAACACTGTCGCCCAGGCGACAGTGGGTGTCGGAATTTTCCGACAGCTCACCAAGTGATTTCTCTCAAAATTTTTTACATATCCTTCCAGATCTACTCAAAATCAATGTTATTTCAACATCACGTTTTAAAAAAAAAATATGTTTTTCAAATCAACATATTCTACAAATTCTTTACTATTCATCATCTTCAACCCTATACACTAAACTAGATCTACCAAAACCCTTTAGAGAATGAACAAATGGAACCCTTCATCACAAAAATCACAAAATCAAAAATTTTCACAAAGATCCAACAAGATCCACTTGTTTTTAAACTAGATCTACATTTTTTTTTAAATAATAAAAAAACTAAACTTCAAAAACCTACACCATTCATCAAAAATCAACATGAAAACTACATTTTCCTTCTTCTCTACTTTCAAAATCAAAAATCCAACAAAAAAAAATTTGGAGTCAAAACCATAAAAAGCAAACTCCCATACCTTAGATCTTGAGATGTCGCCGATTTCCGACAGCCCTCTCTCTCTCAACAGTCCAGAAAAATGAAGAACAATAGGGTTTGATTCGGTCTGATGCCCTATTTATACTTTTGGCTGTCGCCCAGGCGACAGTGGGTGTCGGAATTTTCCGACAGCTCCAAATGTACTAAAAAATCAATGTTGGGTCCCTTTGATGATCTACAATAGTTATATGTCATTATTAATGCTTCACCTCATGACTTGATGACAAACCAATGTGCTATTTATTAAAAAAAATGACTTACATGTTTATATGATTTCATTTCCAAGCTATCATCGTATTGACACTTCTACTTAGTTGTTTAGACCATTGGAAATTGTTTTCGCATGCCTCTAAGTATGAGAAATTGTTTATTTATCATAATGAACTATCACGTTCACTTCTTTTGATCAATACATATGTGTACTTCTTTAATATACACATGGATCATATTTGCTTTAACATAATAAAATAGCACTTCTTAAATACAACTTTCACCCTTGATTTGTTAGCACAACAAAATATTCACCATCTTTTGCGATTCAAGTGAATTCGGAGATCCTTGGTCATTTAAAAAAAAAATATATATCAATATATCAAAATTAAGATATCACAACATCTGTGATAAAAAAAAATTAAAATAAAGACAAGGATACTCCACCAAGCACTACTTACCCTCCTGATAAGTCTTAATGAGCATTGTGGGGTTAAGCACCTTGGACAGAATTGTAAAGTGTCTTGTGCAAAAGAAACATGGTTTTCTATTCATCTTGTGCTATATCTTCAAAGTCAAAGTTGCCTTTATGTGCTTTTATTATGTTCTACATTTCAATGATCATGTAAATTAAATAGCTTCATATGTTTGATCTAAGTATCACATGTACACATCATTATGTTAAATAAATATTCATCTCATGAGAATTGGACCGAAAATATTCCATAATTCTATACACTATTGTGTCTTTCTATGATACTTTCAAATGATCTTACTCATGTTTAAGTTATTTTCTTTCATTACTTCATATGGCTATACCGTCACTTCATGAGTTTATTTATACTATGGCATATTCCTATTATTTCACCTAAAGTGCTTCCGCTTACTCTTTCTTTCTATATCCTATGTCCATTCCATCAAGAACTACTCTTTTATCTAATATTAACTTTTGCTAATATCAAAAGGGGGAGAATTAAAAGTATAAAAAGAACAATCACAAATCTATTACACCTAAATATTCCACCTACACAATACATCATATATTTAGGGGGAGCATATATTTAGGGGGAGCATATATGTAGGGGGAGCTTTCATTTAGGGGGAGCTTTCATCTAAAGGTAGATCATTTATTTTCAAGAAATATATATCATGTTAATTTTGTGCACACACCAAAGGTTAAAATCATCAATCTAAATAGACATGATTTCTTTTTATACGTATTTGTTATTATCAAAAGGGGGAGATAGTTGGAGCATGCGTTTCGCACTCCTCTGGTTTGATAATAACAAAGTCCCGTTTGTATTTGATTCTATTTTTATCAATGGTGTGCAGATAACAGGTATGAGATGTTCACATTTCTGCTGGAGCTAAAATTGAATGTGGGAAAATTTCACTGTCGGAAAATTCCGACAGCCACTGTCGCCCAGGAGACAGCAGAGAAGTTACAACTACTTCCCTCCACGGCAGATCGACGAAAGGCAGTTTTGCGCTGTCGGAAATCCGACAACGATGTCGCCCAGGCGACAGCTCGGCGGTTACAACAACTGCCCACGTCTCCACCAACGACCGGCAGTTTTGCACTGTCGGAAATCCGACATCGATGTCGCCCAAGCGACAGCTCGACGGTTACAGCAACTGCCCACGACTCCACCCACGACGGCACTCCAGCGGCAGTTTAGCGCTGTCGGAAAATTCCGACAGTCACTGTCGCCCAGGCGACAGTGAATTTCTATAAATTGGTTCCTTTGGTTCGTGCATTCGAAGCTTTTGAGAATTCCAGTCCCTTCCTGAGTGCATACGAACCAGAGAGCTCCAGAACCTCCTCAACTCCCATTTGTGCAAAGAAGGATTGAAGATTGAAGACGAGATCGGGCGCGCTTCTACATCATCAATCATCTCGAGGCTTCAACAATCCGTTCAGAGATCTGATTTTCTAGGGAGTTGTTCTTTTCATATTGTATTTTCATTCACATATTTTTCATTTTGTATTGGTAGGGAAAATCGTCGTCTTGCGTGCGGCGTCTAAGTCCTTGCGCGGCTTAGGGGAAAATCGCTTCCTTGTGCGGAGCGTCCAAGTCCTTGCGTGGCTTGGTGGGAAATCGTGGCCTTGTGTGCTACGTCTAGATCTTGGGAAGATCTAGATGATAGGCTTGGGCTTGGTCTTGGGAGAGACAAGCGATAGCCTTCCGATCCTTGGGAGAAGGATTGGTAAACCAAAATTGTAGAATTTTTAGTAAATATAATTGTGCCTTGATCTTAAGCATTGTTAAGATCATTTTTATTGTACTCAAATTTCATGATTAATATAATTATGTCTCTTTCTTTAATTATATATTTGATGGCATAATATTTATCTTAGAAATTTGTGTTTTGGTTTAATACTAAAATTGCATTGGTTTGAAAGTGTTTAGAAGTAATTTTTTAGTAAAGTAAAATCTCTTTAAAAAAATTACTAAGTAAAAATTTAATTTTTAAACACACCCTTATTCACCCCCCCTCTAAGGGCGTTATACGATCCAACAGAAGTACCCACCCGCGTCCTAGGAGCTCAACTCGCCTGGAGACAGAGGAACTCAATACCCTCCCAAATCCGTTACTGAACAACGAGTCGACCTGACGAGCCTCCCCATCCGCTGGCATGACTGAGCCCAGCAAATGGTCTCTAGTTAGGGATCCTACCAACTGGGGGAGGAGTACCCATCCGTGTCCTAGGTGCTTACCTTCACCCGGAGGCGGAGGAACTCAACGCCCTCCCAAGTCAGTTACCAAATAGCGAGTCGACCTGACGAGCATCCCCATCCGCTGGCATGACTGAGCCCAGCAAATGGTCTCTAGTCAGGGATCCTACCAACTGGGGGCGGAGTACCCATCTATGTCCAAGGTGCTTACCTTCACCCGGAGACAGAGGAACTCAACGCCCTCCCAAGTCGGCTATAGTAGTTATCACAAGCTGGGGCAAGAGGTCAGGCCAAAAAAATCAACATATTTATTAAGGATAAAAACGTTTAATATCATCGCCACTCCAAGTATTACCAATGGGGATCCCCTCAATATTTTGAAGGCGATACCCCCTGACTTTAGGGCCTCCAAGATTACATAGGGCCCCTCCCAATTGGGCTGGAGCTTTCCTACGTTTGCCGACCTTCCCATGGCGTCGACCTTTTTGAGGACTAGATCTCCTGGGGCGAATTATTTGATTCTAATGTTCTTATCGAAGTACCTGGCCATCCGGCGCTTCACCACCTCTTGCCGAACCGTGGCAAGGTCCCGAAGCTCCTCAACCATATCCAGTGAGAGCCGTTGCTCCTCCTCATTATCCATTATCCAGCCCTCGTCCCCCTCTTCGGCAGCTACGACCCGGGGGGATCTGACCTCGAACTCCACTGGGAGCACGACTTCCGAGCCATGGGAGAGTTTGAATGGCGTTTCTCCCGTTGCCGTGTTGGGTGTCATCCTCAGGGCCCATAAGACTGAGGGAAGTTGCTCCACCCAGTTCTTCTTCAAGTTCTCCACCTTCTTCTTCAACAGTTTAACTATGACTTTGTTCGCGGCCTCCACCTGCCCATTACTCCGAGGACGGTGAACAGAGGCAAAGCGGAGGTCGATGCCCACTTGACCGCAGAAGCTAATGAGTTCATCGCTAGCAAACTGCGGTTTATTGTCTGTCACTATGGCGAGGGGGAGTCCGTGCTTGCAAATTATTTCTCCCCAAATAAAATTATTTATCACCTGCGAGGTTGTCTTTGCCAAAGCCTTAACCTCCACCCATTTGGAGAAATAGTCAATCATGACTAACAGGAATCTCTTCTGACCGCTGGCCTGAGGGAACGGACCGACCAAGTCCATCCCCCAGATGGAGAAGGGCCAAGGCGCGGTGATCGTTCTGAGCCTCTGCGCGGGTTGAAGTTGGAGTGGTGCGAGGAGCTGACACTTCTGACACTTCCTTGCAAATTCCATGGCATCCTTCCGAAGGGTCGGCCAGAAGTATCCCTGCCTCAGCACTCTCTTCTCTAAGGTCTGACTTCCGGAATGGCTCCCGCATTCACCGGAGTGGATTTCCTCCAAGACTCTCGAAACTTCATCCTCCGTCACGCATCTTGCTAGGAGCCCAGTCAAGGTCTTCCTATACAGGCTTCCTTCTCGCATTACATAGTATGCTGACTTGTATATGAACCGCCTCTTATCCAGGTCCCCCTTCGGGAACTTGCCTGAGGTCAGAAAGGAGAGGATCGGGTCTATCCACGAGGCCCTTTGATCAATCTCCATCAGCTCGCCTTCCTCGATGGATGGGCGGAACAACTCGGTCACCGTTCCTCCCTCGCGAGGGCCGTGCTTCGCCAACTGGTCCGCTCGGGCATTCTCCCCTCTTGGAATGTGCTGAATGGAGAAAGTGTGGAACCATCCGACGAGGTCCCTAAGCTTCGCCAGATACCTCTGGAGGCTCGGCTCCTTCGCCTCGAACTCCCCTCGAACCTGGGAGGCTACCACCATTGAATCTGTGAAAACCTTCACGTCCCGGATCTCCAGCTCCCTTGCCAGACGAAGCCCTGCCACCACCTCCTCATACTCAGCCTGGTTGTTAGTCACAGGGAAACGAATATGGATCACTTACTCGATCCTGGTCCCATGTGGGCTGACCAGGATCACCCCTCCGCCGAGAGAATTTCTTCCAGATGCCCCATCTGCGAACAGATCCCATGCTACCAACCCGGTGGGCTCTTGCCAGTCCACCTCCTTCACGTATTCTGCCAGGAAGTCTGCTACTGCCTGCGCCTTCATTGACAGCCGGGGGACGAAGGTGACATCAAATTCGCTAACCTCGACCGACCATTTTTCCAACCTGCCCGAATGCTCCACCCCCTCCATAATGTTGCGAAGGGGATGGTCGGTCACCACCCTGATTGAATGAGCCTGAAAATAGGGACGAAGTTTTCGGGATGAGATGATCAAAGCAAATGCCAGCTTCTCCAGGGCGGGATATTTGAGTTCTGCCTTCTTCAGGACTCTGCTAACATAATAAATCGGCACCTGCTTATTTCCCTCCTCCCAGACCAGGACCGAACTCACCGCTTCGACCCCTACCCCTAGGTAGAGGAAAAGGTCTTCTCCTTCTCTCGGCCCCTGGAGCAGAGGGGCTCGCGTCAGTTGTTCCTTCAGTGCCTGAAAAGCCCTCTCGCACTCTAATGTCCATTCAAACTTCTGACCCTGGCGCAGGGCTTTGAAGAAAGGAGAGCACTTCTCTCCTGCCCTGGAGAGGAATCGACTCAGCCCTGCTAACTTCCCAGTCAACCTCTGAATTTCCTTCGCACTCCTCGGCGATTCCAACTCCAAGATGGCTTTGACCTTGTCCGGATTGGGTTCGAGCCCCTCCGGGGTGAGTAGCTGACCTAGGAACTTTCCTCAGCTTGCTCTGAAAACACATTTAAACGGGTTGAGCCTCATCTTGAACCTCCGAAGGGTAGCGAAGGTCTCCACTAGATCATGCAGGTGGGATTCTACATCCTTGCTTTTAACCATCAAGTCATCTACGTAGACCTCCAAGTTGCGCCCCTTCTGCTCCTTGAAGACTCGGTCCATCATTCTTTGGTAGGTTTCTCCTGCATTCCTTAATCCAAATGGCATCATCTTATAACAGTAACACCCATTGTCTGTGATGAACGAGACGTCCTTGACATCGGGCGGATGCATTCGGATTTGATGATATCCGGAGAACGCATCCAAAAAGCTCATCACCGGGAAGCCGACAGCTGAGTCCACCAATGCATCGATCCGGGGCAACGGGTAGCAATCCTTAGGACATGCTTTGTTCAGCAAAGAGAAGTCCACGCACATCCTCCACCTCCCATCCCCCTTCTTCACCATCACCACGTTAGAAACCCATCCTGGGTATTGGATTTCTTCCACGAACCCTGCGTCTAGAAACTTCCCCACCTCCTCTCTGATCGGCCCAGCGAGGGTTGGCGACACATTCCTCTTCTTCTGGCGAATGGGGCGGACGTTCGGGTCGAGGTTGAGGCGATGACATGCCACATTCGCATCAACGCCTGGCATCTCCGCAGCGCTCTACGCGAAGATGTCTACATTCTGCTGGACACATCTTCGAATCTTCTCTTGATCCTGCCCGCTCAGCCTTCCGCTGATTCGTATCTTCTCCGGCCTTCCGCTGCCGCCTATGACCTCCTTCTCACTCACTTCCTCTGCCACTTCCAACTTGGTCAGATCACCCAACACATGATCTGCCTCCTCTTCCCCTGTCAACGGATGCAACTTGCTGGGAGGAGGCGAGTTCCCCGGCTCTTTGCTTCCTGCCATGAGACTTGGCTCAGAGCTTTCTGAACTAGCCGCTTCCACGCTCACCGCACCAGAATGTTGAAATCAGTAACCCAGTTTCAGCGTTCGAAAGGGGGATGCGGCTAGCCCTTACTTGACCCAAGCTAAGACCCTTGACCGGTCGCTAAGAACTGAGAGACCTTGCCGTTGGAGAACACCTAAGTCCACAAACAGACCCCTTAAGCTGCAGCGTGGAGGTCCCACCACATACCCAGAAGCTCTCAAGGTACTTCCCCTCCCAAGCTAATGCTTAGCCTGGGCATCTTGGAGGGCACTAAGAACCACCTCACTGTCAACCTTCGATGACAAGGGGAGGGGGGGGGGGGGTGCTTGCTCACAAGGCCACGCGAGGGAGGGGGTAGGAACCAACCCTTCCCAATGTGCCCATGGGGGTCAATTTATAGACTTCCCAAAAACATGGTATGCGGATAGCCAAGAATCCACTATCCGCAGCCCACCAACCAACCCGAACGACTGAACTCAAGGTCACCCCGCCTGTGCGAGTGGACGTCGATCCATTCGCGAGCGTGGCCGCGAGTGGGGGGATCCCCACTCGCCCAAGGGGCGGGCGAGTGGGGGGATCCCCCACTCGCCCCTTGGATGGGCGAGTGAGGCGGTCCCCCACTCGCCCCTTGGGCGGGCGAGTGGGGGGGGGGATCCCCCACTCGCCCCTTGGGCGGGCGAGGGGGGGGGGGGATCCCCCACTCGTCCCTTGGGCGCGGGCGAGTGGGGGGATCCCCCACTCGCCCCTTGGGCGGGCGAGTGGGGGGATCCCCCACTCGCCCATTGGACGGGCGAGTGGGGCGGTCCCCCACTCGCCCCTTGGGCGGGCGAGTGGGGCGGTCCCCCACTCGCCCCTTGGGCGGGCGAGTGGGGGGATCCCCCACTCGCCCCTTGGACGGGCGAGTGGGGCGGTCCCCCACTCGCCCCTTGGGCGGGCGAGTGGGGGGATCCCCCACTCGCCCCTTGGACGGGCGAGTGGGGCGTTCCCCCACTCGCCCCTTGGGCGGGCGAGTGGGGGGATCCCCCACTCGCCCCTTGGATGGGCGAGTGGGGCGTTCCCCCACTCGCCCCTTGGGCGGGCGAGTGGGGCGGCCCCCCACTCGCCCCGCTACTCTCTTTCGCTGGTCACCCCTCCACTTGCCTCGCCGCCTCTTTTTGTCTTGACTGATTTTGATCGCCTTTGAGCGGTTGCTATACTTGCCTCAGCTACCCTTTCTATCACGACCTTATCCGTATCGGGTCACACCTACTCAAAAAATATGAGGGTTTTACAGCCAGCGCATGAAAACATGGCAGACATTTCTCTATAATATTTTAAAATTTTTGCTTCCATTATTTCAATTAAAGGACACCACCCTTCGTTTTGTTTATTATAGTTAAATTTTTGTGTGGTATTTACAAAATTTTCAATTACTAGAGGACTAGTCGGATAATGTACGCCAGATAAAAAAGTTGTCGCCCTATAAAAACATTTTAATAAATCCATATAAATTTCTAATACGTCACAATCGTTATCGTTCAAATTATGAATATTTAGCATAGTATAATATTCCATAAGAAATGATTTTTGTTGGAACGCTTTTTTTAACATTATGTATGTTGAGTTCTATCTAATGAGCATATCAAATTGATGTTTTAAATATTTTTGACCTTGATCGCTTACAAAATTTTTAAAATCTTGTCTCCGTTGCCTAGAACTATAAATAAATTATAACATAAGACGAATTTTATTAATATATGGTTCCATATAAGATAAACTATCTTGTACCACTAAATTTAAAACGTGGCAAACACATCGAGTATGAAAAAACACTTAGTTTAACATTGGTTTTAAATCGCATTTTAACCACTCAATTGCAACGTTATTATTAGTAGCGTTATCAAAAGAAATACTCATAATTTTATCTTTAATTTTAAATTCTCGCACACATTTAATAATTATTTGATATATTGCTTTACCTGTGTGCGGGACTTCAAAACTTTCAAAACAAATTATACGTTTATTTAGATCCCATGAATCGGGATCGACTCAATGACAAGTGATACAAATATACGATAGTCCTAATTTTATGCTACTACTCCAAACGTCACTCGTTAAACTCACACGTTCTTCAAAATTTTCAAAATAATTTATTAAAGATTATTTTGCTTCTAAATAAAATTTGAGAGCGTCACGCCTAAAAGAGGATCTACTAACCTGTTGATATTTTGGTTGAAGCCCTTGATGTATGTATTCGGTCTCCTCCTCGTTGTCGTAGTGGCTGAACGACAACCCGTGTCTGATGACGTTCTTCAACTGCAGCTCCCGTTGCCGAAGTTGATCGTACGTCCAAATTTGCCCTGCTCCCGATATTTGTGCCTGACTGGACTCGGGAGCTTGTTTCGAAACGCAAGACTTGAAGTGTCTTGCTAGTGTCGAGTTTCCAGTAAGAGTCAGCAACTTCGAGCATAATTTGCACCTCGCCTTAAATTCGTCGCCGACTTTAACTTTATCGAAATGCTCCCAAATTGGCGCCGTACGCTTGTGCTCCATCACTTCATGCACAGTTTGAGTAGACGACGCTGGCGCCGAGGATGACGATGCCATGGTCGACGCGTGAGAGAGAGAGAGAGAAAGAGTTGAAGAGAGAGAGAGAGAGAATGGGTTGGAGAGAGAGAGAGAGTGGCGAGAAGAGAGGGGGGGGGGGTTATAAAAAAAATTTATTTTTTAAATTTTTTTATTTTTCTTAATAAGCCTAGGGCCTAGCCTACCTAGCCTAGGCCCTAGGCTTATTACTAGTAGGCTGCCAACGACAGCCTACTAGCGCTCCTGGCATGCCAGCGGAGCCGTTGATCCCAACGGCTCATAATAGTATGCCCGGGCCCGGGCCGGCCTGAAAAATCAGGCTTTGCCCGGCCCGGCCCGGCCCGGGTCAGGCACTGGGCCGGACATTTAAACTATATGGGGGCCCTGTAAGGCCCCCGAGCCCGGCCTGGGCCCGGGGCGGGCTAGCCCGGTACCGGGCCTAGGCGGGCTTTTACCGGGCCGGGCCTGGTTTTTTTGGACACGACTATTCGAAAGCATATCCCCGATGCGGTGGTGTTCAAAGTGTTTTGAAATTGTTGGAAATTATATCAAGTCGAGTTCGAGCAATTTTGGTTCGGCTCTAAATCGAAATTGATTTTGAGTCGAGTTGGCTCGACTCGAAATGGCTCGATTCTGAGCTGACTCGAAATGAAATCGTCCTGGCTTGAAATCTGTTGTGGATCGCTCGGGTGCTCTGGTAGACCAGTCGAGTTGAACCACCTTAGCTCGGAAGCGAATCGAGCGAGTAAACAGTCAATGAGTGAATTAGTAAGTGACAAAACTTTTAACGTGGAAAAATCGACAAAGGTGAAAAACCACGCGGTCGGAGCTGTGACGACCAACTTTCACTATCATCTGGGGGGTTACAATTAGAAATTAAGAACTCGAGCGCGACAGGCCGCTGCTCGTTACAATAATAGATAGAGAGAACTCTGTGGGTGACAGACCACCCCTCAGAAAACTAAGTTTTTCTTCTTCTGAGAACGGTGGTGAGAACAAAAGTGAGAATGCTGAGTCGTCTTTCGCTACCTTCGAAGGCTCGAAGGAGATCTTCGAAGACTCAAAGGAGATCTTCAAGCTTCGAAGGAGAATTCCAAGAAAATCTTCAAAGGAGCTCTCTCGGGTGTAGAAGGCAAGGTGTCTTGAAATGAAGGCTCTGGGCTCCTTTTATAGCTTTGGTCGAGGGTAGCCCGGTAATTTTGCCGTCGTAATTACCGTAACCACCTGACGGGCGAATCACGTTGGTCGATTCGGAGCACAAAGATCGCCATTTTTCGTAAATGACCGTCTCACCCTTCGGGAAGTTCGGGCAGTTCGGACAGCTTCGTTGATGGTGATGAAGACGACGAACGGATCCTGCAATCTGAGAAATTAGGAAATGTTAACTGTGCGCGTGTCGGGAACGTGGAAACGTTCTGAGCGTGTGAGGAAGTGTTCTGAGCGCGCAACGAACACGAGAGTGTTCTGACCACGCATTGAACAATTAAGTGTTCTGAGCGCGCGAGGAGGCATTCTGAGCGCATAGTAAACACATACTGAAATTTCAAAATTTCAACATTATAAAACATACAAACATTAAAGAAAGTAACAAAGACACATTAATTACCTCTCCAAAAAAACTAGTGAGAACAAATTCTATAATATCACGTAGTCGTGCAGTTATAAATACTTTGCTCGGGTAGTTCTTGCTTTTCTTCGCTGGGGTACCTAGTATCTTCTTCTTGCGACTTTCTCTCTTTTTTACATTCCTAATTAAACTACTGAGCTTTTCATCACTATTGAGCCCAGACTCCTTTGATGGACTGATTTGTATAACAATGGTTTTTGGGCCTTTTGTAGGCTCCACCAATGTCAACTCAACTTCTGATTTTGGTTTGAGTGAATTATGTGGGTGGAACCCAAGTGTCATGGGGGGAAGAGGGACGGGATCCAGAAGTGTGTTGGCCTTGCAGAGATTTAAACCACGACTCACATAGCCTTCTAAGTGACTCTAAATTTCTCAGAACTTCCTCTCTTATGGAGTCAACTTGAAACGTCACTTGCTCCTTAATAAATCTCCGTAGTCGACTCTCCATACCTCTCCACCCTTCTTCTGTCTGGAGAAATTCACACTTGTCCTTCACTTCCAACTTTTTCTTTTCCTTCTCAATCTCAAACTCCCTCCTCAATCTCAATCTCCCTCCTCAACTTTCTCAACTTGACCTTCTCTATTTTTTTAACTTTACCTTCTCTTTCTCCCCCTTCTCCAACTTATGTAACCCAATCTCTTCCAAATCTTCAATATCTTTTCTTCCCTTTTTTGGAAACTCTTAACATCAGAATTTTCTTCCTCCGGCCCGAGTAGGGTCCTCTCACATGCTCCAATCATCTGGAATTTGGTATTCACCTAAAAATAAATAATATTTGAGGTCAGCTTGTCAAGCTTAAAAAAATATACCTGAGCATCATTAAGAGCTAAAATTGTTAAACTTACTTGTGATGTTAGCCTGAGTTGTCCTTGAAGGTTGGAGCAATACTTTGCATTGTAACTGACCTTTGAAGACCAACGAAATATTCTAGGTCTGGCAACATCATCAATAGTTAACTGAATCTTTGTGTGCTCGTAGAATCACACCTACACAAAAGAATTCTTTAGGCATTTGACTCTGAATTTTTTTTGTAAAAATTGGATCTCTTACCAGTAACACCATTGTGCAACTTTCGAAGTAGCCCAAATTTGCACATTCTTCTCGTAATACACTCATCCTACTTATATCGACCAACTGCAAATGCAGAAAATTGTGGACAGCCATTGGCCAATTGTACTCTCTAAAAATAGTGGGCTTGTCGACCTTGTTAAGGGAATCCAGAATCTTTAGACCCTTCAAAGGAAAAAAGAAAAATAACTAAAATGTATTTAACTAATGCACCTACTCTCCTGCTCTCCAACGTAGGAGAAAACTCTTCACCATCAAACATCTGTAGTTCATCAGTTATGTGTTTGTGAGTTAGGTCCAACAAGGGGAGTCTAGCAAACTTCAAAACACGACCTCTATTTGGGAGCCACAATATCATCGCTACCTCATTCACTGTCAACCGCAGGTAATAATTACCTATTAAGGAAGCTTTCTTATCTCTATTGTAACATCGCACTAGAAAATACAATAACGGAATATTTTGAGAAAGACTTGGCATTTGGAAAAATGGTACTACTTTGACATCCTCAAGGGCGGACTTTGACTCGGCTGATAGGACATCCAATAACAGCTGTAACTTGACTATAACACAACAACACAACTAATAACAATGCAGATGTTAAAGGATTGAGACAAATAAAAGTTCATAATAGATTATATGTGATAACACATAACGTTAGGAGGAAAATGACTGTAACAGGACATTACAATGGTTGTTGTACAACCCCCATATCCATCGAGTGAGGCCCAGCATGGAGGGCCGTCGAGACGTGTCGACTAGACCCAAGGGGTCTTAAGACCTTTGGGTATCGCCCGGCGAACCCCCGTAGCTCTCACCAGAGGAGTTAGAGGCGAGAGGGGAGGGGCGGGTGCCCCCCCTCTCGCCCTCGCCAAGTTAAAGGCGAGAGGGGAGGGGCGGGTGCCCCCCCTCTCGCCCTCGCCAAGTTAAAGGCGAGAGGGGAGGGGCGGGTGCCCCCCCTCTCGCCCTCGCCAAGTTAGAGGCGAGAGGGGAGGGGCGGGTGCCCCCCCTCTCGCCCTCGCCAAGTTAGAGGCGAGAGGGGAGGGGCGGGTGCCCCCCCTCTCGCCCTCGCCCAGCTAGGGGCGAGAGGATGAGGGGCAGGTGCCCCCCTCTCGCCCTCGCCCAGTAAGGGAGCTCGCCGAGCCCCGCGAGGTACCCCTCTCGCCCAGGGGAGGCCCCTTCGCAGTCCAGTTTTGGCTATTCGCAGTCCGGTGGTCTGCGTTTAGCGCTTCAGAACAGCGGGATTTGGCTATTCGCAGTCCAGTTTTGGCTATTCGCAGTCCAGATCCGAAAAACCTATAAATAGGACCAAGGGGGCGCCATTTAGAGGGGCTCATTCTTAGCTAGCTCTCTCCTCTCTCTCCCTCCTCAGCAAGTCTCTCTAGAGAGGGTGAGGAGAGGCTCCAGTGGTGCCCAAGCTTAGTAGCGGCTTGGGAGGGGAAGTTCCAAGGGGACTTCCGGGTATGTGGCGGGACCTCCCCACTAAGCCCTTGGTCCCGTTCTTAGTTCCGACACCTTCAACCTAGAGCTCTCCCTTGGGGGAAGTAAGGGTCGGTCGCCCCTCAGCCTCGTTGAGGGCCCCGAACTCCACAGAGACCGAGTAGTCGGTTTCAACATTTATGGTGCGGTGAGCGTGGAGTGTGACCGATTCAAGAAACTCTCAAGATGAGCTCCATGGGCGGAGGTGGAGGATGTTCCGACCCAGGTCACTCGCAGCCCCCGGTGGCTGAGGTGACGTTGGAGATGCTTGAAAACTTCAAGCGGGAGGTCGCGCAGGTCTTGCAGGTTGCTCTCAGCCAGCAGCCTAGGATGGAGGTGCCAGCGGGGGGAGAGTGGGGAGGTTACATACCCCCACTCATCCAGCAAAGGGGCGAGATCCGGAGGGGGGCGCCCTCCCATCTCGCCCCACCCCAGCAAGGGGGCGAGATCTGGAGGGAGGCGCCCTCCCATCTCGCCCCGCCCCAGCAAGGGGGCGAGATCTGGAGGGAGGCGCCCTCCCATCTCGCCCCGCCCCAGCAAGGGGGCGAGATCCGGAGGGGGGCGCCCTCCCATCTCGCCCCGCCCCAGCAAGGGGGCGAGATCCAGAGGGGGGCGCCCTCCCATCTCGCCCCGCCCCAGCAAGGGGGCGAGATCTGGAGGGAGGCGCCCTCCCATCTCGCCCCGCCCCAGCAAGGGGGCAAGATCTGGAGGGAGGCGCCCTCCCATCTCGCCCCGCCCCAGCAAGGGGGCGAGATCTGGAGGGAGGCGCCCTCCCATCTCGCCCCGCCCCAGCAAGGGGCGAGATCTGGAGGGAGGCGCCCTCCCATCTCGCCCCGCCCCAGCAAGGGGGCGAGATCTGGAGGGAGGCGCCCTCCCATCTCGCCCCGCCCCAGCAAGGGGGCGAGATCCGGAGGGGGGCGCCCTCCCATCTCGCCCCGCCCCAGCAAGGGGGCGAGATCTGGAGGGAGGCGCCCTCCCATCTCGCCCCGCCCCAGCAAGGGGGCGAGATCTGGAGGGAGGCACCCTCCCATCTCGCCCCGCCCCAGCAAGGGGGCGAGATCCGGAGGGAGGCGCCCTCCCATCTCGCCCCGCCCCAGCAAGGGGGCGAGATCTGGAGGGAGGCGCCCTCCCATCTCGCCCCGCCCCAGCAAGGGGGCGAGATCCGGAGGGGGGCGCCCTCCCATCTCGCCCCGCCCCAGCAAGGGGGCGAGATCCGGAGGGAGGCGCCCTCCCATCTCGCCCCGCCCCAGCAAGGGGGCGAGATCTGGAGGGGGGCGCCCTCCCATCTCACCCCGTTCCAGCAAGGGGGCGAGATCTGGAGGGGGGCGCCCTCCCATCTCGCCCCGCCCCTTCCGGTCCAGCCCCAAAGGGGGGTGAGCGGGGAGGCATCCGGCCCCCACTCACCCCGCCCCAAAAGGAGTCGAGCAAATGATGGCAGACGAGACCACCCCGGGTGGTGGCCATCTGATAGCCCGACGGGCGCAGAGACTGGCAAGTTGACTCCGCAAGAGCATGGAAGGGAGGACTTCCAAATGAGAAGAGCCAACCGCCCGAAGTGGAGGCAGGGACCAAGGGCACCCCCTCCACCGCCTCTGCAAACCATGGCGGTTGGCGCAGATAGAAGGAGGAGAGTCAGGAAAGCAGAAAGAAGAGGAAGAAGAAAAGATAGGGTGGTGCTACCCTATTGCGACTTCCACGAGGAGGAATGATCATCTCCCTCAAACAACCTGAGAAGAGTGTCGTGGGGGGGTATGTTGTGTTTGTTCTTTCTTTTGTTATTATTGTTTTCCTTTATATGTTTAATAAGTTCAACGCCGAGATGTCCTCCTCACTCCAGGCTCTCACTAGCTGGGTGGGTCGAATGATCCTCGGAAGGAAGGGCTTACCATCGAGATGTCCTCCTCACTCCAGGCTCTCACTAGCTGGGTGGGTCGAATGATCCTCGGATGGGTAAGTTCAACGCCGAGATGTCCTCCTCACTCCAGGCTCTCACTAGCTGGGTGGGTCGAATGATCCTCGGAAGGAAGGGCTTACTATCGAGATGTCCTCCTCACTCCAGGCTCTCACTAGCTGGGTGGGTCGAATGATCCTCGGATGGGTAAGTTCAACGCCGAGATGTCCTCCTCACTCCAGGCTCTCACTAGCTGGGTGGGTCGAATGATCCTCGGAAGGAAGGGCTTACCATCGAGATGTCCTCCTCACTCCAGGCTCTCACTAGCTGGGTGGGTCGAATGATCCTCGGATGGGTAAGTTCAACGCCGAGATGTCCTCCTCACTCCAGGCTCTCACTAGCTGGGTGGGTCGAATGATCCTCGGAAGGAAGGGCTTACCATCGAGATGTTCTCCTCACTCCAGGCTCTCACTAGCTGGGTGGGTCGAATGATCCTCGGATGGGTAAGTTCAACGCCGAGATATCCTCCTCACTCCAGGCTCTCACTAGCTGGGTGGGTCGAATGATCCTCGGAAGGAAGGGCTTACTATCGAGATGTCCTCCTCACTCCAGGCTCTCACTAGCTGGGTGGGTCGAATGATCCTCGGATGGGTAAGTTCAACGCCGAGATGTCCTCCTCACTCCAGGCTCTCACTAGCTGGGTGGGTCGAATGATCCTCGGAAGGAAGGGCTTACCATCGAGATGTCCTCCTCACTCCAGGCTCTCACTAGCTGGGTGGGTCGAATGATCCTCGGATGGGTAAGTTCAACGCCGAGATGTCCTCCTCACTCCAGGCTCTCACTAGCTGGGTGGGTCGAATGATCCTCGGAAGGAAGGGCTTACCATCGAGATGTCCTCCTCACTCCAGGCTCTCACTAGCTGGGTGGGTCGAATGATCCTCGGATGGGTAAGTTCAACGCCGAGATGTCCTCCTCACTCCAGGCTCTCACTAGCTGGGTGGGTCGAATGATCCTCGGAAGGAAGGGCTTACCATCGAGATGTCCTCCTCACTCCAGGCTCTCACTAGCTGGGTGGGTCGAATGATCCTCGGATGGGTAAGTTCAACGCCGAGATGTCCTCCTCAATCCAGGCTCTCACTAGCTGGGTGGGTCGAATGATCCTCGGAAGGAAGGGCTTACCATCGAGATGTCCTCCTCACTCCAGGCTCTCACTAGCTGGGTGGGTCGAATGATCCTCGGATGGGTAAGTTCAACGCCGAGATGTCCTCCTCACTCCAGGCTCTCACTAGCTGGGTGGGTCGAATGATCCTCGGAAGGAAGGGCTTACCATCGAGATGTCCTCCTCACTCCAGGCTCTCACTAGCTGGGTGGGTCGAATGATCCTCGGATGGGTAAGTTCAACGTCGAGATGTCCTCCTCACTCCAGGCTCTCACTAGCTGGGTGGGTCGAATGATCCTCGGATGGGTAAGTTCAACGCCGAGATGTCCTCCTCACTCCAGGCTCTCACTAGCTGGGTGGGTCGAATGATCCTCGGAAGGAAGGGCTTACTATCGAGATGTCCTCCTCACTCCAGGCTCTCACTAGCTGGATGGGTCGAATGATCCTCGGATGGGTAAGTTCAACGCCGAGATGTCCTCCTCACTCCAGGCTCTCACTAGCTGGGTGGGTCGAATGATCCTCGGATGGGTAAGTTCAACGCCGAGATGTACTCCTCACTCGAGGCTCTCACTAGCTGGGTGGGTCGAATGATCCTCGGAAGGAAGGGCTTACTATCGAGATGTCCTCCTCACTCCAGGCTCTCACTAGCTGGGTGGGTCGAATGATCCTCGGATGGGTAAGTTCAACGCCGAGATGTCCTCCTCACTCCAGGCTCTCACTAGCTGGGTGGGTCGAATGATCCTCGGAAGGAAGGGCTTACCATCGAGATGTCCTCCTCACTCCAGGCTCTCACTAGCTGGGTGGGTCGAATGATCCTCGGATGGGTAAGTTCAACGCCGAGATGTCCTCCTCACTCCAGGCTCCCACTAGCTGGGTGAGTCGAATGATCCTCGGGAGCGAGGTTCTGCCCCCCCCCCCCCCCCCCGATGGATATTTGGGCTTGGACTTTTTCTTTCCGAGGTTGTACCAACCTCGCAAAGAGCGGGGATTGTGTACAACCCCCATATCCATCGAGTGAGGCCCAGCATGGAGGGCCGTCGAGACGTGTCGACTAGACCCAAGGGGTCTTAAGACCTTTGGGTATCGCCCGACGAACCCCCGTAGCTCTCACCAGAGGAGTTAGAGGCGAGAGGGGAGGGGCGGGTGCCCCCCCCCCCCCCCCTCTCGCCCTCGCCAAGTTAAAGGCGAGAGGGGAGGGGCGGGTGCCCCCCTCTCGCCCTCGCCAAGTTAAAGGCGAGAGGGGAGGGGCGGGTGCCCCCCTCTCGCCCTTGCCAAGTTAGAGGCGAGAGGGGAGGGGCGGGTGCCCCCCTCTCGCCCTCGCCAAGTTAGAGGCGAGAGGGGAGGGGCGGGTGCCCCCCCTCTCGCCCTCGCCCAGCTAGGGGCGAGAGGATGAGGGGCAGGTGCCCCCCTCTCGCCCTCGCCCAGTAAGGGAGCTCGCCGAGCCCCGCGAGGTACCCCTCTCGCCCAGGGGAGGCCCCTTCGCAGTCCAGTTTTGGCTATTCGCAGTCCGGTGGTCTGCGTTTAGCGCTTCAGAACAGCGGGATTTGGCTATTCGCAGTCCAGTTTTGGCTATTCGCAGTCCAGTTTTGGCTATTCGCAGTCCAGATCCGAAAAACCTATAAATAGGACCAAGGGGGCACCATTTAGAGGGGCCCATTCTTAGCTAGCTCTCTCCTCTCTCTCCCTCCTCAGCAAGTCTCTCTAGAGAGGGAGAGGAGAGGCTCCAGTGGTGCCCAAGCTTAGTAGCGGCTTGGGAGGGGAAGTTCCAAGGGGACTTCCGGGTATGTGGCGGGACCTCCCCACTAAGCCCTTGGTCCCGTTCTTAGTTCCGACACCTTCAACCTAGAGCTCTCCCTTGGGGGAAGTAAGGGTCGGTCGCCCCTCAGCCTCGTTGAGGGCCCCGAACTCCACAGAGACCGAGTAGTCGGTTTCAACAAGGGGGCGAGATCCGGAGGGAGGCGAGGCGCCCTCCCATCTCGCCCCGCCCCAGCAAGGGGGCGAGATCCGGAGGGGGGCGCCCTCCCATCTCGCCCCGCCCCAGCAAGGGGGCGAGATCTGGAGGGAGGCGCCCTCCCATCTCGCCCCGCCCTAGCAAGGGGGCGAGATCTGGAGGGAGGCGCCCTCCCATCTCGCCCCGCCCCAGCAAGGGGGCGAGATCCGTAGGGGGGCGCCCTCCCATCTCGCCCCGCCCCAGCAAGGGGGCGAGATCTGGAGGGAGGCGCCCTCCCATCTCGCCCCGCCCCAGCAAGGGGGCGAGATCCGGAGGGGGGCGCCCTCCCATCTCGCCCCGCCCCAGCAAGGGGGCGAGATCTGGAGGGAGGCGCCCTCCCATCTCGCCCCGCCCCAGCAAGGGGGCGAGATCTGGAGGGGGGCGCCCTCCCATCTCACCCCGTTCCAGCAAGGGGGCGAGATCTGGAGGGGGGCGCCCTCCCATCTCGCCCCGCCCCTTCCGGTCCAGCCCCAAAGGGGGGTGAGCGGGGAGGCATCCGGCCCCCACTCACCCCGCCCCAAAAGGAGTCGAGCAAATGATGGCAGACGAGACCACCCCGGGTGGTGGCCATCCGATAGCCCGACGGGCGCAGAGACTGGCAAGTTGACTCCGCAAGAGCATGGAAGGGAGGACTTCCAAATGAGAAGAGCCAACCGCCCGAAGTGGAGGCAGGGACCAAGGGCACCCCCTCCACCGCCTCTGCAAACCATGGCGGTTGGCGCAGATAGAAGGAGGAGAGTCAGGAAAGCAGAAAGAAGAGGAAGAAGAAAAGATAGGGTGGTGCTACCCTATTGCGACTTCCACGAGGAGGAATGATCATCTCCCTCAAACAGCCTGAGAAGAGTGCCGTGGGGGGTATGTTGTGTTTGTTCTTTCTTTTGTTATTATTGTTTTCCTTTATATGTTTAATAAGTTCAACGCCGAGATGTCCTCCTCACTCCATGCTCTCACTAGCTGGGTGGGTCGAATGATCCTCGGAAGGAAGGGCTTACCATCGAGATGTCCTCCTCACTCCAGGCTCTCACTAGCTGGGTGGGTCGAATGATCCTCGGATGGGTAAGTTCAACGCCGAGATGTCCTCCTCACTCCAGGCTCTCACTAGCTGGGTGGGTCGAATGATCCTTGGAAGGAAGGGCTTACTATCGAGATGTCCTCCTCACTCCAGGCTCTCACTAGCTGGGTGGGTCGAATGATCCTCGGATGGGTAAGTTCAACGCCGAGATGTCCTCCTCACTCCAGGCTCTCACTAGCTGGGTGGGTCGAATGATCCTCGGAAGGAATGGCTTACCATCGAGATGTCCTCCTCACTCCAGGCTCTCACTAGATGGGTGGGTCGAATGATCCTCGGATGGGTAAGTTCAACGCCGAGATGTCCTCCTCACTCCAGGCTCTTACTAGCTGGGTGGGTCGAATGATCCTCGGAAGGAAGGGCTTACCATCGAGATGTCCTCCTCACTCCAGGCTCTCACTAGCTGGGTGGGTCGAATGATCCTCGGATGGGTAAGTTCAACGCCGAGATGTCCTCCTCACTCCAGGCTCTCACTAGCTGGGTGGGTCGAATGATCCTCGGAAGGAAGGGCTTACTATCGAGATGTCCTCCTCACTCCAGGCTCTCACTAGCTGGGTGGGTCGAATGATCCTCGGATGGGTAAGTTCAACGCCGAGATGTCCTCCTCACTCCAGGCTCTCACTAGCTGGGTGGGTCGAATGATCCTCGGAAGGAAGGGCTTACCATCGAGATGTCCTCCTCACTCCAGGCTCTCACTAGCTGGGTGGGTCGAATGATCCTTGGATGGGTAAGTTCAACGCCGAGATGTCCTCCTCACTCCAGGCTCTCACTAGCTGGGTGGGTCGAATGATCCTCGGAAGGAAGGGCTTACCATCGAGATGTCCTCCTCACTCCAGGCTCTCACTAGCTGGGTGGGTCGAATGATCCTCGGATGGGTAAGTTCAACGCCGAGATGTCCTCCTCACTCCAGGCTCTCACTAGCTGGGTGGGTCGAATGATCCTCGGAAGGAAGGGCTTACCATTGAGATGTCCTCCTCACTCCAGGCTCTCACTAGCTGGGTGGGTCGAATGATCCTCGGATGGGTAAGTTCAACGCCGAGATGTCCTCCTCACTCCAGGCTCTCACTAGCTGGGTGGGTCGAATGATCCTCGGAAGGAAGGGCTTACCATCGAGATGTCCTCCTCACTCCAGGCTCTCACTAGCTGGGTGGGTCGAATGATCCTCAGATGGGTAAGTTCAACGCCGAGATGTCCTCCTCACTCCAGGCTCTCACTAGCTGGGTGGGTCGAATGATCCTCGGAAGGAAGGGCTTACCATCGAGATGTCCTCCTCACTCCAGGCTCTCACTAGCTGGGTGGGTCGAATGATCCTCGGATGGGTAAGTTCAACGTCGAGATGTCCTCCTCACTCCAGGCTCTCACTAGCTGGGTGGGTCGAATGATCCTCGGATGGGTAAGTTCAACGCCGAGATGTCCTCCTCACTCCAGGCTCTCACTAGCTGGGTGGGTCGAATGATCCTCGGAAGGAAGGGCTTACTATCGAGATGTCCTCCTCACTCCAGGCTCTCACTAGCTGGGTGGGTCGAATGATCCTCGGATGGGTAAGTTCAACGCCGAGATGTCCTCCTCACTCCAGGCTCTCACTAGCTGGGTGGGTCGAATGATCCTCGGAAGGAAGGGCTTACCATCGAGATGTCCACCTCACTCCAGGCTCTCACTAGCTGGGTGGGTCGAATGATCCTCGGATGGGTAAGTTCAACGCCGAGATGTCCTCCTCACTCCAGGCTCCCACTAGCTGGGTGAGTCGAATGATCCTCGGGAGCGAGGTTCTGCCCCCCCCCCCCCCCCCCTCAATGGATATTTGGGCTTGGACTTTTTCTTTCCGAGGTTGTACCAACCTCGCAAAGAGCGGGGATTGTGTACAACCCCATATCCATCGAGTGAGGCCCAGCATGGAGGGCCGTCGAGACGTGTCGACTAGACCCAAGGGGTCTTAAGACCTTTGGGTATCGCCCGGCGAACCCCCGTAGCTCTCACCAGAGGAGTTAGAGGCGAGAGGGGAGGGGCGGGTGCCCCCCCTCTCGCCCTCGCCAAGTTAAAGGCGAGAGGGGAGGGGCGGGTGCCCCCCCTCTCGCCCTCGCCAAGTTAAAGGTGAGAGGGGAGGGGCGGGTGCCCCCCCTCTCGCCCTCGCCAAGTTAGAGGCAAGAGGGGAGGGGCGGGTGCCCCCCTCTCGCCCTCGCCAAGTTAGAGGCGAGAGGGGAGGGGCGGGTGCCCCCCCTCTCGCCCTCGCCCAGCTAGGGGCGAGAGGATGAGGGGCAGGTGCCCCCCTCTCGCCCTCGCCCAGTAAGGGAGCTCGCCGAGCCCCGCGAGGTACCCCTCTCGCCCAGGGGAGGCCCCTTCGCAGTCCAGTTTTGGCTATTCGCAGTCCGGTGGTCTGCGTTTAGCGCTTCAGAACAGCGGGATTTGGCTATTCGCAGTCCAGTTTTGGCTATTCGCAGTCCAGATCCGAAAAACCTATAAATAGGACCAAGGGGGCACCATTTAGAGGGGCTCATTCTTAGCTAGCTCTCTCCTCTCTCTCCCTCCTCAGCAAGTCTCTCTAGAGAGGGTGAGGAGAGGCTCCAGTGGTGCCCAAGCTTAGTAGCGGCTTGGGAGGGGAAGTTCCAAGGGGACTTCCGGGTATGTGGCGGGACCTCCCCACTAAGCCCTTGGTCCCGTTCTTAGTTCCGACACCTTCAACCTAGAGCTCTCCCTTGGGGGAAGTAAGGGTCGGTCGCCCCTCAGCCTCGTTGAGGGCCCCGAACTCCACAGAGACCGAGTAGTCGGTTTCAACAGTTGTGGTAAAATATAGTTGTAAAAGGACTATAAAACCTAATAACAATACAGTTGTAACTTTGTTGTAACAACACAACAACACAACTAATAACAATGCAGATGTTAAAAGATTGAGAAAAATAAAAGTTCATAATAGATTATATGAGATAACACATAATGTTAGGAGGAAAATGACTGCAACAAGACATTACAATGGCTGTGGTAAAATACAGTTGTAAAATGACTGTAAAACCTAATAACAATACAACTGTAATTTGACTGTAACATTACAACAATACAACAGTAACAATAACTGTAAAAAGAATTTAAAATGGGTGTAATTACATACAACTGTAAAAAGACCGTAAAACATATTAAAACTACAACGGTAAAATGACTGTAAAACACAACAAATAAAAACACGTCTGTAAAAAGATTGCTCTGCAAAATAACAGTTCATCATGACTGAAAAATGGAAAGTGCGGCGTCTTGATGTATCAATTTAGGTTATCAATCACTGAAAAGGACCTCAAAATGTCTGTTTATGTCAAAATTTTGCTGAGGAGCTTGAAATTGAAAATTTTACTGACCGTTATAGGGCTAAAAAGAACACAAAATAACATGCTCCATGGATCTACAACCGTTACAGGGCTAAAAAGAAGAGGAGAAGAAAGTCGGTTAAACTGATACATGCGGGACCGAGGGGTTAAGAACGATAATGGCGGAAGTTACTGTAGATCTGAGGTTAGCCCCTAACTTCTGTGGTGTTCGTCGGGGAGAAGAAGACGGGAGGGGTTTGAGAAGGCACAAGACGTGGGTATTGTCGAGGGGGGGGGAGGATTTTTTGATTTCGAGTTGGAGAGGGCAAAGGCGTGAGCCATAATAAAAAAGAACTATTTATACTCGCATGATAGGTACGTGCGAGCTCGTACTAAACATTTTCTCATATTTTAAAGGGTGCTGATATGGGCAGCTCACTTTTGGCTTTAGACAGCCCGTTGTTAATATCAACCCATTTTTTCACAACCCAATTTATTATTGACAGACCAAATTTTTAAATAAATTGAAGCAATCGGTTGTTAGATTCAGAAAATAAAAATAAAACCATAAACGCGCCTTTTGGCTTCTCGCTTCCACCTTCATCTCTTCGAAGGCTTTCTTGAAGACCACGTTTACCGAACTCCCGCTATCTTCCAGGATTCGGGAGACCGTGAAATTCTCTACCACGGCCTCGATCACTATACAACCCTCATATTTTCCGAGCTGGTGTGACCCGACGCGGGCGCGATCGCAATAGTGAAGGTAACCGCGACGTGGCAAACCGAACCGGCGGAGGCCATCAAAGACCAAAAAGAGAGGGCCCGGGGGGGGGGGGGGGGGCAAATTCCCTTGGTCGAATGGACCTTGGGTCGGGAGAGTGGACCAAGGGTCCACTCGCCCAAGGGTGTGGGCGAGTGGACCCTTGGTCCACTCGCCCCATGGAATTGGGCGAGTGGAAGGGTCCACTCGCCCAAGGATGTAGGCGAGTGGACCCTTGGTCCACTCGCCCCATGAAGTTGGGCGAGTGGACCAAAGGTCCACTCGCCAGAGGATGTGGTTGAGTGGATCCTTGGTCCACTCGCCCCATGTAGAAGGGTGGGGTGGACCTCGATCCACTTGTTCGACCCCCGGCAAGGGGGGGGGGGGGGAGTGGACGTCTCGTCCTCCACTCGCATCCTCTCTCGTTTTGATCGTCCAGGTTCGTGGTTGAGCTGCGGATAGCAGAATTTTAGTTATCCGCAGCCCAATTTTGGGAAGTTTATAAATAGACCCCCATGGGCACCTTGGGAAGGGAAGTTGGTACCCCCTCCTTCGCGTGTGTGTTGTGAGCAAGCACTACCCCTCCCCTCCCCCTGTCATTGAAGGTGGATGGTGAGGTGATCCTTAGTGCCCTCCAAGGTGCTCAGGCTCAGCATTGGCTTGGGAGGGGAAGTTCCTTGAGAGCTTCCGGGTATGTGGCGTGGCAGCTTAAGGGGTTCTTTCGTGGACTTAGGTGATTATTCAAGGGCAAGGTTCTTCGGTTCTTAGTGACTGGTCAAGGGTCTAGCTCGGGTCAAGTAAGGGTTAGCTGCATCCCCCTTGCGAACGTCAAGACCAGGTTTCTGGTTTCAACATTATGGTGCGGTGAGCGTGGAGGCAGCTAGTTCGGAAAGCTCTGAGCAAGTCCCATGGCTGGAAGCGAAGATCCAAGGAACTCATCTCTTCCCAACAGGTCGCGACCATTGACAGGGGAAGAGGAAGCAAGGAAGACAGATCAAGCACGTCGAGAAGGGAAGGAACCAGCCTCGGAGGAAGGTTCGAGCCTCCAAGTGCGAGTGCTCTTCAACAGCTCGCCCAGGATCAGCTGCCCCGGTGAGGGGATTGGGAAAGTACCCCCATCTCACCAGGGAGGGTGGGGAAATCCCTTCTGCGAATCTGCCATGTCCTACTACGCAGGGAAGGAAGACCCTCTCCAGCATCTCCAGTGGTTTGAAGACATGGCATCGATCAGGCAAATGTCAGACGCCTCCAAGTGCAGGCTCTTCGCCAGCACTTTCAAGGAAGGGGCAAAAGACTGGTTCCACCAGCTCCCATCAGGTATCATCTACAGCTTCAAGGACCTGTGCCGAAGCTTCTTGCTGAGATTCTCCACCTCGAAGAAGAGGTAGAAGGGAACAGAGACCATGTTCTTGATTCGACAGAGGCAGGGGGAGATGCTGGGAAGCTACGCGGATCGGTTTAAGGAATAAGACCTCCGCCTCTAGGTTGACCAGGGAAGCAGGAAGGACCAGGAGAAAGAAAAGGAATAAGAAGACAAAGAAGATGGAGGAAGTAATGAAGGATATGGTCAGGGTGCATGTGACCAAGTAGGCCCAGAGAGGCGCGTTGTAATAAGCAGGTGGCTCCTCGCTAATGAAGGAAAAAGGTTTCAGGTAACGCCTATGGTAAGTGACTTGGGAAGGTGTTGGGTTCCTCTGCCTCCAAGTGAAGGTAAGCACCTAGGATGTGGATGGGTACTCCGCCCCCATTTGGTAAAATCCCCGACTAGAGACCATTCTCCGAGCTCAGTCATGCCGGCAAATGGGAGACTCATCGGGTCGACTGATTGGTAAAATCCCCGACTAGAGACCATTCTCCGGGCTCAGTCATGCCGGCAGATGGGAGACTCATTGGGTCAACTGATTGGTAAAATCCCCGACTAGAGACCATTCTCCGGGCCTAGTCATGTCGGCAAATGGGAGACTCATCGGGTCGACTCGCCACATGCGGAGTGGCTTGGGAAGGTGTTGGGTTCCTCTGCCTCCAGGTGAAGGTAAACACCTAGGATGTGGATGGGTACTCTGCCCCCAGTTGGTAAGATCCCCGACTAGAGACCATTCTCCGGGCTCAGTCATGCTGGCAGATGGGAGACTCATCGGGTCGACTGATTGGTAAAATCCCCGACTAGAGACCATTCTTTGGGCTCAGTCATGCCGGCAGATGGGAGACTCATCAGGTTGACTCGCCACATGCTAAGTGGCTTGGGGAAGGTGTTGAATTCCTCTTCCTCCAGGTAAAGGTAAGCACCTAGGACGTGGATGGATACTCCGCTCCCATTTGGTAAGATCCCCGACTAGAGACCATTCTCCGGGCTCAGTCATGCCGGCAAATGGGAGACTCATCGGGTCGACTCGCTACTTGATTGAGTGACTTGAAAAGTGATGAGTTCCTCTGCCTCCAGGTAAGCTAGGACCCTTGGACGTGGACGGGTACTCCGCCCCCAATTGGTTTGGGAAGGTGTTGGGTCCCTCTGCCCCCAGGCAAGCTAAGCCCCTAGGACGTATATGGGTACTCCGCCCCCAGTTGGTTTGGAAAGGTGTTGAATTCCTCTGCCTCCAAGTAAGCTAAGCACCTAGGACGTGGACTAGTTCTCTGCCCCCTGTTGCTTTGATAATAAGATGGTTGAGTTCCTCCGTCTCTCTGTGAGGGTAAGCACATGGGACGTGGACTGGTTCTCCGTCCCCTGATAGTTCAAGAAATTGTTAGTTCCCTCCCCTCCAGGTGAGCTCGGCTCCCTAGTAGGTGTGGAGTTCCCTCCCCCTCCAGGAGAGCCTGGCTCCCTGGTAGGTGTGGAGTTCCCTCCCCCTCCAGGAGAGCCCGGCTCACTGGTAGGTGTGGAGTTTCCTCCCCCTCCAGGAGAGCTCGGCTCCCTGGTAGGTGTGGGGTTCCCTCCCCCTCCAGGAGAGCTCGTCTCCCTGGTAGGTGTGGAGTTCCCTCCCCCTCCAGGAGAGCTCTACTCCGTGGTAGGTGTGGAGTTTCCTCCACCTCCAGGTGATCTCGGCTCCCTGGTAGGTGTGGAGTTCCCTCCCCCTCCAGGAGAGCTCGGCTCCCTGGTAGGTGTGGAGTTCCCTCCCCCTCCAGGAGAGCACGGCTCCCTGGTTGGTGTGGAGTTTCCTCCCCCTCCAGGAGAGCTCGGCTCCCTGGTTGGTGTGGAGTTCCCTCCCCCTCCAGGTGAACTCGTCTCTCTGGTAGGTGTGGAGTTCCCTCCCCCTCCGGGAGAGCTCGGCTCCCTGGTAGGTGTGGAGTTCCCTCCCCCTCCAGGAGAGCTCGGCTCCCTGGTAGGTGTGGAGTTCCCTCCCCCTCCAGGAGAGCTCGTCTCCCTGGTAGGTGTGGAGTTCCCTCCCCCTCCAGGAGAGCTCGGCTCCCTGGTAAGTGTGGAGTTCCCTCCCCTCTAGGTGAGCCCGGCTCCCTGGTTGGTGAGGAGTTCCCTCCCCCTCCAGGAGAGCTCGGCTCCCTGGTAGGTGTGAAGTTCCCTCCCCCTCTAGGAGAGCTCAGCTCCCTGGTAGGTGTGGAGTTCCCTCACCCTCTAGGAGAGCTCGACTCCCTGGTAGGTGCGGAGTTCCCTCCCCCTCCAGGAGAGCTCGGCTCACTGGTAGGTGCGGAGTTCCCTCCCCCTCCAGGAGAGCTCGGCTCCCTGGTAGGTGTGGGGTTCCCTCCCCCTCCAGGAGAGCTCGGCTCCCTGGTAGGTGGGGAGTTCCCTCCCCCTCCAGGAGAGCTCGACTCCCTGGTAGGTGCGGAGTTCCCTCCCCCTCCAGGAGAGCTTGGCTCCATGGTAGGTGCGGAGTTCCCTCCCCCCTCCAGGAGAGCTCGGCTCCCTGGTAGGTGCGGGGTTCCCTCCCCCTCCAGGAGAGCTCGTCTCCTTGGTCGGTGTGGAGTTCCCTCCCCCTCCATGAGAGCTCGGATCCATGGTAGGTGTGGAGTTCCCTCCCCCTCTAGGAGAGCTAAGCTCCCTGGTAGGTGTGGAATTCCCTCCCCCTCCAGGAGAGCTCGGCTCCCTGGTAGGTGTGGAGTTCCCTCCTCCTCCTCCCAGAGAGCTCGGCTCCCTGGTAGGTGTGGATTTCCCTCCCCGTCTAGGAGAGCTCGTCTCCCTGGTAGGTGCGGAGTTCCCTCCCCCTCCAGGAGAGCTCGGCTCTCTGGTAGGTGCGAAGTTCCCTCCCCCTCCAGGAGAGCTCGGCTCCCTGGTAGGTTTGGGGTTCTCTCCCCCTCCAGGAGAGCTCGGCTCCCTGGTAGGTGTGGAGTTCCCTCCCCCTCCAGGAGAGCTCGGCTCCCTGGTAGGTGTGGAGTTCCCTCCCCCTCCAGGAGAGCTAAGCTCCCTGGTAGGTGTGCAACTCCCTCCCCCTCCAAGAGAGCTCGGCTCCCTGGTAGGTGTGGAGTTCCCTCCTCCTCCAGGAGAGCTCGGCTCCCTGGTAGGTGTGGAGTTCCCTCCCCGTCTAGGAGAGCTCGTCTCCCTGGTAGGTGCGGAGTTCCCTCCCCCTCCAGGAGAGCTCGGCTCCCTGGTAGGTGCGAAGTTCCCTCCCCCTCCAGGAGAGCTCGGCTCCTGGTAGGTTTGGGGTTCCCTCCCCCTCCAGGAGAGCTCGGCTCCCTGGTAGGTGTGGAGTTCCCTCCCCCTCCAGGAGAGCTCGACTCCCTGGTAGGTGTGGAGTTCCCTCCCCCTCTAGGAGAGCTCGGCTCCCTGGTAGGTGTGGAGTTCCCTCCCCCTCCAAGTGAGATCGGATCCCTGGTTAGTGTGGAGTTCCCTCCCCCTCCAGGAGAGCCCGGCTCTCTGGTAGGTGTGGAGTTCCCTCCCCCTCCAGGAGAGCTCGGCTCCCTAGTAGGTGCGGAGTTCCCTCCCCCTCCAGGAGAGCTCAGCTCCCTGGTAGGTGTGGAGTTCCCTCCTCCTCCAGGAGAGCTCGTCTCCCTGGTTGGTGTGGAGTTCCCTCCCCCTCCAGGTGAGCTCGGCTCCCTGGTAGGTGTTGAGTTCCCTTCCCCACCAGGTGAGCACGGCTCCCTGGTAGGTATGGAGTTCCCGCCTCCCGCCTCAGGTCGAGCTCGGCTCGATTAGAGGTATCGAGTTCTTTTCCACCTAAGGTCAAGTTCAAATCGACCTAAGGTGTTGAGCTTTCTCCACCTCCAGTTGAGCTCGGCTCATAGGAGGGTTGCTAAGTGGAGAAAGGTTTGCCTTCTACCTCAGGTCGAGCTCGGCTCGACTAGAGGTGTATAGTTTTCTCCACCTAAGGTCAAGAACAATTCGACCTAAGGTGTTGAGCTTTCTCCACCTCCAGCTGAGCTCGGCTCACAAGAGGGTTGTTAAGTGGAGAAAGGTTTGCCTTCCGCCTCAAGTCAGGTTCAACTGATAAACTCGGCAGGAGCATCCCGTTGGCAGGGTCCTTCGTGGATTCCTCTAGGGCCCCACCTACTCGTCAAATAAGTGGGTTGGACTTTCTTTCCGAGCTTAAGGCAAGCTCGAAAAGAGCAGGGATTGTGTACAACAATCATATTTTCCGAGCTGGTGTGACCCGACGCGAGCGTGATCGCATTGCCTGAAGTTGCTCACCCCTCGAGTGAAAAGAAGTCATCGAGTTGTGGATTTGTCGTAATCCAGGCCTCTGGTCGATCTCTTCTCCAGCAAGTTGGCGACTTGCCTCCTCGAATGACTCTTTCTCTTCCACCTCTAGTTGAGCTCGGCTCCTAGAAGGTGTCGACCTTCTATCCACCTCTAGTTGAGTTCGGCTCCTAACAGGTGTCGACCTTGTATCCACTTCCAGTTGTGCTCGGCTCCTACGAGGTGTCGACCTTCTCTCTGCCTCTAGTTGAGCTCGGCTCCTAGAAGGTGTCGACATTGTATCCGCCTCCAGTTGAGCTCGGCTCTTGCGAGGTGTCGACCTTCTATCCACCTCTAGTTGAGCTCGGCTCCTAGAAGGTGTCGACCTTGTATCCGCCTCCAGTTGAGCTCGGCTCCTGCGAGGTGTCGACCTTCTATCCACCTCTAGTTGAGCTCGTCTCCTAGAAGGTGTCGACCTTGTATCCGCCTCCAGTTGAGCTCGGCTCCTGCGAGGTGTCGACCTTCTCTCCGCCTCTAGTTGAGCTCGGCTCCTGTGAGGTGTCGACCTCTCTTCCGCCTCTAGTTGAGCTCGGCTCCTAGAAGGTGTCGACCTTCTATCCACCTCTAGTTGAGCTCGGCTCCTAAAAGGTGTCGACCTTGTATCCGCCTCCAGTTGATCTCGGCTCCTGCGAGGTGTCGACCTTCTCTCCGCCTCTAGTTGAGCCCGGCTTCTAGAAGGTGTCGACCTGTGATCCGCCTATAGTTGAGCTCGGCTCCTGCGAGGTGTCGACCTTCTATCCACCTCTAGTTGAGCTCGGCTCCTAGAAGGTGTCGACCTTCTATCCGCCTCCAGTTGAGCTAGGCTCCTATGAGGTGTCGACCTTCTATCCACCTCTAGTTGAGCTCGGCTCCTAGAAGGTGTCAACCTTGTATCCGCCTCCAGTTGAGCTCGGCTCCTGCGAGGTGTTGACCTTCTCTCCGCCTCTAGTTGAGCTCGGATCCTAGAAGGTGTCGACCTAGTATCCGCCTCCAGTTGAGCTCGGCTCCTGCGAGGTGTCGACCTTCTATCCACCTCTAGTTGAGCTCGGCTCCTAGAATGTGTCGACCTTGTATCCGCCTCCAGTTGAGCTCGGCTCCTACGAGGTGTCGACCTTCTCTCTGCCTCTAGTTGAGCTCGGCTCCTAGAAGGTGTCGACCTTCTATCCGCCTCCAGTTGAGCTCGGCTCCTGCGAGGTGTCGACCTTCTATCCACCTCTAGTTGAGCTCGACTCCTAGAAGGTGTCGACCTTGTATCCGCCTCCAGTTGAGCTCGGCTCCTGCGAGGTGTCGACCTTCTCTCCGCCTCTAGTTGAGCTCGACTCCTAGAAGGTGTCGACCTTGTATCCGCCTCCAGTTGAGCTCGGCTCTTGCAAGGTGTCGACCTTCTATCCACCTCTAGTTGAGCTCGGCTCCTAGAAGGTGTCGACCTTGTATCCGCCTCCAGTTGAGCTCGGCTCCTGCGAGGTGTTGATCTTATATCCGCCTCTAGTTGAGCTCGGCTCCTAGAAGGTGTCGACCTTCTATCCGCCTCCAGTTGAGCTCGGCTCCTGCGAGGTGTCGACCTTCTATCCACCTCTAGTTGAGCTCGGATCCTAGAAGGTGTCGACCTTGTATCCGCCTCCAGTTGAGCTCGGCTCCTGCGAGGTGTCGACCTTCTCTCCGCCTCTAGTTGAGCTCGTCTCCTAGAAGGTGTCGACCTTGTATCCGCCTCCAGTTGAGCTCGGCTCCTGCTAGGTGTCGACCTTCTATCCACCTCTAGTTGAGCTCGGCCCCTAGAAGGTGTCGACCTTGTATCCGCCTCCAGTTGAGCTCGGCTCCCGCGAGGTGTCGACCTTCTCTCCGCCTCTAGTTGAGCTCGGCTCCTAGAAGGTGTCGAACTTCTATCCGCCTCCAGTTGAGCTCGGCTCCTGTGAAGTGTCGACATCTCTTCCACCTCCAGTTGAGCTCGGCTCCTGTGAGGTGTCGACCTCTCTTCCGCCTCCAGTTGAGCTCGGCTCCTGTGAAATGTCGACACCTCTTCCGCCTCCAGTTGAGCTCGGCTCCTGTAAGGTGTCGACCTCTCTTCCACTTCCAGTTGAGCTCGGCTCCTGCGAGGTGTCAACCTCTTCTCCAACCTAGTTGAGCTTGGTTCCTGTGAGGTATCAATCATCTCTCCACGTCCAGGTAAACCTATTCTGTGAAGTGTCACCCTTTTTTCACCTTTTTTAGTTGAGCTCGCTCGCCTGAGCGAATGGCCTGGGAGGTGTCGACTTTTCTCCATCTCCTCCAGTTGAGTTTTACCCCTGGGAGGTGTCGACATTTTTTCCTCTAGTTGAGCTCCACTTCTGAGAAGGACCTCACACAACGCATCGTCCGGTGCCCTCTCTCTGAACTACGGGTTCAACATTGTTTTTTCGACCTCGCGAGCGAGCTCGAAAAAAGCGGGGATTGTGTACCACCCATAATTCGTCGAGATCAGAAAGGCCTAAGGATACGCCTATTCGCAGACCTCGCTAGGCGAGCATGGGCGACCAAGAGGCGATCAGAGGCAAGTATGGGCGAGCAGGGGTGACCAAGAGGCGAGCAGAGGCAAGTATGGGCGAGCATGGGCGAGCATGGGCGAGCAGAGGCGAGCATGGGCGAGCGTGGGCGAGCGTGGGCTACCAAGAGGCGAGCAGAGGAAAGTATGGGCGAGCAGGGGCGAGCAGGGGCGAGCAGGGGCGACCAAGAGGCAAGCAGAGGCAAGTATGGGTGAGCATGGGCGAGTATGGGCGAGCAGGAGAGAGCAGAGGCGAGCATGGGCGAGCAAGGGCGAGCATGGGCGAGCAAGGGCGAGCATGGGCAACCAAGAGGCGAGCAGAGGCGAGCAAGAGGCGAGCTTGGGCGAGTATCTCGTGAGTATGGGCGAGTAGCCCTTGTTACTCGCGAGCAGAGGCAGTATACTCACCAGGACCCCCCCCCCCCCCCCCCCCCCAGGATTTCTCTATAAATAGCCCCCCATGGGTACTAGAAATGACACTTTTGGAAGTGGTCGAGGTCCCCCCAAGATGGATACTCGCCCAGTCCATGCCAGTCCAGTACCTCTCCCAGCTTTCGGTTGCGGAGGGGAAGTTTCTCCCAAACTTCCGGGTATGTGGTGGGACCTCCCTGCTGGAGCACTTGGGGTGTGCTTATAGTCATTTTTTCTCTCCTATTTTAGCTATCCGAGCCGTGGAGTTGGACCGTAGGATCAGTAACCTCGGGCTGCATTGATCCGAATTTTGGAGCCGGGATTTTCCTGGCTTCAACACTTATTGTATACCACCCGTAATTCGTCGAGATCAGAAAGGCCTAAGGATACGCCTATTCGCAGACCTCGCTAGGCGAGCATGGACGACCAAGAGGCGAGCAGAGGCAAATATGGGCGAGCATGGGCGAGCAGGGGCGACCAAGAGGCGAGCAAATACAAGTATGGGCGGGCATGGGCGAGCATGGGCGAGCATGGGTGAGCATGGGCGAGCATGGACGAGCAGGGGTGAGCAGAGGCGAGCATGGGCGATCATGGGCGACCAAGAGGTGAGCAGAGGCAAGTATGGGCGAGCATGGGCGAGCAGGGACGACCAAGAGGCGAGCAGATGCAAGTATGGGCGAGCATGGGCGAGCATGGCCACCCGTCGGAGCACCCGCCACCGAGCCACAATTGAGGTATGTTTCTCCTCCTCTCCCTTTGTGCTAGCTTTCTAGCTCACTAGACCGAGAAATCAGGCTCAATTGAGCCACGATCCATGTGAGCTAAGTGTGATTTTGCCGAGCTTCTTACCCCGCTCGGGATCGCTGGAGACACCTCCTCCGGTGGCCGTGTTGCCGCCAATCGATGACATACTAATGAAATAAATGAGGTTAAGTAAACTTAATTTGCCGCAATTTTTGGGTGGCATAATTGTTAGATCATGGATAGTTACATGTTAAAATTTGAGGTCATTTGGACCAATGTAGAACATTATAATTCTCATACATAGGAATGAGATGTATGGGAGGGTGGTGTGCATATAACACCTTTGAGTATTTTGTGAATTCATCACTTATGGCTTGTTGTATGCTCATGATATTTCGGCAATACACCTTGTATGAAGGAGGGTATCACCTATAGAAATATTATGATTTTTGGAAAGAAAAATTCTAAGTATTTGAGTAATAATGTTTTTGTCACATAAATGTATTAATCAAATAAAAGTGATCAAATAACTTAGGATAAATCTGGTTTTCTATCACATGATGTTTTAGGATTATATATACCTCTAAAAATTTTATTGGGATTTTTGGAGTTAATTTCCTTTATCATTTGAGCATAATTGATTTGATCACAAAGTGTATAAATGAAATGAACATCATCTACGATTTAGAGAAAAATCTAATATTCTGTCATATGATGTTTTACATTGAAATATACCTCTGAGAATTTTGGTAGGATTTTTGGAAGTCATTTACACCGTTATTTACCAAAAATATCCTTTGTCACACTTATGTATTGATAAAATTTTGATGGTTAATATTATCTTGAAAATTATGACTGGACTATTTTTGGAGCATTATGAGTCTATGGTAAATTTTCTAGAATTTTTGAATCAGTTATTTTGGTACTTGCTGTGTAATATGATCAATTTACAAAATGTTTAAATATTTAAATAATGGTCATAAATACTTTGGAAAATTAAGAAAATCAGCCAGTCATGATATTTTCTCATTTAATTTCGTTGATAAATTATTGAGAGCATTTTGACTTCTGGAAGTTGTGCTCTATGTATAAAGTGAGGTGTACATTATCATTTATGTATTTTTATAAATGGCCAAATTAATTGAGAAAATTATGAATTTCTGACCATCACTTAATTGGGTCATGATTAACCTATGGTAAAACTTTTAGGGCATTTGACCAAGTTATAGTGAAGTTCACATCATAGGGATCAACCTAGTTCAATGTTGAGTTGGACTGCGAATAGCAAAAACTTGAGGTAATGTTTAGACTAGCCAGAACAAATAGGAATGAGATGAAATTTGATACACGGGATTAGGGCATACATAACTTCAACCCCTACAAGTCATAGCCCTATTGGAGGACTTCTACCCCGTAGTGAATAGTAAACAAGAGGTACATCTCAATGAACAATTGAAGTACTTTGTGGAGTTTTAAACCCTAGGCACTTATGGTGACATTTAGAGTGTTAATATAACCATGATGCACTCAAGATTATAGTTGGACATATAGAGGAATATTTAAGAGTTTGCACCACACACCATAAAGAGGTCGTTAAGTTGCCTAAAAGAAATCTAAGTCATTCTTAAGTAATCTAGAGCAACCATGAGAATAACCTTAACAATAGGTAGTTACCAAAAAAAGTAAATATTCTGAGAAAGGAAGGTCTGGGATGTCATACCAGAATACCATCTAGTACCACTGCGAGCCCTTCACCGGGTAGTCCTCGGGAAGTCCAGAATTCACCTTAAATTGATATGATTGACTAATTAACAAACAAAAGTAACCCTAAATGAGATAAGTTGAGAAAGGTAAACCCCATCCTATTAGAGAGGACGGAATGATTCAAGAGTAGTTAGTCCTGCGAGCTGGAGGCTCGGGTGGTGTGATAACCTTGCATGTGCATAAACTAGTGGCGGGTCTTCGGTACGGGTCCATTTGTCACACCAATGGCAGTACATTGACTTTGGCGGGGTGTGGTGAGTTAGAGGGTCAGTAAGGTACTTTACTGCGGTCTAGCAGACGAACCATAGTAACCACCCCGACCATAGGAGACTGGCGGGATGCTAGCAAGAGTACGCAAGAGCTCACGGAAGTGCACCTAGGACGTGTATAGCAGCGTACGTAAGGTGTAACATCCAGATTCGAGCTAGACCCCATATGCGCATTTTTGAGTCAAGCGAGTTGACTCGGGCTCGGGGTGTAGTGAGGGCCAGGCTTGCACCTGAGCCGGAGAAGTGCACTCGACGAACGTGGCGAGTACCATTTCTATTCTTTGTTCCGATGTTTGCTGTATCGGGATCCGAACCGTTCGAAGAGCACAATTTGGGCAATAAAACCCGAAGGAAGCGGCCGCCTTGAAGGAATTATAGTGCGTTCCTTAGCTCAAATGACATGGTTTTCAAATAGCGTATCTATTCAAGAAGATGATATGTAGCAAACGACCTTGGAATTCACCTCAGTCAGTTTTGTTAGACTCGTGAAGCCTATACGAGTTCAGTAAAACTGTCCGCGCTCGATTCTGAGTAGTATCGGAGAATTGTCGTAGAACGTGGTCTGCGAATAGCGTATTTATCCACGATTGGGAAATCGAGCAAACGGTCTCGGAATTCACCTCAATCAGTCTTGTTAGACTCGTAACAATAGTACGAGTTCAACGGATTTATCCGTTTGCGATTCCGACGCCGTTTGAAGGAGTTTTGACGTTTAAGTCAAATTATGCCGCAAACGCTTCGGGGAGCATAAAATAGGCAAACGAACTCGGATTTGATCATGGACTGTTCCGATAGATGCGTATCGACGAGACGGTCGTAACGAGCCTGTTCGGGACAAATTCCGATACCTATAGGAAGTTGTGTAAGCATTATTATTTTTATTATCATCATTATTATAATTATATACCTATATATATATAAACTTACGATATAAATATATATATAAACTTATCATATTTAGGTCATGATTCATCTCCCCCTCCAAACCCGATCCCAGCCCGCCGCCAAGCTTCCTTCTCCCTCCTTCCTCGGCTCCAGCAAGCTCCTCCCCGCAAGATTCGACATGTTTCCGAACAACCCCATGCCCGGTCGCCCCTTTTCTTGCTCCGGCGAGTTCTTCCACAACTCCTACTCCGGCGAATCTCCGAGTAGCCCGAGCTCCCTTCTCTTGCACAACTCTGGCGAAATCCAGGACGAACTCCTGGCCGACTTTCATTTTCCGGCGAGCTGTCCATCTACCTCTCTTTTTTACTCTCTCTCTCTCTCTCTTGTTTCCTACCAAGAATCGAGCTCCTCCACCTCCCTATCTCACAAATCTCTCTCTATCTCCCAGATTCACTCTCTCTTTCTCTCTCAAGATCTCTCTAATAACGAGGCCGACTCTTCCACGTCCTTCCGACATCTCTCACGGCAGCATCCATCTCAATCGATCCGGCTCCGACTCAAAGCAGGAGCAGCCTCACCCTCCAGGCCGAAAATAGTTGGCCAAAACCAGCCTTCCTCCTAAACATCTGGAGAGTCAATCTCCTCCCTTTTCAGATCCGGAAACCGACAAGCTCCGACCACTCCGGCGATGGCGATCTCCTCCGAGCAGCCCTCTCCACTCCTTTTTCGACGAGATCCGGATCGGCGAGATCCAACCACGACCGGGAACAACAGACAAACGCCGCATACGCGGCTATTGGGTAGCATGCATGGACACTCGGTGAGCTTCCTCCCCTCTCCCTTGGTGCTAGTTTCTTAGATCAAACTAGGTGAGATGTCGAACTCAATTGAGTTGATTTGAGAGCAAGCCATGAATGGATGGCTGAAATCTGTGTTCTGTTTATTTATTCCGGTCACCTCCGATCACTGATTCGCCGCCCGTCGATGCACCTCATATACGAGAAAGGGGGCGGTGGTATTGGATGGCCGGGCGGGAAGTAAGGTGGCTGATGTGGGAGATTTTATAGACTCCAGGTCGGGCAATTCAAAGCCCCAGGCTGGAGGTAGAAGATGACCGGACATTTTTCGATCGACCCTTAGATCCGTATAGTTTATATTAGTTTTTGGCAAACAATATGTTTAGCGCGCGACGAGGTAGGCGTACAGATTCATATTAACTTGGTGATTTACCTTGTTTTGTTTATCAGAAGATGTTTGGAATGGTAGATAAATGATTGAGGACAATGTGGACATCCCTCTTAAATTTCATAATTTTCGGATATAGGTTTGCTATGATTTGTCAATATTAGGTTATAAAATTATTGTGCCATAAATAGCTATCATGATTATTCCGAATGAGCTGGGACTTGTTTGATGACGCTCTAGGACAATAAATATGTGCATGAAACTTTAGGCAAGTTGTGATTTGAATAGTGCTCCTAATTGCATTATATGTAAAGGTTATTATTATGATTCTAACATAACATTGGTGGTGATTGATCTAAATATTGTGGCAAATTATGTAATGAACCTAAAACTTGCTAGTTGGAGGTCGTTTGTACATGTTCTCATGATGGTAAGACATGACTTGACTGTACTCATAGAAATAGGATACCTAACTGTCTACTTCATGGTTGATTCTTTAATGATATGAGACTTGTAAATATCAGTGTTTATGATCAGCTTTTTATACACTCCTACCAGTCAACTAATGTTGACTATACGACATGCGAGTTACCGCTAATGTGGAGGATTATATTTGTTGAAACCGATTTCTCGGTCTCTGTGGAGTTCGGGGCCCTCAGCAAGCTGAGGGGCGACCGACCCTTACTTCCCCCAAGGGAGAGCTCTAGGTTGAAGGTTGAGGAACTATGGACTGGACCAAGGGCTTAGTGGGGAGGTCCTGCCACATACCCGGAAGCCCCTTAGGAACTTCCCCTCCCAAGCCACTACTAAGCTTGGGCACCACTGGAGACTCTCCTCCTCCACTAGAGAGAGAAAATGGGGAGAGAGAGAGTTAGCCTAGAACAAGCTTGTCCCCAAATGATGCCCCCTTGGTCCTATTTATAGAATTTCTGATGTTGGGCTGCAAATAACCAAAAATCGATCCCTAAAAATACCAACATACCCCCGGAAGTGGCTGCGGATAGCCAAGTCCCACTGTTCTGAGATGCTAAACGCAGACCGCCTTCTACTTCGGAGCTGGGGCGAGCCAGGGGGCTGGCCCCCCTCCCGGCTCGCCCCCTTAAGGGCTCTGGGGTGAGCCAGGGGCTTGGCCCCCTCCCGACTCGCCCCCTAAGGGCTCTGGGGCGAGCCAGGGGGCTGGGCCCCCTCCCGGCTCGCCCCCTAAGGGTTCTGGGGCGAGCCAGGGGCTTGGACCCCTCCCGGCTCGCCCCCTAAGGGCTTTGGGGCGAGCCAGGGGCTTGGCTCCCACCCTGCCCGCCCCCCTCTGCCCCTACTCTTCCTATCTGGGTCTATGTTGCCACACAATGTTCTAAAGGACTCCTGGGTCTCAGAAAAACACTCGGCAAATTCAGGGTTGTACACAATCCCCGCTCTTTTCGAGCGAGGTACGCGCTCGGAAAGAAACATCCAACCCTGCATATTCGACGAGCGTCGCTGGGAATCCGGCTAACGGAGCTACTTTGAGAGAAAACATAAAGCCTCCTCGAGAGGTCCTCCATCCCTGCCGGCTAGTGAGAGCCCGGCTAGCGGGACCACCTTGGGGGAAAAATACATAGCCTCCCCGAGAGGTCTTCCAACCATGCCGGCTAGTGAGAGCCCGACTAGCGAGACTACCTCGGGGGAAAATACATAGCCTCCCCGAGAGGTCTTTCAACTCAGCCGGCTAGTGAGAGCCCGGCTAGCGAGACCACCTCGGGGGAAAATACATAGCCTCCCCGAGAGGTCTTCCAACCCTACCGGCTAGTGAGAGCCCGGCTAGCGAGACCACCTCGGGGGAAAATACATAGCCTCCCCGAGAGGTCTTCCAACCCTGCCGGCTAGTGAGAGCCCGGTCAGCAAAACCATCCGAGGGGAAAAGAACCTAGCCTCCCTGGGAGGTCAACCTGCACCTGTCGGCTAGTGAGAGCCCGGTCAGCGGAACCATCCGAGGGGAACTGCAGCACCAAAGACTTATCACCTTGCCAGCCTCTCCAGAGATCAACCTGAACCCCCCGTCTAGTGAGAGCCCGGGAGCGGAATCGACCTGGGGCATTCCAGTACCAACATATCCAACCTTGCCAGCCTCTCCAGAGATCAACCTGAACCCCCCGTCTAGGTGAGAGCCCAGGAGCGGAATCGATCTGGGGCATTCCAGCACCAAAATATCCAACCTTGCCAGCCTCTCCAGAGATCAACCTGAACCCCTCGTCTAGGTGAGAGCCCGGGGGCGGAATCGATCTGGGGCATTCCAGCACCAACATATCCAACCTTGCCAGCCTCTCCAGAGATCAACCTGAACCCCCCGTCTAGGTGGGAGCCCGAGAGCGGAATCGATCTGGGGCATTCCAGCACCAACATGTCCAACCTTGCCAGCCTCTCCAGAGATCAACCTGAACCCCCCGTCTAGGTGAGAGCCCGGGAGCGGAATCGATCTGGGGCATTCCAGCACCAACATATCCAACCTTGTCAGCCTCTCCAGAGATCAACCTAAACCCCCCGTCTAGGTGAGAGCCCGGGAGCGGAATCGATCTGGGGAATTCCAGCACCAACATATCCAACCTTGCCAGCCTCTCCAGAGATCAACCTGAACCCCCCGTCTAGGTGAGAGCCCGGGAGCGGAATCGATCTGGGGCATTCCAGCACCAAAATATCCAACCTTGACAGCCTCTCCATAGATCAACCTGAACCCCCCGTCTAGGTGAGAGCCCGGGAGCGGAATCGATCTGGGGCATTCCAGCACCAACATATCCAACCTTGCCAGCCTCTCCAGAGATCAACCTGAACCCCCCGTCTAGTTGAGAGCCCGGGAGCGGAATCGATCTGGGGCATTCCAGCACCAACATATCCAACCTTGCTAGCCTCTCCAGAGATCAACCTGAACCCTCCGTCTAGGTGAGAGCCCAGGAGCGGAATCGATCTGGGGCATTCTAGCACCAACATATCCAACATTGCCAGCCTCTCCAGAGATCAACCTGAACCCCCCGTCTAGTGAGAGCCCGGGAGCGGAATCGATTTGTGGCATTCCAGCACCAAACATATACCACATTGCCAGCCTCTCCAGAGATCAACCTGAACCCCCCGTCTAGTGATCGAGAGCCCGGGAGCGGAATCGATCTGGGGCATTCCAGCACCAAACATATACCACCTTGCCAGCCTCTCCAGAGATCAACCTGAACCCCCCGTCTAGTGAGAGCCCGGGAGCGGAATCGATCTGGGGCATTCCAGCACCAAACATATACCACCTTGCCAGCCTCTCCAGAGATCAACCTGAACCCCCTGTCTAGTGAGAGCCCAGAAGCGGAATCGATCTGGGGCATTCCAGCACCAAACATATACCACCTTGCCAGCCTCTCCAGGGATCAACCTGAACCCCCCGTCTAGTGAGAGCCCGAGAGCGGAATCGATCTGGGGCATTCCAGCACCAAACATGTACCACCTTGCTAGTCATAATATTGTATGCAAGAAAAAGGAACTAAGTATGAAAACAAACCATCGCACTACGTGGATTTACTGGTACAAGTGTTTTTGGTCGCCACCACTTAGCTCGGGATATCCTTTCTCCGTCTCCAACATCCTAGGTCCTGTCCTCCTCGATCCCCTTCGGCTAGTGTTGTTGTTGTATCGGACCCATTGCCTCCCTTATTTCCAAAAACTCGGGGCAGGTGGATGTCGCGTGACCTTCTTCCTGGTGGAAGTCACAGTAGGATAACTCCACCCTACCCCCTCCTCTTCCTCTTCTTTCTGCTTTCCTGGCTCTCCTCCTTCTTCCCCCGCCAATCGCCATAGTTTACGGAGGCGGTGGAGGGGGTGCCCTTGGTCACTGCCTCCACCTTGGGTAGTTTGATCTTTTCCTTTTGTAGTACTTACTTCCTTGCTCTCGCGGAGTCGAATTGGTGACCTCTGTGCTTGTCGGGCTGTTAGGCAGCCGCCGCCCGGGGTGGCCTTGCCCACCAACATTCTGACTCCTTCTGGGGTGGGGCGAGTGGGGGTCGGGTGCCTCCCCGCTTGCCCCCTTTTGGGGCTGGGCTAGAAGAGCCGGGGCGAGCTGGGAGGGCGCCCCCCTCCTGAGCTCGCCCCCTTGAGGGGCTGGGGCGAGCTGGGAGGGCTCCCCCCTCCTGAGCTCGCCCCCTTGAGGGGCTGGGGCGAGCTGGGAGGGCACCCCCCTCCTGAGCTCGCCCCCTTGAGGGGCTGGGGCGAGCTGAGAGGGCACCCCCCTCCTGAGCTCGCCCCCTTGAGGGGCTGGGGCGAGCTGGGAGGGCATCCCCCTCCTGAGCTCGCCCCTTTGAGGGGCTGGGGCGAGTGGGGGTATGGTACCTCCCCACTCCCCCCTCACCGGTACCTGCCTTCTGGACAGCTGGCCGAGAGTTCCCTCCTCCGCCTGCTGGGTGGGGACTTCCGAACCATCTCCTCTTCTGCCTTCGGCTATCGTGGCGAAAGCAACCTGGAAGGTCTGCAAGACCTCTTGCCTAAAATCTTCGAACATCTCCAACGTCACCCCAGCCATCAGAGATTGCGAGTGACCTGGGTCGGATCTTCCTCCACCTCCGTCCATGGAACTCATCTTGAGACTTTCTTGAATCGGTCACACTCCACGCTCACCGCACCAAAATGTTGAAACCGATTTCTCGGTCTCTGTGGAGTTCGGGGCCCTCAGCAAGCTTAGGGGCGACCGACCCTTACTTCCCCCAAGGGAGAGCTCTAGGTTGAAGGTTGAGGAACTATGGACTGGACCAAGGGCTTAGTGGGGAGGTCCCGCCACATACCCGGAAGCCCCTTAGGAACTTTCCCTCCCAAGCCACTACTAAGCTTGGGCACCACTGGAGACTCTCCTCCTCCACTAGAGAGAGAAAATGGGGAGAGAGAGAGAGAGAGTTAGCCTAGAACAAGCTTGTCCCCAAATGATACCCCCTTGGTCCTATTTATAGGATTTCTTAAGTTGGGCTACAAATAACCAAAAACCGATCCCTGAAAATACCAACATACCCCCGGAAGTGGCTGCGGATAGCCAAGTCCCGCTGTTCTGAGACGCTAAACGCAGATCGCCTCCTACTTCGGAGCTGGGGCGAGCCAGGGGGCTGGCCCCCCTCCCGGCTCGCCCCCTTAAGGGCTCTGGGGCGAGCCAGGGGCTTGGCCCCCTCCCGGCTCGCCCCCTAAGGGCTCTGGGGCGAGCCAGGGGGCTGGGCCCCCTCCCGGCTCGCCCCCTAAGGGCTCTGGGGCGAGCCAGGGGCTTGGCCCCCTCCCGGCTCGCCCCCTAAGGGCTCTGGGGCGAGCCAGGGGCTTGGCTCCCACCCTGCCCGCCCCCCTCTGCCCCTACTCTTCCTGTCTGGGCCTATGTTGCCACACAATGTTCTAAAGGACTCCTGGGTCTCGGAAAAACACTCGGCGAATTCAGTGTTGTACAATATTTAAATGATGTCGGGGTATGCACCTGAGGATCATACTGTTCGTGATGTGTCGTTAGATGAATAACTACATTGTAACACCACTCTTTTTACCCAAGTGTTCGGATGTGATGAACGATTGATGGCGTAGTATGTATTAACATTTAAATATATATGTTGAATCTAACAGGGTTGGATGAGAAACAACCCTTGAGTAAAAGTCGAGCTTAGTCTTATAATATCATGATAGTCTTCTGGTAATAACTTTGAGTCAATTGGATGAATATTTGCAGTACCTTCCCTTATGTGGTTCATATAACTCATTTGGTCTGCGAATAGTACAACGGTAGAATGGAGATAACTTGTAGACATTAGGCGAGAATGGGAGGTAGTTGGTGTACCTGATTTGGATGAAGAGGTTGAGGACCCCCCAAAAAATAAAGAGTTTAGGTGATGAGAGAGTGCTTGGTGAGCTATGGGTAAGGCTGTGCTCGGGATTGACGAAAGATCGTCTTTCCCCTTAGAGGGTCATAAAGCACTGAGGTTTAATTCAAGTGAGATGATAAGAGGGAAATCTTATGGGTGGATACCAATAATACTAAGTGTCTTGAGAAAGGGAACTTTGGGGTGTCATCCCATTGTAGTTCCTAGTACCGTAGCGAGCCCCTTACAGGGTAACCCTCGGGAAGTCCAAGATTAACCCTAAACTGCAATAACATTTAAAGTAGGCAAGAGTAGCCATAGTAAGGTAAGATTGGCTTTATGTATCTCCTCCTAGTTGCGGGAGTGGCAGGATGGTGGTGCTCGGTTAGACGAGCGGGAACCTCGAGGGGATGATTATTCCGGTAACTTTCTCAGAAATGTGGCAGGTCTTCGGTGCTAGGCAGGTCGTCACTCCGACCGTGGTATGTTGACTTAGCGGGTGTGTAGGGGTTTACGTGGCCAGCTTGGCTGCGTGTCGGGACGATAGTTCCCCGAAGACACCTCTCACTTGGCTCACAGTCTGGTGGACTCCAGCAGAGAGTACGCAGAGCTCCGCGGTTGTTTAGCATCGAGGCGTACGTGCGGTTTATGCCTGGTAGAGTGTATACCCGCCTAGGAGTGGACAGCCCGGTCCGCTACCACCGTGTGTCACAGCGGTTGGTACCCGAGAGGTTGGCTTCCTCTCAAATAGAGGGAACTACAAAGGTCTGTGTGCACAGAGTCGTATGTGTGAGTTCATTGCATAATCATTCATAGCATAAGCATAGCATACGCACTTGCAGATCCTCATCATATAAATTAGTATGGGCTCTTTTATATGATGAGTTATAATTCATGGAAATCCTAACTTATAAGTTTGTATGGGCATTCATATAAGTATGGCTTTACCTGCTTTACTTACTATTTATTTACTGCTGTACACCTTTATTATACTCCTGCTTATACATGATTAGATTAGCCCATTTACACTTGTGTAGCTTAGAATTTGTGTATATACTAGTTTACCTTCCCCATCACCTGCTTTGTATATTACTGTTATATTGCAGTTTTTCTTCCTTTCCTTCCGCCCGGTGTCTTGGAGTCGCCGGGGGAGCAGATGGGAAGCCACTTAGTCTTTATGACTAACGGTTGCTACGTCCCTCTTTTTAGGAGCACATTCAGTGGTGTAGCAGCGTTCAACACCGGAGGCCAGCGCCAAGTCAGGTGTGCAGGGCTGTGGCTTATGGTACCTTAGCTGCCGTCAGTGACAGAGGCGAGTGAGTGTTTTGAGATGTAGCCCTTGGGGCATTTAGCTGGTTACTCTGATGATTTGCAGGAGCTTGTGTAGCTTTCTGCTTTTCTTTGTACTGTTCTGGACTTTATTACTTATTGTGAACCTATGGCTTTAATGCTTTCTATTATTGATGGGTTGGCGTTGTTCAGTTGGTTTGGCCGGCAGGATAGGCGTCTTGTGGGGGAGGCTAGCTCGTGCGCTGGCGCTTCCGCAAGGCAGCTATCCTGGGCATAAGACTCCCCTCGGCCGTGTTTTGTGTTTCGGGAGGGGGATCTTACAAATGTCACATAGTTTAGCATAAGACTCCCCTATGGCATGTGCATAAACTAGTGGCGGGTCTTCGGTACGGGTCCATTTGTCACACCAATGGCAGTACGTTGACTTTGGCGGGGTGTGGTGAGTTAGAGGGTCAGTAAGGTACTTTACTGCGGTCTAGCAGACGAACCATAGTAACCACCCCGACCATAGGAGACTGGCGGGATGCCAGCAAGAGTACGCAAGAGCTCACGGAAGTGCACCTAGGACGTGTATAGCAGCGTGCGTAAGGTCTAGGTCTGATAGTGTGTATACCCACCTAAAAGTGGAGTGCCCGATCCACTGATTCTGTTGCCACGACGGAAGCACCTGAGAGGCTTGCTACCTCAGAAAAGCGGGAACTAAAGGTCAGTGCGCGCAGAGTCATGTGAGTGAGTTGCACTGTATGAACATAGCGTAACATTTATACATCTTATAGACATATACATTTGCAGATCATTATCATATAAATTAGTATATGCTCTTTATATGATAAGTTAGAATTTCAGGATTCTTAACTTATAAGTTTGTATGGGCATTCATATAAGTTAAGGTACTCTATATGATAGTGTGGTAGTTTTCTTATTACTTTACTTGCGCTGCATTTACTTACTTACTGCTCGTTTACTACATACTGTTGTCATATTTACTACTCATATATTATCTATTGTTGCTATACTTACTGCTCGCTTATTCATTATACTATAAGTATAATCCATGTCACATGTACCTTCTTTTACCCTTTGTTGTCCTTCGCTTCGTCCTTCCGCTCGGTACCTAGGAGTCATGGGGGAGGCGAGGACAAAATGGCTTAGTATTTTTGACTAATGGTCGGATGCGGCCGTAACACCAGGAGATCGAGGAGCATGAGCCGAAGTACGTCAGGCAGGACGTGACGACAGACCCTGAGGAGCAGATGTTACGCATCACTACTTCCACACGAGGACGGGTTGGAGAGTATTTTGGGTTGCTTCCGCATAGTGTAGAGTGAGAGAGTGCTTTGTCATTAGTATTTCCTTTTGGATCTATATCGGGTTTAAGCCCTTGCACTCTTAGTTTTGTACTCATTATGGACTATTTGCACTCTTCTTTATATATATATATGTGTGTGTGTGTGTGTGTTGTGGTTGTGGACTTGTCTTATTCATATTATTACTTCTTGCAAAAATTGGCATGTGATGTGATCGTATTAGCCGACAGGATCGGCGTCGAGCAGTGACAGCTAACCCGTGAGTTGGGGTCACTGTAAGACGACGGTTCTGGGCATAAGATCTGGGAACTCTCTGGTAAGGAGGAGGGGGATCTTACAGTAACCACCACCACAGTGCCTGTGTTTCTTCCCTGGACGTGTAGACCGTTGGTGTGTGGGCGTAACCACCACCACAGTGCTTTTGTTCCTTGGATATTTTGGGTTGATGGTTTGTGTTGAAAAGATAGCCACCATCTCAGTACTGTTTTATGGATGGGTTAATGATTCACTTCTTGAGCCAATCCGATACTTTTCTTCAGGCTTGAATGTTATTATATAATCTTGACTGCACTTTGTGCGAGTCTTTTTCCTGTTTGGATACTAACCTTTCTTTACTTTGATTGATGTTGACTTACAGCTATATTCTTGTTGGGATGGTAATCCACTTGAGTTTGTTAATTAGTTCTTTATACTCTATGATTGGTTGCCTTTTTTGTGCCATTGTGCTGAGGTATTCTTTTCTTTTGAATGCCTCAGGTTTGGATAAGTTGTGGGTTGAGCTGTTTAAGTTCAGTCCTTCCGGACCTTCAGTAGTTGCTTGCTTTTCTTCACTCTCATTTTTGAGAGGTAGTTGTTGATCTCTCTGTTGACTTTATTGATGTTATGAGTTCATGTCAGTTTGTTGGCGTCCATAGTAGGTTTTCTTATGTGTTAGACTGTAAATTATTATTTATGTCACTATCATTGTCTTGCCTTTAATGTAAATGCTCTCTGGGAAGGATTTATGTTATGATGCATAATAGATATATTGTGTACAAAAATTTGCATATTTCCTCATACTCATGACATCTCTTTTAACTTTCATCATTATATTTCGAAGCTCGTAAAAGCCTCTTTTACTTATACTAAATTTAGAGGATGCATATCATTCGAATGTTGGTTAAGCTCTCATACTCATGTGGGACAACTTAAGGTGAACTAAGTATTTTTCTGCTGCGTATATTTATACTTTCTTTATCGTGGACTAGATGATCCACTAAACCGAGGGACACAGTGTTTGTAAGCTTTAAACATTAATTATTGTTGTAAAAGAAAAGTGTAAAGATAGAACTGTCTGAGCGTCTGCAGTTGTCCCCTGCACGACGTGACATCATGACGCGTGTTTTCTCTTACTCTGATAATATATTACAATATTGATAAAATGCGAGTTGTGACATAGAGTGTACGCGTATGTGCGCTTTGGTGGCTATTTGAAGGGATAAAGAGACTCGGAATTAAACGAGAATGAGCCCGTTGGAATCGTATCGGCGAGCCGGTCGAGGTCACGACGAAAAAAAAATCACATGTTCGACCTGGTTCGACCAAATCCGTTTGGGGGAATGTTGAAACCGACAACTCGGTCTCCGTGGAGTTCGGGGTCCCAAAAAAGGGGTGGTCTCACACCTACTTCTCTCGAGCCAACTCTCTAGGCAAGAGCACTTGGACTTGGAAAAGGACCCTAGGCTACAGCGAGGAGGTCCCACCTCACACCCGGAAGACCTGTGAGATCTTCCCCTCCCTAGCCAATGCTGAACCAGAGGCACCAAAGGAGAGCTCTAAAAGTCAAAAGAGCTCTCAGGGAAGAAGAAAATCCGAAATTTGGAAATCCAGAAGTCCCCTCCTTTGGTGCCCCTTAGGGTCTATTTATAGGTTTTCCAAGTTGGGCTGCAAATAGCCAAAAACTGATCTGCCAGATTACCAAAATACCCTCGGAATTGGGCTGCGGATAACCGAATCCCGCTGCTCTGAAGCGCTAAACGCACACCACTAGACTGCGAATAGCCAAAACTGGACTGCGAATAGCAAACTGGACGAGGGGGGGCTCCCCTGGGCGAGAGGGGGAGGGGCGAGACCCCCCCCCCCTATTCCCCTCTCTCTGCCTCTCCTGCTGGGCGAGAGAGGGAGGGGCGAGACCCCCCTCCCCTCTCTCCGCCCTTCCTGCTGGGCAAGAGAGGGAGGGGCGAGACCCCCCCTCCCCTCTCTCCGCCTCTCCTGCTAGGCGAGAGAGGGAGGGGCGAGACCCCCCTCCCTCCTCTCCGCCTCTCCTGCTGGGCGAGAGAGGGAGGGGCGAGACCCCCCCTCCCTCCTCTCCGCCCTTCCTGCTGGGCGAGAGAGGGAGGGGCGAGACCCCCCCTCCCCTCTCTCCGCCTCTCCTGCTGGGCGAGAGAGGGAGGGGTGAGACCCCCCTCCCCTCTCTCCGCCTCTCCTGCTGGGCGAGAGAGGGGGGGCGAGACCCCCCCCCCCCTCCCCTCTCTCCGCCTCTCCTGCTGGGCGAGAGAGGGAGGGGCGAGACCCCCCCTCCCCTCTCTCCGCCTCTCCTACTGGGCGAAAGAGGGAGGGGCGAGACCCCCCCCCCCCCCCCCTCCGCTCTCTCCGCCTCTCCTGCTGGGCGAGAGAGGGAGGGGCGAGACCCCCCCCCCCCCTCCCCCTCTCTCCGCCTCTCCTGCTGGGCGAGAGAGGGAGGGGCGAGACCCCCCCCCCCCTCCCCTCTCTCCGCCTCTCCTGCTGGGCGAGAGAGGGAGGGGCGAGACCCCCCCCTCCCCTCTCTCCGCGTCTTCCTCTCCTTCTGGGTGAGAGCTACGGGGGTATCGCTGGGCGATACCCAAAGGTCTAAAAACCTCTTGGGTCTAGTTGACACGTCTCGGCGGCCCTCCACGCTGGGCCTCACTCGATGGATATGGGGGTTGTACACAATCCCCGCTCTTTGCGAGGTTGGCACAACCTCGGAAAGAAAAGTCCAAGCCCAAATATCCATCGAGGGGGGCAGAACCTCGCCTCCGAGGCACGTTGGACCCATCCAGCTAGTGAGAGTCTGGAGTGAGGAGGACATCTCGGCGTTGAACTTACCCATCTGAGGATCATTCAACCCACCCAGCTAGTGAGAGCCTGGAGTGAGGAGGACATTTCGATGTTGAACTTACCCATCCGAGGATCATTCGACCCACCCAGCTAGTGAGAGCCTGGAGTGAGGAGGACATCTCGATGGCAAACTCTTCCTTCCGAGGATCATTCGACCCACCCAGCTAGTGAGAGCCTGAGTGAGGAGGACATATCGGCGTTGAACTTACCCATCTGAGGATCATTCGACCCACCCAGCTAGTGAGAGCCTGGAGTGAGGAGGACATCTCGATGGCAAGCTCTTCCTTCCGAGGATCATTCGACCCACCCAGCTAGTGAGAGCCTGGAGTGAGGAGGACATCTCGGCGTTGAACTTACCCATCCGAGGATCATTCGACCCACCCAGCTAGTGAGAGCCTGGAGTGAGGAGGACATCTCGATGGCAAGCTCTTCCTTCTGAGGATCATTCGACCCACCCAGCTAGTGAGAGCCTGGAGTGAGGAGGACATCTCGGCGTTGAACTTACCCATCCGAGGATCATTCGACCCACCCAGCTAGTGAGAGCCTGGAGTGAGGAGGACATCTCGATGGCAAGCTCTTCCTTCCGAGGATCATTCGACCCACGCAGCTAGTGAGAGCCTGGAGTGAGGAGGACATCTCGGCGTTGAACTTACCCATCCGAGGATCATTCGACCCACCCAGCTAGTGAGAGCCTGGAGTGAGGAGGACATCTCGATGGCAAGCTCTTCCTTCCGAGGATCATTCGACCCACCCAGCTAGTGAGAGCCTGGAGTGAGGAGGACATCTCAGCGTTGAACTTACCCATCCGAGGATCATTCGACCCACCCAGCTAGTGAGAGCCCTCGAGTGAGGAGGACATCTCGGCGTTGAACTTACCCATCTGAGGATCATTAGACCCACCCAGCTAGTGAGAGCCTGGAGTGAGGAGGACATCTCGATGGCAACTTACTAATCATATAAGCAAAATAACTTCATCCATCTAATGGGGGGATTTCCCTTGTCAAAACCTCCTGGCCCAACCAGCGAGGGGTAGAACTTGCTACAAAGGAAAACAACAAAAAACAAAAAGTAAACACAACATACCCCCCCATGGCACTCGCCTCTCAGGCTGCCTGCGCGAGATGATCATTCCTCTGCTTCTCCTGCCACTCCCATCTGGCTCATGCTCTCCATGATCTTCTCCATCTCCTCCGCCCCCGCTTGCCAAGAGATGCTGTTGACGGCTGTGACGTAGCAGTGCCTCGCCATCCTGGGGTCTCCGCGGATCCTGACTTGGATTCCTCCAGTGTTGAACTTGAGGAACTGGTGGAAGGATGATGGTACGCATCGGAAGGCGCTGATGAGGGGTCTTCCGAAGATGGCATTATAACTGCTAGGAGCGTCAACTATGACGAACCGACAGTTCTTTGAACCTCCCCCCATCGTCACTTGGAGTCCAACTCCACCCTCTACCTCTTTCCTTTCTCCGGAGAATCCAAACAAGGGCCCATCTGAGGCCAGCACCCTCCTTGCCTCCACCTTCAACTCATCAAATGCCTTCTTGAAAATGACGTTGACAGAGCTCCCGTTGTCAACGAGGATCCGAGAGACAGTGTAACCTTCGATGGCTGTCTGAATGACTAGCGCATCACAGAATGGACCCTCGTGATCTGGCATGTCCTTGCTTGAGAAAGTGATTTTCTCCTCGGGAGGTGGGTCCTGCGACGTCGAAGCGACGCTGCGTCGAAATACGGAGTGGAGGCTTGCCTTACGAGTGGCCTCGACCCCTACCCCCCCCCCCCCCCATGGATTACCGCGACCCGTCCTTTGGCTCCTACGTCAGTTCAGTCCTCGCAGATGTCATCATCCACTACTGCTCCAGGTGGAACTTCTTCAATCCGCACCGGCGGCTGCTGTTGTGTCTGACCTCTCGCCTCTCTCACCTCCAAGAACTCTGGGTAGGTAGTTGTTGCATGCCCCTCTGCTTGGTGGTAGTCGCAGTATGGCACCGCCCTTCCCCCCCTTCTCCTACGAGCTGGGATGTCTCTTGCTTCGACTCCTCCTCCTCTTCGAATCGCCATAGCTTGAGCTGGTGGGGGTAGGAGCTGCCTAGGGGCCTGTCTCCAAAGAGGAGGGTTGGGCCTCCCTTGGCCTCCGTAGAAGTTTCCCCCTCCTTGGGCGAGACCCCTCCCTTGCTCCTGACCCCCCTGGAGTCCCTGGTACCCTTGGCCCCTCTGCTCTTCCCTCCTCCTTCCTTCCTGCTGCATGAGGCCACCTTGCTCTCTTGGCTCGGCCTCTACCAACTTTGCCAACTTCTTTGCCAGCCTCGGGTTTGCCGCCTCGGTGGCTACCTCCTTTGCAGCTTTTTCCATCAGGTCCTCAAAGGACAAGGGAGGCTTCCTAGTTAGGCACATTTTGAAAAGGCTCTCTCGTAGCCCTACGGTGAAAGCCATCTGGAGGGCATACCCTGGCACCTCTTGGATGTTCAGGATCTCCTCCTGGAATCTGTCCATGTACTGGGCCAACGTCTCCTCGTGCCTTTGCTTGATCAGGAAAATGGACTCAGCATTCTTCTTCCTCTTCTTGGATGTGGAGAAGCGTAGCTGGAAGCTTCGGCCCAAGTCCTCGAAGCTGTAAATGGAGCCAACCGGGAGCTGGTGGAACCAGTCCCTAGCTTTGTCCTTCAGGGTGGTGGCGAAGAGACGACACTTGAACACGTTCGTCATGGGCCTGATGGAAACGTTATCCTCGAACCACTGTAGGTGCTGGACGGGATCATCCTTCCCGGTATAGAAAGTCATGTTGGGCTCCTTGAAGCCTTCCTGGATGGGAGCCGAGATGATCAGCTCGCTAAAGGGTGACCCCCCACTCGCCGGCTTCGCAAGCTCCACTTGCGCGACTCCTGCTCCGAGCGAGGCCCCACTCACCGGGCTAGGAAAAAGCACTCGCCCGGCGAGGTCCCGCTCGCCACTCTCAGTCATTGGTTCCTTGCCTGGCCGACCCCCTGGGGCAACCTCTCCTGACCCCCCTGGCCAAGCACTCCTTGCAACCCAGAAGGCGGTGTCTGGTGGGAGGGAGCCGAGCAGTCACCTGCCCTGGTGATGCCTTGGAGCAGCTCCATGATTCCCTTGATGGCCGTCATAAACTCTCCCCTTCCTACCACCTCACTTGGGATGTGAGACCCCTCATCGTCTCCTCCTCCGAGGTCTCCTGCCATGAGATCTGGTTCAAGAACTTCTGTGCTGACCACTCTCCACGCTTACCGCACCAAAAATGCTGAAACCGACAACTCGGTCTCCGTGGAGTTCGGGGTCCCAAAAAAGGGGTGGTCTCACACCTACTTCTCTCGAGCCAACTCTCTAGGCAAGAGCACTTGGACTTGGAAAAGGACCATAGGCTACAACGAGGAGGTCCCACCTCACACCCGGAAGACCTGTGAGATCTTCCCCTCCGTAGCCAATGCTGAACCAGAGGCACCAAAGGAGAGCTCTAAAAGTCAAAAGAGCTCTCAGGGAAGAAGAAGATCCGAAATTTGGAAATCCAGAAGTCCCCTCCTTTGGTGCCCCTTAGGGTCTATTTATAGGTTTTCCAAGTTGGGCTGCAAATAGCCAAAAACTGATCTGCCAGATTACCAAAATACCCTCGGAATTGGGCTGCGGATAACCGAATCCCGCTGCTCTGAAGCGCTAAACGCACACCACTGGACTGCGAATAGCCAAAACTGGACTGCGAATAGCAAACTGGACGAGGGGGGCCTCCCCTGGGCGAGAGGGGGAGGGGCGAGACCCCCCCCCCCCCATTCCCCTCTCTCCGCCTCTCCTGCTGGGCGAGAGAGGGAGGGGCGAGACCCCCCCTCCCCTCTCTCCGCCCTTCCTGCTGGGCGAGAGAGGGAGGGGCGAGACCCCCCTCCCCTCTCTCCGCCTCTCCTGCTAGGCGAGAGAGGGAGGGGCGAGACCCCCCTCCCTCCTCTCCGCCTCTCCTGCTGGGCGAGAGAGGGAGGGGCGAGACCCCCCCTCCCTCCTCTCCGCCCTTCCTGCTGGGCGAGAGAGGGAGGGGCGAGACCCCCCCTCCCCTCTCTCCGCCTCTCCTGCTGGGCGAGAGAGGGAGGGGCGAGACCCCCCCCCCCCCCCTCCCCTCTCTCCGCCTCTCCTGCTGGGCGAGAGAGGGAGGGGCGAGACCCCCCCTCCCCTCTCTCCGCCTCTCCTGCTGGGCGAGAGAGGGAGGGGCGAGACCCCCCTCCCCTCTCTCCGCCTCTCCTGCTGGGCGAGAGAGGGAGGGGCGAGACCCCCCTCCCCTCTCTCCGCCTCTCCTGCTGGGCGAGAGAGGGAGGGGCGAGACCCCCCTCCCCTCTCTCCGCCTCTCCTGCTGGGCGAGAGAGGGAGGGGCGAGACCCCCCTCCCCCTCTCTCCGCCTCTCCTGCTGGGCGAGAGAGGGAGGGGCGAGACCCCCTTCCCTTCTCTCCGCCTCTCCTGCTGGGCGAGAGAGGGAGGGGCGAGACCCCCCCTCCCCTCTCTCCGCTTCTCCTGCTGGGTGAGAGAGGGAGGGGCGAGACCCCCCCCCCCCCCCCTCCCCTCTCTTCGCCTCTCCTGCTGGGCGAGAGAGGGAGGGGCGAGACCCCCCCTCCCCTCTCTCCGCCTCTTCCTCTCCTTCTGGGTGAGAGCTACGGGGGTATCGCTGGGCGATACCCAAAGGTCTAAAAACCCATTGGGTCTAGTTGACACGTCTCGGCGGCCCTCCACGCTGGGCCTCACTCGATGGATATGGGGGTTGTTCAGGGAACCCAATCAGTATTCATTTCGTCAAAAATGGAGATCAGTATCCTGATTCCCATAAACAGCTCTCTCGGCGGACAGTTCATGAAACGGGGAACGGGGCGGTTCAAAATAGTGGATGTCGAAAGCGATCCAACAGTGCATAATTTTAGTTCCTGATATAGGGTTATGTTATGTTGTTATTTCTTAATTATCATTCATGATTTCAATTTTCAAACCAATAATTTCGATCATTTGGAAGCCGAAAGGGCAAAAAGGAGCGGACCTTGAGCCCCGATCAGATTGGTCCAACTGATTGAGCCTTGAACTTTTGATCTCACCGATTCGTTCTCCGCTCTCATTCCTAAAACCTTGTTAATTGCCCTCTTTTTTCTTGGTAAAAGTGATTTTTATAAATATGTTAAAATTGGACACAATAGATGGAGCGGGAGAACTCCGAGTACAAACCTAAGTCTTGCAAAGCAAATCATAAATAACATGATCACTAAAAATCTTTGAATCCATAAGGGCCCGTTCGTTTGGACGGAATTGAAGATTTGGAATTGAAATTCGACGTAATTCCAATTACGTCAATCGCTTGTTAGGTAGCTTTAATAATTGGAATTTGAGTTGAATATCATGGAATTGATTTTAGCCTAGGCACAAAATTTAGCTGGACATACTGGAATTGGGCGAGTCTGGCACGCTCGATTTATTTCGTTTTTCGCCCGGGCGCGAGTTTATGCGCCCGAGCGCGCAATTTTTTGCCCTGGCGCGAGTTTTTCGCACGGACGCAAGTTATTCGCCCGGGACGTGCGTTTTTTCGCCCAGACACACAAATTTCGCTCGGGCATAGGTTTTCCTCCCTAGCGCGCGTTTTTCGCCCTGTCGCACGTTTTTTTCGCCCGGGCGCGCGTATTTTGCCCGGGGAGCGTTTTTCGCCCGGGCGCATATTTTGTCGCCCGGGAGCGAGTTTTTCGCCCGGGCGCGAGTTTTTCGCCCGGGCGCGCGTTTTTCCTCCCGGGCACGTGTTTTTCGCCCGGGAGCGCTTTTGTCGCCCGAGCGCACGTTTTGTCGCCCGGGCGCACGTTTTGTCGCCCGGGCGCGCAATGTTTCTCTTAGGCGCGAAGTTTTTAGCCCGAGCGCGTTTTTCGCCTGGGCGCGGCGTTTTGTGGCCCGGGAGCGCAATTTTTTCGCCCGGGCGCGGAATTTTCTCCCAGGCGTTTTTTTTCGCCTGGGAGCGCGTTTTTCGCCCAGGGGCTCATTTTTCGCCCGGGGGTGCGTTTTGTCGCCCAGGCGCGGAATTTTTCGCCCTGGCGGTTTTTTCGCCCGGGCGCGCGTTTTTCGCCCGAGCGCGCATTTTTGCCCGAGCGCGCATTTTTCGCCCGGGCGCGCATTTTTCGCCCCGGCACGCGTTTTTCGCGCGAGCACGTGTTTTTTGTCCGGGCATGCACTTTTCGCCCGTGCGCACAGTTTTCACTCGGGCGCGAGTTTTTTATCAGGGCACGTGTTTTTCGCCCGGTGCGAGTTTTTCGCCTAAGTGCACGTTTTTCGCCCGAGTGCACGTTTTTTCGCCCGGGCGCTCGTTTCTCGCTCTGGAGAGTGTTTTTCGCCTTGGCGCGTTTTGTCGCCCGGGCGCGAGTTTTTTCGCCCGAGCGCGCATTTTTTGCCATGACGCGCATTTTTTATTATATATGTAAAAAAATATTAGTTTTTTTATAATATTTTTAAATTCTTAGATTGAATTTTATTTAGAAAAAGAACAAATAAATTGATCAATTCCACAATATTCAACAATATCGTTTATTAGGCGAGCGATGAAATTGGAATTAGATCAATTCCAATTCTGAATATCGAATTCCAATATGGAATTTCAATATCAAATTCCAATTCCGTCCAAACGAACAAACTCTTAGGGTCCGTTCGTTTGACGGAATTGGCTTTCTGGAATTAGCATTGGAGATTAGAAATCCAATTCTAGTGTTCGGCGCAACGAAATTTAAGCGGATATTGACTTTCATGTGAAAACTCATGGCTTTTACTATGAACTAAAAAATCAAATAGCAATTCTTACCTCCGCTCATAAGTTTTCCGCATAATCAAATGTTTACGCTAGAGTTTTTCGACCTACGCGCGGGTTTTTCGCCCGAGTGTGCGTTTTCCTGCAGGGTGTGTTTTTCAGTCGGGCACGAGTTTTTCGGCCGGCCGCGTGCTTTTCGACCGGACGTTCATTTTTCTCCCAGGCGAGCGTTTTTCACCCGGGCGCATATTTCGTTCGGGCGCGATTTTTTCGCCCGGGAGCGATTTTTTCGCCCGGGCGCATTTATTTAGCCTGAGCGCGTTTTATTTCTCCCGGGCGCGTTTATTTCGGTCGGGCGCGATTTTTTCGCCCGGGAACGATTTTTGCCCGGGCGCGTTTTATTTTTGCCCGGGCGCGATTTTTTCGCCCGGGGAGCGATTTTTTCGCCCGGGCGCGATTTTTTTCGTCCGGGGAGGAATTTTTTCGCCCGAGCTCGATTTTTTCGTCCGGGTGCGTTTATTTCACCCGGGCGCATATTTTAGCCTGGGTGCGATTTTTTCTCCCGGGCGCGATTTTTCGCACGGGCGCGTTTATTTCGCCCGGGCGCGTTTTATTTCTCCCGGACACGTTTTATTTTATCCGGGCGTGATTCTTTCGGCCGGGCGCCATTTTTTCGCCCAGGCGCATTTATTTCGGCTGGGCTCAATTTTATCGCCCGTGCGCGATTTTTTCGCCGGCCGCGATTTTTTCGCCCTGGCGCGATATTTTAGCCAGGCGCCCATTTTTTGCCCGGGCGCGCGCTTTTCACCCTGGCGCGTGCTTTTTGCCCGGGCGCGCGCTTTTAAAAATTTGAATTTTAAAAATTTCAATTCCAGAAAGCTAATTTCATTGTGCAGACGAACAACATACAGATATCAATTACAATTTTGTTCACTGAATTCCATCCTGCAACCGAACAGCAGAATTGGTTTTGTGCACAAAACCAATTCCTGCAGATGTTGGTTTTCTGGCCAAAGTCAATTCCAGAAAGTCATTACCTGTGCGCCGAACGGACCCTTAGGGTTTCTCCCATGCATATTTTGCATGCAGACCAAATTTTATATATGCACATCATATTCAAAATATCAAATTCATATTTCTTAAATAAATCACCAAAACTCAGAACCAAAAGCTTTCCAAAAGTACACTTTGATAGTATCCAAAATAATCAAAATCAAAAGCACTCCAAATGTACATTTTGTTGGTATCCAAAAGTACCTGCATCAAGATTAGAATGTGAAAATTAGCTCTGATTTTGCGTATAAAGAATATTAAGTAACGAATGTTAATTAATTACCATCAAAGATCTTGAAAACATAGACCACCAAAATATGTTGTGTGCATCTTTTTGAGACACAAAACTGCATTATGCACGAGTTATTTTGTTAATAATTTGAAATTTTCTAAATAAATTTTTTACATAGCATAGATATTTAGAAACATACGTGGATTTCAAGGATCAACCAAACTAACAATCTCACTTCCAAGCCTCACAGTCATAATGTAAATCTCAATCCTCTAATTGATTCGTGATACCACATCCATACTGAGAAAACAGATGACATTGGACAATCTTCCCTTATTAGCAATCGTATGAAGTGGTTGTCGTTAACAAAACCAATAAAAATAATCTTTTGGCTTTTTGAAGGCGCAAAATGTAAACTCAAAAAAGTGAAAGACTGAAATCTTGAGTAATGAACATATTTATATAGAAAGGAATCAGTTGAATGATAACAACAAATTCAAGACTACTGTCAACCTTACGAGCTCATTCAACTAACTCATTCTTGCTTGGAAACTCTATGCCCGTAGTGAAATGAATATCAACATCTACACTTGTGATTTGTGATGTTCATTCAATACTCAACAATTTATCATCTAAGTTCATTGATAAAAGTGGTACAAAACACATGATAAAAAAATAATTATAATAACACAATTTCATTTAACCAACACCAATGTAATTCACACAACTCACTACCATTCAACTAACCAAAACAAAATTCAAACAATTCCATTTACTAGAGTAGACACAATATATACCTGAGTGAAGTCGGTTGTAGTCGTGATTACCCATCATGGAAGCTCCTTTACAAGAACACGCGCGGCGAGTGAAATAAAGTCAGTTGTTTTTCGACGGCTCTTTGTTGGAACCAAGATTTTTGGTCCCTGCGTTCGGACCAAGAAGTGACCAAAGTTTACTAGTCTAGTTGTCGACCCGAATGAGACATGACAAAGGGAGGTTTGCGAGAACAAAGAAATCCCTGAATCGCAAGTGTGGAAAACTAAGAACAGACCCTCGAGTTGCAGCGAGGAGGTTCCGTCACACATCCGAAAGATCTAAGAAAGTTTCCCCTCCTAAACCAATTCTGAGTCAGGCACCTTGGAGGGCACTTGAGAGCACTCGACCTATCCACCCAATAACCACGGTGAACAGGGAGCTAGAGCTATCAACATGTCCACCCGGAAACCACGGTGAATAGGGAGCTGGAGCTCTCCAATTGTCCACTCGGAAACCACAGTGAATAGGGAACTAGGTGAACAATTTCGAACTGGCAGGGCAGGCAGGTTGCTCGGGTAGAAGGTTGAGATGAAATCAATTCCAAACCAAAGCGTCCCCGATAGGACCCCGCTGACCGGGCTCTCACGAGCCGGCAGGGAAGGCAGGTCGCTTGGGTGGTAGGTTGAGATGAGATCAATTCTGAACCAAAGCGCCCCGGATAGGATCCCGCTGACCGGGCTCTTACAAGCTGGCATGGCAGGCAGGTCGCTCTGGTGGTAGGTTGAGATGAGACCAATTCCGAACCAAGGCACCCCCGATAGGATCCCGCTGATCGGGCTCTCACAAGTCGGCAGAGCGGGCTGGTCGCTCGGGCGGGAGTGTTAAATTGAAATGGATTTTTAACCAAAGAGCCCCCGAGAAGGTTCCGCTGACTGGGCTCTCACTAGCCGGCAGGTCAGGTTGATCACCCGCTCGGGTGGCAGTAAAAAAAAGATTGAAAATGTCACTAGGGCCCTCTAGGAAGTCGTCGTTGTCCGGGCTCCCATATTGCTGAAAGCAGGCCCGTTCGAGTTACGTTGAAATTGGTGTTAGAAAAAGTGAAGTAAGAAGAGTCCTTGAGGGGGGTCATCATTATCCAGGCTCTCGCGTACTGACGGATAGCCCCCTCAAGTGAGGCTTTGACAAGAGAAGGCCATTACGACAATGGTCGTATGAGAAATTCCAAGTCTTTTTGCACATAGGGCGAGTATGTGGGCACCACTCGTCTCGCGCAGGCTGAGCACTACGCAAGCTCGTTCACTCGTGAGCGGCGGGAACTCAATTAACTTCGAGCAATGTAATAAGTGAGAGAGGGTTGAGCACTCTGACCTGGCGAGTGCGAGTACCCAGATCTAAAAAGTGAAAATGAATGAAACTCTCGGGAGGCATCGCTAGTGCGACGAGAGGTTCATGATAGAAAAAGTAAAGAAAATAACAATTTGCCAAGTTACTTTGCGAGCAGGGCGAGTACGAGGGTATCACCTATCTCACGCGAGTGGGATAGAAAGCTAGCTAGACCATTCACGAGTACAATGGAGTTTTACTCCGAGCAAGGTAGTCCGTTGGGCGAGTGCGAGCATTGCGTTGGCGCTTAATGAGGGCACTTGAATGTTATTTTACTTACGTGAATTTTTATTGATGTGAGTGGCCTTTTGTCGTTTGAGCTCGGCATTGGGTGAGCTAGCAAGTTTCAAGAGACACCGTGGCCGGCCTATCTTGGTCACTCACAATGGCATGGAAAAATATGTCGAGAAACAAAATGAGCACGGTTGGGGCAATTGGTGAGTACGTCATGCGGGTCAAAGCCAATAAAAAGTAGTAATAATAATGGAAAGTTTTTCTCACAGCACGAAGGCCATCAAGAGAGATTTGGAGGGGATCTATTTCACGGTCCTGATCAAATACTTTTTGATCCAACGGGTTCAGTTTTTCCCATACTTTTATAGTTTTTTTAATCCAAAAAAATCTGCACCACAAGATACATGTTAAAGTGTTTCACCATTAGATGATGAAATGGAGAGGATCCGGATCCAAAACGCGCCAAAAATAAAAATGTGGTAAAAATACACCGCGTGCCTGCTATCCAGGGAATATAAAAACAATAGTCATCGAAATTAAAGAGGTGAGGACCCTTATAAAGTCAATTACACGATCACCATAATGAGTCAATTACAGAAAAACTAGTAGAGGCGGCATTTCTCGCCAGCGGAGGCGACCCAGTACACCAGTTTAGCAGTGGTGGTCATGATCTCCATGTGGGTCTCCTCCACCTCCTCGGTGATGAACTTCATCATCCGCGAAAAGCGAGCAGACCCCGTGGTCCCTTGGTGTTGGGCCTCTGGAAGCTGGGATTCCGATCAGCGAGTCGGGTGTTGAGTTGATCGACCTCGCCTCGCGGCCTCTTTAGCTCATCTTCCAGGGCGGAAAATCTTTGGGCCCAAGAAAGCTCTGCAACAAAGCGCGAATGAGCGTCCCGAGCAACATCCGTGCGGGGAGAACAAAGAAAACACACCTACTAGTACTCTTAGCGAGTCAAAGTCGCTGGCCTAGAGGCGAGCTCCTCCTTGAGTTTCACCAGCTCACCCTTAGCTACTGCCGAGCTTCGTTCTCCCCCTGGAGCTTTCAGTTGAGTGTTAAAGCTTGTCGCGCAGTCTGATAAAACACATTGGTAGCGCAAAGGACAGCACGACTCCCACGGTTAGCCCTGGAATATTCAGCGAGTAGTTTCGCGTCATCCCGACCGTACAGGCCGTAGAGGACATTGATCATGTCGTCATTTGGATTCTCGTCCTCAATCCAAGAGGCCAGGCACGAACTTAAAGAGACTCTGTGTTGAGATTGGATGTCCTGTCCCCGCATCCCCAACCTAATGTTAAAATGCTAGTTGGGTTCTTTGCGTAGGACGCTTGCATCGGTTGTGCTCGCCTCTGCATATTTTCATCTTTTTCTTCTTCGGCCCGCCGGAAGGACCGGCTCCAGGAATCACTTTATCCTTACCCTTGGAAAGGGTGGAGGGCGAGTCGCGTAGGTCGAGGACAACATGCTTGACAGGGCTCGGCTCCGAAACCTCACTGGGCGGCGCCTTCGAAAGCTCAAAATGAAGATATACGGGGAGCGAGCGCTCACCTGCAAAACGCGTAATTAGGCGAGGTCAATTGGAGAGGCGAGGAGAAGAAAGGATAAATCCACAAGCACACGGACCAACCTACCGTCCCCTCGAGATAAAAATGCGAGTTGATCTATATGTCGCCGCAGAAAGATGACATTGATTTCCTTTCCCTTCAAAAAATCATATAAGGCGAGTGCGTCGCCTTCTACGCGGGGCGGCTTGTACACGTTTTTCTGACTTTTGTATCGGCGAGTAGGGGAGATGCTTGAACTTGCCTCGCACAAATATGAACTTATCGGTAGAATGGTGAACCTTGTTGAGTGTTTTGAAAATCTTAACGCAGTCGCTGGAGAAGAAAACCACCCCGTCATTAGTCTCCTTCAATGTTAGAATCTTTCTAAAAAGTAGCGAGATCAAACTCTATCCGCTCCTCACACATGTAGCATATAAAGGGGACCATGAGGCTGATAGCTTTGGGGTTGACCAGAGCGGGAATCAACCCAAAGTACTTGAAGATTTGACTTTTGGGCACAAGGGAAGCCTCAACCCCACATGGAAGTGCGCCAGCGGGATGGCGAGCTCATATGCAAGAACGTGTTAATGTGCTCGCTCGGCGCTGGTCTCCTCACGGTAAACCCTCCCGGAATGAACCTAGCGCCCATCTCTCCGAATCACGAGTCATACATTGTTTTTCCGAGCTCGTATCGAGCTCAAAAAAGCGGGGATTGTGTATAACTCGTAATTCGTCAAGATCCTAAATACCTAGGGAAAACACTTCAAGAAACCACCTCGCCAGTCGGTTGTTTGTAGATCTCTTCTAGGAGATCTCGTCCAACAGATCTCGCTTGGGGATCTCGTCCAACAGATCTCGCTTGGGAGATCTCATCCAGCAAATCTCGCTTGGGAGATCTCGTCCAGCAGATCTCGTCCAGCAGATCTCGTTTGGGAAATCTCGTCCAGCAGATCTCGTCTAGGAGATCTCGTCCAGTAGAACTCGCCAGGTCGTAGGGTCAGCCTGACCTCAGCAGCATTCAAATCGTCAGCCTGACCTCAGCAGCATTCGACTCGTCATCCTGACCTCGGCAGCATTCGACTCGTCAGTCTGACCTCGGCAACATTCGACTCGTCAGGCTGACCTCGGCAGCATTCGACTCGTCAACCTGACCTCGGCAGCTTTCGACTCGTCAACCTGACCTCGACAGGATTAGACTCATCAGTCTGACCACGACAACATTCGACTCAGCCTGACCTCGGCAGCATTCAACTCGTCAGTATTCGACTAAGCCTGACCTCGACAGCATTCGACTCGTCAGCCTGACCTCGACAGCATTCGACTTGTCAGTCTGACCTCGGCAGCATTCAACTTGTTAGCCTGACCTTATCAACATTCGACTCGTCAGCCTGACCTCGGCAGCATTCGACTCGTCAGCCTAACTTCGGCAACATTCGACTCGTCAGCCTGACCTCGGCAGCATTCGACCCATCAGCCTAACCTAAGTAGTGTTCAGCTCGTCAGCCTGACCTTGGCAGAATTCAGCTCGCCATCCCGACACTCTTAATTATGGGCTATACACTCTTACTCGACCTAGGTGAACAAAAAAGGAATCAGTTGTTTTCAGCAGAAGATTAAGCGATTACCCATCATGGAAGCTCCACAGTGATGCCCTTGCCCTAATACAATGCGTACTAGGATTTCAGCGACAACGATGCACTAATACAAAGCAGGAGTTGAATCCCTAAACGATGGAGTGGGAACCCTATAGAAATGACTGCTAGCGGCAAGTGAAATGAACGACCGAGTCGACAATGGCACAAGAAAACCGGCGAGGAGCAGGCCAGGGAGCCCGCAAGCGGGTCGAGTGCACGGGATGACCGACAAGGGGGTTTTAGGGCCTACGAGTAAATGATGTATAGAGGAGGAATTAGTTTATTTCTGTGGCCTATATATATCCTCAAGCGGCCTGTAAATAACAACACTCTATTTATCTAGCAGGTCGAAGAGCGTTTTCTTCGTAACGAGAAAAAATTTATAAACAGATAAATCTTTAATGCACTTTGACTGTGATGAAAAATTTATTGGAATAGATTTTTAATTAATTTAATTAAACATATTTATATAAATGTTTGTTCATTTGGAGATAATTACTTTTTACTTCTAGACAAACATCTCCGCAAGGGCTTCGCTCGTGTTCGGTGCTCTCGGGCGGAGGCTCGGTGAAATAGACATGTCTGTGAAGATGCGGACTACCTGCACCTAGACAGAAAGACCCTATGAAGCTTTATAGTTCCCTGGGATTGGCTATGGGCCTTTCCTGCGCAGCTTAGGTGGAGGGCGAAGAAGGCCCCCTTGCGGGGGGGGGGGGAGCCATCAGTGAGATACCACTCTGGAAGAGCTAGAATTCTAACCTTGTGTCAGAACCTACTGGCCAAGGGACAGTCTCAGGTAGACAGTTTTTATGGGGCGTAGGCCTCCCAAAAGGTAACGGAGGCGTGCAAAAGTTTCCTCGGGCCGGACGGAGATTGGCCCACGAGTGCAAGAGCATAAGGGAGCTTGACTGCAAGACCCACCCGTCGAGCAGGGACGAAAGTCGGCCTTAGTGATCCGACGGTGCCGAGTGGAAGGGTCGTCGCTCAACGGATAAAAGTTACTCTAGGGATAACAGGTTGATCTTCCCCAAGAGTTCACATCGACGGGAAGGTTTGGCACCTCGATGTTCGCACTTCGCCACCTGGGGCTGTAGTATTTTCCAAGGGTTGGGTTGTTCGCCCATTAAAGCGGTACGTGAGTTGGGTTCAGAACGTCATGAGACAGTTCGGTCCATATCCGATGCGGGCGTTAGAGCATTGAGAGGACCTTTCCCTAGTACGAGAGGACCGAAAAGGACGCACCTCTGGTGTACCAGTTATCGTGCCCACGATAAACGCTGGGTAGCCAAGTGCGAAGCGGATAACTTCTGAAAGCATCTAAGTAGTAAGCCTACCACAAGATGAGTGATCTCCTATTCCGACTTCCCCAGAGCTTCCGGTAGCACAACCGAGACAGCGGCGGGTTCTCTGCCCCTGCAGGGATGGAGCGATAGAAGTATTGAGATCCAAGATAAGGTCACGACGAGACGAGCCGCTTATCATTACGATAGGTACCAAGTGGAAGTGCAGTGATGTATGTAGCTGAGGCATCCTAGCAGACCGAGAGATTTGAACCTTGTTCCTACACAACCTGATCAATTCGACCAGGCACTCGCCATCTATTTTCATTGTTCAACTGTTTGACAACATGAAAAACCCAAAGTCCTCTGCCCTCCCTCTCTATCTGATGGAAGGGCAAAGGCATTTGACGTCCCTTCTAGTTAAGAATCGGAGCCTCACAATCACTAGACAATATTTATCTCATGTCTTTCTTCGTTCATGGTTCGATATTCTGGTGTCCTAGGCGTAGAGGAACCACACCAATCCATCCCGAACTTGGTGGTGAAACTCTACTGCGGTGACGATACTGTAGGGGGGGCTGCAGAAAAATAGCTCGACACCAGAATGATAAAAAGTTTAACACCTCTTCTTTTACTTTTTCATATTCCTATTTAAAAAGATCAAAATAAAAAATCCAAAGGTCATCTTATTCAAAACCCCAATTAGAACATCTCTTCTCTCCCACTTCACGACTCGGAACGCACTGTTCTTCTAGAGAGAGGCGCTTTCACATCTTCTTGACCCAAAATGGCTGAGGAGAGGAAAGGTTCCTTTTTGAAGGTACTCCCTGGAACAGATCCAGCGGAGATGGGGTGGGGCCTGTAGCTCAGAGGATTAGAGCACGTGGCTACGAACCACGGTGTCGGGAGTTCGAATCCTTCCTCGCCCACAACCGGACCAAAAGGGAAGAGCCTTTCCCTCTGGGGGTAGGAATATAATGATCGGGTTAGCGGCCGCAAAGCTATTGAACTCGGGTATGGTCCGTTGCCGAAATGGAATGGCCTTATTTTATGAAACCAGTGCTTCGTCCGTGCTGGCTGCTTTCAGGTGCACGGGCTTCCCCGTGATCGACCAGAATGCCTCGCCGCTCACCCCAAACTCATAATTGCTCGAGTGATAGATGGAATGTCGCGACATTTAGCTCGGAGGTATGAGCTGCGAGACATTACTGTCGATCACGAGCAAAGCCCATACACCCTAAACCAGCGAGCACAGACGTAGCACGAGTTTCATGCAGGCGGAGCCCACTTGGATACAGACGAAGCCCACCCAAGAGCATCGAGCATGAGCGAAACCCATGCAGAATGCTCGTATTTTAAAATGGAGATATGATCTCATATCATTTACTCTTTGGTCTCCACCAATTTTACTAGCTACATACCCAAATACATGTTTTTCTTCAATGAATCCACAAATAGTTTAGGGCCATGCCTTCACATGCTACAGCTAATATATCCCATAATTCATAGTTTTCAAGGGCCCTTTACTGCTCATCCCAGAACCAATGAGGAAGTGCAGATAGATGGGCCCTGCTAAATGATCACAAATTCAAGAAACAGAATCTATACTAACAAAATTTCAAAAAACTTACCAATTCATTTCACCATTGTTAACATTCTTGCAGCACTGTGATCGCAAAAACAATTACTTTTCGCTCGCAAATCAAGAGGTAAGACCGTGAAAAGGAAGGAAAACGTGAACAATACTACAAATCTTATCGTCATCATATGAGTTTTTATATAACCGATACAAATTGCCAGAAAAAATTGTGATTTGGTCTTGCTCCATCCATCCCCGCACTGTAGATAGTCATTTTGTACCGAGTAATGCAAAGGAGCCGAAATTTCGGACCGAAATCATGGCTGAAAAACGCAAAAGATCCAATTTTCGGTCGCCCGACTTCCCATTCTCCCCATCAATGAAAGCACGAAGAGGGCAAAATGAAACATTTAAGCGTTTCGGCCATGATTTCGATCGGAAGATTATTTAGTTCCTATAGAATTACTCTTTTCACACGCCACGCCATAATGATAAAAGCTTATAAAGAAGACAACCTCAAATATATGTCTGTATCTTCTTCCTTTTTTTCTCTCCTCAATCTTTTCTATTTTCATTGGCCAAAGAAAGAGGAGCTCAAAAAGTACTCTCATTCAGAGCAAATTCTCTCCGCTACGAGTCTGGTAAGCAGTTGAGCTTCCTCTTCTTTGCCGCCGGGGAATTATTACGAGAATTTTCCTGCGAAGAAGCAGTGGTTTCATCACTCTTATAGCTCAAGGATTTGGCATCCAACACCCCGATTGGGCTCTGTGGTGCCGACGGAACAGAAGGAAGAAAGCTCCTCTCAAACACTCTAATGTCTTTTATTGCCTCGCAGCACCGTATCACTTTCTCCTGCAACCAATCCCCAAATCCAAATCAGAAGAAATCCACACGCTCACGTGGAGATATACAGTGTTTGATCGAAAGAAAATCATGGGGATCGAAAGATGGCTGCAGATTCATAATTGACTCATAAATTGTTCGTTTTACCTTCTCCATGTTGCCGCAGGAGCGCAAAGCCTTTTCAATCTCTACCATATCATCCACACCCAATGCAATCAATGCAACTGCAGCAGCCACCTCTGAAGGCTTGAATTCCAGCATACCAATGCCTGCATTTTACATTTTCTTAACAAATCAACTACAAAAAAAACAATGCTCAATGTAGACTTTTTAACAAATCAATTACTAATATACACATTTAGTATTTTGCTTTTAGGACATGTTATAAAGATGGCAGTGTTATTAATGTCATGCTCATGTTAATAAGATGGCAATGCTGCTATTAGACATCTATGCCTACAGGCTGTGTTTGGTTCAATGTGATTGTATTTAGAGGTCAACTATGTTGGGAGCAGTACAGTCCAATGGGAATGGACGGGTTTAACCGAGCGGATAAGCTTCGACGTTGCTTCACATTTGTTTGGTTGTTGGTTGCTTTTGAGGGGATGTTCCCATCTCTTCACTGCCAATCAGAGTAGACCACATGAGCGGTTAAGCATCAATGTGCAAGGGATTGAGATACGTGATACGGTAAAATATAGAGACAAGTTTCATGATTTTCAAAAAAGAAAACCTAGGATACGAAATACAGTTTTTGAATTTTTTATTATTTAAACATAAATATAAATTGTTAGGAAGGCATGCGTGACATTCATCATTATATCTCGCATATCATATATTAGATTAGATGAAGACTAGGTTTATGCTTCAGAAAATCATATTGTATCACATATAGAGGATCCATGAATGAAAGTATACTATTAATTAACTATTATCACTTATCTGACACTCTCTTTCCCATGTCTTTCTCTATATTATCGTCACAATATACTCAAATTTTTAGTGTCTTCGAGTGTTCTCAGGCGTATACACGAGTATCCCTTGAAAGTTAGCATAATTACAGGTTGCACCCCTCTTACTTTTGAAATTACAAAAATCTCCCCGTGAAGTTTAAATTTCATAACATTCATGCACAAAAAATACCCCATCGGAGTAACTTTTCGGGGGGGGGTCTTCTTTTGCATGGATGTTATGAAATGTACTCTTACACGTTAAGTTTTTGTAATTTTAAAAGTGAGGGGAGGTTTTTTTAATTTTAGAAGAGGTTTTTGTAATTTCACAAGAGGGGTGCAACCTGCAATTTAACAAATTGGAGGGTAGGTCCCGGTAAATGGCCCTAAAATTTAAAGAAGTTTCTGAGAATTTTGGAAACGCGCTTATGAGAGTATCCCAACTCCAAAACAATTCAGATACGGTACGTAAGGCTGTTGCAAGTATTTGTGCTTCCTAGCAAGCGACTTAGTGCTGTGGATTGTCCTCATGGATCTAACATCCATTTCAATTTAGTGTTCGTAGAAAAGTTTGATGATGATGGACTCTTCAATTAGTGATGGAATGGTCACTGAAAGCTCAACATGGGTCATATGGTGAGTGGTCGTAGTAGCAATAGATCTAATCTTTTACTAAATGGGCAATAGCGCAGAGGGTGCATAGGTGAATGCAGTTAGATATGATACATCGATAGGCCTATGATACAAGAGGCTCAATCATATCAGTGTCAAGGGGATGAGGTACTTAGCAAAGAAGAATGTTCTTCCTGGGCCGAAGCATGATAGTCTGGAGAAGTGTTGGCATTGTGTTACAGAGAAGCATAATTGAGTTTCATTCTAAAGCCATCCACTCGACAAAGACAAAGTTACTGGACTTGGTGCACTCATTGTAGACCATTAAAGAATGAAAAATATGAGGGGAAACTTGTATTTTGTCATGTACATTGAGGATCATCTTAAGAAGCTTTAGGTCTATATGCTATAAAGATCAAAGATCGAGTGCTTGAAGTATTCAGGGAATTTTAGGCAGCAGGTGATAAGCAAACTTGGCACGTGCGAAGGATTGAGTTACCAGACGGGATGTGGCTAAGGAGGATGGAGACGGTGGCCTAGGACGATTGCTTCTCCTACAATCTCTCAGTCGACCTATGGTAGAATAGGAGTTGGAGTCATGTTGAGGCATCCTAAATGGAGACATCGATGGGGGAGGAGAGGAAAGTTGGCATTCAAGCGCAGAGGATAGAGGCGGAGACTCGAATAGGCGCTGCTGCGCAGGAGGCTGAGCTGCGGTTGCCCTGTCGGCAGTTCCAGCGCGCAATTATAGCTTCAGGCAGTACGCCAATGGTCCATACTAATAGGGTGAGAGTTTGTTGCTCACGCGCTTAGCGATTGTCCGCTTCCTATGTGGTAGATTTAGCTAGACCCATGCCGTCACCTTGAACTCTGTGTGTTTGCCATCATAATACTTCTTGATTATCCCCTGTACCTACCTGAATGAGATGCTCATGTGCTGTAGCTACGATGTTGTCCATGCTCTTGGGCAGCGGATCGACTCTCTCTACCTTGGCCCTCAGTGTGTATACAGTAAAATGGGAGTGGGTCATGATCATAGATCACCCTAAACGTCTTTGTTTGTAATAAAGAATGATAGGTGTTGTAACAATACTAGGCCATGCTAGGTGGGCCACCCACGACTTGGGGTTGTCACTCTCTGCTCGCTCCTAACATCGACTCCAACGCTCCCAAATCTTTTCCCAGCGCACTGCGCATCTTCTCCAGCAGTCCACATGTCCACCACCTCTCCCTGTCTCCTTTGGTGACCTCTCCCCCCTGACAACCTTCAACCACCATTTCGACACCTTCTCTTCATCTGTCTGCCCCCCCCCCCCCCCAATCACAGCAGTCCTCACTGATTGTTGCTAGCTCTGCATCATTCACATTAGTCATGATGGCTCTCGCCACTTCGTTCCGTCGTCGATGCACGCCCCGTTCAGTCCAACAACCTGAGAGGCCAACATAATCAAGGTCACTCCGGTCGGACTCCTTCCCCTCTGTGACATACCAGTAGTCCGATGCCTAGTGCGTCTTTTTTGCACATAGGTAATCAGGCCTCTCCGGTGTTTATATTGCTCCATTCTCTCCTCTAGGGCATCTATTACATTCCCTGGATTCGTACAATAGCACTCCGTGCCGACGAGAACGCCTCTGCTTCGGCCTCCATAGATTCAACTCGCATGGATTGGCTCGAAGCTCAAGTTAAAGATCTCACTCTCATCCTCCGAGAGCTCGCAGCCCCCGCGATCCACTGTCCACCGTCACCTCCAGTACCCACACTGCCGCCACCACTCCATCCAGCTCACCTATGCTGCATTGAGATTCTGGTTTTCGACGACGATGACCTCCTCAGTTGGATCGCCCGTGCCGAACGATTTTTTAACCTCCAGTCAAACCCCTGCCAACCAGAAGATTCTCATGGCGACTATCTATATGAAGAGCCCTGCGCTCCACTGAGTGTGTTGGATGCTCCAACATCTCCCAAATCTCTTGTGGCCCGCATTGAAGGAGAAACTCCTATGCCATTATAACACACACCAAGCGGTCAATGCCTACGAGTACCCCAACTTTGGCTAGTCTGACACTGTCATCACCAACATCATCAAGGTCGCGACACACGTCATCGACTTGTCCTCGGATCATTATCTGGGGTACCTTTGACAACCGAACTACTCTCTCCCGTGTCAGGAAGCAAGCTCGTTGCCCTGAAGAGGAACTCTATGTGCCCAGCCATCCTCCTCTACTCGGCCACCCCACCAGTCGCAGCCACCGATGAAACCTCAACCACCTCTTCCTCTCCTAGATGATCCACCTCTACCTGGACGCTCGTTGATTGGTCCGCAACCGCCGCCACCAGTTTTGCTGATCCTGCCTCCCTCGGTGCCCCCACCAGCCCAACGCTTATCTCACCAACAGTACCTGCTTCATCGAAAGGGACTCTATTTTAGCTACCACCAGCCGTACTTGCCTACCCACAAATGCCCTCTCAAGGATTTGCGCTTGATGATTGGCACTGAAGACAACGATCCCGACTTCGCTAACTTGGATCCTCTAACGCTTGTCGATGTCACCCCACAATCCCTAGTCTTGAGGCCCAAGGGAATTTTTGTAATTATGTGTCTCACTTCCACTTATATAAGGGAGTGTAGCTTATCTTGGATCATTAGGTGTTTTGGCTCTCTTGGAGAGTAGGCTCTTAGAAGAATCTTACCCTCAAGAGATTGGATCGAGCCTATTGTACCTTCATGCGTATTGATTAACCTTTATTATTCGATGGTAATTGAAACTATCAGTAGTTGCTCGCCATGGCCGCCGAGTACGTGTGCCTTTGTCCTGATGAGTAGCACATGATCTCGTAATATGGACACCCTGATGAAGTTGTGAGTGTTTACAGAATCCATCAGCACCTGAACGGTGTGGTCAGCCACCCGCGCATGCAAGTGCACTCTACAAACTTCGGGCTTCTGTCATGGCATGACGAGAGATCTTCAGCTCGTCCTCCATTGTCCTGGCGTCATCCTTGTCATCATCCACCTCCATCCAAAAAATCTTATTGCAGACAATGTCCGAGTGTGAAAGCCTCGTCACAATTGAAGTAGATCTCCTTAGTGTGGAGCTATCATATCCGCCGAAGAAAGTCAACGGCTAAAAGGGGGTGGGGCGGTGTCCCCAGCGGTCCGGAAGTTGGTGCCTAAGAAGAGATGGCAGCTGGTGTGTGTCGCCGCCCTGATCCAGATGAAGGCAGCGATGACAAAATTCAAACTAGGCTCATGGCAGTGATGAGGTCTGGATGACCTTCAAACCCAACATCCAAACGTAAGCATTCTTGTAGCCCATTGATGAAGATGGCGACATGTTGCTCATGCCGGATGTTTTGGCACATGTGTCAATGACGTCAGGAATTTCTCTACGGGATCATCTATACTCCAGCATGTTTGAGGGAGATCAACTCCTTCAAGAGATTGCTCTACTTAAAAGGTCCAAGACATGTGTGGTAGTACCACTTAAAATCATCTTATCACATGTAGGGTGTCTCCATGTCCAAGAATAGGAACCACATCTGAGTCGTCCCCGCCAAGTAGTAACTGAGCAATAAATCCACTTCATGGTTGGCGTCCATTGGTTGGCGAAGAATGCTTGCGTCAGGTAAACCATCTATGTGGATCGCTTTTACCATCGTAGGTTAGAACCTCCAGTTTGATATAATGTGTCAGGATGTTGTTCTCCTAATGCCCTCCGTGAAAGTCGACCTCGTGGACGTGGGAGGGAAATCCTCCAGGAAAGCTACATCTGGTTCCGCCACAGCGGTAGTTGCCGTTGTCGTCTTGAGGTGAAGGGAGGCTCCATGCGATCTGAGAGGTCCAAGGTCGCTTGTTGCTAACTTTTGGAAGCAGCGAGTTGATCTATCACTAACTTATGCCTCCTTTGAAACATCAACTCCGTGGGATCGGTAAATTTTGTCATGGTCGGCTCTGATACCAAGTTATCACAGACACGTGCAAAAGATCGGGTTGTCGGACTAGATGCGACAGAGGAGGACGGAGACGGTTTCCTAGGACAATTGCTTCCCTTAGAACCTCTTAATCGACCAATGATAGAATAGCGGTTGGACTCTTGCCGCGGTGTTCCAAGCGGGGGCATCAATGGGGAGTAGAGAGGAGAGTCAGCGACCGAGTGCGAAGGATAGAGACAGAGACCTAGTTGTATGTTGTTGCACTGGTGGAGCCGCAGGTTGCCCCAAAAGTTTTGGTACACGATTGTGCGTATGAATTGGAACCGGGCTTAGTTATTAAAGGTTTAAGGCGCATCAAGGCGCAAAGGGGTTTTGGAGCCTAGGCACAATGCTCAAGGCGTAGGCACGCGCCTGACGAGGCCATGACATAACCACATTCATTTTAAATAATCAACATCAAACATCAGTTTATCTTCTTGATGAGATTCTTCATCTATTCTACCTATTAATTATTCATTACTACTATTTATCTCTTAAAAAATAGAATCAATGTGATCACTTGCATCGTATTTAAGTCTCAACGCTCGATTATGTTTCACAAATTTTAAACACTAAATCATGCAAAAAATTTAAACACTAAATCATGCAAAAATTATTGAGGTCTTACATTATTTATTTCTTTATTTTGAAAATAAATGTTTACAACATAAATCACACCTAAGCGCGCCTTTTATGTTCCTAAAGCGCAAAAAATGCGCAAACCTCTGAGCCTGGTGAGCCTTGAGCCTTAGACGTGCTCGAGACGCGCCTTTAACAACTTAGGCACCGGTTAGAGTAGATGTCGCCCGACTTTAGTGTTGTAGTCTCGCCGCAAAAGGGTAAGGAATCCCATCGCCTACAGCAACCGGGGGTGATTCGGCGTGGATGAGGGAGGGGAAAGTTCTGTGGGAATAGAGGAACATTAACTCCAGATGCCAAAATATTGAATAATTCTTAGCATACCAAGGTCTCAAACTAAGTCGTGTAAAAATAAACGAGTTTGAATTCAAGAAATAATGAATAGTCCAACCAAAAAAATGCGACATGATGAAATAACAAAAAAAGTAAAAAATGCAAGAAATGATTGCGGCGTGTCTACACCTCTTCGTCGTGATGTCTCCTTCCATAAAAGTGTCCTACAAATGTATTTGTGACACAAACATATAAAAAGCTAAAGTGTGTTCGCTTCGACAACAAAGGCGAGTGTATTAGTCCACTTAATGATTACTGCAAAAGGCAAGGATTCAACATCATCAGAGCATGTAAAGACACCTTAATATCATGCCAGAGATGATGAATCATGTACCAAAGGAAAGGGTGAAGAGTTTGCTTTCTTAAGTAAAGTTATCAATAAGTTTTTTGCGCCGAGACACTTTACACAATTGCTTTTGTTTTCAAATAGCTCATAGTGCCACGTTGTAGGATGATGTACATGATAGAGTACGATATCAAAGGATCAATTCTACAATCTCATGCAAGTTTTATGGATTCAAATCCTTTGTGCATGTATCGGAGGATGAAAGATACAAATTAGATATGTACACACAATGCATCTTCATGGGATATGGTTATAAGATGAATTCGACCACATACTTTTTCATAATAGTGCAACAAAAGCTAATGAGGAGTTGGGATGTTATCTTTATGGAAAATCAGACCATTGAAGATGTACAAAATATAAGATGTCTACAGAAACTATGAATCAAACTGATTTGGAACCAGCTTCCCAATCATTGCCTAAGAGCTAGACCAAGGAAAGGAGCTAGTACATGATGATGCTCTAGATCTTGACTACAAATCTTCTGTTGGTGGGCAGAAAGATCTTCAGGTGATGAGCTTGCATAGCCTGAAGATATGATTGTTGATGGACAACAGAAAGTACCAGTGCCATAGGACACGTTAGCTATGGATGAGGTACTCAGCCAGTGAGTGCATGCTCTTGATAGATAAAGGTGAATTCATTGTTGTGAAGAGATGGAGGATGATCATGAGCAAAAGAGTAGATGATGGGTATCCAAAATGAGATGAAATCATTGTATGAGAATCACACCTATGACATGATGTGTTTGTCGGAGGGTAAAAGCTTTGAAGAATCAGTGAGTCTTTTGAGTGAAGTTTGACGAGTCCTCTTTACATCCATGATATAAAGCTAGATTGGTCAAGGGCTTCAGTCAGATACGGAGAGCGGAAGTCAAAGAGATTTTATCACCAATTGTGAATGTCTTCCATCAAAAGTGTTGGGTGTGATGGCTTTGGAGGTCAAACAAATGTGAAGACATCTTTCCTCCGTAGTGATATGGAGGAGGAATTATATATAGAGCAACCTGAAGCTTTCTATACTAAGAGCAAAGAGCACTATGTTTGTCGACTGAAGAAGAGTTTGTGTGGTTTGAAACAAGCTCCTAGGTAGTGGTATAGGAAGTTTGAGTCATTTATAGATTTTAGGTCACACACAACTAGCAAGAGCAATGACCACAAATGGGTTTAACAGCATCACAAACATCTTATGATAATCCAAACCATAGAACTGGGTAGAGTGACGTGCAAACAAAATGATCTTTGTACCAAGTCACCAAGCCAACAGGGTGATGTCTAATATTCAATGAAAAGTGAGTCTTCTTCTTACAGGGCAGTAGGACAAGTTCCTATGTCGTATTATGAGTCTGGGATGTTATCTCCTCAATGATAACTCTCTTTCATGTTCGATGGGTAAGAGCATAACACAAGATGAGGTATAAAAGTATCAACGAGCGTAGAGAGAAATGCAATGGCACAGAAAGGAAAAACCTGATAAGAAAATACTTTGTAATATGGTGATCAATACCACACTAGCGAGTACCATCTGCGAAGCACCGACACTTCAAAATGCCCAGAGTGTCGGTGTCGGACTCTCCGACACGCGTCCGACACGGCGACACACTCGGACACGCGTGTCGGAAGCCCAACAAGCTGGCTCACGCGGGACTCGCGTATCCCGCTCAATCGGACACGTGAGTCCCGCGTGAGCCTCTTCGTTCTATTTTATAGGAGGAATAAAAAAACCGCACACGCGTGACCCCAGCTTCCTCACTCGGCACCCGCAGACCTTTCCGCACTCGCGTGAGCCCTAGCTTCCCCACCCGGCACCCGCAAGCATTTCCGCAGGCATTTCCGCACTCGCGTGAGTCGTAGCTTCCCCACCCAGTACCCGCAGATCGCCGCCGCTCTTCCCCTGTTCTCCAGGCCGCCGCTCTTCCCCTGTTCTCCAGGCCGCCGCTCTTCCACTGTTCTCCAGGACGCCGCTCTTCCCCTGTTCTCCAGGCGGCCGCTCCAGTGCTCCTCACCGACACTTCCTTAGCTTCCCCAGTTGCCAATTCCCCACTCGCTGGTTTCTCCAATCCCTCTTCATTTATCATCCATTTTCATTTTCTTTTCGTTTCAGCCTGTGAGCCTCCTCCTTTTTTGTAGAATGTCTTCAAGCAAGGATAGTAATAGTGGTTCACAAGAGCCTACATCTATTGATGATGATCCAAATAAACCATTATGGAGGCTTGTCAATAAGCTAGCTACTCATGGTGAGGCGGGAGGCAATTTGTCTTGGAAGTGCAATTTTTGTGAATTTGATTCAGTTCACAGTTTATTTTCGATGGATCCTAAGGCTTGGTGGGTTATTCATGGTGCAATTGCACATATGCTACAAAGTTTAGCCTTAAAGCTTCCTGCACAACCATCTTCTTTATCATGTGTCGGGAGGAATTGGAGTGTATACTCCTTTATACACTCAATGAGAAGAAATAGAATAACTCCAAAACGTGCAGAAGATCTAGTTTTTATACGCAACAATCTACGTTTTCTATCCAGAAAAAAATCCACAATACGCACAAGGAGAGACCAAGATGTGGGATATTGCTGGAGATTCATTTGACGCGTTTGAAGATGCTGGCATGCTTGAAATTGCAAATCTTTCACTGGATGAGCCCGATATGGAATCCATTATTTTTACTGATGATATATAATGGTAATGTGTTAATGTTTTATCATTTTTTGATCTTTTGTTAAGTTTTACATTTGAATATTTGATGAGTAATAATTAAACATGGCGTAATTTATTAGAATATTTGTTAATTATTTTTTTTGTTAAATGTTTTAGGAATATGGTATAAAAAATAAATATTTAATATACGTGTCCCAGCATGTCGGAATATGGAATTTTTTGGAGAATTGACGAGTAGCATGTCGTGTCGTGTCGCGTGTCAGTGCAACATAGAGTACCATTACTAGTGTCAATGGGGAGCTGAAGAGAAGAATCATCGGGAGAAATTAATTCAATGTCAGGATAGTGGGTAGGGAGACGGGGTATACCTGGCCCTATGAGTGAGGATTAACATGGTACCCCAACTGATAATGAGTGAGAATTAACAGGTTGATAACAGTTGTACCCCTTGGACTAATTGCAGTTCACGACAAATATGCAACCGATAAATGTATCATCTAACTTGTGGAGAAAATTTTGTGTAAGTAGGGTTCAAAAAGGGCAATAGGCAAGAACCATCAAGAACTTGTGTGAGCAACCTGTTGCTGATGTAGCATTTAAAAGACCAGGAAAGGACTGAATTTTATGTCCAATAAGAAGAACATGATCCCATGAAATATTAGTTCATTTTAATTACACCATTTTGTTGTCATATATAACGATAATATAGTTGGAGAACAATTTCATGATCCTGTGGGTAGCTTCAAATTGAGATGACAGGTATACTTTAGAATTCTCAATACGAATTCTTGAACATTACTTGATATAGAGTCTTCATCATCGCATGAAACATCTTAAACATAAATAGAATCTCATCACAAGATTTAAGCAAAAAAAAACTCATGTTATCCTGAAATAATCATCAACAAATGTAGCATAGTATATATTTGATACCGCTGCGGGTATCGGCTCGCTGATAGGGTCGGCGATAGCAGAAGGGGTAACGCCTGGGATGGCGCCGGGCGACAGCGGCGGCGGTAGAGGGGGAACGGACGGGGGAAAAGAGAGAGAGGGAGAGAAGTAGAGAGAAGGAGAAAGACAAGGGGAGCAGCCCCTCCTAAGTTGATTGATCCAAAGACAATCTCCAAACCCTAAGGTGGTCCCTTATATAGGGGGAACCCACCTCTACCAAAAGTTCACAAAACAAAGACGACATAAAACATTTAATTAAAACTGCATAAGAAACACTTGGGCCAGTCGGCCACTTCAGACGGCCTTCGCCGAACCGCCCGCTTCGGTGTTGTCACTTGGTCTCGCACGAGCCCTCCTCGAATACACCTGCCATTCCGTCTCGTCCGACTGGATGTCGGTAACAATACCGCCATCTGGGAAATTGGCCTTGTCCTCAAGGCAGTAATCCGGAAACTGCCGGCGAAAATCATCCCGCAAGAGCCAAGTAGCGGACGTACGGGGGCGGTTGCGCCACGCCACCCGTACCTCCTCCGGTTGGGAAGCACCGGCCGTGGGCTTGCGCTGATCAAGAATGGCTTCCAGATAGAGCGGCTCTGAACTGGGCGTGTCCAAGTCGGTCGGAATGTGGTCGGAGACGGGATGATCGCCTATCACGCGCCGAAGTTGTGATACATGAAATACGGGATGAATGCGAGCGGTGTCCGGAAGGCGGAGGCGATAGGCCACGACGCCGATGCGGCTGAGAATCTCGAACGGTCCAAAGAAGCGCGGAGTGAGCTTGGGCCAAGTGCGGCGGGCCACCGTGAGCTGGCGATAGGGATGAAGTTTAATGAACACTCGCTCTCCCACTTGGAATTAAAGGTCCCTGCGTTTCCGGTTGGCAAAAGACGACATCTTTGCCTGAGCCCGTCGAAGATGGTGCTTTAAACTGTCCAAGATGACATCCCTATCGTGGGGATGATCCGCCAAGCTAGCCACCGGGCATTCCCCGGGTAAGTAGCGAAGCACGGTCGGCGGTGGCCGGCCATATACCGTCTCGAATGGCGAGGTGTTGGCGGCGTTGTGGTATGCGGTATTGTAGGAGTACTCTGCCCAACCAAGTCATTTGGCCCACGAACCTGGCCTCTCTCCGATGAAACAGCGCAAGTAAGTCTCCAAGCACCTGTTGAGGACCTCGGATTGGCCATCCGATTGCGGGTGATATGTTGTACTCATCCGGAGTTGGGTCCCCTGCAGACGGAATAGCTCAGTCCAGAAGCTACTGAGAAAAAGTGGGTCCCAATCGCTAACGATCGAATGGGGAAACCCATGAAGACGGACTATCTCCGCGATGAAGCAGTCGTCAACAGACGCCGCAGTGTAGGGGTGGCGAAGTGAGATGAAGTGCGCGTACTTCGTTAGGCGGTCCACGACCACCAAGATGCAATCGAAGCCATTGGAGCGGGGCAACTGGGTGATGAAGTCCATAGCTATGTCCTCCCAGATACATTCCGGAATCGGTAGGGGCTGCAGGAGGCCGCTGGGAAATATCGTCTCGTATTTGGCCTTCTGACATGGTAGGCAGGCCGCTACGAATGCTTTCACCTGTCGAAGCATGTGGGGCCAAAAGAGCGAGGCCGCCAACCGACGGTATGTCCGATAAGCCCCCGCGTGGCCTCCTGATGGGGTGGAGTGGAACTCCGCTAGCAAAGCCGGAATCATCGCCGATGATGCAGATAAAACGAGGCGGTCCCGATGGAAGAGGCGGCCCCCTATCAGTGTAAACGGCGGTCAGGACGAGGGGTCGGCCAACAAGGCGGCCCGAATATCCTGAAGTTGGGGGTCACGGTCCACCTCGTGTTGAATGGCCGCAGTATCGTCCCACACCGGCCGGGAGATGGTTGTCAACTCTGGCGCGTGCGGGAGGCGGAAGAGCGCGTCTGCCGCCCGATTAGTCCTGCCCGGACGAAATTCCACCGTGAAATCATAGCCGAGCAACTTGGCCACCCAAACCTGCTGCGTTGGCGTGGCTATCTTTTGTTGAAGTAGATAACGGAGGCTGTGGTGATCGGTGCAGATGACGAAGGGCCGCCCCAGGAGATAAGGCCGCCAATGTTGGACCGCCAAGACTAGCGCCATGAGCTCGTTCTCGTACGCCGAGCGGCTGCGCACCGCATTGGAGAACGCTCGACTATAAAAGGCAATTGGCCGGCCGGCCTGCATCAAGACGACGCCGACGCCGGTGCCCGAGGCATCGCACTCGACGATAAACGGCTGGTGGAAGTCCGGCATGGCTAAAACTGGACCGTGGATCAAGGATGATTGGAGCGCCGTGAAGGCCTCCATGGCCGCCGGTGGCCATGTGAAGGGCCCCTCCTCGGATTTCTTCAGCAGCTGAGTGAGGGGGCGGGCCAAGCCGCCGTAATTTTTGATGAAGTGCCGGTAGTATCCTGTCAGGCTGAGGAAAGCCCGGACGTCGTGCAAGGAGGCGGGAGTCGGCCATCGCAGCACCGCCTGAATTTTGTCTTCATCCATGGCCACGCCGTGGGCCGAAATAGTATGGCCCAGGTAGCTGACAGTAGCCGTGACGAAGATGCACTTCTTGCGGTTGACCGTGAGCTGATGTAAGTAGAGAGTGGCGAACGTCTCCCGAACATGACGGAGGTGGTCCTGCCAAGTGTGACTGAAGACAAGGATATCATCAAAAAAAACAAGGACATGCTTACGCAGAACGGGTCGAAATATCTCATTCATGGTTGCTTGGAATGTCGCGGGGGCGTTGGTGAGCCCAAATGGCATGACCAAAAACTCGAAGTGCCCATCGTGCGTTCTGAAGGCTGTCTTGGGCACGTCTTCCGGCCGAACGCGAATTTGATGATAGCCGGCCCGTAGGTCCAGCATGGTGAAGCAAGTCGCGCCGTGTAGCTCGTCCAAGAGCTCCTGAATTACCGGGATAGGATATTTGTCTGGTACCGTGGCCTTGTTGAGCTCCTGATAGTCCACACAGAATCTCCAACTGCCATCTTTCTTGCGGACTAGTAACACCGGACTGGAAAAAGGGCTAGCACTGGGCCGGATGATACCGCCCAACAAGATCTCGCGAACGAGTCTTTCGATCTCGTCCGTTTGGGCATGCCCGTAACGGTAGGGTCTCACGGACACCGCAGACGACCCCGGATGGAGAACGATGGCATGATCGGTCGGTCGGGGAGGTGGAAGGACCGAGGGGGCGGTGAAGATGTCCTCGAAATCCACAAGGACGGCGCCCATGTCGGCCTTGATAGGTGTGGCCGCCTCGGGGGGGGGGGGGGGGGGGGGGGGTCGCCTGAAGGGGCCACAACCAGGCCGAGAAATACACGTCGGCGACGCGTGTCATAGCCCGATACGACAGCGGTGAACGGAGGAGGGTAGGGTCACCCACCAAGCGACACTGGCGGCCCTGCTGCTGAAAAACCATCGTCATCGAAGCCCAATTCACCCGGACGTCTCCAAGGGTCTCGAGCCAAGCAACGCCGAGAATAGCGTCGAGGCCACCTAACTCAAACATGTAAAAATCAGCCGTGACCCGGCACGGTCCCACTGTCATGGAAACATCCCTGCATCGGCCCAAGGTCGGTCGGCGGCGGCCATCGCCTAGGCACACCGAAAAGTCCGGTGACGGATCAACCGGTATGGCGAGCTCCTGCGCCAGATGGGCGAACATGAAGTTGTGACTTGCCCGCTGTCCACCATCACGATGACGGGGCGGTTGAGTATTTCGCCGGCCAACTTCATGGTGCGGGGCCCCGTTAATCCCCCCACGGAGTAGAATGGCAGTTCTAACACGTTGAGAGGGGCGTCCTCGAGATCGGCTGAAGGTGGGTCGGGTGGTGGCTCCAAAGGTGGCGAGTCCTCGGTGGTGGCGTACCCTTCGCTGTCGCTAAAGATAGCGTGGAATTCTTTGACCGGGCAAACATGCTGAGGCGAGTATGGTTGGCGGCATCGGAAACATAACCCGCACTGGTGGAGAGGCGGTTGGGACCGTCCGGACGTGCCGGCCGAACGGGGGGTGCGGGGGCCGGTCGAGGACCGATATCCCGCACTGGTGGATGACGGAACGGTTGTGGGCCGGAGTGCCGGGGGCCGATGTCCGCCTCGACCGCACGGGCAAGTTCCAGGGCGTCGGAGACCGTTCGAGGGTGATGAGTTCGAATGCGGGAGCGGATGCTGGGGAGGAGACCTTGCAGGAAAAATCCCAGGTAATGGTCAGGAGGGAGGCCGGGAACTTGTGTGACAAGAGCAACGAAGTCATCGATATACGCGTCCACCGTTGTGGATTGGCGGGCGGAGCAAAGCCGCTCGATAGCGGAGCCGGTGTAGCGAGAATCATAACGGCTAATCATTTCTTGTTTGAATTCATGCCACGGAATGAGGGGTTGCACTTGGCGAAGCCAACGTGCCCAATGGAGGGCCGAACCGTCCATGCCGACCATAGCGGTGCCGACGCGATCCGCCGGGGGGGTACCATTGAGGTCGAAATATTGCTCCGTACGGGCAACCCATCCCATAGGGTCCGTCCCGGAGAAAGGGGGAACATCCATTGCCAATGTGGGGCGAGCAACGGCAACCGGCGGAAAGGTTGGGCACGGTTGGGACGCCGCCGACGCACGGACGCCGACCGCGAGTGGGGAAGGGGGGTGCCGAGCAGCGAAGCCGTGTCCGCCGAGGTCAATGGTGGCGGCGGTGTGCTCGACGACGGCTGCATGGCGTCGAGGCGCAATAAGATCGAGGATTGAGTGGCTAAGACGGCCTCCATCATCGATTCCAACTTGGAGATCTGAGAGCCGTGGATCGCAACGTTGGCCGCGAGGGTGGAGTCGTCGTCGGTGGCGGAAGAGTCGGCGGGATGAAGGCGGGTGTTTGGGGCCATTAGGGTTTCCGGCGGCTGAGAGGACGCGGGCGGAGATGGCAGGTCGGACCAATGATACCGCTGCGGGTATCGGGTCGCCGATAGGGTCGGCGATAGCGGAAGGGGTAATGCCTGGGCTGGCGCCGGGCAACAGCGGCGGCGGTAGAGGGGGAACGGACGGGGGAAAAGAGAGAGAGGGAGAGAAGTAGAGAGAAGGAGAAAGACAAGGGGAGCAGCCCCTCCTAAGTTGATTGATCCAAAGACAATCTCCAAACCCTAAGGTGATCCCTTATATAGGGGGAACCCACCTCTACCAAAAGTTCACAAAACAAAGACGACATAAAACATTTAATTAAAACTGCATAAGAAACACTTGGGCCGGTCGGCCACTTCAGACGGCCTTCGCCGAACCGCCCACTTCGGTGTTGTCACTTGGTCTCGCACGAGCCCTCCTCGAATACACCTGCCATTCCGGCTCGTCCGACTGGATGTCGGTAACAATATTCCATCCACATAAGTGACAAGCCAAGGCCCCAAAACATCATAAGGTAAAGGTTCAAACAAATGAATAGAACGAGTGCAATTATGAGAATATGGACTCTAGTACGCACCCAAAATATATGTATTAATAAGAGAGATATAATCGTGAGGTATACTCACGCAGAACCTCCCGATGGTTGGTTCCCCTGCAAACTTTCCAAAGAGATCATAAACCAAGACTCCAAAGATACCTATTAAGACTTCACACTCCTTATATTGGAGGGACGACTGCTACTAATTACCTTACTGCTCTAATACATTATAATGTTGCTACACTAGCCGGGGATAGTCATCCGGATACATACCAGACACCTAAAATGATTAATAGGAGAGCGCAAGTGTCACATCACAATTAATATTCAGGAAAAAAATTTGAAAACAAGAAATATATGCAAAGCACGTCAAAACCAACATTATTCTGACCACAAATGTTATTCTTTTTAACATGAGATAAATAAGGCAAAACTATGGAAGAAAGAGAAATGAAAGCCTAATGAATGGTTTTGTTGAAGGCATTTCCCCCTTCAAAGTAATGCATCTCCTCACTCTCATGTCCCTTGTCAAAAAACTTCTCCCCAAAGAGGTCCAAAAAAAATAATGAGTAGGCGAAAATGTGGTACTACAATTCATGCCACGAGTTAAAGCACTAAAAGATAATAAGTTAGTAGACAATTTTAGAAAATGTTGAAGAATTTAATCAGAGAACCACTGCCAATAGTTGGAGTTAGAGAACCATCACGATACAAATATGAGATGATGTCATGTGAAGAGGTGGATAAAAGCTAAGGGAACGAAACATATATAAGGTTGTCACTTGTCAGTGATACCATAATCAACCCATCCAGTAGCAACTGAAGCAACAAGAATACTAACAATGAGAGTAGCAGATACCAATGGTCGTGAATGATGTCAAAATCCAGTAAAAAACGTTCGCTCCTGAAGATGCACAAGACTTAGCGTCCAGAAAGGAGAGAATAAATTTTAATGAAGAGATGAAGGTTGTATTGCAGGCTCTTGCTAATTAATGGAGAAGAGGTTATAATGCATGCTCTTATCCAAGAGGGGGGGGGGGGGGGGGGGGGGGGGGGGTTGCACTGCAAGCTCTAGATGGAGTAGAGAAAGGGTGTTGTTCAGAAGAAACCACAGCCAAAACTGAAAAGTTGTGTCTAATGGACACCGTAAATGAAGTTAAATTCGTAGAAATCAACAACTAAAGTTTGTAGATGAAGCTTGAATTGGTGTAGATCAAAGAAGTTGGCAGCTATTGTGAAGCCTAATGGACAATGCCCGAAAAAGTGGATTGGTAAGAACTGGTAAGACCAGAAGCTAAGAACTGGGAGGACAAGAAATTGAGAACTCGGTCTTGTGGAGACGAACTGGGAATGAGACGATGTCTTTGTCAAGGAAAAGTCGTGAGGACCAGTCATTGACTCGTTTCTTTGAATACAATAACCAATAAATCAGAAAGAAAATGATTTGCTACTGGAAGATGGTGATCAATTAAGAAAAGCTAAGTCCTGGAAAACTGTGATCATTCGGGAAGGCTTTTTGTCAACGAAGTAATCGAAAGACTACAATGTGACTATATGAAGAGGTGATGATCCTGGAAGATATTGATCAATTGAATATGGTTGCATGGACTTCGTCTATCCGTCGAAGAAGAAATCAAAAGGCTACATCCTGATTGTGTGAACTGTGATGACTGAGACAAAATGGAGCTACAAGCGTGGCTGTGTGCATCTTCGTCTGCAACCGAAATAACTCGTCAAAAAAGCAATCGAATTAAAGAGGATGCAATGATCGTGGGTTGCATCTTGGAGAAGCGACGAGAAGAATCAAGGAAAGGAGGCTACAGCCAACCTAACTTTGATACCATATAAAATAAAATAATGTGTTATGAATGCTTTGTCACACACAACTAGTATATAAGGGGAAAACTGTTGTTATAATAAGAGTTGATGGCATTTAAGTAATATGGTTTTCCCTTGTTTGTAGGCTATATGTATAGCCATTGTGATAATCTAATGAACATACTCCTAGTTTCGCAACTTGGTATCGGAGCCACGAAAAAAAACTGAAGCCCTAGCGCGTTTCCTTCGCTCGACCCCGCCGCACGTTCGCTTCGCTAGTTCCATCGCCGTCTCCCACGGTTGCCGCCTCCAGCAACTCCAGCTGACAGAAACAGCGACTCCAGCGGACAGAAGCAAGAGACTCCAGGGGCCGCCTCAAGTGGCCGCCACGATATTGGCTACGGCCAGAAAGGCAGCAGCAGATATCCATCCGGCACACAGCGCCTGGAGCACCTACAGAAGGGTTTTTCGAACGCAGCGTCTGCTTCTCTTGGTCGGGGGTGTTGCGTCCTAGTGCCACGCACGCCTGCAGCATGTCCCGCACACTCCGGCCACAGGATGTGCCCTGATGAGTTGGCCACGTTGTTGAGGGTGTTGGATTCATCGCACCGACCGGCGATGTTGGGACTTCCACCGATTGATCTGAAGTTAGATGAACCGACCACCTACCTGAGTTCAGGGATTGGAACAATACTATCTGATATTGTATTGTAATTTTGAGAATAAACAATACAGTATATTGATATTGTAATGCTAACAATTCAATATATTTGTATTGCAATGCTAGCAATACAATATATTGTATTGTAAATGCTAAAATGCAAATACAATATATTAACATTTCAAAAGTCCAACTATATTGACAGACAAAATAATATAGCATTTCAAAAGTCCAACTCTTCATCCTCGTCACTTTGGTTTTCATCATCAATTGTTTCTTCATTCACGACAACAGACATCAAAGCCAAATTCCATAAATCTCGATTTTGTTTGAGGAAAACCAATGCTTCCAAAGTAGTAGGTAGTAGCCTTCGGCGTGTCTTCGAAAATATTCGATTGCTCATGGAGAACAACCGCTCTACATGATTCGATGTGGGCATCAGAAACCTAGTATCAATGTAAGTCGTTATTTCATGTTGCTTTCGTTGTCTTTTGAGTGCACGTTCAGCAAATGACAAGTCAGAGTCATCATTATCATCAATATTATTGATGTTGTTATGTTGCACCTTCAATGATTGAACAAATGTCTTTTTCATCTGAATCCGTTGGACTTCGATTTTATATATTTTTAAAATTTTAAATGTACCATATTATTGCCAATAAATTGTTATTGTCAAAATAACAATACAGTATATTGTTATTGTCAAATAGACAATACAATATATTGCTTACAATATATTATAATATATTATCCCATAAATATATTATTTCCAATCCTTGCCTGAGTTGATCACGCCGTGTGAAGAAAACCCTTGCAGCGAAGCAACTTGGGGGCTTCTTGACAGAGGGTTTGAAGAAACCAAAGAACCTGACTGGAGGAGACACGTCTTAAACTTCAGGCAGGGTCAGGAGGGTCCACTACTGTGAAGTCAACACTACTGGCTCTGGTGTTACAGGACAGAGGGGAGAAACCCGGCAATGCTACAACTGTGGGGAGGTGGGCCATTTGAGGTATGCCCGCCCCAAGCCGCCCAAGGAGGGAGATTCTGGTGGTGGACGGGAATGTTGTCGTGGACGTGGCCGGGCTCGTGGTGGCCGAGGAGGCTACCGGACCAATTTGGGCATGACTGAAAGTGTGGCGGAAGCTGGCATTACCTATAGGAGGAGGAGCAGACCCTACTGAGCATGATGGAGGGCATCAAGAGGAAACATACTGGTGAAGGAAGCAGGGATGGAACTAAGAGAGCAGCTATGTATGCTCACCCAACTGATGGATCTCTTGCTCTTGCATCCATATCCTTCTCCAGGACATCAGATTGGATCGTTGACTCGGGTGCATCACGGTACGTGACAGGAGATGCAGGTGAGTTCTCCTCCTGCACTCGCCTAGCAACAGCTGCAAACAGCATCCAGATGGCGGATGAAACTTTCCATCCAGTGGTCGGTAAGGGTACTGTCAATTGTACAGGTTCAGTAAAACTATCCAATGTCTTGCATGCTCCTTGTTTTCCAGTTAGTCTCTTATCCATTAGTTCCATAATCATTCAACTGAGATGTGTTATTTCTTTTGATATTCTCAAAATGACTTTCCAGGAGAAAGGGACGAGACGGATACTTGGGACTGGGACTTGGCATGATGAGATATGGTATTTGGATCGGGAAGGATTGAACGGAACTCTTATATCTGTAGTAGAGAAGGTAGGAGTTGGGGGACAGAAGATGAGTGCAGAAGGTATGCCGATACTCACTCCATCACCAGCGATTGGGGCACCCTTTTTTTGGCACTTCAGCTAGAATGTTTCCTGCTATTTTTAAAAAGGCAAATAAAACCAAACTAGTATGTGATGCTTGTGACTTAGGCAAGCTTACTAGGAGTTCTTATGCTAGTACGGGGCGGAGGAGCACTTCTCTTTTTGATGTAGTACATTTTGATGTATGTGGGGCCTTGTGTCGTAAGTTTTTTGAATGGTTATAAGTATTTTGTGACTTTTATTGAGTGTGCATCTCGTGTTACTTGGTTATATCTGATGAAAAATAAGAGTGAGGTACTTACCTGCTTCCGGGACTTTCATAAGCATGGCCAGACACAGTACACGACAGTGGTTAAGGTACTAAGGTCTGATAATGGGACAGAGTAAACTAATAGGGCAATGGAAGGGTACTTATCAGCTCATGGGATACTGCATCAGACCACCTGTGCATACACATCAACACATAATGGAGTGGCGGAAAGGAAAAACAAATACCTTTTGGAGGTTGCAAGGAGTATGATGCTCAACATAAAGGTTCCTCAAAGTTTTTGAGGATATGCGTTGTTGACAGCGGCACAACTGATCAACAGGATGTCATCACAAGTTCTTGGGTGGAAATCCCTGTGTCAGAAGTTGCATGGACATAATGGGGGATTCTTCCATTGAAGGTATTTGGCTGTGTGTACTTCGTGAAGGGTAACATGCCGAGTATTGGGAAGCTTGATGCGAGGACAGTCAAGTGTATCTTTGTGGGCTACTCTCATACTCAGAAAGGATAAATGTGCTAGAGCCAGTGGAGAAGAGAAGCTTCGTGAGAATGGATGTTCACTTCAGAGAGCTGGAACAGTACTACAGACAGGAGGGAGCCAGGAGCCTCACCCATACCAGATTCGTCAGATACTGAAAGTATAAGGCGAGAGAGGGAGAGTTTGATGACAAATCTGAGAGTATGGCAGGGAGGATCGGTGGAGGAGCAGGAGAGTGATGAGGAGCAGGAGAGGCGAGGTGTTAGGCCTACGGCTCAGGGGGAGTTACTTACATACAGTAGGAGGGGGAAGCTGACTGCAGCACCAGTTCCAGTACCTTCAGTCACAATGCCCAATCCAGCACATTCAGTCAGCGTTCCCAGTCCCATGTCTACGTCGGTCCCTACTCCCGAAGCACCTACATCACTGCCACCCTCAGGTGATATCCTTCCCCCCACTCCTTCCCAAACTGTGACATTACAGAAGACCACTCGAAGCAATGCGAAAAATCCTCCTGATAGATACGGTTGAGATCTTGCTTCTTTTGTCTCTTATGATCATCTCTTCTTCTCATGGAACATTCATCGCATCGTTAGATAGTATTATTATACCTAACAATTGGCAGGCTGCAAAAGACGGTCCGAAGTGGAAAGACGCAATGAAGGAGGAGATGAGGGACCTTGAGAAGAACAAGACTTAGGAGTTGACACAACTGCCAAAGGATAAGAAGGCCATCGGGTGCAAATGAGTTTTCACCGTGAAGCAAAACCCAGATGGACAGGTCGAGCACTACAAGGCTCGATTGGATGTCAAAGGGTACAGTCAGACCTATGACATTGATTACGACGAGACATTTGCACCCGTGGCAAAGATGAGCACAACCAGGACTCTGATCAGCTTGGCGGTGAATGGTAGATGGAAGTTACACCAACTAGATATGAAGAATGCATTTCTTTATTGAGATCTAGCTGAAGAGGTGTACATGGAGATACCACCAGGTTTCAGCACAGCCAAAACAGAAGGCAGAGTCTGCAGGTTGAAGAAGTCCCTCTATGGGCTGAAGCAGTCTCCCCGAGCGTAGTTCGACAGGTTTAGAAAGGCCATGGTTGGGATGAGATATCGACAGATCAATGTTGATCACACGGTGTTTTTCAAGTAGAATGAAGCCCACATCACCATGCTTGCGGTGTATGTGGATGACATAATCATCACAGGGGATGATGAGCAGGAGATTGGCCGCCTCAAGGGGGCCCTGAGCAAGGAGTTTGAGGTGAAGGATCTAGGCATATTTCCTTGGGATTGAGATTGCTTGCGAGGTAGAGGGAATAGTCCTTCCACAAAGGAAATACGCCTTGGATCTCCTCACAGAGACGGGAATGTTGGGGTGCAAGCCTGCTGCGACACCAATCGATAAGAAGTGCAAATTGGGTGTTGAGAAGGGAGAACCAGTGAATCGTGAGATGTATCAGAGACTAGTTGGAAAGTTCATTTACTTGAGCCACACAGGCCCGGACATCTCCTTTGCAGTGAGCGTGGTGAGCCGCTACATGCATGACCCAAGGAAGGGCCGTATGGATGCAGTGTACCAGATCCTTCGATACTTGAAGAATGCCCCTGGAAATGGGTTGATGTTCAGAAGGAACGGGCACCTGAAGATTGAGGGCTACTGCGACTCTGATTGGGCAAGTTGTGCAGATGACAGGAGGTCCACTTCAGCCTATTACATATTTGTGGGAGGCAATTTGGTCTCTTGGAGGAGCAAGAAGCAGTCAGTGGTGGCCAGATCGACAGTAGAAGCAGAGTATAGAGTCATGGCATTAGGGTCATAGAACTCTTGTGGCTGAAAGGGATGCTAATGGAGTTGAAGTTGGATCAAGGAGATACGATGAAGTTGTGGTGTGACAGTTAGTCATCAATATTGCAAATAATCCAGTACAACACGATAAAACCAAGCATATCGAGATCGATAGGTTCTTCATAAAGGAAAAGCTGGATATTGGGCTACTGGAGTTGAGTCACGTCTCGACCAAGGGTCAGGAAGCAAATTGCTTGACCAAGGGACTTAGCTCAGAGGATATGATCAGGAAATGTGATAAGATGGGCTTAGTTAATATCTTTCGTCAATCTTGAAGAGGAGTGTTGTTATAATAAGAGTTTAGGGTGTCTATCTAATATGATTTTTCCCTTGTTTGTAGGCTATATATATATATATATAGCCATTGTGATAATCTAATAAACATACTCCTAATTTCGCAACTAAAACCGAAAACCTAGGGTATATAAGCCGAAATGAAGAGCCAAGACGTGATCTTTCAGATTCTTCCGTTATTTACGTTTTGTTTTGCTTCTCTCAGCCCAGGGCTCTGCTTTAAGCGCTCTCCAACCATCCCAATGGATTCAAAGGAGGTTTTCCATCGCTCCGCTCGAAAAACAAGAGGGAAAAAGAGAAGAACGTGAAGGACGCGAACAAAAGAGAAGACGTGTACCATTGGGAAGTTGGTGGCAACGCATCCTTGACCCCGTACGCACCCAAGGATCGCAATATGGCACGAATTGATGACTCGACACTCATTATTCGTACCAGAGGCAAAGTCTTTTTTATCCTTTGTATTCTTCTCTTCTTCTCAGGGCTAGAGTACATCAATAGGTTATCTCATATTTTTATGAGGATTGGTCGGAACATTGGATTGTTTAATGTATTAATCATATACTGCCATGTTAATTTCATCGTAGAATTGATTTTTATGTTGTTCAAAGCAATGTGTTGTGATGTGGGAAGATGCGATTGATCTCCCTATTGTTTGGATTTTATTTTCTTGATATAAAATAGTCACAATCGCCAAACGATCGATCAGTATAGATAGCTTGGTGATATTCGACTATTAGTAATCTCCTTAGACTCATAGTGTATTTGTGAAATATTTTCCGAGGAAGATTTTGTCCTTATATTACTTTATGGACAACATTCTTATTGTTGATCAAGGATTGTTAATTTGAAGTGTTAGTGGCGAAAGTTTGAGTATTGCAAGAAAATCACTACAATGGCATTATCCTCCATCTAGTTGGGAAGAGGAAGATTTGTTGGGGAAGGTTCATCTTATGTGGAGCTAACTATCTTGACCGGTTGGGTTGGACCTGAACCAAATAAGCAAAATTGATTTGAGGATTCTCCGCATTAATTTAGGTGTAGTTTTTTTTTTCAAGTCATTAGCCTCTCTGAGCGGATATTCTCATCTCTTTGTTATTGATGAGTGGGATTGTTAATAGTCACAACAAGGACAATCTATATAGCATCACAATCACATTAACTCATTTATGGTGCTTTAGTCACAAATCTTCCTTGTGTTCAATGCCTTCATCTCCAAGTGGAGAAGTTTGAAGAGTAGGTGTTTGTCTTTACATATGGGAGAAGGCAGTCACAACATTGGTCATTGCAAAATGTAGCAACAGATACATCGAGTCCAGGTAAATTGCAGAATCGAGGGGAGTGCAATGGACCGCACTAGCAAACTAGAATAGATGCTAACGGTCAGACAACAGGAGGGAAAGTGGATAATGGTCGCATCGTAGAGATTGATCTAAGGAGATGTTTGGAGTACTTGAACAACAGCTTGGTTGGTGAGTCCGTTTGGTCTTTCTAGTAGAAATTTTTGTATGACATTGGTGTGTGATTCAAGCGCAATGAATCAGGTGCGGAAGGTTGATAAACATTTAGTGTAACTTCTATTTCTTAGTGAAGAACTGGAGACAAACTTTTTGCAGTTTTCACCATTTTTTTGCGTTTTGTGGGTTTTATCAGTGATTATGTGTTTCATGTGCCCAACTTCATCATCCTCATAATTTCTCACTTGTTGGAGGATAGGTTATTTTGTGGTTTCTTTGTCCAATCCCACCAAGGTATAGCAGAGAGGTTTTACAAGGAATTTTGGCAAACTATCAACATATTTGCTTAAGTATCAACATTACATTTTTCTTTAATTATGAATTTTCTTGAAACAAACCTCTAATTGTACGCAAGATGATATCTACGCAGTGGCCGATCTTGGATTCTTCCGGAGAGTTTCCATTGTTAAATTTGTTGAGGAAGTACTCCATGAATGAGAAAGGAGTAATCGATAGCATCCTCCATTTGAGAGTGTTGAGAACCAAAAGCTCCATCCTCTGTATAGTCTTCGTCTCAAATACATATTTGGCATTGCCTAGCTATTGCATCATGCAATATGCACCGATTAAAAACAAATATAACACTGATAAAGCGAAAAGAAATCCAAATAAATCATTGCTCCTCACCTGCAAATCCAGAGATAAAGGGACTTCAGTTTCCTCCATCTTGGCAGCCAAAGACAGACATGCCACAGCCAGCAATTGTGTCATCCAGGCTTTCCCTTGCTATCGGCAAAGATTCATAAAATGATTAGAACTTGGAAAGATTAATCAAATATCCGAGTCATTATTGATCCAAAAAGGAGCTCATTTCAACTATAAATGACTAAGTTCTTACAGGGAGTTCATATGTGGAGAGAAAACGATCCAGATAATTTACAGATAAGTAGGCACTGAGAGGTCCAAAGCTGTAATAGGCATGGACCTGCACATTTCAATGCTTCTCAACGATCAAAAACAGAAGAGCAAAAAGAATCCTATAATGAAAAAAAAGGACGAAAATAGGAAAAAAATGTTGAAAAAGGAGCATCGTTTCAGTTATCATCGGAAGCTGATCGAGTAAAAAAGGGAAATAAACAAGATTTAAATCACCATATCTACCAAAAATAAGCAGATACCAAAGCCGCACACAGAGAACAAATACATATGCAATCAAAGAACATATTCAATTGGAACAACAGCACAAAAAGATACTGAATGCATAAATTGACCGAAAAATAAGAAACAGATACCAACTTTATGCTATTTATAAATAGAAATGAAGAAGAAACCGCATCTAAAGAAACCGGATTGAAGAGTCTCCTGCATCAAAAGCTTCATTGGCAAAACGCCATGAAAGAAACAGAAAAAAAATACACAAAACCCGCAGGAAGAGTGATGTAAAGAGGAAGCACCTTCCAAATCCAATCAACGGCATCCTTTCTCACAGATATGTCCAATGCCCCATTCATCAACTTCTTGGCATAATCTCTTGCCGGTAGATGCTCAGATTCCTTCTCCATCAACAAAAATAAGCATTCCTCCGACTGTAACGGGAAAACCATGGATGAATCTTGGGAAAAATCAGTCCTTCGTTCACAAATCTTCTCAATCCCACTATCCGGAGCTTTGTCATTGATGATGAGCTCATCATCATCATCATCTTCGTCGTCATCATCAAAACCCATTATGCTGCTGTTGTCCTCGGGGCAGAGGAGGATAGAAGAGGCGAAGTCGTAAAGGACTCCCATAGTAGCTGGATCAAAGTTCTCTGTGGAGTGTTACAGATAGGGATGAGGTCCGCTCTTCTTCTTCTTCTTCTTCCTCCTCCTCCTCCTCCTCCTCCTCCTCAAGAAGTGTTGTCACTTGTCATGGGTTAGTCCAGAGGGAAAGCTTTCCCATTCTATGCCTGCTGAATGAGTTGGAAAGAGAGAAGAAGACTGTTGCATAGAGAGGAGGAAGATGGAAGCAGCAGATGAATAGATGGATGGATGGATGCTGATAGTATTTTAGGGCAAGAGAGAGGATGGAAATGGAAGAAAACTTATATGCTTAACTAATTAGGAATTTTAATTTTGGGTTCAATGGTCTGACCATTAAATAAAGATGACATTTTTGATTCATTGCTCCGCCCAATAAAATGACTATGCATATTTATTTATTTATTTATTATCTGGGGATGGAGAGATTATAGGCATATAATGTGCTACTATCCTTTGAAATAACATTTCATTGTATATTGACCATTATAATATAATATTGGAGAAGTTTATTGAGTTTCGAATGTGTTCCTTGAATCTTTCTCATGTGTACAGATTCTGATGAAAGACACGTTAACAATGGCATCTCCTTGTCACATTTGTCTCCTTAAACTTGCGTCCTCTTTGTTCATTTCCGTTGGGTTTAGATGGGACGAAAGATTTTTCAATGATATGCAATATAGGAAATTCAAAAGGGCCTTATAGTCCATTTGGAGAGTGCAGAGATAATGTGGGGGCGATATGCCAATATGAATTACTACTATGTAGTAACTACTTCTTTGAACTCATGTCCAAATAACTACACTGATTAAGTGCAAAGCTTTTTCATAGAGAAAAGAAAATGAATATTTTTTAAGAGTTAAATAATTTTAAGCAAAAATAAAGCTAATTTTTTGTACGTAGAATATTGACGCTCTGTTAAATTTACAGAATCTTTAGAAATAATATCTACTTATTATACATAGTTCCCACTGATCTATCCTTCTTATGATGATAATACATGTGCCAAAACATTAAACTAAAATGTATTGTTTTAATAAAAAATGTTATGAAGTAATTTATTTAAAAAAAAGTTATGATGATAATACATTTTGCAACGTGTCTCTCTTCCGCATCAATGTTGATTGCTCGTACTAAAATGGCTAAACGACGATATTTTAGTGTATATGATTATTCCGTATTTCTAAGGACTAGAATGATTGATCCACACTTAGAAAAATCTCTTGAGAAATCAAGAAACTAAATTCCTACAACCATGATATGTGAATAAATCCACCAAAAGAATAATGTGTGCTTTAGGAAGTAAAACCAAGGTATTGAAAAATTAGATATAAGCTTGTTTGAGGATTGTGAAGTAATCTTTCTTCACTCGATTTAAGGATATATAAAGAAGAATTATGTGTTGGGCTTAGCCCTATAATAAAATTCATTAAAATATAGTTATTGACTAAATTTCTTATGTAATTTTGCCATGGTCATAAGAAGTTTGCAATATTTTTGTCGAGGTAAAACTCATTAAAATGTAGCAATATTTTGTATTACGGATTTATGGGCAGGCTAGTAGGTCTCTGTGTTTAGGAGTGCAAGTAGAGCCTTAAATATCAAGCTAAATCGACAAGTTGATATCGTTAGCGGCATGTGGGTAGCGATTATGATCCTACTAGGCGGCTCATTCGGACTTTGATTAATAAGGAATAGATTTTCTGCCTTGCTGTTGGGTACCCCAAATTGTTGACCTTATCGTATCAAATACTATGGGTGTTTATATTGGCTCACTAAATCTAAGAAAACACATAAAAAGATCTTAATAGCATCTAATAGCAGCCCTAAAATTTAATTACTTCTCCAGAAACCTAGCTCTGCTTGAAACCCACGCCGACTCCCGCTCTCGCCTGTTGCGCTATTGCGAATCCCCACCGCCGGCCCCCAAAAACTGCCGGAGAAGAAGTAGTTGTCACCGGAGAACTCCTCTGGAAGGTCCTTCCTTCCACATTTTGTGTTTGGCGACCTCATCTGGAAGGTATTTGATGAAAATATCTTCCACATTTTGCGTTTGACCCTTTTCCTCATCTCACGGAAGCCCATATCCAGGGCGTTTCTTGATCTAGGGCATCAATCCTAAGCAGAAATCATTTTTCTTGCTCTAGGCCATCAAATCGAAACCATCGACCACTTTTTTTGCTCTAGGGCATCAATCCGAAGTCGGCTCTGTCGAGGAAGACGTGAATTTAGACTATTTTGTGTTTGTAAAAAACAATGGACTTCAACATTACATTTTGGTCGATTTATTAGATGGACTTTTATATTTTTTTTTGCTTAATTAAATGTGGTTGTATGACTCGCAAAAAAAAATTGGGCTGTGAATATCCAATGGTTTGTCAACATCGCTTTGCTGAGCTGCTATTATAATTGGGCCGCCAATAGAAACGCCGATATTATTGGCTTGTTTTCAAGAATTTATGATAAAATTTGTGATTTCTTACATTTTTATCCATTTGTATCAAATGCTATTTCATAGTAGTAGAAATTGCTACGAATTCTCATTCATATAATCTACTAGAAATTAAACTAATTCCTAAGAAGATGAAGGGCATTGTGGTAAATTCATTTATGAGCGATCTGACCCGTAGTTAAGATTTGATTCATCTTCAATATTGTTTTTTTTAATATTAATTATATAGGTAAAAATAAAAATAAAAAGTAAATAGCCTTCTCACTGCGAACGCCAGCTTTGGGCCTTTCCCCATGCACGATCTGCTCTTCTCCACTACCAAAGTGTTTTTACAGTTCATCTTTTAAATAATGAAAATGTATTATAAAAAAAACTGTATGAAGGTAGTGTATACATTATGTGTGTATATATAAACGAGTTACGAGCGCCGGATTTCGCCTTTACGGTCAGTCGTGACAGTATTCTGATCATGAAAAACACAGGACTTGTCCCTATCAATTAATTAATACAATTTAAAATAAACACATTATCAATTAATTAATGTGAAAAGTTGTTATACATCATTTTTTTATTTTTGTTAAAAAAATTCTAATCATAATGTATATAACATCGTGGATGTCAAATCAACTTTAATAAAACTTATGGGTTTAACTCAAAAATATCATTGATATGTCTAATGAAAGTCTTTCTCGGAAATATTGCTAAAATGTCTAATGAGAGCCTATCATTATAGGTATAGGAGCTCTACATTTTTTTTTCGATTTTATGAATTTCATCGTTACTTTTGATTTGAAGATAGAGTGTAATTACTTATGAGAATTGTATTTTATTTTTTATTTTGAAATATATCATAATATATATTAAGTCATTAAAATAAAATAATAAAATTATATTTAACAATTTTGAATGTTTCAATAAGGATAAGTCTTCTTGTCTTACTTCGGTCAAAGTTTTTTTTTGAGCATCTCTGCTTTTTCGGAGTCATTTCTTCCTAATAATTTGGCTTTAAAATTAAAAACTTAGAACCATTGTTTTCCATTAACAAATTGAGTGACAAGCCTTATATAATAAAATTCCAAAAAAATAATAATTAAGAAATAATTTGGCCAAAATTTATAGTGAATTTGAAATATTATTTCATACCTCAAAATAACTTGTTTTGATTAGTGAAAATGATAACGGCACATTTCAGGAGAACGCGTTAAGGCTCCGTTTAGCATGGTTGTAACGGTTGCGAATGCGGTGGTGACGAACTGTCATCCGTGAACATCCCACCTCACCTAAGGAAATTCGTTAACTTTTATGTTCAAAACTTTTGTTATTTTCTTGGTGACTGGTTCCGAACGTTGTCATGCCAAACATACATTCTATGGCGGACCCGGTGCCATTTTTGTCTAATCATCGGAGCAAAAACACCGTGTCAAACAAACCCTAAAGGTCCGCTTGGATAAAATAATATTTTTGAATGGAGCTCCCTCTCTGAGTCTTGACGATTAGATTCAAACATTAAGCGTGTTTTGGGGCGATCAGTGGTTAGTATAAACAGCAAAACTGTTGGAATGTGTTGGTGAATTAATGATTAAAGCTTATTTCTTCAGATAGTATGAGCTAGCTATATACTGGTCATTGTTATATATATATATATATATATATATATATATATATATATATTATAAATGAATAAAGATTCCAGCTGTTGGAAAGCACATCAGTGAAAATCCCATGTGAAGCATCACCTTCTCATGAGCAACCTAAAACATTTGGGATGAGAAGAAGAAATCAAGTTTGAGAAGCGTCCCATAACAAATTTATTAAGAACCAACTGCGATAAGGTTTCACAACAACGAATATCTATTTGAAATACACGAGTCTCCGCAAGTTAAATATGATCAAAACTCAACGTCACGGAGAATACAAATATTTGACGAGTTCTGTATCGAGTACGCCCATCTCCTAATGATTGAGGAAGCTTAACAAATAACAACTCAAATCAAATAGCGACAACATTGATGATGATCAACCATCAAGATAAAACTTCGCTTTACAATAAGTTGCATGCAAACCAAAATTATATTGTTGAATATAATACTCATTTAGTGTGCACAACCCATTATATAAAGCCTATTATTTTCTAGCTCATATTTCCAAATTATAAATTAATTTCTCTCTCATTACCTATTTATACCTCTTTAAGAGATGAGTAAAGATTAATCATTTATGTTCTCTATCATTCTAACATCTATAGCATCTCTAAGACATAAATTAGGTCCTATCACAATATATGAAGTTGCTCGGCTTTCTGGACGCATGTGCATCGACCATCATTGTCAGATCAATGCTCTTTTTTGGCTTTATGATAATGGGGAATGGTTTATGCGACATTGAGTTTTGCCGGCAAAACTGTCATTTTCATAAGTGAGGGCATTCTTGTGCATATGCTTACTTGTTTTAGGTCGCAATGCAAGGACCTAGTTTTAGGACGATATGCTTTAAGTTATGATGGATGTTATCGCGTGCAAGAAAATATCATGTGTGGGCACAACTCACTTCATAGGCGAAAATGCAAGAGAATTTATATCACACCCTTAGCCCAATGAACTCAAACTGATGTTGTATGTATATATAAAGGATGCGACGAAAGGGCGAACATAAAAGTAAATACTAAGGGCGAACATGATACTAAGGGCCCATTTGGCGGTGAGATCATAAGATGTGTTTGTCGTGACAGCGGCTATGACCACCATCAAGAGAAGAAAAAAAAAACAACTTTGAACATAAAAGTAAATGAAATTCCTTAGATGAGGTTGGACGTTCATGAACAATGGTCCATAACCACCTCGTTCACGACCGCCACAACCATGCCAAATGGACCCTAAGAGTCCAGAAAAAAACCCATAATTTTATTTATGCAATAGTACTACAAGTATTGAATAATAAAATATTATCTTCATCATTAAAAAAAAAGTAATAACTAGGACGCTTATATTTGCACGTCTCAAATTAATTTTTGTAACTGACAAATCGATATTTACAATCACGTGATATTTGCAGGTCTCAAATTGATACTTATAACTCACAAATCGATATTTACAGTCACATGTGATATTTGCCTTTTTTTTCCCTCCTTTCTCCCTCCCACTTAGTTTAATTTACTCGCAAAGAAATGGCGGCGGCGGCGATTCCAGGGCTGCTTACAGGAGTAGACGCGGTGAGAGATTCAAGCGGAATGCAGGAAACCTAAGGTCGGCGGAAACCGGGCTTTGAATGTGGGGCTGCATAAAGATCTTTTTTTTTAGATTATAATAAGTATAAATGTTTTGAGATTTTGGGATTACAAATATCGATTTGAGGTATACAAATATTAGGCACCCTAAATTTATATAGGGTTGAATATTAGACAAACTATCAATATTCTAAAATAATGAAATGAGCTTTATACATCAGACTACCAAAAGTCATAATCTTTCCTTTCTGATGAAAAAGCTGAGGCTCATAATTATTATAATTCATAGCTTAAAATTTTTTTTTATAAAGAGAACGACCACATAAATATAATGCCACGTCATTACAGCAAAAAACATAAAAAAAAATAGCATTATTAGATACCAATATCAGATTGTTGAATAAGAAGAAATGAATGATTGGATTTTGATTTTGTTTTTATCAATTATTCTAAACTCAAGAATCATCATACACAGTTATGGCCGCCGTCGAAAACAAAAACTAGTTTTGAACATAAAAATTGATAGAAATTCCTTAGGAGAGATCAGGCGTTCGCGAACAAAGCCTTAATCTATTCCCCCTTCTTTTTGGCCGCCGTACAATCGGGAAGCACGATTATCGCTCGCAGTCCCACGAGCCTCATCTGGAAGGTTCTTCTCAGAACGGGAGAAGTCCATGTCCCGAAAGCCATCACATACAGTTCATAAATAATGTTAATAACTGCATCCTGCTGCTATATTTAATTATTTATAAACAAAAAAACACTGTACCTCCACTGTATACTGCCAGCACTACAACAAACAAAATCCTTTTTTTTTCATTATTAATAATTGAAGTTTTGATACAAACTGAATGAAAATATGCTAATTGGATGCATCCTATTCGGTGATTTGTGCTCCAATGCACAAATCTCAAAGCAGAAATAGCAAATAAGAAATTCCTGGAGGGAGAGGGAGAGAGAGAGAGAGAGAGAGAGAGAGAGAGAGAGAGAGAGAGAGAGAGAGAGAGAGAGAGAGAGAGAGAGAGAGAGAGAGAGAGAGAGAGAGAGAGAGAGTTTAATGGGAATTGAATATTGCTGGAGCAGCTTATTTAATGAAAGGTCTGGAGGGTGGATATGGAACTTATTCTCCCCCATCCAAAATTTCCTCATCTGTACAGTCCTCAAGACATTCTGAATACCCAGGAATCATGTGTTTTACAGTCTTAGCCCATTTCTTTCCCAAGCAAAACAGATGTGTGATTCAATTCTTTTGTCAGAATTTCATGCTTGCAGTGTTCTTCAAGCTATCGCATTATTGCTGAAGCTACATATTTAATGTTTCTGGTTTTGATACCTGATGCATAAATATTATATTTATATATATTTTTTTTGCTAAAACATCTGTTTAATATAGATAGTAATAATAACCCTAACCTTACAGTGATACAATGGTTGTTGACAGCACTATTAAGGTTTATGATTAATCTGAAGCTTAATACCAAAACATAATAATTAATAGATGAGTCTCATATAATTAACAATTATTCTCTTTCAAAATATTATATGACACTAGTATTAGGCTCTGTTTGTTTGGGTGTTTTTGCTCCATCTCCATTGGGGGGGGGGGGGGGGGGGGGGACACCAACGCTACAAAAATCTGTTTGGTACCGCTGGGCGCACAACTTATTCTCTTTTTGGTAACCCTCCAATTCCCACCGCCACCGCTCCAAAACGCTTTGAGACCTCAGCCACCCCCACGCCAAGAGAAAACACGATGACAACCATTTTATCTCTAATCACCTCCACGTCGTCAAACTAGTCAAGTTCTCTGTTGCTTATGGAATTTTATATTGAAGCAGAAACACTTTTCGTGAAGAAGAGAAAAGTCTTCTGAAAGAATAGCAATCACAACCTTGGCCACCAAAGAACCATTGGTAAAAACTCAACACTTGAAGGGTCAAAGGGATGAGAAGTCACTATGAACACAGCCATCGAGGAGATCTACAACAGGGACACGGAGGACACATCTCCTTCATCATAATTTAATATCTGTTCCACATTATATTATTATAGGAAAAGAATACAGAGCAGCCGGGTGCACAAAGCATCCCTGCGCAGCGAGGGTCCGGGAAGGGCCCCACCACAAGGGTGAAATGTAGGCAAACCTTACCATGCATTTTTGCAAGAGGCTGCTTCCGGGACTCGAACCCGTGACCTCAAGGTCACACGGCAACACCTTAACCGGTGCGCCAAGTCTCCCCTTCATTATAGAAAAAAAATGTTCAAATAAAATTGATATTTTGAATACTAATTTCATTTGACATGAAAGTAGAAAGAATGACATGGTTACTCAATTCAATTTGACATGAAAATACAGAAGGATTGAGTGGAGTTTGTTTTTGTTTAAACATGCTAATGCTAACACTGGTCAGTGCTCTCAAAGATGGAAATTTGACTATTCTGGATGGCTAGGATTATGCCACATCAACAAAACAACTTGGTTTTCCATGAGTATCTTCCAGCAATTCAAAGTGAAATGCACAATTAGCTAGGATTAATACCTGGAAATATTTGACTTTATCTGGAAACTAAAGAGTGAAGAGCGGATGGATGAAGAATATTAGAGCATATGCATAAACTTTAAGTAAAGAAGAAACTGTAAATTGACCAAATTTTACTGCCTAAAGCTATAAAAAATTTCAAACATCCAGAGTTGCATGGAAGCATGGTTCATGACAGATGCAACTCCAAGGATCAAGGAGCATTTCACAAGCATTAAAAAATAGGGACCGCTGAACAAGAACTGGCTTTTCACTTATAACCACCTCATAGGAGCTCACATGCATGAGATTGTTATTATCAAATTCCTTAACCAAACAATGTTTTACAAATCTTAAAAGGTGCCTACAAAAACCAATCTCTTGGGTTCTTTTGAATAAGAGATCCTTCAAAAAGACTAGTATATAGTTACAGAAAGTATACCTCACACTAAAGTGGAATTATGCATCAAAATACTTATAAGCGAGCCACATAAGAATTAGCCTGAGTAACATATCTAACCCATCGATAAGGATTGTAGGTCTTGGATTTCTTTACTATCTGCAAATATCTTACCTGAAATGAGGAAATTGACCAGTGAGATATTCGAATAAATTAATTCATAGTGATGCATCAGAGGGGAAGGGTCAAGAAATTATCAAACAAAAAGTTATCAGCAATTCAGCATATTATTTTGGCTCCCTGAATTTCACAGCATGACAACAAAATATGTGCTAAATAATTAGCAGTGCACAGAAATACTGCAGGATTTCAAGTGACCAAAAGGGAAGATCTCATGATAATGAAAAATGGAGAGAGATTAAAATAACCAGTAACTATTAAGACAATAGTTTTAATACAAAATTATTTCTCTGATTATGATTGCAAAATTTATCCAAACATGACTATTACATAAACTTCAATTATCAAAAAACTAATAAAAAGATTATAGTATCTAAAACAATACACATTCTAAATTGTCAAGGTATCATTTTCTTGAAATTTAAAAGCATGTTCCCTACCCCAACAACCAAGGAACAGACATTTGGGATCATTCTGAAAACTGGTATTATTAGGGTCTGGGAGCACACGGTCTGAAAGGACAAAATGAAATCAAGGATTCATTTTATGAAAAAGATATTATAATACCTAAGTATTATTATGCTGCTTAGATAATATAAAGGGTAAAATTGGAAAGCCCAAATATGGTGTCACAAAACACTTTCTTTATTATGTTAGCATAGATGCTCGTCGAGAATTAAATATAGGAAAAACATAATTAAAACCCTTTCTCCATTTCGTCAAGGTATCAGAGAATGGTTTGTCCTAGCCATCGCCCACTCTATAACTCTTCGCAGTGCCACACAGCTGCTTGTTAACACACAATGCGGCCATCTCCAGGGTTCTTTCCTCAAGCATCATGGGGATCGCGCCATACTTGGTTCCACAACAACGATCGAGATCGTTTATTTCGAGTGGTAGGCGAAATGGCGATCTAGGATTTTATGTATTTTCCTTATTTTTATTTAGCTTGTTTTTGGAGGTCGTCATTATCGGAGAATCATGACCATTCGCTGCTCCTCCTTACGTAAAAGACTCCATTTGAAAACATTAAAAGTTAGAGAGAAACTTCTCCTTTTGATCATCAGTGCTGAAGTCGAATTCCGAATGCGCAGCCTGGGCACCCCTCTTTCCCCTCCCTTGGCCGGTCAATCCAAGGTCCTGATTTTATTTCCGGCCACCACCCCTCACCTCCAGCCACCATCCAACACCACCGGTAGTGGCTCCAACACCACCGGTAACCACGAAGGCCGACCGGCATCCACCACTTCCCCATAATTTCCTAGCAATCATCCCCCAATACACATAATATTTGCATAACATCAAGTCTGTTGAAACCAGAGAACTGGTCTCGACGTTCGCAAGGGGGATGCAGCTAACCCTTACTTGACCTGAGCGAGACCCTTGACCAGTTACTGAGAGCGGAAGAACCCCACCCTTGAAGAACACCTAAGTCCACGAACGGACCCCTTAAGCTGCAGCGTGGAGGTCCCACCACATACCCGGAAGTTCAACGAGAGCTTCCCCTCCCAAGCCAATGCTGAGCCTGGGCACCTTGGAGGGCACTAAGGATCACCTCACCGTCCACCTTCGATGACAAGGGGAGGGGAGGGGTAGTGCTTGCTCACACATGAGGGAGGGGGGGGGGGGTAGTAACATCCCTTCCCAAGGTGCCCATGGGGGGTCTATTTATAGACTTCCCAAAAATTGGGTTGCGGATAGCCAAAATTCTGCTATCCGCAGCCCAATTACGAACCCGAACGACTGAACCGAGAGGGGGGGCGAGTGGAGGATGAGACGTCCACTCCCCCCCCCCCCCCCCCCCCCCCCTTTGTCGGGGGTCGGGTGGATGGACCAAGGTCCACCCCCCCGAGCTGGGCGAGCGGACCTTACGGTCCACTCATCCTTCCGGGCGAGTGGACCATGGGTCCACTCGCCCAGCCACCCGGGCGGGTGGACACAGGGTCTCCCCGCCCCCGGGCGAGTGGACCAGTGGTCCACTCGCCCGCAGGCTTGGGGCGAGTGGACCCAAAGGTCCACTCGCCCCACACTCGGGCGAGTGGACCAGTGGTCCACTCGCCCGGGTCCTTGGGCGAGTGGACCAAGGGTCCACTCGCCCGGGGGCCTTGGGCGAGTGGACCCAAGGTCCACTCGTCCAAGGAGGTTTGCCCCCCCCCCCCCCGGGCCTTCTCTTTTCGATGCTCACGACCTCTGACGGGTCGTTCCACTGAGCCCCCTCACTTGCGTCGGGTCACACTGACTCGAAAAATATGAGGGTTGTACACAATCCCCGCTCTTTTCGAGCTTGCCTTAAGCTCGGAAAGAAAGTCCAACCCACCTATTTGACGAGGAGGTGGGACCTTAGGGGAATCCACGAAGGGCTCTGCCAACGGGATACTCCTGCCGAGTTTTTCAACTGAACCTAACTCGAGGCGGAAGGCGGACCTTTCCCCACTTAACATCCCTCCTATGAGCCGAGCTCAGCTGGAGGTGGAGAAAGTTCAACACCTTAGGTCGAATTGAACTTGACCTGAGGTGGAAGAAAAACTCAACACCCTTAGTCGAGCCGAGCTCGACCTGAGGTGGAAGACAAACCTTTCTCCACTTAACAACCCTCCTATGAGCCGAGCTCAGCTGGAGGTGGAGAAAGTTCAACACCTTAGGTCGAATTGAACTTGACCTGAGGTGGAAGAAAAACTCAACACCCTTAGTCGAGCCGAGCTCGACCTGAGGGGAAGGAAACTCAACACCACTAGTCGAGCCGAACTCGACCTGAGGTGGAAGGCAAACCTTTCTCCACTTAACATCCCTCTTATGAGCCGAGCTCAGCTGAAGATGGAGAAAGTTCAACACCTTAGGTCGAATTGAACTTGACCTGAGGTGGAAGAAAAACTCAACACCCTTAGTCAAGCCGAGCTCGACCTGAGGAGGAAGGCAACTCAACACCTCTAGTCGAGCCGAACTCGACCTGAGGTGGAAGGCAACTCAACACCTCTAGTCGAGCCGAACTCGACCTGAGGTGGAAGGCAAACCTTTCTCCACTTAACATCCCTCTTATGAGCCGAGCTCAGCTGGAGGTGGAGAAAGTTCAACACCTTAGGTCGAATTGAACTTGACCTGAGGTGGAAGAAAAACTCAACACCCTTAGTCGAGCCGAGCTCGACCTGAGGTGGAAGGCAAACCTTTCTCCACTTAACCTCCCTCCTATGAGCCGAGCTCAGCTGGAGGTGGAGAAAGTTCAACACCTTAGGTCGAATTGAACTTGACCTGAGGTGGAAGAAAAACTCAACACCCTTAGTCGAGCCGAGCTCGACCTGAGGGGAAGGAAACTCAACACCTCTAGTCGAGCCGAACTCGACCTGAGGTGGAAGGCAAACCTTTCTCCACTTAACATCCCTCCTATGAGCCGAGCTCAGCTGGAGGTGGAGAAAGTTCAACACCTTAGGTCGAATTGAACTTGACCTGAGGTGGAAGAAAAACTCAACACCCTTAGTCGAGCCGAGCTCGACCTGAGGGGAAGGAAACTCAACACCTCTAGTCGAGCCGAACTCGACCTGAGGTGGAAGGCAAACCTTTCTCCACTTAACATCCCTCTTATGAGCCGAGCTCAGCTGGAGGTGGAGAAAGTTCAACACCTTAGGTCGAATTGAACTTGACCTGAGGTGGAAGAAAAACTCAACACCCTTAGTCAAGCCGAGCTCGACCTGAGGTGGAAGGCAACTCAACACCTCTAGTCGAGCCGAACTCGACCTGAGGTGGAAGGCAACTCAACACCTCTAGTCGAGCCGAACTCGACCTGAGGTGGAAGGCAAACTTTTCTCCACTTAACATCCCTTCTATGAGCCGAGCTCAGCTGGAGGTGGAGAAAGTTCAACACCTTAGGTCGAATTGAACTTGACCTGAGGTGGAAGAAAAACTCAACACCCTTAGTCGAGCCGAGCTCGACCTGAGGGGAAGAAAACTCAACACCTCTAGTCGAGCCGAACTCGACCTGAGGTGGAAGGCAAACCTTTCTCCACTTAACATCCCTCTTATGAGCCGAGCTCAGCTGGAGGTGGAGAAAGTTCAACACCTTAGGTCGAATTGAACTTGACCTGAGGTGGAAGAAAAACTCAACACCCTTAGTCAAGCCGAGCTCGACCTGAGGTGGAAGGCAACTCAACACCTCTAGTCGAGCCGAACTCGACCTGAGGTGGAAGGCAACTCAACACCTCTAGTCGAGCCGAACTCGACCTGAGGTGGAAGGCGGGAACTCCTCACCTATCAGGGAGCTGATCTCACCTGGAGGGGGAGGGGATCAACCATCTTATCAAAGCAACTGAGGCAGAGATCCAATCCACGCCTTAGGTGCTTACCTTCACCTAGGGGCAGAGGAATTCCACCATCTCATGCCAACTGACGGTGGAACACCAATCCACGTCCTAGGGGCCTAGCTTACCTGGGAGCAGATGAATTCAACACCCTTCCCAACCAATTGGGGGTGGAGTACCCGTCCATGCCCTAGGAGTCTAGTTTGCCTGGAGGTGGAGGAACCCCATACCTTCCCAATCCAGTTGGGGGCGGAGTACCCGTCCACGTCCTAGGGGCCTAGCTTACCTGCGGGCGGAGGAACCCATCACTCTTTCAAACCAACTGGGGGTGGGAGGTCCATCCACGTCCTAGGGGCCTTGCTTACCCAGAGCTGGAGGTGCTCATCATCTCTCCAAGTCACTTACTCAAGCAGCGAGTCGACCCGATGAGTCTCTCATCTGCCGGCATGACCGAGCCCGGAGAATGGTCTCTAGTCGGGGATATTACCAATCAGTCGACCCGATGAGTCTCCCATCTGCCGGCATAACTGAGCCCGGAGAATGGTCTCTACTCGGGGAATTTATCAACCAGTCGACCTGATGAGTCTCCCATCTACCGGCATAACTGAGCCCGGAGAATGGTCTCTACTCGGGGAATTTATCAACCAGTCGACCCGATGAGTCTCCCATCTGCCGGCATAACTGAGCCCGGAGAATGGTCTCTACTCGGGGAATTTATCAACCAGTCGACCCGATGAGTCTCCCATCTGCCGGCATAACTGAGCCCGGAGAATGGTCTCTACTCGGGGAATTTATCAACCAGTCGACCCGATGAGTCTCCCATCTGCCGACATAACTGAGCCCGGAAAATGGTCTCTACTCGGGGAATTTATCAACCAGTCGACCCGATGAGTCTCCCATCTGCCGGCATAACTGAGCCCGGAGAATGGTCTCTACTCGGGGAATTTATCCACCAGGGGGCGGAGTACCCATCCACATCCTAGGTGCTTACATTCACCTGGAGGCAGAGGAATCCAACACCTTCCCAGAGGCTTTACCTAAGGTTCTATCTCTACCTACTTTTTATCCAACATGGGGAGGTTACATATCTATTACAACGCGCCTCCTTGCGCCTACTCGGCCACATGCATCTCGGTCATCTCTTTCATCACCTCCTCCACTTTCTCTGCCTTCTCATTCCTTTCCTTTCTTCTGGTCCTTCCTGCTTCCCTAGTCAACCTGTAGGTGGGAGACTTGCCTCTGGAACCGATCCGCGTAGCTTCCTTGCGTTCCCCCGTGCTTTTGTTGAATCAGGCACAGGGACTCCGCCTCCTTCCTGGAGAGACAGAGGCATCCTCCCTACCCCCTCACTCGGGGCAGCTGGCCCCGGGGGAGTTGTTGAAGAGCGCTTGCGCTTGGAGGTTTGGGCCTTCCTCCGAGGCTGGCCCCTTCCCTCGCCGACCTGCTTGCTCTATCCCCATCAAAGATGGCGAGGCGAGCACAGGTGTTGGCGATGCCGAGCACTCGCCCCGAGGGGGGGTGCAAACCGCAAGACCTTCTGGATTGACTTTCTGAACTCATCGCAGTCACCTTCCTTCACGCACTCGCCGGCAGGGGTGAGTCCCCCAGCTCATCGCTTCCAGCCATGAGACTTGCCCAGAGCTTTCCGAACTAGCTGCTTCCACGCTCACCGCACCATAATGTTGAAACCAGAGAACTGGTCTCGACGTTCGCAAGGGGGATGCAACTAACCCTTACTTGACCTGAGCGAGACCCTTGACCAGTTACTGAGAGCGGAAGAACCCCACCCTTGAAGAACACCTAAGTCCACGAACGGACCCCTTAAGCTGCAGCGTGGAGGTCCCACCACATACCCGGAAGTTCAACGAGAGCTTCCCCTCCCAAGCCAATGCTGAGCCTGGGCACCTTGGAGGGCACTAAGGATCACCTCACCGTCCACCTTCGATGACAAGGGGAGGGGAGGGGTAGTGCTTGCTCACACACGAGGGAGGGGGGGTAGTAACATCCCTTCCCAAGGTGCCCATGGGGGTCTATTTATAGACTTCCCAAAAATTGGGTTGCGGATAGCCAAAATTCTGCTATCCGCAGCCCAATTACGAACCCGAACGACTGAACCGAGAGGGGGGGCGAGTGGAGGATGAGACGTCCACTCCCCCCCCCCCCCTTTGCCGGGGGTCGGGTGGATGGACCAAGGTCCACCCCCCGAGCTGGGCGAGCGGACCTTATGGTCCACTCATCCTTCCGGGCGAGTGGACCATGGGTCCACTCGCCCAGCCACCCGGGCGGGTGGACACAGGGTCTCCCCGCCCCCGGGCGAGTGGACCAGTGGTCCACTCGCCCGCAGGCTTGGGGCGAGTGGACCCTGGGTCCACTCGCCCCCCACCCTGGGCGAGTGGACCCAAAGGTCCACTCGCCCCACACTCGGGCGAGTGGACCAGTGGTCCACTCGCCCGGGTCCTTGGGCGAGTGGACCAGTGGTCCACTCGCCCGGGGGCCTTGGGCGAGTGGACCCAAGGTCCACTCGTCCAAGGAGGTTTGCCCCCCCCCCCCCCCCGGGCCTTCTCTTTTCGATGCTCACGACCTCTGACGGGTCGTTCCACTGAGCCCCCTCACTTGCGTCGGGTCACACCGACTCGAAAAATATGAGGGTTGTACAAAGCCCTCCACCACAAACATTCCCCAACCTTTCCCATCTCCTATACATCCATCTACAGACCCTGATAGTCCCCAAAGATCAATCGGAGCATGGATACCTCTCGGACAACAGCAAACCAACTACCATTCAGCCTTCGCTCCGACTTCATATTTCTCGCCCGACTACCACCGAGTCTTATACTCCAAACTTATTGTGAGTTTATTGATTGATTGTAATTCTTTTGTGTAGAATTTTGTGCTCATTCTCATATTGGTCAAATATTGTGTTGTACTCTTTGTACCAAATCTTCTACGACTTGTCGGGCTTTGTTCGTTAAAGTATTTTATTCCCTATCACTCTTGCATCGATACTATACTATTTCTTACCTTATGAGAATTTGAAATATTAAATCATATTCCAAAAAAATTTATTTATATGAAAGCTCTCCTCTTTATATAGAGTAGTAGAAAAAGATGTATGTACATTTGAAGATGTGGAACTAAATACAAGGAGGAAACTACAATGGGCCCCCTATGTGGGATTTTGATCTTGGACTTTAACACTCCCCTCTCAAGCTGAAGCATATATATCGATCATTCCCAGTTTTGGACAAATAGCTAAAAAAATGGAAGAAATTGGTTTGTGGAAGACGTCAGACAACTAATATTTATTTTTTGATAATTTCCTCTCCGATAAAGTGACAATCAACTTCAATATATTTTGTTCTTTCATGAAACACTGGATTTTTAGATATATAAATTGCAACTTTATTATCATAAAATACGGGCAGAGAATAATAGTAGATTTCTCCCAAGTTAATTAGAAGTGTTCTGAATCACTTCAACTCACAAATCTGAGTCATACTTATGTATTCAGCTTCAGCATTTGAGCGAAGAGTTTATCGTGACCAGGTGCAGGAGTGTGGACGAAAGCAGTACAATAAAATACACGTGGGGTGAGGGGAAAAGGTATATGAGTTGGATATAGAAGAGAGAAATGAGTCTTACTCTAAATGATAGAAGGTAAACAATGAATTAGAAAACAAGAAATGAGAACTGCATGACCCCAATAGGAGCGGGGAACATTCATCTAACATAGGAGTGTCCGAGCAACATCGATGAGATGACGATTTTTTGTTCCGTCACTCAATTTTGTTGGGATGTATGCACACAACTGGTCAGATGAATAATGTTGCTAAAGGTGCAAAAAGAAAAAAATTGTCCACTCATATATTCCTTCACATTATCCGTTCGAATAATTTTGAGAGGTGAACAAAACTGTATGTGAATTTCATTATAAAATTGAGAGAACACAGAGAAAAATTTAGAGCATTCCTTCAAAAGATACACTCAGGTACATCGAGATAAGTCATCAATAAAAGTGACAGGACAGACCGCCTCGACAAATAGACTTGGTGGGACTATGACCCCAAATGTCTGAGTGAACAAGGTCTTCAGAGTTTAAAGATGACAGGAGCTGGTGGAGGAGACGCATCGAAGGATGACAAAAGTCGATGATGCCACTGAAGCAAAGAAGTAGAGAATGCATAGACAAAGAAAAGAGGCAGATCGTCGAGATAATAGAGACCTCCACGTTCAGTTTCAATAACAATCGTCCTCTTGAAGTGAAAATCTTGAAAATAACAAGCAGTAGAAGAAAATGAGGCAACACATTGCAATTGTCGTGAAAGAGCATTGATAGACAGCAAATTGCAAGGAAAATTGAGGATGAAAAGAGTGTCATCCAACTAAAGAAGAGAGGCGGTAGTCACAATGCCACATCCACAAACTGGAGCAGGAGATCATCTGACGCAGGACGAATCTATAGGAGGCAAGAGAATCGGCGACCTAACCCTACATGCTATGCAAAGCCCGACGGATTAGTCACAAATTAGATAATAAACATTAACATCCCACGCAAAATAATTCGCAGCAAGGCAAAATAATTTATTAAGCAAACAAGCTTTGGTTTTCCTCCACGTGGAGGGCCAAAGCAAGAGCGCGCGACGAATCTGTCCTTCCTGCAGTTAGAGATTAATCCAAGCACAAATAATCATAATAAACTGAACATCCACACAAGCATGTAATAATCCAGATGATAAAAATGTTTTACAACCCAATTCCAATACAAAACACAACATAAAATATTAGGGTTGATGTAACTAAAATAAATCTGAATATTGGAGGGCTAAAAGAAGGATTCCGGCGGTGGGTCTTGGACAGCACAGGGATGGAAGGGGAGGGCTGGCGGCGGGCAGCAGGAAGAGGGAGGGCTGGCGGCAGGACAGCAGGGAGGAGGGGCGGCTGAAGGGGGCTGCAAGAGGTGTTGTCGGCTGTTCAGGGAAGGGGAAAATGCTTTAGAACCATAGGAAATGAATAGTTAATTTCATTGACAGTCATCAACGGTGAAGTGGTTGGTCTGGGTGAGGAATATAGTGGAACGGCTGATCTTGGAAAGAAAATTTCAAGGCAGCGGGCTGGACAGCGGGGGAAACAGAGGAATAATGGAAGAAGAAATTAATAGGACACAAACTTACCCAAGGAATCGTCACCAAGGGGCTCCACGGAGTCGGCACTGCGGAGGGGATCACCGGAATGAAGGAAGAAGCTCTCCACACATTCAGCAATAAGAAAACAGCAACCCTACATATCCTATTTATAAGAAATGAAGATTAGGGTACCCGGAATCAACGGCTATGATTGGTCGTTGGTTTCGGGGCCAAAACTATAAGAAATAATAACCGAAAAATACAAAGCACATATATGAAATTGACTCGCAACACAACTCCGGACACATCCACGGAGTCGGATCGTCGATCCGGATACGCCATATATGGTAAGTCGCCAAATCAGCCCCGAATGGGCCAAAAGCTCGTCTTCGCCTATGTTCAAGGTTGTATATGTCGGATATTGAGGACACGTCGGTTTAGGTTTTTCATGTCGTTTTTAATATGTCGGGGTATTGTGCAAGACCAATGCTCTGGATGCTGAATGAAGGAAGCATGGTTATGTGCACATAAATCAAAATGGATTCTTGAGTCTGCCCTCTCTGATGTCTTTGGCTTTGATTTGAGGGCATGATTCCGCAGCAAACGTGACGGTATAGGGGGCCACTATTTCAGTGGTAATCTGTGAGCAGCCACTTTGTGCATCTATTGTCAAAGGTTCGGTCTTTCTCCTCTGAGAGAAGCCACTTTGGGCATAGGGCCAAAGGTTAGGTCTGTTTCCAATCTTCCCCCGCCCATACCCCCAATGATTGGGGACTATATGGGTTCTGTTGTTGTTGTTGTTGTTGTTGTTTTAATATGTCGGGGTACATATCAGGGATATTTCATATATCAGGTTTTAATATTTATTTAAATATATGTGTAATTAATCAATTATATATATATAATCATTTTTTAATCTATACTATATTAAAAAGAAATATCAAATATGACTCCATGGCAAAAAAAATAACACTATGGCAAGAAAAATGAGACAATGTTTAATCCTACGCGTTCATTAATACCATCGCACCGTTCATTTACTTCTCATTCCGCTAAAACGCTCTTTCCTGCGTCGAACGTGCTCTGCCCTAACTCCTCCTCCCGCGACTTCCTCCCTCTTCATCGCAACTACTCCCCGACCCCTCACGAAATCGACGTCGCAGCGCCCCGCTCTGTCCCTCTCGCCACTCCCACGCCGGTCCCTACTCAAAAATCGCGACATTCCATCACTACGTTTCCTCGCACATCTAGGGTTGCGGATTCTTCGCGCGATACTCACGCTCCCGCACTCCGGATGCCCTCAGCCGCCGCATACACAGCTCTCGCCGAACGGGGAAATCCTCCGACCTAAAACCATCGCCGCACCGCTCAACTTTCAAGCCCCATCCGTTCATCGTCGCTCCGCTCGGCAACACCATCCGCTCGGCACCTGCACATACTCCGCAACTCGATCTGCTTGGCCACTCATCCTCAGGTATGCACGTCTACCCCTACCCCGACTTCTATTTCCAACTATCTCCAATGACATCCATCTGAAATCTACCTCAAGCCCCATTCGTTCATCTATTTACTACTCTCTCACAACCTCTCTTCCTTACTAACATGTGCTCCCCGCCTCTGATAGAACATCGCTGATGCGGCAACAACATCAAGGAAACCAAGATAGCTCTCGCTGCCATAGGAAAACATCCTTCCTCGCCTCCTTCTCGCAGCCATCAGCGGCATCCGCGCATTCCAGATTACCCAGCGAGGTAAAAATTTTTCTTTTTTTAGGGTTTAGGCTTCCTATTTTGCTCTGTTTAGGCTTTAGGTTTCCGGTTTTGTGTTTAGAGTTTGTGTTTCTCCTAATTGATGATCACTTTAATCTTATAAGAACATCATGAAAACAAATGAGTTTTTATTGGTTGATTTTGTTTAATATTATCTAAGTTGTTTTGCATGTATGTTTCAGAAATTAATTAACAGAACATACGTATTAAGCATTTATATATGTATATATGATTAGAGTTTATTTAGTGTTTAAAAGGAGAAACGACTATGACGAAGCATCTGAAGAGAGCATGTGCAAGTTCATTGCAAAGGTTTCTTTTCAGAAGCTGGAGTCAACTGTGAAAGTTCTTATAGCTGAATAAAAATGTCAATGAAAGATGTGTGGGTGTGGTCCTCTTCTGATTATTAAGATGTGTTCATAGTTTTTGAATGTCCTCATGACGAATGTAGCCCCCACGACGAATGTCGCCCCCACGACGAATGTCGCCTTGCATAGGGCCGGAGACCCGTGCCTGTCACTCGTTTATATATATTAATATATTAATAATTTGATATTTATTGAACTCCTAAATTTATCAAACTAATATAAACATTTTGTGCTATATAAGTAATAACGGTATAAGGCGTGAAATAAAGTAAGAGAAAGCAGAAAGTCAGGAAGTTGTCAATGACAATGGAAGATAAGGAACTTTAGTCCATAATTCAAAGACCATGCATAATTGAAGTCGATGAAGGACTTGAGCAATGAAGAAAACTAGAGGAAGTTAAAAAATAACCTAAACAATGAAACAATTTCAGTTTATTGTCTATTAGACAATAGACAATAATTAAAATAAATTGAAAAAAAAATAGTCGATAGAATGTCGGGATATATCGGCCGATATATCGGCGAATATATCGACCAATAGCAGATATATCGGAGGATATATTTCAAAAGGATATTTTGCAAAAAAAAAATATCGGAAACGTGCCGTTTTGTCCATGAAACCTTTATGTCGGCCTACATGTCGGCCATGTCGGAAGATATCCACAACAGAGTCTATGCTCCACATCAATCTCCCCGGCTTGAAAGAATTCATCTCCCGATGAATAGGGGTCAGAATTCTCTCGCCGTATGACGGGTAAAACTCGAAGAGGCCCTCCAGAGGTCGTCCAAGTGTCGTCGCTAAAAAGTGGCCTCGCCAGTCAAGTCCTCCGAACTGAAAAGCTTCCATCCCTGATGAGCGGAGACAGCCGTACTGAAGTCGAAGTCCGGGGGCGAATCGATCAAGCGCCAGCAAACAAGGCGAAAGGTCGGTGAAAGGTAGCCCGCGCCAGCAAACCAGGTAGCGGCACACAAGACCGTCAGTAGAGGGGACGGACTCAAGCGCAATGATCCCAGTGATAAACTAAACTCTCAACACTCTAGTAGAAGGATCCGACGGAATCGGAGATGCCAATGGTGAAGCCGTTGGGGACAACACCCCTGGTAAGTAAGGGTCAGAGGTGTGCTGAGAACGGGGCAATGAATGTGATGGCAATGGCTCGAGGGTAGACTGAGTGGTGGGTGGTAAAAACGGTGGTAAAGGCTCGGGAGGGCCGCCAAGATGTGGGGCTGAATACTCGTGAGGCGCAAAGTAGGGCCTCAGGTCCTCGACATTGAACACAGTATGGGTACCCATGCTCGCGGGGATGTCCATATCATAAGCATTTGTCCAGATGCGTCTCAGGACTGAGTCGGGACCTATTCGCCGAACTCTCAAAGTTTTAGCAAGCCTCGCACGGAGCCTCACAACGCAGATTCGCACCATCACCTGCTCACCTTCATGAAGTACCTGCACTTGTCAATGCACATCCGCATGTGATTTACAATATTTATTATCAATATGGATTATTCGTCGGACCGACTCATGACATATATGCAAACGATGATCAGACAACACAACAGACTTATGCAAATAATGAAGAAACGTCTCAACATACTCATGTAAATGATGCAAATGAAACATGACCGACACTACATGCTTTTTATGAGAAAATCTAATAATGACTTGAAAATCTATCAAAGAAGGTGGCCTATCAGGAGGCTCTCTCGGAGGAGTGTAGAAAAACTCATCTCGTGTGGGACGAGTGCTTAGATGATCGAGAGAGACAATTATACTCAAATACGAGCTCGTAAAGAGCGAGATGTCTCTCAGGGAACGTGACACGTCAGGGGGCTCACAAGGGGGTGTGTATGAAAAGCCATCGCGAAAGAGGCGACCACTTGAGTGAAAATCGAGTACACCGACTAGAGGACGTGGTTGTCTCCGACAAGAAAGAACTCATCGAGTGGGTCAGCGGGTGGTGTGTCCCAAAACTCATCACGAGTGAGATGTGTCATAAAGTAGGTCCTCAAAATATGAGTAGGCTCTAGTGTGCTCAAGGTAGTCCCTACATACGTCTTACTCCACTCACAACCCATCCTCTGGGGCAAGGCCAGAGATGATAGGGAAAGAGACGTCAATAACTCGAAATTCGTAAACAAGCGCCTCACCTGAATCTCATCTTCACCAGGATGTGGTGGATCATCAGGAGGCTCAACTGGGGGCTCGTCATGGAACTCGTCACTAGGTTCAAGGTCCTCCAGATGAGTACCAACATAAGGGGTACTAGGCTCTCGGTCGCGATGTGACTCAGGGCCATGATAATGGGAGAGAGCGACATAGATCTACGCTCAAGAATGGGTCTGTGGGTGCGGTGTCAAAACGTGAGACAAGGGTAGGCGTGCTAATCAACCCATGACATGCCAGAGGTGGTGGTGTGGGTGAGGGGCACAACACTATAGGCTCAAGAGGTTGCTCAGGCTCACTCTCAGTCGGGGTCACGAGAGTCGGGTTAAAAACAAGAGATATGTCACTCACTGGCTAAGCACCTCACTGGGGGAGAGCAATTTGCATTAGGTATCACTTCTGTCATGTCTGACGGAACAATGGTAGGCAGAGTGGTGTCCTCGGTGTGGGAGGAGCTCGTACTGCAGAGGTCAAAGTGAGGATCCAACCGACCAGCTCTTGCAGATCTCAAAGACTGTTCGTAACGAAGGGCAAGCCGATACGTCTGCTCGAGGGACTTCGAGCTATGATAAACCACCTTAGTACGAATGTCTGAGCGAAAGCCAGACCGAAATCTGCAAGAGGTCATGGTTGGGTCCTCTCGGATATCACTCCTCACAACTAACTCATCAAAGCGATCCATGTACTCAGCGACGAACATGGGTCATTGCTGAAGGGAAAATAATTGGTCGAGCAAGCGAGTCTGATACGACGGCGGAAGATACCTCTGACACAATATACGCTTCATGTCCACCCAACTAGTGATGCGATGTAGACGGTCTCGCTCACATGTCCTCTCGGCGCTAGACCAGTAAGCCCTCTACTGATCTAAAAGTCTATGTTTCGCAAACTTGACGCGACACTCACCGAATACCTCAAAATGGTCAAGATAATACTCCATGTCCATGAGCCAATAACTGAAAGACTCGGGACTCGATGAGCCGTCAAAGGAAGGGGCAGCAGTACGAAACTGACTCTCAAGATCTCTCTCGGAACGACGATCCACATAATCAGCATCCCTAAGGTAACCGAGTCGTGTCGAAGGATCAACACGATCCGCTCGCGTGTACGGATAAGAACGACGACAATCATCATTCTGATCGTCTCTAGCATAGTAGGGTCGTGTCGGTGGGACAACACGATCTCTGGAAGTGGTGCACTGCGTTCGCGAATAATCATCGCAGTATCGTGAAGATCTCCCTGAAAGGGATCTATGAGGGCGGGTGCAAGTGGACTTGAGACCTCCAAAGTGAGGGGAGGAATAATTGTGACGCCTAGACATAATAAAAAACTTATAGACTCTACGACTATGTATCGAAACGTGCGCGCAACCTAGCTTTGATACCAATTGACGCAGGACGAATCTATAGGCGGCAAGAGAATCAGCGACCTAACCCTACATGCTATGCAAAGCCCGACGAATTAGTCACAAATTAGATAATAAACATTAACATCCCACACAAAATAATTTGCAGTAAGGCAAAATAATTTATTAAGCGAACAAGCTTTGGTTTTCCTCCACGTGGAGGGCCAAAGCAAGAGCGCGCGACGAATCTGTCCTTCCTGCAGTTAGAGATTAATCCAAGCACAAATAATCATAATAAACTGAACATCCACACAAGCATGTAATAATCCAGACGATAACAATGTTTTACAACCCAATTCCAATACAAAACACAACAAAAAATATTAGGGCTGATGTAACTAAAATAAATCTGAATATTGGAGGGCTAAAAGAAGGATTCCGGCGGTGGGTCTTGGACAACAAAGGGAGGGAAGGGGAGGGCTGGCGGCGGGCAGCAGGAAGAGGGAGGGCTGGCGGCAGGACAACGGGGAGAAGGAGGGGTGGCTGAAGGGGGCTGCAAGAGGTGCTGGCGGCTGTTCAGGGAAGGGGAAATGCTTTAGAACCATAGGAAATGAATAGTTAATTTCATTAACAGTCATCAACAGTGAAGTGGCTGGTCTGGGTGAAGAATATAGTGGAACGGCTGATCTTGGAAAGAAAATATCAAGGCAGCGGTGGCTGGACAGCGGGGAAACAGGAGAATAATGGAAGAAGAAATTAATAGGACACAAACTTACCCAAGGAATTGTCACCAAGGGGACTCCACGGAGTCGGCCCCGCGGAGGGGATCACCGGAATGAAGGAAGAAGCTCTCCACACATTCAGCAATAAGAAAACAGCAGCCCTACATATCTTATTTATAAGAAATGAAGATTAGGGTACCCGGAATCAACGACTATGATTGGTCGTTGGTTTCGGAGCCAAAACTATAAGAAATAATAACCGAAAAATACAAAGCTATATATGAAATTGACTCGCAATACGACTCCGGACACATCCACGGAGTCGGATCGTCGATCCGAGCACGCCATATATGATAAGTCGCCAAATCAGCCCCGAATGGGACAAAAGCTCGTCTTCGCCTATGTTTCGCATCACCATCAACCACAAAAACCGATGGTAACCGGATATGCTTCTCGAGGTGAGAGAAGAGGACAGAGTTCTCAACCATATGATTGGTGGCATCGACGTCGATGAGCCACCAACCCTGAGTAGCAACATGCGTGCTACCTCAAGAAGCGGCAATGGAGATAATTGTAGCAGGAGGTAGCGGGGAAGCCGTCATAAGTCAAGTCCAGTGAACTTGGAGAGGTGAGATGAAGCTACGAGTAGTCACAGAAAGACAAATCGCAGGAAAAAGACAAGATAACACAGGCAGAAGCCAGAAGTGTCGCACCCGCAGGGGTGCAACTTGCTGCGAGAGCTCGCAGAAAGAGTGGACGGGAGGATTTATAGTTGGATGCTCGCAGGATGTCTGTTTGTGGGATATTTGCTCGCGGGACCTTTATCTAACCATGAGAGGTCGCAACAGCAAGGGAAGGCCGCATGTAGAGCAATTCAAGCGGAACGGCAAGTGTGACTGGATCGGCAAGCACACAATGGTAGGGATCTACGAATTTTGTCGAGCGGAAGTTGCGAGAAGCAGGTTCGCGCCTGCCGTGAGGAGGGAGTCGCAGGAAGTAATCACACATTAGACGACAATGAGAATCGATCGTGACGATGGTTGTTAGGATGAGTCGAGGCGGCGATTAAGCCGCATAAAAGCAACAAGTTCTGCTTGGGGGGGAACATGGGCTCGACTGAGCGAGAGTCGCAGACGCGTGCTCGACTGGGCAAGTTCGACTAGGAGGGAACGACGAGCTCGAGTGGGCAAGAGTCGCACACACGCGCGGAAGAAGTCGAAGAGAACCAGATGTTGTGAATACATTGGGCGACGGTCTGAGGAGCGGTGAGTTCTTCTCCTTTCAGCAAACTTTATTAAAGATCGTGGAGGGCTTCAGTTTTGGTCAAGGATCCTGATCGGGCTAGGAGAACAGGGGTGCGTGTACCCGAAGCAGGTTGGCGAGTACGTGGAGGTTTTGGGTGAGACCGAGAGAATTCACGCGAGACATGACAGGTTTCGCGGGAAGGCTGGGAATATTCAAGCAAAGGAGAGGAGCGAGAGATTACGTCATGCTCTAACACCGTGTGAGAATTTGAAATATTAAATGATATTATTCCAAAAAATCCTTTTTTTTTAATTGCACGAGAGCTCCACTCTATATATAGAGTAGTTTAGGAAGAGGTACGCACATTTAGAGATGGAGACTAAATACAAGAAGGAAAACTACAATGGGCCCCTATGTGGGCTTTTGATCTTGGGCTTTAACACCACTCAATCGTGCTTGTTATGTCATATTATAATTTCAATTATTGTAATTCTATTCAACAGATTAGTGTTAGCTTGCATATGCATCATCATTACTCTCTGCACGTCCCGTTAGAACCTACTCTACATCACAACAGCTTGGTGGGGGGTTGCTGACAAAAACAAGGGCGGTCGCGCGAATGGAAGGGAAAGAAGTGAATAGTGCAATATCTTTATCAAGGTTCTCAAGAACTAAAGATTACAACTGCTATTCTCCTGTCCCGCAAGCTACTACGAGATCCACCACCTCATTTTACTTCTCTAGTGAGATTAAGAATAGAACCATCACCTTTGTTTCCTTCAATTCTATGATAAAACAGAGCAGGGGTCCTACGTGGCTACAAGTGCCCATGAATTCTTGCTACATCTGTTTCCTAACTCGAAAGCTAACAATAATGGATACAACAACTGATTTGGTTGGGCTTGAAAAACAAGAAGAGAAGTCCTCAATTCCCACCCGAAGATTTAATTACCAAAAATGACAGACTCTGAATCAAAATCAAATTCTGTCCCAGATCCCAGTGACAACTTATGATTAGAGTGTCGTACAGATCAGTATCAAACTAAATGGCTACAATGCACTATGATCACAAATTGTTGGGATACATAGATAAATAAGACACATGGTGATATTTATTAATGATAATTTCTCTCAGCCTATAAAAGTCGACCCTGCGTTTTGAAAATGAAATGGAAACTCGCCTGTAAAGGATGGCTAATCAATTCCATGAACGCTTCATTAGTTAATAATTTTATTCATTATCCAATCCCTAAACAAGTATGGGACTCAATTGCTATGTTATGGGTCTCAGGCACCAGGCCTAATTATCTTTATGGTCTTTTATTATTGTTATTATTGTCCGTTATTATTTATGTAGTGGTTTAATTATGTGGTAGTTGGGAGTTAGCGGTTAGAAGTTAGGAGTTAGTAATTATGCGCCTGGTGTCTTGTAAGCCTATATAAAGACATGAGTATGCTTGAATGATTTATCAAATGAAATGAGGTAATCTATTTCCTTGTCCCCAAATGAGATCTTGGTAGCTCTCTCTTGAGCAAGCCCCGCTTAGGCAGATGCGGTCCCGGATCCACTGTATCCTCCACCGCCATCATCCCCGCCTCCGGCCACTCCCTCCGAGTAGGCACATAACATGCTACCACTTATTTTGATGTAATGGATACATGATGTGTGAATTGAATAAGAAAAGTTGGGTGATCCATTGAATTGTACTACAATAACCTTCAAAGCTTGCGAAGAGAAAATGATTTATGTCATCCAAATCCAATGTACATTACTGATATACAATCTGCAACAATAAGACAATCTTTTTTTTATATGGACAAGACCATAGAATAGACAAGATTTGTAGTAAGGCACTATGACTATAACTGTCCTTACTATCGAACAAGGTTATGCTTATATTCAATGGAAGATATAAGACAAACTGTAATGCTTAATGGTTCAAAGCCTACAATAAGTGGTATTATGATGTCTAAAGGAAGTAAGGAGGGACAATCATCTACACTGCATACGGCCAAACCCGAGTCCTCATCTCCAAACAATAGAAAAGTGTATATGTCAAAGCTAAGTCAAAGTGTATATACAAACCCTCAGCAAAGGGCTTCGTTAATTTTTGTGTGTAATATGTGTCAATTGATTACTAGTCAAAGAAAGAGTTTTTTATTTCTTAATTGTCTACATCCATCACATCTCTCTATATATATAACTGATATGCTCATGGAGAAAAGAAGTCAGAAAAACAGAATTATACTCTTTTCCATTTTGTCCCTATGGGGTGGCCAACCACCACAAAGTAAATGAATAACAGAAAGTCGGTCTAAGAAACACCACATGCAACTAACCATCTCACCTGAAGCCTTGATGCATTATACATTGGTATGGTGAAATTCATGCTAACAGGCCCTGCTTCCTTTGTAACATTTCCTGTATGTGAGTAACACACAAATATTTACACCCTTATAAAACAATAGTACTAGAAATGAGGCTGGAAATAATGACCCATTCAACAAATTCATACCGTGTGATTCCTGAGGAAATGTGAGCTTTGCTCGCAATGTGTGCTCACTGCCACCAACGATCTAAAACATTTTCAATTTGTTAGCATAGTTTGATCGAAGAAATTATTACCAAACCATTCAAGTTTCCACTTTGCACACACATTTCTAATGAAAGCAAGAACATGAAGAAAATTGCTAAATTTTGAATGAAAACGCAGACTTCCACATATATAAGTTTACAAACATTTAAAAGTGTCAAATATTTCGTCCATACCTTATTCAGACACCATTCAAGCCTCTTGTTCGTTTCCTTAAAATCAGTTGTTTGTCCAACTGCACCAGCTTCCAATTCAAAGCTAACCCTGCAGAATCTCAACAAATAGATATATGAGATGATAAATCAAGTAAAGCGGCTGAAACATTAGCTGCAAGTGACAGAATGCACTATTTATATAAAACTCAATAGCATGTTATATATATTATAGACCGGGATCATACAATTGAAGTAAAAAAATTAAAAAACACTTGTATTTTAGTATCGTTAGATCTAAAATCACCAAGACATCAAACACACAAATAAAGAACAGAAAAGTTAAAATTCGCCGCTGGAATTCATAGTACTGTTAGTGCCACAGAGAAGTGCATGCATCATTTTGACACAATTCTATGCTATACCTTTAAGCATTATATCCAAGAGGTCATCTGTTATTGATGCAAGTGCCATGGATACATGGGTGTAAATGCATAATAACATTTGCCACAGGATTTTAACCCTTCTCGACACTACAAAGCCATGAAAATTTTTATACAGAGTGAAAGCATAGATAAAGAATCCTATTTGGTTAGAGTTTTCTCCATGGATATAATTGTAATAAGAGTAATGTTAAATTAAAAATTAAATACAGTGGAAATAAGATTTTCTAGTTTTGTGTCCATGAATAAGGGTGCGCTTGGGTACGTGGATCTGCCGCGGTGGGATCTCTGATCCGTGCGGTCGCGACCACCGCCCGATAGGCCAGGCCGCAGTCTCGTGGCGGGGATCCGCGCACAGGAGGATTTCCACATAAATCTAGCGGATCGTGAGCATGGCACGCGGTTGGGGTGGCCTCCATGCGGATTTGCTCTGCGGAATTTCCGCTCCGCCAAACCGCCCCTAAAGCAGACGACACAATGAGAGTGGGCCTTACATCAACATCAGCTTTGAATATAAGTGTCAAGAAAATCTCATTTTCATTTAGGTAGTGATTGGTGAAGCATTAGTCTTAATAAAGATTGTATGATCTCGACATTTTTTGAGTTTTTTCTTTTATCAAATGATATTTGTTATTTTAAGGCATCTGAGATTTCATTACTTTCCAGAGTTATTAGAGTGTATGTCGACAAGTTTGTTCATAATTTTTTAACAAGAAAAAATCTATTTCCACAATTTAAGCAATTTATTGTCATTTTTTTAGTAATTTATTAGTGTTAGAAAAGCCCATGTAAAGGCCCATATTGGAGCCCATTAATTTTCTTGTTTCTCTCTCCCCTCTTTAGAGTCCCACATCTTGTATAAGGTTTTTCTCTCTCTTTCTCCCTCCTATATATGTGTATTCATACATTGTATTTCATAAATAGAAAGATATATACAAGGTTTTGCTCTTCTTTACATGGTATCAGAGCTCCCCCTCCTGCGGCCTCTTCTGCTCGCTGCGCCCTCTGCCGAGCTCCCTTCTAGCGGCCTCCTCTCAGCGCAATCGTGTCGAGCTCCCTCTGCAGAACTCCCTCTGTCGAGCTCCTTGAGGTCGTGCGATCTCCCTCAGCGCTCTCCCTCAGCCTTGCCGACCTCTCGCCGCGCCCTCTGCCGAGCTCCTTGAGGTCGTGCGGTCTCCCTCAGATCTCTCTCTCAGCGATCTCCCTCAGAGCTCGCTCAGCGATCTCCAGCAGCCTTGTCGGTCTCTAGCAGCGATCTCCGCCTTGCCGGCCTCTAGCAGCAATCTCAGCCTTGCCGGCCTCTAGCAGCGATCTCAGCTTTGCCGGCCTCTAGCAGCAATCTCAACAATCTCCCTCAGCCTTGCCGCCCTCTAGCAGTGATCTCCCTCAGCGATCTCCAGCAGCGAGCTCCTCTCTAGCAGCGATCCCCTCAGCCTTGCCGACCTCTCTGCAATGGGTTCCTCCAGTGATCCCTCGGTGCACCAGAGGGACAGACCGCTACCTCTTCTGCTGCTAGCTTGCTTCCCACTCTTGAACTGCGCGACGAACTTTGAATCACCACCATCTCCCTGAATGGGAAGAAAAACTTCGTCGAGTGGGTGCACTCTATCAGACGAGTTCTTCAGTCCAAGGGGCTTCTAACTCATCTCACTCGGGACCCCCCATCTGCTCCTACGGATGACTGGCTGAGTAACGATGATCGGGTTCAGACATGGCTTCTCAACTCCCTTGATGGCGAACCTTACCGCATGGCCATGTATAACGAGACGGCCAATGCAATGTGGGAGGAACTCCACTCCTTGTACTCCGGCAAGGACAGCCTTCAGCACTTGTATGACATCATTACCGAGCTTCAAAACCTTGACATTGGCGGGGGGCTGACTTAACCTCATTTGTTGTTTGGGCCAAGACCCTCGCAGAAGCCTGGATACAACATCAACCCTCTACCACAGATTTAGCAGCTCAGCGTGCTCAAAAAGAGGCTGTGTGTATTGTCATGATGATGGCTAGCGTCCTGCTTCACCTTCAGAGTATTCGGGCGCAGATCCTTTCAGCGACTACAACCCCGTCATTATCTGATGTGTGCTCCATGTTGCTCAAAGTCTCCCCGCCTCCGGATACTATTGGACCTCCCTCACCGGTCCTTCTCCAGCACTCGTCTGCACCATTACTTCCTCTCCCTCCCGCTACTCGTGGAGGACGGTCAGGCTCCCGGGGCGGGGGTCGCAGAGGCCGACCACGTCCTAAGTGTATGTTCTGCGGCAAGGATGGCCATCTTGAGGCGACCTGCTACCGCAAGCATGGTCGTCCTCCTCACCCAACTGCTCATATTGCCCCTGACAATCCTTTTGTGATGATCTTGACGTAGTTCGCCTTCAGCTCCAGCAACTTCAAGGCCTGCTCCGCCACCCACATGCCTCCGTCACCTCCATCTCCAATGAAGGTATCGCTTGTCTCTCCACTAGTCCGCGCTGGATAGTGGATTCAGGTGCTACCCACCATATCACACCTCGCTACCACCACATCACTACTTGGATGCTCCTCATCCTAAGTACATCACAGTAGCCAATGGCGACACCGTCCCCGTCTCCGGCTCTGCTGATATCCCTCTCAATTCTTCTCTTTCTCTACGCTCTGCTCTTCATGTTCCGAGTTCCCCGTTTAATTTACTAATTGTTAATCGCCTTACTACCGATTTGAATTGCTCAGTAACATTCACCTCTTCCTCTTTTCTGATGCAGGATCTACAGACACAGAATATCATTGGTAAGGGACGACTGCAAAACGGGCTCTACCTTCTCGATGTTTTTCCTACCATCATCTCCTCAGTCTCCTCCGCTGATTGGCATCGGCGTCTTGGGCATGCCCCTCTTCCAGTCCTTCAGAAGGCTCTTCCAGATATCTCTCTTTCTGCTTTTAAGTGTGAATCATGTATTCTAGGCAAACAACGTCGGTCATCTTTTCCCCCTCATTGTACTCGGAGCTCTGCTCCTTTTGTTTTAGTGCATTCCGATGTTTGGGGCCCGTACAAAATCACTAGTATATCTGGTTATAGATATTTCATCACCTTTATTGATGATTATTCACGCACAACTTGGTTATATTTACATCGCTCCAAGCTTCCTCGTGTGTTTCGTGCTTTCGTCCTCGAGATTCGCACGCAGTTTTCCGACAATATAAAAACACTCGGGACAGATAATGCTCGTGAATATACAAGTCACGAATTTGCTAATCTCTGCCCTGAATTTGGGATCATTCACCAGACGTCATGTGCCTATACTCCACAACAAAACGGAGTTGCTGAACGGAAGAATAGACATCTCCTCGATGTTGCTCGATCTCTCATGATCCATATGCAGGTACCCAAAACCTATTGGAACTTCGCTCTGTCCACAGCATGTTATCTCATTAACCGTCTCCCTTCCTCCGTCCTCCAAAATGTTACTCCGTTTAGCCTCCTTTTTCCTTCCACTCCGGCATTCTCTCTCACACCCCGGATATTTGGTTGTACTTGCTACGTCCACCTACTTGGCCCGACCAAGGACAAGTTGGATCCCCGAGCAGCCAAACACGTATTCGTCGGCTATTCTCGTACTAAAAAAGGCTACGTCTGTTATTTTCCTGCTACCCGAAAAGTGATTGTTTCTGCCGATGTTACCTTTCAGGAAGACCAACCTTTCTTCTCCACAACAACCACACATATTCCTCCACTATCCTTCCCAAGAGTTGTCGTTCCCGTTACCACTACTCCTTCCTGACCCTGCTCCAGCTCTCCAACAACCACCTCTTATCTGTGTCTACACTCGTCGCCCCCTCGCTCCGTTGCCCCAATGCAGTCGGCTTCGACCTCTGACACTCTGCGCTCTGCTGATCCGGCACCGGCCTCCACCGCTCATCCCTTGGCGAATTATGTATCCTTACATCGCCTCTCCACACACCTTCAAACATTTGCTACTTCATTATCCTCTATTTCTATACCTAACTCTATGCAGGAGGCTCTCCAACATCCAGGCTGGCGGGCAGCCATGAACGAAGAAATGACAGCCCTCTGGGCTAACCAGACATGGAACCTGGTTCCTCTCCCTCCAGACCAAACTTCGGTTGGGTGCAAATGGGTCTTTGTCATCAAGCATGCTCCAGATGGGACCATTGACCGGCTGAAAGCCCGACTGGTGGCGCGTGGCTTTACTCAACAATACGGTCTCGATTATGAGGAAACATTCTCTCCAGTGGCCAAGCTCAACACAGTTTGTGTTCTCCTCTCCGTAGTTGTGCATCGTCGATGGCCCTTACATCAACTGGATATCAAGAATGCTTTCTTAAATGGTGATCTACAAGAAACAGTATACATGCAACATCCTCCCGGGTTTGAGACAACGGGGGAGTCCCGAGTCTGTCATCTTAAGAAGTCAATCTATGGTCTCAAACAATCCCCTCGGGCATGGTTTGACAAGTTCAGTAAGGCTGTCCGGGAAGTTGGTTTCGCTCGCAGCTCGGCAGACTTCTCCCTGTTCACTCGACATCGACCAACAGGAACAGTTCTTTTGCTGGTTTATGTTGATGATATCCTAATCACTGGAAATGACTCAAAGGGGATACAAGCGGTCAAACAACACCTTAGCTCTGTTTTTCAAACAAAAGATCTGGGGAACCTTCGATACTTCCTTGGTCTTGAGATCGCGAGATGTCCTGATGGACTTGTTCTCTCTCAACGGAAGTACTGTCTCGATCTTCTTCAGGATGCTGGCTACTCTGGATGCAAGCCGATTAACACTCCTATGGATGTTAATCACAAACTGTGTGCACGTGCCTCTGATAATGATCTTGCTCATCCAAATCCAGAGTACAATCGACGACTTGTTGGGAAACTGATTTGCCTAACAGTCACGAGACCAGATATATCCTTTGCTGTTGGAGTTGTCAGCTGATTTATGCATTCCCCTCGAATGTCACACCTTCAGGCCGTCGAACGCATCCTAAGATATCTGAAAATAGCCCTTGGTCAAGGGCTGGTATACAAAACCTCGTCTTCTTCTCCAACATTGGTTGCATACTCTGATGCAGATTATGATGGGTCCCTGGATGATCGGCGGTCTACTAGTGGATTTGTACCTACTTTGGAGGTCACCTTGTTACCTGACGGAGTAAGAAACAAGCTGTGGTTGTTCGATCTTCAGCCGAGGCAGAATACCGTTCGATGGCATCAGTTGTTTCTGAACTCACATGGCTTGAAAGTCTCTTTGCTGATCTAGGAGTAAAACTTTCCTCACCAGCTATCTTACTATGTGACAGTCAAGCTGCTATACACATAGCTAAGAACCCGGTCTTCCACGAATGAACGAAACACATTGAAGTGGACTGTCACTTCATCCGGGAGAAAGTTCAAATGAAGAAGATTGAATTAAAGCACGTTCCGGGTACTGACCAAGTTGCTGATATTCTCACCAAGGCCCTGCCAAGTACCCTCTTTTATCAATTCATGTCCAAGCTGGGTGCCTACGACTTATACGCTCCAGCTTGCGGGGGAGTGTTAGAAAAGCCCATGTAAATGCCCATATTAGAGCCCATTTATTTTCTTGTTTCTCTCTCCCCTCTTTAGTCCCACATCTTCTATAAGGTTTTTCTCTCTCTTTCTCCCTCCTATATATGTGTATTCATACATTGTATTTCATATATAGAAAGGTATATACAAGGTTTTGCTCTTCTTTACAATTAGAATCTGTTATTTTTTTCCATATAGATATAGAACTTTTGAGTCCTACAAGATAATGCATGGCATAAATTAAAGCCTTATTTAGATATGAATAATCGGCTTCCTCTATTCTAAAATTTGATCATTGATTAAGAGTGATACGAATAATTTCGAGAGAGAGTCTCCATGTACAAGCATGAGACCTTTTAGGTGATTTCTTTACATTCTACCTTTTCTTCTCCTTTTTTTCTCTACTTCTACATAATTTTTAGTGGGGGAAAGTGAAATTGTATTTAACCAAATTCATTATAATATGGACTTTTTACTACCAAAAAATTTCAGCGTGTGCATGATCCGGGTGATACTTATCTAGTGATTCATTTATTGTGATAAAAAAACTGATCATTGATTAAGTGTGAGACGTGACTAAAGTGCGTTTGAATGCTTTCCTGGTTTCAAACACTTGAATTAAACTCATTGTAAAGGCTCATGTCCATCTTTTATTTGTTAATCTCACACCTCTAATAATGGTCTGAGGTGTCCTCTTTTATGTACATATAGAGGTGTCATGTAATACTTTATACAAGATTTGGGAAAAATAATACTCTCTCCATTTCTCAGCATGGTACCGGAGCAAAGCATTTTTTTGATGCTTCTTTTTTTGGGCAAGTTTTTTTCTCTTCAGTCCTACGCCCATCTAGACAAAATTGAATCAGCTCGGCTAGCTTTATAGTTTTTTTTCATCGAACCTGCTTGTGTGTGTTTTCCGTTGCATGCCTCCCGCATTGTCCGCATTTTTGCTTCTTTCTGCAGGACGGATCCCCGAGAACCTTCTGCATCGAGACCGCCAACTGCGAGACCACCTATCGCGAGTACCGCAACCCGTCTCTACGAGACCATCCCGCTTCGACAGTGCGCTCTGACCTCTCGTTGCGATCTCCTGCATGCTTCTTCCTATGAGCTCTGCCATGGACGCATTGTTTCTTCCTTCTACGAGCTCCCGTTGCAATCTTCTGTTGCGATCTTCTACGAGCTCCCATTTCTGTTGCGCGCTCTGCATCTTTGCGAGCTTTGCAATATCTGCAAACTCTGGATCCACAGGTGACGAGACCGACTCCCGGCTACGCCGAGACCTGCTAGGTTGCTACCAACTTTACTTCTGGCAAGACCTTCTCCCTGCAACAACGAGCACTGCGTGTTCTGGACCTTATCCGCGAGCCCTACTTCTTCTGACGTCGTAACTCCTATTTACAAGCATCTCCTGCGGCTTGACTTTGAGAGTTTTTTTTCCTGCGGCTCGAAATATCTAGATGCAGGGCTCCTCGAGTTAAGGTGTTCAAAACCCCTCTCTGCTTACGAACCCATAAGTAATGATTACCCGCGAAGCCATGGTTCATCCAGATCCTTTCGGTTTACCACAGTGCCTGTGAACGGATCCACCGTTCCAATTACCTTGAATGATCCCGAGCGGCACAACATGCGATCCGCGGTCATCAACTATAAAGGAGCATTGATGGGACAATTGTTCAGCTTCCCACTATTGACCCCTCATGGAGGAAATGGGATGTTGATAACTCTCTGGTGGTCTCGTGGCTTCTCCACTCAATGTCCCCTTTGGTCTACTGCAGCTACATGCTAATGGACTCTGCCTTCGAGATTTGGACTCGGGCACGAGAAACATATTCTCAAATTGGTAGCTCCACACAAGTGTATGAGTTTAACTGACGTCTTCTCGAACTTAAACAAGGTTCCTCTAGTCTTGCATCTTACTTCTCCGAATTCGAACAAAAGCTCGACTACTTCGAGAATTTCACCACCGCTGCACTCTCGATGCTCGGGCATTAAAAATGAAGTAGGACCGCTACTGTCTCCATGTCTTCCTTATGGGTCTCAACATGGACTTTGACATGGTTCGCACTCATGTTCTGAATCGCCATCCTCTTCCTCTCTTCGGGAAGCATTCAACATTGTCTTGGGTGACAGTACCGGATCGTTTCGCGCTTGCTAGCATTGGCCGAGACCAGCCCTCCTCCAGTTCCTCTGTTAGGATATGTGATCATTGCGGAAAACAAGGTCATGTTCATGACTCTTGTTTCCACCTTCATCCTTATCTTGCTCTTGTACGAATTAATAATAATAGTAGTTGTGGCGTGGTGGTCCTTGTCAGCATAATCACCATATCGTTTCCCATACCAATGAAACTAATATTGAGAAGCTTCCCTCCTAAAGTTTTTCCACTGAAGATCTCGATGCTCTGCGACGTCTACTACGTTCTCAAAATACCTTTCCACCACTGCCTCCGCCACCTCGGGAACTCCAAGCGTACAAACTTCTTCTGCCATCCAATCCGAGTGGATCATCGACTCTGGTGCAACTGATCATATGATCGAGATGTCGTCAAGTTTTACTTCATTCACCCCTCTCGGGTCGTGATAAAGTCGTCACCACCAATCACACCTCTTACATAGCTGACAAAGGGATTGTCTTATGTTCCTCTGTCATACCCCACACATCCGTTTTACATGTTCCTACATTTCCTAGAAATTTACAATCAATTAGTGGCTTAACTATATCCTTAAACTGCTCTGTGATGTTTCTTCCTGATAGTTGTGTTTTTTAGGATTTGTCAGCGAAACAACGTATTGGCAGTGGTAGGAACTGTGGGGGGGCTTGTACCTCTTGGACCATTCAACTCACCAACTCTCTCTAGTACTCCCGCTCTCTCTTTCGCGATGGCATCAACGTCTGAACAAGTTTGTCTGTGATATTTGTACTTTCTCTAAACATGTACAGGATAGTCCGGCCAATTTATCATCTCCAAGTATGATTCCTTTTGATGTTATTCATATAAATGTTTGGGGGACCTTCTCATGTTACCTCTTATCTTGTCACTGTCGGTTTGTTACAATTATTGACTATTTTTCTCACACTATGTGGGTGCATTTATTAAAACGGAAAAGTGATGTTTTAACTACTTTTAAGCTTTTCCACAAAATGGTGAACACCAATTTTGGTAGTAAGATTCGTGTCCTTCGTAGTGACAATGGGGGAGTATGACGACCGTGGTATTTTGGGGACTTATCTTGCTGATCATGGTATCCTTCATCAAACCACATGTGTTCATACTTCGACCCAAAACGGTGTTGTTGAATGAGAAAATAAACACCTACTTGAAGTCACCTGATGCCTCATTACAATGACTCTCCCCAAACTCTACTGTGGTGAAGTTGTCCTTGCAGTGCAACGACCTATTTTATTAACCGTCTTTCGTCCAGTACTCAACAATATGTCTCTCTTATATCTCATTTGTCTACGAAATGCGTCGCCCACACCTCTCATCTCCCACCACGTGTGCTTGGATGTGTTTGTTTTGTCCATACTCATCAACCTCACCATGACAAACTGGATGCTCATCCTCACAAATGTGTTTTTGTGGGTTACTCCACTACGAAAGGGTATCATTGCTACAACCCTTCCACTCGACGTTTTTTTGTACCATGGACGTTACATTCTGGGAAGACGAACAATTCTTTGGCTCTCGTCAGGGAGAGAGAGACACCGATATCGATGATCCCATTATTTCTCTTCCTATTGCGACCTCGCATATTCCTCCTTCCACTACCAACATCAACGCTCCCACTATTACTCTTCCCATTGCGGCTTCGCATATTCCTCCTTCCACTACTCCACCATGTTCACTCCTATCATCATTTTTACTCTTGTTGTTGAGAGGCTTATTCCCCCTTTTCCTCAAGTATATCAACGACGCGGTATTGGTCGTATTCCTGGTGTTGAGATGGTACAAACTTCTATAATTCCTCCACGGCAAATACAAGCTTTAGAATCGGGTCCTGACGAAGACCTTCATCTACCTCTCATACATCTGAAGAGTAAGCCAAGTTCTGTAAAATATCTTATTTCTAACTATATCTCATATCACAATCTCTCCTAGACATAATAAGCATGTATCTCCTCTCTATCTTCTATTTGTATTCCCAAAACTTGGCAAGAAGCAATAGATATACCAGAAGCAATGGAGGAAGAGATGTCAGCATTGGAGAAAAATCAGACTCGGAAACTCTCTCTCCTTCCAACTGAGAAAAAACTTGCGGGAACAAAATGAATTTTTTCTGTCAAACAAAATCAAGAAGAGTTTGTAGAGAGATACAAACCACTAATAGTCACTCAGAAATATACTCAAACTCCTGACATTAACTACCATGAAACATTTGCGCCGGTTGCCAAGATAGATTACATCTGCATCATTTTATCATGTGCGACATGCATGGGATGGGGCCTACAACAACTTAATGCAAAAAAGTCTTTTACATGGCGATCTAGAAGAGTATGTCTACATAAAGTTTTCGTCGTGATTCGTGAAGATAGGATCAGAAAGAAAAGTCAGCCAACTCAAAAAATACCTTTATGGTTTGAAACAGTCTTCAGAGCATGGTTCAGAAAGTTTCAAAAGGTCATAACTTTGTTGGGATACAAACAAGGTCACCATGATCATACTCTCTTTGTTAAGCAAAAAGCAGAGAAAGTGATCATTCTCATTGTCTATGTTGACGATATCAGTATCAGGAGAAATGATTTGGAAGAAACCATATGGCTTAAAGCACGCTTGTGCAAGGAGTTCGAAGTCAAAGACCTATGAAAGTTGAAATATTTCTTAGGGATTGAAGTTGCGCGGTCAAACCGTGGAATCATTTCTTAGGCTTTATTTGGCGCGGCAGTGGCGGGCGGAAAGGAAGACGCAAACGCGGTACTCGAAACGGAGGCGCGGAGGCAGGGGTCGAAACGGAGCGGCGGCGGCGGGTTTGCTCCTTGCTGCGGGGCGAAATGCGGCAAACGCAAACGCGTTCTGTTTGTTTTGCCGCCCTGCGTCCGCGTTTCCTCAAAACGGCGCGTGTAAACGCGGAACCAAATGAAGCCTTAAAGGAAATATACTCTAGATCTCCTAGAAGAAATCGGGATGCTTGGGCGTACACTTGTCGATACCCTCATAAATTTTGAGCATGTACATTCATTCTCCTAGAGTGAGACATCAGGAAACTGTCATACAAGTACTACGGTACCTGAAGAAGTCTCCCGGACGTGGAATTCTATTCTCCCAGAACAAGCATGTTAATATTGAAGTATACACGGATGGCGATTGGGCGGAAAGTTAAGATGATCGAAAATCTACCACCGAATATTGCTCCTTTGTTGGGGGAAATCTCGTTACTTGGAGAAGCAAGAAACAAAAAGTGGCAGCAAAATTTAGTGCAGAAGCAGAATAGAAAGCAATATCACAAAGGATATGTGAGGGACTTTAACTTCAGTCTATAAAGCAGGACCTGGGCTACAAGAAGGAAATCTCATACGTCTTTATTGCGACAATAAAGATGCTATCAACATTGCCCACAATCTCGTTCAACATGACCGAACAAAATATGCTGAAATTGACAGACATTTCATCAAGGACCACTTGGATAAAGGCAACATCTGCACACTGTTTGTCCTATCCCAAGATCAACTAGGTTGTGACACCTTCACTGATAATATCCACACCTCTAATAATAGTTTTAGGCAATGTTGTGGATATCGGCCGACATAACGGTTTGCGATTATTCTTCTTTTAACCCCCCCGCGTTTCATTTCATTACGTCGCTCCTGCCCTAGCTCTCCCTGGCGCCCTCCGCTGGTGCTCTCCCTTGCGCTTTCCGCCGGTACTCTCCCTCGACTCTCTCGCGCTTGCTGGTTGTTCTCTCTCTCGCGCGTTCTCGACACTCTAGCTAGCTAGTTGTTCTCTCTCGCGCGCGCTCTCGGCACTCTAGCTCGCTGGTTGTTCTCTCTGGTTCATTCTTCTCCCAGCTGGTTGTTCTCACTCTCTCGCCTGGTGCTCTCACTCTCTCGTCTGGTGCTCTCACTCTCTCGGCTGGTGCTCTCACTCTCTCGGCTGGTGCATTCTTCTCCCTAACTCTCCCTCTCATTCTCTCGCTCTGCATTTTTCATTTTCTCATGCTTTGTGGGTTGCCTTGCTGGTTGTGGTTGCCTTGCTGGTTGTTGTTGCCCTGCTACCTTGCTCCCTGCTGCCTTCTTGGCCGGTTGGTTGTGGTAGACCTGCTGTCATGCTGCCCTGCTCCCTGCCTTTCTCCCTGGTAGCCTTGTTGGTTGTGGTAGCCATGCTGCTCTGCTATCGGCTTCCTTGCTGACTGTAGCATGGTGGCTGTTAGAGCATGGTTGTTGTAGCATGGTTACTGTAGCATGCTGCCCTGCTGGTTTTTGGCTGGCTCCTTGCTTGGTGGCTTTGTTCAACTTCATTTTGCACTATTTTTATTTGGCACTGTTTATGATTATGTTGGTCAACAAATGATTTGAAATACCCCTATTAATTTAGTAGTTATTTATCCAACTTCATTTTGCAATCGATGATGCATGTATATCCAACTTCATTTTCTAGTTACCTTGCTGTTTTGTGTCTTTTTGATAAATAAAATGTTGGATGCTTTGTTCTGATGCGGTTGATAAAATGTTGGATGCTTTGTTGGATACTTTGAATGATAATTGGATGCTTTGTTCCTTTTGATACTTGGGTTCTCTACTTTAAATGATAGTTATAACTTTGTATACTAGTATACTACTAATGATGCAAAATGTTGGATAAATAAAATGTTGCGAGGATAATTTGAAAGATGACTGAAGATTTAACGATCTAATGAAGTTATGGGGGCTTTTCTGATGTTGATTTTTTTCAACTAATCATCCAATTTTGTATTTTTTCTCGTGCTGTAATTATGTAAAATATTTATTTCATTTAATATAACTAATATTTCTTTCATTTTATATTCCATAGAATGACTTCTTCGGTTGGATATAGTAGGGGGCCCATCTCATTGGTACCAACCAGTAGAGATCCGTTCTGGGCATTTGGGGAGAAGTTGGTTGCAAACGACACCAACCGAATCAAATGCAACTACTGCAAGCAGACAGTGAATGGTGGAATTACACGTTTCAAGCATCACTTGGTTGGGTGGAAGGGTAATGTTAAGTCATGCCCTCAGGTTCCCACTAACGTTAAGGCGAAGGCGGAGTCGGACGTAAACTCAAATTTGGAGAGTAAGAGAGCTAAGAGTGCAAAGTTACACGCAACGTTGAATGAGGTGATAGTTGGAGGAGTACATGAAGATGAAGTAGAGGAGACTGTCATGCGTAGGAGCACAGGTTCCAAGGGTCCAATGGACCAATTTGTTCATTCATCTGCGGAGTCTAGGCTGTCTAGCAAGGGAAAAGATTCCCAACAGAGCACGATAGAGAGCAAGTACAAAAAGAAAGCCAGAGATAATGCAGCCGTGTACATAGGTAGATGGGCATATGAAAACGAGATCTCGTTTAATGTCATATGTAATTCCTCCTTCCCGCAGATGGCTCATGCCATTGGGTTATGCGGACCTGGGATGAAGATCCCGACATTTTATGAGTTGAGAGAGAAAATTTTGCGAGCGGAGGTGGAGAGGACGAAGGAGATGTTGGGCACATTCACGCAGACCTGCAAATTGAATGGTTGCACTATCATGACCGATGCGTGGACAGATTGGAAGGGTGGAAGCATGATGAACATCATGATAAATTGTAGTTCTGAAGTGACATTTTGACTTTCGAAGAACGTCTCCTCGTCCACACATGATGGAAAGTTCATCTTTGACTTCTTGGATGAGGCGATTGATAGCCCTGGGAGCCCAGGAGAGGACAGTATCTTGCAGATTGTGATGGATAGTGCGTCCAATAATATGGCTGCAGCAAAGCTTATGAATTTGAAAAGGCCTAAGCTTTTTTGGACTAGTTGTGCAGCTCACACAATTAATCTACTGTTACAAGATATTGGAAAATTGAAGCCAATAAAGAGTGTTATCTCCTTGGGCCGCCAACTATCTATCTTCATATATGGTCATATCATATCTCTCGACATGTTTAGAGAGTCGACGAAGGACTTGGACTCTCATGAGCATATTCGACCAGGTGTGACTAGATTCGCTACAGCGTTTCAATCTTTAGAGAGTATCTTAGAGAAGAAGAATCAGTTGCGGGGACTATTCACATCTGCAAAGTGGGCTGCAACAAAGTTGGCCAGTAGTGCCGGGGGAAAGCAGGTAAAACTATTGAATCTTTATTCATTTCATTTAAAATATATGTTTGCAACTGAGGCTTTAGAGTATTTTTTTATTTTCTTGCTAATTTATTTTGCATATGGAAGGCTGCAATGATAGTGATGAGCGCAAGATTTTGGGCGAATGTCGAGCTGGTTGTTGGTATATTCACACCATTTGTGAAGGTTTTGAGAAGAGTTGATGGGGATACACCTTCCATGGGGTGGTTATACGGTGACATAAAAAAAGCTAAGGAAGAGGTTGTTGTTCTCGATCACCAAGAGAACAAATATCTTCCTATATGAAAGTTGATTGATAACAGATGGGAGAAGAAGATGAGCAGCCCTCTACACCTTGCAGGTTATTACTTAAACCCACATTTTTATTATTCTCATCGAGTGGAGATTGAGGCTGGCGGAAGATTTATGAGTGGTTTTGTTGAGTGTCTCTCAAGGATATATAGGAAAGATCCTTCTACACAGGATCACATTAGTGTTGATCTTGATCTTTACCAATACCAACAAGGGTTATTTGGTAAAGACATGGCAAAGAGACAGCTACAAAATCCCAACTTAAACTCAGGTACATTTTAATATATATTTTTATTAACATTAATTTTTAACGATGTATTATGTATATGTCGTCATTTTAATTTTCACAGTACATTGGTGGAGGCTTAACGGTGCTGATACGTCACACCTTAAAACTATGGCTATGAAGATTTTGAGTCTAACTACTTCATCCTCTGGCTGTGAGAGGAACTGAAGCACCTTCGAGATGGTAAGCATTAATTTAGTTATTTAGTTAAACATAATATCTTGATATATGATTATATACATTATTTAACATTTTTTAAATTTTCATAAGATACATTCTAAGAAGATGAATAAACTCGACAGCAAAAGATTGAACGATCTAGTATTTGTAAAGTTCAATGCTTTGCTGAAGTCGAAATATTCAGACACATCTCGAGATCTATTAACAGCTAAGAATGTAGATTCTGGGAAGGTACAAGAGTGGATGGTGAATGTTGATCCTGAGGATGGAAATGAAGATGACAATGATGATGTCTTTCTTGGAGGGGGATGACCTGGGCACAAATTGGCAATATAGTCGACGTTGATCATGATGAAAGGAGGCCTCCAAGATTAGCTACAAGCAAAGAAGTGGCAATTAGTTATCAAAGAAGGAGAAAGAAAAAAATACCTGAGGTGGACGAGGCAGATCTAGAGGGTTCATCAGATTAAGATCATATTCTATCTACTCTGCCGACTATAGATGAGTCTGTAAGTGATGAAGAATGAGGTATGTTTGAAATATAATTTTTAAAATTTTGATCTCATAAAAATAATATATAATTGCAAGTTGCTTAAAATTACTAGTTTTACAAATTTTCTATCATTAAAGTATTGTATATTAAATGTTATATAAAACTTTTAATATTTAAAAGTTCAATAGGTTATAAAATAGGTAGTACTGTGACATGTATAAAAAAATAACATTTAATTACATATATAATTAATTAAATATTAAAACCCGATATATGAAATATTCCCGATATATCACCTGATATATAAAAAACTGACACGAAAATCTAAACCGACGTGTCCCCAACATCCGACATCTGCAACCTTGGTTTTAGGTCCCCTCTTTTATGTAGAGATAGATGTGTCATGTAATACATTATACAAGATATGGAAAAAATAATACTCTCAATTTCTCAACTCTAACTAGATAAAAAAAGTTTATTAATATACATTTAATTAATTAAATCAAAAATTATATATAAATTAACTAACAATTCTACAAAGAAAATAGCCGAGGGTTACCATAAAGCTCAAGGGTCTGTTCGATTGGGCAAAATTGAAATTGGATGCAAGAACTGAATTCAAATTCAATTCTTGTCAGAACTAAAATTGGTCTAAATTTCAATTGTGATGTTCTCGAGACAATACAAGTATTGAGAACGCGGAGCTAATATTGGTTGGTATTGTTATTCGTTTTCGGTAAGAATTCAATCATAAAGATTATGAGTTCTGTTAAAACAAAAAATAAATTAGTATTAAGTGTCACTTATAATATATCTTATAAGATCATCTCTATTAGTAAACATCTAATTTCAAATTCGTCACAATATTTATATTGAATCACATGTCCACCTAATTTCTCCACTTTCTCTCTTAAGAAATATATTACCCCTTTGGGGTATGTAGGTACCGGTGGTAGAAGATTAGGAGAAAGAGAGGGGGACGAAGGATAGAAGGAATCTGTTACGGTCCCGTGATTGCGAGCGGGTGAACGGTCGTTGGAGAGGGAAATCCCGGAAGGAAGAGGATCCCTTCCTTGAGCCCTTGGGAGCAATGGTGAAGAGGAGGCGGAGCAGCTCCTTCGGCGGCGGCGGCGAGCGCGAGGAGCAATGCGGCAGTGGCTAGGGTTGGCGGAAAGGGGAAGGCGCTATTTCAATCGGGAGAATAGAGAGAGAGAACGAGAGAAATTAAGAGAGAGAGAGAGAGAGAGAGAGAGAGAGAGATTTCAAATAAATTCTTCCTTCCTTCATTTCATTCCAATACCACCACATAAAGTCCAACCATCAAAGTAAAAGACCAACTTGCCCCCTCAATAAGGCTTAACAACTATTGAGATTAAAAAAATGTACTAAACGAAATAAAAATTGAATGTGAAATAGAAATGATAGATCAAGCGCGCATTGTCCGTGGTTCGCGACGCTTGTAAGTGATTCCCCAATGCGGATCCGTAACATCTCCGCCCGGCTCGACATCAAGTTTGTCCTCAAGCTTGTCCTGTGGTGGTGGTGGCAATGGAATCAAAGTTGTTGCGGGGGGTTCGCCAACAAAGGGCTTCAGCTGGGACACATGAAAGACGTTGTGAATTCGCGCGTCGTCATCAAGGCGGAGACGGTAAGCCACGTCCCCGATGCGGTGGAGGATCTCAAAGGGACCGAAGAATTTGGGCCCCAACTTCTGATATGCCCCTTTTGAGAGGGTTGCTTGACGGTAGGGTCGGCGTTTAAGCCAAACCCAATCTCCTGGAGCAAAGAATAATTCCTGGTGGCTGTTGTTGTAGGTAGCCTCCATTCGTGCTTGGGCCTGAATGAGCCGGTCCCGTGTGAGGCGAAGAACCTCGTCACGAGTGTGGAGCTCTGTGTTGACAGTGGGAGAGCGGGCCGATGCAGCAACGTACGTGAGGAGGCGGGGAGGCTCCCGACCGTAAATGAGGTGGAAGGGGGTGGTCTGGAGGGCGGTGTGGTAGGAAGTATTGTAGCAATACTCCACCCATGGTAGCCAGCGGGCCCAATCCTTTGGCCGATCCCCCGTAAGGCAACGCAAGTACATCTCGAGGGTCCTGTTGACCACCTCGGTCTGGCCATCGGACTGTGGATGGTATGCGGAGGAGAGGGCCAATTTTGTGCCACAAAGAGCGAACAGCTCCTGCCAAAACTCGGAAGTGAAGACTTTGTCCCTGTCGGACACGATGCTTTCCGGCATCCCGTGGTGACGAAACACCCGATCGAAGAAAATACGGGCCACAACGGGTCCTGTGATGGGTCGGCTCATGGCAATGAAGTGGCTCCCCTTGGAGAAACGGTCCACCACGACAAGGATGACATTGAACCCGCGAGATGGAGGCAATCCCTCAATGAAATCCATGTAGATGTCGGCCCATATCTGTGTCGGCACTGGTAGCGGCTGTAGTAGACCGGCTGGGGAGAGAGCCTCCGCTTTGCTGCGCAGGCAGCTGATGCACTCCGCAATGTAGGTCTGAATGATGCGCTTGAGCCCTGGCCAGAAGAACTCGGCGCGCACACGTTGAAGCGTCTTGTGGATCCCTTCATGAGTGCGGTCATGGACGACAGCAAGAATGACGCGGATCAGAGGTGAGGTCGCAGCCAAATAGAGGTGATCCTTGTAGAGGATAAAGCCATCACGGATCTTCCAACTCGGCGGTAGGTGCCCCTCCTGGATACGGAGTCGCAGCTCGCGAAGAAAGGGAGAGTCATCAATCTCCTGACTGAGGCGGGGAAGAACTTGTGAGGAGGGCTCGGACATAGCATAGAGGAGAGCATCCGGGGAGTCGAGGCGAGAGAGAGAGTCGGCCGCAAGATTCAAGTGGTCGGCCTTGTACTCCACTCGGAAATCATACCCCAAAAGGCGGCTCACCCAACGTTGTTGGGGCACCGTAGTCAATCTCTGCTCCAACAAATACTTTAGGCTAAAGTGATCGGTCCGGATCAAAAAGGAACGTCCCCACAAATAGGTCCGCCAGTGGTGAACTGCCTTTGCCAAGCCAATAAGCTCTTGCTCGTAGGCGGGCAGCTTCCGGTGGTGAAGAGTCGTCTTGCGGCTAAAGTAAACAATTGGGTGCCCGTCCTGCTAAAGCACCGCCCCGCAGCCATGCTCTGAAGCATCGCATTCCACCTGGAACTCCTTCTCAAAATCTGGTAGCTGTAGAACTGGGGCGGAGACTAGAGCTTGTTGTAAAGCTCGAAAAGCCTCCCTGGCCGAGTCGTCCCATGTAAAGCTCTGGCGCCGTAAGAGCGATAACAAGGGGGCAGCGATGATCGTGTACCCCTGGATGAAACGTCGGTAATAGCCGGTCAGGCCTAAGACTCCGCGCAGTTCTCGCTGTGACTGGGGAAGGGGCCAGTCTAGAACCCCTTGAATCTTGACTGAATCAGCAGCAACCCCGGTGTGATCAACGATGTGCCCCAAGTAGGCGACTCGGTTAGTGCCGAATGAGTACTTGGATCCCTTCAAGTAGAGCTGCTGAGACCATACGAGCTGAAGAACCTGTCTGAGGTGGTCGAGGTGTCCCTCCCAAGAGTTGTTGTATACCAAAATATCATCGAAGAAAACAAGGACACAACGACGTAGGAGAGTATGGAATACCTCGTTCATGAGGGCCTGGAATGTGGATGGGGTGTTGGTGAGCCAGAAAGGCATCACCAGAAACTCGAAGTGGCCATGATGTGTTCGGAAGGCGGTCTTCTCCACGTCCCCCGGGTGCATACGGACCTGATGATATCCCGAGCGAAGATCCAGCTTGGAGAAGTAGCGTGCTCCATGCAACTCGTCCAATAGCTCTTCCACAACTGGAATAGGGAACTTGTCCTTGACGGTCTGAGCATTCAAGGCGTGGTAATCCACGCAGAAGCGCCACGAGCCGTCCCTCTTGCTGACTAAGAGGACGAGTGATGAGAAGGGGGAAGCGCTGTGGCAGATGATGCCTTGCTGGAGCATCTCGGTGCACTGCCTCTCAATCTCATCCTTCTGTAGAAAGGGATAGCGGTATGGGCGGACGACCACCGGGGCCGTATTCGGCAGGAGGCAGATATGGTGGCCCTGGCAGCGTGAGGGTGGAAGCCCGGTCGGTGCGGCCAAGGTGTCGTTGTACTCCTGCAGGAGGTCGGAGAGGAATGGTTGCTCGGCCGAAGCAGACCAGAGCAAGAAGGCATGACTAGTCTTCACCATCGGTTGGCCCTGCCATACTGTCGAGGTAGGCCCATGTCCCCACGACATAGTGAGGGCCTCCAAATCCCACAGAATCGGTCCCAGCGTGCGTAACCAACAAGTCCCTAGAACGGCCTCGAAGCCCCGCAGGGCTATGACAAAGAAGTCCACCCGAGAGTGATAATCTGCCACCATAATCGGAACGTCCCGGCAAACTCCGGTGCAGATCATCGCGACGCCATTTGGCACTGCGACACGTAAACGGCTGCAGTGAGTAACAGGTAGCTGGTGGCGCTGAGCGGCGTGATCGCTGATGAAACTCTGGGTACTGCCCGTATCCATGAGGGCAAGGAGCTCATGGCCCGCCACGGAAATAGGCATATGTACTGTGTCCCCCGAATATGGACCTGACATGGCGTTGATTGAAAGTGCGGGGTCCCCTGGCTCGTCATCCCCTTCGTCTGCATCTGAGGGGTCGTTGACCTCAAGCCAAAAGAGACGCTTGCACTTGTGTCCCCGAGTGTATGCCTCATCACAGTTGAAACAAAGGCCCTTAGCGCGGCGCTCGGACATCTCCTGATTGGACAAGCGCCGAATATGAGTCGGCCGCTCCCCCTCCTGGCGGCGGTGGGGGATGTGCGTGGTGTCGGAAGAAGACATCGCTGCTACGACGTCCCATGTGGGGACGATCCAGTAAGATGCGTCGCTCGAAAATACGCGCGAGACTCATGGAGGTCGAGAGATCCTGCGGATTTTGGAACTCCACGTCCATTCAGAGTCGCTCATGCAATCTCGCAGTAAAGAAGGCCACCAGGTGGGTCGTGGGGACCTGCGGTGCACGGGCCAAGAGTAGCTGGAACTGCTCCAAGTAATCGTCAATAGGCCCCGACTGCTTCAGAGAGATCAAATCGCCGATGGGGGTGCTGCGGAGTGGGGGCCCGAAACGTAAGTTGCACTGAGTCTTGAAGTCATCCCACGTGAGAAGGGGCTTCTCTCGTTGAAGCTGGGAGAACCACAGTTGAGCCGAGCTCATCAAGTGGAAGGAGGCGACGCCCAACCAATCCTCCAATGGAGTGCGTTGTGCCGCAAAGAAATGCTCGCACCGGGTCAGCCAGGTAAGGGGATCTTCTTTGCCTTCGAAGATCGGAAAGTCCAATTTAACAAACCGTGGTATCGTCGGGTTTTCCGAGTGGTTCGGCAACTCCATCTGTGGTGTATGAGGTTGATGTTCGTGAACGGAGGCAGAGGAGGCGGAAGCTGTCCGTGACGGCAAATGCATGCCGTCGGATCGGAGCGCGGCGAGGAGGGTTTGGTGGTTGTCGGCCATCATGGTCTTGAAGGATTCCAGGATTTGGGCCAATGTTTGGGCCCCTTGAGCGTCGTCGTCCATAATGGAGGAGGGCCGGAGCGGTGGAAAATCTGGAAGAGGAAGTAAACCGGTGGAGGAAGCGAGGAGCGAACCCCCGTTGAGAGAGGATCTGAGGAGGATATGCGGCGGACAGCAAGGAGCGGCCTGGAGGAGTCGGATCGGGCGGGCTGCGGCCGGTCGAAGGGCTGGGGCGTCGGATCGGAGCAGCTGGCGTCGTCGGCGTGCGGCAGCGGTGGAGCGGCGACGGTAGCGGCTTGAGGGAGGACCGGTGGCTAAGATACCAAGTTGTTACGGTCCCGTGATTGCGAGCGGGTGAACGGTCGTTGGAGAGGGAAGTCCCGGAGGGAAGAGGAGGATCCCTTCCTTGAGCCCTTGGGAGCAATGGTGAAGAGGAGGCGGAGCAGCTCCTTCGGCGGCGGCGGCGGCGAGCGCGAGCGATGCGGCAGCGGCTAGGGTTGGCGGAAAGGGGGAGGCGTTCTTTCTATCGGGAGAATAGAGAGAGAGAGAGAACGAGAGAAATTAAGAGAGAGAGAGATTTCAAATAAATTCTTCCTTCCTTCATTTCATTCCAATACCACCACATAAAGTCCAACCATCAAAGTAAAAGACCAACTTGCCCCCTCAATAAGGCTTAACAACTATTGAGGTTAAAAAAACGTACTAAACGAAATAAAAATAGCATGTGAAATAGAAATGATAGATCAAGCGCGCATTGTCCGTGGTTCGCAACGCTTGTAAGTGATTCCTCAATGCGGATCCGTAACAGAATCCCAAAAAACTCTCTTGGACCCGTCCTAGGAAAAATTTTGATTACTCCAAAAATAAGTTCTCCATACAATCATCACACATATATCCCTTGTAACAATGGTGAGAGCGTAATTAAATAAGTTCATAAAATGAAAAGTGCAAAATAAAATAAAGAGTGCAAAATAAAATAGTCTTTTTGGTATGCCTGATTGGAACATTCCGTTGGTCTGCCTGACCCTGCTAGTTGCTTAGTCACCTACGTGTCTATACTGCCATGTGTGCGTCTTCATACCCTCGTCGTTCTCTCCAATAACAATATCGCAATCTGGGAAATGTTTCTTATCCTCAAAGCAGACCTCCTTGAACTGAAGATGGAAATAATCCACCCATGAGGCATCGGTAGGGGATGGTGCTTCGAACTCACACGGACCTAATCAACCCACATCTGATACCGGGGTGCATCCAACAGTTCAAGATGGAAAATAGAGTGAAGCTCACTATGTCGGTGTAGGCGAGTTGCGTTGGGTGTGCATTGTCCATCAAATGGTTGTCGATAGCCCTCTTGAGTTGACGAACGTGGAACACCAGATGAAGCGACTTGACGCCGAAAGTCATAAATGGTATGCCATCGTGATTATGTGTGCACCTCCCTACAGTGTTTATGATATTTGATCTACTGCAAAATTGCATCCTGCTCCTGGAGACGGGTGGCCAATTCCTCCACTCAGCGCTCACCCGATAAGTGATGGAGGGCAGATGCTAGTGGATGCGCATACACTACCTAATAAAGAGTAGTGCCCATAGCGTGATGAAATGAAATGTTGTAAGAATATTACGCCCAACTAAGCCACTTGACCCACTCCCGTCATTGATCATATGAAAAATTGGAGATAGGTCTCCAAGCATCGGTCAAGCACTTGCGACCGTCTGTTAATCTGAGGGTGGTACGCGGTGCTCACTCTTAGTTGTGTCCCCTTAAGCTTGAATAAAGTTTGCCAGAAGGCGCTTGAGAACAACTGATTGCGGTCGCTCACAATCGACTACAGAAACTCGTGAAGGCGGACAATTCGTTTGATGAAAGCCTCGCGATAGTCAGAGTGTGAAATGATGACGAAGAGGCAGAAAATGACCACACTCCGAGAACCTGACCACCACCATTAGACCACGGTCATATCTCTTGGACATGGGCAACTTGGTGATAAAATCCATGGTGATATACTCTCAAATATGATCTGAAATGGCACAAGACTGAAAAGCTCACCGGAAAAGTAGCTTGGTATTTTGCAAGTTGACAAAGAAGACACACTGCCATGTAGACCTTACACTTGTTAAAACATGTCTGACCAATAAAGAGAAGTTGAAAGTCGACAGTAGATACAGAAGGCGCCGACGTGGTACGTGATTTGGGTAATGTGTAACGCCATGAGGATTTGGGTAATCAACTTCCTAATGGATGATAATGGAACCTTCTCAGATTGGCTGTGAGATTGCCATAAAAGATGTGGAGTCCGTCTGGCGTCACAACACATCGGCTAACTTGTTGGTGCACCCTGATCGAAACTCCACGGTAAATACATAAGAAAGTAGTTTGGCTACCTAAACTTATTGCGTGAGCGTGGCGAGTTTCTGGTTGAGGAGGTACGATATGTTGTGGTGGTTGGTGCGAACCACAAAGAGGTCGCCTAGGATGCATGGCCACCAGTGCTGAACTGCATAAATTATTCGCCTCAATGCCTTCTTACATCAGAATTTTCAAATGAAGGACCTAAGCACCTTGAGATACTTTTTTGGCATTGAAATTGCATAATACAAGAAAGGTATATTTTTATGTTATAGGAAGTATGTTCTAGTTCTCAAAGAGGTGGGCATGTCTCAATGCAATACAGTTGAGCCCCTCTTTAGCCGGGTGGGAAAAATCCACATGCAGAGAGTTCATTATCTCATTGCCTAAAGAGATATTGCAGACAGGTAGGTAAAATGAATTATCTTACTCTGACTAATCCTACTAGTTTTTGTGCAGTAAGGTCAGTCAGTTTATGGCAGCACAAATCAATGCCTAGTAGGATGCTGTTCTTCGTATTGTTCCATATGTGACGAAAGATTCAAATCTTGGTCTTGTTTACAGTGATCATGGTCATATTAATTTTGTTCAGTGATTCTAATTAAGCGGGATGCATAGTTGCATGAAAATTCACTACTGGGTTTATTGTTTTTATGGGCAGCAAGTTGATCTCATGGTATAGTAAAAAACAAACTACTATTGTCAAATCTAGTGTAAAGGCTGAGTACCGAGCTGTCTCTGTTACTAATTCGGTCATCCATAAGTATATCAAACACATTAAGGTGGATTGTCATTTTGTTTGAGGAAAGCATGAGGAGCTTATTTCTCTTGGGAACGCCCAACCTAGAGGCCAACTTGCTAATATCCTCATTAAGGGGATTCTAGGTCCAATATTGAAATATCTCTGTACTAAGTTGGGCATGGTTAACATTCATGATCCAACTTAAGGGAGAGTATTAGAATAACATAGACTTATTTTGTTTTATTATTATTATTATATTCCTTCCTTTATTGACTCTTGTTATGACAATTAATAAATGACCCAACCTCACAGTGAGGCTAAGGGTTTTCTCCTCCCTTATTCTACAATTTGAAATTCCCTTAATTGATGCACCTTCTCTAAATGACTAATTGCATTTCTCTTCTTTAGACCTTTATGGAATAAACCAACAGTCGGTTTTCTTCCTGTGGTCCCGCTTGTTGAGGATGGGCCACCAGTGATCCCCACTATGAATATGCCTCCGGTGATGCCAGAATCAAATAACACATTAGACCTTTTTTTAATGGAACAGCAGTAATGGTAAGTATTTTAGAGTGCACCTTAAGTTCAAACCAACGGTTATTACTATAGATATATGTACGCAAATCAATAGTTCTGAATACCGAATGTGACAACAATCATTCAAGAATTTCACAAAAAAGACAGGTAATCTTGTGCATAACTTGGCAGCAACCAGAAAACTCAAAAAAGAACCACGAAAGAAGATCACCTTGTTGTATATTTTGGTACTGGCATTTGAACGGTAATTGTATTGGCTGTGACACTTGGCGAATAATCCGCACGAATTTTAATAATAACTTCAGCCTGCCATCAAAAAAAGAAAAAATATTTATCCTCGTTAGAAAATATATGCATGAATTTGTGCTGTAGACAGATTCACTAAATCAAGGGAAAGAGTAGGTCAAGGTTTCAGGCACCTTGAGTGGTCCAGCTTCTTCAATCAATGCATTGATACGGAAAGGAGGCTTAAATTCTTGAGTCATTCTATAGTTCATGACAGAAAATTCTCCATCAGGAGGCACCTATTATCAAGGATATAACACTATCAGAAGCAATTATGTAACAGCCTCCTAAGCTGCATTACTCATGCCTGCTTGAATATACACTTTGTAGACACAAGTAGCAATTATAGTATAATACTTAAACTATTAATCATCCATATGATAAACTCACCAAAGTTAGGGTTCTATCTAAATCAAAAGTATCAAGATGTACGGATTCATGAAAGTTACAATCATCAAGGATCACTGTCCCTCCTCCAGTAGAACTTCTAGAACCTGTTGCAAAATAAAATAAAAACGCAAGTAAATGCAAATACAACTTCACTTTAAACATAACAGTCTAGAAATAACAACTGCATTCTTAATACATAGCCCTGCCCAACACCAGAAGCACCCTTAACTATAATGGATAAGATCAGTATCACCATTTGCCTTATCCAGTGGCAGAAGCAGGATTTTTCTGTGTGGGTGGAAAACTAACTTATTTGAAAAACTTTAATTAACAAATATAGAAAAAAATGTCTACATGTTTATGGATTTTTTGTACAATATATTTAAATATAGAAAAAAAATGACTACATTTTGTAATGAATACTTTTGTGCGAAAAAAGAAATTTTGGTCATGAAAAATCGAAACCCAAAATCTCACTCAAATTCATGATCTTAATATGAAGCCAAGACCAGTATGTCAATCCTACTTTATTAAAAGTTTTATGAATAGATAGAATATAATATATATATATTTATGGGTCCGCCCCTAGCCTTATCCCATTGGGTTGGCCTTGTTAACCTTCATTATATTGTATCGTCGCTTCAATATATTTCAGCAATAATTTTATCTAACTATTTATGGGTGCACTTCTTTTCTGCTGTCCTTGCTCAAACTACCTAACCCTATTCTCAACAACCTTTTCTTCAAGTGACGCTACACCTAATCATCCAGACATCCACCTAATCTAATCATTTCATCAATTCATCCTCTCTACCCACATCAACATTAACACACTCATTTCTTCGTGCTCAAATCTCACTCATCTCATCTGAGATTCCACAAGACAACTACATCGCCTTCTCACCATGAAAAGGCACCAACGGCAAGCAAGTTTTTTTACTAACATCGATTTCCCGGTGTTCGGGCAACCAGCTCGGAGTCCAAATTTCCATCCCCAGTATATCGGAATTTTGTGATCATTCGCCCATGAGGAGCGTAGTGCTCATGACTTTGAAATTTCCAATGCTCCATGTTTGGGTCACTTTGGCATCTACCTAGTAAACCCACAACATAGGCAATGTCCAGCTGTGCACATCTAGGCGTACATCAAGCTTCCAACAACAACGCTTCGCACCTTTATTTGATCCTAATAATGACAATTTTAGCGCTCAACATTGGATAAGTGCACCATAACTTGCTAAATTACAATTTTACAAATCTATCTTTACTCTACATTACATTCGCTACTCTTGTGGAACACTTAAGGTGCTCCTACTTTTTAATCAATCCATCACCTCATGTTTTACCATTATTTGTATCTATATTCCTCAGTGTTACAAGGAAAAAAAACCATGTATTTAGGCCCATAAGACCTCTCCTCTCTAGCTCCTACTTTAGTCCCACATCTTTAGTTTACATTTAGCTCTCTCTCTCTCTCTCTTTCTATAAAAGGAGATCATTTGTACATTGTAATAGAGGTAGAAAAATGATTTTATGAGAATAATAAAATATTGGCCCCTTTTTATTCTCATCTTCCACATGGTATTAGAGCGTAAAACGGTCCTAAAAAAATATCGTGCGTGACTTGGGCTCCTAATCCTTCGGGACCGCTTTTTTTTTCTGCGGTCAGTTTTTTTTCTAACCGCAGCCATGCTCCCTCCATCTGGAGTTCCTCCTGCTCTCTCTGAGTTGCGCTCCCTCTTCTTTTATACTCATTTTCCTGACCTGCTGGGACCCACTTGTTCCTGTTGATCACACCTCTCCAGCGGTCTGTTCTTCTAACCGCAGCTGCCTGGAGTTCTTCCCGATATTGCGTTGATCGCGGGCTCTGTCGACTGGTCTCTTCAAGTACGCGTGTTCGCGGTTCCATCGACCAGACCGCCTGTTCGCCTACGGCTTTCCGCTCGTCGAAGTCTTCCAGATCCTTTTGCCTACCCACTCGGCTGGTGCCTCTGACCGCCGCAGCAAAACCGTTGACGCCTCTGCCTACTCCTCTCTAATCGCAGCTAGTCTTCCTCCTGCTTGTGTTCGCGTGTATGTGCCTCTGTCCGGCGCCATCTCTCTGATCGCCAAGCTTGGAGAGGAAATGATTGCACTTTGGGTCAATCACACTTGGGTTCCTCTTCCACCTAATCAACATACCAAGAGCTGTAAGTGGCTATTCACTCTGAAGCATCATCCGAATGAGACTGTTGATCGCCTCAAGGCTCGTCTTGTTGCTAGAGGTTTTACTCAACAACACGGTATTGATTATGAAGAGGCCTTTTCTCCGGTGGCAAAACTCAACACCGTCAGTGTCCTCTCTCTTGTCGTTCATCGTCATTGGCCTCTACATCAGCTTGACATTAAAACGCCTTCCTTCACGGCGATCTTATGGAGACTGAGTAAATGCAACAACCTCCTGGTTATACAACCACGGGGGAGTCCCTTGTCTGTCATTTGAAGAAATCTCTCTATGGTTTGAAACAGTCTCCACAGGCATGGTTTGAGAAGTTTAGTCAGGTGGTTTGTGAGTTTGGCTTCACCCGGAGCTCGGCAGATTTCTCCCTCTTCATTCGAAAACGTTCATCTGGCACAGTGATTCTTCTAGTTTATGTTGATGACATCCTTGTGGTTGGTGATGATCTTCCCGGCATCACTCAAATCAAGCAACATATTGCCTCACATTTTCAAACTAAGGATTTGGGACGACTCCGCTACTTATTGGGAATTGAGGTGGCCCGACGACCTGATGGTCTTATCTTATCTCAGCGGAAGTATTGTCTCGATCTACTTCATGATGCAGTCTACTCCAGATGTAAGCCTGTGGATACATCTATGGATGCAAATCATCAACTCCGCGCTCATGGCTCTGACTAATCAACTTCTCCTTAATCCGGATGTAAGCCAGTGGATACTCCTATGGATGCTAATCTATCTTACTATCACTCGACATGATATTTCATTTGCGGTCAGCGTGGTCAGTCGCTACATGCATACCCCTCGGGTCTCTCATCTTCAGGTCGTTGAACGTATTCTTCGATACTTGAAGAATGCACCGGGGCAAGGGCTGGTATACAAGCCCTCTATCTCTCTGTCTCTCATTGCATAATGTGATGTTGATTACGCTGGGTCCCTGGACGAGCGGCGATCCACGAGCGGCTACTGCACATATTTTGGCGGAAAATTGGTTACTTGGCGAAGCAAGAAGCAGACTGTGGTTGCTCGGTCTTCAGCTAAAGCAGAGTATCGCTCTATGGTTGCCGCCGTCTCAGAACTCACATGGCTTGAAAGTCTCCTCGTTGATTTAGGTGTCAAACTTCTGTCACCAGCTGTTCACTTTTGCGATAGTCAAGTTGTTGTTCACATCGCCGAGAACCCTGTGTTTCATGAGCGTACAAAACATATTAAAGTTGATTGTCATTTTGTCTGGGAAAAGGTTCAACTTCGGAAACTGATTCTACAGCATGTGAGGGATGCCGATCAAATCTCCGACATTTTCACTAAGGCCTTGTCTCGCCCACTATATCAGCAATTCCTCTCCAAGCTTGGCGCCTACGACTTGTACGCTCCAGCTTGCAGGGAAGTGTTACAAGAAATAAATAAAAAAAACCATGTATTTAGGCCCATAAGGCATCTCCTATCTAGCTCCTCCTTTAGTCTCACATCTTTAGTTTACATTTAGCTCTCTCTCTCTCTCTCTCTCTCTCTCTTTCAATAAAAGGAGACCCTTTGTACATTGTAATAGAGGTAGAAAAATGATTTTATGAGAATAATAAAATATTGGCCCATTTTTATTCTCATCTTCCACACTCAGTATTATAGATCTTCCAATACTATTGATTGATAATTGTCATACCCACAAAAATTGCACATAAATTTGACACAAGCGAGTCAATGAATAGCCATACCATACATAGAACTCCCACCATTTCTGCCAATGCTCAGGTCCTCATTAAGAGCTAATCGTATATCTGGATTTCCGCTGAGGTAGCTTTTCATTTGAATAGTTCCATCAACCTCAGAAGTGAGTATATAGCCCTGTCTTAAGTGACTTCAATTATGTTACTGGGATGATAATAAAAGAATAGCAGCAGAGATATTACTTGATATTGGAGAAAAAATAACACAGGCATAATTAAATATCCAACATAACATTTTGAAGTAGTTCACATAATATAGGAAGTTAACATGCTTCATGTTATGATCAACTTGAAATGCTTACTTAAATATGCAAGTCAAACACTGAAAATCTATTGTAACAACAATTATACCCAGTCTGAAAAACCTAAAAGAATAAAAACAAACATGTATAACAGTAAGCCAAAAAAGACTTAGGTTTCTTAGTATTTCTTAGCCATGACAAAATACTTTCCAAAAAGTTGAGTATAGACTAGCGTTTGAGATATGCCTCTCTCTACATCAAGGACTAGAATTCAATTTGTCTTTATAAGTTATGTAGTACACAGCTTTTAAGTTGAGAAACCTTGGTATATACTATCCATATATGAACTAATTTTAGTAAGGAGACTGTTAAATTTCTGTTTTAGCTTGAATTAAACTTGCCTTAATTTATGTTTTAGTTAGTTTAAGCTTTTAATTAATTTCCTTTAAACCCTTGTATAAATACTTTTTTATGCTTGAGTGAAAAAACCGAATCGCAAAGTTTCTTCCTGGCTGCAGTTCCACCCAATTTTTCCATGTTTCCCTGTTCGAAGAGGAGGTCCTTCTCCCTGTTTTTATTATTTCTTCAAATCGCTCTGGCTGCCCATTAATTTCTCCCTTGATCGCAAGCAAAGGCTCGCTGGTTTTCCTGTTTCGTGTGCGCAAGATGGCCCCATTGTTTTACAGTGCCGAAACTCCATGTTCTCAAGAACCTCGCTGGAGGTGAACTTGGTCCCGTGCTGCAGGGAGAAGAGATAGAGGGGCATTTCTTCTTCGTGTTTATATTGGCTCGACTCTCAGCCGATTCACATATGCAACGAAAGGTGATTTCTATCCTCTTTGTATAATTTTTCAGCTTGTAAAGCTGTTTTTGGCTTGGTTATTTGCTGAAATCACCATGACATGATATCAGAGAAGGGTTTTCAGATCCGCCCCTATCATGTGATTTAGGGCTGAGATCTCAGATCTCTTCCGTGTTTGTTGTTTTGTGAAGTTCAGTTGGAGATTTGTTCTTTGGTGCTGATGAATTTGGGTTTGTTGCTGCCGATTTGTTGTTGAAAAATCCGAACCATGGTTAAACATAATTTTGGTGCGATGTCGCCTCAATTTCCTCGCTTTAATGAAAAAAACTATCATCAGTGGAGCATTTTAATGAAAGTGTTATTTCAATCTCAAAAGTTATGCGAGTTGGTTGAAGATGGTACTGAGGAGCCGGCGGATGTCGCGGCATTATCTGCTCGGCAACTTGCCGAGTTGAAGGAATTGAAGAAGATATGAAAGCCCTCTTTGTCATTTATCAGTCGGTGGATGAGTGTCATTTTTGAAAGAATCTCTACATCTTCATCGGCAAAGAAAACATGGGACACTTTGTTTTCATCCTATCGTGGTAAAGATAAGGTGAAGTTGATTCGTCTACAAACTTTGCGGTGTGAATTTTGACTCCTTAAAAATGAAACACAATCATTTGGCGACTATTTTAGTAAAGTGATAACTCTTCCGAAACAGATGGGATTAAATGGAGAAAGAGTAGAGACTCAAAGAGGCGGAGAAAATACTTCGAAACCTGCCAAGGAAGTTTGAGTATATTGGTGTGGCCATTGAGGAGTCAAAGGACTTGCTACCTTATCGGTGGAAAGCTTAATAGGATCTCTTCAATCCCATGAGCTTTGCATGAAACAATCTGATGGCACACCTTTGGAGCATGCTTTTAAATCACAAGTTGCGATGAAGGATGGGAATAGAGGATGAGGAAAAGGAAGAGCAAACTTTCACAATAGAGGAAGAGGAAGAACAAATGAAAGAGAGTATGGAAGGAGTGATGATACAAATAGAGGAGAAACTTCAAGTAGATGTAGAGGAAGAGAAGGCCATTATCTCAATACAATGCCATGATTGTCAAAAGTATGGTCACACCATAAAGAAGAAGCAAGCTGAAGATTTTGCTTTTTATGTTGATGCAGATCAAGTTGGTTATTGTTAGAAAAGACCATGTAAAGGCCCATGATAAGGCTCATTTAGTGTCTTATTTTTTAGACCCACATCTTGTATAGTGATTCTTTTCTTTGTCTCCCTCCTATATATATGTATTCATACTCTGTATTTGATTATTGAAGAAATATATACAAGGTTCAGTATTTCTCTACATGGTATCAGAGCAATCGGTCCGAACCTGCGGTCTTCCTTTTCTTTGACCGCCAGCCCCCCTGCGAGCTCGGTCAGTCGGCGGTCTCTTTTTTCAGTGACCGCATCTCCTCCTGCGATCTCTGTTGTTCCTCTCTCTGTCCCGCTTGGTCTGCTCTTCGGCTCTCTTATAACCTCCTCCCTTCTGACACGTGGGCCCCACTCTTCCTGATCGCTCTCTCTCCTTCTGCGATCTCTTGTTTGCTCGCGCGGTCTCTCCTTGGCTCGGCCTCCTCTCCCAGCGGTCTCCTTGCTGTCGCTGCTAGCGCAATCACGCGTCGTCTCCCTCTGTTCGCCGCTATCTCCTTCTGCTCGCGCTACGCTGCTCGCCGCGACCTCTCCAGCTCGTTGTCTCCTGCTGCTCACTGCGATCTCTCTCCAGCTTTCTGCGATCTCGCCTAACTACTAATCCCGCACCTTCAGGCCGCTCAGCTCGACAGCTCGACCGCTCTCAGCAATCTCGCCATCTTCAGCGATCTCTCCAGCTTCAGCGATCTCGCCAGCTCGCCATTTCCTGCCGTCTCGCCAGCTCGCACCACCTCCAGACAGCCATTTCCTGCGGTCTCGCTAACTCGTCATTTCCTGCGGTCTCGACATTTCCTGCGGTCTCGACAGCTCGCCTCAGGGGGTCCTCGATTGATCCTGCCGCACAGCCCGCGTCCTCTTCTACAGTCCGCTTGGTTCCTGCTCCGGAGGTGCGTGATGAGTTGAGGATCACCACAGTCTCTCTTACTGGGAAGAAAAACTTTGTTGAATGGGTGCATTCTGTCCGAAGGGTACTCCAGTCTAAGGGACTTCTGCACCATCTCACTAAGGATCCTCCTACTGCACCCACGAATGACTGGCTTCGTGACGATGGTCGTGTTCAGACCTGGCTTCTCAACTCCCTTGATGGCGAACCTTACAGAATGGTCATGTATCACGAGACGGCCAAGGCAATGTGGGATGAGCTCCATTCTCTGTACTCTGGCAAGGACAGTCTCCAGCACCTATATGACATCATCAAAGATCTTCAGACTCTTGACATTGGCGGTGCTGCTGACATGACCTCATTTGTTGCTCAGGCTAAGACTCTGGCTGAAGCCTGGATCCGGCATCAACCCTCTACTACGGATCTCGCTGCCCAGCGTGCTCAGAAGGAAGCAGATTGTATTGCTATGATGATAGCTCGTGTCCCGCCTCATCTTCAGAGCATTCGGGCTCAGATCCTCTCATATGCTGCTATTCCCTCACTCTTTGACGTATGTTCCATGATGCTAAAGGTATCACCGCCTCCTGATACTACTGGACCTCCCTCACCGGCCCTCCTTCAGCAATCTTCTGCACCATTACTACCTCTCCCTCCTCCTGCTCGTGGAGGACGTTCAGGCTCTCGGGGAAGGGGTCGTGGTGGTCGACCACGTCCTAAGTATTCCTTCTGTGGTAGGTATGGACACATCGAGGCGACCTGCTACCGCAAACATGGTCTTCCTCCTCGTCCGACTGCGTCTGTTGCTGCCGACAGTCCTTCTGCCACTCGTGCTGATCATGAAGAAGTCCGCCTCCAGCTCCAGCACCTCCACGACATGCTCAGCCGCCCTCCTGCCTCTGTTGCCTCCGCTGCCTCCATCTCCAATGAAGGTATCGCTTGTCTCTCCACTAGTCCACGCTGGATAGTGGATTCAGGTGCTACTCACCACATCACCTCGCTGAAGCCACCTCAATACTTGGACTCTCCGCATCATAAATGTCTCCGGCTCTGCCGATATTCTTCTCAATTCCTCTCTCTCTCTCTCTCCGCTCGACTCTTCATGTCTCGGGCTCCCCGTTTAATTTACTTTCTGTCAGTCGCCTAACTGCAGATTTGAATTGCTCTGTCACATTCACCTCCTCTTCTTTTCTGATGCAGGATCGACGGACGCAGAGTATCATTGGTAAAGGAAGATTGCAAAATGGGCTCTACCTTCTTGATGTTCCTCCTACCATCCTCTCTTCAGCCTCTTTGTTGATTGGCATCGGCGTCTTGGACATGCTCCTCTTCCAGTCCTCCAGAAGGCTATTCCAGAGATCTCTCTTCCTGTTTTTAATTGCGATTCATGTATTTTGGGAAAACAACACCGTTCTTCTTTTCCCCCTCATTGTACTCGGAGCTCTGCTCCTTTTGTTTTAGTACATTCTGATGTTTGGGGACCGTACAAAATTACGAGTGTCTCTGGTTATCGCTATTTTATCACCTTTATTGATGATTATTCTCGCACGACATGGCTATACTTACTTCGTGATCGCTCCGAGCTTCCCCGTGTGTTCCGGGCGTTCGTTCTTGAGACTCGCACACAGTTTTCCGAACCAATCAAAACTCTCCGAACGGATAACGCTCGTGAATACACTAGACATGAGTTTGCTAACCTCTGCTCTGAATTTGGAATTATTCATCAAACATCGTGTGCTTATACCCCCAACAAAACGGCGTGGCTGAACGTAAAACTAGACATCTTCTTGATGTTGCTCGCTCCCGCATGATTCAAATGCAAGTACCCAAAACTTATTGGAACTTTGCGCTGTCAACGGCATGTTACCTCATTAACCGTCTCCCTTCCTCCGTCCTTCAAAATGCTACTCCGTTCAGTCTCCTCTTCCCCTCTACTCTGTCATTCTCTCTCACCCCTCGCATCTTTGGGTGTACTTGCTACGTTCACTTACTTGGTCCGTCCATAGACAAGTTGGAACCTCCGGCAGCCAAACACATGTTCGTCGGTTACTCCCGTACTCAGAAAAGATATGTATGCTACTCTCCTACTACTCGCAAGGTGACGGTCTCGGTTGATATTACCTTCCGGGAAGATCAACCTTTCTTCTCCGCCCAAAACCCCCCTCTTCCACCACAATCCTTACCTAGACCTGTAATCCCAGTTACCTCTCCACCATCTCTCCTTCCTGTCCCGGCCCCAGTTCCCAACAAGCCTCCTCTTATCCGTGTCTACACTCGTCGCCTTCTTCGCTCCGCCGACTCAATGCAGTCGGCTTCGACCTCTGACACTCTGCGACCTGCTGATCCGGCACCGGCCTCCACTGCTCATCCCATGGCAAACTATGTATCTTTACATCGCCTGTCCCCACAGCTGCACACCTTGGCTACTTCTTTATCCTCTATTTCTGTCCCTAACTCTGTGCAGGAGGCTCTCCAACATCCGGGGTGGCGGGCAGCCATGGATGAGGAAATGACAGCTCTCTGGGCTAACCAGACATGGGATCTGGTTCCTCTCCCTCCAGGACAGCATACTGTTGGTTGCAAATGGGTCTTTGTCGTCAAGCATGCTCCTGATGGGACAATTGACCGTCTTAAAGCCCGACTGGTGGCTCGTGGCTTTACTCAACAACAAGGTCTTGACTATGAGGAAACGTTCTCTCCAGTGGTCAAGCTCAACACGCGTGTGCTTTTCTCCGTGGCTGGGCATCGCCAATAGCCTCTCCATCAACTGGATATCAAGAATGCATTTTTAAATGGTGACCTTCAAGAAACAGTATGCATGCAACAACCTCCCGGGTTTGAGACCACGGGGGAGTCCCAAGTATGTCACCTTAAAAAGTCCATTTATGGTCTCAAACAATCCCCCCGGGCATGGTTTGATAAGTTCGGTAAGGTTGTTCAGGAGGTTAGCTTTACCCGGAGCTCGGCAGACTTCTCTCTGTTCACTCGACATCGACTTACAGGCACGGTTCTTCTTTTGGTATATGTCGATGACATCATAATCACAGGAGATGATTCAAAGGGAATACAAGCGGTCAAACAGCATCTTAATTCCGTTTTTCAAACAAAAGATCTGGGGAACCTTCGATACTTCCATGGCCTGGAGATTGCAAGACGGCCTGATGGACTTATCCTCTCTCAACGGAAGTATTGCCTCAACCTTCTTCAAGATGCTGACTACTCTGGATGTCAATCACAAGTTGTGTGCACATGCTTCTGATGAAGATCTTCTTATTCCAAATCCAGAATACTATCGACGACTCGTTGGAAAGCTTATTTACTTAACAGTCACGAGACCAGACATATCTTTTGCAGTTGGGGTGGTCAGCAGGTTTATGCATTCTCCTCGGATATCTCATCTACAGGTTGTCGAGCGCATCCTGAGATATCTAAAAACAGCCCTTGGTCAAGGGTTGGTATATAAAACATCTTCTTCTACTCCAACATTGGTTGTGTATTCAGATGCAGATTATGCTGGTTCCCTGGACGATCGGCGGTCTACTAGTGGTTTTTTACCTACTTTGGAGGTCACCTTGTGACCTGGCGCAGCAAGAAACAAGTTGTGGTTGCTCGATCATCAGCTGAAGCTGAATACCGATCGATGACATCCGTTGTCTCTGAGCTTGCATGACTTGAAAGTCTCCTCGCTGATCTAGGAGTAAAACTTCCCACACCAGCTATCTTACTATGTGACAGTCAAGCTGCTATACACATAGCTAAGAATCTCATCTTCCACGAAAGAACGAAACACATTGAAGTGGACTGCCACTTCATTAGGGAAAAAGTTCAAATGAAGAAGCTATAATTGAAGCATGTTCCAGGCACTGACCAAGTTGTTGATCTTCTCACTAAAGCCCTATCAAGTACCCTATTTTATTAGTTCCTGTCCAAGCTGGGTGCCTACAACTTGTACGCTCCCGCTTGCGGGGAAGTGTTAGAAAAGACCAAGTAAAGGCCCATGATAAGGCCCATTTAGTGCCTTATTTTTTAGTCTCACATCTTGTATAGTGATTCTTTTCTTTGTCTCCCTCCTATATATATATATGTATTCATACTCTGCATTTGATTATTGAAGAAATATATACAAGGTTCAGTATTTCTCTACAATTATGAAGAGTCGACTCTTAGTAACAAGTGGAGAAGGATAATAAATAAATAAATAAATAAAAATTCATTTTATTGTGAAGAATGAAACTTGAGGGTAGGGGTATGCAAAAATAACCGAAGAATCAAGAACCAGACCGGAACTGACCCAAACCGAGCAGTTCGTGTCAGTTCTCAAAGGTCTCGATTCGGTTATGGGTCCAAAATTTTTAAAACAGACTATATGGTTCGGTTCTCGGGTCTTTATGCGCGGGTACCCAAGAACCGAACCGAGAACCAACTTTTAATTACTAGGGTTTCCTTTGCTTGTCGTTCTGCCTCACAGCTCCTCTATTTACAGCAACCTGCATCTACAAGTCTTGTTTTTACTCATTTTCTTCTCTTGTATAGTAGGGGTGATTTGTTAGCCTCCAAATCAAGATAGCGATCTCGTAATAAACTTCAATTGGTATAATAATAATCAAAGTTAATGTTTTACTCGTTATTTTTTTACTTAAATCTTATGAGGTCATCTTATGATTAATTTTACTCATTTATCTAGGTTTTATATTTGATGCAGGATCCTTTTTCTTAGAATGCTAGAACTGAGCCGAGCTTTTCAGTTCGTATCCGGTTTTATACCTTAGGTACATGAGTTGGTTACAGTTACAAAAAGTCGAAACCGAACCTATACGGATCGGTTCTTGGTTCTGAGTGGAACCATCCGAACCGACCCAAGTTGCACCCCTACTTGGGATCTATCTGAGCTTCCAGAAGGTCATAAATCCATAAGAGTGAAATGGATTTATAAGACAAAATTAAATGAAAAATAAGATGTTGAAAACATGAGGCATGTTTGGTTGTAAAAGGGTACAAGCAGAAGCATGGTTTTGATTATAATGAAGTGGTTGCTCCTGTAGCTCAGTTAGAAACTATTCGGTTGATTTTGGGCCTTGCAGCTCAACATGGTTGAAAAGTGCATCAGATGGACGTCAAGTCTACTTTCTTGAATGATATTCTTGAAGAAGAGGTTTACATTGATCAACCCCCTGGTTATGTGAAGAAAGATAAAGAAGATGAAATATGTCATGGTACAGTCGCATTGATAGCTACGTCTTGAAGAATGAACTCAAAAGATATCCATATGAGCATACTCTTTACATCAAAGAGAAAATGGTTATTGTTTTGTTTGCATTTATGTCGATGATTTGATATTTACAGGGAATTACGCTAGTATGAAGCCTTCATAAGTTCTGTGAAGAAAGAATTTGAGATGACCGATATGGGTCTTCTTCATTTCTTTCTTGGTATTTAAGTGAAATAATGTGAAGGAAGATTTATTATTTCGCAAAAGAAGTCTGGCCGATGTATTGAAGAGATTTAGAATGGAGGGTGTTATTCCTGTTAGCACTCCCATGGAGTTTGAGCATAAATTGTCAAAGGACGCTTTGGAGAAGTATGTGGACTCATCTCTTTATAGGAGTCTGGCTAGTAGTCTTATGTACTTGATTGCAACTAGACCGGATATCATGTTTGCAGTTAGTATGATAAGCAGATTCATGAAGACAGCCAAGTTATGACATTGGGAAGCCGGTAAGAGGATTCTTCATTATTTGAGCGGAACCATTGATCATGTATTCATTATGACAGGGTCAAAGATTCGAGCTTGGTTAGTTTCAGTGATTGGGGAGGTAACATTGATGATAGTAGAAGTACATCTAGATTTGTTTTTTTATCTTGGTTCTGGTGCAATCTCTTAGCAATCTAAGAAGCAAAATGTTGTAGCACTCTCAACAGCGGAAGTAGAATATATCTAATTATCCTTAGCAGGTTGTCAAGCGATTTGGTTGCGAGAATATTGGAAGAATTGAAAAACTCTCAAGCTTCGGGTACGAAGCTATTTTGTGATAACAAGTTGGTTATTGCTCTCTCAAAGATAAAGAAGATGAAGTATGTCATGGTACAGTCGCATTGATAGCTACTTCTTGAAGAATGAACTCAAAAGATATCCATGTGAGCATACTCTTTACATCAAAGAGAAAATGGTGATTTTTTTGTTTGCATTTATGTCGATGATTTGATATTTACAGGGAATTACGCTAGTATGAAGCCTTCAGAAGTTCTATGAAGAAAAAATTTGAGATGACCGATATGGGTCTTCTTCATTTCTTTCTTGGTATTTAAGTGAAATAATGTGAAGGAAGATTTATTATTTCTCAAAAGAAGTCTGGCCGATGTATTGAAGAGATTTAGAATGGAGGATGTTATTCATGTTAGCACTCCCATGGAGTTTGGGCATAAATTGTCAAAGGACGCTTTGGAGAAGTATGTGGACTCGTCTCTTTATAGGAGTCTGGCTAGTAGTCTTATGTACTTGACTGCAACTAGACCGGATATCATGTTTGCAGTTAGTATGATAAGCAGATTCATGAAGACACCCAAGTTATGACATTGGGAAGCTGGTAAAAGGATTCTTCATTATTTGAGCGGAACCATTGATCATGGTATTCATTATGACAGCGTCGAAGATTCGAGCTTGGTTAGTTTTAGTGATTGGGGAGGTAACATTGATGATAGTAGAAGTACATCTAGATTTGTTTTTTTATCTTGGTTCCGGTGCAATCTCTTGGCAATCTAATAAGCAAAATGTTGTAGCACTCTCAACAGCGGAAGTAGAATATATCTAATTATCCTTAGCAGGTTGTCAAGCGATTTGGTTGCGAGAATATTGGAAGAATTGAAAAACTCTCAAGCTGCGGGTACGAAGCTATTTTGTGATTAACAAGTTGGTTATTGCTCTCTCAAAGATAAAGAAGATGAAGTATGTCATGGTACAATCGCATTGATAGCTACTTCTTGAAGAATGAACTCAAAAGATATCCATGTGAGCATACTCTTTACATCAAAGAGAAAATGGTGATTTTTTTTTTTTGCATTTATGTCGATGATTTGATATTTACAGGGAATTACGCTAGTATGAAGCCTTCAGAAGTTCTATGAAGAAATAATTTGAGATGACCGATATGGGTCTTCTTCATTTCTTTCTTGGTATTTAAGTGAAATAATGTGAAGGAAGATTTATTATTTCTCAGAAGAAGTCCGCCCGATGTATTGAAGAGATTTAGAATGGAGGATGTTATTCCTGTTAGCACTCCCATGGAGTTTGGGCACAAATTGTCAAAGGACGCTTTGGAGAAGTATGTGGACTCATCTCTTTATAGGAGTCTGGCTAGTAGTCTTATGTAGTTGACTGCAACTAGTCCGGATATCATGTTTGCAGTTAGTATGATAAGCAGATTCATGAAGACACCCAAGTTATGACATTGGGAAGCTGGTAAGAGGATTCTTCATTATTTGAGCGGAACCATTGATCATGGTATTCATTATGACAGGGTCGAAGACGAGCTTGGTTAGTTTCTGTGATTGGGGAGGTAACATTGATGATAGTAGAAGTACATCTAGATTTGTTTTTTATCTTGGTTCCGGTGCAATCTCTTGGCAATCTAAGAAGCAAAATGCTATAGCACTCTCAACAGCGGAAGTAGAATATATCTAATTATCCTTAGCAGGTTGTCAAGCGATTTGGTTGCGAGAATATTGGAAGAATTGAAAAACTCTCAAGTTGCGGGTACAAAGCTATTTTGTGATAACAAGTTGGTTATTGCTCTCTCAAAGAATCAAGTGTTTCATGGGAAGAGCAAGCATGTGCACATGAAGTATCATTTTATTCGTGATCTTGTATTGATGGAGAAGTTGAAATTATATTTTGTAATACCGGAAATCAAGTTGCGGATAATTTCATCAATGCATTGAAGACCGTAGACTTCAACACTACGAAGATAAAGCTTGGAGTGTTTGCAAGTATAATTTTAAGGGGGGAGGTGTCAAATTTCTAATTCAGTTTAAATTAAACTTGTCTTAACTTATGTTTAAGTTAGCTTAAACACTTAATTAGGTTTTCTTTAAACCCTTGTATAAATACTCTTTTATGTGTGAATGAAAAAGCCGAATTGGAAAGTTTCTTCCAAGCTGCACTTCCTCCCATTTTTTTCCTGCTTCCCTGTTCGAAGAGGAGGTCCTGCTCCCTGATTTTATTATTACTCCAAATCACTTGGGCTGCACTTTCATTTCTCCCTGATCGCACATAAAGGTTCACTGTTTTCTTGGTTCCTATTCGCAAGATAGCCCCACTGTCTTACAGTGCCGAAGCTCGATGTTGGCAAGAGCCTCGTTGGAGATGAACTTCTTGGTCCTGTGCTGCAAGGAGAAGAGAAAGAGTGGTGATTCTTCTTCACCTTTATATTGGCTCAATTCTCAGCTGATTCGCATACGCAACGGAATGTGATTTCTATCCTCTGTGATTTTTCAGTTTGTGTAGCTGGTTTTTGGCTTGGTTATTTGTTGGGATCACCATCAGAAACTATTTCTAATAAATAGGAGAATTTAAAGTTAAAATGAAGGAAGTACTTAGAATATAAGCATTTATAGTTAGTGATGTTAACTGTGAGTGGGGCGCTCATATAGGTACATAGGTGAGGTGAAGCAAGGGCATAGTGCTTCCCACTTCACCCAAGCACGCGGTATTACTAAGGCGTTACCAGGTGAACATTGCATATGTGCAGTGCTAGACAATGACGGGAGTGTCTGGTGAGGATTGGAGAGACGGTTGCTACTATTTCAAACACGTAATTTGACATTTTTTTCATGATAACAATTTGACATGGGTGATATCTGAAGTGCATCTAAAGAAGGAGAAACAAGTATATGCAAGGAGGATTAGTTAGATTAAATATAAATGACAAGTTTTAGATTAGTAAATATTGAGGAAGAATAAATTGTGCTTATGGAGATAGAGGAAAAGATGGAAAACTTAACTTAGTGAAAAGAGAGTATGGATAAATATGAAATGGATTGACTACTTTGTTTACCGTAATTTATTTAGTGAGATTACAGAAAAAAAAAAGGAAAGACCAAAAACAGAAAGATGTCTATAGAAGAAAAAGGGAAGACTAAAGTGCGAATAAATTTGGGTAAAAATATTTGCAGGAACAGATTTAACGCATAATGCCAAACAACATGATCGAAGAATAAGAATGCATAAAACATATTCCAAATAATTGGGAAAAGGCTTCTGATGATGGCAGCCAGGTACACAAAGCATCCCCGCGCAGCGAGGGTCCGGGGAAGGGTTCCACTACAAGGGTGAAATGTAGGCAAACCTTACCTTGCATTTTTGCAAGAGGCTGCTTCCAGGACTAGAACCCATGACCTCAAGGTCACACGGCGACACCTTAACCGGTCCGGGGAAAAGGCTACTGATGATGAGGAGGCAAAAACTTGCAGGGTTACAAGTTTCATGGAATTTGAGGGGAAAATATGGAATGTGTATGCTACTTGTGATAAGCATGTCATAATGATAACAAATATGTTGCACTCCCTAAACCATGATAAAATTTTGGCTTGGGTTACAATAACCAAAACATAAGCTTAAAGGTTTTCATACACATAGTACAATTGAACAATGAACATAAAACAAATGATTACTCACACTAGAACTGAATGTGACACTAATTTTTTCGATAATATCAACAAATATTTCCTCCCTCTTCCTGCCACCAGGTTCATTGGCGACAACAGATTTCGTGACAGCTGTTCCTGGCATACGTTTGGTGCCTTGCTGTATTAATGCAAGATACAGCAGTTAGTTTAATCAACTGGAGCAAAAATTAATTAAAACAAGATTATGGCATTCTAGCAATAACTAAGCAAAGAATTACAATTTTTTCTGATCATGATGATCGTAACAGATTGACTATACCATAAACATTGCTGCAGGACTAAGAGGGGGCATTCGTGAAGAATCAACCACAATTGGCTCATTAAAGATATAGGACTTCAGGACCTCCGTAGATGTAGTTTGTGGATAACCAAAATCCTGAAAAAAGCAACATGAGAATAGCAGAATGAAAATCAAATCTAAAAAAATAATTTGGAAGTGAGATTGAATGCTAATATAAATACAAATTCCAACAAATCATCTAGGAGATCATTAGTGGGAAATAATCAGTATCATTACTAACAAAAATCATACTTACAATGACTTCATCGAGCAATTCATAAACAAGCACAAAATTTTTGCGTAATGAATCTTCATTAAGAACCCCAAGATAATCTTTGATTACGCGTGCTATCCTTTGTAGAAGCTCCAAAAAAAGAGATGGTGAAACATTCAGTCTTGTGGTAGCAACAAACATCAATCCTGCTACCTTCGCATGAATGTAATTAACTCCATCCACATTCTGTAAAGCCAAAATGTCGAATTTAATGAGGTATGACTAAAGCAAGTAAACTATATTGATGTACCAGAAACACATTAAATTATTATTATTATTTTAAAGCGTTGCAAAAACAAGCTTCCAGATATAGGTAATATTCCTATGCAATATATTTTGCAGTTCCTTAGAAAGAAGAAAAGCAAACAACTAGATGCAGCAATACCTGTAGTCAAAGGATGTACTAAAAATATGTATTTTACAGTTCCTCAGAATCATAATATTAACGACATAAAAAATAGGGTGTGACTACTGCTTTCACACAAAATTCTACATGGAAGGTCATAAAAACAGTCAGCATGAACATAGACAGCTAAAATTAACATCAAATTGAGGAATTGGTAATCTACAGTAGTGTTTCTAAAGGAAAAACATGTTCTACAGATTAATTCCATGTAAAGGAAGAATTATTCATAATGAAGAATGCTTTCTTTAAGCAAATACCTACAAAGACAGGTGGTGCTTCCTCTGCTTCATCCCCTTCTTTCCAAAACTTCACTTTCCGGAAGAATATTTCAGCACTTCCTTTTGGCACTTCACCCCTATCTGGAACCACATATTCCATATTTAAATAATATTACAAATCAAAGCAAATGGCAAAAGAATTCAAATCTAAGATAATAACATTCCTCAAGAAGCAAACTCCTCCAAACAACATGCTGAAATTAATCTTAACTCGATCAAATGGAGTAAAGGAAAGAAGGGGCCTAGGAAAAGCTAAGAAAACAACCTTACCTTAAGGGGCGCCTCCATAGGGCATTGAATTAAAAGAAGAAAAAATGAAGTACTTTTCTAGAAGCTGAATTAGTTTAACACATTTGAAAATATTATTTTGAGAAGTTAAGGTGCGAGAGTTTAAACAAAGAAAATATTTTGGAAGAGCATAATAAACACAACAATGAGGCATATTTATATTGATCCAAAAAGTTAAGTAGAATTGAATTTAAAGAAGAAGAAGAAAAGTAAGCTTATAGGTCCGTGTGAGACACCTATAGAGATTTGAAGAATTATAGAAGATATTATAGTGATTTGATTGACAAATTTTTACAATGGAATTTCCAAGAGTGAGAGGATATCCAATGACTAAATAAAAATATATCATTGTGCAAATATTCAAGAACAAAATAAATGTTCAAGGTTTTGTTAATTATATTAACATCAAGCTTATGAGTTATACAATAAAGCTATGGAAAAAAGTTATGAAGCATAGGCATCGAAAAATTATGTTAATTTCAGAGAATAAACTTCATTTTATGTCAGGAAGATCTACTAGAAAATTGTGTTTTCTTTATTAAAATAATTAATGAAAAGTATATAGAGAAAACAAATCGTTATATGATATTTATTGACCTTAAAAAACATATGAACATATACCAGTACATTTGATTTGATGTGCATTAACCATTAAGGAATAAAAGTATTTATCAAAGACATGTTGAAATTATTAAATATCTATTATGAAGTATTAACTAGTACTAGAAGTAGTTGTGGAATGATCAAAGAATTTTTCAATCATTGTAAGCTTACATCAATGATCATAATTATGTCCATATCTATTGTTAATAGTTATAGAGATGCTTACAAGAGATATCTAAAGTGAGATATCTTAGTGTATGCTTTTTTGTGTATGATGACATTTATTGAGTTAACTGAAAATTTTGATAGAAGATAGAGTATTTCAGCATAGCATAACAAAGATCGAGTACACAATTTGCTATTTTAGTGGGTGACCTATTACCTTGGAGGAAGAAAAAAGTACCTAGGTACACTACATTTAAGTACCTTGGATAGATTATTTAGAAACATGGTGATATAGATGAAGATATAACCTCAAGTCAATGCTATGTGGTTAAAATAGAGAGATTAGGATATAACCCCTAATTCAATGTTGTGGTTAAAATGGAAAGTGCCTTGGGAAGACTATGTAAAAATAGGATACCACAAAGATTTAAAAGTAAATTTTATAGAACCGCAAATAAACGAAGAATATTGTATGGAGCTGAGTGTTGTACAATAAAGAAGTCATAACATCTAAGTTGGGTGTGGCAAAATAAGAATGTTAACATAGATATGAGTCTATACTAGAAAAGATATATTAACAAGTGTTAATAATGGAGAAACAGATAGAGTGATATCTATCAAAAATAAGATAATAGAAAATAGATTTGTGTGGATTGAGCATGTACAACGAAAGTTAGATAATGCACCAACTAGATGAGTAGATATACTTAATTATCAAAGAATAATGATTGACAAGTAAATAGAGTTAAGTGTCGAAGGATTATGTAGAAGAAGGGTAAAGGTAGCTTGGATGAAAATTGTCTAAGATGATTTGTGGAGTTAGATTTTATTAGAAAACAAGCATCTAACTTAAATCAAGCAAATGTAGAGTGCCTTGTTCCAATCATTTTGCTATGGATCTTAACTAGTAAGAAGATATTGCCTGAAGTTGATGGCAGAACACTCGAAATAAGTTTCTAATGAAGTTTTCATATCATGTGTTTCTTGCATGAGTTTTTTTCCACAGAAAAAAAAACATAGAATTCTGGGTGAATACACATGATTTCCTAAATAGGCTCCATAATCAATAATTTTTTAATTGGTTTCAACTCTTTATTTGAATTGATTTCACAAAGTCTATATTGATGTGGTTAAGCATTGGTACAAGGCCACTGATCGCCAGAGAACAATCCATCAGATGATATAGCACTGCCTTGAAGTTTCCATAGGGAAATTAAAGAATCAAACTTCAACACGAATACAAGATCCATGCGAAATTAAATAGCTAAATTCAAAGAACAAACAAAACTACAAAATCGGAGACATCGTTGGTAGAGAGCAGCTCCCATGCATGCATCCAAACAAGGAGAGACCTTTGGGAGTCATGAGTAATTTAATACAAGAACACGAAACCAGCCACGGAGTTCCACGGATGTTCATCCTTGAGGCGGGGCATTAGGAATCCAAGTCGACAATAACTCAATTAGAAACCCTAGAACAAGGTAGAAAAAGAAAACATACAATCTCTGAAGACAATGTTGTCTCCCCTCTGAGAGAGAACGAAGAACTGCGAGATCATGACTGAAATCGACACCGGATCTGAAAGTGCGGACTCCGGAGCTTGACGGATGCCAAAATAGCATCATTCCCCAGTCCCCGTTCACCAGATCTTCACCGGGGCACGTGTTCGCATGTGCCAGACCGGACGGCCGGTCGAGCGGAACAACCGGACATTAGCTTTGCCTAGCCTAGGATCTAGGAGCTAGGTGCTATGCTCAGTACAAGAGATATTTAAGCTTCATTTGGTAGAGCAGTTGTAGTTTTAAATTGAGCTGTTGTAAATGCAGGTTTGTAAATGGAGTTGTTGAAAACTGATTATTGAAAACTGGTTGCTGGAAATGAAGATTTGTTTGGATAGTGTGCGTTTGCAGAGCTGTTCAAAACAAAGAACCGTTTGACAAAACTGCGGTGACGTTTTATAAAAAAAAAATTATTATAAAATATTTTCTAATATATAATTTTGCCTGTCTCAATTCTTCTTTCCCGAGAATAGGACATCACTTTCTCCCCCAGATATAGAACAACCAGACATTTATTTTGCCAAGCTCTCCTACGAAGCCAATAAGTTCTCTAACTCCAATAAAGATGGCTGAGTGTCATCCCTGCACTAAAGTAATGAAGGGCATATATTCCTTCCGCAGACCGCGAATAATATGCCGCTTCAATTTGGCCTCTGAGATTGACTCATCCGGATCCAATGGCGATATCTCCACGCAAAGGTTCTTCATCTTCAAAAAGACAACTGAAACTGGCAGCTCTCCTTGATTGACTTTCATCAACTCATTCTCCAAGAACTGCAACCTTGCAACATTCTTCTTGTTGAACAATCCATCCAACGATTTCCAAATCTCTGAAGCCGACTTGCACCCGATGATATGATCAAACAAGTTCGGAGATATTGTCAGTTTGAGCGTGCACTCAGCCTTCGCATTCGTCTTCTTCCATGCTCTCACCGTTGGACCGTTATCCCCGACTGCAACAACTTCCTCTTGTTCATCACCACCAACAACCTCTCATAGATATTCTCCCAGCGAATAGCTCTTCATACATGATTTCCACTTCTTGTAATTCGTCTGTATAAGCAACTCAATACCAAGACCCCTAGCATATCCACCCGAACCTTCCATTTTGGTATACCGATCTTCTTCACCAAAGGAACTTAGCAATCACCGCTAAACCTTTGAAGATCTGATACCGTGTGAAAATCCTATGCCCAGGGTGTGCAAAACAACTAGAAGAAAACCACCATAAAATAATGCAGGAAATACTTGAGATCATGGAAATAAGTTCGTTACAACCACACAAACAATTAACCGAACATACACGGTTGTCTTGATCCGTCTGAAGTCCACAAGAAATATCAAACATGAAACCAGAAATACATAACAAATAAAACCTCCGAGATCGTTATCTCCTTCTACGGCCTCGTGAGAGCAAAACGCCACTTCGAAAAACACACAACAGTGAACTCCTTGACGATGGCTACACCGTAGAATCAACAATCTCTGAAGACGGAGATTAGACGGCGATGAAATGAAGAGAAAAGTTTTCCTCTCTCTAGAAAACCTTCACAGGAACTGCTTCTTCTCTTGCTGTAGTTTTCACGAAGGAGGAGCACTGTTCCAGCTGGCTTTCTCACAAGAGGAAAGATCTCTGTTGACGGCGGCTTCAGAACTTCACAAAAGTGAGGGGTGATGTTGCGGCTATGTTTTCACGGGAGAGGCAGAAAGTATAGTAGTAAAATCAAAGTTAATAAATATGTGTGTATATATATACCTAATAATGTTATGTCTACGAGAGACAAATATCGGCGAGAAGGGAGTTGGACGAATGTCAAGTCGACAAAACAAAAAAGGCTCACGATGATATAGGGAGTGGCACACGATGACACAGATGGAGGCTCACGTCGACAATGCAGGGACTCACGCCGACATATGGGAGGGGCTCACGACGACATTGGCGGAAGAATGACAACCTGTACCTATATATATATATTGTAACAGTCTCTCCAGCATACAGCTCGCAAGGACGATCGTCGGCACCCCCATCATCCAGCTCGAAAGGGTTCAGCCTCAACCGGTCTGCAGCCCGTGCACCCCAACCCCTCCGCGTCCCACCACTGGGCACAGTGGGTTGTTGGAGGTCGCAGCCCCCCTTTTCATGAGAAATGATTCAGTTAAGCGGCAGCTCAGGGACATCCCAGGAGGTCACCCATCCCGTGACTACTCCAGCCCAAGCACGCTTAACTATGGAGTACTTTCACTTCTCATCACCAATTGAGCTGCAGGTCAATTGGTGATGAGAAGTGAAAGTACTCCATAGTTAAGTGTGCTTGAGCTAGAGTAGTCACGGGATGGGTGACCTCCTGGGAAGTCCCTGCGCTGCCGCTTAACTGAATCATTTCTCATGAAAAGGGGGGATGCGGCCTCCAACAACCCACTGTGCCCAGTGGTGGGACGGGGAGGGGTTGGGGTGCACGGTCTGCAGACCGGTTGAGGCTGAACCCTTTCGAGCTGATGTTGGGGGTGCCGGCGGTCGTCCTTGCGAGCTGTATGCTTGGGAGACTGTTACAAAAAGTGCAATCGTCAATTGGTGATGAGGAGTGTAAGAACTTAATAGTTAAGCGTGCTTGGGCTGGAGTAGTCACGGGATGGGTGACCTCCTGGGAAGTCCCTGCGTTGCCGCTTAACTGAACCATTCCTCATGAAAAGGGGGACTACGGTCTCCAACAACCCACTGTGGCATGTGGTGGGACAGAGAGGGGTTGGGGTGCATGGGCTGCAACCCATTTGGTTAGGCTGAACCCTTTCGAGCTGGATGCTGGGGGTGTCTGCGGTCGTCCTTGCGAGCTGTATGCTAGGGAGACCGTTACATATATAATGAATTTCACTTCAACCAATTTTAATATTGTATACCCATTTAGATCCAATCGCCTTCTTTCCATAATGAAGATTCACCAAAGTCCATGTTTCATTCTTCTCGAGAGCATGGATTTCCTGTTGCATGACATCCCTACAAAATTTGCATTTGACCGCTTGCAAGAAATGCTTAGGGTCAGACTCGGCTGTAATAGATGCTATGAAAACCCGGTGTCGTGGAGAGAAATTATCACAATTCACATAGTGCATTAAGGGGTAACGCGTGCCTTAGGAGTTAGGAGAGTGATTGGACGAATGAACCTGAAGAAGAGACTATACATTTGGCGATATTAGTCTCATAATTTTTCAAATGTGGCGGTGACTTATGAATACGATGCCCACGTCCCAAACCCACTTCCTCATTACCCACTTCCTCATAATCATCACATTAATGTTCACTTGTTTGAATGGAACCTTCACTGACCTCATTTTCATGCCCACTCAGAGAAGAAACATTCACTTTCTGTTCTGTGAGTTCCTCCCATTGATAATTAGAAGCTTCAAACAGGATCTTAGCATTTTGGCCACAACTAGGATATGTATCTGTGGAGCAAGTGGAACGTTTGGCAAATGGAAATTCTCGTTCCACAAATCTCACATCTCGGGAAACAAAGTATTCGCCTTTTAAAATATCATATAACCTCCACCCCTTTTTTTCATAGGGATACCCCACGAAAATGCACCGCCTGCTACGATTCGCAAATTTATCTTTACTGAGTAACTGAATATGTGCATAACACAACCAACCAAAAATCCGCATATGATCGTAGGACAGCACAGTACCAAAAAGCATCTCATACGGTGTTTTGCTACCCAAAATCATAGAGGGAGTGCAGTTTATCAAATAACCTGCTGTCAACACACATTCACCCCAAAAATCTATAGGAAGATGTGCTTGAAATAGCAATGCACGCAACAACATTAAGAATATGTTGGTGTTTATGCTCAACTCGCCCACTTTGTTGAGGTGTTCCCGTACAAGAGGTCTAATGCACCATACCATGTTCAAGAAAATAATTTTTTCAAATAAGTGAATTCAGTCTCATTGTCACTACGTACAATTTTAACTTTCTTAGTAAATTGTCTTTCAGTCATAGCAAAAAATCTTGTCAAAGTTTGGGCCACTTCATTTTTCCCAGTTTAACAAATAAATCCACACATCATGAGAGAAATCATCAACGATAGTAAAAAAATATGTGGCACCACAAGATGCACGCACACGATAAGGTCCCCACAAGTCACAATGAATTAATCCAAAAACATCATCCGCTTTACTATTACTCAAAACAAATGGCGCAAGACATTGTTTTGCTCTAAAAAAAACATCACAACTAATATTTTCCACAGTTTTGTCTTTGTCGTGATTCTTAATTTTGGAAATAAAGTCAAGAGCTTTACTTGAAGGATGCCCAAGTCTGAGAAGCCATATATTTCTGGATGAGCTCATATTGCTCAACTGATGCGCACGAACTGAAACCTTCAAGTAGTATAGCTCTTCGCTCAGTTCACCCGCTCCAATCAAAGTCCTCAAAGTGTTGTCCTAAATAACACAAAATTTGTCAGTGAATTGCACATTGTACAACCCTGTATTCGCCGAGTGGGCCCCCGGGACCCAAGGGGTCTTTTAAGACATTATTTTTCAGCACAGTCCAAGACAGGAAGAGAGGGGGTGTAAGACCCCAAATTTCATGTGCACAGAAAATCAAAGTGATTTGAAGTCAGGGAGCTAGCGCCAGGCGCTAGGGCTAGCGCCGGCGGTAGTGTCCCTAAGCGGTACCGACTTTGTAGCTAGCGCCAGCGCTAGCCACTAGCGTCGGCGGTAGCGGGAAAATCATTTATACCTCAACTCCGACTCTTATTCTCATTTTCTGTGAGAACTCTCTGCTTTTTCGTGGTCTGAGAGCTGAGAGCCGAGGGTTTGAAGTGAGAGCAAGGGTGAGCCTTTCGTTGTGCCAAGGGAAAATTCACGAAAGCGGTCTTGTGTGCTTGCGCCATCAGCGATTCCGTGGAGAGGGTGCTCAGCAAGTTTCCTCCGGATCAAGCTCAGTTTTATGGCACCTAAACGACCAACTAGGGTAACGACTCTCTTTCCTAATCCTTGGACATGTACGTCCTTTGATTTGCATGAATTTAGGAAGACTTCTACTAATTAGTAGATCGGATCTTCCGGTGGGATGAAGTTGTTCCCCCACAAATTGCATATAGAGTCCGGAACGGTAGTACGGACATAGGCATGCTGTGTGAAGCCCATCTGGACAGACTGAGCCGGATTGGTGATGTTTCTTGCGTGTAAAGTGCCGGAGAAAACTCCGTGTACATGCTGTGGTTCGGGTCTTGTGTATTGTGTTGTACAGAAAAAGGTCCCGGAGGTGTTTCCCAGGCAGTACCCGAAGTTTGGTAGCAGAACTAAGTTCTGTTACTAGCGTCAGGCGCTAGCGTTAGCGCTGGCGATAGCTCCAGGTCAGCTATTTGTATTGTGTGTCCTGGAGGTATTTCCCAGGAGTAGCAGAACGGAATTCTGTTTCTGTTACTAGCGCCGGGCGCTAGCGTTAGCGCCGGCGATAGCTCCCAGTGAGCCGCCATGTAAAGACTGCAAAGCCCAATGTACGAGGCTGAGCAGCAGAAGCCCAAGAACTGAGCATCTGGCTTCAACTCGTTGACTTTACAGGTCAAGAGCGGGCTAGGGAAAGTCGTACCCATTTTAGGTAGTTGTGTTACCTAATATGATGAGCGCGGGAATCGGCGGAACCAAACCTTACCCTTAGCTGTCGTGTGAGGATTGCAACCTCGGGATCACGATTCGCAGTTTGGGAATAGAACTCATCAAGGCGGGCCATCCTAGATGAGGGGTAGCTCATATAGAGATTCGACGTTGAAATAAGACGTAGTTTGTAGGCATAACTCAGGGAGTATGCTAAAGTGTGCCTTGAGAGCACGAAGCGGATGGCTCGGACTGCCTCCGTTGGTGTTGTTTGCGGATATATATTTATATGTTGCTGACTCTTATTTGCAGGGAAGGAGCACCGCCGCCCCGAGTGTGGGGTGGGGTCGTTATAAATCTTGGTCAGCTAAAGCTGACCGGTTGCTTGTTTTCCCACCGTTTGGTGGATTTGTTTATACAGGTCCCGGTGAGCCTAGCGGGAAATAGCGGGCTGAAGTCCCTGCTGCTGTGCTGTGCTGGCCCTTGAAGGCCAAAGCTTTTGTTTACCTTTTTGTTCATGTGTGGCCGGCCTGCGTGCCGATGTCTGAAAGCCACCTTTATGATGTAAACAAACAATGCAAATAACTTATTATGTATTTCATTCCTAGTAACGATGTGGACATGTTATACACTGGTTTTAAATGAAAATAGACATGCTTCCGTTATGCGACTCTGGTGCTGAGATAATTATGTCTTTAACTGTTTAAATGCTAATTTTAGTACCGCTCTCTTCTGTTCATTTCATATGGCGTGGGGTCCCGGCCGGACCTACTGTTATATGCTATGTAACAGGGAGGGTGTTACAGGCGAGCGGTGGAGGCGGAGGCCTCCCGCTGGCCCAGCTCGTGTAGGAGGCGAGCGGTGGAGGCGGGAGCCTCCCGCTCGCCCCCGCCCCAGCAGGGGGGGCGAGAGGAGGAGGGGCGGCCAACCCCCCCCCCCCCCCCTCTCGCCCCTGCCCCAGCAGGGGGGCGAGCCCCCCCCCCCCCCCCCCCCCCCCCCCCCCCCCCGCCCCCGCCCCAGCAGGGGGGCGAGAGGAGGAGGGGCGGCCAGCCCCCTCTCGCCCCCGCCCCAGCAGGGGGCGAGAGGAGGAGGGGCGGCGAGAGGAGGAGGGGCGGCCAGCCCCCCTCTCGCCCCCGCCCCAGCAGGGGGCGAGAGGAGGAGGGGCGGCCAGCCCCCCTCTCCCCCCGCCCCATCAGGGGGCAAGAGGAGGATGGGCGGCCAGCCCCCCTCTCGCCCCCGCCCCAGCAAGGGGGGCGAGAGGAGGAGGGGCGGCCAGCCCCCCTCTCGCCCCCGCCCCAGCAAGTGGCGCGAGAGGAGGAGGGGCGGCCAGCCCCCCTCTCGCCCCCGCCCCAACCAGGTGGGCGAGAGGAGAGGGTGGCCTGCCCCCTCTCGCCCCAGCTCCAGTAAGGGTGGCATACCCCCTCTCACCCAACCCCAAGAGGGGGGGGGGGGGTCTGCGTTGAGCGCCTCGTGATGATGCATAATTTGACCTAAGTTATTAATAGGGATATTCAAATATTATAATATAAATATATATATATTGTTAATTTTATCCGTTAAATCGTATCTTTTTATAATTATATCCTAACCACGTCTATTTTACTATTTTTGCAGGATCCCGGGACAGTTGCATTATCATTTCTAAAGAGCACGCCTTTATTTAAGGCGTACCAAACTAAATATCGAGTGCAGCAATGTTACCGTGTTACTGAACCATATTCAAGAAGAGAATGAAGCCCAAATGGTCCGATGAGATATTTTCTCCTAAGTATGAAAGAGGCTAGCCACCTTTGACTATGAATTCAGCATGTGTTCATGAAGGAAGCTTCTTGGAAAGAGAGAAAGCTAGCCAACTTTGATCATACTTTTCAAAGCATGTATCTCATGACAAGTGTGAAAAGGAGTAGCCGTCATTGACCTTTAAAACCAACATGTGTTTTTTACCAAGGGAAGCTTCATGGAAGCTTCATCCTCATGTCATCTACCATCTCTACCTCCTTGGTTTTGGCCCTATAAATAGGCATGAAGGAAGAGGGAGAGGCATCATCCTTCCTCCTTCATTTGAGCCTTTTAGAGAGCTGTTGAGAGTTTATTTTTAAAGTGTTTTAGCTTAATGTTTTCATGTTTAAATGTTCTTGCAATCTTTTTTACCGTACTTGTAATCTTCTTGCAATCTCTCTTTGTAGTGTCTTTTTGCCCTTTTGGTGACTCCGTTTCAATAAGAAATAAAATAGTTTGTTATTCCCTTTCTCTCTCTGTGTGTCTTATTATGCATATTCTTAACATGATTTTCATTTCCTACTTTATTATGAGTAACTAAACTTTGTTTAGTGCTTGATCAAGATGATCCGAGGAATGAAATGATCTTCTCTTCTTAATTTAATTTCTTTTTCTCTTTTAACGAATGCTTAGGATTTACCCTTGATTAATATTTAGTGAGATCATATTATCGATATATGGTTTTCACTTTTGTTTCCGTATTCTAGTAGCCGAAAGGATCGTGTGTACGGTTCGATCACTCACGGGTAAAGAGAGTTAAACGCAATCCTTGAAAGAGGACGACGTAAATCTCCTGGATTGGAGTCAAATCCAATAGCGGGGTTCACCACGTAAAGCGAGCTTTAGGGGTTTCGATTGTGGAACGAAAGTTTGGTCGATCAACCTAAACTCAGTTGGGAGTAGCCTTGAAAGAGGTGCGTTCATGTTTCGGGAATCTCCACGGTCCAAGTATTTCCGTTAAAGTGATTTAGAAATTTATTTATTTTTTATTTTGATGGTTTCATTCCGAGGTGAGCCGAGATCAAGTGCTAGTCTTTTTATATAGTCTAAACCACCTCTTTTTAATCAAAATCTCTCTTTTTGCAAAACCAACTCAAAATCTATATGATAGGATAATAGCGAGTTCTTTGAAGTAGAAGTATTCGACGTGCCCTGGTTCTAATACGACCTTGATATTTCATATCCTATACTATAATCGATAAGGTACACTTGCCTTTATCGAGCATAGAATCGGAGAAAATCAAAATCATTTATAAAACACAAATTTCTCTATCAAGTTTTTGGCGCCGTTGCCGGAGACTTTTTGCGTCGATATTTTGAAAAATAGAATAGCCATTAATTTTATCGTTATTTTTTTATTTTTTGCTTCCCGAAACAAAAAAAAAAAAAAAAAAAAAATCCTTCCTTTTCTTTTATTTTTCGTATTTTCCCCTTCTCTCTTTTCATCTCTTTTAGTGCATGACCCGAGGAAGCTCTTCGAATAGTCCCGATATTCATTTTGATCCAGAGATTGAGCGCACTCTTCTACAACGCCTCCGAACTCGTGATCGGGATTTTGATTTGAACTTCGAAGAGTCGATCGGAGACACTATACCAGAAACTATGGGTGAGCCCAATCCCAATCCGAATGAGGTCCCGCAACGGACCATGTCCTATTATGCGCGGCCGAACTTAGAAGGGACACAATCTAGTATCGTCCGCCCCGCGGTGGCGAACAATAACTTTGAGATCAAGTCTAGCATCATACAAATGGTGCAACAATCGGTGACCTTTGATGGACTACCGGACGAAGATCCAAATTCACATCTTGCTAATTTTCTTGAAATCTGCGATACCTTTAAAATCAATGGCGTTACTGATGACGCCATTCGATTGCGGTTATTTCCTTTTTCCTTGCGGTCAAAGGCCAAACAGTGGTTGGGCTCTCTTCCTAGATGATCCATCACTACATGGGCCGAAATGGCGGAAAAATTCTTAACTAAATATTTTTCTCCTGCCAAGACCGCCAAATTGCGCACTGATATCGCTTCTTTTATGCAAATCGACTCGGAGACTCTCTACGATACATGGGAGCGCTTCAAGGAACTTTTGCGTAGATGCCCTCACCATGCACTTCATACTTGGCAACAAGTTCAAATTTTCTATAATGACTTAAATTTTCAAACAAGGCAGATGATTGATGCGGCCGCTGGAGGTACTCTTAATAATAAAACTCCGGAGGCCGCTCAAGAGCTTTTCGAGGAAATGACCATGAATGCTTACCAGTGGAATGTGCCTCGGTCGCGTCCTAATAAGCCGGCCGGTCTTTTCGAAGTTGATGCCACGACAAGTTTAGCATTGCAAATTGAGCGCTTAACCAAGCAAGTGGCGGAGATGTCTGCTTCCTCCGCCACTCCTTCATGGAATTATAATAATAATGTAATAGAAGAGCAGGTTGACTACATGGGGAATCCTCCTCGACCTTCCTATAACCCAAACTCCGCTCCGTATAACAACACATACAATGCGGGTTATAGGAACCATCCAAATTTCTCATGGAGTAACCAAGGAAATGCTCAGCGCCCTTTAAACCTAAATCAACCTCTTAATCAACCTCTTAATCTAAATCCCCCTCCTCTAAATTATAATAATCCACCAGGATTTCCACCGCAACAGCAAAAGCCCTCTCCACTTGAAGAGATCTTTGCAAAATATGTTGCTACAAATGAATCGAACATCCGGAACCTCACCGGATCGATCAAAAATTTAGAGAACCAAGTGGGCCAACTAGCGAAGATGTTTTCCGAGCGTCAGCAAGGAGCTCTACCAGGAAATACGGAACCTAATCCAAGAGAAAGCGCGAACGTGATTACTCTACGCAGCGGAAAAGAGGTGGTTTCAAAACAGGACGAACCCATGGTAACTTCTCCTCCTCCTATTTTAGCTTCAAATTTGCCCGCTACGTTAGCTCCGCACGCTTCTAATTCTAGTTCAAATATTCCGTATCCGTCTAAGCTTAGGAGCGAGTGCGCCGAGAAAAATTATAAAAAGTTTTTAGAAATTTTAAAACAAATTCATATTAATGTTCCGTTCTGTGAGGCTATCTCTTAAATGCCGAAGTATGCGAAATATCTCAAGGAGTTACTCTCCAATAAAAAGAAACTTGAAGATATTTCACATATTTCCTTAAACGCAGAATGCTCCGCGGTTATACTTAACAAATTGCCCCAAAAAGCAAATGATCCGGGACGGTTCTCCATCCCATGTCTATTTGGCAATGCGTTAGTAAAACATGCCTTAGCTGATCTTGGAGCAAGCATAAACCTCATGCCTTTTTCGTTATTCAAAAAGCTAGGTTTAGGAAATCCTAGCCCTACCCGAATGAGTATTCAACTCGCCGATCGTTCATTAAAATATCCAGTAGGGATAGTGGAGGACGTGCTCGTTAAGGTTGACAAGTTCATCTTTCCGGTGGACTTTGTCATTCTTGATATCGAAGAGGATGCCGAAGTACCCCTCATACTCGGCCGTCCCTTCCTTGCCACCTCCCGCGCAATTATCGATGTAAGTGATGGAAAGCTCCTCCTATGGGTTGGAGAAGATGAAGTTACTTTTAGTATAAATCCCTCAATGCGAAATACTCTAGAAAATGACGATTCATGTTTCTACCTAGAAGAATGTTTCGAAAATGAGTTTTATTCACTTCCTGAGTTAATCTCTTCATCGGGTAACGATTCTGAGCTCGCCGAGCTCTTTTGCTTAGAAGAAGTCTCTCGATCCACACCACCCGAGCCATTACACATCGAAAAATTAAAAATCAAAACATCATATGAAGAACCACCCACTTTAGAATTGAAGCAACTCCCCCCTCATCTAAAATATCTCTTTTTGGAAAAAAATTCTAAGCTACCCGTTATCGTATCATCTGAATTGAGCGATTCAGAAATTTCTGAATTGACTCTAGTCTTAAGCAATCACCGCCACGCAATTGCGTGGCAAATATCCGACATCAAGGGTATAAACCCTTCCTTTTGCACTCACAAAATTTTCCTCGAAGATAATTCCGGCAACTCAGTCCAGCCTCAACGACGACTAAACCCGAATATGAAAGAAGTCGTTAAGGCTGAAGTTATCAAACTCTTAGATGCGGGAATCATCTACCCAATATCGGATAGTACTTGGGTTAGCCCAGTACAAGTTATTCCAAAGAAAGGCGGAGTAACGGTAGTTGCGAATGAAAATAACGAATTGATCCCAACTCGTACTGTTACGGGTTGACGGATGTGCATAGATTATCGAAAACTTAATGATGCCACCCGTAAGGATCACTTCCCGTTGCCCTTTATCGATCAAATCTTAGAACGCCTTTCAGGTGACTCCTACTATTGTTTCCTCGATGGTTTGTCGGGATACTTTCAAATCCCTATTTCACCCGATGACCAAGAGAAAACAACATTCACTTGTCCCTTCGGCACCTTCGCTTATCGAAGGATGCCGTTTGGCCTTTGTAACGCGCCAGCTACATTCCAAAGATGTATGCTGGCAATTTTCGACAAGTTAGTAGAGGAAGTGATGGAGGTCTTCATGGACGATTTTTCCGTTTTCGGAAACTCTTTCAAAAATTGTTTAAAAAATCTCGAGCGTGTACTTCAGCGTTGTGAGGAGACGAATCTAGCTCTCAATTGGGAGAAATGCCATTTTATGGTCAAAGAAGGATTAGTCCTTGGCCATAAAATATCAGGCAAAGGGATCGAGGTCGATAGGGCTAAGATCGAAGTTATCGAAAAGCTCCCCCCTCCAACGAACGTAAAAGCAATTAGAAGTTTCCTGGGCCACGCAGGGTTTTATCGACGTTTTATACAAAATTTTTCCAAAATCACGAAGCCGTTAACCCATCTTCTCGAGAAAGAATCTTCCTTTATTTTCTCCGACGAATGTCTTTTAGCCTTTAAACTTATCAAAGAAAAACTTATAAATTCTCCGATTCTAGTCGCACCAGATTGGTCACTACCCTTCGAAATTATGTGTGACGCGAGTGATATTGCGGTAGGCGCGGTTTTAGGCCAACGGGTAAACAAGTATTTCCACCCAATTTATTATGCTAGCAAAACACTCATGTCGGCACAAGCGAACTACACTACTATCGAGAAGGAGCTTCTAGCTATCGTATTCGCTTTTGATAAGTTTAGGTCGTACATCACTCTCTCCAAAGTAATTGTCTTCACAGATCACTCCGCTCTTAGATATCTCTTAAGTAAATCGGACGCCAAGCCCCGTATTTTGCGATGGATCCTCCTCTTGCAGGAGTTTGATTTAGAAATCCGGGACAAGAGGGGAGGGGAGCCGAAAACTTGGCGGCCGATCATCTTTCCCGATTAGAAAATCCCGCTACGGAAGCATTAGTGGAAGCCGATATTAATGATAAATTCCCGGAAGAGCGCCTCTTGGCTCTCGAAAATATAATGACAACTTCCACCCCCTGGTTCGCGGATTTGGCTAACTATTTAGTAGCCCGGGTCCTACCAAAAGAATTCTCGAGTCAGCAAAAGAAGAAATTCTTTTCTGATTTAAAGAATTATTTTTGGGAGGACCCCTTTCAATTCCGTGTCTGCGCGGACCAGGTAGTGAGAAGATGTGTTTCGAGTGAGGAAGGTTTTAAAATATTGCGGCATTGCCATGAAGGACCAACCGGTGGTCATTATCAAGCGAACCGTACCGCGAGGAAGGTGCTGGAGGCGGGCTTCTATTGGCCCACGCTCTTTAAAGATGCTCACACTCTTGTGAGTACTTGCGACAGCTGCCAGCGGTCGGGCAATATTTCCCGCCGAGATGAGATGCCCCAAAATATTTTTCTTGAATGCGAAATTTTTGACCTCTAGGGTATTGATTTTGTTGGTCCTCTCCCTCCATCTTTTTCAAACAAGTACATTCTCGTTGCAGTCGACTACGTATCGAGGTGGGTGGAAGCGCAAGCTCTCCCCACCAACGATGCAAGGGTCGTCGTAAATTTTCTAAAAAAATTATTCTCTCGTTTTGGCACGCCACGCGCTATAGTTAGTGATAGGGGCACCCATTTCTGCAATAGCCAATTCGCTAAAATTTTAGCGAAATATGGTGTCACTCACAAACTCTCCACTGCATATCACCCACAAACGAGCGGCCAAGTCGAAGTCGTAAATCGAGAATTAAAAAGAATATTAGAAAAAACCGTTTCCATTAATAGGAAGGATTGGGCACTCAAGCTTGATGACGCGCTATGGGCCTATCGAACGGCGTACAAGACCGCTATCGGTTGTACACCGTATCGATTGGTTTATGGCAAGGCTTGCCACCTTCCGGTCGAGTTAGAGCATCGCGCATTCTGGGTGCTTAAATTTTTAAATCTCGACTCTACCTTAGCGGCCGAACAAAGAAAATTACAAATAAATGAATTAGATGAGTGGCGCGCGAATGCGTACGAGAGTAACAAAATTTATAAGGAGTGAACAAAGTTTTATCACGATAAAAAAATAAAATTTCCTAAAACTTTTTCACCGGGTGATCTCGTCCTCCTTTATAACTCTCGCCTTCGCCTTTTTCCGGGAAAGCTGAAATCTCGATGGTCCGGCCCCTTTATCGTTAAAGAGGTTTGGTCATATGGGACAATTCTTATTTCCCACCCAGAAAAAGGATCCTTCAAAGTAAATGGACACCGTCTTAAGTTGTATCTTCCCGGAGAAATATCAAACGAAAAGAGCGAGTCAACATTACTTCCGCCAAGTACGTGAGCGCCAAATGGGTCAAGCTACGCGACCTTAAACAAAACGCTTTTGGAAGGCACCCCAAAGTTTTTTGTTTTGTTATTTTTGTTTTTGTTTTAACATTTTCTGCAGGAACACCACCAGTCCATCCCAAAAATGTCATAATCAGGGACGTCTTACTCCCTTCTCCTTTTTCTCGCATTTTTTTTTGCTTGCACTTAATTTTCTTTATTTTCTTGCTTTCTTTCCCTTTTTGCTTCATACTTAGTTTTAAATATTGGGGACAATATTTAACTTTAAGTATGAGGGTATAGTACCTTAATCTAAATAAATAATATATATATATATATTTTTTATAAAATCCAAAAATCCAAAAAGATGCAATATTTTTCTCTTCTTTCCCTTGTCTTTGTCAAAACAAAAATATAATCAAAAAAAAAATATTGCATAAAACTCATATAAAACTATTAATAATTAGAGTTATTTTTTTTGCTAAATCATTTAGTACCCCATAACTTTGCATTTTCTTATCTTTATTCATTTATGTACTTGTTTAGTTAATATAAATTAGATTAACTTTCATATTGTATATGTTTCATGAGTAATATGTTGACTCATGGAGTGTTTCTAATTAAGGCACATGTTATTTTTGAAAAAAAAACTCTCTTAAATATTTGCACTTTTTCATAGCCATTTTTTCTTTATGTTTTTCACTGATATAAAATCTACCATCCCTTGTTTTCTCTGTTAAAAATCTTTGAAATAATTGATTAGTGTTAAGTATAGTAGATGTGAACGGATCTAGATGCTTATTATCTTCATTTTCATGAAAAGTCAATTATCTTTATTTTCTATCCGGAATTTACTTCTCTTGAATTTCTCAATACTTTGCTTTAAGTAGACTGAAGAGCATGAATATGATCTAGGCATCCTTTTGATCAGTTTGAGCTTTTGTATCCCGAACCTTAAATTCTTAATCATTGCTAACCACGTTGTGCTTTGTCCATTTTCTTTGTAAGCCCCACTTATTTCTCACCAAAGCCATATAGCTTACCCATTTTGCACACTTACAACTTCTAAGCTTTATTCCTCACTTGTGTGTACTACATTTTGTGAAAATGGTGGAGATTTGTATTATATCTCAATTGCTACAAAAGAGGAAAAAGAAAAAAAAAAGAGGATAAACTCAATTGTTTCAAAAGAAGGAAAAAGATATGATATATATATATTTATATATATGCAAAAAAAAGATTATGAATGACATTTTAACCCCAACTTTATATTGCAAAATTACTTGGGGTGTCGAAATTTTATTTTCTAGCAACAAGTTCTTTGCAAAGCTCTTCCTTTTGTTTTAAGTGTGCTTTATCCTTCATGTTTATCTTTTGAACTCCACACCCTTAAAACCTAAGCCAAAAGGATACACCTAATGAAAGCCCTTTTGATTCATGCTCCCAAGGTTTATCTTCTATACGATAGCGAGAAAGTAAATTGAGTAAGTTTCTAGGTAGCAATATTGATCTTTGATTTAGATTGATATGATTATAAAATGTTTCTTAGATTTTAGTAGCAACTCAATATCCTTTTCATTCATCATATTACTCAATTTTTTAATTTTGCTTAAAACATGAGATGATTTATTTTTATGCTAGTAAAAATTGTAAAAACTTTGTGCCAAGACTAAGTAAAAATGTTTAGGTTTCTTTTCATAATTTCTCTATCTTAATTTCGCATCGTACTTGTGTTTGACATAACCAATTAGTTTAGTTAGTCCTTTTTATCTTCGCTAGCTCGTATGTCTTTGCTTGAGGACAAGCGAAATAATAAGTTTGGGGGAATTTGATGATGCATAATTTGACCTAAGTTATTAATAGGGATATTCAAATATTATAATATAAATATATATATATATATATTGTTAATTTTATCCGTTAAATCGTATCTTTGTATAATTATATCCTAACCACGCCTATTTTACTATTTTTGCAGGATCCCGGGACAGTTGCATTATCATTTCTAAAGAGCACGCCTTTATTTAAGGCGTGCCAAACTAAATATCGAGTGCAGCAATGTTACCGTGTTACTGAACCATATTCAAGAAGAGAATGAAGCGCAAATGGTCCGATGAGATATTTTCTCCTAAGTATGAAAGAGGCTAGCCACCTTTGACTATGAATTCAGCATGTGTTCATGAAGGAAGCTTCTTGGAAAGAGAGAAAGCTAGCCAACTTTGATCATACTTTTCAAAGCATGTATCTCATGACAAGTGTGAAAAGGAGTAGCCGTCATTGACCTTTAAAACCAACATGTGTTTTTGACCAAGGGAAGCTTCATGGAAGCTTCATCCTCATGTCATCTACCATCTCTACCTCCTTGGTTTTGGCCCTATAAATAGGCATGAAGGAAGAGGGAGAGGCATCATCCTTCCTCCTTCATTTGAGCCTTTTAGAGAGCTGTTGATAGTTTATTTTTAAAGTGTTTTAGCTTAATGTTTTCATGTTTAAATGTTCTTGCAATCTTTTTTACCGTACTTGTAATCTTCTTGCAATCTCTCTTTGTAGTGTCTTTTTGCCCTTTTGGTGACTCCGTTTCAATAAGAAATAAAATAGTGTGTTATTCCCTTTCTCTCTCTGTGTGTCTTATTATGCATATTCTTAACATGATTTTCATTTCCTACTTTATTATGAGTAACTAAACTTTGTTTAGTGCTTGATCAAGATGATCCGAGGAATGAAATGATCTTCTCTTCTTAATTTAATTTCTTTTTCTCTTTTAACGAATGCTTAGGATTTACCCTTGATTAATATTTAGTGAGATCATATTATCGATATATGGTTTTCACTTTTGTTTCCGTATTCTAGTAGCCGAAAGGATCGTGTGTACGGTTCGATCACTCACGGGTAAAGAGAGTTGAATGCAATCCTTGAAAGAGGACGACGTAAATCTCCTGGATTGGAGTCAAATCCAATAGCGTGGTTCACCACGTAAAGCGAGCTTTAGGGGTTTCGATTGTGGAACGAAAGTTCAGTCGATCAACCTAAACTCAGTTGGGCGTAGCCTTGAAAGAGGTGCGTTCATGTTTCGGGAATCTCCACGGTCCGAGTATTTCCGTTAAAGTGATTTAGAAATTTATTTATTTTTTATTTTGATGGTTTCATTCCGAGGTGAGTCGAGATCAAGTGCTAGTTTTTATATAGTCTAAACCACCTCTTTTTAATCAAAATCTCTTTTTTTGCAAAACCAACTCAAAATCTATATGATAGGATAATAGCGAGTTCTTTGAAGTAGAAGTATTCGACGTGCCCTAGTTCTAATACGACCTTGATATTTCATATCCTATACTATAATCGATAAGGTACACTTGCCTTTATCGAGCATAGAATCGGAGAAAATCAAAATCATTTATAAAACACAAATTTCTTTATCACCTCGGAATGACGGGATTTGGCTATTGACAGCCCAAACTTGAGGGCACTTTCGTAATCTCGTAGGCCAGAATGTGGCTATTGGCAGACCAAGTCCAGAAATCTATAAATAGGACCAAGGGGCACCATTTGAAGGGACTTCTCTTTTGGCCACTCTCTCTCCATGCTTCTTTGGTGGGTGGAGAGAGCCTCCAAAGGTGCTCAAGCTTAGCATTGACTTGGGAGGGGAAACGCTCTAAGATCTTCCGGGTGTGTGGTGGGACCTTCTCACTAAGCCCTTGGTCTCATTCTTAGTTCCTTAGCCTCTTAGCCTAGAGCTCTCCCTTGGGAGAAGTAAGTGTGAGGTAACCCCCCAACTTGTTGAGGGCCCGAACTCCACAGAGACCAATTTATTGGTTTCAACACACATGATAATTTGATTCTGCAAGAAGTTGTGAAACAGAAATCAAGTTGCATATTAATTTTGGCGCATATAAGACTTGATGAAGAGTCATTTGACCAAGAAGAAAATCTCCTTCCATAATGGCCGTTGTAGAGTCTCCATTCTAAAGACCAACCAGAGAGCTTGCAATCTTCCGAACATTGCACAACAAATCAAGGTTTCCTGTCATATGTTGAGACTCCCCCATATTAATTATTCAATGTACACTATTTGACTTACCCGTCAAGTGTTCATTTTTTCCTGGCTTAGTCACCTGATTGTTGAGCAAGTTCCGCAAGGTTGCCCATTCGTGGTCAGTGAGACCGTTGATCCCTGCACGACCAGCATCAGAAAGTACTCCTCCCTTGGCGAAATTAGTGGAGCTAGAAGCATTAGTAGCATTTGCCCGCACACGAGTACCCTGCCCACGACCAAGCCCGCGAGCCCCATTGGATTGTCCTCTGCCCATACCATGAGAGTGATCTTCCCACTAGTCTGGATATCCAACTAGCTTAAAGCAAGAAGAGGCATCATGCCCAGATTTAATTTCCGCAATAACTACAACTGTTGATCTTCCCTTTTCTCCTTAATCAGAGGACTTGAATGGATCCCCGCCTGCACAACGATGCTTAAGACCTCATGGCGCTCATTTCTTATCTTGGTCATGTTCATGGCGCTTCTCGATTATCATCATCGAATAAACCTGATTCACGCTCGAAAGAGTAATCATACTCAAAATATTGGACCGAGTTGTCCCAAACATTCCATGATCATCCAATCCCATTAAAAATTGGTGAGTCTTTTCTTTTTCTCTTTCTTGAGCAAACTCAGTGGTCGTCCCACAAGTACAACCCGAACAAATACATACATGATTCTTGGTCTATCTAACAAGTTCCTCCCACACCGTCTTCAATTTTCCATAAAAACTCATAATTGTTTGGCCAGATTGTTTGCAATTGACAATATCATTCTTCAATTGATGAATGCGCATATCATTCCCGATTGATAGCCTCTCCATCAGATCTTCCCACAAAGTTTTCGTACAGTCCATGTACGACAAGCTCGGCCTTAGAGAAGAATCAATAGTATTAAAAATTCACCCCACAATCATGGAGCTTATGGTATACCAATCTTCCATTTCTAGAGCTCCATCGGTAGGCACATGGACTTTCCCTTTTATGAATCCCAATTTCTTCTTGGCACGAATACGATTCTTCACGGCTTTAGCCCATTCAGCGTAGTTCTCGTCCTTCAAGATCACCAGAGTGACGATGGTGCCGGGGTTGTCAGCGGGAGAGAGATAGTATGGCGAGGTCGAATCCAACATAGGTGGCTTTGGTTGCCCGACGAGACTCCCGCCCAATCCAACGAGATCGTATCACCGCCCCCACTTGCCTTGGACGATCGAGTCTCCAGCCATGATGCACCTCATCTCTGATACCAAGATAAAAACGAGAAGGGGAAGGATTTACATGAGCAATCTTACCATTCAGCCAAGAGGAATGGAATGAGAAACATCCACGGAGCAGCAACCACAAAGTGTAAGCCCAGTAAAATCAAAATGTAAGCCAGGTAATATAAATAATGCTCTATTTGCTACGTTTTAATGTTATCTATTTTTGTGGTCCTTTTTCCTATTCTTGGTTAATTTATCATTTAAAATTAGTTTATCATTAGATTAGTTTTTATATTTATAGTGCGCGATCTTCCACGAATTTTCCCCTAGGCACTAATCCCGCTCGCACAGTCGTGCCACTACCAAACGGGCAGCGGTGGCAACCGAGTGGATCCGAGATCTACAATAGCCAAGTCTTTCATCATGTATATGTATAAATAACGGAAAAGCTCCAATCATGATTGGTATAGAATATTCATGCCTAACATAATTCAATATGTCCAAGTATTTCATCGTCTATCCTAATATATAAAGATGTCCCCTTATGGTGTAATGATGTGCACCATCTGTTTCATCGTGACCGTCCATTTTAAATCAAAACTTATCATCTTCAAGAAAAAAAATATTCTTGGTTATTGATTTAAAATAAAAATTACTAACGCAAGAGATCCCGATAGGTTCTGGGTTTTCCCTTCTAGCTACTCCTCTCTGTCTTTCCCCCCACACCCATGCATTAAGGCGACACGTACGTTTTGCGAACGAATCACCAGGTCACAAAAGCGATCAAAACTAAACTTTGTTCCAAGTTGTGTACGTGGATAATATTTCCACCTCGCTTTCTATGCTTTGATTCATTAGTGGTCCAAAGCTTTTATAAAATATAAATACGAGTGATAGCGCACGAGGGTCTCTCCGCGCTTCCGCGAAAATAACCCAATCAAGCGACAATCAGAAAACAACGAGCGGCGGGACTGCCGTCGTGTGAAGCCCGAGCTGGCGAGCACAGACGGAAGTATTATTTTATGAAGTTAGTAGCGGGGGGCCATGCAATATCTTATAAGCACCTTAAAGATAGAATGAGACCCACAAAATATACCATATAGAGATATTTGATAAGGCCACGTGTAACAACAACAGCAACCTCCTGGGATTCCTATTCGATCTTGACCCTTCACCTGGATATCATGTGGATAACATTAATTACAGTAGTGTCCCCCCATTGTCCTCTCCATCTCCTTATAATTCCACAAAAATATCTGCAGAACTTTAATTAATATATATATGCATGCATTTTTTTTCTTGTCTTCTTCTTCTCTCCTCTCCCTCTGAAGAAGAGTTGCAGGCAGTGTAAAGAAAGAGTAGATGAAACATTATCAGCATCTTCCTTGTTTGCACTGTCACCCGCATGGATACGTAAGAATGGTGAGTACTGTTAAAGTATATTTAGATAACTGGTTAACAGATACTTCGCGGTTGGTTAGGATCCAATAGAGATCCACTTATAACCCGCCGGAGATTTAGAGTTTGCCTATAAATACCATGCTAGGGGCAACGAGTAGACTGTTCCAACCTAGACAGTCACGCAGATGCATCAAGCACCATTCTAACAAGTACTGGTAATCAGGGGCGGATCTAGAGGAGGGTCAAAGGGACATTGACGTCCACTTTTTTTTTTGGCGATTTGTTATAAGCATGCCAAAATTTGGCTATTTGCAAATAAAATTTGGCTATTCGTAGACCAAATTTGACTTTTTGCAAACCGAACTTAGTTATGTGCACCCCCAATATTAATTTGGAATTTTTTATGTACTGTATTTAAAAAAAAAATTATGCACCCCAATTTCTAATTTCCTGGATCCGCTGCTGCTGGTAATTGTGCGTATTTATACACTTAATTTTGTTTGGTTAGAAGCTTTTATACACTTTATTTAGTAGCTAAATATTGGGGAACCACTGCAAGAAAAATATTATTTGGCAAAGAAAATTAGGATGGCTAAATAATTACTTCCTAATTATCATCAAATTTAGTTAGGTAATTTTTTTTTATTTTACCTACAAAAATAGCAAAAAAAATTTGTTGCAAAATAAGAGCGCTTTTTTTTTGCAAAATATTTATGGAGGCGAAAAATTATTTTCTTCAAATAAATTCATCTCTCTTTCTTAAAAAATAGAAATTTTAATTTTCTCATCTCGTATAAAATATAATTTATAAATTAGCAAAAATTATTTATATACATAGAAGTAAATACTAATATATTTAATTTGTGTCGTGATAAAAGGTTCACCACTTGATCGAGAGGTGTCTCCTTCTTCGCATGAGTATGGACCAGTGCGTTAAGACTCTCGCTCTGCATGCGGGGGTGGAGCCGCTTGTCACCTTAACAGGTCTCTCTCTCTCTCTCTCTCTCTCTCTCTCTCTCTCTCTCTCTCTCTCTCTCTCTCTCTCTCTCCCTCTCTCTCTCTCTAAAGAACACAACATAATATTGCATACATATGCAGTATGGAAGGGGCTAATGAGAGAGAATGAAATCTTCTTCCAAGATTATATGTCTCATGCATGTAAGCCTCAAGCAAGCTATACATATGTGTATGCCTCACTTTCTTTGTTCATTTTTAACTAATTTTTAATAATTGCTAGTTAATTTAAAGACCATGAATAGGTTTTATAATAATCTATCATGCTCATTGTTGTATTTTGGTCACCAAATTTAGTTCGCCACAAAATGATCACGAACAGGGGCAGATCTATAGGCGGGCTGGGGCTCCCCCCAAAGAATTTTGCAAAATAGATGGTGAATTTGGATTCATCTCATCGAGGTAATGAATGTCAACTACTTACATGTCTAAATGATGTCCAAATAAGAGAGAAACGACTGCAGTAAAATGAAAACATTTAGATTTCTTTTTGGCTGGAGAAAGACGATATCTGCCCCCCTGTTGAAATTCCTGGATCCACTTCTGACCATGAATACTCTGAATTCTTAATGTTATATGCATCAAGTATACTCGATCTAAAATAAATTGTTCGGAGATAGCTAGAAAGAGGCCTATATGCATATCGATACTTGATTTTTCGAATACGAGACGATGCTCGACATGAAATGAGTTGGTGATTACATAATTAAACATATTAATGAAAATTAAGGAGATCGGCATAAATCAAGTACTGATCGATGTTTTTTTTTACAGAGAAACCAATGCGGAACAAGGGATCGAGATCCCGTTGGAGGTGATCTAGCACCATAATTAGTAATGATAATCATATATAATTAGTTGTTAATTAGTGTAGTTAAATTAAGGGGATGCTTGTATCAATAAGTGTTGATCAAGGCAGCATGTATCAAGCTGAAGTAATTAATAGCAGTCTTTTGTGCTACAGAAACAATTAAATTGTGATTTAAGTTATTTTTTGTGATTTTTTATTCATTTTAAGCTGATCAAATTTGAGAAAAAATGGATAGCTTAAAAGAACTATGGCCTTCTTTTATACACCTTCTGTCTATAATTTTTATAGCAATGTATGAATCCTTTTTTACATACATGTTAACAAATATATGAGCATTTTCGTACGGGCTAACTTCAGTCGAGCCCAGATGAAAATAGGAGCCGGTTAGACACGAAGCATTTGAAAACCCAGTGCACCAGAAGGAAAACAAGCGCTAAAAACACTTTTTATCATCAAATGAGTTGCCCCACACAAAAATGGGACCCCATCTTAAATGGGATGTTTTTCCTTATAAAGAAAGAACACCCGATTATTGGTGAAATATTTGTGTCCGGGTCCCAGTTATAATCGGGAGTCGCTGGAGATACAACTCATTTATCCTTGATACAACTCCTTTATATGAGATACATCTACCTTTACATATGACACAATGTGGCTGGTCTCGGACGGTCTGAGTCCCAAACGCAAATATTTCGTAGATTATTGTAATTTCCCCTCCCCCTTCTTGCCTTTTGCAATGCCAGGCCAGGTGGGGGGGGGGGGGGGGGGGGGGGGGGGGGTCCTTATTTTTCCCATCTGCATCCATTTATCTGCATTGTAAGACAAACTGCTTGAATTCCTTATTTTTCATATCTATTCTTATGCTAGGTGATTGATATTAGCACACCATAATTGGATATACGCAGCCCCTAAACCGATATTTGTACACCTATTTGATATTCGCAGCCTAAAACAAATAATAAATCTTCTCATTTAAATTTCTAAAATTTTGCACAACATGAAAATGCAGAAAAAATAATATTCATGCAATTAGGACAGTGTCCTAAAACATGAAGCAATAACACATCTTCTCCAACTTTAAGTTTGCAGAAAAATAGTTATTCATGGCCTAACAATACGCATGATGGCTTAACCTATTCAGTGTTTTATTTTTATTTTCTTGATCTGTGAAAGGATATAGGCTTTGTAAGATCTATGCTCTTAATGTTTCTATTTTTTAAAACATGCAAATTACTAATCTTCTTCTATATAAGATTTATATACTGCTCCAGCCAATATAAATGTTTACATGGAATTGATCTCTTAAGAGTATCCATTTCACCACTTTGATCATGGGTTTATCACGTGATCATGGAACCAATATTCCAAGCAGAAAATCAGTCAAAAAATAGTTTTCAACTTCAAGAAATACCAAGCTATTGTTCTATTTTTTACATTGTTTGTGAATGCTAGCTACCATGCAACCAAGAAAATCATGACCATCGTCAGTGTTCTTGATCCTCGCAAGAATGCATTGTCATTTGTGTTCATAAGATTAAAATTAGCATGACCTTACTCCTACATCATTAAAAGCAGCAGTCCCTCTCTGCGACAATCGATCAAACACCTGACGTGCGAGGTCTTTGAATTAGAAAGGCATTAGTGATGTGTGTGAGTAGGAAAGGATTGTCGGAGAAATGAGATTTGATGAGTTTAGCCAGTGAATTTAGCAGGAGATCAGTGGGTTTTGGGCAGTGTCTCAGAGACACATGAGATTTTGGGAAAAGTTTGTGTCCAGATCGTCAATTGCTTCGTGAAGGCTCCGACGCCTAGAGGTGGCGGTCCCAGTCTGGAGGAAGGGAAGCTAGGGCGGCGAAGTGCTCTCCAGCGAGGTCGGTCGGCTCGAGCAAGGGTGGTCTGCCTTCTTCCGCGAGTTCGGGCGAGGAGGATGGGAAAGGAAGGGGGGTCTGCGATTAGAAAGGGGGAGGGCTTTCTACTTTTAATTTTAAGTTCTAATTTATGGTGTGCGAATAGCGATTTTGGGTGTGATCGCCATTTTAAGTTTTAATTTATGGTGTGCGAATAACAGTTTCAGATGTGCTTATATCAATCGCCTAAAAGAAAATAGGACAAATCTGATTGAGAATTCAATAGAAAAAAGAAATCTAATACTAATATTCTATAGATAAATGAACATATAAATGAACTAAACTTAGAGCATAATAAAATAGTTTTGAACATGAAAGTGGATGAAATTCCTTAGGTGTGGTCGGGCGTTCACGAACGACTGTTCATGACCACCGTGTTCATGACCGCCACACCAAACGGAGCCCTAGTTAACTAACAACACAATAAAAAGGAAGATAATCAACAAGATGACTAGTTCAACATGACACGAGACAATTGAATATATCGCCTCATCAACCGCAAGCGAGTAAAAGTTCAGGGCATCCTAACAAAGAACGACTCAGAGTCGACGAGTTTATAAGTCGGATTTCAGATTAGTTTGAAATCAAATTAAGCACCAAAATCTTTGGGTTCTTAATTCATGCCCTTAACTTATAGCAACTGCAAGTAGATAGAAGTGAAACCTCTTTCCATTTTCATACTTTGGGATGAAGAAGCTAACCATGCCAAGCCAAGAAAGGGAAGCATTCATTAATTTGGCCACAACCAAATCCTCCTCCAAAAATAGACGACAACTACGACAAAATCATTTTCGGTCAACTTCATTGATGGAATGACTACAATCAAATGAAAAGTCAACCTTCATTTATCACAAGAAATCTCGATGTTAGATGATGGGATCCATCCAGGTCGACTGGGTAAACCTCTTGCAACATGGTTCGATGAAACATTAACGATGGGATCGTACGCGCTACAATCAACAACGATGATTCAAGTACTCGTGTCTCAAAAGCCAAGTAGCTCAAAACCGTGCCCGACTTGAGAATCATCAAACCACACGAGACATCTAGGAACAAGATATCTGCCTATAAAGAATAAATCGATAAGTTGTAGAACTCTCTGATAAATAAAAAGCTTACAAATGTACTGCTCCATTCTCTATAATAACACAAGCAGCATCCGCTCAGCATTAATAAACAACAAGGATTGAAAGAAAAAGTTCAATTATCTCAATCTCTCAACGCCCTTTTCCCGAACTCTCTGATATGTGGATAACATGATATGATCCAATCCCCGCCGTCGAAAGGAGAGGACCAAATTCTAGAGAGAGGAGGGAGAGAACAAACTGACCCATTTTTAGAGGATGATGAGGCGCACGATTTGTCCGGACAGCCTGAAGGATTTTGCAGCCTCTCTCAGGCACTTGTTCTTTTCAATGCGAGGCCAATGCTGCATCAAGATCAGATCAGGCTCGAAGAGTTAGCATATTTATGAACCTGCTGAGTAGATTACCCTGGCTGCGCGTAAAACTAATCAGAATAATACCTCGCTGAGCTTATTGAGATTCTCCCTCACATTTCTCAGCAACTTGTGTGAGTCCCCTTCCCAGTTGTAGAACTCCAGGCTCCTCTCTATCAAAAGCTTCTCACAAACCTGATAGGATGAAGCATGGAGGTAGGAGGAAACTCTAACATGTAGGCAAATTTATTTTTTTCTGAATACAGTTCATCATCCTTATCTATCTATTTATATTCAATAAACATGAGAATAAACAAGAGAATGTCATTTACATTATTTCTTCAATAGAATCAATCATTTCTTCAACACACTACTTAGATGACAACGACTTTTATACCAACAACAAAATTTCGGTTTTGTAAAATTTATCTTGCAAGTTCTCGTGATATTCGTTATTGCATAGCGATCACGAGGTACTTCCTCATCTCAACCACACAGCCTTTAGGGCCGGTGCACAAAGCATCCCCGCACAACGAGGGTCCGGGGAAGGGTCCCACCACAAGGGTGAAATGTAGGCAAACCTTACCCTGCATTTTTGCAAGAGGCTGCTTCCAGGACTAGAACCCGTGACCACAACCACACAACCTTAACTCTAAAAATTATATCGTCATCTAAATCAACATTTTTTTGAATACCCGATTAGCTATTGTACCAGTGCATTTCCCTAAAGTTCTTCCGCCAAACTGTAGTGCGGAATATTTAGGTATTTCTTAACTTCTTATGGGATAGACTTGTACTTGTTTATATCACCACCAATCAAATTACATATCATAAACTTGGTCTTTGTTCTATTAATTATAAGCCCTCTATTTAATATCTCCACTTTCAATTTTTCTCCTACCAAAGGGGGTTTTCTCACCAATAAAAATTATGTCATCAGTTAAGAAAGTCGAAAGTCGCTCGCTATTTGACTTAACTTGAAATCAAGCCAAAATAATTTGAGTCAATTTGAGTTGAACCAATATGGCTCAGTGGCTCGCTCAAAATCTGATTCGATCCAGCTTGAAATCATAGTAGTCATTCGATTTTTACATCATGATTCACGTGGTCTGTCCACTGACCTTGCCCACCTATTTCAATTAATTTAGTAATATCATGGTATTTTGAGGTAGCTCAAGTTGGTTTTGAGCCGGCTCAAATTGATCATTTAAAAGATTTCAGATTTCGAACTGGCTCGAACTGGTTTTGAGACCTGATATCGAGTCGATTCTTAATGTAATTCAAAATTTTTTGGTCACTTTTAATATCAATTAATGATCCAACAAACTTATCATTATAACTTTAGCATATATTTTGACACAACTTATTACTTAATGCACATCAAATCATTTCTCATGTTAAAAAAAATCATATGAGATCTTCAATCATGCATGTCTAATAAATCCAAAATACCTTTCAACTTGCAGCTTTGTTCTTTAATGCATATTATTATTAATAACGTATATGTATTTTTCTGTATTTTATTATTCCTGTATTTCGGGCTATATATATATATATATATATATGTTGAAACCGTCAACCGGTCTCTGAGTTCGGACCCACAGGGGGTGTAGCCTGCGCCTACTTCTCCCTCACTAAACTCTCTTGACCGAGGATGAAAAATCTGGAACAGACCCAAGGCTGCAGCGAGGAGGTCCCGCCACACACCCGGAAGATCTTAGAGAGCTTCCCCTCCCAAACCAATGCTCAGCCGGGCACCTTGGAGGGCACTAGCAGCCAACTCCGAAAATTACCTGGAGGAGAGAGCTCAAAAGATCTCATCTCCTTCAAGGTGCCCTTAAGGGTCTATTTATAGATTTTCTAGTCTTGGACTGCAAATAGCATGAATCCGCCTTTTGGTTTTACTACTCACACCCCAAATTGGTCTGCTAACAGCCTAACTCCGCTGTTCCGAAGGGCTATTAGTAGCCCATAAGGGGTATCTAGGACATTTCCCCTTCAGATCCCCTTGTGCGAGTGATCCCTGAGGGCACCACTCGCCTCCCCGGGCGAGTGGTCCGTGAAGGCACCATTCGCTTGCTATGGGCGAGTGGTCCATGGAGACTCCACTCGCCTTTTCCTGATCCCCCAAGTGAGCGGGGCTTCGACCCCCATTCGTCTGTCTATCCGCACTCCAGAGCCTTCTCGCCAGTGAGTGCTTCCTCAACTCTTCGGGCGAAAGCCCCCTTCGGCCTATGTGAATGCTTACTTGCACCACCCGTTTCTCCTTCTGGCGACCTTGAGTCTGGGGTGGGACCACTCGGCGAATACGGGGTTGTACAATATATATATATATATACCTCATATGAGGTAAGTAGCTCTCCAAAACCTAATCAATATGATATCAGAGCAGGGTTAGAAAAAAAAGGAAAAAAATGGTCGTCGATCCCTATCTCCCGATCCCACTTCATCCACGACGACAAAGACGATCCCGCCTCGTTCCAACGACACCTGATCCCACCTCGTCCTCAACGACGGCGCTTGATCCCGCTTCATCCCGACGATGCTTCGTTCCGACAACACCTCGACGACGACGATCCAGAGTTTTCCCTGGTCCCTGACTTGATTTGATTCGCCTGATCCCGACGACGACGACCTTCATCCTCACGACAATGCTGATTTTATTCGCCTGATCCCGACGATAGCAGCAAACCTTGAGCCCCCTCTTCTGACTCGTGACAACACCGATCAACGAAAGTAGGATTCTCTTTCGTTGATCGATGACCTTATTGGACTGATATTGTGGTCGAGATTGTCGGATTCCCGCAGGAATGCCTCTACAAGACTAAGTGTCTAATTATTGTAACCTTAGGGAAGATTTTGGTCATTCTCCCTTCTGGATAATAACGAAGAATGTCAACGAATCCTCATCTAGGAATACTGCCCCTTCAACCATACTGCATGGGAACTACAACAACGCATTCCCTCCTAATGCCAGACTTGCCACCACCATTCTTACCTCATCGAACTTCCAACAAAGAAAAAAGGGAGTCACTATGTCTCTAGTTGTCATACGACGCATGCGCCACCTTACCAGGCTCCCAACTGATGTTGCATGGAGTCAAGCGCATGAGGATTGGTATAGTATTGATGATTGTTGGATCTTTGCACTTTTGTTGAGCTCTATGGATCCCTCTGTTTAGCAAATGTGTAAGAATTGCAACAGTACTAAGGAGTTATGTGATACTTTATATATGATGTTCTCTCAGGTGAACAATCTCACCCGCCTTGGGGAATTCTTCCCTAAGATGGCTGAACTAAAACAGGGAGCGCGTTCAATCACCGAATACCTCGCCGAATGGAAGGTTCTTGCAGATGAGATCTTGGATCTTTGGGAGATCCCTACCACCAGAGAGGAGCACCAGGCTCAGTGGGGGGCATCTCGTACTTATTTGGCTACTAAATGATCTTGAGTCAATTTTTTCTGCAACAAAGACTAAAATGCTTGTCAGCCCTTCTACTCTGCAGACTGATATTGTGTACCACCGTCTGACCAAGGCGTGAGCCTCCTCTACCCATACTACTTCGACATTACATGCTGCCTCTAGTGATCCATTAGTACTTGCTCTCGTGGTGGGAGAGGAAGTGGCCGAGGTGGACGCTCAGGTCAAGGTCGTGACAACGACATAAGACATTGCACACATTGCGGGCATCGGGGTCATATCAAAGACATTTGTTAGGTTGTACATGGAAAGCCTGAATGGGCAACCAAGCCCCCTCCTCCATATTCCCTCTCTGACTATTAAGATATTTGAAGAGGAGTATCGTCGCCTTCAGCCTTCAGGCTCTCCAGATTGAGACTCTGACCCACAGTGTTGTCGTTGCCCAGACTGTTCAGTCAGCATGTACTTCTCAGCATCCTGTTCGTTGGCTGGAAGATTCTGGAGCTTCAAATCATCTTACTAGTACTTCAGGTATCTTACACTCGTACAAACCTCACAATAGATCATCGATTACAGTGGCAGATGGATCAACTGTACTTATTGTTGGGTTTGGTAGCTTGATGTGACCTCCCAATATGACTCTGTCATCGGTTGCTCGTGTTCCTCAATCTGCTTACAACTTACTGTACATTAGTAAGCTCACTTGTGAACTCATTTAGATCTTTTAGTTGTGTATTTCAGAAACAGTTGACGAGCCGTATTATTGGTAGAGGGAAGTGAATGGTGGAATGTATGTTCTGGATAAAGTCCCGGCCTTGCCTGTTATGTTGCTTCTGCCAAGGTAATGGATGCGTCGTTTGTATCCTGATTCCTGAGTTGGGAAATGTTTCCCATCTCAACTGTGAGTCTTGTTATTTTGCTAAACATCATAGAGTTAGTGGTGTTCCTCGTGGTGAGCCTCGTGCTGATGCACCATTTGACTTGCTTCATTCTGATGTATGGGGATCGTGTCTTGTCCCAACTTTACTAGGACATAAATATTATGTCATCTTTATTGATGATTTCTCTAGCATGACTTCGGTGTACCTAAAGAAAAATCGTTCTGCGCTTCCTTCTATTTTTCAAAGTCTATGGAATGAAATATTTACTCAATTTTCTTTTCGCATTAAATGTCTTTGCACTAATAACGGGAAAGAGTACTTATCTCACTTCATGTACTCTTTCCTTTTAGACAAGAGTATCATGCATCAAACTGCTTGTCATGACACCCCTCTCCCAACAAAATGGTGTGGCTGAACGAAAAAAATCGCCAACTCCTTGAAGTTACCAATACCATTCTTCATCATAAGCATCTCCCCTCTCATGTTTTTCAGGAGGAGACACCCTACCATACTCTATTCTATGCTCACTCTAGCCACTCCTTACCTTTACGTGTATTTGGGTATATCTGCTATGTTAGAGATGCTCGTCCCTCAGTTTCCAAACTTTACCCACGCTCCTTAAAATGCTTATTTCTTGGATACACATGCACTATTAAAGGCTACATATGTTATTCTCCTGGTCTGAAAAGATATATCATCTCTGCTTATGTTGTCTTTGTTGAATCTGATTGCTATATTCCTAACACTCTTAGCTTTATAGCTCGTCTCTTCTCTTGATTCTATTCTCGTACTACGTCCTGAACAAGTCGTGTTTTCCCCGAAGAACATTCAGAATTCTCTCTGGGGACAAGTTTACTCTTGTCTCCCCTTTGACAGGGCATCCACAAACCCACCTCAGCATAACTTTTCCCATGGTAGTCTTATGACTATTCCTTGGGAAGAAGCTGCTTGTGCAAACGAAAATGCTTTGCCTTCTAACATAGATCCACCCAATGTTGTGCGTAAGGGAAGTCGTGCTTGTCGGGACAAACCTCTGTTTGTCACTTTTTATCAAGGTTTATCTGCTTCTTACATTGCATTAACCTCCACAATTGATCATCGCAACATTCCTTCCACCAGTATTGATGCACAAGCTCATCCTACCTGACCAAGTATTATGCAAGATGAATTAGATGCCCTACAACTAAATCAAACATGAGACTTAATTCCCTTACCTTCCGACAAATGTGGTATTGGTTGCAAGTGGATATACACTATAAAGGTGAATGCAGATGGTTCTCTCGATCGGTTAAAAGCTCGTTTGGTGGGTAAAGACTATGCTCAGACGTATGGAGTGGACTATGATGAAATGTTTGTCCGGTTACCAAAATGTCTTCCATTCGCCTTCTCCTATCTCTTGCAGCCTCTCACCAATGGCTCTTGTTCCAATTGGATATCAAGAATGTTTTTCTTCACGGTTCATTAAAAAAACGGTGTATATGGAGCAACCACCTGGGTTCGTTGCTGAGGGGGAGAGAATCAAGGTGTGTCACCTCAAGAAGTCTTTATATGGGTTGAAACAATCCCCTCTAGGGAATTCTATGACTCGGGGTCCTCTCCCTCCATTAGAGGATCATAAGCCTATTTACATCAGAAAGATCCCCATGGTAGATCTCAGCACCATCACGTAGATCATCAACATCCCAATCACCCATACGTAGGGACCATGTTGACCATCCAATGCAATTCAATGATGATATGGACAATTACTATGATTATTTGGAACCTCGTATAGGTCACTATATCGATGATGACATCACTCGTAGAGTGATGATAGATGCATCATCCTTTAGCAGACAACTAAACCCAGAGGAATTTAATCATTAACTTCTAGATATGAACCATTATTTTGATTGACACGAAATGACGGGTTAATGTCGTGTTAGGTTCGCTAAGACGAAGCTTAATTTTCTGGATAAGATCTATTATACAAGCATGGAGCAAATGATAGAGTGTGAGAGTTTTCGCTCCATTTATCGATGGGCTTTGCATGGGCCGAAAGTTGAAATAAAAGTAACTCTAGGTCTCATACAGGAGTTAGCTCCTTGATCAGTTGTATTCCTTATGGCAAAAAACTATGTATGCTGCAAATAATATGACTCAATTCGACAAGTTAGTAGTGAAGAGTGATCAAGGAGGAGCTCATTGTGACTGCTTCTTGATTTCAAGCTTCTTGATTTCAAGCTTCTTGATTTCAAGCTAAACTTTGTTCTAATATACGTCGAGAGTTAATTATGCACCATCTAGATCTTCTCAAGCAGATATTTCAGCTCGCCCTCAAGTATGACAATATCTGACATTTATGCGCTCAAGGCAAGTTGGATCACAGCATGATGAATCCATTATTAGGAACCCTCCCCAAACCGAGGGCATTACCATGCCTAGTCATGTTCCCACATACACGAGAGATGAATTTAACTCAATAAATCCTAACCTAGCTTGATCACCAAGCTTAAAACCAAAACCATTATGACAACTCCTTGTTCTATATAAGAATCGATAAAAATATATGCAAACATTGATATAGGTGTGGTTCAATTGAAGTTCAACTCAAGTAAACCATAGCTCCCTAGTCAAACCATTCACTTTGATTTGAGTACAGTATTTGATCCTGGAGATGAATTAAGAGTAGTAACAGTTGTGTGAATTAGCAATTTTTACCTGAAAAACAGAGAGCTCTAAAAGTCGAGAAATGAAACATTTTTTTATTAAAGAAATTATACCTGCTTGCTTATCTCACAGCCACCATTAACATGCGCAAAATAGATGTTGTAAAAATGGCAAAGAAACGACGGCGCACTTTTCTCTGCCAAATCCGCAAGGTGAGAAGCGTAGGAAATTCCGGGAGAACTCGGCGGTGGAATGGCGTGCCCTTGCTGTTGAAACCACTCCAAATCCTTCGCAAGACTACCAGATCGCTCCAAACCAGTCCTTCTGAAGTAAACATCTGCGTCAAAGCATGGAACAAGGAGGGTTAGGGCACAATAAAGGGAGCTGCGAATCGGGCATGCTTACAGGTGACATCAGTGGAGTCCTCGACGATCCGCTCGAGGGTGTCGAACACAAGCTTGCTGTCGACGAGGTAGTGGAGAAATCCCTCCACGGTAGGATGCCACGTGGCGTCGGTGGAGGCAGCGCTTTCGTTGGCACCCTCGTCGACCTCGCTCGCCGAAGGGGCAGTTGTTCGCAGTCTCATGGCAACGAACCTCATTTCCTCGACGATTCCGTCCTTCTCGCCAGGATTAAGCTTCCGATTCCTAATCCTCTTTCTCACACCGCCGCCGCCGCCGCCGCCGCATGGAGTAATGGTAGGCGAGCTGGTAGTCGAAGCAGTCGAAGAAGAGGAGCAGACAAATAGGCGGGGTTTGCTATCAGTAGTTTGACGGCAGAAAAGGTAGGGGTTCGACGAATGGCGGATTTCGTGGGGAAGACGAGGTGCAGCCGGTAATGACCCGCAGGGAACCATTTTTGCTACACCTTGAACAAATCAAGGTGCGGGGAGAGTGGAGATTCATATAAAACTGGGGGTATTGGTATTAGTACACACTATCTTATTATTGGCTAATTACGGGTTTGTGGCACTTTGCATTCCGAAAATTTAAAATTAGTGTTTTGCATCTCCGAAAATCCTTTTTGTGCCACTTTGCACCCCAATGCTGAAATATCAGGATTATTTTCGTACGTTATAACCGTATAACACATATACTCTACAAATCGATAAGCAAAAAACAGGCTATAATGCATGAGTATTTTTTGTGCGATGATATTAGCATCGCATTTTTGGCTATTCGCACTAGTTGTTAATCGCAAATATAGTTTTAATAGGTTGACTATACGCAAGCAATCTTCTATTAGCAAGCATTGCTTTAAGTATTTGGCTATCCACAAGCATGAGGAACCGACCTGTTCTCAGGGGGTTGAGCTCGAAGATGGCATCTCTTGTTCATGGGAGGATGAAGAACGTGTCCATTCACGTCTCAGGCCCTCAAGTTTTCTCTGCATGCGTTCTATGTGCAAAAAATTGGAGTTTGGCATCAGCCTCCGCTGCATTTCAAATTGCATGCTCGCGGATCCCTTTTCAAAGATCAATGGTTCCTCGTAGTTGATCGTAATCGCAGCTCACGCGGAGTCGCCGTCTGTAATCCGGTCATCGTAGCTTGTCGAGAGCTCGCTCTCCCTGACTCGTCCCACCCTCTTTTAGGATTTTCAGTTAATATGTTCGCGCTTATCAGGACTGACTCGGAACGACCCAATGAGTTTCGTGTCGCTAGGTTTAAGAGCTCTACGCTGGAGATACTATATAAAGTCATTCCACTTATGATTAGCCTTAGTAGAATATCTTGAGCGAAGCCACTAACATTCTCAAGATAAAAGTTAGGGTTTCCGCCGCTCTCGGTTCGGTGTTAGCGATTCACTCCTATTCCAGTCCGTTGTCGTTCGCGAGTTTACTGTCGCAGATCTCATCACCGCAGCTATCTCTTGCGTCGATCGGAAGAGAGAAACCATTCTATATTGGTCTTGTGCGACGCCTCCGCTCGAGAAGGAGACCTCCGCTCCAGTTCTTCCCCGTCGGTGCTCTCTCGTTCTCAGCGACAGAGGACCTTCACGAGAAGGAATCGCGAGTCTGCCGCTGGTAGCTCTGCTCGATCGACAGCGTGGTTCAGTCGATCTGGGAGATTTCTCTCTCGCGAATTTCCTGAAGTTGATCCCGCTCCCGACGACATGAGATCGAGATTCTTAGCTTCGGCGCTTCTCTGGATCAAGAAGGAATCGCATAATTTTATTGTGCAGTCGAACAACTTTTAGGTATCAATTTCAATTCTGTTCATTGAATTACTTCCCGCAACCAAACAGTAGAATTGATTTTCTGTACAAAGGCAATTCCTAGAGATATTGATTTCCTGATCAAAGTGGATATATGCGCGTCGAAAAGACCAGTATAAATATTTACATCTGCAACTTGTCGACTAAAACAAATCTTAGTTGGCCAAAAAAAATGCCAAATCTAATTGGACGTTGAAAGTCTACTTATTATTATTATTAGTGGTTCAAAAGCAGTCAAACCAACTCATTAAACGTGTCACTTGTAAACAGGACAATATTTATTTCCCCTTGTTAATAATGCACACGTCAAGCATAACCTATATCTATCTATAATCTATCTACAATATTTATTTCCTAGTTGATATACATTCATATATGGGCTCTCATCTACGTGTCCAAAGCCGGGTAGCGGTTACTCGGAAACTTTACTTCACCACTAAAGGTTAAGAGGGATGAGTGGGAGAGTGGGCCAAACCCACCAGCCGCCCGTACAAAGACGCGCGCAGAACACGCCGCAGGGCCGCACTCAGCCGCGCGCAACCGCAAGCGCTACCGCCATGCCGCCGCACCCCCCTGCCCGAACTGCCCGAATTGCCCGGAGGGTGAGCCAGTCATTTACGAAAAATGACGATTCGTGTGCTCCAAATCGACCAGCGTGATTCGTCTGTTAGGTGGTTACGGTGGTTACGACGGCAAAATTACCGGGGTTAAAGCTATAAAAGGAGCCCAGAGCCTTCATTTTAGGGGACCTTGTCTTCTGCACCCGAGAGAGCTCTGTCGAAGATTTCCCTTGAGTTCTCCTTCGGTGCTTGAAGATCTCCTTCGCGCTTCGAAGATCTCCTTCGTGGACTTGGAGATTTCCCTTCTCCCGAAAGGCGACTGGGCATTCTCACTTTTGTTCTCACCACAGTTCTCAGAAGAAAAAACACTTAGTTTTTCGAGTGGTGGCCTGTCACCTTCGGAGATCTCTCTCTCCCCCTATTATTGTAACGAGCGGCGACATGTCGCGCTCGAATTCTAAGTATCTAACTGTAACCCCCCAGAAGATAGTGGAGGCTGGTCGGCACAGCTCCGACCGCGTGGTTTTTACCCTTTCCAGGTTTTTCATGTTAAAAAGTCCCAGTGTACTTAATGATTCTCTAATTGACTGTTAGCGCGCTTGACTCACTTCAGAGCTAAGACGGTTCAAGTCGACCGGTCTACCAAGAGCACCCAAGCGACCCGCAACAGTTTGCCGTCGTCTGTGGGAAATGGATTCCCAAATACCGTACAAAGAATTTCCAAACGCAGCGCCCACTTCGCCCAAGTTCACAGAGCCAGCAGGAATGGACACCCCCCCCCCCCCCGGAACTATCTGACGCATGCAGTTCCTCCATCCCTGAAAGCCTAGCGAAGAGAGCGCTCATCGCTGCATCCATCCTGCCCCAGTGGTTTGAATCAGCCAGCAAGCCGACCCCTCTCGCGGCGGAACAGGATTCGAATGATGTCACGTACCAGCAAAGGCAATCCCCCATGTCAAAGTCAATCATTGTATATCCAATCCCGCCATGGCTAAATCTCCCGCACTACAAGGAGTTTCACGGAGCAGAGGACCCGTACATGCACGTTAATCACTTTCTGATAACGATGCAGATGTTCGGACTTCCCGACCAAATTAGCTGCAAAATCTTCACTGAAACACTGCGCGGAGATGCCCTCCGCTGGTATCGATCTCTGCCCAAGGGAGCGATCCACAACTTCACAGAGCTGTCTCAGTTGTTCGTTGAATGGAACGAAGCACGCACGCAAAGGATCCAGGAAGAGGGACGGGAAGAGCCCGAGACGGGCAGGTCCCCCCGCCCATGGGAAGCGGAGCAGAGTAAACAGCAAGAAAAGATCTTCATAAGCTTTCGCCAGGAGCGTCCCCGTGGATGGTTGGACTTCGCCTTAGACGCAAGCATAGGCAACCCAGCCTGTGAACTAAGGAGGGCGTTGATAACTCATCGCATCTCGTTCAACATCTTGTTCATGGCAGCCGTGGTGCGGCTCAAACTCCTAAGTGGGAATCTCAAGCTCAGGGCCGGAGATGCAGAACTCCCAGACGGAACGGTGGTACCCACCATAGGAGTCGTCATCCTCCCCGTTCAAATATGAATGCTCTCGGAACCGGTCCAGTATGATGTCCAGTTCACCATCGCAGAAGCAGACTCGCCCTACAACGCGATATTTGGGAGCCTCTTGCTTGACGCCCTGCATCATGACGTTTCCATGTTCGGACGCATGGCCAACAAAGGGAAAATCCTCAGGGATTCGATTCATGGTCTCGACGCTGCCACAACCGGGCTTCCTTGGATCAATTACAGCCCATCGCCAAATCCAAACTCTGAGAAACGCGACGCCCAGGAGGGTCGTGCAACCCCTGCATCGCCGAAGGAAGAAAATCTTCTAGCATCATCAAACCCAAAACAACTTAAAGATCTGTGTCGAAAGAGAAAGGAACAACAACAACAGTCCGTGAGGTAAGGACGACCCATCGAGAGCCGCACAGTCTGCTCCTGGGGGTCGGCAAAATCAAAGCTCCCGGGTCTACACTCCGTTAAATGCCCCCCGTGAGCATATCCTGTCTGTAATCTACAGCAGCAAAATCATCAACTGACCTAGACTACTCTCCTAGCGTAGGGGAGACCAATCCCAGTTTTCAATTTCCATAAAGGATTGGGGCGCCGTACGAAGCAATGTGTCAGGTTGAAAGAAGAAATTGAACGTCTTGTCCAGTCAGGGCACCTTGAGGTTTTTCGCAAAAAGGCACAGAAGGATGCCACCGAGGGTCGGTCGTCGGAATGATTAACACCTGAATCGATACTGCCTACCACATTGAACGAACAGAAGAGCTCGTGCAGGCGCAGCGCAATGGGAGCTCGACATTACCTTCTCCCTCGTCAAATTTGTATAAAAAACATACTAACTCAGAAACCGCAAGATTACACTTGCACTTGTATCAACGTTTATTTTTAATATGTTTTACCTATTCTAAACTATACAACTACAGGAACACTTCGGGGCCCGACCCCGGGGACTTTGCACTGCCGTCGATTGAAGGTTCGTCCTTCTCCTCCGCAGTCAGGTCCCGACGTCATAAGGGTCTGCCATCTTTACGTTCGTCCATGGTTTGAATACCCCTGTTATTCACCGGCCACTTCGGGGCCCAACCCCGGGGACTTTGCGCTGTCATCGATTGAAGGTTCGCCCTTCTCCTCCGCAGTCAGGTCCCGACGTCGTAAGGGTCTGCCCCCTTTACGTTCGTCCACGGTTTTAATACCCCTGATATTCACCGGCCACTTCGGGTCCCGACCCCGGGGACTTTGCGCTGCCGTCGATTGAAGGTTCGCCCTTCTCCTCCGCAGTCAGGTCCAGACGTCGTAAGGGTCTGCCCCTCTTACGGTCGTCCACGGTTTGAATACCCCTGCTATTCACCGGCCACTTCGGGGCCCGACCCCGAGGACTTTGCGTTGCCGTCGATTGAAGGTTCGCTCTTCTCCTCCGTGGTCAGGTCCCGACGTCGTAAGGGCCTGCCCCTTTACGTTCGTCCACGGTTTAAATACCCCTGCTATTCACCGGCCACTTCGGGGCCCGGCCCCGGGGACTTTGCGTTGCCGTCGATTGAAAGTTCGCTCTTCTCCTCCGCAGTCAGGTCTCGACGTCGTAAGGGCCTGCCCCCTTTACGTTCGTCCACGGTTTGAATACCCCTGCTATTCACCGGCCACTTCGGGGCCCGGCCCCGGGGACTTTGCGATGTCGCTGATTGAAGGTCCGCCTTTCTCCTCCGTAGTCAGGTCCCGACGTTGTAAGGGCCTGCCCCCTTTACGTTCGTCCACAGTTTGAATACCCCTGCTATTCACCGGCCACTTCGGGGCCCTGCCCCAGGGACTTTGCACTGTCGTCGATTGAAGGTTCGCCTTTCTCCTCCGCAGTCAGGTCTCGACGTCGTAAGGGTCTACCCCTCTTACGTTCATCCACAGTTTGAATACACTCATTATTCACCCCCCCCCCCCACTCTGGGGCCTGTCCCCCTAATTACAACTCCAACAATGAGTAAGAAACTAAAGTCGCCAAAGACACCAGGAAACAAAAGCAAACTACGCACTCATCCCTCAGCGGCAATTCCTACCTAAGGCGCCACAAAGATGACGATGATTGAAGCCGCGTCAGAAGAGTCAAAACCTCTGAACTCCTCCGTATAAAAATTCGGACTCCGAAGGTTTGGGGGGCTTATGATATACATTCATACATGGGCTCTCATCTACATGTCTAAAGCCGGGTAGCGGTTACTCGCAAACTCCACTCCACCCTTAAGGTTAAGAGGGATGAGTGGGAGAGTGGGCCAAACCCACCAACCGCTCGTACAAAGATGCGCGCAGAACACGCTGCAGGGCCGCACTCAGCACCACGCTCCAGCTGTAACGATCCAGGCCCGCCAACACGGGACCCAGCTGGCACCGGAAGGGTTCAGCCTAACCAGATGGTCTGCAGACCATGCACCCCAACCCCTCTCTGCCCCACCACAGGGCACAGTGGGTTGTTGGAGACCGTAGTCCCCCTTTGATGAGAATTGAGCTAGTTAAGCGGCAGCGCGTGGACTTCCCAGGAGGTCACCCATCCCAGAATTGCTCCAGCCCGAGCACGCTTAACTATGGAGTACTTTCACTTCTCATCACCAATTGAGCTGCAGATCAATTGGTGATGAGAAGTGAAAGTACTTCATAATTAAGCGTGCTCGGGCTGGAGCAATTCTGGGATGGGTGACCTCCTGGGAAGTCCACGCGCTGCCGCTTAACTGGCTCAATTCTCATCAAAGGCGGACTACGGTCTCCAACAACCCACTGTGCCCTGTGGTGGGACAGAGAGGGGTTGGGGTGGATGGTCTGCAGACCATCTGGTTAGGCTGAACCCTTCCGGTGCCAGTTGGGTCCCGTGTTGGCGGGCCTGGGCTGGGAGGGTGCTGGCGGTCCAGCTGGGTCCCGTGTTGGCGGGCCTGGATCGTTACAAAAAGTGCAATCCTGGAGGATAGGACTTTTTGTAACGATCCAGGCCCGCCAACACGGGACCCAGCTGAACCGCCGGCACCCTCCCGGCCCAGGCCCGCCAACACGGGACCCAGCTGGCACCGGAAGGGTTCAACCTAACCAGATGGTCTGCAGACCATGCACCCCAACCCCTCTCTGTCCCACCACAGGGCACAGTGGGTTGTTGGAGACCGCAGTCCCCCTTTGATGAGAATTGAGCCAGTTAAGCGGCAACGCGTGGACTTCCCAGGAGGTCACCCATCCCAGAACTACTCCAGTCTGAGCACGCTTAACTATGGAGTACTTTCACTTCTCATCACCAATTGAGCTGCAGCCTAATTAGAAACTACTGGTGGGGTCAATTTGGTATGGTGGTGGTCAATTAGGGCACTTAGTGAAGAATTGTCATTTTGACCTAATTAGAGCTTAAGGTTGACTTTGGTCAACTTGACCTGTGTGACTGTCCCCAATGGGTCCTAAATGTCTCTCTGGGCTCCTTGATGGCCTAGGAATGCTAAGGTGGGGTTGGTGAGCCAAGTTGGAGCCCTAAAGTCAAGCCCTAGGTCAACTATTTGGAATTTACTATTTGCAGACAAAGGGTGGTTTTCTTCTTCTTTCCTAAGGCCAAGTGGTCTCATCAAGCTTCCTAGGGTTTTGTCGTGACCTAGTCATGACAAAACCACTTTAGGGGTCTAGTTGTTTGGGGGATGTTACAAATCCCAATAAACAAAAAAATTAATTTCGTCCTCGAAATTCAGGTTAGGCTTGTTTTCACCGAGAGTGACTGAACGTAACATCCCCTAAGAATTGAAGCTATTCCTGGCTCGAAGAGCACCAACTATCTCTGCCACACCAGCTCTAGTGGCCCCAAGGTGTGCTCCTCCTGACCATAATTTTACTACGTGACTTTATCTATGGAACCTTCTTGCGCTGCAAGACTCGCGCCGTCGTATCATCTATCCTGACCGGGGTGACCTAGCTACCTTGGTCTATCTATCCTCGATGTTCCAAATAAAGATGTGCCCGGAGTGGGAATGTGGTAACCTGTGTATGAAATCCATAATTATATCCTCGAACTTCCACTCTAACCTGGGCAGATTCTTATGCCTATAAAGTTTTCTTCACACGTTCAAATTCTTACTCCTTCAGGTACGTCTAAGTAATCAATCATTTCTACTCTACAACTTTTCCAGTTCTTACTATTGATAGAACTAATCAAATCGTCTAGCGTCCCAATCATCCTTAAATTTTAATGGGGGTGCAGTTGTGAACCTTTATGAGTATATGCTAACCAATCATAAAAGTAAGATGACTCCCGATCATTTCTACATGGAGTTTGATTCACAAGGTATATGGGTAAAATCTTTTGAAACCCTAAGATTTTTCACAAGTCAATTTCATCAAAAAAAAATTACCTTCACATTTATTTCACCAAACCCCCATCACTTCCACATATGCTAATCTCGATCACTTTCGAATGGTCAAAAGTAAGATAACCTTAGGTCATTTCTGTTATAGAAAACTCAAATACTATATTCTAAATCCAATAAGTTATCGCCTAAGATTTCTGAGTGATTAATCCTGGCGACTTTACATTTCCGATGATTCAACTAAGGTCAAGTTGTTATTTGATCAACGATGTTTATCCATTGTCCTAGTAATACTTCAGATCATTATTCCGAACATACTGTTACACCATCTCATCTTCTTCCAAGTAACATTGAGTAAGATCGACTTCAAAACCATAGTGTTCATGACACAAAAATTTCTAACTTAAGTCTAAGGGAAATCCAAGTCCGTCGTTAATTTGCCCAATAAACAAAAGGTACGCCCCAATTAACAAAAGATAAGCCCCAATAAACAAAAGATAAGCCCCAATAAATAAAAGATAAGCCTCAATAAACAAAAGATAAGTTACTATCTATTTTGGGCTGAGTATCTTCAATATCACCAAGTTATATTCGTCCCAAGTATGCAAACAATTCTTAGGGCGCAAATCCTTAGACTTAGGGTTCTATCTTGAGGCTCATTGGTATACTCCACACCTTAGACTCTTCTAGGTACCTTCTACGCAACCTTAACAGGGTCAATATTTGACCTAATCTCAAACGTGTCTCTTCTGAACTTGAATTCTTATCCAACCCTCGGTGTTTGTCGTGGTGGTTGTCTCAATGTAATCATGTCACCGATACGAGGGTTGAGTCTACAAGTCTCATACCATTCTGCTTATGTGTCAATCTCTCTTTCTCTAGCCTCTTTTGGGTATCCTCGTACCTTCACCAAAAGTTATACTTACGGTCTATTTCAGACTAGGTCATGGTATAGATTGTCAAGGTAAGTCACGTATCTTAGTGGGGTTGAGTCTAACTCGTTGACTAAAGGACTATCTAACGAGATCTTTGCAGCCAGAGGTATTCCCTGCAGGGGGCAGGGTTCGTCGCAGGCTACAAAAGAAAACTTGTCAAAAAGATTCAGTTAAAAGTGGACTTTTTCATGTGATTTCCCCATATGGGCACACCACTGCTTCCGCTGCTTAGTTTGTCCTCAAACTAAACTCGCGCAGGGTGGCCCAGGGTTTGTGGACTTCTTTTCTTCGGATCGAGGTTTGCTCTGATACCACTTGTAAGACCCCATTTTTTTCCTTTTCAGACATCGGGTCTTAGGCCTAGAACCGCCGCTTTGCGGTGACACCTTCGCTCGGGAAGGTCGCCACTACAAAACGCCAATTCTGCCGGCCAAATCGATCACGAAGAAAAGTACATTAAAGAAGACAAGTCCACAGAATCAACATGAAATATAAATGTCCACATGATATAACTGAATAAAAGATAACAAGGGTTACAATAATAAAGGGCACATGCCCTGTACATCTCGCGGAAGCTAACTACTAATCACTCACAGATCCTGAATCCTGTGCTCCTGTACTAGACTGGCACGCCTCCGTCTGCTCCGGCCTCTGGTGCTGCTGCGTCTCCTCGATCTCCTAAAATGATATGGTCCACCGACCGTTAGTCAAAAAGACTAAGCCTTATGTTCCCCACCCCACCCCAATGGCTCCTAGGCACCGTGCGGGAGGATGAAGCGGAGGACAGCAAGGGGTATAACAAAGAGCAGGTGACAGTGATACAGGAAATGTTTCTACACTACACATTTGTATATATATAATTGAAGCAGTAAAGGGGCATAGTAAGAGCAGGTAAAGAATAAATAAAGTGCAGTAAGTAAAGACAATAGTAGTAGAAAAGTAACCATTGATTTATAGGAATGCCCATAAAAACATATAGACCAAGGGGTCGTTTAGCAAGGCCTATCGTATAAGAAGTCCCATAACCGACTTATACGATAGGGGTAGGGGTTGAAATGCAATGTTTATGCTATGACAGGCAATGTATGATGTTATGCTATGTTCATACAAGTGCAACTCACCCACTTCGACTCTATGCGCATAGACCTTTAGTTCCCCCTTTTTGGAGCGAGCTAGACTCCCAGGATACTCCCGTAGTGGCAAACGGAAGCGGTGGGTTGGGCCTCGCCCACCTCTAGGTTGGTATTCACACTACCCTACCTAGACCTATCGTACGCCTCAACGCAAAACCGCGGAGCATCTGCGCACTCTTACTAGCTGGACCACCAGACTTTCTAGGCTAAGTGTAAATACCACACTTGCCGAGTCAACGTATTGACGTCGGTGTGAACGACCGTCCAATACCGAAGACCCACCACCTTCAATGCACATGCAACATGTTATACTACCTACCTCCGAGCCATAAGCTCCCCGGCTAACATGCCCGCCATCAATAACCTTCCGAGTCATCGACTCGCCGAACCAACCCGTCCGTACCTACAAACACTACTGAGTCACAAGCTCACCTGACTTAGCAATCCGCTCTTACAACCACCGAGCCTACTGCTCGTAAAACCAAACCAACTAACTTCTCGCAACCACGGGGTGTGGGTGTGTGTATTATTAAGTTATTCCTGTATAACATTTTACTCTTACAGTTTATGGTTAATCTTGAACTTCCCGAGGGTTACCCTGTAAGGGGCTCGCTACGGTACTAGGAACCGAAATGGGATGACACCCCAAAGTTCCCTTTCTCAAGACACTTAGTGTTGTTGATATCTACCCATAAGAACACCCTCCTTGTTATTACAATTAAATTAACCCTAGGTGACTTATGACTTTCCAAGACGATCCTTCGTCAATCCCGAGCACCACTTTACCCTCAACTCACCAAGCATACTTTACCATCTATAATCCTTCTTGTTGACCATCATACCTTCTCAACTCAACTAGGTAAACCGCATACCTCTCATCCCTCCTAAGGATCCACTTGATTCTCAAATTTCACAGTTTTACTATACGCAGACCAAACTAATTATATGAAGCTCACAACTATAGGTACTCCAAATATTCATCCAACTGACCCAAGCTATTTATTGGAGGTCTATCATGATGTTATAAGCAAGGTTTTAAGAACCGGACCGTAGAACGAACCGGTGGGATCAGAGGTTCAAGGTCTGACCGGTTGGACCGGTCGGACCGGGGTTGAACCGTGATGTAACTTAATAAATTAATGTCTTTACAAAATTTTAAATTCAAACTTTTACATAATATATAATAGATATTTTAATTTATAAATATATTTTAATTTATTCAAATATAAATATATTCTCGATTCACCACTCGATTCATTTAGACAATTGTTAACCAAACCTTAGTTTTGGCTATCCGCAACCCTTTTATATGAATTATTACTCATTGTGCATGCATTTTTAGTAATAATGTTCAACACTAAAGTTGTAGATCTCCACGTTATCTACAGCTTTCGTGTTGAACATTTTTCCTAAAAATGCATGTACAGGGCGTATTTCTAAAAAAACACGTAATTATTCATAAAAAAAGGGTTGCGGATAGCCAACTGGGGTGCGGTTAACAATCACCTTCATTTATAGCATCCAAACAGGCGGTAATTAATTTCCTCATGCATTTTGGCCACGTGAGGAGTAGCAGCGGGAAGGAATTTAGTCCCACATCGGGTACACTAAAATAAGCAAATGCTGGTCTTCTATTTAAGCAATGCTGGTCTTCTGTTCAAATAGCTCTAAATATATGCTCGTTTTGCATATTTACCTGGACGGGTCTAAACGGGTGATCAAAAAATTACCTTGCTTCAAATCCCAAGGACGGGCAAGGACACTATATCGCCTTTGTTATATAAAAATATACACTTTGTAGTTGGCTTCAAACCGCCCGGTTTCCTCATAACCGGCTCGGTTTACGGTTAACTGGTCTGACCGTCCGGTTAACTGGTTCTTTGCCGGTTTTTGATGGAGGCGGTTTTAAGTGCCTGACCGGACCGCCTGATAAACCGGTTCGCGGTTCGACCGGTTCAACCGGCCGGTCCGGTCCGGTTGTTAAAACGTTGGTTATAAGATTAATTCCAGAGAATCGTATTTTTCCCAACATTATTAATATTTAAAGCAATTTTCCAAAAATACAACCTCCTAAGGTTTGAACTACAAGTGCACATTTCTGACTTTCAATGCCTACTAAAATTTTTACATAAATCAAGGTTAGCTAGTAATCTGTAAATATAAATTTTCATGATTTTCCAGCAAGGTTAACAATTATTAAAAATTCCAAACCCCATTAATTTTCAATTTTTTCCAAAGGAGGTACCCTCATATGAACTCCAAACCTTATGCAAATTTTTACAGAGGTGATTCATACTAAAATATTCATCCCTAGAAAATTTGACCATATTCCATAGAGGTTACATTTGTAATTTCCACAAAGGTCATATTTGCAATTAATTCCAATTTGAACTAGAAGTACCAAAAATATCAATCCAAAAATTATGAGAAAATTACTGGGTTCATAATGATATAAAATGACATCCAGCAAAGTTTCATGAAATTATAGAAAACTAACACCCTAAAATTAATCATCCCAAAAATTGCCAACAATACGAATAATTATAATTTGGACCTCCAAAGGTCTTCCAATGGTTCTAATAGAATCTCCAGGGATTAATAACATCAAAACTAAGTTGGTGACAGAAGTTGGTTAATCCCTAGGTATTAATCTTTCCTAAATCCCCAAAACCTAAATATTTACATATCTACCCAAGGATTTATTCCCTAGGTTTGGCAACTCCAAACCCCACCAATTTCTCATAGGAGGACTCTCTGGTCACCATGACCATCTCCCCAAAATTTTAGATCAAACCATAAAGGTTTGACCCCTCTTCCTTCATTGACCTCTAAATGCACCCCTTAGAGTTTACCCTAGGATTATGGTCCATATTTCCCCAAATCCACCCAAACTTCTTGTGAGGGTGTTATATCACTCATAGAACTCAGAGGAGTCTATTACACTCCTCTCCAAGAACAAACACCCCTATGTCCTTCATAACCCCAAATTCCACTCCATAGGGATCAACCCTATGGCCTTGGGCAAATCAATTCCAATGCTCACCAATTTCCTCATGGGGTCTCAAAATGATCCCACTGACCTCCCCAAGAAGACCCAAGTCTATATGGGCCCACTTGGCCAATGGATCTCTACTTGGCTAAATGCACACCAAGGGGCTCCAACTCCATGTCCTAGGGCAATCCAACTCCCCATGACCCCAAAACTCACACAGAGGTGATTTGGGTGGTGTTAGGGCAGTGGCCAAAATTCCACTCCAATTGGAGGTGGTTTGGCCCCTCAATTTCAACTTAGCCCCTTTAGCCTAATAATTTCCTTAAAGATCAAAACTTGAGCCAATTAATTATCTGATCAAATCAACCTCAAATGGGTTGAAATTTTAATCAGGGGCTTATCATGACCCTAAGAACACCCCACCAAAATTTGGTGGAGTTCGGAGGTCATTTGACCCTCCAAATAATTTATACATTGATTATTACATTTTAACAAAAACTTTAGGAAAATGTTTTCCAAAAACTCCCATTTTTGGGTATGACCTTGATATAGGTAAAAATAGCCCACACACCAAATTTCAAGTCATTTTGATGACTGGTTTGGAGTGGGGAATTTTTCTAAGGTCTGGACATCCCTTTGGATAGACCTCACCAAAATGAGTGTTGCGGTCTAACCAGGACTCCAAATTGAGTGAAATCAATTTTAAATTAAACTAGACATCAAGGGCTACATTTTCTAGGTTGACCACTTTTTCCATAAAGGGGTCTGAGTATTTTTAAAATTTAAATATAACTGCTGCCAGTAATAACCCAACAAAAATCACATAATAATAATTAATACAAAAGGCCAGCACGTATCTTGAAGCAAGATGAGCGGCTACTGCTCATCTTCTTCCTTGAGCCAGTGGCTCAGATTTGCCCGACCTGGGCGCCTTCAAAGCCATTTTCCAGGCCACCTGAGCGCCGCCCCCGGCCGACCAATGCCACCACCACCTCCGTTGAGGTGGTGGCCGGCGATTAGGGTGGTTGGCCGGCCGGAGGTGGCCGGAATGGCGTTTTCCGGCGGGGAAGGAAAGCTTGAAATTCAAGCCATCGGGTGAGCTCGATCCCGGCCATTTGGCCTCGAATCGTGCCACCAATGATGTGGATCTAACCCACAGGAAAAGAGGAGGAGGAAGAGACCTTTTTGGGGTCGATTTGCTGCTCCGATCCTTCGTTCACCATGGGTGGCCGAGAAGCTTGAGGTCCATGCCTAACTCCCGCACAGAGGGCTCGAAATAATCGGGGAGGAGAGGGGGTTTACTCCTTGGAGGATTGCGAAGCCGATCAAGGGTTCAATTGAAGGTGGGGAGGGCTTTAACTACCTTGGCCATTAATGGCCTCTTCACCTCCCCCCATGGCCAGCCACAATACACCTCCCCTACCCCTTAAAATGGCTGGAAACTTCTGGATTTTCCTCCCAAAGGTCAGAGAAGATGAAAGGAAATGAATGAAGGGAGGTGGAGGGGTATTCCACCATTATTGCCATGGGAGCTCTCTTTCTCTCTCCTAAAAATTAGGGTTTTCTCTCTCCTACTCACCATGGCCGAATTCTCCACTCTCTCCTGGGTTAATTACCAGTTAATTATGCTGGTCAATTGATCAATTTGGGCCTAGCCCAAAGGGATTGGGCTAGGTCCAAGTGATTTGCCCTAATTTGGGTAAGTTTGACTTTTGGTCAAATTGACCAATTGAGTGACCTTAAGATGGGGCTTTTGGGTCCATTGGACTCCAAATTAAATTTAGAAACTACTGGTGGGGTCAATTTGGTATGGTGGTGGTCAATTAGGGCACTTAGTGAAGAATTGTCATTTTGACCTAATTAGAGCTTAAGGTTGACTTTGGTCAACTTGACCTGTGTGACTGTCCCCAATGGGTCCTAAATGTCTCTCTGGGCTCCTTGATGGCCTAGGAATGCTAAGGTGGGGTTGGTGAGCCAAGTTGGAGCCCTAAAGTCAAGCCCTAGTTCAGCTATTTGGAATTTACTATTTGCAGACCAAGGGTGGTTTTCTTCTTCTTTCCTAAGGCCAAGTAGTCTCATCAAGCTTCCTAGGGTTTTGTTGTGACCTAGTCATGACAAAACCACTCTAGGGGTCTAGTTGTTTGGGGGATGTTACACCAGCACCACGCGCGGCTATGTCGCGCGCAACCGCGAGCGTACCGCCACGACACACAGGGCGGTACCGCGCGAAAGCGCGTGCGGTAGCGCCCCCCCTCCCCCCAAGGGATGCGGCCTAATCGCACCCCTCATGGGGTGCGACCAAGCCGCACTTCCTTGGGGTGCGGCCATGCCGCACTCCCCTTGGGATGCGGCCAGGCCGCACCCCCATTGGGGTGCGACCATGCTGGCGCACCCCCCTTGGGGTACGACCATGTTGTCGCACCCCCTCTTGGGGTGCGACCATGCCGCCGCACCCCCCTCTTGGGGTGCGGCCATGCCGCTGCACCCCCAACCCCCTCCCCCTCTTGGGATGCGGCCGAGTCGCCCCCCCCCCCCCCCCCCGGGCCGCGGCCACCGCCCATACGGGTGCGGCCGGACCGCACCCCCCCTCCTGCAGAGGGTCCGGCGGAGCGCCCGACCGAAACCCCATCCCTTCTTTGGGGGTACGGCTTCCAGATTTTGACCTTCTTGCGCACCCAGAATGCTTCCTCGTTTGTTGCACGCTCAGAACGCTTCTGAGCGCGCTCAGAGCACTTCCGCATTCTGAGCACTCTCACATTTTGTCTTTCTAATTTCTCAGATTGCAGGACCCGCTTGTCGCATTTCTTACCTTCAACAAAGCTGCCCGAACTGCTCGAAGGGCGAGACAGTCATTTACGAAAAATGGCGATCCGTGTGCTCCAAATCGACCAGCGTGATTCGCCCGTCAGGTGGTTACGGTGGTTACGACGGCAAAATTATTGGGCTACCCCCGGCCAAAGCTATAAAAGGAGCCCAGAGCCTTCATTTCAGGGGACTTTGCCTTCTGCACCCGAGAGAGCTCTGTCGAAGATTTCCCTTGAGTTCTCCTTCGGTGCTTGAAGATCTTCTTCGCGCTTCAAAGATCTCCTCCGTGGACTTGGAGATTTCTCTTCTCCCGAAAGGCGGCTGAGCATTCTCACTTTTGTTCTCACTACAGTTCTCAAAAGAAAAAAGACTTAGTTTTCTGAGTGGTGGCTTGTCACTTTCAGAGATCTCTCTCTCTCCCCCTATTATTGTAACGAGCGGCGGTCTGTCGCGCTCGAATTCTATGTATCTGACTGTAACCCCCAAGAAGATAGTGGAGGTTGGTCGGCACAGCTCCGACCGCGTGGTTTTTTACCAATTCCGGGTTTTCCACGTTAAAAAGTCTTAGTGTACTTAACGATTCTCTAATTGACTGTTAGCGTGCTTGGCTCGCTTCAGAGTTAAGACGGTTCAAATCGATCGGTCTACCAAGAGCACCCAAGCGACCCACAACACCTGTTAAACGTGTCACTTGTATGAGCAGACCACCACCGCGTATACAATTCTTTCCATTTTTGTCCTCACATAGTTTAATTACTATTCGCAGTCCAACAAAAACTTAAAATCTTCTCATTTTATTAAGTTTAATGGCAGTCCAAGAATTCTTGTTCCCTCCTAGTGGTCGTCTCCCTCTCCATCTCTTGCACCCGTCCCCAGACAGCTGCAGCCCCATGTTGATCGCCTCACGGGCGGTGGTTGACCGTGAGCGCAACTGCGAGGACGTCCCCATGAACATCGTTGCCTCCATGGAAACTGGCGAGGGCCCGGTGCTCGTCAGCGGAAGGGCCAGGATGCCGACGGAGCGTGTCAGATTACCCGGATGCCGATCTTTAATCCCACCCTCGCCCTTCTCACGACATTCCATCCCAACACCATCGGGGAGAGAACTAACTTCATCATGGAGCGAGTTATTCAACTCACAAACCAGAGGAAACCACGGGGACCATAACGTCGAGAAAACAAGCCATGGTAATCGAGAAAACAACCCATAATAACCTGCTTCCGCGAGTCCTGAGAAGAAGAAAAAACATATTTCACTCAATGGCCGTTCATTTCTTTATATTGTTCTCTTCTTACACAACCAACCTCTTTTAATTAAAATGGCGAATGTTGAAAGCATTAATAATTGCCACGCAACAATCATTGTTGATTTTGCTCTCCTTCCTCGAAGAATTTCTTCCAGCACCAATGTCTCATCCGGTTTCAATCCTTTAGTTTCGGGTAAAAAGATGCAGACGAGCCTAATCGTCACAAGCACCCAGCCGCCAAAGAAGACGACGAAAAAAATTCCCCGTTTAAGATGACATGCATGAACCTTCTAGTACCAGTCTGGACGGAATGGCAAATGAGACGGGAGGCGAACTTCCCTGTCGGCGGCAGTCGTGCGAGTTTAATGAATCGATTTTGGACTACGATAAATATATTGGACTGCGGATATCAATAGACTATGAATAGCCGTTTTATGGCTGCTTATAACATTGCCCTTGATAATTATAACGCGCATCCTATAAACGAGAATGTCGAAGATGTTCTCCGTCTTGGCCAACGCGGGTGGTGGAGCCGAAGCAGTCAAAGATTACCCACATGCGGGGTCTTCGGCCTCCGACAACCCCCCACGTGGGTGGTTCGGTTGGCCGTTGGATCCTCGATGTTGGTGCAAATCTCCACCATAAGATCCTCTGGCGGTGTCGCGGTGACATCGCCGCGGTGGGGGATGTTCCGGGATTGGTGATGAGGCCTTCAACAGAGTTGTCGGAGGCCGGTGATCGCTTCAGTGGTGGTTCGGTGGGCCGGCGCCACCTCATCGTCGGACCAAATTGTTATATATAAGCAAATCATAGTAAAAAAATTATATAAAAAATAATGTAATATAAAAACAACATAATAAAATTAGAGAGTTGATATTAGTAGTTCGGAATAGCCTATTCGCAGTCCATCGCTATTCATAGTCCATAATTTTTATTTGTAGTCCAAAATTATATTTGCACCTCACTCCCAACCCAAATAAACGAAAGACTTTGCTGATTTATTAAGTACTAAAAGCCTCGAAAAACATCTTAAAGACAAATAATTTAAAAAACTATGAGGAAAACAAGTTAAATGACATGCATAGAGGAATTAACTCTAAACCAAGTTAAATGACATGCAAACCTTCCTCTAACCACAAAACTGACTACTTTTTGAGATTTTTGCTGGATAATTTTCTTCTTTTTTGAAGGTGAATCTAAGAGGGGGGAAAACGTCGAGATCGATAGAACTACGACTAGGGTTTATGCAACGGGAGAGAGATGGAGAGGAGGTTATTTGATGGGGTGCGATTAGCGAGAAATGGACTGCGAATATAATTATAATTTTTACAATTTTTGGGATGCGAACAGCAGGACTGCTAATATCAACTCTCTAAAATTATGAAAAATCAGATGATTTCTAAGGACTGATACATTTATTTTATAAGAGCAACGTAACCTAAACCCCCCGTGTCCTGCGCGTTAGTACCCCGCCGCTCGGCAATGATGATCGTACTCTGAGCCTCATGTCCTCGGCCCATGCCGTTTTCCGTGCAAGAGAATGTCGAGCCAGCTTGGAGGTCGGATCTTCATCGCACGCTACAGACCGGAGTAGCCGAGCTGCGGGGCACGAGCTCGATCCCTGTATCAGACTGCTTGTATTAAAATGTGTGGTCAGTGGTGACAATATTTCTTTGAGCAATTTCGTGACAATATTTCTTTGAGCAATTTCGTGACAATATTTCTTCATTAGTTTATTTATTAATTTAAGATTATTTACACATTTACTAAAAAAAAAACAATCACCAATTCATTCCCATCTTCCCCAACAATTTCGTCGATTTCAATTCCTTCCCCAATCCAATGTATATATAACCCACTCCACCAAACCTCCTTCCGTAACTTCCGGGGCAGACATGGAGAAGATCACATCTCCGGTACCGAGATCACCGGAGTTCCATACTGCCCCGTCAAGCCCTCCGCCTTTCGGCGAGTCCTTCAACCATCACTTCCACTGTTCCAGCGCGCCTACAAGTCCCACCCGATCAGCCGCCTCCGCTATCTACCGCCACTCCCCTCTGCTGGGGAGCTCTCCGGCGATCACCCACGCCTCGGAACTATTGGATTTCTCCTTCGAATCCGGCCCCTGTGCCGATATAGCCACGGCGGATGAGCTTTTTGATAGAGGACGAATCCGATCGCTACATCCTCTCACGCCTCCTCCTACCACCGCTTCTTCCCCTCCACGGAGCGGCGAGAAGGGGAGGCGGAGGTCCTCCCCTGTTTCCACCACCTCCAGAAACAAACCACGGAAATGGAGGTCGCTTTCTCCTATAAGAGAGCACGCCAACTTCATCAAGACCACGACTTCCAACGCCTCCCCGTCGATCGGCGGGAGCAGGAGGTGGAGGCTGAAGGACATACTTCTGTTTCGGAGTGCGTCGGAGGGGAGACCGATCGTCGGAGGAAACAGAGACCATCCGTGGAAGTACGCCGTGCTATCCTCCTTCACTTCGTTCTCGTCGTCGTCGTCAACGGGAAGAAAGAAAGGAGAAGAAGAATCAAGGTGTCGGAGCTTTAGTTCGTCGGAAAGAAGCCGGGGATCGGCAAGGAGAGGCGTCGTCCCTGACACTTCGGCCCACGAGATTCATTACACTGTGAACAGAGCGGCGGCGGAGGAGCAGAGGAAGAAGACGCCGCTGCCTTATCAGCCGTACGGGCTGTTTAGTTGCTTGCAGTTCAATCCAGCCATTGGCAACATCCTTAACGGATTAAGCGGCCACCCGTCGCGAGGAAGATCTTGAATGAAATCTTTCCTTTTTCATTTTGACGGTGGAGATCAGGACGATCGTATCTATTTCTTCTGTACTACTACTACTACTACTAATGTTATTTCCTTTTGATTTTTTTTATTTTTTGGTTTCTTACTGTGAGAGCGAAAGCGGACGAATTTATTCACCACCAGCTCTGGTTTGCGAATAGCCTTTTTTCAAGTTTACGATCCCTCCCCATGTTTTTTTTTCATAAAGAGGAGTAATTGAACTTATTAAAAAAAAAAATAGATGTATTGATAGTTGATACCGGCGCTTATATTTGCAGGCCTCAAACCGCTATTTGCTACTTATAAACCTAAAAAAAGAACTATTTGCAGCCCCGCCCATTCAAGGCCAAGTTTCCGCGACACTTAGGTTTCCTGTGTTCCGCCCTCGCCGAGCCTCGGGTTATTCCGCAGTTAAAGAATCTATTTAATCATGGGCATTATCTTACGGGTTATTCCGCAGTTAAAGAATCTATTTAATCATGGGCATTATCTTATTATTATCCATTGTGAGCGGCCGGCGAGGTGGAGGGCGGCGACGAAGAGGCGGGAACGAGGTATCGAAGCAGCCAGAATAGGTTTCTTAGGAAATGGGAGAATTTCAAGGAAAGGGTTTTTCAAGAAACGGGAGATTTAGGCTTCGTTTGATTCGGCGGTGCCGGGAGCAAGCGACGGGTGGAGACGTCGGGTTGGGACCGGAGGGGAGGAGGTGGGGCTCGAAATGGAGTGTTTTGCTCCATTTCGCAGAGCGCGGCGGGAGGAGACGCAGCAAACGTCATCGTCACGTCATCGTCACGTCATCGTCGTGCATTTGGTTACCCGCCTTGCGGCGGCGTTTGCCGCAAACGCCGCCTTAATTAATCAAATTCCGTTAAAATTCTATTTCTAATATGGATGGAAAAGTAACTGAGAACTTATTTAGAAGAGTTTATAAACCTTTGAGACTGATTTCAATCATTTGTAACTTTTATGGCATATTTCAACTCGTTCTAAAATTTAGGGTTGTTTTAGGTATTTTGACTTTATGAAATACGTGACCCGGAAGAAAATAGTAAATGCGCTGCTGTTTTTTTTGGGCGCTTCTATTAGCAAATCATTTTTCTCTATTAGCACTCGAAATTTTAAAATTTTAGAGTTTATTAACACTTCACTTTTGTCTATTAGCACTCACAATTTTAAAATTTTATGATTTTATTTTTAATAGCTGCAAGTAGCTCTTTCCCCTTAGATGCACGCCCCTACACATCTCTCGTTAAAACCGCCCGAGACCCCTCCTTGCACACCGGCGAACCACCGGAACTCCGGCGAACACCCCCCTCCAGCTCGGTGGTCGCGCGAATTCTCCCGCCCACCCGATGTTTTTCTGCCTTAATTTGGGCGTTTTCTCCTTGGTAACTCCTTGTTTATACTCTTTTAAAAATTTTGGCGGCGGCGGCGCGACGACGGCGGCGATGGCGGCAATGGCGGCGACGGAGGCGATGGCGACGATGACGGCGATGGTTATACCTCGGGTAGTTACGTCGTTAGTGGGGCTTTTGGATAACCGCATTCCCATGGATGGGGTGTGGTTAGCGCCTCTAAGGAGACCCCATCAAGGTGATCCAAGAAAAGCGGAGCAAAAATTACAATCTGTTTTTGTTATTTACTTTTGAAAATGTGTAATTTTTTAAGTGTTTTTTTTACAATAATGAAAGTAACATTTTTATTAAAAAAAAAATTGACAAAAGAAGTGCTAATAATAATAATGAATTGCTTATATAGCATTGCCCTTTTTTTATTTTAATGAGATTTAAATTAACTTCTTACCTTTATCCAGTCTGTAGTCTGCAGGATGTACACCGATTTGACATTTTTATTTGATGGGAATATCCGCAGGGCACGTTAATATGTGACAGTGTTACACGCTACTTTTAATTTGGCTCAGAAAATTTGACTTTTGTAAAATTATGTCGTCACGATTTGTTTAAGGTCAGATTCATGTGGTCGTGACCGCTTGATCGGTGAAAATAAGTCCCCCCAAACGGAGCCCTTATCTATTATCAAACTAGCTATTTTGTAAACTGCTTAAAAATAGGGCTTAAAAATAGTGCACAAAAATATTGAAAAGAAGTCCGGTTCAAAATCTAAGTCCGGGGTTTATTAAGAGCCGTGAGATTCAGGGGAAAGTACGTGCGTCAAGATTTGGGCTGATCGCGTGGCCCGATAGTATTGGTCCCAATTATTCTCTCTCCAGAATGATGAAATTTTGAGATCATAGATACAACCAAGTTGTGATCTGAGAAGCAGATGAAGAAGGAGAATACGGGAAAATCTCCAACCACATCCACACCATGGAGAAAGGAGAGGAAGGAAGAATCCAACTAGAACTTATCCTCTCTTCGGCGCCCCGATATGAACTCCGCAACAGGCGAGGCGTAGGTGACAGAGCGAGATCGGAGATCGCTTGTTTGGTTTTGTAAGAAGATGATTTGCTAATAGGTATTTTCTAGAAGTGAAAAAAAGACAAAAAATTTAAACCATGCTTAACTGCTAATATCCATCTTGGGTTTGCTTATAAGAATGCCCATATAATTGTGCAAATATAACAAAAGATTTGATGGGTTATCACCTACTATGTAGAGAGAATTCGGGTTGTATTTAGCCAAAAACCCCACTCCTCACTAAGGTGGTGGAGGCATGGGCAAGAAAGAGGAGGCAACCGCCACATCCGCCAACCGCAACCGCCGCACGAAGCCACGCGCGGCCGCTCGGCACCGCGCGCCGCCGCGCGGCCGCACGACACCGCGCGCGGCCGCGCGGCACCGCACGGCCATGCGACACCACCCGGCCGCGCGGCCTCCCGCAGCCCCGCCGCGCCGCACGGCCGCACGACCGCGGCAACGTGCAGCCACGCGGCTCCGCGCGCGGCCGCACAGGCGCGGTACCGTGCGCGGCACCGCGTGCCCGGCACCGCGCGGTGTCGCGCGCCTAACGCCGCGCGGTACCGCGCGCCCGGCACCGTGCGCCTAGCGCCGCGCGGTACCGCGCACCCGGCACCTCGCGGTACCGCCCGGCACCACACGCGGCCGGGCGGTGGGCGCGGTGCCGGTCGGCCTCCCTCGCCGCCGGGCGCATTCTCCGGCCCCTCTCGTCTCATCCCCGGTCGGCCTCCCTTGACCAACGGACGCGCTCGCCCGACCTCTCCCGCCTCATTCGGCGGAGAAAACGAGGACGATCAAGGCAAATCTCGCTAAACCTGTAACTAGGGGTGTGCAAAAATAACCGAAGAACCGAGAACCGGACCGGAACCGAACCGAACCAGATGATTTGGGTCGGTTCCAAATCGGCTCGGTTCGGGTCCGGTTCTCATAATACCAGAACCGAAAATTTGGTTCGGTTCCTGGTTCCAAGGGTCGGGTACCCAGAACCGACCCGAGAACCGAATATCAATGCTAAAAAAATAATATTTTGAAACAACTATTATAGTCATATCACTTGATACGAGAAAATAATTGAGAATATAGTCATATGGCTAAAGAGAATAGGTATTGTACTCATGTAGTTGTATGACTTCAATATTATAAAGAATTATGATACAATTATTTTGAGACATTGGTAGTTGTATTACAAATAATCATAAGTTGAAAGAGGCTTTTTTTTTAATTCTTCTAAGACATAGGTAGAACCGAGAACCGAACCGGAACCGAACCGAAGCAAGCGGTTCGGATCCGGTTCTATACTTTAGGACCGTGGGTCGGTTCCGGTTCCAAAAGTTTGGAACCGAACATACATGGGTCGGTTCTTGGTTTTAGGTGGAACCGAACCGAACCGATCCGAGTTGCACCCCTGCCTGTAACCACCCATCATGGGGTGCAAATAGTGAAACTCCACATCATGGGGTGCAAAGAGTGAAAATCCTCTAACATGGGGGTATAAATAGTAAAAATCTTCAATACGGTCTGCGTCTAGCAAATCGTGTGGTTATGGTGTGCGCGTAACCGTATCCGTCATATGAATACATATCATCACCAAACTATACAAATTGGTGTGCGCATAGTCGTATTCATAATAAATGGGCATACGGTCTGCGTCTAGCAAATAGTATATGGTTATGGTGTGCGCGTAACCATATCCGTCATATGAATGCATATCATCCTAAAAACTATACAAACTAGTGTGCGCATAGCCATATTCATGATAAATGTGCATATAGCACATAAATTGGTTATGGTGTGCGGGTAGCCGTCCTAGCCACCCTAACCACCCTCAAAAGCTATAAAAGGAACCCCATGGCTTCATTTCAAAGGACTTGGAATTTTCTACACGGGAGAGAGCTCTCTAGAATTCCCTCGAAGATCTTCATCAGCATTCGAAGATCTCCTTCGGAACTCGAAGATCTCCTTCGGAACCCGAAGATCTCCTTCGGAACCCGAAGATCTCCTTCAACGTTCGAAGACCTTCATCAGCACTCGAAGACCTCCTTCAACCTTCGAAGAACTCCTTCGTCGCTTGAAGACCACCATCGTCGCTTGAAGATCTTCTGCGAACTTTGAAGACTTCCCGACCAAGAAAAGTACTTAGTTTTTCTGAGAGGTGGTCTGTCACCCTCAGAGACATTCATTCAACTACAATTGTAACGGGAGCGGCCTGTCGCTCCCGATTTTCGCACCATTACCTGTAACGCTCCACCACATAGTGAAATTTGGTCGGCGTTGATCCGACCACGTGATTTTTCACCCTTTCCGGGTTTTCCACGGTAAAAACGTCTTCTTGCCACCTGTTCGTTCTCTCTGTGACTGCTTGCGCGCTCGGTTCACTCTCGGGCTAAGACGGTTCGATTCGCCCGGTCTGAAAGAACGTTGAGCGACCCGCAACAGTTTGGCGCCGTCTGTGGGAAAGATGTTCCCCAAACTCTGCAAAGGCTTTCCGAAGACAGTATTCGCCTGATAACAATACTCGTGACTAACAGCGATGGCAAGACGAAGTGCTCGCACCACCGATGGTTCCATCCCTGAAGGACGCGTTGATCCTGCTCCCTCTCATTCACTCATCAACGCACCTCCCGTCGAAGAAGTCCCATTAGCACATGTCGCCGCACTGGAAGGGCGCATGCACCAAATGGAGGAACAACAAACCGAAATGCTGACTCTCCTCAGAAACCTCGGAGCCCCGCAATCTCCCATTCCGCTTGCCGCTCCGATCATCCCACCTCCCTTGGTCCCTAATCATGCTCCATTAGGGGAAGCTGCTCAAGAAGAAGAAACGTACGAAGAAGAATACTCGAATGCAGCCAGCTCCGCGCATCCAGCCCGCCCCGGCAGGGTCGCCAGGGAAGAGCCCCCTCACCATCAGCGAGGAGGAGAAGGAGCCGATCAAGCCATGAGAGGGCCCACTCGTGAGGAAATCCGCGATGTGATTGCTGAAGAGTATGGACAAGTCGGACGTCGGGGCATCTTTGCCCGCCGTCCTTTACATCACGGCTCCCCCCTGGCGCAACAAATCCTAGTTCATCCAGTTCCGCACGGTTTCAAGCTTCCTAGCATCGAAACGTTTGATGGGACGGATGATCCACTAGAGCACATCAACCATTTCACCACCATTATGAGACTCTGCAACGCTCCAGATCAGCTCCTCTGCCAAGTGTTTCCAGCAACCTTGAAAGGGCAAGCGCGCACTTGGTTCCATTCTTTGCAAGATGGAACAATCGATAACTTCGCGCAAATGACACAACAATTCATAGATCAATTCATCGCAAATCGCAGAACCGTCTGGGATCCCTCCCACCTTTCAGGAATACGCCAGAGCGAGGGAGAGACCCTCAAGGATTTCTTCCGCCGCTTCACCACTGAGGCACGACAAATTGCAGGGGTGGACCCCGAGCTTCTACAAGGAGTTTTCCTTGGAGGGCTCCGCCCCAGCGGCTTTTACTCCGCACTGATGCGGGAAATTGTGCCTAGCTACCCAGACCTCGTTCACCGAGTCGAGGCCCAGATAGCAGCAGATGAGGCAATTGAAGCGCACCGTCGGCAGTTCGAAGAGAGCTCGAAGAGGAAGAAAGAGGAGTCGTTGCCGCAGACGGTTCCTAATAAGAAGCACCATGACAACCCCAGTCGAGACCAAGGATCTCACCAGCATCAGAATTACACTCCCCTGAACACTACCAGGACTAACATTCTCCTCGCCATCCGTGATAACAACGCGCTCCACAGGCCCGAGCCACTTGCACCGAGTAGAGGAAACCAGTCGCAATATTGTGACTTCCATCGCGGGCATGGACACAGTACTGAAGGCTGCAATCGATTGAATGAGGAAATCGAGCGTCTTGTCCAACAAGGCCTCCTCGGAAGGTTTCTATTAAACCAAGTCCCGAACTAGCACGAACCACAGGCTGACAATCCAGTAGAGAACAACGTCGTACCCCGACGCGGATGAGCCAGAGATACTGGGCAGGGGAACCTTCCCATAGTAGAGCGCACACAGCCCGCGTCTCACCTATCTTTAATATCTATTTACTGCTTTTTCCAGTTTTCTGCTTTTAAAAAGCAGTAAGCCGCAAGATTGTACTTGTGCGCATGTATCCACTATGTATGGGGGTTGGACTTTCGATCGTGCGGGGAGATCGCGTGCGGGGATCGCATGTGCGGTGGTTTTTCTCCCAACTCCCTACTAAGAAAGTGAGGGTTATGAAATTCCGACTATTCACAGCACTGAATTCCTATATAATGAGCGAGAATAATTATGGACTGCGAATAAAACTATACACTGCGAATAACTATGGACTACTAATAAGCAATAACCACACGGGTATTTCGAGTTTGTATCAATTGTTGGTAAAAATATAACTGTTCGAAAACTCGACATTTTCATTAATAATAATAATAATAATAATAATAATAATAATATATTTATTAAAACCAATTAAATTGAATATCTATATTAAATAATTATTATATTATATGTCAACATGACAACATGTCATATTATAATTGTTTATATTAATAATTCCCTCACTTTTTTAGTTTTCCAGGCACGTCCGCACGTGTTTAGGTGCCGGCTCTGAACCTCTACAAGACAAGACGCCCATGCCCCTGGGTTTTAGGGGTTAGGCTACCAAAATCGCACGCTTACATCATTACAATTTTTTTAATTATTTTTATAAACAATTATAATTTGTATGTCCCTAGTATCTATATCTATCTACAAAATCTATATGAATGAATAATGCTGGTACATGCACATAGCTCATGCTTGCGTTTGGTTTTTTTAAGGCACGCAGTTTTCATTTGTTTTTCTGCTTTTTTCGCTGCATGGAGAAATCTCTGTCTCTGACCCCAGCTCCCTCCATCTGGCGGCGTTTGCTTCCTCTCCTCAAACGGACCCTAAGTTTCTATATTAAAAAGATATATACTGGCTAGCAACGGGAGTGACATCGCGTTGTGTATTGTCGTGATCGGGGTATTATGACGGCCTCACGAAGAGCGAATCAAGATCCTCTTCATTTCAAGTGAAATGAATAGTATCTATTTCACGGTTCAGATCTATTTTCGGATGATTTCACTAATCACATACAATCTCTGGTTTTATATACCTATGCAAAATATTAAATAATATTCGTATTTGGCGGATATTTTAAAATTTTATACACGTAATTATTAGTCACCCAAGTCTCGGACTGCTGCTGTCTTTCGTCCATTCAGGCCGCTCTTCTGCGTTGGGGATACAGTATGACTTCCTTCTCTAGCTGGGAGACTGCGCAGAAGCTTCTCTCCTCTGCCTTTGCTGGCGCGCTTGGTCCGACGAGGGTTTTTTGTTGTGCAGTGTACCAGGCCTGGCGTGGCCGCAACGCCAAGGTCCACCATGGCGAGGTGGCGACCTTCACTGTCATGGCGGCGACCATTGCTGAGACCCTCTCCATTATGCGAACTCTACCAATCCATGAGCACTGGGGTACCACTCAGCCTCACCGGCTATCAACACCACTCTTTTGGTGCCCCCCGCCCCCTGGATGGATAAAGTTCAATGTGGATGGTTCTCTCTCCTCGTCCGGGCTTGTTGGGCTTGGGATGGTGGCCCGCGATGACCGGGGTGCTCTCATCTTTGCTGCTGGGTCCCCGCTGGTGCACTGGGATCCTGAGGGAGTGGAGCTGGCGGCGGTCTTGGCTCTCAAGGATCTTATCCCGCCTTCTTTATATGGGGTGCGCGGGGCAATTGTGGAGGGCGACTGTTTGACCCTTATGGACAGTTGTGCTGCTGGTTTGCGCCGGGGCGACTGGAGCTAGCGTGACGGTGGATGGCGAGGAGGACTTCTCCTTTCTGAGCGGCTTCCCTCAGCTTCGATTCCAGCATATTGGCTGTGAGGCCAACAAAGTTGCTGATTTCTGTGCTTGTTTTGCCCTACATGAAAACTTTGTATGGCTAGATGTTGATAGCACCCAGAATGAGTTTGTCGAGCTTGTTCGTGCAAACTTTGATGGCATTCTGTAGTTTTGTTGTCTTTTTTATTTTTAATTTCATGCTATATGCACTTTTCAAAAAAAAAAAGACAACAAATACACATAAAACTCTAGTTACTTTATTCTTATTATTATAATTTTAGAGCGATGTTAAATGCAGTCCGATTTTGGCTATATGCAGGCCGCGGATATATGCAGGCCAAAACATTATTCATGCAGGCCAAATTTCATATTTACATACCATATTCAAAAAATCAAATTAATATTTTCCTAAATAAATCACCAAGCAAAATAGCATTCATAAAATAAGTAAGTAAAATATCATGCGTGCGAGGTTACGTTGAATGTCACTATTTCGTCAGTAAATCTGAGAGAGCTATTGATGGAGAATCCCTAAAGGCGCTAACTGCACCTCATGATCCATGGGGGTGCAGTTATTCAAAGAACCCCCACTAGCGACGTAATTACCCGAAGTATAACCATCGCCGCCATCGCCGACAACGTCGCCATCGCCGCCGTCGCCATCGTCGTAGCAAATACCCATGAATAACTTTAGGCCAGTTGTAATTTAAAAACACATCGGACTCGGACAAACGAGTACCGTTGCATGGAAGGAAAAAACACATAATACATGAAGTATTAAACTACTCGAATCATTTTTCCTAAAGTTTTAAAAGGAAAAATGATATCTTTTTTTTTTAAACTGTGGCCTGCATATAGCTAAAATCGGTCTGCGTTTAACATCGCTTTTTTTAAAAAACTGTAACCTGCATATAGCCAAAACTGGTCTGCGTTTAACATCGCTCTAATTTTAACCTACATAAAATAAAATTCAATACAAAGTGTAGCTTGGAACCAATATCTACGTGAATAAATTTCGACGAGATTTAGGCTCGTTAGGCGCAGCTTTTTTGCTCCTGTGAGTTTGGACAAAAACATTACCGTCATAGAAAGCATGTTTGTCAAGATGATGATTATGACCGCCACCAATAAAAGAAAACTAGTTTTGAACATAAAAAAGATGAAGTTCCTAAAGGGCCCGTTAGTTTGGACGGAATTGAAGACTTGTAATTGGAATTCGACGTCGAATTCCAATTACGCCGTTCGCTTGTTAGGTAGCTTTAATAATTAGAATTTGAGTTAAATATCATGGAATTGATTTTAGCCTAGGCAGACAAATCTAGCTAGACATATCGGAATTGGGCGAGTCTGACACGCTAGATTTATTGCATTTTTCGCCCGGGCGCGAGTTTATGCGTCCAGGCGCGCAATTTTTTGCCCGGGCGAGAGTTTTTCGCACGGACGCGAGTTTTTCGCCCGGACGTGCGTTTTTCGCCCGGACGCGCAAATTTCGCTAGGGCGAAAGTTTTCCGCCCTAGCGCGCGTTTTTCGCCCTGTCGCACGTTTTTTTCGCTCGGGCGCGCGTATTTCGCCTGGGGCGCGTTTTTCGCCCGGGCGCAAATTTTGTTGCCCGGGCGCGAGTTTTTCGCCCGAGAGCACGTTTTGTCGCCCGAGCGCGCAATGTTTCTCCTATTTTGTTGTTTGAACGTTTTGTCCCCCGAGCGCACGTTTTGTCGTTTGAACGGAATTAGCTTTCGGGAATTGACTTTTCGACGAAACCCAATATCTACGTGAATTAGCTTTGTACAAAATTCCAATTTTGTTGTTCGGCTGAATTGTGAAATTGGTATTGTAATTGATATTGTACAATAATTTTATAAAACTCAAATTAGGAGTCAGCGCCGAACGCATTAAATTGCATAATATATTTTAAGACGCGCGTTTTTCGGCCAATTGAAATTTTTTCGCCTAAGTGCACTTTTTTTTCGGGCGCGCATTTTTCTCCATGACGCGTGATTTTCGCCAAAGTGTGTTTTTTTACCCATAAACGCATTTTTCGCCCGATCACGAGTTCTTCGGTTAAGAGTGCATTTTTTTGGCACGAATAACGCGTGTCCGGACGAAAAACACATTCTGCAGGAAAACGCAATCCGTGGCGAATAACGCGTGCGTAGGTCGAAAAACTCATGAGCGTAGGTAAGAATTGACTATTTGATTTTTGTAGTTCATAGTCAAAGTCATGAGTTTTCACATGAAAGTCAATATCCGCTTAAATTCCGCTGCGCCGAACATTAGAGTTGGATTTCTAATCTCCAATGTCAATTCCAGAAAGCTAATTTCGTCCATATGAACGATCCCTAAGTGAGGTCGGGCGTTCACGAACGATGGTTCATAACCACCGCGTTCATGAAGGCCACCGCCGTGCCAAACGGAGCCTTAGCACAAGCATGTGTAATTGGTTTTATTTGATTGTGTTATGTTATTGAAGGAGTTTAATATGTTATTTGCTATTTAGAAATTTGAATACAATTTTTTTTTTGCTACGAATATCAAAGTGATGTAGAAGTAGCAATTTAGGGGCTTTGTATATCCAAGTAAAACATGATTATAATATATAATATATACCACACTAATGTAGATCCTACTTAACTTGAATAATATTTTGATCAACACTAAATATCATCACATATATACTGTATACAAGCAATTCGATTAATTCAACCAATGTGATCATATTTTACCCATTTTAAACTAGGATCACAATTCTAAATTTTCTTCCTATCTTTGAGTTCTTAAAACCAATTTAATTGCGGCACATTCTCTTCTATCGTAGATAGATAAATGCACCATCAATTTTTCAGTGTGCGGGGTCCCCATGCACATGCCGGAACGATATCCGCCCTTTATAGCCATCCTCCATAAAAATCCTCCCTCGGCATCCCCGTAAATAACAAAATCGTGAACATCATATGACAATTTTTGAACGGGCAGCCAAAATTTGGATGTGCGGGCGGGCATGTTTAACGGCCAACACGAGTAAAAATGACCCATGGCAATGCCCAATATGCAAATTTCGATACTAACCTTTACGAGAAACTTCAGCGTATATATGTGTATTTGCATATTATTATTTTTCCGCGACTACACCAAAGCTTGTATTGCGCATTAAATGCTTGCTAACCTGTAGTCCTGTCCAAAAAAACGGGACCGGAGGGCCGGCCTAGGCCCGACCCGATAAAAGCCCGCCTAGGCCCGGTACCGGGCTAGCCCGCCGGGCTCGGAGGCCTTAAAAGGCCCCCATATAGTTTAAATGCCTGGCCCGGTGCCTGACCCGGGCCGGGCCGGGCAAAGCCTGATTTTTCAGGCCAGCCTGACCCGGGCATATTATTCTTAGCCGTTGGGATCAACGGCTCGCTGACATGACAACATTGTTGCTTCCATGCCAGTACCAATAGGCTGTCATTGGCAGCCTACCAGTACTAAGCCTAGAGCCTATGCTTATTAAAAAAATAAAAATAAATAATTTTTTTTTATAAAATCCCACCCACCTTCATAACCATCCCCCCCGCCCCCTTAATAACCGATCCCCCCTCTCTCTCTCTTCTCGCCACTCTCTCTCTCTCCAACCCATTCTCTCTCACTCTCTCTTCTCATCTCTCTCTCTCTCTCTCTCTCTCTCTCTCTCTCTCTCTCTCTCTCTCCAACTCATTCTCTCTCTCTCTTCAACTCATTCTCTCTCTCTCTCACGCTTCGAACATGGCATGGTCATCCTCGGCGCCAGCGTCGTCTACTCAAACTGTGCATGAAGTGATGGAGCACAAGTGTACGACGCCAATTTGGGAGTATTTCGATAAAGTTAAAGTCGGCGACGAATTTAAGGCGAGGTGCAAATTATGCTCGAAGTTGTTGACCCTTACTGGCAACTCGACACTAGCAAGACACTTCAAGTCTTGCGTTTCGAAACAAGCTCCCGAGTCCAGTCAAACACAAATATCGGGAGCAGGGCAAATTTGGACGTACGATCAACTTCGGCAACGGGATCTGCAGATGAAGAACGTCATCAGACATGGGTTGTCGTTCAGCCACTATGACAACGAGGAGGAGACCGAATACATACATCAAGGGCTTCAACCAAAATATCAACAAGTAAGTAGATCCTCTCTTAGGAGTGACGCTCTCAAATTTTATTTAGAAGCAAAACAATCTATAATAAATTATTTTGAAAATTTTGAAGGACGTGTGAGTTTAACGAGTGACGTTTGGACTAGTAGCACTTGTCATCGGGTCGATCCCGTTTCATGGGATCTAAATAAACGTATAATTTGTTTTGAAAGTTTTGAAGTCCCGCACACAGGTCAAACTATATATCAAATAATTAATAAATGTGTACGAGAATTTAAAATTAAAGATAAAATTATGAGTATTTCTTTTGATAACGCTACTAATAATAACGTTGCAATTGAGTGGTTAAAACGCGATTTAAAACCAATGTTAAACAGTGCGTTTTTTCATACTCGATGCGTTTGCCACGTTTTAAATTTAGTGGTACAAGATAGTTTATCTTATATGGAACCATATATTAATAAAATTCGTCTTATATTACAATTTATTTATAGTTCTAGGTAACAAAGACAAGATTTTAAAATTTGTAAACGCTCAAGGTCAAAAATATTTAACACCTCAATTTGATATGCCTATTAGATAAACTCAACATACAAAATGTTAAAAAGAGCGTTCCAACAAAAACCTTCTTATGGAATATTATACTATGCTAAATATTCATAATTTGAACGATAACGTTTGAGACGTATTAAAAATTTATATGGATTTATTAAAATGTTTTTATAGGGCGACAACTTTTTTATCTGACGTATATTATCCGACTAGTCCTCTAGTAATTGAAAATTTTGTAAATATCGCACAAAAATTTAACTATTATAAGCAAAACGAAGGGTGACGTCCTTTAATTGAAATAATGGAAGCAAAATTTTTTAAAATATTATAGAGAAATGTATGTCATATTTTCATGCGCCGCCGCTTTAAATCCTCTATTCGGCGTAGAAGGCGTAGAAAATTTGATAGACGTTTGATGACGTTAGTATTTTAAATTTTAATTCGATTTTTACCGAATGTTATAACTATTATGATAACTTATACGGCTCGCGGCCTCAAGAAAAAATATCGCAACCCAGAACAAAAGATACTTTTAAAAATAAAACTTTAGAATTAGCTTCTAGGAAAAAAGCGCGCACATCTAGTTCTAGTAGTTTAAATTAATTAGGATTGTATACTAAAACACAATTTCGTGATTTTATGAGCACGGAGGAGATTAAAAACTTCAATCTTTTAAAATGGTGGAAAGGTAAAGTTAATACATATCCTATTTTGGCCTATATGGCCCGTGATTTACTAACAATCCAATCTAGTACGGTAGGTTCGGACTCTGTTTTTTCTCTTAGTGGCAGGGTTTTGAAAGAGCGGAGGAGTCGCCTCAACGAAGAATCACTGGAAATCTGCATCTACTACAAGGATCACTTGGATGCTGCGAAGAGGAAACAACACATTTCATCGATAAAGGATAGCTCGTCGGGCGTAGAAGACGAGATGGACGCAATAAATTTACGAGATGATTAAGCGTGTGTCACAATCGCCAGTCACAATCGATAAAATATATATTTTGTTAAATTAGTGAGTTTTTTTTAATTTTCTTCATTTAAATTAATAATAATAAATTTTATTTCAGTATTTTTTTTTTCAAATTTGGTGAAATGTGTAATTTATGTTTTTCCAATATTAATAAAAATTAGTTTTTTTTGTTCATCTCACGTTATCAATTTATTTCATTTATTGTAATATTTTTTAAAATAAAGATATTATTTTTAAAAAAATGTAAAAGGTCGGGCCCGGCCCTGGGGGCCTTAACAGGCCCCCTACCGGGGCTGGTTCCCGAGCCCTGTTATAGCAAGGCCGGGCTCGGTTGACAAAAGCCCGTGCCCTTTAGGCCCGGTACCGGCCCGGCCCGACGAGTTTTTTGGACAGGGCTGCTAACCTGAGAGATTTAGGCTCGGTTTGGCACGGCGTTTTTGCAGCGGTGAGTTTGGACAAAAGCGTCATCTTCATCGAATGCATGTTTGGAATAACAATAGTTATGACCATAAAAAAAATTAGTTTTAAGCATAAAAGTTGATGAAATTCCTTAGACGAGATCGGGCACTATGGATCATATACATTTTGGACACAAATCCCCAAATATTGTATCTTGATTTTGTCTAGCTAGGGACCACATCATTAAATGAGTCACGTTGACATTTAGGCTCCATTTGGCACGGCTACGACGGTTGTGAACATAGTGGTTATGAACTGTCGCTCTTGAACGCCCGATCTCACCTAATGAACTTCATCCACTTTTATGTTCAAAACTAGTTTTTTTTTCTTGGTGGCGGTCATAACTATTGTCTTGTCAAACATTCATTCTATGACGGTGTCATTTTTGTCCAAACTCAACGAAGCAAAAAAGCTGCACAAAACAAAGCCTTAGGCTTTGTTTGAGCCAGCTGATACTGATGAAAAAGTTATTGATCGAATAGAGCTGATTGGATAGAGCTGTTATAAAAACAGTGATGAATAAGTTGCGGACTGTGTAGATTGTCTTGTTAGTTCTATTATTATTAATATGTCCGCGCGTGTCAGGATCGACTCGGAACAACCCAATGGGTTCCGTGTCACTAGGGTTAAGGGCTCTACGCTGGAGATACTATATAAGGCCATTCCACATCTGATGAGCCTTAGTGGACTATCTTGAGCGGAAAGCAACATTCTCTAGATATTCGTTTAGGTTTTCGCTCCCGTCCGTCCGCTCTCCTGCTCGAGAGCTTTTGTGCCGCTCCCGTTTTCTGCGATTTCTTCCGCTCGCGATTCTCAGTCGCCGCTCGATCGTAGATCGCAAGTAGACACGAAGGAACGATTGTTTTCTATTCTTCCCGTTGCCTGCCTCTTTCGCAGATCCAAAAGGAGAGACCGGAAAGGTTCCTGTTCGCCGTTCCACCGTTGATCGCAAGGAGCGCCATAGTTCTTGTTCATCTTCCCGATCGCGGCCCTGTTTGGAGAGATAGGAGATCGCCGATCGGTCATCTCCTGTTTCGTCATTCCTTTGTGTGTTCTCTGCCAGATCGTGAAGAAGATCGTGAAGGAGTAGATCGTGAAGAAGATCCTTGCGTTCTTCCGCAGATCATTATCGTTTTCCTGGAGATTTCCTGGAGATCTTTCCAGCGCAGATCGTGAATAAGCAGAGCAGCCCGATTGGATCTAGGGCAGCCCGACTGTTCTCTTTCGACGCCATCCCCGTCCACGAGATCTAGATTGAAGGCGTCTCAGGTTCATCGCTCCACATTTGCTGATCGTGTCTTGGCTCATCGCCGCCGCCGATCTGCAAAAGAGGAACGTCGTCGCCGCCGATCTGGGTTTTCTACAGAGTTGCGATTCAAGATCTGGTTTTTTGCTCCCATTTCTACAGGATCTGGATTTGGTTGATCGCCATTTCTTGCCGAATCAGCAACCGTCCTATAAGATCACGACAGATCTTGCGCCTCCAATTTCTGATTGCTTTGAAAGAAAAGAAAAAACTGCAGATCAGATTTTGTTTGGGTTCTCCTTTCTATGCTCAGATCTTGCCAGAAGAACTTCTCTTGAGCTGTTCTTTTCAGAAATTATTGGGAACATACAAATTTATTGTTGGATTGGATCCAGTCTTCGGCGACGTGTTTCAGTCGGAGAGGAGGAGCACACATACAATAATTTTCCTGGATTGGATCTGAAGTGCCATACTCGTCTCCACGCGGCTCAGGTGACTTCGTTTTAATTTTTTTTCTTCTAGAATTTATTTCTATTTAAATCTAGTGCAATGACAAAGAATTGCGAGCTCGATGTCGCTAAATTGCAGTCTTTCGACGACACTAATTTCCTCACTTGGAAACTGTATGTCCAACTAGAAATGAAAGAACGTGGAATTTTCTACACCATTCTTAGCAATTTCGCCACTACCCGTGAGGATGTGGATGAATATCAGTGGAGTAAAGACGAGAATTCTTGCAGGAATTACCTTCTAAATTCCCTAAATTCTCGCCTTGCCTTGACCTACAGAGCATGTAAGTCCGCGAAAGAGATTTGGGACCGCGTGAACGCTCACTTTCAGTTCCTAGAACTTGAAATTACGCGTCACAAGCTAAAAGACGAACAGTCTGAAACGGCCGATAATCAATTTGCGAGTCTAATTTTGAGCAAGCTGCCTCCCAAACAGAATACTGCAAACACGGTGGTCGATACTTCTGATCCCAAGTCCTTTGTGGCTATGATCGAGAGCAATCACCGCAATGCGTCTTCTGAGTGGTGGCTGGACAGCGGTGCTACCTGTCATGTCACAAATGACAGAGGTCTTCTCTCAGAGGTCAGAGCAGTCCGAGACAGAGTTGAGAACTGCAATGGAGGAGAGACAGTCGTCACTCATGCTGGGACGGCAAAACTCGTCCTCTCTTCAGATAAAATTTTATTTTTGCAAAATGTTAAATTAGTTCCTAATTTAATCAAAAATTTAATTTCTATGAGTTTGTTAGATAAGTCCGGAATGTACTTCACAACCATTAGCGGTAGAATAACACTGTCTGTTAATTCACATTATTTTGGTTGCGCTTACTTAATCAATGGAATGTATAGACTTAGCCTAGAAAACGAGTGCATAAATCAAGTGAGTTCGTCTCTGTTAGATCCAAAGCTACTTCACAATAGACTTGGACACGTTCATGATACGCCCAAAAACGGTTGCGTATTTTGTACGCAAGTGTACGTGTCGGGTCAAGTAATATAAAGTGAGTTAATTATCGTTCCCACGGAGAGGTGGTAAACTCAATGCTCGCAAATACCAGCTATGCCTTTTCTTTAAATCCAAGGTATTCAAATATTTTTTTGATAATGATTATGAGAGCAAAAATTATCGGCAAACTAATTTTTTTTTAAATTAAAACTAATGGCAGATCTATAATAATATACTTTTCAAACCGTTATGAGAAATAATCTTGTATTGTGATTTCCTAAATCTAATGCAATGATTTTTATAAATAAAACTTTGTGAAAAATGCGTGGTGAAATATCGTGCAACGATTTTAATTTAGACAACCGTACTTCTCGATATCGGATCTCCCTAATTCCTTATCTCCTCTGTTATCTCTAACTCGAGTGACATAAAGAACCGCATAATGAATACAAACCTATGTTGCTAACGCCAAGGGGAAATCTCTTTCTCCCTTCAAACGCTATATCGAACTTATGATACCCTTACGCAACTCATCTCTCGAATTATGAAGCGCAGTAGATAAACGAAACCTTGATCAGAAGTTTCAACATAAAGATCATTAGAATGATAATGATCAATCACCAAACATTCACAAAGAAAAATTAAAACAACATCATCATTGCAAAGGAAATAGTATTCTCACAACACAAGATTGCAGGATTTAGTTCATGTTTGAGCGAAAATAACAAAATAACGGGTAGATCTTACTAGACATGATAAATATCGGATAAATCTTCCCTTCTTCAATGATTTGTACGCGTTTCCCGCCTCCGAAATGAAGTTCCTGGGCTGATCTCCTTCTTGGTTGAAAACCTCTCTCCGACTTTCTCTCTCTACAATGGCAGAAAAACTCCCCGAGAATCCTCCTCCTCCTGCCGAAAAACTCTTTTTAAATCTTCCCCCCTCTCCTCCTAGGCAGGGCCCACTTTTTAATATTAATTAAATGCTGAACGGATGCGTTTTTATCCAAGTGTACCGGTTGAAATTGAATTAAATTCGTAATTCAATTTTCTGTAACTGCTTGTTATGTTGCAACATTTCGGCAGATAAGTTACAACATATTCCAGATTTTCAATGGCACTTTGCATTCGATCCTTGACTTGATTTCTTCACAGATCCTATCATAAAAATATACAAAACTGAACGTAATAATCATTTTAGCTCCAAATAATAATTCATTTGAATATATATACTTTTCATTCATAATTATCACATAACTTAACAAAAAGGGTTAAAATAATGATCAGGATAACTTCTTTTTGAGAAGTTATCAGTTCACTACAAGAAGATGCGCGATCTAGCTAAGAGTCACAACATTCCGTTAGATTTCTCTATTCGATTTGATAGGTGCGAGGTTTGTGCCCAAACTAAAATAACTAGAAACCCTTATAAGACCATTTCTAGGAGCACACAACTTTTGGAGTTGATTCATTCCGACCTCTGTGACTTACAGAGTCATGCCACTAGAGGGGGAAGGAAGTATCTAATTACCTTCATAGACGATTTCTCCAGATTTTGTCATGTTTACCTATTGAAATCGAAAGACGAGACATTCGAGATCTTCAAAATCTTCAAATCTCGGGTAGAAAACCAGTTAAATCTGAAGTTTAAGAGACTTAGAAGTGATCGAGGAGGAGAATACACTACAACTGGGTTTAGGGAGTTTTGTGCCACTGAGGGCATAATCCTTGAAACTACAGCTCCTTACTCACCCCCAATCAAATGGAGTTGCTGAGCGTAAGAATAGAACTTTGACAGATATGTTAAACTCTATGCTCCTGACCGCTGGCATGCCCAATTCCTTCTGGGGGAAGCAGTCCTTACTGCAAATCACATTTTGAATAGAGTGCCTCACTCAAAGCTCAGTTCTACTCCTTTTGAGCTGTGACACGGCCATCCTTGTAGATATGACACTCTTAAGACTTGGGGTTGTATCGCCTATGTGCGTATACAAGACCTTAAAAGACCTAAGGTGGGACCTAGAACGACAACCTGCGTCTATCTAAGCAGTGCAGAAGACAGTGCAGCTGACCGATTTCTGGATCTATCCACTAATTCAGTAATAGAGTCTAGAGATGTTATCTTCTTTGAGCATAAATTTATCAAAGATCATGGCCTGACCGTTCCTGGATCTACTGACATGATCCCAGAGTCTACGGTAGAACCCGAAGCTGGCCCCTCTGGCACTGCTCCCCAACCTCTAGAGGTCGAACCTATTCCTCTTAGAGTATCTACAAGAGATAGAATTCCTAAGGATTTTGGTGAGAACTCCGTCACCTACCACTTAGAGGATGATCCATTTTCCTATCAGGAAGCGATGAGATCGAGAGATGCGTTAAATGTGGGCAGAAGCCATCGACGATGAGATGAACTCGCTGCTATAAAATAATACCTGACATCTAGTGGACCTACCGAAAGGAGCTAAAGCCCTGGGATGCAAGTGGTACTGAAGAAGAAGCTACATAGTGATGGGTCTATAGCCAGATACAAAGCACGTCTAGTAGCTAAGGGTTATAAACAACAAGGAGGAATTGACTACTTTGATGTCTACTCACCTGTCTGTCACCTATCTACTATTAGAATTCTTCTAGCCTTAGCCTCTATCGAGAATTTCATCGTCTATCAGATGGACGTGAAAACAGCCTTTCTGAATGGAGAGCTAAATGAAGAGATCTTCATGGCACAACCTGAAGGTTATGTCCATACATATCTAAAGGATAAAGTGTGCAAACTCGATAAATCCATCCATGAGCTTAAACAAGCACCTAAGATGTGGCACATGAAGTTTGATCAAGTGGTAAAGAGCTTTGGATTTCAGTCCAGTCTCTCACAAGTGTCTCTATTTCTGCTCGATGTCAAACCAAACAGTCATCATATGCCTATATGTTGATGACATGTTGATCCTGGGGTCAGACCTAGCTGTCGTGAGGGATATTAAGTCCGCTCTCGCCAAAGCGTTTGATATGAAGGACCTTGGTCCCGTCGATACCATACTAGGTATGAAAGTAAGAGTAGACAAGGGATGTGTCACTCTGAGTCAAGCTCACTACATAGAGCAAATTCTTAATACCTGGGGTTATAAAGATTGTAGGCCTGTTGAAACACCAACTGATCTAAACGTCAAGCTGAGTCCGAATGAAGGAATAAGCGTTGATCAAGTAAAGTACTCAAAGATCATTGGAAGTCTCATGTACGCCACAAGCTGCACTAGACCTGACATTGCTTTCTCCGTAAGCATGCTAAGTCGTTTTACCAGTAGTCCAGGCAAAGAGCATTGGGATGCCCTAGATAGGCTGATGAAGTATCTCAAAGGTACTAAAGACCACACTCTGTGCTACACTGGTCACCCTCCTACTTTGGAAGGTTACTCTGATGCCTCCTGGTGTTCAGAAGTTTCAAACAGCAAGTCCACAAGTGGATTTATATTCACATTGGGTGGCGCTGCAGTTACTTGGAAGTCCAAGAGACAGACTTGCATAGCTTTGTCGTCTTTGGAAGCCGAGTTATTTGCCTTAGCTTCAGCTGGTGAAGAGGCAGACTGGATCAGGAATTTGATCTTAGACATTCCCTTGTCTAGACTTCAAATCAACTCTTTAAGTCTGTACTGTGATAATCAGGCAGCAGTCCAAGTTGTTAAGAATGTCCTCTTTAACACTAAGAGACGACATGTACGACTGAGAAATGCTCTTTTGAATTATCTTAAAGAACAAGACATAATTACTTTGGTCGATGTGCGATCGAAGGATAATCTAGCTGATCCATTGACGAAAGGAATGCCCCGTGACCGTTCAATCAAAACAGTGGGGGAAATGAGACTCAAAGCGGTTTGACACCAGTTTTAGTCTGAATGTTTTGATTACTTCCTTTGTCAAATCTAGCATGTTGTGCTCCGTTGGTGTTTTGGTTGCTGAGCACGAATCTCTGGTTAGTTGTTTCATTCCACATTTGATGATAACAACTTTATCCAGTTTCGTCTTCCTTAACTTGGAGGAGAGTGTTATTCCACATTTGATAACACGATCTGACTTATTTTGTACCTTCTCCTGTTGATTGGTTCCATTCCACATTTGATGAGTTCCAATCAACCCTAGAAGAACAGTAACTAGGATATCACACGTAGGAACACAGATATAGCTGCGTTGTCCAGAAGTCTGAAATCGTTTCGTTTGGAAACAGTTATTAGATTCTGCGGTTAAACCTGAAATACTCTACCTATATCCTCTGAGCATAATTAAAGTACTACGTTCTTATATACAGAACTAGATACATGTATAATTTCCATTGTTGAATTCATTCTAAATGACTCAGTTGGAAATTAAAGAAAATGCTGATGCAGGAGGAGCACATGCAGACTGGGATCCTGAAAAGGATGATCTGCTGGATGATGGTTTCTAGAGTATCTGTTTGGTTTTCTTTCTCTGACATAGAGCACTGTTTAGCTCTCTTTACCTGTTTTGTTTGGACTATTTCCTACTGTTGGATTTGTGACACCTCACTAATCCGTGTGCTCGGATCGTTGAGATCATGCCACCTCATCGATCCATGGGAGGCCATTATTTCCTATTGAGAGGAGTCCCATTATAGGAATATTAATTAGGGGGGATTCTAAGTCTCCTTATTTAGCCGGGTGGCCTTTCCTATTTGGTCGAGCCTAATTATGGCACTCCCCTAATTAAATTGATATCTCCTTTAATGAGGTTGATATCTTCTGCCTATATATATGGGGATTGACCCATCCGGTTTATGATACGCCAAGCAAATTCCGCAGGAGGGAGGAGGCAGTTGAGAGAGGTGAGCGGCAGCAGCGGCGCCAGTAGCTCGGCGGCAAGGAGGCGGCGACTCTGTCCAGCGGCGACAGGCGGCCTCAGGCCAAGGGAGCTTTTCGGGCTGTTTCAGGTGGAAGCAGCGGGCGGCGGCAACGGTGGCTCCAGGAGTTCTTCAACAGCGGCGGAGGCCCTCAATATGATCCAGGCCGGCGACAGCCGCGGAACTTGGTTCCGGTGAGAGCGACGGCAGCAGGGCGGTGGTCCAGGCGTGCGGAAGCAGCGGCGGCGGGTCTTGAGCCCAGTGGCAGTGCGAGACATCGCTCGGCGATATCGGTATCGCTCGCGATAGCTACCAGTGCAGTTTGGGGGCAGATTCTACTGGACGCACCACGTTATATCTTTTGTCTCACTATTGTATCTTGTAACTCTCATATTTATAGTGGATCTTTCGGCGCGCTCTTCCAGTGGAGTAGGAGTCCCATACTTCGAACCACGTAATCTTTTGTGTCGTCTGTGTATGCTAGAATCTCGTTCCGTATTTTATTTTGCGCGATACTGGTTCTTGCTCATTTGTGAAATTCCGTTGCTCTACCGCGGCTTAACTCGATCCGATTTCACAACAATTGGTATCAGAGGGAGGTTCCGCGGGGGTGATCATCTGGACGTTCCGATTTTCTGATTTGGGTCAACGGTGGGTGACGACATTGGTCCGCTCCCTATCTTCCCAGATCGGTTCCGCGAATATCATCTTGATCGCCCAGTAGCTCTGCGAGCAAGACAATGTCGGCAAAATTCGAGATTTCTAGGTACGACGGCAAGATTGATTTTGGCCTTTGGCAGAAGCGCATAAAGGTCGTTCTCGTCCAGCAAGGTCTTCACATGGCTCTCCTCGGCAAGGAGAAGTCCGGGAAGAAGGACCGGCGGAGGAGCAGGGCAGGTTTCGTGGCGAGGGCGTGTGCGCAGAGAAAGGACCTTGGCGGAGGTAAAGTTTTCGCATCCGTGGGCGGAGAGTCATCTCAGGAGAGCCCAGATGCCGCAAAGGGAACCATCCGGCTCAAGTGTCCCACCAGGGAACTCATGATCACTCAGGAGAAGGTGCAGTCGCACAGTGAGAGGTTGAGTGTGAGTCGTCTTGCAAAAGACTCGGTCTATAGGGCAAGGGCGAAGCTCGTCGGGGTGCGCCACCGGGAGTTGAGGGAGTTCGGTAGAGGTAGAGGCAGGAAGTTGCGGGAGATATCCTGGAGGGATATTAGTACGGACTTGCGAGGAAGTCCAGTGACTGGAGTCAAGTTCAAGAGCGGTCTTGACTTGACTCATTCTGATGCGCATTGATCGTGGTTAGACCCCAGGGAGAGGGGGTTCGTAGTCGCCGGTAGGGGAGATCCAAGGTGGAGGTGGAGTTACGTTCGGGTGAGGTGTCAAGGTGGAGTTTGTTGGATTTGTGACACCTCACTAATCCGTGTGCTCGGATCGTTGAGATCATGCCACCTCATCGATCCATGGGAGGCCATTGTTTCCTATTGAGAGGAGTCCCATTATAGGAATATTAATTAGGGGGGATTCTAAATCTCCTTATTTAGCCGGGTGGCCTTTCCTATTTGGCCGAGCCTAATTATGGCACTCCCCTAATTAAATTGATATCTCCTTTAATGGGGTTGATATCTTCTGCCTATATATATGGGGATTGCCCCATCCGGTTTATGATACGCCAAGCAAATTCCGCAGGAGGGAGGAGGCAGTTGAGAGAGGTGAGCGGCAGCAGCGGCGCCAGTAGCTCGGCGGCAAGGAGGCGGCGGCTCTGTCCAACGGCGACAGGCGGCCTCAGGCCAAGGGAGTTTTTCGGGCTGTTTCAGGTGGAAGCAACGGGCGGCGACAGCGGTGGCTCCAGGAGTTCTTCAACAGCGGCGGAGGCCCTCAGTGTGATCCAGGCCGGCGATAGCCGCGGAACTTGGTTCCGGTGAGAGCGGCGGCAGCAGGGCGGTGGCCCAGGCGTGCGGAAGCAGCGGCGGCGGGTCTTGGGCCCGGTGGCAGTGCGAGACATCGCTCGGCGATATCGGTATCGCTCGCGATAGCTACCAGTGCAGTTTGGGGGCAGATTCTACTGGACGCACCACGTTATATCTTTTGTCTCACTATTGTATCTTGTAACTCTCATATTTATAGTGGATCTTTCGGCGCGCTCTTCCTGTGGAGTAGGAGTCCCATACTTCGAACCACGTAATCTTTTGTGTCGTCTGTGTATGCTAGAATCTCGTTCCGTATTTTATTTTGCGCGATGCTGGTTCTTGCTCATTAGTGAAATTCTGTTGCGGTATCGCGGCTTAACTCGATCCGATTTCACAACATCCTACTCCTTGTTAGTCATGAGACATTAGGTCTTCTGGTACCTATCTCTTTGACTGTACTTGGATTCTGATGTGATGCTGCTTAGTCTATGTTCTATGCTTATGCGTGCATACATACTCCTGTTTCTTTCAGTCCAATATATTATAACAGGTACTTGTGGACACGGTTATGTAATGAGTCGAATTGGTTGAACACTACACACACCAACCCTTCTCCAACGTCGGTATACCGCGGACATAGGAGGAGATTGTTAGTTCTATTATTATTAATATGTCCGCGCTTGTCAGGACCGACTCGGAACGACCCAATGAGTTCCGTGTCACTAGGGTTAAGGGCTCTACGCTGGAGATACTATATAAGGACATTCCACATCTGATGAGCCTTAGTGGACTATCTTGAGCGGAAAGCAACATGTCTGTGCATAAGTATTGTTGATCATATATAGTTTTTTTTTTGTTTAAACTTTGTAGTAGAACTATTTGGTAGAACTGCTTGGTAGAACGATCAAAAGTATTGAGCTGTGATATCATTCATTTGACTGTAATTGTTTATCTTAGAAGAAAAAACTAGTGCCCTGTACATGTGCATTTTACAGGAAACGATCAAGACAAATGATTTCGATCAGAAACCTGGAGGTAAGTTGAGTAGCAGTTTACTATCTAATCCAAGAAAATGAGATTTGCAGTGAAATCATCTCTAGCAGCTGACTGTCTAGGATTATGCAGTGAAATCATCAAGGATATTGCCTTAGCAAAAAAAAATCGAGAAAAATGTCTTACCATATCCAAAAGAGGAAGGAGGATGGCAATCAAGATATCGATACAGTTCGTCGTCCCGGCCATTTTTGTTGTTACTGAAGCAGATCAAGCGCGCGCGAGAGAGAGAGAGAGAGGAAAACAGAGGGAAGGGATGTGAAGCTGAGGACGAAGGAGAGGAGACCTCTTGGACGAACCCAGTGTGAAAGCAGTGGTTGGACGCCGATCTACGGGAGGGAGTCGAGGCGTTTCACAGAAATTGCAGGGAGATCGGGAGGGTAGAGTTGCGGCTGATCAGAAATTGCTGCGTCTATCGGGGAGAGTTCGGCTGGACCGGAGGAAAGAGCTGCGACTGAGGTTCTGTTTGGGACAGCTTTGGCGGCTGGAGAAGCTCTTTCCCAGCCGCCAGAGCTTTTATTAAGTGCGTTTGGGACAGCTCCCTAAAAGAAGCGCTTTTCAATTCCCGCTCCCAGAGCTCTTTTCCGGAAGCCCCCCCCCCCCCCCCCCCCCCCCCCCCCCCCGCGCGTTCCGCTCTTTAGGAATCGCTCCCAGGGCGTTTTTTTTTTCGATTCCCTCTTTCCGCTCTGCATCCCGCGACCCCCGATCATCGCTCCCAGCTGTGCCCCTCGCCGCTCCCAGCGCTCCCGTGCCCCTCGCCGCTCCCTCCTACGCCGCCGACGACCTTCGCCGGTCTTCTTCCTCCTAGATCCAGCCGCCGATCCTCTTCCTCCCAGATCCAGCCGTGCCCTAGCATTCCGACGCTCCCGATCTCGCTCTCAGCGCTCCTGTGCCCCTCGCCGCTCCCTCCTACGCCACCAACTGCAGGTATTGGTCTTTCTCCTCTCGTTTCTTCCTCCCCCGACTGCATTTCGTTACAGATTTTTGTGTGTGTGTGTGTGTACAGATTTATGTGTCTGTGTGTGTGTGTGTGTACAGATTTATGTGTGTGTGTACAGCTTTATGTGTGTGTGTACAGATTTATGTGTGTGTGTACACAGATTTTTGTGTGTGTGTACAGATCTATTATTGTGTGTGTGAATGTGATGTTGTGTTTTTGTTTTGTGTCTGTGTGTGTGTGTATATGTGGTGCAAGTGGTGGATGTATATATGTGTGTGTGTGTTTGTTTTTTTGAATGTGTGTGTGTGGATGTATATATGTGTGTGTGTGTGTGGATGTATATATGTGTGTGTGTGTGTGGATGTATATATGTGTGTGTGTGTGGATGTATATGTGTATGTGTGTGTGGATGTATATGTGTGTGTGTGTGTGGATGTATATATGTGTGTGTGTGTGTGGATGTATATGTGTGTGTGTGTGGATGTATATGTGTGTGTGTGTGGATGTATATATGTGTATGTGTGTGTGTATGTATATATATGTGTGTGTGTTGTGTTTGTTTTTTTGAATGTGTGTGTGTGTGTGGATGTATATATGTGTGTGTGTGTGTGTTTGTTTTTTTGAATGTGTGTGTGTGAGGATGTATATATGTGTGTGTGTGTGGATGTATATATGTGTGTGTGTGTGGATGTATATATGTGTGTGTGTGTGTTTGTTTTTTTGAATGTGTGTGTGTGTGGATGTATATATGTGTGTGTGTGTGTGGATGTATATATGTGTGTGTGTGTGTGTGGACGTATATATGTGTGTGTGTGTGGATGTATATATGTGTATGTGTGTGTGTTTGTTTTTTTGAATGTGTGTGTGTGTGGATGTATATATGTGTGTGTGTGTGGATGTATATGTGTGTGTGTGTGTGGATGTATATATGTGTGTGTGTGTGTGTGGATGTATATATGTGTATGTGTGTGTGTTTGTTTTTTTGAATGTGTGTGTGTGTGGATGTATATATGTGTGTGTGTGTGTGGATGTATATGTGTGTGTGTGTGTGTGGATGTATATATGTGTATGTGTGTGTGTATGTGTGTGTGTGTGGATGTATATATGTGTGTGTGTGTGTATGTGTGTGTGTGTGTGTGTGTGTGTGTTTGTATGTGTGTTTGTGTGTATTTTGGAATGTGTGTAGGTGTGTATGTTTGGGTGTGTATGTATGTTTGGGTGTGTGTGTGTGTATGTGTGTGTGTGTGTGTGTGTGTGTGTGTGTGTGTGTGTATGTTAGGGTGTGTGTGTTTGTTTGTGTATGTTTGTGTGTGTGTGTGTGTGAGTGTTTGTGTGTGTGTATGTATGTATTTAGGAGGGGTATGTGTGATGTATGTGTATTTTTTTAGTAGAAATAGCTTATAAAATTTCATTACTTTTATTAATAGTGTAATGGGTAAACCAAAAGAAGGAGGAATCGTAGCGAGTTGGGAGTCTAGCGAGGTGATGTTATTTTGTGATCTCTGCATAAAAGAGATTGGTTTGGGGAATCGGCCTACCACCCACTTTAGCAAAGAAGGGTGGAAAATTTTGATTGCAGGGTTTAAAGAACGTACCGGGAAAAGCTACGATCGAATGCAAATGAAAAATAAATTGGATCATTTGAAGAAGGATTGGAAGTTATGGAAGGAGCTGAAACATGGCGAGACTGGTTTAGGTTGGGATCCAGAGAAGAGAACTATTGCTGCATCAGAAGAATGGTGGGCAGAAAAGATAAAGGTGAAAACAAATTCATTTTTCATTTCATGGTAGTAGTTCTTATTTTGACAAATTTTAATATTGTTGAATTGATTATAACAGGTTGTTGCAGCAGCGAAAAAATTTCAATACGGAGGTATTCCACCTGAGTTGGAGGAGAAACTGAACACCATGTTCAGTCAGGTTGTCGCAACTGGAGAAGACTCATGAGCTCCTTCTGTTGGGAGTTTGCCACCGGATGTGTGGAGGATCCATTTGGAAGATAATGATGTAGAAGATGTCATAGAGAACAATCAAGGTGGCCCTGAAGAGATTGGTCATTCAACAACCATTGAGAATGCGTCCACCTCGGCAAGTAAAAGAAGAAAGATCGGGAAGAACAAAGGAATGACATTTTCTTTGATGTCAGACTTACATCAATCCACCCTAGCTGTGAAACCTCCACCAGTTATCACAATCAAAGAGGTGGTGGAGTTGATTTCCAGTAGCCCAGAGATACGGACAAACCAGGATGTATATTACTTTGCACTCGACCACATCAGGGACAAGACCAGTAGGGAGATCTTCATGAGTATTCCAGAAGATATGCGTGTTTGGTGGATTATGAAGGCGTATGAGAAGAGGGCTCGGTGATGTTATTTTTAAAAAATTGTTATGTTTTAAGTTTTAAAAACTTTTTATGTGGTATTTTATACCTTTCTACTTCATGTTGATTAACCTTTTTATGTGGTCGGATTTATATTAGTTGTTGTGGTATTTTCTTCACATAGATTATGATAAATGTTATGTGATATTTTAAATGCAGGTACTACAATGGAAGAGCATGACTCCTCTGAGGATTCCGGGGATTCAACAAGTCTTTCGCCTGAGCGGAGACAATATATAGAGTACTGTCGTGTAGTTATGTCATCGATCGAGAGGATGAGTTATCATGTTCGTGACACACGATCATGCATGACATCTACCCAAACAGGTGATAAATGGATTAAAGAGTTACTAGAAGGACATCCAGATAGGATTCATGATGCATTTAGGATGTCGAAACGCATTTTCATAGATTTACTTCATAAACTAGAGGTAGTTCATGAACTTCAAGGGTCACAACGGACGTCTTCAAGAGAAGTCCTAGGGATTACATTGTATATCTTAGCACAAGGAGGTTCCGTTAGATTGGCGAAAGAGCGATTCCAGCACTCGACCGAAACAATTAGTAGATATTTTTCGAAATGTCTAAGATCTCTTTTGTTACTCTCAATTGATGCTATAAAGCCTATAGACCGTCATATTATTTAGTGGATGTTGGCTGCCCGTTAAAGATGGGTTATTTGAAGCCGTATCCGGATACAAGATATCACTTGGCAGACTTTGCCCGTGGGAGTCGGCCTGTTCAAGGAAGGCAAGAACATTTCAATAGAGCGCATTCATCTCTTCGCAGTGTTATTGAGCGAACATTTGGAGTGTGGAAGAAGAAGTGGCACATTCTGAGCAAAATGCCACAATATAGCTTCAAGAAACAGAGGTCCATAGTGTTGGCCACAATGACCTTACATAACTTCATTCGTAGACATCCTTCTCGCTGGGACCCTGAGTTTAATGTTTGTGATGCTGATGAGTCTTCTTTCGCTCCCTCAGAGGATGAAGACCCTGCGGCGGAGGATGATATTGGAAGCGATATGGTTGATGCTGCTGGAGCTGAACAGATGTCTACAGTACGAGATAGCATTGCCGAAGAAATATACGGGTCGCTTGGATAGCATTACCAAAGAATTATGTAAAAGACTATTGTTATCGGTCATCTTTTATTATTTTTCACGTTAAAAACTGATGTATTTTTAAGTTCTAAAAAAACAGCTTCTAAAAGCTGTTTCTCCAAACAGCTAAATTAGAAAATCGCTCTTCAAAGCGCACTTCTGCACAGAACACCCAAACACTCTGCAGCTTTTCAAAACTGCTCCCCAGAGAGCTCTTTTAAAACAGCTCTATCCGGACAGCAACTTTTCAATCCGCCAGAGCTGTCCCAAACAGACCCTGAGAAATAGGGCAAATCTGTGGATTTTAAGAAACGTCAGTTTCCAAACAGACATCCCAAACGCCGCTTACACGTAAAACAAATGCCGCACGGCAGGCCATAAGCCGAATCAAAGGCCACCTATTTTTTTTTTGTAATATTAGCCCACGGTATTTTACATTTCGATAATGTTACTTTTGTTAGTCTTCTTGTTGACTTTCAAGTGGGAACGGATCTGACCATGTGTATCATTCTCGGAACAGTAACCGTCGTATTATTTAGGAGTTAATTTTTTGTAATATTTTATTAAATTGAAAAGGACGGAAATCGGTGAAACTTGATACCCTCCCTCCTTAGGCTTCATTTGGCGCAGCGGGGGCGGGCGGAGACGGCGGCTGGAGACGCTCCGTCGGATTGGAGGGGGCAAGCCAAGGCTGGAAACGCCGCTTATCCGCGGCTTTTCCTCTTCCTGCGGGGTGAAACGCGGCAAACGCCGCCGAAGGGGCATTTGTTTTGCCGCCTTCCGGCGGCGTTTGCCCCAAACGGGGCGGCGAAACGCCTCCCCAAACGGGGCGGCGAAACGCCGCCCCAAACGAAGCCTTAATGAATCGGCGGTGATTAATGATTAGAATCGAAAATCGTGCCGCAATTTTGCTTGATCAACCCATAGGATTTTACATTTCTATAATGTTCTTTTGTTGATTTAATAAATAAATAAAGGCTAAATAAGCACTGCGTTTTTATCTATTTGCACTCGCCGATATTAGCAAGCGTTGTTTTAAGTGATTGTCTATTCGCACTCAATCTGTCTATTAATAAAGCAATATAATAAAGAGTCAAACATAAAAAATATGAGATAAATAATCAAACTCTAGCCCTAGCATTCCATCAACAAGATCTATAAACCCTCTAAAAAATTTAAAGAGATATAAACAAAGAGTTACCAAAGAGAAAACGCCCAAATTAGGGCAGAAAAACACCGGACGGGCGGGAGGATTTGCGCGACCACCGAGCGGGAGAAGGGCAAGCCGCGACCACCGAGCCGGAGGGGGGGGGTGTTCGCCGGAGTTCCGGCGGTTCGCCGGCGTGTAGGGAGGGGTCTCGGGCGATTTCCGCGAGAGGGGATTGGTAGGGGCGTGCGTGCGTCTAAGGGGAATGGGTAGGGGCTGCTTGCGGCTATTAAAAATAAAACCCTAAAATTTTAAAACTTTGAGTGCTAGCAGACTAAATCCTAAAATTTTAAAATTTTGAGTGCTAGTAGACTAAATCCTAAAACTTTAAAACTTTGAGTGCTAATAGACAAAAATGAAGTGCAGCGCCCTAAATAAATAGGGATTTTAGCCCCCAAGTTTTAATTTTTTATTATATAATTTATTTCTCAAATTTACTATCTTCGTGATTTCAGCCCAATATTTTTTTTTACTGTGGACATGAAATTTGGCTAAATAGAGATTTTACTCCTTAAGCTTTACTACTTTTATGATATCACTCTCAAACTTTTTTATTATAGAATTTCAGTCCATCAAATTTATTATCTTTATGATTTCAATCCCATTATTTTTTATTGTAGCATTTCAATCCTTATTTTTTTTTTAAACTTTATGCTTTTAGTTTGCAATTTTTTCTCAAAGTAGACTCCATGGATTTTTTTTTAAGGCTCAAAATTGGATCAAGGTGGACCTAGCTCAATTTAGTTTCAAGTTTGTTCGAACCTAATTCGAGCAAACTAGAACTTTTTTTTAAAATATACCAAAGGTTTACATATTTAAAATATTAAATTTTATGCAATAAGTCGCCGATTTCTATTAGGATAAAAAATTATTTTATGCAATATTTATTATTAAGTGCTAAATATAAACGTCTTATATTTCATCACGCATTTCATTGTTTAACAAGCAAGAGTGGTATATGTATGATCAACAACCAAAATATATGCTATAAGATACTATCAAAGCCTTTTTTTTTGTGTCCTATTCACTTATGTTCACAACAATTGCTAAGTAAATAATGTGCTATGAGATTTAAGTAGCACACAAAGCAATTTAAGACTTGCTTTGGAATGAGTAAATTTTAATATTTATTAAAAATATGTAATATTTATTTCTAAAGGGATTTCACTTCAGCTCAAATTGAAAAATTCCGAGCTAGATCGAACATTAATCGAGTTAAATCGAGCTTAATCGAAAAAATTGATCGAGCCAAACTTAGACACTAGAATCATAAAATTAAGATAGTAAATTATTGGAACTGAAATCTTAAAGAAAACAAATGTTATGGCTAAAATCATAAAGATAGTAAATTATAGGGACTTTAATACTAATACAATCATAAAGAATAAACTTTAGGGCAATGTTACATGTAGAAAGGCTATAAATAATACTCAAGGTGAGCAAGAATAATGAATGAATGAATGAATAATATAGCTTTAGTCCCCTCTGTTTTCCCCCTCTTCTATGATATTCTTATCCACTTCCACAGTTCTTCTCTAATCTTACAAATTCCCTGCAATTAACAATTATAATTGTAGCATGCAGGAGTAACTCTTCTCTCCATTCAACCCATATAACTATGTGGCAGTGATTTTTCTCACATCATCTTGAAAAAAAACTATCATAACTAACATTTCATACTCGCACAAACATAGGCTCGGCACATACACAATAATGTATTCAATAATGTATTCATTCAAACGCAACTTAATCATTAAAGGTACTATTAATTACCCAAACTTCCCCTGAGTTAGCATAATTACAAGTTGCACCTCTCTATCTTTTCAAATTACAAATTTCATAGCATGCATGGACAAAAATACCCCTCTTCGAGATTTTTACCGGGGGATATTTTTGTGCATGAATGCTATGAAATGTAAACTTACAGGGGAAGTTTCTATAATTTCAAAAGATAGAGGGGTGGAACCTGTAATTTTCAAACATATACACTCGAGGTCCCGATAAGTGGCCCTAAAAGGTAAGATAGTACATATTATATGCATTGTGCTTTCTTTTATAAATTATTGAAATAGTAGTAAAATAATAATACCTACAATGTCAATATTTTCCATAGAAAAAAGCATGTCAAAATAAAACATTATATCAAATTTATCATATAAAAAATTAAGTTTAATTACAAAAAAACTAATTTTAGTTTAATTACAGTTATATTTTAACATTTCATCAAGTATATCCAATCATCAACAACACATCAACATTAGCATTAATAACAATATACACATCCATGCAAAAACTAATGAGGTTTCATAATGATGATGATGTGTTCTTCATCAAGCATGTCCCACCATTGTTGGAGCGCGCCCAACCATATCAAAGTGCGTCTAAATTTAATTTTAAAGAATAACACAAAACATAAAATCTAAAAAGCACTTTGACCATGAATGGTGCCACATAAAAAATCATACCATGCCTTTGTTTTAGTTTTTTTTAAGTGGGCATTACATGGATTTAATTTCTCACAACATTTATTAATAACAATAATAAATGTAATCAACTTAAACCAGAAAATATTTCATGTTGCAGATCAATATTTATAGATATTGATGTTCAAAAAAGATGGTAACAAAGTGACAAATCAATCATATGAACATCAACCTTTTTGTATGTAAAGTGATGGTAAAGTAAACCAGTAACAAAAAGACTGAAGCCTATTACATACAAACAGGCTTACAAAGTTGCAGAACTCAATATTAAATTCCTTTTAAATTGTCTTACTATACATGAATCTATCAAATCTAAACAGAATTGCATTCTGAGAAAAAAATTCAGTAATATAGTAGCAGCGCCAGTAAGAGATTTACTACTGCTAAGTCTCCCTACCTCTATGGAAATGAAAACTTGAAAACTTGTAATCATAAGCTGCAGGTGTAAAGGACTGGCCAGAACTTCCTGAGCCATACTGAACAAAAGAAGTCGAATAAGGATGACCGAGATGGCCCCTCGGATCAAACTGGGAAGGATGAACAAAATGTGGACGCGCGAAATAGTTGGCTCCCTCATTTATCCTCTGATGATGTGGCTCTCGCATCAGAGGAACAACACGACCTGCATTGTGGTCATAGTTGAAACTTGGGATATGAAACCTCTCCCTGCCTGTTTGTGAACCTAATTCTATGTTATTCCTTCGGTACGATTGGGCGTGTGGATCATCGAAAATGTGACCAAGAGGTGGTCTCGGAACGGAGATATGATGTGGGTCGACTTCATTTACGCAATGATCAACTTGTCTTTGATGTGTGGATGAAGATGTCTTGGTTTTAGACTTCTTAGATTGGGACACTGAAGATGCTTTTGTTCCGCGCTTCTTTGCATGTTTAGATGAGGATGCGGTTGCTACATGTCTTTTGCTGGAAAGATTATTTATTCGAGTTTTGGAGTTTGAGATTTCTTTCTGCTTTTTTCCGGGAGTAGCCTCTGAATGCTTCAGTCGTTTGCTTGGTTGTTTTGTTGAATAAGAAGGTTTTTTCTGGCGCTTTGAACCTGTTCATCATCATCATCATCATTATGAATCCTCATTCTACATTAGTAAGCGATATTTCAAGGCACTGTATAACTAATTTTTACAAATCATTTTGAACAACTAATATTCATGTTAGTTGTTACATTATATTTATTTTTCTTCTTAATCACACCATGCTAATTGTATCTACCCTTCTAAGGAGTGCAGTTTTCTAGCCTCCTTTCGGCATGTTCAAACAATAAATGCCTATTTCCTATTTCTCTATCATTTCGAGTTGTGCAATACATTCATCTTAACATTCCCACTTCTTTGAAACTCGATATTTGAAATCTTTTTAGGTACAATAGTATAATGGTTTTTGACATGCCATGCAATGCAAGTCAACTGGCGGTCCTTCCCACCCACCGCTCCCTATCCTTCCCTCCCTCCCTGTCCTCACACCTGCCTTACCCTTTCTCTCCTCCCAGTCTCTCCAATTTAATTTTATAGAGAGACATCGCTGAATTAGAGAAAATTGATTCCAATTTTGAATGACTAAAAATTATGAAATTTTGAGTAAGTTCTGAATTAAGGATTCTTTCTCTCTCTCTCTCACACACACACACAGGTATTCAGTTTTGTATATAATGATTAGCTCTAGGTAGTACAATATAAAGATGCAATATATGGCACAACAATTATTCAATGTCTATGATTTGCATGAATTTCATGTTTTAAAGAGCACACATACCGACACATTTTCTAGTTTGGTTAGATGCTCTAGTATATCTTGCTGTAGCTCCTCTTCTATGCTTCTCTTCAAGAACCTTGCATCTTTCAGCCTCATTGTGCCAACCCTAAATATGTCAAATGCCATAACTGACAAATTTATCATTGATAAGCAAAAGATGACAAAATGAAATGGGGGAAAAATTTCGTTGGAACATGTTTTTAATTTGCTAGAAAAAGATCGCTGAAAGATAACTAAAGAAAATGGGAAACTTCCTATTATCTGGAAAGAAAGAGCAGCGTTAGCAAAATGCATATGGTAAATGGCTCATTTCATTATTCTTACAATAAACACAATTGTAGACTGAAATGTGAAAGAAAGAATGATGTCTAACCTATTTCTCTTTCCTATTATCTGGAAGGAAGGAGCAGTGTTAGCAAAATGCTTATGGTGGATGTCTCATTTCATTATTCTTACAAGAAAGACAATTGTAAAGTGAAATGTCAAAGAAAGAGTGATGCCGAACCTATCAAGGCCTACGATTTCACAAGAAAATATAATGCCTAATGTAAAGCAAATGAAGAAGAAACATAAAAGGAGTAAACTATACATATTAGAACTTATTACTAAATATAATAAAAAAAAAGTATGAACCATAATGAAAGTGGTCTCCTATGAGAAATTAGTCAGAAGTGCTCGAGATCATATAAAAACACGGCCAATGAAGGATTCCTGCACAATCAAAATCTAAATATAATGATGGAATAAAACTTTGTTAATCAATGAAAAGAAAAAGGGCCCTCCATTTATAGAAGGTATTACATAAAAATAAAAAACCATATCAATATTTCTACCCCCCCCCCCCCCCACCACCACCACCATCAAGTTGGGTATATAATATTATTCATACCCAACTTGCTAATAAGATTTACAAATATTTTTCACTCAATCCCTTAGTAAGAACATCCGTAAGTTGTCCCTCCGAGTATACGAAAGAAGTACATACATTCCTTTCATAATATTTTCCTAATGAAGTGTCTGTCAACTTTGATATGTTTGGTGCGGTCATGCTGGACAAGGTTATGAGCAAGGTTAATTGCAGCTCTGTGTTAGGGGTCTACTCGGATGATGTCGGAAGTGGAGATGACGATGGAGAGGATATTACGGAGTCATAACTGCGGCTGCCCAAGCAAGGGCGTGCTCAAGAGAGAGAGAGCTTCCAAGATTTCTTTTAGGGTTTGGGAAAATAGACTTTCCTTATTGATAACAATACAAAAACCCACTGGGTCCTTTAAATAGGACTTACAATCGACAAAAACAAGATAATAGCTACAAGGAAATAATGTTAAAGGAAATAATGTTAAAGGAAATAAGATAAACTTGGACATGCGACTAAAAAAGACACCACATAAAGACACGACATAAATAATGACGTCATATAGAGACGTGACTCTAAGACAGAATAAAAATATATTAAGAAATAAATAATAGTAGTAAATGCCATAAAGGACCCGTAACACTCTGTTATCACAATACAAATTGAATGAGCCAGTTTCTAGTAAGCCAAGATCATTCATGAGAGTACGAAGCCACATCCCCTCACATATACCATAATTCATGGCTCAAAACTCAGCTTTAGTACTACAACGAGCCACAACATGATGTTTTTTACTTCTCCGAGTAACCAGATTAGTTCTAACAAAGGAACAATATCCTATTGTGGATCTCCTATCACCAATTGATCCAGCCCAGTCCACATCAGTATATACCTCAACTTTTAAGTTATCATTGGGTTAGAATAGAATTCCTCCACCATGTGAGATCTTTAAATACCTTAGAATTTTGTGGACAGCATGAAGATGTCTGACCTTAGGAGAATGCATATAGTGATTTACAACTCCTACAACATATGCAATGTCGGGGCAAGTATGAGACAGATTGATTCTCCTACCAGTTTTTGATAACTCGTAATATTTTCCACTAACTACACATCATCTCTTCATAGTTTGTGGTTGACTTCAATACGGGTATCAGCAGGCTTACAACTTGTAGAAGAACAGAGATGTAAACCACTATTTGGACTATTCAACAAATGAATTTGTTATCTTACATAATACAAGAAGAATAGGTCCTTAAATAGGACAAGGGAGAAAGGGAAAAAAAGAGAATAGGCAATGTGGGACTAAAGGAGCCTAAGGAGGAAAGGGCCAAAAGGGCCTTTATACATGGGCTTTTTATACAAGGGCTTTTATATGTTCTAACACTCCCCCGCAAGCCGGAGCATACAAGTCATAGGCACTAAGCTTGGAAAGGCACTTCTGGTACAGAGAGCGAGGTAGAGCTTTTGTAAGAACATCAGAGACTTGATCAGCAGCAGGAACATGACGAAGTCAAACTTTCTGAAGTCGAACCTTTTCCCGTACAAAGTGACAGTCAACCTCGATATGTTTGGTACGTTCGTGAAACACAGGATTTTCAACAATATGTATAGCAGCTTGACTATCACAAAAGAGTATTGCCGGAGCTGGAAGCTGGACTCCTAAATCAGTGAGGAGACTCTCAAGCCAGGTGAGTTCAGAGACGGCAGCGGCCATGGAACGATACTCAGCTTCAGCGGAGGAGCGAGCAACCACCGTTTGCTTCTTGCTTCGCCAGGTAACTAGATTTCCACCAAAGTATGTGCAGTAACTGCTGGTTGAGCGACGATCATCGAGAGACCCAGCATAATCAGCATCACAGTATGCCACAAGGGATAGAGAGGTGGAAGGCTTGTATACCAGGCCTTGTCCAGGAGCATTCTTTAAGTATCTAAGAATTCGTTCGACGACCTGAAGGTGGGAAGTCCGGGGAGCATGCATGAAGCAGCTGACCACACCAACCACAAATGAGATATCTGGACGTGTGACAGTCAGATAGATAAGCTTGCCCACGAGGCGTCGATAATAATCTGGATTAGGAAGGAGCATATCTGAGTCCAATCCGTGAGAACTCAGTTGATGGTTTGTATCCATGGGTTTGTCCACAGGTTTACACCCAGAGTAGACAACATCATGGAGGAGATCAAGACAATATTTTCGCTGAGAGAGAACCAAACCATCCGGTCGTCGAGCGATCTCAATCCCTAGGAAGTACCGTAGCCGACCTAGGTCCTTGGTGTGAAATTGAGAGGCAAGATGCTTCTTGATGTGAACAATGCCAGCAAGGTCATCTCCCGTGACAAGAATGTCATCAACATTAACCAGGAGAATAACAGTTTCAGAGGGACGTCGACGGGTAAACAATGAGAAATCTGCTGAGCTTTGGGTAAAACCACACTCCCGAACCACTCGACTAAATTTCTCAAACCAGGCCCGTGGAGACTGTTTGAGGCCGTATAAGGATTTCTTCAGGTGACACACTAGGGACTCCCCCGTGGTTGCATAACCAGGAGGTTGTTGCATATAAACCGTTTCCAGCAGATCGTCATTGAGGAAGACATTCTTGATGTAAAGCTGGTGTAGCGGCCAATGTCGATGGACTGCAAGAGATATGAGCAGGCGAACAGTGTTGAGCTTGGCAACCGGAGAGAAGGTTTCCTCATAATCAATACCATGTTGTTGAGTGAATCCACGAGCGACCAGACGAGCCTTAAGGTGATCAACCCGCCCATCGGGATGATATTTGACAGTGAAGATCCACTTGCAGCTAACCAAGGACAGGTCAGGAAGAGGGGGAACAAGGTCCCATGTGTTGTTCTCCCAGAGGGCCGTCATTTCTTCATCCATGGCGGACCGCTACCCGGAATGTTGAAGAGCATCCTGCACAGAAGAGGGAAGGGAAATAGAGGACAAAGAAGCCGCAAACCTCTGCAAATCAGGAGACATCAGGTGTAAGGAGACATAGTTGGAAAGAGGATGCGCGGTGGAAGGTGCGGGAGGATCAGCAGGCAGCGGAGCATCCGTGGTCGGCAGGGACTGTTGCGAGGCACTATTTCGAGGGGAGCGACGAGAATAGACACGGAGAGGAGGAGGTGTTGGGAGAAGAGGTGGTAGCGGGGATGTGGTAGGAACAACAGGATGTGGGAGATCACGAGGGGAAGACGGTGTCATGGGGGCGGTGTAATGAAAAGACTGTTGTTCAAGGAAAGTGACGTCCGCAGACGTAATCAGTTTTCAGGTGGAAGGAGAATAACAAACATAGATTTTTTGAGTCCGGGAGTACCCAACGAACATGGAGCGAGTTGCACGTGGGGCTAATTTGTCAACAGGAGGTCTGAGATGATGGACGAAGCAGACGCATCCAAAGACCCGTGGAGTTAAGGGAAATGGTTCGCGTTCAGGGAATAAGAGAGAGAAGGGGTGGAGAAGTTGAGGACCGAGGAGGGCATGCGGTTGATAAGGTAGCATGCAGTGGAGATAGAAAAATTCCAGTAGTAAGTAGGGGCGTGCATCTGAAAGAGGAGAGATCGGGCCACTTCGAGAAGGTGACGATTCTTTCGTTCAACGACGTCATTTTGTTGTGGCGTATAAGAACACGAGGTTTGGTGAATAGTCCCCAAGGACCTGCAGAACTGTTGGAAATCATGACTAGTGTATTCATGGACACTGTCAGTGCGAAGTATTTTAATGTTGCGAGAAAATTGGGTGGTGGTTTCAGCGGCAAAAGAACGAAAAATAGACAGGAGTTCAGAGCGATCATGCATCATATATAATCATGTCATGCGAGAGTAATCATCAATAAAAGTAACGAAGTAACGATAACCAAAAAGACTTGGAGTTTTGTAAGGTCCCCAAATATCAGAATGCACTAAATCAAATGGGGCAATACTTCGAGTATAACTAGAAGGAAAAACAGAGCGATGTTGTTTTCCATAAATACAAGATTCACAATCGAAAGAAGAGAAATGATAGTCCGGCGGAGCTTTCTTAAGGATTGGAAGCGGAGCATGACCAAGGCGACGGTGCCAGTCAACAGAACTTATGGAAGATAGCGCAGGAGTAGGTGGATCCAAGATATAAAACCCGTTAGACAGCCGCCCTCTACCAATGATATTCCGAGTTTGTCGATCCTGCATAAGAAAAGTAGATAAAGAAAAAGTAATAAGACAATCATTATCATTGGTGAGACGACTGACAGAAAGCCGATTAAAGTGAGAGCCTGGAACATGAAGAACAGATTTCAACGGGATAGTTGGAGTAAGCATCATATCGCCACAACCAGTAACAGAAGTAGTGTCACAATTAGCCACGGTAATAAACTTTGGACATGGAGAGTCCAAATACAGAGCCGGCTTCTGAGGAGTGATGGGTTGGTTGCACCGGAATCCAAAATCCAGGAGGGGCTATGGGTGAAACAAGAGATACCTGTATGGGAAACAGAAGAACCAGAGGAAGATGGCAGAGACATCAAACCACGCAGCTGCTGCAGTTCTTCCCTTAAGGCATCAATGTCAGGGTGAGAAGAGGCATTCTCACGAGCAGTGGAGGCATGGGGTAGGGAGGAACCATGTTGTGGTGGAAACCCATGTTTCCTATAACATACTGCTTCAGTGTGACCCTCCCGACCACAAAAGGTGCAAAGACGGGTGTTCGGACCTTTAGGGCGATGATGGTTGTCACGACCACTCCCTCGTGTATTAGAGCGGCCACCCCGAGAGGGAACAGGTGGGGGTTTGTGATCTGAACCGTGATGAAGGAGCACAGGAGACGGGGTTGGAAGGGCACTAGGTGGCGTCACCTTAAGCAACATGGAGCAAACATCAGAGAGAGAAGGTATAGTAGGAGAGGAGAGAATGTTTGCTCGAACACTGTGGAGATGAGGAGGAACTCGGGCCATCATTAAGGCAATACCAACAGCTTCCTTCTGAGCCCGTTGAGTTGCGAGGTACGTTGTAGAAGGCTGATGTTGTATCCAGGCCTCCACAAGGGTCTTGGACTGGGCAACATAAGAGGTGAGATTCTCATCGAGCCCGGGGTCAAGTTGTTGTAGAGAAAGAAAGATGTCAAACAGGTGTTGGAGGCTATCTTTTCCAGAGTATAGGGAATGTAGCTCATCTAACATAGCTTTGTCAGTGTCATGATACATAGCCATCCGGTACGGTTCACCCTCCATGGAATTCTGAAGCCAAGATTGGACGCGACCATCATCGCGAAGCCAATTCTCGGTAGGGTCAGTTGGGTTGCGAGTAAGATGGTGAAGGAGACCTTTAGTCTAAAGGACCTGGCGAACGGAATGAACCCATTCCACAAAGTTCTTCTTCCTGGCAAGGGAGATGGTAGTAATCCTGAGTTCATCCCGAGGATCAGGAACGGGGGCAGTAGCAATAGCCGGAAGAGTGGAAGAAGTGGGGGCTGCAGCAATTCCCATTGCCGGAAGAGGTGGGGCAGCAAGTGGCGAGTGGGGGCTGGCTAGAGGGGAGAGTCGTGGGGCTGGAGAGTTGGGGGTGGGCTGGCTAAAGGGGAGAGCTGGCGAGTGGGAGTGGCTAGAGGGGCTGGCGAGTGGGGGGATGGCTAGAGGGGAGAGTTGGAGAGTGGGGCTGGCTAGAGGGGAGAGCTGGCGATTGGGAGTGGCTAGAGGGGCTGGCGAGTGGGGGGTCTGGGTAGAGGGGAGAGCTGGCGAGTTGGTGGGGGGGGGGGGGGGGGGGGGGGGGGGGGGGGCTGGCTAGAGGGGAGAGCTGGCGAGTGGGAGTGTCCAGAGGGGCTGGCGAGTGGGAGGGGGTTGGCTAGAGGGGAGAGCTGGCGAGTCGGGGGCTGGCTAGAGGGCTAGAGGGGAGAGGTAGGGGCAGTAAGTGGCAAGTGGCAAGTGGGAGGTGGCGAGTGGGAGAGCCGGGAGCAAAGCATCAACCGGAAATAACAGGGTCGGAACCTGCCTCTGATACCATGTAAAAGAACAGAGATGGAAACCTGATGGGATATCGAACAAATCAGGAGATATGCTTGCATTAAACGGGAAAACGGATACAATCCGGAGCGGACTCCGGCCCAGATCTAGGAGGCTGGTTCCTCCTAAGATCCCTCTCTCAAATGAGAGTCAAACCCTAATAATCCAAAGATGCCTAAAACACTCCCATACCTCCTTATATAGGGAGGAGGGGGCTCACATGACAATAAATAATAAAATCAATACTTAATTAATATTAATTAATTAATATGAATTAATTAATTAATACCAATTAATTACACTAATTAACTAAGGAGGTTTCCACATGCGCTCTTCGATAGTTTGGATGATGCGTGGCTCCTCCGGCGAGTGCGTGCGCGTAACAATATGCCGGTCTTGAAAATCGGCCTTGTCATCAAGGGCGAGTTCGAAATTTTTGTCGGGATCCTTCAAAATGTCAGCAACGGGTATCGTCGAACGGAACGACGGCGGACTATGTTTGTCCTTGAAAGAGGAGGTGAAGGGAGGTGTGGATAGAAGACGGGAGAGGAGTCCATGTGATGGGGCTAATGGAAATAAAAAAAGGAATAAAGTGATATTTGGTAGCTAGTGGGGGAGGGGGGTAGCTGGCAGCATGGGAAAGAGGATTCTCGAGTGGGGTGCACGAGGGAGGCCGATGATAGCACTGTGGCCCTGCGGAAGTTGACAAAAGCGGCAGGCGTGTGGGGGGCTCGAGAGGGAAAAGAGAGGGTAGCGTGTGAAGGGGGGTTCCGGGCGGGGGCGTTGAAGGCCATAGGTGGAGGCGCCTGCTTCGATCATTGCTGCGGGGGCGCCGCTTGGAGGAAGCGGAGGTCTAGAGGTAGCGTTGAGTGAGGATGTGGCGACACTAGCGCTAACAGTGGAGTACCGCTGCTATGGAACGACGGAAAGCCTCGACGGTGAGCGATTGTCCCTGGTGAAGGCATCAACAGGTCGACGAGAGGCACTGGAAGCTTGATCGTTCTCGGTTCGCTGAGATCGGCCGCTGCTGCTGCTGGAGACGGCGGCGGCTGGCCGGAACTGGTGTTGAAGCTGGCTGCCGGAGGCGGTGCGGGAGCTGCGGTGCTGGATAGGGTTGCCGTAGGCGTTGCTGGAGGAATCCGCACAGGGGAGGGATCGCTCCTCCAGGCTGTTGCAGTCGCGTCCGGACGCGGCGTGGACTGGAGCGGGCAGGCGGCTGTCGGTGCCTCGAGAAAGGGAACCACGCGAAGGTGGCGACTGGCTTGGAGATGGCGAAGGTGGGTGAGAATGTCGTTCATTAGATCGGTATTGCGGTCGAGCCAATCGAGGAGGTTGTTGTAGGGGCTGCTGGTACTCGGCGGCTGAAAGTGCAGCGGGCGGAGGGCGGCAGGTCGGACCATTGATGGGATATTCGAACAAATCAGGAGACATGCTTGCATTAAACGGGAAAACGGATACAATCCGGAGCGGACTCCGGCCCAGATCTAGGAGGATGGTTCCTCCTAAGATCCCTCTCTCAAATGAGAGTCAAACCCTAATTATCCAAAGATGCCTAAAACACTCCCATACCTCCTCCTTATATAGGGAGGAGGGGGCTCACATGACAATAAATAATAAAATTAATACTTAATTAATTAATATGAATTAATTAATTAATACCAATTAATTACACTAATTAACTAAGGAGGTTTTCACATGCGCTCTTCGATAGTTTGGATGATGCGTGGCTCCTCCGGCGAGTGCGTGAGTGTAACAAAACCACTCTTTGGACTATTCAACTAATGAATCTGTTATCTTACAGAATACAAGAAGAATAAGTCCTTAAATAGGACAAGGGAGAAAGAAAAAAAAAAGAAAATAGACAATGTGGGACTAAAGGAACCTAAGGAGGAAAGAGCCAAAAGGGCTTTTATACATGGGCTTTTTATACATGGGCTTTTATATGTTCTAACACAACTAAATCATTCGTGTCTGCTCAAGAAAGTCAAGAACATACTTCCGCTGTGAAATATGAATCCCATATTTTGATCTGGCTACCTCAATTCAAATAAAATATCTCAACTTTCTCAAATCTTTCACTTCAAAATTTGCATTTTATCATTAAAGCATGAATCTCATTTAGGTCATCACCTATAATAACCATGCCACCAACATACACAATAAGGAGAGTCACATTCATCTCTTTCCGTCTGATGAATAGAGTGTGATCGGTATGACTTTGGGTATATCCTAAAGAGGTCATAACTTTGTGAAATCTCCTAAACCAAACTCTGGGAGATCGTTTTAATCCATAAATGGCTTTCTTGAATTTGCAAACCTTCCCATTTGAGCCGCTAGGGACAAGAACAAGAGGCATTGACATATAGACTTCCTCTTCCAACTCATTGTGCAGAAAGTCATTCTTATTGTAGATCCCACCCTTTGCAGGTAGCACAAAATAATAAAACATGGATCGAATTCATTTTTGTCACTGGAACAAATGTCACTTGGTAATCAATACCATAAGTTTGAGTGTAGTCTCTCGCCAACTATCGTGACTTGAACTTTTCCACATTATCTTTGGAGTTCTGCTTTATCGTAAAGATCCATAGACATCTAACTACCTTCTTGCCTTTAGGGAGATCTATCGGGTCCCATGTATGATTCTTTTCAAGAGCCTGCATTTACTCCATCATTGCCTTTGTCCATTTTGGGTATTCAGGTGCTTCCTGCTATGTAAAGGGAACCGACACAGAGGATAAAAAAACAATAAAGGCTTTATGGGATGAGGTTAGAGAAACATGAAATGTAGTTAGATAAAAGATGTTGAGTGGATGGGCAAATACCTTTTCTGAGAGTAATTTGTAACTCAATGGACGTTGAGGACGAATCTGACAATGGCTATGATATTATGGAATGAGACTGAATGTTTGATTCTTTTCTTCTCCTAATGTACACTAGCAATTCCTACTTTAGGGCTTTGTCGGAGGTGGCGGTGGATGCGAAAAATGCGAGGGGAGAGGAAGAAGGGGAGACGTGCTCAACCCTAACCCAAGAAATTGAGGGAGAAGAAAAGAACTCAAGAGAGAAATAGAACTTTCATAATTTGATTCATCCTCATACATTGACCCAAGGGGGTCTATTTATAGACCCAAGACTAAATAAAAGATAACACAATATTTAAATTTTAAAGACTCGACTTGAACTGACTCATACAACTCGAACTCGGTACATAAAAACGCATAATAAAAGTATATGTAAAAGAACCGCTAATGGATAACCGACGATGTGGTACCCTAACCTACTTCCAAGTATGATATAGGGCTCCCCTGAAGTGAGAACTCGTAATATGATGTAGATTCATGAAAAGTGGCATCCATAGAGATAAGGATCTCTTGCAAGGAGAATGATAACATTTGTACCCTTTGCATAGGGAAGTATCCAATGAAGACATATCACAGGGCACGAAGATCAAGTTTTATTCGAGCAATATTATGGATGCGAACAAAATATAAACATCCAAAAACTCTAGGGGAAAGAGTCGTGGGAGGAATGTCGAAGGTATGTAGAGGGGTGTGATTGCCCAGAGATGAGAAGACATACTGTTAATAAGATATCCAGCAGTAAGAAGGGCATCACCCCAATAGTAGTTAAGTATAGATATGATAAATAATAAACATCTAGCCACTTCAAGAAGATGATTTTTACGCTCAGCAACACCAGTTTGTGCGGGAGAATGGACACAAGTGGTTTGATGAACAATTCCAAGATCACTCAAATAACTTAGAAATTTCGAATCAATATATTCACGATCATTATCACTGCAAAGAGTTTTAATGGTTGCACCAAATTGGGTAGAAATCATTTTTGAAATTTTTTGAAAAGCAGAAAAACTTCACTCTTATTATGCATCAAATAAACCCAAATGGTGCAAGAATAGTCATCAATGGAAGGTTACAAACCACTGATAACCAAAGATAGAAGCAATCGGGCATGGGCCCCACACACCAGTATGAATAATATGAAAATGAACAGTATAAGACACAGAAGTATGATGAAAGAAACATGTTTATGTTTAGCAAGTTCACAAACATCACGTATAAATGTTTGAAACATAGAGGATGGAAAATTAGAAAATAAAGACTGCATAGTAGTAGTAGATGGGTAACCCAAGTGTCGAAGCCAGGTAGTCAACTGGAGAAGCTGGTGAGCATGAAGAGTCTGGTGAGCATGAAGAGCCTGGGGAGCAGTAGAATCAAACACATACAACTCATCTCGCATCCTGCCCGAGACAATCACCTTCTTTGTCTGCAGGTCCTGAAAGACACAGTAAGAGGAAAGAAAGTGACGGAGCAGTTCATAGAATTTGTTATATGGCTAACAGATGAAAAATTGCAAGTAAAAGAAGGGATGTGTATAACAGAAGTCAAGGTAAGAGAAGAGAAATTGATGGATCCCTTTCCAGCAATAGAGGAAAGATTTCCATCAACAATGTTTGCCTCGTCTTTGCCAGACAATGTAGAATATGAAACAAAACCTGACGATGACACAATCATATGGTTAGTGGCCCCATAGTCAATGATCGAATGAGTGGTAGACAACACGGTAGCAAAATGAGCACTTGGAGTACCTGAATGGGTAAAATACGGGGATGGATCAGGACTGGGCTCAGAGGATAATCCATGCATCATGCGTCGAAGGATCATCATCTCAGCAGTGGAGAAAGAACCATGCAGAGGAGATGGCTCATATATTTGGCCACAAGAAGTACTGTCATCAATGAACTCAGTCAATTGAGCAGAGCGAGGAGAGGTAAAGCCAGATCTACTAAGTCCACGTCCTTCGCGAACTCCACGAGGTACCATACCACCTCTAAATGAGGGGAACTCATGTAATTTGAAGCAAATATTGCGAGTATCCCGACTTCTGCCACAGTAGTCACACAACATATGGTCATTATCAGTAGGTCGAGGCATAAAGTCCTATGTATTAGTACCTCCAAAATAATGAGAAGCAACGAGTGCAAATACATCAGAAGTGACCTCTGAACTCCAAGACTGTCAACGTTAATATTCCTGCTGGACAATGCTATAAGTCTCTGTCAAAGAAAGGACGGGAGTGCGGTCAAGGAGCTGGATTATGATCCGCTCAAATCCTTATGTAAACCATGTAGAAACTCAAACATTCAGCTTTGAGCCTTTGATCTTCACAAGCATGGACAATGAGCGCATCATCGGAGCAAGGTTGAGCGAGTCAAAATGGTCATATTCCTGATATAGTTGGGTGAACTCCAAATAATAGGCGGATGGTAGTCGATCACCCTCTCAAAGGAGAAAGATATTCCATCATAACTGAAATATCTGAGCCGTGTTTCCTTTCTGAGAGTATGTGGATTCAACACGGCTCCAAATGTCTGCAGCGGTATCTAAGAAAAGATAGTTTCGTGCAATAACCTCTTGCATGGAATTAATCAACCATGACATAACCAATGAGTTCTCGGATTCCCATTATCACAAACTGGATGCAGTCTCCGTTGGCTCCTTAATAGTAATGTTCACATAGCCAAACAATCGGCAACTCTTAAGAGCCAGAGCAATAGAGCGAGGCCAAGACAAATAGTTGGTAGTATCAAGACAAATAGTGGTAATTTTAGGAGTGACATGATTGTGCCCAACCCGAATAAATCCAGAGGGTTGAGAGTCATCACGAGAATCAACCGCATTAGACATAATGCGATAAGGGAAGCGAAAAAATCCGAGAAATTTTGGATTAGGTCAAAATAAGCCACCAGAAAATCGTCGGGCAATCGTCAAGGCCGAAAAAAATTGGGGACACTACCAATAGGACCGCCCAGGATCCTAGTGCATTAAACCCTTACGGTTAGAAGTCATTAAATGACTGAATAAGGAGATATAACTTTTTTAAGCATGGAAGCCATTGGAGGAGAAGAAAACTAGAACAATGATTAAGAGAGACCTAGTGAATCAATAGATCGACCCTCTTAGAATGTGATAGACGAGAGAGAAACAAAACTTTTCTGAAAAAAACATGGGAATCAGATGGTTCCAGACGACTAGGGCATCATTCCTAGCCGATCAGCTTGTACGGCGATCGACACTTTACACGCAGGTCACGAAGGGCTCGGTGGCTCTATGAAGGTGATTGACAAAAGATGTGGAGAGGAGAAGGATCTGTCGGTCGGTGTTTGAAATTCTATAAGAGTTGGCGAAAGGCAAGAGTCGGCGAAAGGTATCAAAATATGAGGGCTTGGAATAAAAAATTTGTTAATCATTGAAAAGATAGAGGACCCTCTACTTATAGTTACTAGAGGGTATTACATAAAAATAAAAAGCAATATTAATACTTCTAACATCTGAGCTAGAATAAATTTATCACACAATGACAGTTTCAACCAATAAATAAGTAAAATATAAGATCATTATTCAAAAGCAGACACCTACAAATTATCGACCACGACATTCTAATACATA